>CM051348.1:39626351-40943851 GCA_028015215.1 Gynostemma pentaphyllum | reverse complement strand
GTCTCCTGACTTAAGCTTGACTCTCCATTCAATCACGTGCGTTTTAAGTCTCTCTCTCCCCACACACATATTATTATTATTTATTTTTTAAAAATTTAAGATTCAATTTGCTAATTAACTATTGTCTCTTTTACTCTAATAAGATAAGATCTACTTCCATTCACCCTCTTTCATTCTTTCCTTTCAGATGTGGGATATGATTAGAAAATAAAGATTATTTTAATTAGTATAGATATAGATGAAGAATGATATATTTTTTATTATTTTAATTTAATTAGTGAATTTCCTAATCTTATTTACTTTTGTTGAGAACTATTGAATATGTTAAATCACCAATTGAACCAAAAGCTTAAGCCAATGGTTCAAGGTAGATTTAATCATATATATCTCAACACCCCTCACCGGTTTGGATAATTCTAAAAGAAGCAATAAATGTGAAAGAAGAAAAGACCAAGCGAGCGAACTTGGACCTCCCCACATATTGAATATGTTAAATCACCAATTGAACCAAAAGCTTAAGCCAATGGTTCAAGGTAGATTTAATCATATATATCTCAACAAGACTAAAATACTAATGAGGAAAATGTTCTCTTATTGAATCATAATAACGTTGGCTATAATAAATAATTTGCTTACATAACAAATTGAACTAAAATCAAGCACATAAAAGATCAACTCCTATAAAAATGGTGAGACTAAGGGTCGGTTTGGTACAATTCCTCTTTAAATATGTTTTGAGTTAAGCATTTTTAAAGAAATACTATTTAAGAGTTTAATCTAAAAACACTTTAGAGAAGTATATACTTGTTTATAAACATTTTAGAAGAATCACAAATAAAATATTTTCTCCATAAACACCTTTTACGCAAGTGTTTTTAGATGAAACACTTAATTAATATTCATTCTAAAAAGTTTCACTCGAAACACTTTTAAGGAACTTGTATCAAACGGACCCTTAGTGTAACCAAGTGTTTTTAGATGAAACGCTTAATTAATATTTATTTTAAAACGTTTCACTCAAAACATTTTTAGAAGAAATTGTACCAAATGGATCCTAAGTATTTATCTAAAAACACTTTTAAGGTGTTTTTGTTGATATTGATTAAATCTCGAAGATGGAAGAAAGGAGTTGCAAGCTTGCTGACATGGACATAAGAGTTAACACCTTTAATAACTGATTTTTCATAAATCTGTTATCTTTGGCAGTTAGCATATATCTCAGCATATATATATATATAGCTTCACTTTATCATTGAATCTCTTGTAATTTGGATCAAAGGCAAAGAGAGAGAGATTGTTGTGAGAGTTAATTCTTTCTTGATTCCATTAAATTAAAGATCATAGTTCATGTATTATGTGTAAGCCTCATCAATGGACCGGTCCTTAAATGAATGGGCCTAGACTTGTGCCCTAAACGAGCAACCTTAATGCTTCGTCTTCTTCACTCTTTTTCTCACTATATATTCCTCTCAAAACCCTTCCCCGTCTCCATCCAAACCACATAAACCCTAGCAAAGCAAGCAACTCTTAAGTGAGATTGGCCATTATTACCATGCGAAAAAGTATTACCATTTCCTTGAAATCCAGATGAATTTCCATTACCATGACTTCCATTTCCAAAAAATCGACTTTGAGTGGTATAGTTTACAGATGGAAGGGAAGAATCAGAAATCACATTCTTTCTTTCAATTCGTGCTTCATGAGAAAGGAGAAGAGTAGATACACCTTTTAGTGTTTGTTTCTTGGATTTTGAAGTAATAACAGACACAACAGAATTGAAGGGGTGATTTACTAAAATTAGCGGAAATTTATTTAGTAAACTTATTAACATTTAATAACGGATCTATTAACATCATGCAATTTGTGATAAAAACATGTAGATTCATGCTTAATTTCGAAAATTAAAACCGTTTTACTTACATTGAGTAATTAATGGAGAATCGGTTGAAGGTTTCTTTACAGCATCAAATCCTCAGCAACACCGAATCTTCTATGCTATATCCCGATCGAAAGCAAAACCGACTTGTGGGAATCGAACGGAAGAACAATAGAAGAAGAGATTTCTTCTAAATTTTTCCCTAAGGAAAATCGGCAATTGGGCAAAAACTTGAGAGAGAATTTTCACTTTTCTAATTAAAGTGAGAAGTATACAAAATATGAATCTCAATGGTCATATTTATAGAAAAATATGATATATAATCTAATTAGATATGCTTATCTCCTAATTATTATATAAAAGAAAAGATAATATAAATATAAAAATATATATACATATATGAATTTCAGCTTCAGCGTATGCATGAACAAAAAATGCTTTTGATTTTCATTTGATTGCACGCGCATCGAGGAAGCAAATTGACATATATATATATATATATATAATTTGTTTACTTTTTTTTATTTAATAATTATATTTATGTATTTAAAATTAGAAAAATTCAAATAATAATTTCTAATTAAATACATTTAGCCAAAAAATAATATATTAATTACCATTGAATCTTATTCAACTAATTAATTATTTTGGGTCATAACCAATTTGTTTCTTAAACCAATTGTATTTAATTCTCTCTAATATTTATTATTAAATTAAATAAACTCATTATTTAATTAATAATATTAATTATTAATTTCCATTTAAATAAACTCATTATTTAAATAATTAATAATATTAACATTAATTCCCGTTTAAATACTTTATTTATTTAAACAATTAATTTTGCCTTATAATATTATAATTAATTTCCATTTAAATAAACTCTTTATTTAAACAATTAATTTTGGATCAATATTAATTTTCATTTAAAGAATCTCATTATTCAAATAATTAATATTACCTAATTTTAAGTAAATACAATTACTTAAATTATTTGTTCTTCCTAAGTTAAATTAATAACTTAGTTTTGCTACAACGATATTTGGGCTAGCACAGGGACCCGATGGACCTATAGATCATGGGCTTAATAATTAGTCAATTAAGTGATTAACTCATAATCAGTTAATTACTTATTATTTAACTATGAATAATTCCACTATAGATTCATAGTTGAACTCCCTGACTATATAGATGAGTTATGTCTATTTAGTTTATCTTTTATTTATATCCGTGATATATCCTTCACGTGGAACCCTCATAATTACAAGGGATAAATTTCTTGTTTTGCTCCTGTAATTACCGCTTTATCCTTGTGTTCCCGCGATTCTCCAATGAACTTTATCTTTAGTCGAACTAGAGATAATATACTTCGTGATCAATAAAAGTCGTGGCGCCACTTGTTCATGTCTCGAATCAAGACATCAAAGGAGTTTCCTAAAGTTCCTAAAATGTTTAGGTATCGACCGATACCGGTTAATTTATAGGAAAGTTATGAATTCCATCTCGTGAAGATGCGTTCCCAGCTACTTATCTAGCTATGTTCCCAAAACAGTGTATTGAGCGTTCTTACGGATCGTTCTCAACCATGTGAATCAAATAACATAACTCCATAAATAGGAGTCCGCATTTCACTCAGGATTGAGATCTATCACGGTTGATAAACTTAGTTTGATATTCGATCATTTCTCGTAAACAGGTACTAATGAGAAATTTGATCGAACATCGTGGTCCTATCTTATACAATCAACATTGCATATGATACTTCCATTTCATGTCTCCCACATGAATGATCAGGATTAGATCATTTGTCTATAAACAAAATGCGAAGCTATCAACGATGTTACCAGGATAAGGTTCCCAAACGTTATCCATTTCCATAGACACTTTTAAGTTACTCATCTCGACTTTAATCCTCTCGTATGACTCACATACTAAGTCGTGATTTCATAAGAGTAACTTAGGGTTTACTATTTGAATGTTTGATATTAATATATTTCCATATATTCCTAATATCGTCAATTGAATCAATTTAGATAATATAAAGAACTTAAGTTTATTTATTTAATTTATTCAAATAAATTATTATAATCAAATAATTACAAGTTCTAGGACACCATTCCTAACAAGAATCATAATCAGTACTCAATCCTTCAAGAACATACATTACAATGTCTTCATCAGAGAGTTTATTACCAACAGAAGCAAGAGCATCATAACAAGATTTCATTTTACTGAGATAATCTTTCATCGTAAGCCCATCTTTCTTCAGATTTTGCATTTTTGATTTAAAATGCATTACCTTAGCCATGTTTTGAGATGAATAGAGATCTTCTAGACTTTCCCAGATCTCTCTAGCAGATTTGCAATCTGTAATTTCTAAAAGAACAGCTTCAGTCATAGTGCTAAGAAGCCATGAGGAGAGAAGCCTGTCTTGCTTTCGCCAGAAAACATAATTTGGATTTAATTGATTATCAGAGGTAAGAGGTTCTGGAGAAATCTTGGAACTATCAATGAAGGATTCAAGATCATGCGCTTCAATGGCAGTCAAGATTTCAAATTTCCAGAGGAGGTAATTTTCATCAGTCAATCGAACAGTAGATTTCTGTTTACCAATCTTTACAACAGATTGTTTTGAAGTAGGATTTGGATTTGATGCAGAATTTGGATTATCAGTTTTAGTGGATGAGGTTGCCATTGATGAAAGAGAGTTTGCGGAAGAAAAAATAATTTCAGAGGGCTGTTAGCCTAATGGCTCTGATACCATTTCAAGATTTAGAGTAGATCACAAAGAAGAAGTATTTCTCATTAAAGAATGTGATCTTGAATACAAGTATTTATACACACTTGCATTTGAATTAAATAATAAAATTACAGTTTGCAAAGCTAAATAACAGACAACAAAGTTTGTTAAGTTGTTGAGCTGAGTTTGTTATTCTTGACTGATTTCAATGTGCACCTTAATATTGTGTAAGCAATCAATTCATTATTTCCTCCATTTTTTATAAAAAGTACCAAAGCCAAAGGTCCATCAAAGTCAGTTCATTGCCTCTTTTCATCTAATTACCCAATGCTCAATAGGTTGTAGGGATGGCAACGGGGCGGGGCGGGGTGTGGTCGGGGATGCACTTCCCATCCCCCTAACCTACGGGGATTCTTAATCCTCATACCCTACCCTATCCCCTAATTAAAAAATTGGGGTCGAGTTCAGGGATTCCCCGTTCGAAGATCAGGTTCTCTACGGGGGAAATTCCGCATTTTACATTTTAATTCTTATTTAAAAAGAAATATAAATTTAAAATATAATTTTTAAGTAAAAAAGAAAACATAATACTAAACATTTTATATTTTATTAGTTAATATAATTATTACATATATTTTTCAATAATTAAAGATAAAAGTAAACAAAATACATAAGATATTATTAAAAAATCGGGTTCAGGGTCGGGGTCGGGGGCGGGGGGGGGGATGTATTCCCATACCAATACCCTATAACAAATCAGGGAGAAATTTCTCACCCTAACCCTAACCCTATAAAACGGGGATTCCCTGCCCCTATAAGGTCGGGATCAGCGGGGCCCTTAACCCGCGGGGAATTTTGCCATCCCTATTAGGTTGTTCTTCAACTCCAATACATAGAATACATTTGTGATGAATTGAAGTTTTGAAAAATTATTAATATAATAACATTGAATTCAAACAAATCTATAATTTAGAATTAAAAAAAATAAATATATATATATATATATATATATATATATATATATATATATATATATATATATATAAAAACCAAATGAACTTTAATTTTCTGAAATTAAGAATGATAAATGAAAAATTGGAGCAAAATGAGTAGTTTATAATTTATATGTAAGTAATTGAAATTGAAACACAATTATATATATTTCACTCTTATTCAAACCTTACAACAAATCAGAAATCTTTTTAGTATTATGGTTGTAGATACTCCCCAACTAATAACAAGTCATGGGAGAAAATACCGGAGGGGTACCAGAAATATTTTTTTGAAAAATTTAAAACTCGTAAAGTTATTTTTAAGAAAAGAAGGGGTAAAATATATTGAAAATTGATTTTTTAACTTAAATTTTTTATTTATGAAAGGGGGATTGTATCCGGAATATGAAAAATCTTTTACACAACAGGTAAAAGAAATTATCTCCAGTAAAATGATTGTTTTAATATATACTTTTTTTTTCTTTCAATTTTCTCCTCTATAAAACATAAAAATTTGGGGCTTAATGTTAGGAATTTTATAATTTACAAATTTGTTAGGGGAAAAAAATATTACAAAAAGTTGAAAAAAAAAAAAAAAATAATGAATAAAAAAAAAAAAAATAATAGTATAATAGTAAACGGGGGGGGGGCTTTAAGTATATATGGTGTTTATCGATCGATCATTAAATTCTATTATTGAGGGGGGGGGGGGGGGGTGGTGGTTTTTGGGGGGGGTTTGTTTGGGGGGGAGGGATATACCCAAATGGGGGGGGGGTTTTGGTTGGGGGGGGGATATTAAAGGGGGGGGGGGATATATTGGTTTTTGAAATTATAACATTTTGAAAATTTTTTTTTAACTTTTGTATTTTAATTATTCACCAATTATAACACAATAAATTCCTAAAAATTTCATATAATTTTGGTTGTTCCTTTTATTAGTGGTGCTACACATTTTATTTTCAACCCAAATGAAATGTACAACTTTAATTTATTTTTTCTTCCATATTTCTGTTTTCTTGTTTCTTGTTTTACAAAAACAAAAAAATTTCTAGAAATTATAATATTTTTTAAAATGAAATAATTAAAAATTAGGGGCATAGCATATTTTTGCATACTAATTACTGAAATGTAATAACTTTTCAAAAATTACTCAAATATCATAATTATAGTTCAATAATTTATTGAACTAAAAAAATTAAAAAATTTAATAAATTCATTGAAAATAATAATAAAAAATATCAAATACTTCAATAAATGATTTACCTTGAACTTAAAAAACCAAAAAACAAACAAATTTGTCAAAAATACCTATAAAAAATAGTTCAATAATTTATTGAACTATAATTATGCTATTTGAGTCATTTTTAAAAAGTTCTGACATTTTAATAATTAATATGCAGATTTATGCTATTTTATTCATTTTATTGATAAAAGTGATAAGAATAATAGTTTTATTAATGTTAAAATCTGAAAACATGAAACGAGAAACTATAATTCTTTGTTTTAAAGAATTCTCTAAAAATTTGAAAACTCAGATTGAAAATAAGAAACAAAAGAATATTGCTAAACTTACCTATTTCTCAAAACATGAAAATTAAAGAATAGGAAACGAGAAAGAGAAGCATAATCAAACGATTCCTTAGCTTCCTGTTTTTAAAACATTAAACTTGTTATACCCTCAACATAAACTCATCAAAATAATCCTAAAAATGACAATAGTTAGTCACATTCTAAGAAGTACTAATTTCCATTTATCCCCATACAAACAAAATAGAACTATGAAAAAAAGGAAAACATTTCTAAAAAAAAGGAAAAAAAGGCATATCCCCACACACTATGCTTTTGATATAAAACAAACAAACAAACAAAAAATCATAAATATGCTCTTTTTATCTTCATGGGTCCCTTCATACCCTAAATTTATTCTCTCCCCCTCCCTCTCTTTGGAGAGTCAAGTTTCCTTAGCTTTGGCCTTTGAATGTTGTCCCCATGTTTTGCTCAAAGTCTTCGATGACATGTCGAGTCAAATCCGACGTGTATAAAATGTACCTCTCTTTTCTTATATCGAATAGTATCTAAAAAAATTCATACAACTGTCGTTTTAAAGTAAAAGACGAATGATACTAATTATTAGTGAAACTAACGAGTGTACTAGATATTTTTCCGACTTTATTAAAAACTACGTGTCATGAGAATTTAGCGGAGCACACACTTTCAAACCACACCATGAAGGGATCCCCCACTCCGTCTCGTGGCAGACCTGTGCCCTAAACGAGCAACTTTAATGCTTCCTCTTCTTCACTCTTTTTCTCACTATATAACACTCTCAAAACCCTTCCCCATCTCCATCCAAACCACATAAACCCTAGCAAAGCAAGCAACTCTTAAGTAAACAATAAAATCTTCCTCTTTTAGGACTTTCGCTTTCGATCGGTTTTTTCTTATACGTTTCTCATCATGGTTCCCGTTTCAACTAACTCAACTGCTTTATTGTTGAAGAAACTTCAAGCTGGTGGTGGAGAAGGCGGTTGTGGTTGTGGCAAATATTACGGTATTGCTCTGGTAGCAATTGTAGAAGGAGACGACGACGATGACGACGTTTACGACTATGCTCCAGCTGCATAAATTGGTTGTTATTATGAAAATAGAGAGAAGAAAGTAGAGAGAGAGTGAATCTGAAATGTGTATTCAATAATTGTCAACATCATTAATTGGAAGCCAAACCTGAACCAAATCACCATCAGTTGGACAAGGTAAACTGCCGTCGATGAATCCGATTTTGTTCTTCACAGACAACGCAAGGCGCATTGAACGACTCCATGAGGAAAAACACCATTGAGCGGTGGGACACTAAAACAGTGGTGGAACTATCAGAATGATGGAGGAAGTAAGGATTATTCTGATTTGAATTCACTGAATTAGGAGTTTCTGGAGTCGAAGAAGTCTCAGCAGCCATTGTTAACAAGAATATGTGAAGAAAGAATTTGATTTCAATAAGAAATCAAGAAAGAGGAACACGAAAATGATGAACAATAGGGAGAAAGTTGGAAGTCAGCAGAAGAAATCAACAGAAATCATCTCGGGAATTGAGGAAAAAGAAAAATTTAGGGCGATGAAAACGAGGAAGAAGAAGGGAAAAGGAATTCTTACATCTGATACCATATTATGAAAATAGAGAGAAGAAAGAGAGAGAGAGGAATCTGAAATTGGATTCAAAATTGTAGTGATATTTATACAAGAGTTAAATGGTAATAAAGTAAATAAGAAGTAAAACTAACTTCTAACTAACTTCTACCTAACTTCTCTATTAGTTGTTTAACTTAGGAATCTCAGTTTCCGGCCTGTAGGGGGTGGTTGGTAGTTTCTTTATGGGAACAACTCCCATATGGAATTTCTGAATGGGAAAGTGACTTATAAAGAATTGGGAGAGAATATTAGTTGTTTTGTTTATGCCATAGACTTATTTATTAATTTTTATTTTATTAGGGTTTATCTTTTAATAAAATTATCATTTACAAATAAATGGTTTTTTCTTTTAGGTTAATATATTGTTTATGATTAAAATCTTCTATCCCTTAAACCTCTCTAAACAACTGATATAAACTTTCTTTTTAATTAACGGATTATAAAAAATAATCGAATGTCATTAAGAAATCTCATTCGATAAAATTTAGTTGATTCAAACATATACAATATAATTAAAATACTTGAACTCTCAATTATATTTTTATAAATAAATAAATAAAGACAGAGCAATGAAATGTGTAAGGATCAAATAATTTAAAGAATGTACAATTTTGCAAAAATGATAATAATAATAAAGTAAAGAATATATCTTTAATCATTAAAATATTATTCTTTAAGAATTGAAAGTGACTCTTTCTTATCTGTTTTTTTTATGTCCCTGACTAAAGCTTGACTCTTCATTCAACCACGTGCGTTTTAAGTCTCTCTCTCTCTCCTCTCCCCACACACATATTATTATTATTTTTATTCTTTTAAAAAAATTTAAGATTCAAATTTGCTATTAATTAACTATAATAAGATAAGATCTACTATAGTTAATTTGTCTACTATAGATAAGATC
The DNA here is from genome assembly GCA_028015215.1 of Gynostemma pentaphyllum. Lineage (NCBI taxonomy): Eukaryota > Viridiplantae > Streptophyta > Magnoliopsida > Cucurbitales > Cucurbitaceae > Gynostemma > Gynostemma pentaphyllum. The sequence continues at coordinate 40,934,156 of CM051348.1, read as the reverse complement.
TACTCTTCATTCAAATTTGTCTCTTTTTCTCTATAATAAGATAAGATCTACTTCCATTCACCATTCACCATTCTTTCATTCTTTCCTTTCAGATGTGGGATATGATTAGAAAATAAAGTTTATTTTAATTAGTATAGATATAGATTAAGAATAATATATTTTTTATTATTATAATTTAATTAGTGAATTTCCTAATCTTATTTACTTTTGCTGAGAACCAAAATACTAATGAGGAAAATATTCAATTATTGAATCATAATAGCGTTGGCTATTTTAAATAGCTTGCTTATATAACAAATTGAACTAAAAATCAAGCACGTAAAAGATCAACTCCTATAAAAATGGTGAGACCAAAGGTCGGTTTAGTACAACTTCTCCTTAAAAATGTTTTGAGTTAAACATTTTTAATGAAATACTATTTAAGAGAAGTATATATTTGTTTATAAACATTTTTGGAAGAATTACAAATCAAATATTTTCTCCATAAACACCTTTTACGCAAGTGATTTTAGATGTAACACTTAATTAATATTCATTCTAAAAAGTTTCACTCAAAACACTTTTAGGGGAAGTTGTATCAAACGGACCCTTGGTATATCTAAGTGTTTTTAGATGAAACGCTTAATTAAGATTTATTCTAAAACGTTTCACTCTTTGAAGAAGTTGTACCAAACGGATCCTAAGTATTTCTCTAATAACGCTTTTTAAGTGTTTCTGTTGATAATGATTAATCGAAGAAGGAAGAAATGAGTTGGAAGCTTGCTGATATGGACATAAGAGTTAACAGCTTTAATAACTGATTTTTCATAAATCTGTTATCTTTTCGCAGTTAGTATATATCTCAACATATATATAGCTTTCCTTTATCATTGTATTTGGTTAATCATTCTACATCAATTGAGTCTCTTGTAATTTGGATCAAAGGGAGAGAGATTGTTGTGAGAGTTATTCTTTTCTTGATTCCAATAAATTAAAGATCATAGTTCATCCTATTATATATATGTGTGTTCTTGTAATTTCATTGTTATTGTTTTTTTCCTTAAACTTAGAATTGGATCATTGGGATCTTTGCTAGTTTTGTTTATGAACTCTCATTGATTTATAACAGTTTCCAAGTATATTTAATAATTTTAAAAATATTTTTAATGATGTAGCCAAACATCATACAAACATTAAAAAAATGTTTTAGTGGGTAAAAAAACACTTGAAAAATCTTCCCAAACTCACCCTTAAAAAATATTTTTACATAATTTCGTCTGCCTCTATAATAATTCTGGGTGCATAAGAAAAAGAAAAGGGAAGAAAAGGAGGAAAAAAAATTAAAAGTGAGCATATTAAATACTTAAAGCGGTTAGTGGAGAAGAGATCTGATTGGCATGATTCTTGAACTATATGAGTGTAATTTATGTTTTTCAAGTACAGAATTTCCGTGCATTCGATCAAAACCACAATTATCTTATTTTCAGTTTACTCTGAATTAAAATTTTGAAAGAAAAAAAATGGTTTGAATTTGGCTTTGTTGTCAAGGAAAATAGAGATTCGATTCGATTCGGAACTATTATATGTCTAAGGTCCAATTTTAAAATTATTTAAGAGGTTTTCCTTGACTTTATTTTGCCAATTCGACAGCCCTTTGCTCAATTTGTCGTGTGGTCAATTTCACATGAGTGGCATGATGTAAGAATGTTACCATGACGAAAATTAGATGCTCAAAACAAAGTGTGAGGCTATGCTATAGGATCATTTGAGAAAAGAAAGAGAGCCACATATATATATATATTCAAAACGACTTGTCAATTTGGCAATGAAAAACAAAAGAAGATTGTTGCCTGAATAGCTATAAGCCTAGAGGGTTCCATTTTAGGGGGAAAAAACTTTTGAGATATTTCTATATATTTAAAATCAAAAGGCAATTTTTTAAAATTACCTTAAAAAAGAAAAAGAAAAATTTGTTAAGATTTCAAAGTGTATTATAAACAAAGATATTGTCCCAAACAAATTAAATTTATAAAAATAGAAAATGGAAAAATAATGATGATGATGATCAAATCGACTATTCGATTTTGAAATCAAATGGTGTTAGATAACACCCCTTTTCTAGTCCACCTTAAAAAACAATATATCAACTTAACTATTACACCCATTTTCTCTTTATTTTCCCTTAAAGAAAAATACAATATAAAATCTAAATGTAGCGCAAAAAATATAAAGTAGAAAAAAGAAAAAAAAAAAAAGAGGTTTAAAGAGTGAGAAAAGCCATTTTCTTTTCCCCTTTTGCTTTGACATGCACTATGAGAAGCCAAAGATCGACATTGTTATTCCAAAATGTCCTTCAATTTATTTGGCTCTTCACTCACTTACTTTTCACTCAAAAGATTCTCTCTCTCCTACTTGGCTTCAAATTGTTGCCACCATGTCACCATTTGATGACGTGTCGGCCCGAAAAGTGCCACGTGTCGTCGTAATTGAGTGTTGGACACCCTTTATTGCACAAAAACCACAATTCCCCTTGTGGAAAACTTGTGCCCAAAAAGCTAAATATTTCCCCCTATTGCCTTCTATATAAAGCCCCAACCCACAATTCTCATCTCAAATCAAATCAAATCATTCCAATCTCAAAGCCACATTTAAAAAACGCCCCTTCCCTCTAATTTGCCCCTTCAACCCTCTTTCTCTCTTAAAGTCATCTCTCTTTTCAACATGGTTCCCATATCCAAATCCACTACTTCAATGTTGGAAAATCATGCATATGGAGATGTCAAGAATGCACATTTCTTTGCTCCGGCACCCTTTGTAGATCAAGAAGGAGATGACGACGATGATACAACTTACGACTACGCTCCGGCAGCATAAATTTAACTCGAAGAAAATAAACACTAATCATGTGAGATAGATAAAGAACTTTTCACGGTAGTATTACTAATTTTTTTTTTATATGGAAATCCAAGTTTCTTGATGGAAAGAGAAAGGGAGTATGAGATTAGAATTTGGCATTTCCATGTTCTTAGTCCTATCGTTATTGAGTGCTTTTAATTAGCTAGCTTAAGGTGTATATTTAGAGATGAATATATGTGCATTTCCACCGCTATCAATAACAACCAATTAATATATCTTTCTCTTTACTTAGTCCTTCTATATATTCTTAGCAAATGCATGAGTCTTTTTAATTATATTAAATCAAAAGAGGAGAGAGACTCAAACCTTTGTCCTAATAGAAGTGAATACTTATACCTTACCAATTGAGTTGTGCTATGTTAAAAATGAGAAAGAGATGAGTATTTATAAGATATAAATTTATAGAAAAACTCAACTGTCAAAAATTGTGCAGCTATAACTGCACCAAGCCAATAAGGTGTAGTCAAGTTTTTTTTTTAATTGCATTTTCCCCCCACTTAGCTACACTTAATTGGCTTGGTGCAACCATGACTACACAAATGTGCAGCCAATAATTATTCTAAATTTATTGTATTTTTGAAGGAAAAATATTTATTTCTTGGGATTTATAATTGGAAAAAAAGGGATTGAAATGGACCCTTCAAAAGTTGAAAGTATTCGTGACTGGCCTACCCCAAGTTCTGTGGCTGAACTTCGTAGTTTCCATGGCTTGGCGACCTTCTACAGGCGATTTATTAAAAAATTTTGCTCAATTGTTGCACCTATGACTGATTGCCTACGAAAAGGAAATTTCATATGGGGCACAAATCAGGAGGCTAGCTTTATTCTCATCAAGGAAAAGTTGACTACTGCCCCCTTCTTGTACTTCCAAATTTTGAAAAGGTATTTGAAGTTGAGACAGATGCTTCAATGGTTGGCATTGGGGCTGTATTAATGCAGGACAACCACCCAATCGAATATTTCAGTGAGAAATTGAACGATGCAAAGCAAAAATGGTCAACGTATGAGCAGGAATTATTTGCAATTATTCGAACACTACAACACTGGGAACACTATTTAATTTCTAAGGAATTTGTCCTCCACTGCGATCACCACTCCCTCCGTTTCCTCAATTCTCAGAAGACATTAAAACGCATTTATGCAAGATGGGTCACATATCTGCAGAAGTTTAGAGCCTGAAATAAGGATTCCAAAACATTTTGAATCATGTAAATCGGAGTTCAAACGAAGAAATTATGGCTAAAAAAAATAATAACGTTGAAAGGGAGATGTCTCATTGAAATAATTTGAAACCACGTGTGTATGATTTATCATTTTCAAAGCACATAAGTTATTCATGCATTTGGTAAAAACCTGGTGGGTTTATTTGTATTTTACTCAAAATATAAACAAACTTTTAGAACTACTACCAAACCATTTCTTAAGATCTAGATTTGAAATAGTGCAACTTAAAGAAATATGCGACAGAGAAACTTTGTAAGATTTCCAATAGCAAAAGATATTGTATTATAATGATATTAAATAATGGTATAATGCCATCACACAATCAAAGAAATAGTTAATAGCAAAAAAAAAAAAAAAAAAAATAAAAAACGTGTTAGGCATTGGAAGGTCGAGAGATCCTTTTTTCAAATAATTGTGGACCCTGCCATTTTTTTTAGTGCATTGGGTTTATCGTTTATGCATGTTTATTTTTCAATTAGTATATTTACGAGAATAATATTCGAATATTCATTTTTTTATTTATAACAAAGTATGTAACCTTTTAAATTTTAATAGATGTATTTTATGTATGAATTTATATTTATAAATAAGGGTAAAATCAACATCCTCAGTGGTTTTAGTCAAATGCAAAACACACCTCTGTGGTTTGAAAATGAATATTTATATCCTGTATTTTCAAAACTATGCAAATTGACCTCTTCCTACTATACTTTTGATTTTCTTTTAGTCATAACTTTTTCGTTTGAACTCTAATTTGAATGATTCAAGGTGTTTTGATATCCTCGTTTTGAGTCACAAAATTTCTAAATTATCAGTATAAAAAATTGTTTACGACTTCAATCCAATCTAATATATTGATGATGAAAACTCTTTAGAGGGTAAAATCCCACTCTACAATGTTAATTTCTCTTTGGCTGACTTTTCCTCTCTGGTTTGAGAAATTGTTTCGACAGTTGGAGCTTCTTGCCTCTTTGGAGAGCTGGTGGCTCGACCACGTAAAGCTCTTATAGAGTTGAGAAGCTTTCCCATTTTTTAAATATTATATATAATTTTGTTCAATGGATTTTTTTTGCCCCCCTTCCCCACATATACATATATATTATATATATTAATTTATAAAATTAATCCTCTCATTCATATTATTAACTAGAATAATATGTACTTAAAATTATATTATCAATTTCTCTCTTAATTATAGTATTGATAATTTTTTTATTTGATTGTTGATTTATTTACTATTATTTTTTATTTTATTTTTTATGGCTAGTTTTGAGCTAGGTGATGAGTTTAAACATTTTTTATTTTGTGAATGTGTTTGAGATTGAACCTTTTGTGATTCCGTTATAGATGTTTTATAAAACTTGATTTTTTTGAATGATTTTACTGGTCGATTTTTGGGTGATTTTATAATTTTGTTTTGTAAGGTTATTAATTACATAATTATCGGGTTCAAATCGATGAAATTAAAAATTAAGGTTTAAATGAATAAATTCTACTAAGTTCAGGAATATAAATTGTACATTTTCCTACACTATAGTTTCTATCGACAATTTTTTGACCCCCAAGACAAAATTTCTGACCTTGTCCCTGCTCTTCAGAAGCTCGATGGCTCCGAGAGGAGATCTAGGCTCGACCCGGTTTAAAGTTTTATGCCTCTTAAGTGAAGCTCAATGGCTTGAACTCACAAGGATCTTCAGAGAATTGAGGAGCTCTGGGCTTGAGAGCTTTAAGTCTTGAGAAAGCCAAGCAAAATAATATAATATAAAATTCGACTAATAATTTAGCAAAGCAATTTTTATGTTGTTAAATCTCTTTTCTTTTTTTAAAAATAAAATATATTATATAATCATATATATGTACAAACTGTTAATAAAATATCAATGTGATTTTGTACATAAGTCAGATTATAGATATGTAATATTCTTCAAATAATACAAGTTTTAAAAATTTCTGAAATAACATATTTGATAATTTATTGATATAAAGTTAATTAAGCAATACCACATTTATAAATATTATGTAAAATGGGCGGAAAAAAAGGAAAATTAACAAAAATAGTCACCCTCTGATGAGTGTCGAAACCACAAAAATAAATACTTACTTTTGGAATTTAGAAATTTTTAGTAGTGGTGAGTAAGGTCGATATTTATAGGGAATTGAGAATTAAATTAATGTTAATAAAAACGGGGGTTTTGAGTTTTGAAAATAAAACAGAAAATAAATTAAAAAGAAAGAAAATCAATAAAGAAAGCTTCCAACTAAAGGTTTAATCTCAGTTATGGTTCATTAATTTTATCGTCAATTACTAAACATGCATTCCTAAATTTTTTTCCCCACTTAGCTGCACTTAATTGGCTTGGTGTAAACATAATTGCACAATTTTATGTAGCCAAGAATTATTCTAATTTTATTGTATTTTTGAAATAAAAATTTTAAAAAAATTCACGTCACTTGTTTATGTTTGCATGATTGATGATATTTTTTTTTTTAGAAATAACTAATTTCTAGTATCACTAGTGCTATCTTTCAATTTAAAAGTTTTGCAAATTTGCCCAAATTCCAAAAATAGAAACATATTTTTGTTTTTAAAAAAATCGAAACACATATTTTTTAAAAAAAAAAAAATAGAAACTACCTACTAAAGTTTTCCAAGCGTATCTTCGGTGATATTTTGATAAAACTTTCCATGATTCCAAAGGCGCCACCTGCCATTTACATTAATATTAAGGGTCTTTTTTTATACTATACTTACCCTTAATTTTAAATTAATTTTCAATTTTTATTGCCAAAATTTAAAGAAAAATGTATAAAAAAGGCTTTCAAAGTTATAAATAATGACGTTGAATGATATTAAAATTATTGAATCACTTAATAATTATTTTAAAGTTTGTTTGAAATAATATAACCAAATTTTTAGAACTACTATCAAACCATTTCTAAAGATCTTAGATTGAAATAGTGCAACATAATGATTGTCAGGTCGGATTGTTAAGCATGATGTTATTAAGTAGGGAGTTGTTAAGGAAACGTTGTTAACACTGTGTTTGGTTTGTACAAAACAGTACATTTATTAAGTGTAAAATGTGTTGAAATAGTGAAAATGGATAAGTTCATTAAGACAAGTTTAACAAACCTATCATATTGAGTTTCAAAACTGAAAAACAAACAGTGATTAGAATTATGTAACCCCAACTCACTACCCAAATCTGAGAACTACGTGACCCTAAGATTTCCAATAGCAAAAGATATTGTACTATAATGATATTATTAAACAATAGTACAATGCAATCACACAATCAAAGGAATAAATACCAATATATAAACACACGTGTTAGGCATTGGAAGGTCGAGAGATCCTTTAATCAGATAATTGTGGTGCTGCCATTTTTTAAGTGAATTGGGTTTATGTATGTTTATTTTTCAATACAGTATTTTAACGAGAATATTATTTGAATATTCATTTTTTAATTATAAAATGTAAGTTATTTTCCTTTTAACATATGTATTTTATGAATGAATTCAGATATTATAAATAATGATATCAATGTTATGTAAATATGAGGGTAAAATTTCACTCTAAGGTTAATGTCGCTCCTCTTCAGCTAACTCTTTCTTCTTTGTTCATGTTAAGGTATATGATTAAATCTACGCTAACCCATTAGCTTCACCTTTTGGGTTTATTGGTAATTTAACATATTTAATATGGTATCAGACTAGAAGGTTCTGAGTTCTTTTAGGTTCATTGGTGTGATTTCTACATCATGTGATAACGTTTCCACCCTGTTCATTAAAATTTCACATGTTCGGATATTGTGTACATATCCAAGCCCATATGTGAGAGAAAGTGTTGGGATATATGATTAAATCTACCCTTATCCAGATATATGATTAAATCTACCATTATCCATTAGGTTAATCTTTTAGGTTCATTAGTGTGATTTAACATATTTAATAATTCGAGAAGCTGTTTTGAGTTCATGAGCGAGGAAAAAGACAAATAATGACAGTTGGAGCTTGAATACTGGTGTGGTGTTGGTCACGGAGACTCCAAACAGTCAAGTTAGGTGTAACGACCCATTACCGGTCTGTAATTAATAATATTTGGGTGAATAAAATTATTTTTAGAGTGGAAATAAGAAAAAATTGAATAGACTAATTTAATTTGTATTTTATAAGAATTAATTAGTTAAAGACTTTTTGTTAAAAGAAAAAGAAAAGAGGAAAAGTGGCTCTTACGTGAGTTTCAGGAATACATATAGAAAAAGGTAAGGGTTTTCTTTTCTTCTTCTTCTTCTTTTCTTCTCATTGTCGCCACCTCAAGGCCTTATTGGACGAAATTTTAATCATTTTTTCGTCATCTTGTCCGTTGTTAGGTGCAATTGGTTCGTGGTGATTGATTTGAGAGAGTTTGATTTTTGTTGGATTCAAGAAAAGTAAAATCTGAATTTTCCCTTAAATTTTCAGATTTAACAATCTTGAAAAGATTATGTTTGATTCTCTCTAAACCCAAACTTTTCTTGACCATTGCCCAATTTCAATTCCATCAAACCCTAGAAAGCCTAACTCATCCTCTTCTTGGTTAACCTTCTACAAACGAATTCTTACCCAAAAAAACGTAAAAAATAAAAAATACTTGAGGTTGCAGCCACTGCCGTCGAAGCAGCATGGGGTTGTTACTGCTACGACGTTTTTCATTTCGATTCGTAGCGCGTCGTTTGTAGCCTTTTCTTGTAATTAAATTAGGTGTTTGTATCAGTTTGTAGAGTTTCTTGGAAAGAAAAATTGTGGTTCTTTAAAATTCAAGAATTTAAGGTGAGTAGACATGTTATGAGTTTTACAATTGTTTTGGATGAATTCCTTCATTAATTAAGCATTTTGAGCTGAATCTTGGGTGTTTTTAAATTGTTTTGGATGAGTTTAATGGAGTTTTAAAGTAAATAAAAGTTGCAAGAATTTTGATAAAAATGATGTAGAAATTGGAAAGCATGTTTGAACTTTGGCTAATTGTTCTCAACTTTGATGCTTAGTCTTTTGGGTGTCGCTAGGCTTTTTTTTATGACTTTAAATTTGATTTTGGATGGAAATTTTGGGATATTAATTTGCTGCTAGAAATTTTTATATTAAGACCCATAGTTTAGCATGTTAAGAGAGAATTAGGTTAGTTTTAACTATTATGTTGAGTTATTGTTGGGTGAGCGTTGTGAGGCACTCAACCTTTAGGATGATTTTAGGGTGAACATAAGACAAATTTCCAAAATTTATGATTTTTGAGTTTTGGGTTAGGAAGAAGAATTGAAATTAGAAAAGAGGCCTCTAGTGTGATTTTTCCGTATGTGCTTCGATAAAGTATGTTGGAAACTGACGTGTGGCGGCTGTCGAAACCAGCAAAAATAATTAACTCGCTTCCTAAGATTAACTTATAGCAGTGGTAAGCAAGGTCGATTCCACAGGGACTGGAGAATTAACTTATTGTTATTGACTAATTAAAAAGGGGTGTTTTTGAGATTTCTAAACTAAGAAAACTAAGAATATTTAAAATATAAAGATTAATGTGAGAGAAATTCCAACTAGAGGTATCATCTCTGTTATGGTTTGTTCGATTCGATCACAGAAAAAACATACATTCAAATTCTTTTCTAGATTGACATAAGTCATTAAAGCCTAATTAACAACTTTTATGTTCTTCCTTAATTTGTCGATAGTCAAGATACGATCTACTGACTAATTCCCTAATTGATAGACAACCCTAGAATACGATAATAAGATTTAGCCTTTCAAAAGCATTAAGAAAAGAAGAACAATCAATCCTAGCCAATAAACATAGTACGACCGATTTATTTAGACTAGATCAAAATTTCTCACAATATGAATCAAATAGTTTCCTAAATCAATTCATACCATTCGTCACTTAGATTAGAACGATTCAAACAATTACGGATTCAAATGTTCTAATTGACTAATTATCAAAACAATACCTGGGCAAAGGATCCTATTTGTACAAACATCAATTCAATAATAGAGAAGCAAAGAGAAATCAAGAATAGAAAACAAATTGGAATCTAAATTAATGAATAGGTAACAAACCAAACGTCGAATCAATCTCTAGTTAGAAGGGTGAAATTAGCTAGACATGGCTTGAAAAACCTAAGCAAAAGTCTAAAGTTGGAAAAAGAAGTCGAAGACCTAAAAAAATTCTAAACTAAATATATATATATATATGAAAAATCGCACTGCCACCCCGGTGGTGGCACGTGGGCGCCGCGACGCCCGTTCTCGGGAAATTTGGCTTGAAAATTATTTGCAGACTCACCGCCACGGCGGTGAGCTCCTGGGCGCCGAGGCGAGTAGGCCAAATATTCAACATATGTTGTTTTTCATCATTTTTCGTCTCGTTTCGCCTCGTATGACTTGGATTCAACTGAAATGGGGAAAACAAGTGAATTCATACTAGAAACTCTATGGAAAAAGCTATAAATGGGGATTTAAACATGAAAGAACAATGATAAAAATCAACATATCAATGTGTTGTGACTATATTACTTTGAATGTCGTTAAGTAATGTAGTATTGTAGGTTCCCATTAAGTGATGCCTATTTATAAAATTTGAAGAATGATATTTCTCATCGAATATAATGGCGGATAGCCCATAATCATACAAAGAAATCTAGGTTAGGAAAATATAAACAAGTATACAAAATTAGATTGTTGAGGTGCAATTAAAGGTTAGTTTGGTAACTTTCCCAATTTCTATTTCTTGTTTTTCTTTCCAAATTTTTTAGGAATAATGATGGTTGATAACTTTTCGTGTTTCTTGTTTTTTTAAAGATTCCCTTCCCAAAATCGTGTAGACATTTTAGAAACAGTAAATTTTTATTTCTTGTTTCCAATTTTTTTTATTAAATCATATATCATTACTTTGTTGCGTTTTGACTTTAAAATATGGTATACATATCAAAAAATGAAATTGATATAATATTTTTTGAATAATTTATTTAAAATTAATTTTCATATTTTTTTGAAAGAATGGAAAACATAAATAAGAATCAGTTACCAAATATTTTTCTTAAGAAACAAGAAAGATTTACCAAATATGTTTATCTTTCTATTTAAAAAAATACGTAACCAAAAAATGAGAAATAAAAAACACAAACTATGAAGGTTACCAGATGGGGACTAAATTTCCACTTATATTATATTGATATGAAAATTATGGATGATTTATTACCTTGACTATTTATGAATTTTTTTTTAAACCATTAAGAGGCAACCATTTTTTTTATCAATCAATAAAGAGAAGAGAAATTTGACGAAGGTCGGGTTTCGAACGTCCCTCACAGATATAAACTTTTATCACTTTATCTAGTATATTTTATGCATCAAAGCAACTAAATTAAAGTAACCAAAACTCTTTTTTTTTAATTTTACATCAAATTAGATGAGGAGGACTCGAACCTTCGACGTCATAGGAAGGGAGTAGATGCTTAACCAAAACTAATTTTAATCATGACAAACCATAATAAATACCCATACAAAATGAATACTTTCTTCTAATTTATTGCTTGCAATTAATCATAGGCAATAGTATTGCCAAAACCCTAGTTAATACATCGTTATTTTTGAAGTTGAAATCTAACGGGAGAATTTCTTCTACCAAGTATTTTCACACTCATGCTTTTAATAGGAGGGTTTTTTTAAAAATGGCATCTATAAAATGATATGTTTTTAAAAATATCAAAAGTTTTGAAAAACTTCAAGAAAGTTGTTAAAAATATCATTGTTTCCCCTCTCTCATTCAAAGTAATGATCCGTTTACGATAATTTTTTAGTGTGTTTAAAAATATTTTTTTAATAGTTATAAAAACACTTTATTTATTCAAAAACACTTTTAAACACTTTCAAAAACTATCTCAAATGGTCACTAAAGTGTGAAACCCAACACATGCCTTAAAAATGTCATTTTTTCAAATTTTCAAAACTTTTACTATTTTAAAAAATATCAATTCTACGCCTAAAATATGTAAATGCTAAGCGGTCGTTGTAGTGTAGATTGGACGGTCGTGTCCACAGAGAGATGAAGATCAAGAAAGAATTTGGGTAGAAGAAATTTAGAAAAAAAAAAGAGAAGGAATTGGAAATTTTGGTTTTAAAAATTGTGTAAATAAATGAGAAAAATTGATTTACAAATAAATTAATAATGAAATTGGTTAAGTGTAAAAATCTTTTTACGCTTTATAAAATTAAATAGAATTTTGATTCATAAAACTCAATTGAAAATATCACATCCCAAATAATCAATCGAAAAATTTAAAAATAAAGCGTAAAAAATATTTCAAATGTATTTAAGTAAAACAATTTCTCAAATGAAGAACATGTTATTTATTTATTTTTAAATCCAAGATTGACAATATTACAAGTCATAATATAGTAAAAGATTTTTTACAAATTTTTTAAAAAAAGTATGAAAATGCTAGCAAAAACCTAGAGAGAAAATTGAAATGAAAAACTAAAATTGTAAAGAAAGTGAGATGGAAAATAGGTGTTTATTTTTAGAGTGCCTAAGTGTTGAAGAAATTATCAATTACTAGTAAGCGTACGGAGTCAAGTTTTAATATAGTGATAAGAACAAAGGGTTGTCGTCCTTTGAGAAAAATAATTAAGTCTACCTAAGTACTAAAATATGACTAACTCAATTTTATTTAGAAATCGTAAAATAATGAGTGTTACTAAACTAAGAACCATAAACTAATAAGAATAAATAAAACTAAATTCAAACATGTTGAATTAAATCAATGGAAAAAGGTCATAGAGGAATGATTTCACTACTTTAATTTATGGAAATAATATTCTTTTAATTAAGAACAACAATTTCATATTCTATAAGTCAAGAGCACTAAAACTCTTAATTACCTCTCTCAAGCGTCAAATCAAGAATCCCAATTGACTAAGAAGTCAATATCTCTATTCAATTTCAGTAATTAAAAGTGTATGAATCACAAGTTCTTTTTAGAGGATAATCCAACATATAACCTGTTTTGGCTATATGCTAAGTCTTTTTAGCTTATTAGATTTTTTTAATACATTATAGCCTTTTTCTGTTAGTTACTAAATTGAGGAGCTTAAGTTAGGGTCCGTTTGACATAGTTTCTTCTAAAAATGTTTTGAGTTAAGCAATGTAAAAGAAATACTAATTAAGTGTTTCTTCTAAAAACACTTGAGTATACTAAGGGCTAGTTTGGCGTAGCTTCTCTTAAAAACGTTTTGAGTTAGAGATTTTAAAAGAAATACTAATTAAGTGATTCTTCTAAAAACACTTGAGTCTGTTAAAATGTGTTTTTGGAGAAAATACTTGATTTATGATTCTTCCAAAAATATTTGTAAACAAGTATTTTACTTAAAATATTTCATTCAAGTGTTTTTTTATGAAACACTTAATTAGTATTTCTTTTAAAATTTCTAACTCAAAACGTTTTTAAGAGAAGCTATGCCAAACTGGCCCTAAAATGTGTTTTTGAAAAAAATACTTGATTTGTGATTCTTCCAAAAATGTTTATAAATAAGTATTTCACTTAAAATACTACACTCAAGTGTTTTTAGATGAAACACTTAATTAGTATTTCTTTTAAAAATTTTAACTCAAAATATTAACCCAGGCATCTATTTTTCAAACCCTCAACCAAACGCCCCCTTCGTAGCTTCCAAACTGATTCTGTTAGTTTGTTGTAACTTGTAATATGGAATGGAGTTTTAAGACATTGCCAGCTGGTTTCATCAATTTGCTAATAGTATTATAACACAAATATTCAAATATTTTAATTTTTTTATTACTATATTAAAATAAAAGTAGCGTTTTAAAAGTCGTGGTACCCTAATCTTCTTAATTTTTTTTTACATTTATTGTATCCAATTGATAAAGGAGATAAATTTTTTGAGTGGTGATTCAGACTCTACCAAGTACCAAGAGTTGATTTTTATGGCTCCATTATATCATTAAATGCCTATTTTAGTTTACAACCTCATTGTTTATTTGTTTTATATATAACAAAAATCTAATCATAGACCGTGGAAGAACTTGTACCAAGAAATTGATATTTTAAATCATTCAAGTGTCCCCGTTTACCTTGACTAAATGAACATTCATTACATTTTATCACCAACAATTAAGGGTAATATTCATTTTTAGTCCCTATATATAGTTTGAATTTAATATCTATTTGGTCTTAGATAATTTCCAGGCTCTGACGTTAAATTTATGTTATAGTTTGAATTTAATATCTATGTGGTCTTAGATAGTTTCCGACTTTGATGTTAAATTTATTGTAATATGAAGTTAATTTGTTGATGTGACGAATATGATATATCTTTTTAAATGATATTGACATCCTATTTGATAAATATAAATATTTGTATATATTAAAAGACATGCTCATTCTACATTGTCTTGTGCCATTACTTTCTTACCCGGCCAATAATTCTTGATAACAAACAAGAAAGAAGATGATGCGTCTCGGGAGGGCGGGAGCGATGAAGGAAGGAGGAAAGAAGACAAACTTCAATGAGATATGGGATGAAGAAGGAAAATAGCCACACACAAAAAAAAAGATGACAGATTAGTCAACTTAGGGTGAGAGAAAGATAAAAGTGTTAATCAAGTAAAATAATGATAATATTAAATGGGTTTTTTTTTCTTCAAAAATGATATTTTTAAAAATAGGAAAAGTTTTGAAATTTTTAAAAAAAATCACATTCATCTGATGTCCACCAATTTTAGATCGAGATTGGTGAAAACTCAGTATGAGAAATGTTATTTTAAAAATATTTTAAAATATTTGCTATTTTTTAAATTACTAATAAAAAAAGTGTGATTGTTGAGTGAACGAAGTCAAATCAGTAGCCAATTAGGGATTGTGAGAATCTATTGGAATATCTTATATTAGATTAGTAAGAGTTAATTTGTCTATATAGAAACTATAAGAACCAAATAGAAACTAAATTCAAGCTATTGAGACTAAAAATTTATTTTACTTAACAATTAATTAAAGCCTCATATCCAAACTACATAGAGTAAAAATGTATTTTACTTAACAATTAATTAAAGCCTCATTTACATTATTAGAAATGGGATCGAGGAAAGGAAATCAATTTTTTCATTAGTGTTTATCAAATAATTGAATGTAAACAATGTGGACTCACCTCAAATCGGTAAGGGGAATCCCATTATCTACGAAAAGCTAATCAATCCCATTATATATCTTTATTTATTCATTTCTACTCCACCCTCTCTCCTACTTTATTTAATTTTAGTTATTTATTAATTTTTATACTCAATTAATATTTATAGATAATAATTTTTTTTATAATAATTTATCGATTATTTTCATTTCTAATTTAAAATAGATATTAAATTTAGGGTAAAATGCAAATAAGCAAAAGGTTATTTATTAATTTTAATACTCAATTAATTACTGTTTTTATTTAATAGTTTAACTTTGAAATCATAATAACCAAAAGATTAACATTAATCATACCTAATTCTCATATTAATAAAATATTTTATTTATTAATGATTTAAAGGTTCAAGTACATTTAAGTAAAGCCAAATGAGTCAAAACATCTTGAATTGTCCAAATCATTAAAAATAAATTATTAAATTAAAAATCTGGTCATTTTATTACTATTTAACTAAAATTAATATTACTATTTAATAAAATAATAATAAATTAAATTAAAAATTTATTTTCTAGCATATTTTTTAGTTAGCGAAATTAATTGATTAGGAATATGGGAGGGGCATAGTAGGTAATTGATATGTTTGATTCTCTTCCTAATGCAAGTACACCAAGTGAAGTGATTTTTTTAGATATTACATCAACATGAATCGTGATTTGATTCTTATTCTAAATAACTACAAGTAAACAACATAAAAAAAATGTGTTTCTCATTCCAATTTCTTACTATTTCGGTTCCTGATAAGTAAAACGAGCCTAAGAGAAATTAAAGTTAATAACACTTTTTGTTACCCGAATTAAAAAATTGAAGAATTTGATTTATCTAAAAAATAATAATATTTTTTCTTTCATTAAATTAATGAATTCCTTTTTTTTTTTTGTATTATATAAATGATGAATTTCATTATTGTTTTTTATATTTCTTATTCATATGTTTAAATTAAAATTTAGTAATTTAGTAATTTTTATGATTTTTATAAAGGGTAAAATGAAAATAAGACCCCGGTGGTTTTTGTCAAATGCATGAACACCCCTGTGGTTTGAAAATGGCAAATCACATTCTGTAGTTCAAAATTATTCCAATGAGACCTTTCCATTTCAACACGGTAAATTTTCTTTTAGCCATAAGTTCTTTGTTTGAACTATGATTTGGATGATTTAAGATGTTTTGAAATTCTCGTTTCGAGCTCTACGCCATGGTCCACTTCAAAACTTTAAAATCGTTAATAAATAAAAGAGTTTATTATCATCAAAGTACTAGGTATGATTTACATCATTAACACTTTCGGTTACTAATGATTTGGAAGTTTAGAACTGACCATAATGTAGAATCCGAAATGAGGATTCCAAAACATCTTGAATAATTCAAATCAGAGTTCAAATGAAGAAGTTATGACTAAAAGAAAATTAATGGTGTTGAAGGGAGGGTCTCATTGGAATAATTTAGAACTATATGGGTATGATTTAACATTTTCAAACCAAGGGGGTGTTATGCATTTGGCAAAAACCATAGAGGATCTTATTTTAATTTTACCCTTTAATAAATTCATTATATAATGATTTACTTTTTTATAATAAAGGTTAAAACAATACTATGTTAAAAAAAATTAACTTTTGTTATTTAAAAATTTACATTTAAAACAAATGTTATTTTAAAATTTACCGTTATTTAAAAAAAAACTCATTAATTAATATGGATGATTGCAAATCTAGTAAAATTTTATGTAATATTTATAGAAATATAATGTTTTAAAAGTATTTATTAATATAACAAATTTTGAGCGATTCATGATTAACATTGAATTACATATTTTTACAATAAATTAATAACTGATTTACATATAATTAAGGAAAATATCTAATACTACCATTGTACTAAAGATTTCTTGTACTCGTTCCATTAATTATATGTCACATGTATTTATCACCAATAATAAATATATAATGAGGTTGACAACTTTTAATTACTACCACATGTCTTGTTATTACTTAAGGGAGTAGGTACAACTGAAGTACTAAAATTTTTCTTGATTAATACAATAAAAAACTATTATATTTATAACCAGTTTTGAACAATGTCATATTTATAAATATTACATAAAACTATGTTATCAAGTGAAATGTCCCAATTTTTTTTTTTTCTAGATACTACATCAAATTTGGAGAGAGGAGACTTGAATCTTTGACCTCAAAGAAATGGAGTAAGTGTCTAACCAGTTGAGCTATGTTCAGGTAAATGTCCCAAAATAATTCATAGCATTGCCAAAATCTAATTAAATCAACTAATCAAGCCCCAAAAAATGGATGAGGTTGAGGCTACTCATTATATCTTCGTCTTCCTTATTTCAGATCTGTCTCCGGGCCATAATCCAGACGAGATATGGGCTTTCCATGGGCCTTGTTCTGTCCCCCTTCCTTCCCTGAAATTCAGAACCCGCCATTAATTTCTCTCCTCTCATTTCTCTCTCTTCAGAGCTTTTTCCCAATTCTGACTCGTCGTTAATTCATTGGGTCCCCTTTCCTTCAGTACTATTCAATTTTTTTTCCCTCCAGATCCACCTCCGATTGCTAAATCCATGAACAATTACTTCTTCTTCTTCTTCTAGTTTCTTGAATTTCTTTGATTTTGAACAATGTCTTCCTCGATTCGATTGGATTCAAAACAAAATTACACGACTTCTAGTCTTGTAATCGGATATGCTCTTTGTTCAAGCTTGCTTGCCGTCATTAACAAATTCGCCATTACCAAATTCAATTTCCCTGGCCTTTTAACTGCTCTTCAGTATCTAACTTCTGCGTTTGGGGTCTGGGGTTTGGGGAAATTAGGGTTTTTGAATCATGATCCTTTTGTTTATGAAACTGCTAAGAAGTTTTTGCCTGCTGCTTTTGTATTCTATCTTGCTATCTTTACCAATACTAATCTTCTTCGTCATGCCAATGTGGATACTTTTATAGTTTTCAGATCTTGCACACCCCTTTTGGTTGCAATTGCTGATACTATGTTTAGGAAACAGCCGGTTCCATCGAAGCTTACGTTCGTGTCGTTGGTCGTTATTTTGGGGGGAGCTTTTGGGTATGTGGCTACTGATTCTGCTTTTACATTGACTGCTTATTCATGGGCTTTTGCTTATTTGGTTACTATTACTACTGAGATGGTTTATATCAAACATATGGTTACGAATCTCGGGTTGAATACGTGGGGTTTTGTGTTGTATAATAATCTGATTTCGTTGATGTTGGCACCTGTGTTTTGGTTTATCACTGGGGAGTATGTTGATGTTTTCGCTGCTTTGGGTTCTAGTGCGGGAGATTGGTTTCGATATGATGCCTTTTTCGCTGTTTCTTTGTCGTGTCTGTTTGGTTTTCTCATAAGCTTCTTTGGGTTTGCGGCAAGAAAGGCGATTTCTGCTACTGCGTTTACGGTTACCGGTGTGGTTAATAAGTTTCTTACGGTTGCTATCAATGTGCTGATTTGGGATAAGCATGCGAGTCCGTTTGGTTTGGTGTGCCTTCTTTTTACAATTTCAGGGGGTGTTCTCTATCAGCAGTCGGTTACTGGAGTTGGCAGTGCTTCATCAACGCCGGCAAAGCATGTCGGAAATGAGAATGACGAGGAGGAGGATCAAAGCAAGGGAGTTTCTAGTAAACTTTCTAATGTATGAGGCTTCTTAAAATTTTTAGCTACTACTGATATAATAGATGGCATATTTGAAATCTTATCTTATATCATGTATGGAATCCTCTGTTTAAGGATTTCTCCTCCGCGGTTCATTTTGAAATATTGTATTGATATGCGTTTTCCAGGGATGTTATTCAAACATGCTTTCAAGAGTTTTATATATAATCCAATTGTAATACAAATTTCAAACTACAGTAGAAGGATTTTATGCATTATAACCTCAGGGAATCATTTGACATTAAAATTCTAGCAGTAAATTGTGGTCGGACTTTAGACATGTCTAGCTAGTTATTTTGATTCAATTTACCATAACTTTATACAGTTGATGTTATGGACGGAATACTCTCGTATGTACCTTCCCTCCGTAACCTGTGATGCTTTTTCTGTACTTATTTTTCACCCATCAAAAGCACCTCTACTTGTGAGAACTGAGATTTCACAGTTGTTATTAGTTGTTTGTTGTTTTCTTACCAATATAGCAGTGATGAGTCCAAAGCTGGAATGATTCAATTAGCGGCAGGTTGCTCTTCGATCCATTGGATGAAGAGTTTATTGAACCTTTTAGTTACAACAGCTCAATGATTTCAGTTTAGTCATCATCATACTTTTTGATTATGGTCATTAAAACATCAGGGATCACTAAGCTCACTCTTGGTGAGGGGAGTCGGTTTAATTCTAGTATTTGTGCTCCGGACGTACTCCAAAATCTCCCCAAAACAATCGACAGGTCTTCTTTTACTTTCAAAATAAATATAGTGAATCTAGAATGAGGAAGAATGAATATTATGCATTGGTATTGTGTCAAACTTGCACATTAATCTTTACCTTTCATTGATATTTACCAATCATGATCACCAGAAATCTCCACATGAACAACACCCATCCTTAAAATGGTGAAACCTATTGCGATCTCGTACAATGATTTCCCTATTGTAAACCTTGGAGATGAGCTTAGAAGCAGTGTGGCAATCAGTGCAAACACGGAGATTTTTCACAATCCGAATTGGTGTCCCAGGTTTTGTGCTAATAAGTCCAAATGCAATTGCTAGTTTCTCACTGTGAAGGCTAAGAGCAGTCTCTTTTTCTTCTTCATCCATCTCAAACAGCACTTCTGATTTCTCGGGAATGTATCCTGCTTCCTTCAGTTTACTAATCATGTCATCTAACATCGTATATATTTCTCTTGATTGAAGGTGAGAGGAATCACCCTTGACAAATTCATGGACCATTCCACTAACCTCGATCAAGCTGCAACCAGGGGGTTTATTCAACTTTCTTTCTGCCATGAGTTCTCTGATCCTTTTAGATTCTTCCCACTTTTCCATTGAGCTATATATGTTTGAGAGTAGCACATACGTTCCAGCATCATTGGGGTCAAGTTTTAGAAATTGTTGGGCTGCTTTCTCAGCAGCCTCGAGGTTGCAATGAACTCTGCAGGCACCAAGAAGTCCTCCCAAAACGAAGTGATCTGCAGCCATTGGCATATTCTGAATGAGCTCCTCTGCTTCAGCTATGCGACCAACTCTGCCTAATAAATCGACCATACAACCATAATGTTCAATGCTGGGTTGAATTCCATACACATCAGACATTGCATTAAAGTGCAAAATTCCTTCACTCACTAATCCAGCATGACTACAAGCAGCCAAAACACCTACGAAGGTAATCGCATCTGGTTTTATCCCACTCTTCTGCATCTCATCAAAATACTTCAAGGTCTTCTCTCCCAGTCCAGACATCGCGAGGCCGAGTATCAATGCTGTCCAAGTCATAACATTTTTCTCTGGAAGTTCATGGAAAACCTCCGTTGCACTCTGTATGCTTCCACACTTGGCATACATGTCAACCAGTGCTGTACCCAATGCAACATCCATCTCTATTCTCTCTTTTCCAATGTAGGCATGCAGCCAGTGGCCAAGCTCAAGCGCACCCAAATGGCTGCAAGCAAGCAATAAACTAACCATCGTCACCTTATCACCTTTGATTCCCTTGAGCTGCATTTCACGAAAAAGTTGGAAAGCCTCTTCATAGTCACTCTCCTCTACATGACCATTAATCATTATATTCCAACAAAACAAGTTCTTTTTAGGCATTTTGTCAAACAAATCTCTAGCAATTGAAACTGAGCCACACTTGCAGTAAGCATCCATTAGTGCCGTCATCAACACATCATGGTACCCGTAACCATTCTCGTCAATGTATTCATGTACACGTTTGGCTGTACACAAATTCCTTGCCATAGAACAGGCTGTCAAAACATTTACCAAAGTAACTTCATTGGCTTCCACATTCTGTACCTCCATCATCTCAAAAAGTTCAATAGCCTTCTCTGGTCGATCCCATTGTGCATAAGCACCAACCATAGTTGCCCAAGAAACCACACTTCTATCAGACATTTTCTCAAACACCCTCTGAGCTGAAACCAAACACCCACAATTAGAGTACATATAAATCAAAGTGTTCTGAATATAAGAATCCGAAGCGAACCCGAGCTTCGTCGAGTGACAATGCAACTGTTTCCCAACGAAGAGATCATCGGCAGCCTTAAACAAAGACGGGAAAGTGAATCGATCAGGTAAAATACCATCGACGACCATTTGACTATAGAAAAGAATAGCATCACGCGGTAAATTCTTGTTAGTAAAACCACGAATAATGGAATTGCAAGTGAAAGGTGTGGGGTTGGAGATTTGGGAGAAAACCCGACAAGCATAATGGAGGCTACCGGCAGCGTCAAGAGAAGAAAAGGCGACGATTTTGCTGGCGGTAAAGGCGTCAAAGAAAAGACCGGTTTTTAATAGTTGGGCATGAATTTGCTTGAGTTCTGATAAGGTGGAACAATTGTCAAGTAATGTTAGAGATGGGTGTGGCTGAGATGAGCTGTTAATGGTGGTTTTTCCCGTGGCGTTGGCATTTCTTGAGGATAAGGTTGGGCTGATGATGTTTTGAAGGGATAGAGGAACCGCCATGGCTGCTTGTTTTTGTTTCTATCGGTCGTTAATTTCCGTTACTATGACCGTCTTCTTTGCCAAACAAAAAACGAAATGACACTATAAAATGATTATTCACAAAATGCAATGAAAAAAAAAACATACAAATTGATTTAAAATAAAATAAAATTTTTATCAACCCGAGCATGATTCAGCTGGTTTGACACCTACTTTTTTCACATGAAATCGAATGCCTGAGTCACCCTTCCCCCAATTTGATGTTATATTATCTAACCTTTGAATTATAAATTTTAGAAATAAAAATGACCTTAAATAGCAGATTTTATATATGTATTTCAAATTATGTCGTTATTTTTACTTTTTATTTATTTAAAATAATAGATTTGTTGTTCAATAATTTATTAAAAATAGAAATAACTTAATAAAATCAAATCAAATTAATAGTTAATTTATAATAAAAATGAGAGTTTTAATTTTTAAAAACTAACATATATAGATGACAATTACTAAACCCAAAACAAAAATTACATGAGTAAATTTAAGGGAAATTTCATTGGGCGATATTTTTATTCAATATTTGTAAAAATATCAACTCAAAAAAATATTTGTAAATATAGCAATTTTTATTATGTTTATTAGTGATTTATGTGTTTATCAGTGATAAACTTAGTGTAAAAATATGTAATTCAATGTTTATCACTAATAAGCATGATCAAAATTTGCTATATTTGCAAATATTTTTTAGAGTTTTTAATTTTACAAATATTACTAAAAAAAATTGCTAGATTTGCAAATGCCCCTAAATTTAAAGAGTTCAAAATTCATTCAAATCCAAACAATATGTTTTTTTAATAGTTCTTTTTAATTAAAAAAAACTACTATATATTATTAATTACAAGTTTTTTTGTTTGATAATTCCCCAATATAAATATACCGTTAATAAAAAAAGATTTTTTCTCAGAAAATGGGTAAAATTCCACTTTACCAAACAATAAGGAATTAATTTAGGATTATAATTGTATAATGTGTTAAAGGTTAATTGATTATAAATTAAATGAGATTGAATTGAAATAGTGTTGGTTGATTCTCAAAAAATAAAAAAGAGGAATGAAAAAAAAAATCTCACTTTAAATCATTCATTTTTAAGTTTGAAAAAACTAATAATTCATAACTAAAATTGAAAACATCTTTATCCGATCAAATATAACTATTCTCATTCTTAGGATAAATTTTTATTTTAAAAAAATTATAATAAAGATAATAGAAGCATTAAACATCAAATAAACTCTTTAGATAAAACAACTCGGTTTCCAAAGGGGAACTATACAAGACAGAATCCATTCTAAAATTCATAAATATGTTATTTAATAAAAGAGAATGTAAAAAAATATTTCTTTTTAATGGGGGGGGGGGGGGGTATTCAAAAGTCATCTTGTAAACAATAAGCGGAGGAAAAAGTAGAAAAACCCAAAAATAATATATATATATATATATATATATATATATATATATAAATTATTTTATTTTTATATTTAAATTAATCTTAATATAATTATAAAAACAAAATATAAATAAAAAATAGGATATAGTGAAAAAAAAATTAACTTTATTTCCATCACATTAAATTAAGTTTAAGTTTGAAAAGTTAAAAATAATAAAAACATATAAAAATTTAATTAAAAAATAAAATGGGGGGGGCTAGAACGGGGGCGGGCGGGTCAACCTGGGGGGAGTGTTCAAACCCGGGAAAATGGGCCCGCTCGTATTTTTATCTCTGTGTTCAAACCGTGAATTAAATGGGGTGTGTTTGGGTGGGGGGGAGTGTTTTTTTTTGAGTTGGATATTTTGGATTCTTTTTTGTTGAATTCATTTTTAGCCAAAAAGAATTGAATACAAATTAGTTTTAGTTTAGTGGGAACCAAACAATAAAAGAATTCTTTTGCTTCCGCCCTTTTGGCTTTTTCCGACTAGTCGTTTGAGTTAGGTTTTAATTTCCGACAAATCGATTTACGCTTTCCTCAAAAGATTGGGAAAACTGGAAAAAGGAAGAACAATCGAAAGCCTTCTTCTCCGCAGATTCAGAGCTTCGATTTTGCAGAGAGAGAGAGACAACAATGACGGTTGACGACGTTAGTTCGATATACGTCGGCGGTCTTCCTTACGACGCCACCGAAGATAGCTTACGCAGAACCTTCGATTTGTACGGCGCCGTTATCGCCGTTAAGGTTTAGTTCTTTCTCTCACCGGAATCAGTAATCTTTTATCGCTATAAATAATTGTTCTTCTTGATTTAAACTTTAAAATTATTATGATGTTTATTTTAAGTGTTTGTGATTAGTTTCTGAATTAGTAGGATACTTTAAGTTTAGCTGATTCTTGTTTAATGAAGCTTCATTTTCTGCTTAATATTTGTTGTTTAATGATGAGTTTAGAAATGGTATGTGTTACGTGAATCACGAAAGAAGCTCGATTACGTGATAATGATTCTTTGTTATGAATTTGTGAGAGCTGTTTTTTATGTGTTTGTTAAAATGCTTCAATTACGTTAAAAAAAGCATCTCGTTTGATAACCTGGTTTTTGAATTTTAAAAAAAAAATTATGTTGGTTCTAAGTTTAAGGTTGTCGGTCTTTTGATTTTTTCTTAACCTAAAATGAAAAAATTAGACGGTTATCAAACAATTCTGTTTGTCAAAGAATTAAACCAAGAACAGAAAAAGAAATGGTTATCAAATAGAGCCTTAGTTTTTTATGTGTTTCTATTCAATTGTTGTTTTAACACTTTGATTTGGTTGTCAGATTATCAATGATCGTAGTACTAAGGGAAAATGTTATGGATTTGTTACCTTTACAAATCCTCGATCTGCTATTGATGCCATCAAAGACATGGATGGAAGGGTATGTTTGTTTAATGTTGAAATACAAATTTAAAAGTTGGTCGTTTATAATTTCTCCATTATGTTCTGGAGTCTTAATTTTTTTTTTTTATTGAATTGAATTAGACTGTTGATGGGCGGGTTGTCAGAGTTAACGAAGTGAAGACTAGAGGTGCAAGATTTGGTAGAGAAAGTAATCGACATAATGTAGAGAGGGAGGCAGACTGGGAGAGAGATAGAGATCGAGGGAGGGATTATGATCATGATAGATATCGGCGTAGGGGAAGAGATAATGACTGGTCTAGAGAACGTGACTGGTCTCGAGAACGTGATCGGTCTCGAGAACATGATCTGGATAAGGAAAGAGGATATGAGCATGCAAAAGATCATGATCTACCTAGGGAAAAATTGTTGGATAAGGATCTAGAGCTGGAAAAAACTTTGAAGGATGATGAGCTAGCACACAGCCAGAAAGATGATCAAGATTGGGAAAAAGATCGTGATTTAGACTGGAACCATGGCAGAGACATTGATGACACTGACGGTCGTGATAAAAGCCTTGAAAATGATAGAGATCAGCTGACAAGGAGAGATAATGGGTGAGTTTGTCTCACTACTTGTTAAAATCAATATGAGTTGCTTTAATAATTTTTTTTGTGTGTGTCTTGATATTTATTGGTTATCCATGTGATTAAACACACTCTCATTTGTGACATAATGTTGAAAGTTAAGATAATTAACAATTTAGTGAGGTGGAATGCCTGCTTAAACATGAAGGCAGTGTTACTAAATAACTTATCATTATGAACTAAGAAGTAGGAGGTCTTGGGTTCAAACCTCCGTTGTGTCATCTGTTCTCATTTCCTATTATTTGTTTACACGTTGAGCTTTTGTTAAAATTAAAAACCAATACCTTAAAAGATTAAAATTACCCTGTTTTTGGATCATATTTGGTTGTTGGATACTTCATTTGTTCAATGGTTTCCTAGACTTCGTCAGATCTCTAAAGCTAAGAGTATACGGTCCAAAAGTGTTTGTATCACACCTTTAGCTTGGGGATTTTAGATTTTTGTGGGAATTTACAAACCAGGAAGTTGAGGATTTGATTGATCGTATGGCCTAACTTCATTCACACTGTCTATCTTTATGTGGGAGGATGTTAGAATATAGAATCCCCATAGTTCGGTTGGCTTCCCTTGCAATTTCACTTTTTTCACTATGTGGAAGAGGAATGATACGTTATCTAGTGATCTTGTTAAACCCTTATGGAAAGGATAGTTTCCTGAAAAAGCGAAAGTTTTTTTTTTTTTTTTATTGGTGGATTTCTATCACAGAACGGATGAATGCTTGTGATATTATTCAAGATAGACATCCAAAGATGGCTCTTCAGCTGAATTGCTGTTATCTCAGTCTTGCAATCTTTGAAGATGTTAATCAGCTTTTCCTTCATGCACCTTTTTCTCAAAACATTTGGTCTAAGTTATTACAACAGTGTGATATTTGTTATGACCTTCCCGATCTCCAAAAAGAATTAACTCTCTCTTCTTTTGCTCTTCCTTCCAAGGTCAAAGGGAAGTTTTTTGGTTCAACACGGTTAGAACCTCTTTGTGGCTGATTTGGCTGGAAAAGAATAGAATATTATTCCAAGATACTCTTAGAGGTTGGAGGGAGGTGTAGGATTTTATTGTTTCCAATGCCTCCTTGTGGAGTGCCTCTTATTAAGATTTTTGTAGTTCCCCCCTCCATTTTTTTCAACCCTTTAAAAGATTTTGTATATCAATGAAGAATGTTTCTTAAATAATAATAATGAGAAAAAAATCCCGGACTTGACTGTAATTGTGGCTTCTCTTTTCAGTCTTGCAGTTGAAGGTCGAACTGGTCAGGATCTTTCATCAGATTCTAGTGACGATTACATCCATGAGGTAAGCTCATCATCTCTTCCTCCATTGAAAGGTTATAAATAATTTATAAACATCTAAATTAAGAGTTTTTGCCAATGCTCCTATTTATTTTCTCTTAGTTAAAGGAACAACTGGAGATATCAACTCAAAGTTATGAAGAACTCAAACAGGAGGTTTGTTTCTCCATTTTGTTGAACAAGGAATGCTTTAGTGATTCTTTTTTTTTCTTTTCCCGCTTGTGAATTGGCATAATTCCGTACTCTTGTTCTGAAAAGTAATTGAATGCATAGAGACCCATAATCAAATATGGATGAATCCGATTGATATATCTGTTGAAATCTGATTATATTTTTGTACAGTGTTTGTAACATTTTATTTTTTAGTACTCTGTTAGATATCTTTATTGCATTTGATTTGTAGCCTTAGAAGTTTTCCTTTTCAGATTTCTCAAATAGAGGAGAAAACTGAAGAGAAGGGAAGACTCGTGGTGGAGTTGCAGAAAAAAGCTAAGGTATATACCATATTTTAATCCACTTCAATCATGGTACTTTTTTGTGTTCTTACTATTACCGTGTCCTTGAAGCTTTATAACTAATCATTTTTTCATGTCCAACTGTGCAGAAACTGGAGGATGCATTGATTAGTGCGAAGAAGCGCACTTCATACCGCCAGATGCAGTTGGCGAAGGTAACTAACTGCCAGTGTCATGTATTTCATTTATCATAAACCATGCTTGAACTCGCTGGAGATGATAATTCTGGTTTCGTTATAACTGCAGATCCATAAATACTCTCTGCTAGTGAAGGATTATTCTGAAAGACTTAAAAGCAGTGAACAAGAACTTCAGGTTTGCGTTTTAATCTTTAACACCTGATACTCTTGTCTAAAAAATCTTAAGAACCTAATGCAGTAGAATCATTTCCGATATAAAATATAAAATTTATAACGATTCCACAATGTATTGATATTCATGGGGCGATCTAGCATATGACATTCATGTTCCTTATTAACCATAGGTCTACAATCACTTTCTGATGAAATATATTTTTTCTCATCTCTTTGATTATCAACATATCCATTATCTTTTTCTTCCAAATTGCTTGTAATATTCATCCTTTTGAGGTTGCATATGAATTAAAGGAACATAATGTTCATAATCACTTTGCTTCCAGATTCTGGTTGAATCGACTGCGGTAGATAGTGATGTTGGTTGAAGGATGAAGTTCCTGCAAATGGCTGAAAAGGCATTATCCTGTTATATCGTTGGCATGCCGCGCCACCCCGTGGTAGGTTGAATTATGGTCATCTGTTGATACTTATGACTGGTTGTAATTTAGAACTAACATACTATCATGTAGTCTAAGCTGTCCATTAATATCATTTCATGTGATTCAATCACATAATCAATTAACTAGATGATTTTACTCGCTAATAGCATATTTGAGATTCTCTGCTTTACTATTAACAAGTTTTTTTTTTTTAATATATATATACTTATAGTATATTGCAAAGTTAGGGTTGCTCATATATATTAAAATATAGTTTAATATCCAAGTATCGTTTTAGCTTGCTTAAAAAATTCATTCCAATGCATATTAAAAAAAAAAATTATCCAATGAATATGTATACAATTTTACTAAAATCAGAATAATTAAAAAAAAAAAAATAAAGAATAATCTTGCTTATAACTTGGAGAATTTTTATTTTTTTTTTTCAATTAAAAATATATCTACTTTAATGGTCATTTCAATCATTTTGAACCGTATTCCAGGATGGTTTCATTGCATTTTGTTCCCCTTTTATCTTTTCATTTTGATGGTGTCTAGTTCATGTTATTGTAAACTTTAGTAAAATGTTAATATAAAGTCAACTTTGCTAAGATTTGAAAGAAAAAAAATGATTGGATGTTAAATTTGGAATCAATAAAAGAGAACGAAGAGAACAAGAATATGCTTGCAATTTTGTTTGTTATGTAGGTGGTTAAAAAAATTTCCAATTTCCAATAGCATAAAAAAGTATACTTGAAAGGACATCTTGGAATTTAACATGGAAATATATACTGAAAGTTATGGTGAGACTATATAAGAGAGAATTCGTATTTTGTTATGCTCTTGATATTGATATTTTCTTTTAGTTGAAACAAATTCTTTGATCGAGTAATACATGCGTATCTTTTATTTTTCAAATCTCATTAAGATCGAATGAATTATGGAGTAAACTTAAGACCGCGGGGGGGGGGGGGGGGGGGGGGGGTGGGGGGGGGGGGGTTCGAATGAATTATGGATCGGTTTCTTTCACAAAGGGAACGAACGGCGATAAGGGATTTAATTTAATTTTAATTTATTTTTATAGATGCCTAATTTGTTAGTTTAGAATTGATTTTAGGAGTTTGGATCAATTTATTTAATATATTATTATGGATTTGATTATCATATTCATATATTTATAAATTCTAGAATGAATTTTTTGAGTTTATTGATTTCATTTTAAAAATTTATTTTAAATGAAGTTAGGTTTTATTATCAAATATTTTTAATGCATTATGTTCTACCCGAACTGGAACCGAACCGAACCCGTAAACAACTAATAAAAAGGAACCGGAGCCAAACCCGGTCCGGTTCTAAAGGGAACCGGTTCCGGTTCCCACTTTTCTAATATCTTCTTAGTTCGGTTCTGGAAAGGGGGGCCTAAGTTGGGGGGGGGGGGGGGCCCCTAAGTAAACTAAACAAAGATTAGGGTGCTTTTGGTTTGTTGATTAAGGTTGTTAAGTAGGGGTTGTTAATATTTGAATTGTTTAAAATAATGAGTTTGTTAAACCCGAGTTAATGTAAAATGTGTTGAAAATGTGAAAATGAATGAGTTTATCAAATAGGGGTCAAAAAATTTCTCATCTTGGATTTTAAAACCAGGAGACAAACAATGATTAGATTTGTGTAATTCGAAATCTTTATCTTAACCGGTGAACTAAAAGCGCCCTTATATTTTGGAGAAAGAGGAAGGGGAAAAAAACCTTGTGGAAGTAAAGAGTAACGAAGGTGGAAAGTTGTAGGCAAAAAATTTTCGGTGCCAAAATATTCAAATCTGCTTAACGAATGAAGCAAAGCCGTGACAGCCTATCCCATTTCTTTTCACTTTTTCTTTGCCCTTCACAACCATGATTGGGCACAGTTAGCTTATCGATGGCTCTTATTAATTTGATTTACTTCCCCATCTTATATGGCTCAATTTGATATCCCATATATATATATATATGACAAATATATCTACTCTCGAGTATTCAGATTCTTAGATATCTTGCTATAGTAAAGATATCGAATATGTAAATTTTTTATAAACAACCAACCTCGTAATTATAAACAAATAAGTTAGGGATAGTTTGATTGGAGTTTTTTTAAAAAAAATTCAACCTTTAAAAACAATTTTAGAGTGGTCAAATATTATCTACTTAAGGATTTAGAGTATTCAGTTTCTTAGATATCTCGTTATGGTAAAAGATATCGAGTATGTAAATTTTTTATAAACAAACAACCTCTAAATTATAAACAATAGGGATAGTTTGATTGGAGTTTTTGAAATTTGTTTTCAACCTTTAAAAACAATTTTAGAGTGGTTTAAAAATTATGCGATTATTTAGTATTTTATTCACTATTTACATATTTATGATCTTGGAAGGCATATATATATATAAATATATATATATATATAACTTGAATACTTTGGGCATATCTTTCACTAAATTTTGGGCTAAAAAGCTATTGTCAAACAAATCCTAAGTTTTTATTAGGGTACCGTTTTAAAAGCAATTTTTAAAGAAAAAAAAATGTGACATGTTTGGGTGACCTATTTTTTTTATAAAATGAAAAGAAAGTGAAGATTTCATTAATTCTGTTCATAACACGTGAATAAAAAATTACAATTTGATGAAGTTAACTTTGTGATTTACTTTGAAACTTAATAAAATTCAATCATTGTTTCTTGAATTTTTCAAGTGAAAAATAGGATTTAAAATCACTTGGAATTTTAAATCTAATATTTTAAGTGAAAACAAATAAAAGAATGATTTTAAATGATCTATTCAAATTTAAAATCCAGTGAAAACAAATTTAGAATAGCTTTCATATTTAATTATATTTTAATTAATTAAAAGGTTATGTCATGATCTTTTAGGTTTTATAAATAATCGTTTTGGTTCTTATGGTTAAAATTTTCTAGTGTATTTAACACAAACCCGGGGCAATCATTTACAAACCTAAAGTTAAATCTCATTGATAAGGCTTAAAAATACAAGTTTCACATAGAAAATTAATGGTAAGTACCTACTTGAAATTATTAAAATAGGATTTAAACCTTAATTTTTTTTAATCTATAGGATCATATTTATATATATGTTTAGGGTTTGTTTGTTAACCTTCCCAATTTTTATTTCTTGTTTCTCTATTTTATTTTCTAAGAAATAGAGTTGTTTGTTAATTTTTCTTGTTTCTTGTTTTTCTTTTTTTTAGAAACTCTTCCCAAAATTGTGTAGAAATTTTAGAAACAATTAATTCTCTAGTTTTTTATTTCTCTTTCTTATTTCCAACTTTTTCAGTAGATGTTAGTTTGTCTCGTTTTGACTTTAAAATCTAAACATATATCCAAAAATGAAATTGATAGAATATTTTTTTAATAATTTATTTAGTTTTCACATATTTTTTTAAATGAGAAACAAAAATAACAAATAGTTACTAAACAAGTTTATCTTTTTTTTCCTTCCCAAAAATAGGAAACAAGAAAGGGCTACTAAACATATTTATCTTTTTGTTTAAAAAAAACAAAACAGAAATAAAGAAATGTGAAATAGAAATGAAAAATACTAAATAAAAATAAAAACTAGGAAGATTACCAAACGATACTTTACTTATTTTCTTATTGCATACAAATAAAAATACACCTTTTTCTTTAATTAAAATGAGTCTATTTTGTCCCCAATTCGTGCCTAGTTTCTATAAAACCTAATGGGTCAGTATCTTTATAAATAAGGGCAAATTTGTCAACTTGAAAAGGATAGAAATGGAAGAAGAAGAAAAGAAAAGAAAAAAAAGACAAAAATCTAGATAGCATAAAAATCCAATCTCAAGTCTTTTGGAATAGAACATCAAAGCAAAGCATACGAGGGAAAAGAACACAAACACCTTTGTAAAAGAAAGACAAACCCTAACTTTTTTTCTTTTACTTTTCTTCCTTTTATTTTATTCAATTGAAATTTAACCAAATCTTATGAATTGACATTTTATTTTTTAGATATTATTGATTGATGTTTGAAGTGATATTAATTGTTATAATAAAAAAAATTTGACTCTTTGAAAAATTGTTGGGTTATTTCATATACAAGTTAAAATAAATTTATAAATATATAAAAGAATCAATACCACTTGAATTTGAACCAACTTTTAATGTAACAAGTCACTGAAAATAACTGTCAACATGAACATAGCTCAACTGGTTAGGTATTTATTCTCTTATTCTAGTCTACCATTCTCCAACTTGATGTAATATCTTTAAAAAAAACTCAGTAAAAAGTTTGGATTATTATTTTTATAAAACCACATGTTTATCCTTTTTAAAGAAACAATTAGCATACAACACACAAGAAAAAGGAAACAAACATTTGGGGCTTTTATTATTTGATCTTATGCTCCTTTTATACCTTAACATAAAATATTTAGTTCAAAAGTTAATAAGAATTAATTAGAAATATATATAAAAATGACACACAATTACAAAAAGACTCTCTAATTATATTTCTACCTCTTAAATTAATTAGTCTAAACCCTAATCACATAATTACTTAATTAGCCTCAGAACTTGAGTGTAATTTCACTCCCATTGCTTTCCTCACCCTCTTGCCTTAGGGCTACTAAATTACCCTTTCTTTCTCCTCCTCCTCCTCCATTATTGTCACCACTCTCGACCTTCCAACTACCGCCACTCTCCGACTTTCCATCCTCGATACTCTCCGACCTATCACCGTTTCCCCTCCCATCAGACTCCGGTGAGCTATGAGCCTGAGAGGTATTCTTGTACATATGAAGCTGCTGGTGGAGGGAGGGGTGGTGATGGAGCTGGTGGTGTGGTAGCGGTGGCGGATAGAAATCTTGATGTACCGACGGTGCACAATAATGAGGTGATGCATGAGAAGTAGGGTGTGGTCCATAGAGGCCGGGAGGTCCACCGTGAGCTGCTGCCGCAGCCGTGGCATACTCGGGTGGAACCCAAATGCCACCCAAAACAACTAGCTGGGTCGCTGGAGCTCCAGCTGCCTGTGGACTCGGGCTGGGTCTTCTTGTATGTAACCTATATTTCTGTTAATTAAAAAAAATTAAAAATAAAAAAACAACAATCATTATACAAACAAACACACAAAAACTACTAGAATATACACTGCAAGGATTTGTACCGTTGTCAGGGACAGTTGAAAATAGTACAAAAGAAGAGAGAGAGAGAGTAGAGAGAGAAACCTGGAGATGGCTTTTAACTTCATCATTGGTCAAACCATCAACCTTCATCAGTTCCCTAATCTGTTTTGGGGTGGCAACTATATATTTTCCAACCCACAAAAAAAAAAAAAAAAAAAAATTAGAAAACATTTTTTAATCACTTAAGATTTACAATCCATTGTTGATAAAATTAGGGTTTTTTTTCTTTTGGTTTTCGAGACTTTGATTCTTCATTTTAAATTTTGCCTAAGATCTTATATTACCTTGAGTCGTTCGTAGTTTTAAAACTTAATCATGAATAGAATGAAATTATAATGAAAAAAAAATGAAGAGGGGAATAAATTCTTTTACATACCTTGGGAGCCACCAAGCATTTGAAGAGCGTTAACAAATCGCCGATGCAAATCCGGCGACCAGCATCTCCGAGCTTTCCGATGAGTTTGCTGATTGCCCGAGTTATTATTATTGTTGTTGTTGTTATTATTTGTGGCTTGTGGTTCGATTGTAGGCGAATTCACAGACCCTTTTCCATTTCCTTGTTCAATTCCAATTTTTCCACCATTACAAATCATATTCATATTATTTTCTGTCTGATGATCAGAAATATTACATTTCTTTTCTTCCATAATATTTTCTTTTTCACCAGAAGCAAGAGCCAGATCTGGGAGATTAGCCCTAAGACTAGAATTTTGGCATAAATTTCTTTCCTTTGAGAAAGGAAGAAAAGCTCCACCATTTCTTTGGAGTTTCTTGTCCAAATTAGAGCTTATAGAATTGAACCCATCTTCAGCTTCCTTAGAAGAAACAAGATTTGATGAAAGTGGTTTGGTTTCATGATCATTTGCTTGGCTCCAAAGCTGAGCAGATGTCATCCAATTCGCTTTATCGGAAATGTTCGATATCGTTTCCGAGCCTTCAGAGGTTGATTGTTTGAGCGGTATGAATTCTTCAAGAACCGGTTTCGAATTTGATCCACTTTGATTTACTCGGCAGGCTTGTAATTGTTGCTTAGAAGTTTCCACAGCTATTAAACCCAAAGAAAAAAAAAATCATAACTAGGTTAATTAAGAAAACAAATCAAATTTAAAAATACGATATACAAAGTGCATCTGGTAGAGTGGCAAAAGCCAACTTCCTGTAATCGAGAGGGCAGAGGTTCAAACGCCACTCTCGTAAAAATATCCCGATTGTCAGAAACAAAAAAATTGCAATCATTGACAAGTATCAAAGACAAAAATCAAGATCAAAATAATAAATATATACCATTGGTTAAAAGTTGCATGCAAAGAGGAAGTTCACGTTTGAAAGCATCAATTTTGAGTCTTTCAGCTTCAAGACGAGAGAACAAATCCTCAAGCTGTTTAAGGGTTTGGTCAAGAGAAGATTGATCATTTGAAACAAAGGATTTCAAAAGCATAGAATAGCTTTGAGGCTTGCAATCAAGGCTTAATTCTGAAGGAGAAGGCATTTTTTTTCTTTTCTTAAAAATCTAGTAGAAAATTTTCATATAGAAATTAAAAACAAAAAAGAAAAAGAAAAGAGTGTGTTTGGCTTGTTTTCTTTCCCCTTCTATATTTGAGTTTTGAGAAAGAGAAAGAGAATGAAAGAAATGTGTTTGTTTATGAAAATAAGAAGGGATCAATGAGAGGATTTGTCTTCTTTTTAGTGTGAGTTCTAAATGGAATAAAGGTGTGTTTTTGGAGAGAGAAAGAAAAAAGCAAAGGGGAGAGATAAAGAGAGATGGTAACTTCTTGCAAAAGAACAAAGCCAAAATAAAGAAGAAAAATAAAAAAAAAAAATTGAGAGAGATGCTCTTTG
This sequence comes from Gynostemma pentaphyllum, assembly GCA_028015215.1. Classification (NCBI taxonomy): domain Eukaryota; kingdom Viridiplantae; phylum Streptophyta; class Magnoliopsida; order Cucurbitales; family Cucurbitaceae; genus Gynostemma; species Gynostemma pentaphyllum. The sequence continues at coordinate 40,899,113 of CM051348.1, read as the reverse complement.
ATAGAAGGAATCAAGGGAGTCTGACACTAGAGGGATCATGTGCTTAGGGCCTGGTTTTAGAACCTTTAAGATATAATATAATATAATATAATATATACTTTTTTTTCTCTATCTATTTTTTTATGAGAATTCAAAATCACTAATACAAAGTATGATTCTTCTTTTCTTACAATTTTTCCTTTTTTCTTTTTTTTTTCCATTCTTCTATCTTACTTTTTTTTTCTAACCAAAGTGTCATCTTGAATGATAATTTTTGTTAAATATATTCTTCTTTGCCTTTTTTTTTTAACTAAAGTTTCAATTTGTCATTTTAATTACTTGGTATTTATTCTAATATTAATGGATATTATAAAAGAGAGCATGCACACATATATACAAGTTTGAAAGTTCCATAAATCATTTAGGTGGTTAAGAGAAGAAATTATTGGAGGAGACTGACATAATGTGACTCCTTATTTATTATAGATAAATTTCAACACACTTTCTTTATGAGAAATTTAAAATAGAAAATATTTTGAAATATTTCAAAAATCACATTTGCAAAACTGGGATTTGTAGATCTCAATCATAGAAAATGATATTATTGAAAATTTTCAAAAATTAATTCTAATAAATGTCGTTTATAAAAAAACTCCCCTTTATAATAATTGGATTTTTTTGAATAGTAGAGATAACATTATTATATAAGAAAGAAGAATATCGTTATATAGATCTAATGATTATGAATGAGGAGTCATATTACTGTCCCCTCTAAATAATTTGTCGAAGAGAGACTAGTTATATCTAAATGAGCTTTGCATAGTTAGCAAGAGTATCAATCCACCATGCATGCAACTTTCTTTTAGGTTTCAAAAGCTGCATCATTTTGTGGTATTTTAGAGAGGGAGAGAGAATATATAATCTTCATTGAAACATTCACCCAAATAGAATATAATATCTTCTCTCTAAGTAAGGAATATCTTAATTAGTTCCAATTCTACGACTCTAAATTAAGGGAACACACAAATAAAGAAAACATATAAGAGAGAGAAAAAGAGAGAATCAAGCTCTAAAGGAGATTGTTAAAACCTATTCCACCTCAGAAATGGGAATCCTTCTTCTATTTAGCTACTATACTTTCTTTCATGAAGTGGTAAGGAAGGTAACAAGATTCTCACTCAATTTCACATTTATATATTCCTTTTTCCCCTTCATCATATTCACGAGTGTTAAAAGATCTCATATTCAAAAGATAAAGGGATCTGATAAAATGTTTACAAATCTATACGTAATTTCTCTCATTATCAATTGACTTTGAGATGAAAGTTTATGATTATTAAGATAATATTAGAGCCATCAACTTCAAATGGGCATCCGTTGAAAATGGTGAGTAAAAAAAGTCACCATCTTGAAGGGCATCTTAATGATCATACATTAGAAAGATGAAGAGGCCTAAAAAATATTTATAAATCTACAAGTAGCATTTCTCATCAACAATTGGTTTTGAGATGGAGACTCATAATTATTAAGATGATATTAGAGTTCAAGAAGTTCAAATGAGTATCCACTCTAAGAATGGTGAGCTAAAAAAAGTTATCATCTTAGTGAGACATATTAAGAATTATACATCAAAAAGATGAAGAAACGTAACAAGGTTTATAAGTTTAGGAATAACATTTCTAATAACCAGTTGGCTTTTGTAAATTATACTGATAATACTTTTTAGTACCCTTGATATTTTCAATGCCTCAAAGATTGAATTGAATAGCTAGAAAAGCAAGTAGACATGTAGTCTTAAATAGTTTTTTTTTTTTTTTTTTTTTTTTAACTTTTGCTTTCCCCTTTAAAAATCTCTTTCTAAAGTTCTCAGTTCAAAGGGACGAATATTGGTAACAAACGACCTTTCCTTTTTATATTTTGTTGGCCAAACACATAGTAGATGACATAGAATTGAGATTCTCAAAATTTTAATTTTGTTAATATTATTATTGATCCACTTGATATTTATTTAAATAAAAATGGCTTGACCCATGATAGCATACGATCATGTGTGTGTTCATATTTAAAAGATTTAAATATGACTTTGGTATTCATAATTTGAACTTTTATTTTTTTTCTAGTTTAAAACTTAAACTTTTGAGACTAAGATTTTTTTCTCTCTCGAAAATTTCATCCACTTTCTATTTTGTTCCCAAATTTTAAATTTTGAACTTTACTCTTTCAATTTTTATTAAATTCTACATTTTTTTTTTCTAACGGAGAGGTACATTTTATAAATTTTTTAATGTGATGTAATTCTATTCATTTATGTTGAAATATTTTTTTATTTAATATTATGTTGGCATCTTATTTTGATAAAAAAACTTATTAATAATTCCTTAATTTGTGCATCCATATTTTCATTAAAGGAATAGTTGTTTTTGTTTCATCCTTGATTAGTTGACATTATTTTAAATGAGAAGGTTGAGTAAATTGTGGATCTTAATTGTATAATTGAATTATGCATATGGAAGTTTTTAAATGGACAATTTGACAACTTTTCCAATCACTCTTTTATTGTTAAATATCATCCAATTCAATTTAGATTATTTGATTTTCGGATTTCAAGTATTGTATAAGGAAAAAATAATTGAAATTTCAAATTGATGATTTATTCAAGGAAAGTTGTTTTTACCTTGCTGTCATCCGAAGGAAAGGCTGTCGCAACAGCTCGAGCTGGCAGAATGTATTTTGACAGATTTTCCATTTGTGGAGTCTTCTTTATTTTACCTATAAGATGAAGGCTTTTCTTTTAGCTTGAGTCAACCAAGCTTTTCATATTTGCTCTCACTTTTATTAGCCTATTGTGCTTATTATATTATTTATGTGAGAGTGCATTTTATAAGGTTTATCATTCAAATATTTTATATTGTAATTGCTTGGAGAGAGAGTGATTTGATTCTTCGGGAGGAAGAAGTCGTCTTACTCACACATCAAGGAATGGAGTTCCTTGATCTAAATCCACAAGGGGAGCTTGTGGTATGATCAAAATAAGAACGAGAGGTTCTTGAATCAAATCGTCACAAGGGGAGCTTGTAATTGAATCCATTGTAGACGTCGTCGTTGCAAGGAGAAATCAAAGACAAAAACAAAGAAGAGAGTTCTTTTTATTTTGTGCTTTTTTATTTATATTTGTATTGAACGACTAATGATTCTAGTGGACTTTTTTTGGGCGAGTCCCCGTGAGTTTTTACCAGTTGGAGGTTTCTCACGTTAATCACTTCGTTGTGTCCTCTTTCCTTTGCATTTACATATTTGTTTATTTACTAATTTACAAATCTGTTTTGTAGCTTCGGCTAATGCAATCACTGTTGCAACGTCCATAGCTCTTAAGCTTCTGCATAATTGAACTATTCTGTATATTTACATCCTGCTGTTTTTGTTCTTGTCGAGCTGTTAATGTTGTAACACACGAAACCATGTCTTAAGCTTATGATTTACTTCGGTTTGATTCTGATTAATTAATCACAACATACGTATATGAATTCAATTTATAAAATCAGAGAAATAAGGTCTGTCAAGTGGTATCAGAGCGAGTTCGCTTAAATTATTAGTGAGATCTTGAAGAAACAAAATGATAGTAGATTGTGGATAAAAGTTTAAAGACAAAAAAAAATATTAGACATAATCAGTGACGTATCCAGGATTTAAGTTCATATGGAGCACATAGTAGAATTGCAACTTATAAAAATCGTCAAATCGATAGAAACTGAATTGAAACCGATTAAAACTTAAAATCAATACCTTAAACCGCCTATGTGTTCAAAACCGATTCAACACATAGGCCGTTCATTTTCAATGTGCAATTTTTTTTTCTTTTTAATCGGTTAAATGTCGATTTGTTTAAAACTGTCATAAACCTAACTAAAAACACCCACTAACACGCAATACATGCAAATATATAATAATTTATTATAATATTAATAACTTCAAAAATAAAATCTATATATTCATCATTGGTATTTAATTTGGCAAGTAAATTTTAAAATATTTAGTTTTTTATGTTAAAAAATCACTTCATAGGTAATAATTATATATAAATAAGATAGATGGATAAAAAATGAAATTTTTTATTGGAAATGATATTTATAATATATTAAAATTAAAAGTTAAAAATAATTCTAAATATAATTTATATTTTGATTTTGAAAATTTTAGAAATACATCTGATAAATATATTGAACTATTTTATTTATATGAAATTAAAATATAAAAAATATATGATTTAAAAAAAAGAAAAAAATATATATATATATAATAAATAGATAAAACAATGGCATAACTTTATTATGCTTTGCTGTGGATCGATCTTGGAATGCGTAGGTGATAAGTTAAAACTTCTGCCAATGAACCAACCTAAAACCTATTGTGAAATTAACAACTTACTTTTATAGGTGATTACAAATTTCAGGCACAATTTTTTATAATTTAAATTTTATCTACAAATCGAGGGGGGCAGTGCCCCCCGGTCCTACTGTAGACCCATCCCTGACCATAATAAGAAATTGATGATGAACACAATTAAAAATATTATATCAATATTTAATTTGGGGTAGTTGCAAATCTAGCAAATTTTGGAGTAACATTTGTAAAAATAGTAACTCTATAAAATAGTTGTAAATATAGCTAATTTTGATCGGATGAATCAGTGATAAACATTGAATTACATATTTTTACACTAAGTTTATCACTGATACACACATTAATCATTGTATCAATAATTAACATGGTAAAAATTACTATTTTTACAAATATTTTTTAGAGTTGCTATTTTTACAAATGTTACATCAAAATTTGCTACCCAATTTTCCATTTGATTTTAAATAATTTGTTATACATTTTTTAAAATCAAAATCATATTAAAAAAAAAATCTGCATCGAAAAATTGGAAACGCAAACAAGCAACTAGGATTTTTGCTTTTGAAAATTTTATACTATTTTGAGAACTGTGAAGGGTGCAAATCGCTCATGAAGGATTTGACATAAAAGGCTCAACCCGCCTATGCCATAAAGGATTTTTATGAGCGCTATCATTTGTTGTCAGCCCATAACCGCCTAGTCAAGACCAGAATTAAGACTAACCTAGACGAGCATGGTCTGAGGCTCAAGTCTAACTTTCGGGGATTATAAGAGACAAGAAAATTCACCCAAATGAAGTATGCACTAATATTCCTTGTTGCACCGTTTACTATTCAACGACAATTCTCTATGAATTACTTGATTATCAGAGGTCCATTGGTCGGTACCACACCGATATATTTTCCTACTAATATTTAATAGTATTTTAAGTATTAAGGCCAGCAAGAAAAATAGCACGTGTTGCCACATGCTCAACTGTGGAATCCAACCCCACATGAACGTTTCTTAAGAATAAGAATTAAAAGACCGAAAATAATTATCAAAACACACTAGTTCAAAATTTAGAAACTTGAAACAGAAACGTTACCAAATGACTCGTTTTCAAACACACGCACACATATATTCATACATATATGAATTTTGATGGAAAAATAGCTTTGATTTTTATGAGGAAATTAGAAAAAAGTAAGTCGCAGCTGGTAGAGGGAGTTGGAAACTGCATCGAATTCCCTTTTCTTTTAAATGCACTGAAATAGAGAAAAAGAAAAAGAAAAGACCTTAAAAAAAAATGGGTGGTTTTGGTTTTTCACTTTCTTCTCTTATAAGCTTCCATCCAACCATTTCCTTTTTCTTCAGATTCTTTCTCTCTCAATTTTAGGGTTTAAAAAAATAGAGACTCTTTCTTTTGTTTACACGTGTCGAATTATTCTCGTCCTTCTCTGAATATCCTTTCTGTCTCGACCAAATATTTCATTTAATAATTTAAAGAATATTCTTCCACTCAGCCCTATTTTCTGACTTCCTAATTCATTTTGCTTTCTTTTAATTTATCATTAGTTGAACAAACTAATTCGTTTTTTTTTTATATTATATATTTGATTCTGTAATTTATCTCTTAGGTTGATTTGCTTAGTATTATTTTAAAAGTTTTGTTTTTTTCAGTTCAAGTATTTTATGTCAATTTTATTTTTATATTTTAAAAATTTTCCATTTTATTGGTGTATTATTTTAATTAAGGATTTGAATTTTTTTTTTAAAAAAAAGAGTAAAAAGTTTTGAAATTTTTAAGAATGATATATTTTTTTCCGTCCTTAGTTTAAAGAAAATGTGGAACCCAACCCACCCGTACTTTTGAAAAAAAAAATATATTTTTAAAAATTTTCAAAACATTTGTTATTTTTAAAATATCATTTCAAAAATTCATATCTAAATAAAATTTCTTTTTTGATTTATTATTTTTTTTTTTTTTAAGAAAAATTTCTTTTAATTAAATCTTGTAAATAATCTTTGTAAATATTGAAGAATAATATTCATTTCTGTCGAAATTTAACGTAAATATAAGAAATTCAGGAGTAAGAATCAATTTTAAGAATAGAAAAGTTAAAAGAATAACCTAAAGAAATTTACTTAAATCCAGATTAGTTTTTTTTTTTTTTTTTGAGAGTGTCGATTAATAAGATTAGTAAATGTACTAACGAAACTTAAAAATATAGTTATCAAATTGATAAATGTTATAAAATATATGTATTAAAATAAATAAAAAAATTGTAAGTATGATTTTTTAAAGTATTGAATCATACCGGCCACCGGGACCATTCTTTAAACCCCTTTTGCACCCATTTTCCCTTCTTTTGATTCTTTTCTTTTAGAAATCTAAAATGATATTCCTCACCCCTTCGTCTTTATAAAATTAAAAATTCATATAAATCTCTCATTTTACTCAGGGTAAGAATAGAAAAAATTGAATTTTAAATTTGTTTGGTTTGCCATCTAGATTCACAAATAGTTTAGATTCTTGTTTTAGTTGAATTTAGATTTCCAAAATTTGTGAATTTAGAGGGCAAACCAAACAAATTTAAAATTCAATATTTTTTATTACTGCAATCCAAATTCATAAAATTGAATCGGATAATGCAGTATATAGACCAATTTGGCTAGAGCCTATGTTTTCTTAGCCTCTTAAATTTCTTAGGGGCCGTTCATTTCCTCGTTATCTTAGATACCATGTAATCTAAGATTCTAGATATCTAGAATACATAGTATCTGGATTGCAGGGAATATAAAATTATAATGTTCATTTTGCAGTAGTTAAAAATGAGAATCTCATAGGTATAAAAGGTTACATTGTTTGTTAGGTTGTATTTAAGGGAGGAAATTTAATGAAATAATAATTCTTCCAATAATACCCTTGTTTTATGTTTCTCGTTAATAAATTTTATATATGAATTTAATTAATATTTTTTTGATAGATTAATATATCTATACTATTTTTATAATTTAATTAGTTTATAACTTATTTATTTAAATATTTAATTAACATAAAAATTTAAATTTAATTTTATATACTTATTTGATACCAATGAATTTATTAAAGTATCAATAATTAGTGTAACGAAAAAAATATTTATGTTTCTAAATTTAGTTATTGATGAGAAAATAAATATCTTATGTATTTATATGTAAAGAGAAAAATAAATTTTTATAATATTGAAGGACAAAAAGGTAAAAAACATAATACAATCGTAATGTAATCTTAAAAACCACCGGTGGAGAGTGTATTCTAAAATGACCAGATATCATGTATTCTTTGATTACATGTAATCTAAAATGTCTTTATATCTTTAAATGCAGTAAAATAAACAATGTTATCTGAATACACCTCCCTCTGTAATCTAAGATAACATTGAAATGAACGGCCCCTTAGGGTTTTTAAGCCTTTTTAGAGTATTTTTTTAATATACCTGATTTACCCTCATTAATTTTGTTTTTCCTTTTCTTTTTAAAAAATAATTAGATTTCTTTGAATTTCCGCCTTTCATTCATTTTTCCTTATTTGAATATGGATTCTCTTTCCAATCTCAGTTTTTTTTATTATTGTTTTTGTTTAATTTTTCCTCAAATCATGGGATTTTGTCTTCTGTGTTTTCATTGCTTTGATTTTTTGTTAGGTATTTCGTTTCATCATATTCTTTTAGTTTCTTTTCATTTCTTTCATTCATTTGTCTGTCAAGATTCATTCATCCTCTCGTTTCATTTTCGTCTCTTTTTTCTTATGGATTCAAGCTTCGTTAATGTTAAGTTTTCTAGTTTTTGGGATTCTTCCAAGAATTTTGTCTTCTTCTTTTGATGATTTTTTTTAATGTTCTGGTTCATTGTTGAGTTAGGGTTTGTGGTGATTTTTTTCAATTACGATTCCTTATATCTGCATTTTTCGATGGCTAAGGTCAACGATTCTTTCTTCTTCCTCTTCTTCTTCTTTTTTTTCTCTTCTTTTTATTTTTTTCTGTTTTTTTTTCATGGGTTCCCTGTACAGTTCAAGTTTTGTTTATTAAACTGTACATGAATATGGTTATACGTTATAATTATTTACTACTATTTTTATTTTTTTTTTATAACGTATAATATAACGTTTATTATTATTACATATTTTTTAAACAGAATATTTACTATTTGCAATATTTTATTCTATGTATATAATATACAGTATAGAATTTATTATTATTACTTATTTTTTAAAGGAAAAATTTACTACATTGTACTATTTTATTCTATGTTTATAGCGTGCAATATAGTGTTTATTATTATTACTTACTTTTTAAGAGAAATTTTCACTATATTGTACTATTTTATTCTTTGTTTTATAACGTACAATATAGTGTTTACTATTATTACTTACTTTTTAAGATAAATTTTATTATATTGTACTGTTTTATTTTTGTTTCTAATGTACAGTACAATATTTAGTATTATTACTTACTTTACTCTTCCTTGTACCTTCATCTTCATCTTCTTCCAATTTCTGAGTTTTTTGTCTCTGAAATTCTGAGATCTTCTTCTCTTTAAAGCTCTTTTTTTATGCGTCTTAGTTTTCTTTTTCTTTTTGGAGATATGCAATCAATTGTAGATTTTTATCTCCCAAAAAATCATCCCATATTTTCTCCTCTTTTTACTCCTTCCATTTCAGTCCGTTTCAATTCCCTTCGTATTCTCTTTCCATATCTCAGCTAAGGGTTTTATTGTATTTTCATTTTCATTTGAAAATTCACTGGGACATTTTGTTTTATTTTTTTCTTTCGGGACATTATACTTTAGCTTTTTTGAATTTAGGCTATATACCCAGTTTTCCCAAATCTAAAAGTCACTTCTCTCATTATCAATTGGTTTTGAGGTAGAATCCCAAAATTATTGAGATGTTATCAGACCCAACAAGTTCAAACGAGCATCTGATCCAAACGTGAGATCAACCCAATAATTGTGAGCCAAAAAAAAAACCACCATCATTAGGGGACATGTTAATATGAAGGAAACTAACAATATTTATAAACTCTAAGTGTCAGTTCTATCATTACCAATTAATTTTCATATGAAAGTCTGATAACTCACAAATATTGGTATCACCATAATTAATTTGGGATTTTTTAAAGAAAGATATAACTTAGGGTATATTTCTTATTAGTTATGAGATAAAGATGGATCTATCTTGATTCATCTCCAAACAAAATGGTTAATTTCGATGGATGACTTGCGTTAGTAATTTTAGTATCAAATAAAGTCTAATAAACCTAAATATCTTTATAATTAAAGGAGTCAGTCATTTTTATTAAATTATTAATTTGATAAATTACCACCTTTAAATTATTAATTTACTCTCTTTTTTTTATGAAATCTCTATGGGATCTACAATTTAAGGAGATAATTTATTAAATTAAATTTTCCTATTTCAAATTTTATAATTTATAAAGTTTTGGGAGTCAATCACTAAAATTAAAAGTTCGAGAGTGTAATTTTTACAACCTCTATAATTTCAACTGCATTTTATATAATTTTCTTAAAACTTTATCATAATTAATTTTTCATTTGTTTGGAAGGTCTAGTAAAAACGAAAACTCTCTGTATACCTAATAGAAAATGCTATTATACGGTTACTTACATTCAGAGAGAGAGAGAGAGAGAGGGGGGGAGAGGGGGGGGGGGGGGGGGAGAGAGATATGAGGGGGGGGGGGGGGGGGGGGGGGGGGGGGGGGGGGTTTTGGGAAAAAAAAAAAAAAAAAGACTTAGTTTTTGAAGTTCTTACTTTAAAAAAATATGATCCAAATATACGCTTTACTATACTACTTTTATTCGAATCTTTTAGCTAAGCTTTAATTGGAAGTTGGGAATATGAAGGCTCTAGCAAAAGATTATCACATGGGATTTAATATTTTAATTAAATTATATAATATGCTAAAGATATAGTGGGAAAAAAAATTACTTTATACTTAAGTGTACATAAAATTATACCCCATATGCTTAAGTAGTGGTAGATATATACTTATTATTAAAGCTTTTAAAAAAAAAGATATACGGATAAGAAAAGTGAGATTCCATTATTCTGAACCTAATTAATTAAAATACTAATAATTTTATACCTTATTGATATTTGATAAACGCAAAAGATGAGAAAATTCAAAGGTTTTATTCAATGGATTGGTCCAAAGGAAAAGATTAGAGAAATAGAGGGAAAATTTTAAGAACGGAATCAGACCTTTATGTTGCATTTATAAGAAAATATTCTTAAGCTTTGATAAAAGCCAACGATGGTTACACTTGTGGGCTATAAGGCTTCTATAATAGAATCATTCACTAATTGATGGTTAGGAATGACCTTTTAGGGGTGTTTGGCTAGCAATTTGGACGGGTTGGTAAAAGACGATATGAAGAAAAAACCAATCAATAATATAGTGATATGACATCGGTATAATAAAAATTATCATTTACTACTTAGAAAATTATGATTATCGAAATATACACTTCAGAAAGATTACCCGTTATAAATTATAGTTGATGGTAAAAGTTAATACTCAAATGTATTCATAAAAAAATATTCTCTAAACTCCTTGTTTTGGGATTAATTAGAGAGATTCGTCCTTTTCTGCATCCAGTGAATTCGATTGTTATACTATGTCGTTTTCACTATCGAATTCGGACGTAATTCGTTGATTTTGATAGCTAGTTGTAGGAGAAGATTTTTTTGTTGAAGTGATTTTGTTCTTCTTGCTTGTGATATATCATATTTGAATAAAAAAAGGAAATTGTACAAAAGTTTTATGCTTTTAACAAACAATGAATAGCTTCCCTATAGCTTATGGAGGTTGACCAGAAGATGTTCGTGAAAGATGGCATCTAAAGAGGAAGAGCAATTAGCTAAGGAGAAGTGGAGAATTGGAATTAGAATCACTTTGGTCGGCCTCTAACTCATCTTAATTGCAAAAAGATGGAAAATTCATTCATATGGGAATGGGAAGAAAAAAGGTGCATTTTTTAAGTGTTGAAATAAGGAGAGGAATTTCCATATTCTTTTTCTTTTTCTATAAGATTGTCAACAACCAGTAAATAAATCAGCTTAAATTCTAATTAATAAAATATCTATAGTTTAATAATAAAAATATCTATAATTTAATAATAAAAATATCCAATCTTAACAAAAATACTCAATTGCACTCATAAAATCAAACAACGAAGAAAGAAAAAAAGAAGCTTAATCTCGATACCAAATACCCTAACTACAATTAACCTGAGTATAGCTTTAACTGGTTAGACATACCCCCTCCTATAAAATCGAAGTTTCAAGCGTCCTCTCCCCTAAATATAATATAATATAATATAATATATATATATATATATAAAAAAAAAAAAAAAAAAACCTACAAGAAAACCCACACTTATCTATAAATCTCAAAGAAAAATAGTTGTTAAATTAATAGAGAGCAATTGCACCACTTATCCGATGTTTAAATTTATGAAATCATAACTTTAAGGTTAAAATTGGAGTAGCTCAAACCTGTCAGTTCCCTTCATCTTTTGAATTGAATACTCGTTTGGGTTTGTTGGGCTCTGATACCATATTGATATTGTGGGTATTCATCTCAAAACCAATTGGTAATAAGAGGAGTGACTCATGTATCTTATAAACCTTGTGAGTTCTCTTCATCTTTCCGATGTGGGATTCTCAACACATTATGTATTATGCATATCTGAAAATGAATTACTTAAATGAATGGCCATATTTTACAAGTGTCATTTTATTATGTAGCCAATGCAATATTTTTTTTTAATAATTAGCCAGATTTGAATTCTATGTTTTTCAGTTATACCCATATATTTATTAATTCTCTTTTATTTACATATTTTTTGGTATCTAATCTCAATTCTTCTTCAATATGGATTCAAATGATAACGGGTTGTTGGAATTTGACGAATTGATTTTGCTATAATGTCTGATTTCATTAATGGATCTATGTTAAATCAAAAACAGTTTCTTAAGGTTTTTCGTTCTTTTGATCGTGATCTTGATGGTAATGGTTATGGGTTCGTTTAGAAAGAAAACAAAGATTATAGAGGAAGTTGATATAAATGGAGATGGTGCTATTAGTTTTGAAGTTTTAGCGTCTAAATCTACTTCTGATTTTCTAGGTTGCTCCTCCACCCTTTCCTTGTCGAAATTCACCATTGTTGAGGCTTAGATATTTTTAAATCTGGTATTGTGCATCATGAATGTAATTATGTACAAGTAATGCTAATGTACGCACTATATCAAATGTACAAGTGATGTTGTTATGCAAAAGAAAGAGACTTACGGTTTCACAATACAAAATACATATTGTATGAGTAATGTTGTTGAACTACGCGCAATAACGAATGGACAAGTAATATTGTTATTTGGTTACTAAGATAAATAAAAATGGTACAACTTCACCATAGCAATATTATAATGTACATTAATCTCAAAAACAAGAAACAATAGTAGAAAATTCGTCAGAAAAAATGGTGGAAGATTGGGGTTTGAAAAGAAATGGTGTTTTTTTTTTTTTTTGTATTTTTAATTATAAATTATAGGGGTGTGATTTTTATGATTTTCTCATATTTAATGTTTTATTTTTTTGGTTTTTTAATATTTTTACCATAGATTTCTCTCTTCTAATAGTCATTTATGACAAAATGATTTAACTAGCTAAAAACCAAAAATTAGTCAATTTACAAACGGATTGGGTCATTTCAATTTCGTTGGATCAAAGGGATCATGAAATGGGCTAGAATTCAACTATGGGCCAACTCTAAAGTTGGGCCGAGATTCTGACGTGCCGACCGGCGGAGCCCACATTTAACGGAATGTGCATTTTGATTAGGATAAATGATAATGTTTTTAATAATCCTAACCACCGAACATAAGTAACTTGTAATGTGGATTGTGCTTGTTTTTCTAAGCCCTTGTTTGGTTCAACCAACATTAATCTAACTCAAAAGGCCTATAATTATTGTTGGTAATTAATTATTAGGTCAATGGTAGGAGTGAAATTCTCTCTTTCTTTTCTTGAAAATTACTTTCAAGGCAAGAAACTTACTTCTCAACGTTTGGTTCAATTGATTAGTTAATAAAAATGTTTCTTGGGATATGATTAGAGTTTTATAAATAATGGTGAATATATTATATATATGATGTTTATGATTTGCTAGAAAGCTATGAAAATTATATATTGTGACAAAAATAAGACAAGAAGTTTAAGGGTCTGTTTGGTAATTTTTTATTAAAAACTTTAACAATTACTTTGTTTTAAAATAATTATTTTTTTTTCTATTAAAATATTTTGAAAGTTTATCTTAATTTTAAAAAATAAAAATACGTTAAGAAAATGTCCATCATATGATAGTTCTTAACTTCTACCAAAAAGTAATGGTAGTAGAAGCTTTATCAAAAGGAGTTAATGGTAGCAACATTTTCAAATCTAAAAAAATTAATTGCTTTTTACCATCTTTAATATTGCAAATGAAAGAATTTTAGTATGTAAAGTATTATGGACGTTAAGATATAGTATATAATTTGATTGTATATATTTATTTTAAAAAAAAAATATTTTTTTTTTTAAATTAGAAAATGAGATACTCGAACCTACAATCAAATAAAGAGTATTAATATTTGAGCCAGTTTAACTATACTCATATCAACCATTTAAATACTCAATCTTATTATTCACTCCATTTCATAAATACCTATGAAAATATTGGAAAATTGACCAGTCTAATTATGATTGTAAGTTTTTTGGTTCATAATGGATGGAAAAGGCAAACATTTATTGAAAATGGATAATTGAGACATGAAATTTGGAAAAAGAATTGAAGGCAAGAAAGTGGGTACAATTTGCTGTCACATAGGTTGTGTTTAGGGTACAAATTAGGGATAGGAAATTGATTTTGAAAGGAATGATTTTATATAATATGAAAGCAACTTTTGACACTTAGGTCCACTATCTATATAAATATTAGGACACTAGAAGAAAATATTGTAGTACATTAGATTGCTTCAAATAATTGCCCTCTTTTAAACAATTTATTAAAAAGGGAAGAATATAATGGGTGATTATTCGATCTGATCCACGAACAACATTCAATTTATACTTTGGACTACAAAAATTATTTTAAGGTGTATGTTTTAATTAAATTGATTTAGATGATATGTGTTTTAAATAAAATTTGAATCACCAGATAAATTGTAACGAACATAACAATTAACTTAGTAGTTTTTATTTTTATAGATATTACATAAACTTGGAGAGGAAAAATTCAAACGGTATAAAAGAGACTAATGATACCTTATAAAGGTTTGAATTGATGGTCATTCATGAATTCAAGATTATTGATTCATTGATAGTAGGATGGGGCAATCCCAATGTCAACCACTTATATTTTTTTCTTTCTTTTTTTCTCAAACAAGAAATAATGAATAAATAAACAATTTTAGATTGTGATTTCATTTTACAATTTAACATACCAAATAAGCTTTAGTTAAAATTTGAACATATTTTCTATTCAAGTATATTAATGGAATATGTCAACCAGAAGGATAAATTTCAATCGGTTAAAGACTTACTCCCTTCCCTGGGGGCCGGAGGTTCAGTCCCCTCCCCCAATTTGATGTAATATTAAAAAAAAAAAGTATATTAATGGACTATAATTACATCATATATGATGAGCTATGGAACTATATAATAATATATATTATTAGAGAAATCAAGTGTCAAGGCATGTGAAAATAATAATAAATAATAATAATAACAATAAATTGAGAAAGAAGGTCAATGTGCAGCGTCCGACCAAAAGCGAGCGTGTGAAAGCGAAAAATCATAATCACATGCAAAGTGAGCGCCGCGTGTCACGTCGCCTTCGGATGAGGAGAATATCTCTAAAAAAGGGAAGATATTGATTTTTCTTTTCTTTAATTTAGACTATAGATTTTTTAATGTAATTTCTTATTTATAGTGTTCAATAGAATGATTATAAAAGTTTTTCCATAATATTTATAAAAGTATCATGATTTATAAAAAATTTTAAATATAATTTTTTTAGCGTAATTAGTGATTAGATGTTGAATTACAAATTTTTATAATTACTGATTCACACATTGATCACTGATAATCACTAATTAACGAAATGAAAATAGATAGATATTTGTAAATTATTTTAAACGATGATACGTTTTTAAATATTACACCAAAATCTACTATCTAGTGAAAATTTTTCTTATAAATTTAAAGGTTCCTCTTATTTGTATACTTGAATTAAATCTTATTAAAACTCTTTATCATATTAAATTAGTTAACTTTTACACAAAATATCTTCTTTCATATATCATTATCTTAAATTAATCATCATTTTTCATTGAAAAAATTAACATTATCTACTTATGATTAGTATTAGACAATATTGAAACTTTTAAAAGTGCATCGTGGGAATAAAAATCTCTAAATTCCTCTTATTATTTTCACTAAAAACAATGAGTTTTGAATATCACATGTTTTAAATTTTTATTATAAATTATGTATAAGTTTTGAATAACATGTTTTAAAGTCCATCATTTTTCTTACATAGATTATTTTTTTTGTCCTAATTTTAAATTTGAAGTATTAGGATCAGATTCCTCACAAGATTTTATTTTTATTTTTAATAAAATAATTTTATAAATAAAAAATTGATCGAATATATTAAGAATATAAAAAATTAATTATTTTAGCTAAAAAGGGGATATTTTATTTTATTTTATTTTTGGGTAAAATGCAAAATAAGGGGGGGGGGGGGGGGGAAAAAAGTTTATTGAATGTCAATAATTTTCTTTACTAACTTTTTGTTGAACTGTTTTGGATGATTCAACTGTTTAATCTCCTTTCCGACTTTAACATAAATGCATTAGTATTTAACTATTTTATAAGGGGGGGGGGGGGTGGAGTGGGTGATATTAATAAATTTTTAAGTTTGGATTTCATTGGTTGAAGGTGACATTTATGTAAAATCTAAAATGTTAAACTCTTGAATGGGTGCATATTATTGAATAAAATAAAAAATTAATTATTTTAGCTAAAAAGGGGATATTTTATTTTATTTTATTTTTTTGTATTTATGAAGAAAAGAGGCAGTGGGGTGGTCCACGGTGGCCGGAATGAAAGGCTGACAGCCAACTGTTTGGCTGAGAAAAAGTTGGCGAACCAGCTGGTCCGCCAGGTTCTCCGGTTCAAAATCATGCTAATGATTTTTTCACCACGTGGCGACCTATCATTGCCTTTTGCTTTTTTTTGCCTACAC
Organism: Gynostemma pentaphyllum; assembly: GCA_028015215.1. Taxonomy (NCBI): domain Eukaryota; kingdom Viridiplantae; phylum Streptophyta; class Magnoliopsida; order Cucurbitales; family Cucurbitaceae; genus Gynostemma; species Gynostemma pentaphyllum. The sequence continues at coordinate 40,882,406 of CM051348.1, read as the reverse complement.
ACCATTTTCCTCCAATAATGGACTATATAATAATTTTGCTTCTTCTTTAATAATAGAAACAAATAAAATTATTTTATTTCATTTTTTATTTATATAATGAAAATTATCCTAGAAAAAAATAAATACTTTTACTTTGGAAATAACATTACAAAGAGTAAAATGTTGAGAAATTGAGCTCTTTCTATTTTCTTCACATACCATTTCTAAGGTGGAGTCGATAAATACCCGTAATATAAAAATTATATAAAGTTATTTTTAAGAAATAAAGGGAGGTACGAAAAAAAGATAAAATGTATTTAAAATTTAATATTTTACCTAATTCTTTTCAATTGTTACATTAAAAAAAAGAAAAGAAAGAGGGCCCTCCCTTTAATTTAGATTCGTTCCTCAATCATTTAAATATAACATCAAAAAATGAGGTATAAAATGTCACTTTCTTTTAACTCAACAAAATAACATTAAAACGAAATTATAATTTTGAGAATTGAGTTTTAAAATTCAAAATTAAAGGGGTGTATTATCTGTTTATTTGATAATCGTTCTATTTTTCCAACTTTTTTTACTTTTAAAAAATTAGCCCGTTCACCAAGAATTTCTTAATTTATTAATTTACATTTTAAAAAATACTTGCTAAATTTCGAAGAAGACGTGTTAAATATTTCTTAAATTTAGGAAATGATTTAAAAAAGGATTTTAAAATAAATAAAATTCATTATCAAACAATATCTAAATTAAAAGAATTGAACATGAAGACTATGACTAACATAGGGCATTTAATTGGTTGTTTAAAACAAGAAGCTAGGTTGCATGGCCATGTGCCACATGATAAAAAAAAAAAAAAAAAAAAGTAAACAATTTAATCTTTTCAAAGTCAATTTTTTTGGTACCAATAATGTCTTGATTTGCTATTTGGTCTCACTGCCAGCTTGTATCTTAGTATAAAGGATTGATTTTCTTTTACATCAACACTGCACATCAATAGGGGCAAAAATAAAATAATAAAAAAAAAACAAAAAAGAAATTGAGAATTAAAAAAAAAAAAGTGGAAAAAGGAAAATTAGGTGCGTTTTTTTAGTTAGAATTTTGCTTTTCTTAACATTCTTTTAAAATAATTCATCAAAACTCTATAATTTATGGCTTGATTAATTTGAAGGTATGCCATATTTATAGTTTTAAATATTCTATTTATTTTACTCTCTTTTTTCTTCCTTCAAAAATTTACGTTTTTTTTTAACAAAATTTCCACAAACGGGTAAGCCATGTAGGTTGCCAATTTAGATTGAATGTAAGGCTGGCTAGAAGGGAAACTCTTGTCCCTATAAGAAACGAATAATTCACTATTTAAGTATTAATTATTATTATTTTTCAAACTAAAACCGATTTAACTGGTCAAATATTTATTTCTCTCAAAAGTTCGAGCCTCTAAAGTTCAGTTTTAAGTAATATCTCAAAAACAAAAATTACAAATTTTTTTTATATTAAAAGTTTTAATGTTATCTACAAATTTAAGTATTTCTCGAGATTATTCGTATTAAGTAGGATTTTTTATTTTCAATTTTATGTATTTGCTTTGCTGTTTGACATTATTTTTGTAATTGTGCTTCTGATTGTTTAAAAAAAACATTTGTAAAAAAAATCTCTTGTATAAAAATTATGTATCTGCCTACACTTTTTATATATTTAATCTTATTATTATCACAGATTTAAAAAGACAATAAATTTAAACTAGTATATTCGTTTGATTATATTTTTTTATTTACTTCTTTTATAATTAAATATGTGTCTTTGTTTTATTTTATTATCTTGTAAAGAAATTTTAAAATTTTAGGCATACTTAAGTAACAAAATGATAGTTTTAGAAAACAACATTGTAAAATTTAAATTTTGATTAAGATTTTAAAAACGTTATTACATAGGATCAATATAACCAATAGTCTTAAGCACAACTCTCAATTTTCTGTCTTGCTTATTGTTTCAAGCTAGAAGCAATAGATTTCAAAGTCTATATGATTAAATTATATAGATCAATTATAAATAAATTTATGACATGCTTTAATTTTAAATATCACATTACGGTTGAGTGATTTTGATTATTTGGTTAAATTATGTCTTAACTTTGTATTTTATTACTTCTATTTATCAAAATTTTCATTTTAATTCTAATATTTAAATGAAATCATACCAATAATCATCTAATATGAATAAGTTTAGTTTATATCAAAATTAATATTATGTAATAAATAAATGAGGCCCGATTTATTATCTTTATAAAAATTAATATCATCCACTAATGATGATCACTCATTTAACTAGGACTAAATTGATTCAACGAATAAATCATAAGGACAAAACTTGTAATTGAAGCTCATGTTTTGCTAACCACGGAATATAATTTATGCAACAACTGCTTTTAGATGATGATATTTATGAACTGTTTTTTTTTTAATGTTTCAAATTTAATTATATATCATATGCATAATTATAACTTCATTTGAACGAGACTAGTTGAAGATTTTATATAACTTTTAGGAGCGTTTGGTTTGCGGGAATTGGTATGGGAATGAGTTTTTAATATTCATTCCAATGTTTGGTTAAACTTCAATTTGCATTGGCATTGACATTCAATTCCCATCCAAAATATCTCATATATTTATCATTGGAATTGTCATTGGCATCAAATTCCCAAGCATAATATTTATTCCTACAAAGACAATAATCATATTCTCATAAATCTAAATTCCAGCACACTCCAAACACATTGCATCATATTCTCAGGCATTTGATTTCTATTCCAGCACACTCCAAACACAGACATCAAATTCTCATACTACTTATTCCCAGACATCTAATTCTCAAGCATTTAATTCTGATTCCCGCATACCAAACGTTAATGACTTAAAATACTCTTGCAAACTTTGAATAGTATACTTTATATCAACAAAAATTCAATTATAATGAAAATTGAAGGGCCTAAATAAGAATGAGAAATATAATTTAAAATAATAAATTCACAATTGACCACAAGGCCAATTCCCAAGTTCTCCAACCACCATCAAATCCCCATCCAACTTTCCCACACACCAATCACTCTCCTAAAAATAAAATACAATTTCCCATTCTTGCCTCTTCATCTGGTAAAATCATTGCACAAACTAAAAAAATAAAAATAAAAAATTAAGGGAAAAAAACCAAATTAAAAATAAAGGGATTGGAATTGGACCACTTCCTTTTATGCAAGTATGCACATTTTTGAAGGACACACCCCACCAGCCACACAACATCATGGTGCTCTCTAGAGGAGATTTCTATGGTGTGATGGCTCTTGGTGGGGTTCTTGACTCGGCCGGAGGCGTGTTAACATCGGAACCTTTTGAAGGGTCATCGGATGATTGTCGTAAGCCATCATCGGTCTCGCTTCTATTCATATCTTCAATCATACGGACTACATCTTGCATTGGTGGCCTTTGATCCGGGACTGTGGACACACACGACATTGCGATTTGTAGCAATTGAACCATCTCTTCTTCGATGTTGTGGTACCGCATCAGCTCGGTGTCGAAAACCTCAGCAGTCCATTCTTCGCGAACAACCGACTGGACCCATCGGGGAAGGTCTATTCCTTCCTCTCCCAAGGACTGTTGATTGGGTGCTTTCCCAGTTAAGAGCTCCAAAAGCAAAACACCAAAGCTGTAAACATCCGACTTGAATGTAACTTTTCGAGTTTCAACAACTTCCGGAGCACGATAACCGGCAACTCGGTTAGGCGGTGTCGAAGTGCCGAATAGCGGGTTGAGACCGTAATCGGAAACACAAGCGTCGTGGTCAGGTCGGAGCAAGATGTTTGACGACTTAATGTTGCCGTGGACCACCTTGTCCGAGAGGTGCAGGTGGGCAAGGCCCCTAGCAGCACTTAGCGCTATCCTCATCCTGGAATCCCAATCTAGTGGTGTACGGCCTGAGCCTCTACTCCCTGCCATAAAACCAAAAATGACATTTTTTTACTTAGTAATTTCAAAAGTAGCAAATATTTTGAAATATTTTAAAATTGACATAACTCAAACTGAGACAACGTCTCGATCCCAACTATCCCGGAAAAATGCCAAGAGAATAATTTCCATTTCAATTAAGAACACAAACCAAAATCAAGAAAATGCTAATCAAATTCAGAGGTTCAAATTTTAATGGCAAAAGAAAGGTGGGATTTTTTTGAATGAAAAGAAAAGTAAAAAAGAAAATGGAATTGGAAACGCCATTATTATTTAGAACTGTCAAAAGCAAAGTGAGGCTTGATATAAAAGACTAAAGTTAAGGCTTCAACTATACGTTAAAAAAAAGATGTTACCAACTTTTAACTGCAAAAAATCAATGGTTCAGAGAGTGACCCATTGTTGCTTTCTTTGTTCACAAGCTATGGACACAACATCTCTCTCTCTCTCTCACTTTTTTCCTCTCTCTGTTTTTTGGTCATCATAGCAGAAGAAATACAAGTTTGCATCTCAAGGTTAAAAAACCATGAAAGTTGTTAAATCACCAAGGGACCTAAAAGGGGTTCGGATATTTGTACGGTTTGAATGTTAAATTACCAATCGTGTGAAACCTTAATTTAAGGGGAATAAATAACTTTGCAGTAGTTTAAACTCTGCTATGGGATTAAATCACCAATAGACTAAAAAAACGTGTGAAATGTTAATTTATGGAGAAAAAATTGACTTCGTAGTAATTTAAACTAAAAAACTTAAATTGATGGGTTAAAATAAATTTAATATTTATGTATTCTCACTAAAAAGAGCTCCTATTTTAATTATTTAATATATCTAAATAAAAGAAAAGGGGAAAAGGATAGAATGTCAGAGAATTATAGGTGGTCAAACATAATTAATAAAAGAAAATTATGAGAGAGAAAAAACCTTAAAATAAACGGAAGAGAACGTAAAATTCCCAACATGAATGAATGAATGCCAAAATGTCTATTAATTAAAAATCTCTCTTTGACAGTGCACAAAATTAATTCAGCGGAAACTGCAAAATACTTCCATACTTTATGCTGGTTCAATTAAAAAAATAAATAAATTCTTCATCTTAAAAATTTATTAATTAACGTGACAAAATATGTTTTAATTTCTAATTATACTTGTATATAAATGGACAAACACAAAAATCGATAAAGAGAGATTTTTCTTTAGAAAAAAAATATATTGACCACTGAGTCACTGTCACTGACCCAGGAATAAACATTAAAAAAGAAAAAGAAAAAGAAAGACAACAATAAATATAATTTATACAAATAAAATTACTAAAATAAATCATATGGTAAAATTTTATTTTACGATTTTTATCGAGAATAAACATCTCTAGAATTGTCAAGTTATCTACTAAATAACTCAAAATTATAAATAATATTGCGATTAAATTATTATTATTAATTTTTTTTTCGATTGATTAAATTATTATTATTTTCAATAAAAAAGATATAGAAATTTGAATAAAGTAGTACGCTATGATACTTTTTCTTTCATCACAACATGCTCCTAGTGTGAACTTCAAAACCAAAAAGCCCACAATGCGCTGTCATCCATCTTACACATATGATGACTAATTATATATTATTTTCTTCTAAAATCACATTTCTTTATAAGATGACATCTATTTAAAAATGCCACATGATACAAATCTATTAATTTTTTTCTAATATTTAAAAATATTTATATCTACGATCAAATAAATATTGAATTATATATTTTATAATCAGTGAATCACTCAATCACTAATACACATTATTTAAAGTTGATTAACATTATAAAAATTATTGTATACACAAATAGTTTTAAACGATACTATTTTTATAAATTTTGTATTAGAACCTGCTATCTAATAAAAAATTTCTTAAAATTATTTTAAAATAAGAGAATTTTTATGAAAAAACTTTTTTGACACTTGTTTTCTCTATTATTTTTAAATAATCAATAAATATATATAAAAATATAACTTAATTTTAAGTAAGTGAAAAAAAAGTACACAACACAATATTTCTTACCTTAAAAAAAAACAACAAAAAATTAAACCTTAAAAAAAGAAGATGAGTGAGAAACATACCGTGAAGACTCGCCGACAAGCTTCCGGTGACGACATAATCAGAAACGATCAATTTCTCATCTTTAGAAAAGTAGAAAGCTCGAATCGGAACCACATTTTCATGCTTAATCTTCCCCAAACCCGCCATTAACGTCTCGAATTCCTTCTTCACCACCACCACATCTTTCAATCTCTTCACCACCACCGTCGTCCCTTCTTCCAACACTGCTTTATACGAAGTTCCCACACTCCCTTTCCCCAATACCTCCGCCGAAGCTCTCAGCAAATCCTCCAAATCAAAATTATAAACCCCACCTTCTAAAAACACCAGCTTGTTTCTCTCGCCTGCCACCTCCGTTGATCCTCCGGTAATGTCGTCTTTCGACGATGATGTCCCGGCTTCCGCTACCGTTACCGCAACGGACCGCGGTACGACACCCGGTTTCGGTGACTTCACGGTGTGCCGTTTACGGTTTCTGAGTAAAAGGATGAGGATGAGAAGAAGAAGAAAAGCAATGAAAGCTGACCCGACAACAATTCCGACAATGGCTGCAATTGAAAGCCTTTTCTTGGATTTTTTCGTGACCGAATTCGGAGTCGAATCCGGGGGAATTGAGTTGCTGCATGATGGTAACGGTCCACCACAAAGATCTAAATTCCCAGCAAAAGAAGAAGCTGGGAATTTCAATAATGTCTCCGGAATCGAACCGTTCATTTTGTTATTCGAGACATTGAAATTTATTAAATTCGCAGAGATATCCGGAATCGACCCGGAAAATTGATTATTCTCCAAGAATAATCCAGTTAAATGAGTGAGATTGTTAACATTCACCGGAATCGAACCGGAAAAGTTGTTGGAAGATAAATCAAGACGAGTAAGCCGAGTTAAACGAGTAAGAGTGGTCGGGAAATCCCCAGAAAAGGCGTTATCTTGAAGATAGAGATTACGAAGCAGAATCAAATCGGAGAAATCAGAAGGGATCTGACCAGAAAGACGATTGGAACGAAGACTGAGAACACGAAGCTGAGTTAATTTCCCGATAGTGTTAGCGGGAATGGGACCGACGAGGCCGACGCCGGGTAAACGGAGAGAGAAAACAGAGGATTGATTGATGTCGCATTCGACGCCGACCCATGAACAAACGGAGATTGAGGAATTCCATTGAAGACGATGAGCATGTGGGGTTTGGGAAAGGAAAGAGAGGAGGGATTGTTTATCTTGAGTTGGCTCTGAATTAACATGTAAAAGAAGAAATGGAAGAAGAAGAAGAAGAGAAAGAGACATTGTTGAATTTCAGAGCTAGTGAAAACCCATGAGAGAGAGAGGGAGGAAGGTTTTGTAGAGAGAGAGAGAGAGTCACGAGGACAGTGCCATGGCCCACAAAAGTTAAAAGAAAAAGAGAGAGAGGGGAGAGGAAAGAAGAGAGCTTTGGAAACGTTTCTTCAATTTTTTTTTTCTGTTTTTAAACTGACTGTTGTAGTAAAATGAAAATCTTAAGAAAAAATAAGGAGAAGGAAAAAAATAAACGCATATTTTGAGATTAGATTACTATGCCTTATTTTTATAGAAATATTACATTAAATTGGTTGGGGGGGTGGGGGGGGGGGGGGTGTGGTTTGGGGTTTTTTGTTTTTTTTTTTTTTTGGGGTGTTTTGGGGGGGGTTTTGTGTGTTTTTGTGGGTTTGTTTTTTTTTTTTTTTTTTTTTTTTTTTTTGGTTGGGGGTGGGGTTTGGGGGGGGTGGGTTGGGGGGTGGGGGGGGGGGGGGGGGGGGGGGGGGGGGGGGGGGTTTTTGGGTTTTTTTTGTTGTTTTGTTGTGGGTGGTGGTTTTGGGGGGGGGGGGGGGGGGGGTGGGTGGGGGGTTGGGGGGGGGTTGGGGGGGGGGGGGGGGGGGGGGGTTTTTTGGGGGTGGGGGTTTTTTTTTTTGGGGTTTTTTTGGGGGGGGGGGGGGGGGGGGGGGGGGGGGGGGGGGGGGGGGTTTTTTTTTTTTTTTTTTTTTTTTTTTTTTTTTTTTTTTTTTTTTTTTTTTTTTTTTTTTTTTTTTTTTTTTTTTTTTTTTTTTTTTTTTTTTTTTTTTTTTTTTTTTTTTTTTTTTTTTTTTTTTTTTTTTTTTTTTTTTTTTTTTTTTTTTTTTTTTTTTTTTTTTTTTTTTTTTTTTTTTTTTTTTTTTTTTGGGGAGATTTTAGCTTTAATTAATTAATCTTAAGTTTAATTGAATTAATTTTAGTTCATTAATCTAATTTTAATTTACTTTAATTCAAATTAATTGATTATTATTTTAGTTGAATTAAAATCTTAAGTTTATTGAATAATTTTAGTTTCAATTAAACTAATTTTATTTACTTTAATTCAAATTAAATGATTAGTTAATAAGTTTAATTAATAAATCTTAAGTTTATGGGGGGGGGGGGGGGGGGGGGGGGGGGGGGGGGGGGTGAATTTTTCATTAATAATTTTAAATTTAAATTTATTCAAATAATTGATTAGAATACTTAACAAAATTATTCTAATAATTAACTAATTGACTTTACTTAATCAAATTTAACTAAAATTAAGATTAAACAATTATTATTATTCATTAAACTAAAATAATAAAAATTAGTGTAATTAATTAATAAACTACTTAAGTATAATTGAAGTTAAACTATTTGAAATACCCTACTTTAAATTAATTGATTTAATTAAAGTACAAAAAAAACTAAAATTAAAAGAATTAAAATATTGTTTAATAAAACAAATAAACTAAATAATGACCTTAGGCAAAAGAAAACAACGCCTCAATTCCTTTACAACTAAAACACAAATCCTGTTGGGGGGGGGGTGGGGTGGGGGTTGGGTTTGAATGGTTAAAAGAGGAATTGTTTAAATCGTTTTGGCAATGGTGAAAATGTTATGACAAGAAACGAATCGCGTTTGGGAAAATGGCGACCAACCCGGTCGCATTTCTGAGCATTTAAAAGCATTAGAAATCATTAGTGTATAAAATAGTTATCATCATCAAAATATTCTATCGGATTGAAGTCGGTCGTAAACACGTTTTATATAATTTTTTGCAGCCAAATATGCGACTTGATGATTTATAAATTTTCATGGAAATTTAAATTTAGCGCTCATGGGGGCTTATTAAAATGCGACCGGATTTTATAATTGGGGGGGGTTTTACTTTCCAAAGAAATAGTTTAATTAATCAAACAAATAAACACATTTGAATCAATAACGAAAAGTATCTCATTCATCTGCTCCAAGTCCGCACACTAAAAGCTTTTTTTGTGTGTGGTTTTTTTTGTTGGTTTTTTGTCTCGAATAAATCAAATCAAGCACGTAGAGAGGATATACTCATCATGCAAATGCCTGTAAAGATGAACAGAGATTGACGACATCGATATGCACAATTTTGAAACTACAGTGGTATAAATATTCATTTTCAAACTACATGGATGTGCTTGTCTTTGATCAAAACCACAAGGGTGATTTTTGCATTTGGTCCTATTTTTAAATACAAGTGATCTTTATATTATTTTACCCAAAGTTGAGGACAAAAAAGACTTTTCTCAAATCTATAAATATAAGAAATAATAAAAAGATATGGTCTGTTAGGCTATGTTTATTTTGAATGAATCAGAATAAGATTATTTCATTCTCATTATTCTACCTAAAACTTAGAATGAGAGTGTAAGATCCACACATTTGGCAATCTCATTCTCAAATTTCAAACAATTTCATTCTCTCATATAACTTCATCAATCTCATTCACATTCCTTATTTTATAGATCCCACAAATTTTTATATTTTATTAATTTTTCCCTCTCTACTTTTTGCGGATTCCACATGAATTAGTACTTCATTCTCATTCCAAGACTCTAGTAAACAACATCAATGGTAATTCTTTTCATTCTCATTCGAAATTTTATTTAGTAAACACATAATCAAACAAATTTTATTCTCATTTCATAATTTTTCATTCTGATTGATTTTCATTCCGATTCTTTTTCATTCCCATTTCGCGCAATATGGCCCATTTAAACTTAATTTCTTTTGTTTTATTAGAAAGGTGGACAATAGAAAGTGTTCGGGGTGAAAAAAATTAAATTGAAAACTTGAAAGTGTAAGGTTATTGGTGAATTTAACCTATTCATAAATAATCACTCTAAATATACAAATATCTAATTATGGAAAAATTATTCTTAAAAGCTCCTTTTTGTAAAAAAAAAAAAAAAAAAAAAAAAAAAACAGTAACATAAACAACTTTTAAAACTCTAACCAAATAGAATCTTAATTATTCCAGTTAAAATTTATATAAGTTACTATTATATTAATTATGTATAATATTAAACTAAAGTATAGAGAATGAAATGAAATTTTTATAATTATAAGAATTTAAACTAACACATTACAATAGATCAAACATCATTTGATCAACTTTTTTAGAAACACAAACTTTGATTCAAATATTATGAACAACTACTCTTTCCCGTGTTATAATGTCAAAAGATATATAATTAGTTAAAGTTATAAACAAAGAAAATATTTTTCATTCATCTTTAAACATAGATTATATAATTTAAAAGTGTTTAGTTTTCATTCAAATTTGAAAATTATATAGTATTTCTATCATTATATTTTTTCACATTTCAATTCAATATATATCATTTAAATATGTGTGATCTCATTATATTTTTTTAATCACAAAACTCTTAAAGTTAGTTATTTTTTTTAATGAAAGTCTTAATTTTCTTAATCGAGTAAGATTTCCTTGACATATATGTTTCTAAATAATTTTGATTTTTTAAACTTTATTATATGTGAAAAAATAAATAAGGAGTATCTCATAACTTGAAAGATTGATGAATAAGAAAACACTTTATAACTGCACTTCAAAGAGACCAACAAAACAACCAAAAACAAAACACAAAAGACTGCACACCAAACCAATGTATAGAACCGAACAACAATATATGAACAAAATAAATAACAAAAATATGAAAACTAAGGAAACATATCCCAAGCCGAGCAATTCATGAGATCACTAGCGATATAACCATGATTATCATCCTTTCAGAACATAGCACAAAAAAAATCTATATTCTCTTAAATAATATTCATGATAATTAATAAATACATAGGTCATATTTATTAAACATATGTGTTATTAATAAGTATTATTCAGTAGAATTAAGTTAAGAATTTTTTTTCCTAACTAGTAAAGAGCGAAGTTTTATCTAACATTTCACAGGCTCGACTTTATCCGACGGTTCTCATTGTCCTGATCATCATGCTTTTGATAATCTAATCATCTCCTTATGGTTTTACGTACTAACTTAGCCAAATTAAAGCAGATCAACCGTCTTGATTGACGTTTGTGCGTAAACCACGGCAGGGTTGACTTTAGACCAATAAACGACCAGCCGGCACAAGGCTTTTAAATGCAAAATTCTTAAAGGAAAAATTAGATTTGGAAAAATGTTGTGTAATTGGGTATAAAATCAATGTAGCTTAAGTTGGTTTTATTTTGCGAAAAAAATGAATTTAATGATTTATTTAACTATTAGAATAAAGTAAATTATAGATTGAAATAAATTTAATGTTGATTTTTTTATTTTTTATTTTTAATGACTTGATCAACATAATTGAGTTTCATTCATTCTTGAGAGGGAGGATTGTAGATACTTCAACTTTGACACCGGTGTGATCATTTATCTAAAATGAATGCATCTTATTTAGAATAAACGTCTTATGAAAAGGAAGAATATTTAAATTCTAACGTATATATCTTTATTATTTTTTAATATAACATATTAGTGAATAATAAATAAATTAGTTTTTTTTAATAAATATATGGGATCTTTGGAAAAAAAAACCATGACATCTATTGGTATATTTTATCTAAGAGGAATAAAATATATAAAAAAGTTGAAAAGAATATTTTCGATCTATACAAGTATTTTATCTATAAATATGTAATAGATTCTCCATGCATGGTGAAAATGGTTGTACTAAAAAAATAATAATAATGGTGAAAATGGCGAGTTTCATTTCGTGAATTGATCAAGTCACCTCCAAATTATTTTAGAAATTTCTCCCACATTTTTAACTATCAATTTCATAATTAAGAAGAATTATAAAGCAATAATTCTGATGGAGACGGTTTTCTTCACTAAAACTCCAAGTATTAAATTTCATTTTTATTAGGACGAGTTATTAGTCAACGTATACATTTAATTAAATGGAAATTTTCAAGCGTACCTAATTCAAGAACTTAAAACTAATAGAGAATCTTGTTTTGGAGCTATAACTAATAACAAATAGAGAATCTTGCCTTTGAGCTACGTTAGATGAACCATTAAAAAATAAATTATTTTCAACAATTTCTTTTAGTACATTAGTCATTTTTTAATATTTTTTTTTTTTAAAGAATAGGATCTATAATTCACTAATTGTATTTATATGGAAAACTAAATATAAGATGATTTTGGTTTTGAAAATTTAACTTTATATTTTTAATTTGATCTTTTAAATTTTAAAATTTGTCAAGTTTTAAATATAACAAATAAATGACATGATTCTTTTGATTGATGATCAGTATATCTATATTACTAACTAGAGAACACAAAATTGATATATATTTTTTGTAATTTAATGAGCTATGTCAATTTTTTAATTAAAATTTAATTTAATTTTTAACAATAATAATTAGATCTAGAATTTAATAATATTAAAATCTCAAAACCATTACTTGTTTTGTTTGTTTTTGTTTTCTTTTTAATTTCATCTAAAAGTTCACCCCTCCTAAACTCAATTAATTGAATAATTTTTAAAATTTTATCTTAAAAAAATAAAATTTATCACACGTGTATACTGATTTGAGAAACACTCGTAATTTTCTTGATATTATTCTAGACAATTGAATAATACTAGTATATATAGTACCTTTTCCATATTTTTTTTTAAAAAAAAGAAAGTTTTAATATAATACAAATATTTTATAATAAAAATATATTCAAGTGTCAAAATGGAACATGCGAATTTGGATGGGTAAAGCTGTCTTGTTACCTGTATTGCAATATTTACAAAGTATTTATATAATTTAATTCTAATAATGAATGTGTATATAAAAAAAAATTCCATCAAGGAAACAAGCCCAGATGGAGGAATGAGGTTTATTTCTGTCTTATTACAATGTAACCAAAATACCAACAAATGGATTCCATCAACCCTCCTTTTTTTTTAATCCTTTTATTTAATTTTTATTATAAACTATTATATTTTTATTGCCACCCTTTGTAAATTTGTTTGTATTATCAATTTTTATTTTATTTACTTTGGTGGGGTGAGATTCCCAATTGATTTCATTCTCTCTCTCTCTAGAAAAATCTTTTTGCATAAAATATGAGGTTCTTCATTAGAGAACCTTTATTAATAAAATTCATTGCTTATAAATTCCTCATCACAACTTCATAACTTAAAACATAAAATTAAAAAAAAAAATTAAGGAAAAATAAGTTTCCCAAATTTTTTTTGTCCAAACTAACATGAACATAGTTCAACTGGTTTAACATATACTCACTTCTCCTGAGATCGAAGGTTCGAGTCCCTCTCCTCACTTTGATGTAATCTAAAGAAAAAAAAAGTTTTTGTCCAAGGAATGGAATGAGTAAATTTTGTAAATAGTCGCTTATTGATTTTAGATAAATATGTTAAAAATAATAATAGTTGGATGCTTACATGTAAGTACTTAAACACGTTTACAATTTAATAAGGAATCGCCACATTTCCACTTTATTGTTCTCTTTTACCGATATCTTACGTATTTAGGTGTTTATTATTCCATCAAAATTTAACTAGGTAATATTTTTAAATATAAAAAATGGCCATTTTCCACTTTTTATTATCCCTTATTACCTTTCCACTTTTTTTGTTTTTTTTATTTTATTTATAATATTTTAGCTAGCATCAATCAAGTTATAAATCTCTTAAATTTGTACTTATTCTTTATTTTGATTTTGTATTTATTATTATAATCAATTAGATTTTAAAAAGAAAAATTAAGGTAAAATTTAATGATCATTTTTATTATCTTTAAGGATTGTTTGCTTTTTTAATTTATTATTGAAATAATTGCACCAATAACCATAATAAATCACCATACTCCACTTTTAATGGTCGTTTTATTTTTATTTCAAATTTACCCAATAACCACCAGAATTGGAGGAGCATACAGTTGTTGCAAGAATATATGTTTACGGATTTGTCCTCTTCATTTTCTACAGTTAGTGTATAATCAAACCATTAATATTTATTTTCCTTTTTTATTTATCGTTTAACTTCGCCTTCATTTAAGGGATTTGTAACTGCATTTATCATCATACGTTATTCATCTTTTGCTTCCCTTCTCTCTGATTTTTTTTCTTTTTCTTTTTGCTGCGATTTCAAATCTAAAAAAATGCTTCATCATCCATTGACATTATTTACGATGGATGTTGGAATGATGCTCACATGTAAGGAATCAACTCTTATTCATCCAAACGAAATTATTTATCCCAAATGAAATTCAAATTGATACAGTCAGAAATCAAGAAAGGTGTTTTCCATTGAAGGTTTGGACGGTGGAGGAGATGGTGATAATGACGGACAGGAGAGAGAAGATGTAGATAGGGAGAAAGAAGGAAGCTTTGAGATGGAAGGGAGAAACGACGTCGTCGCGAGATTCATGGCCGCTGCTACAGGTTTGTTGATCTATAATACATTGTTTATTAAATATAAACATTTTATTTATATGGTATTTGCTTCATAATGATTAACGTAATTATCAATTCTCAGACGAACTCCTTTTATCTGTATTTTGTAGAACAAGTTACTTTTAATCAAATGTTTATATTAATTCAATATTTATTTTAAATTTCTATTTACATATCTTTCAAAACTGTTATATGTTTCAACTTCAATTTGTGTCATGTATCAATTTTAAGTGCACGTCTATAAATGTTTACTTAAAGTAAACAGTTTATAAAATTTTTTACTTTTTAATTCTCCGGTGAACTCGCTTTATCTGTATTTTATAGAACAAGTTTCTTTTAATCAAATGCTTATTTTTATTCAATATTTATTTTAAATTTCTATTTACATATCTTTCTATTTAAATTTCTATTTGCCCAATTTTTTCAGTATTTTGTAGGTTGAAAGAAGAAGAAGAAAAACATTTGAATTTTCCTAGAAAAAAAATATTCAGAAGTATGAGATTTTTATTTTATTTTTTTTTATAGTTTTATTTTTGTCTAGATTTGATTTTTCCATTAATTTTGTAAAATTTAAGGGATTTTATTAATTTGCTTAGATTTTGCACAAATTAAGGAGAAATTAAATTGGGAGTATGTTGGTCTTTTCACAATGTAATTTAATTTGGTCAGCGGTGATTTTGGGTAGTTTTGATATAAATATATATATATATATATATATATATATATATATATATATAAAAGATATAGTTTTCTTGAAATTTCTATTTATTAAATGATTATTACTGAAATTAACCTAATATTATTTATCGTCTACATTTAGGTTAAATCCGTATCTATTCCTATCTTTGTCATTTTTTTTAAACCAACGTTCTTCTCCATTTGTTTGTTCTTTTCAGGCACCTCCTCTTCATTCTTAGCATATGTTTTTATTATTATTATTATTTTCATTTAATTCTTCCTCATTTTTCTTTAAATAAGTTTCCCATAAAAATTTGTCCAACGAATGAGTGAGAAGATACGTTGTTTTCTTTTTTTTGTTTTCCGTTCATGGTCACTCACCACAAAGCCCAATCAATATGGGTATTTCAAGTCTTCGAGGCCTTCATATAGGTGAGGAAAAATAATGATTGGGTTGTCTCAAAGTTCTAGAAATTGAAAGAGGATTTAATTTGGTTAATAATATTATTCCATTATATCATCATGGTAAGGTTTAATAAAATTTTAAATTATTTATATGAGTCAGTTCAAACTCAATTTGGATAGAAAAATCTTAATTTATTGATAGAAATAAATTTGTAAATCTTGACTAATATTGATAATACCATCTCAAAAATATATATTTCTTTACAAAAAATTTCAGATTATAATTTTTTAAAAGGAAAATAAATTTAAAATCTAATATAATAATCTCTAACTTTATTTTATTTTAATCCATCAGTAGACCCAAAAGCTTAAGGTAATAAGTAAAGGTAAATTTAAGAAATAAATACAAAATACACTTATGCACTTTGGGGTATTGTTAAATCATATCCGTACATTTTCTTTTAAAAATTTTAAAATACACATGCACTTTATGAAAATTACAAATCACATTTTTCTATCGATTAAGTTTAACGAAATTTCCCCCCAAAAAAAAAAAGTTTAACAAAATTTAGACACATTTATATTATACGCATACTACGTGTTCTAAACCATTCAAAAATTCAAAAAATTTGAAATTTTGAGTGTGATTTATAGATTTTATATATTATTAACATAAGAGTTTATTTTAAAATTCTATACATCTGTCAATTTTTTCTTTTTGGTCATCTTTTATGAAATTAGAACATATGACATATGTAAAATATAAATGTATATCTTGGTTTCGTTAAAACTAATTGATTGAATGGTTTGATTTGCAATTTTGCCAAAGTACGTGCAAGGGCATTTTAAAACAAAATAAAATGCATGTGTATGATTTAACAATAACCCAAAATTGTAGTGTTGTATTTTATAAATTTTTTCCCTAAATTTAATTATATAGCTCAACATTTTTTACGTTTCATTTTTTTACTAAATAAAATAGTCAAATATGCTTTATTAGTTTTTATTAATAAACATTTAAAACAAATTTATAAAATTAATTTTACAAAAAATTGTCCCTTTCCTGATGGTAGCAAAACTCATCTCCATCATCATAATATACATCATTCCAACTAAAATTATCATTGTAATCATCCTTTATTTAAGTTAATTTTAAAAAAAAAAAATAAAAATGAAAAAAAATTGAAAAACGGAAATAAACGGTATTGGGTAAGACATACAAATGGGCAATGTGCAGGCAGACCACATATAAGTAGGTGATGATTTAGCCCATATGGAAAAAATTATATACTTAGTTATTTTTAAATATTATTATCATTATTTCCCTCACATTTTATTTAATTAAAAATTAAACTTGATCGCAACCCTCATTTTTAAAGAAGTTGGAAACCTTGTTAACAGCCAACTAACTAAAAACAGAAAAGTAATCTAACTCTAGTTAGCTACTAACTTGATTAAATTCAAATCTAACCTAAGGAGGGTTAAAAATGAAATATGTCAAATAATAACGTAACCACATAAATAAAAGATAAATGAGTACATAAAATTATATTTTTCAATACAAGAAAACAATGTTGAATTGTTTATAAAGCTATTTTACAATATTATCATGTAGTATTTGTTTCTTTAATTTCATTATTTTTTTTTTAGAATGAATGATAAATTAGGTCAGTTATCATTTCTTCTACATTTATTTTTTGTGTGGTAAATGTAAAATAAAATAAAATAAAATGTAATATGTACACATGAAATATATGGAAGTGATTACTAAACACTTTAGGTCAAGATGAGTGAAGAAACGTAAGATGATTATCAAATCAGTTAAAAAAATTCAACTAATTTATCTTCTTAATTATTAAATGGCGGGAGATATACTGAGAGGCAGTTACTACAGTTATTCAACTGACTTTCTCTATACTCAACTCAGACTATGCTAAAAAAAAAACTCAACTCTCAAAAGTCATATTTTTCTTTTAATTTCTTTGAGAAAGCTGTCAACAAATCACAAGAACTCCAATCATGGAAGAGTACGTAATGTTGATTTTTTTTTAGATTTTCTTAATCTTTGTTGTTAGATTGCTTTTTTACATATCTTTTCTGATCTTCTTTTACCTACATTTCTTGATAAATTTTAGATTTTTATTTTTCTATTGTTGTTGTTGTTCGCATTCATTAGGTTGATTTCTTGATCATACCTATTGTTAAATTTTAGATTTTATGTTCTTAACTTTTCTTTCTTTTCTTTCAAAATAGAAATTTTAGATTTATATTTTTCTGTTGTTGTTAGCATTCTTTAAGTTAATTTCTTGATCGTACGTATGGTTAAAATTTTAGATTTTATGTTTTTTTGTTAAATCTTCTTTCTTTTCTTTCAAAATAGAAATTTTAGATTTCTATTTTTCTATTGTTGTTAGCATTCTTTAGGTTGATTTCTTGATCGTACGTATTGTTAAATTTTAGATTTTATGTTCGTCACATTTCTTTTGTTAACTTTTCTTTCTTTTCTTTCAAAATAGAAATTTTAGATTTCTATTTTTTCTGTTGTTATTAGTATTTTTACTTTGATTTCTTGATTATACGTATGGTTAAGATTTTAGATTTTATGTTTTTTTTGTTAACTTTTCTTTCTTTTCTTTCAAAATAGAAATTTTAGATTTCTATATTTCTGTTGTTGTTAGCATTCTTTACTTTGATTTCATGATCGTACGTATGGTTAAGATTTTAGATTTTATGTTTTTTTTTAACTCTCCTTTCTTTTCTTTCAAAAATAGAAATTTCTGTTGTTGTTAGCATTCTTTACTTTGATTTCTTGATTATACGTATGGTTAAGATTTTAGATTTTATGTTTTTTGTTAACTTTTCTTTCTTTTCTTTCAAAATAGAAATTTTAGATTTCTATATTTCTATTTTTTTGTTGTTGTTAGCATTTTTACTTTGATTTCTTGATTATACGTATGGTTAAGATTTTAGATTTTATGTTTTTTGTTAACTTTTCTTTCAAAATAGAAATTTTAGATTTCTATATTTCTGTTGTTGTTAGCATTCTTTACTTTGATTTCATGATCTTACGTATGGTTAAGATTTTAGATTTTATGTTTTATACCAACTGTGACCTACAAGTTTCTCAAAGTTCACCGTCCAATTAGATGGTCAAACTCAATGTGAATTGATGTTCACCAAACCATCTCATTGCCTTATAGAAGTTACCGATATCACGGTCCATCAACTTCCTTCTATATTTCCATCAAAACCAACACTCAACTTAGTGTTAGTCAATTTTGACAATTTATTGAATATGGATCTTCATTACTCGACCTTGAGTGTTTCCAATTCAGATTAGTACATCATACGTGATAGTGACCAAACTAGGCCATTAACCAATTAACACAATCTTTAATGGTCCTCGTTGAGACTCATCATGAAAAGTCCTTACTTCCTCTTTTGAGTGGTAAAACACTTTCCTTTTATCACAATGCTACCATAAGGATTTACCACTTACCAAAATTTAACTTTCTCAACTCAAACCAGGAACTTGTCCCTTGAGTTGAATTTAGGTTATTGGACTCGAGCCAAACCGATTTTTTTTCAACAATTTCTCACCTCAAACAGGTGTTTCATCTCTTAATACTGGGCTCCAGACAAACATGTCCCCTTTTTACACATAAATGTCCACACACACCGCGTTAAGAGTATTGACATAATGTCAGAGTAAAGGAGATGAGATACTCCGAGAGATCAATCTTTTGATCCTTAAAGTTGATTAAAGTGTTATTGTCACACAATTGCTAAGTAGTGGTCACTGTGACGACCCGTCACTTTTAAATAAATTAAATTCAAAAAAACAGCGGAAGTCTTTTATTTTTAGAAAATTTTGCGTGGTTTTGTTTGAAACTTGGCATGCCGAAAACCTGTTTACATCCTAATTTTTCAATCTAATAAATTCACATGGACTTTAAGTCCCAAATCAGGAGTTCCAATATTTCATATCATAAAAACCACATCAAAAGCTCTTATGAGCTAAATACAACATATAAATCATCAAAGTCTTTGAAATTCACAAAAATATTTACAAAGACTTTACAACAACGAGTCCATCTCGAGGTCAGCATCCCTCGATCACACAGCACCATTTCCCTTCCACGGCCACTAGTCAGGGCATTACCTGAAATTTTTGTAATATCATGAGCTAATAACTTAAGCCCAGTGAGAATAATAAGAATAAAAAGTAAAGATAGACCTCAAACTCGCATTTTGATTTGTGTCCCATTAAA
Source organism: Gynostemma pentaphyllum (assembly GCA_028015215.1). NCBI lineage: Eukaryota > Viridiplantae > Streptophyta > Magnoliopsida > Cucurbitales > Cucurbitaceae > Gynostemma > Gynostemma pentaphyllum. Next base: position 40,862,246 of record CM051348.1, on the reverse strand, counting down.
CTGACACATTCTTTCCTAGAATTCTTCCAAAATCTAGGTAATTCTATTCCATTTTCTCCAAAGGATGATACTACTAACACTTATAGTCAAATCTCCTCCATTAACTCGTTATGACATAAAATAATAAAAGTAAATGACTTTACATAAAATATAACATCTCAATTCTTTATATCATCAGTCATATGCAATGTAGGGCTCACATATACCCTTATGCATAAATGAAGTAATGCGTCAATCCCATAGGATACCATTCACTTCCTTTTCATCAAGAGTAATGAGCAAATCCCGTAGGATCCCATTCGTCTCTTTTCATCTTGAGTAATGAGCAAATCCCGTAGGATCCCATTCGTCTCTTTTCATCTAGAGTAATGAGCAAATCCCGTAGGATCCCATTCGTCTCTTTTCATTTAGAGTAATGAGCAAATCCCTTAGGGTCCCATTCGTCTCTTTTCACTTCCTTTTCTTTTTCATTTTCTTTTCTTTTTCACTTTCTTTTCTCCTTTTCATTTCTTTTTCATGAATGATGCGATAATGGTATGGTGCAATTGATATGCATATACTTGCATAACTTGTAAAAGTAAATAAATAAAGTGTGGAATTAAAACAAGTAAAATAAATGAGCATCTCGGACTAACGATATGTAAATCGAACTCCGCTACCATTAATGAAAATAAAATCATAACTTAACGATTAACCTATACCTTAAGGATTCTAAACTTCCAATAATCCGAGGTTCTATTAATCGTTCTAATTACAAGTTGGATCTTTTAACTTCCAATGGTCAAATCTTAATTTCAAATCGAAACTAACTTAGAATCTTCTAAGATTCAAATACTTCCTTGAGAACTCCTAAGTTCTCACTTAAAGGATTAACTTCTAATCCTAATCCTAAGGGCACTAATTCACATCCCTCTAATCTTAGATTTGGATTCTAATCTTAGTTTCAAACTCTACAAACCTTCACACTCATTTGCTTTCTATAAATACTTTAAATCCTAACTATTCTCACCTTTAATAAAAGATGACTTTGCTCCTAAGTCCAAAGGAGCGATCAAGCGAGCGGTTCAAAAACACCTACAATTGAATTATATCATACCATCAATAATTAACCAACTATCGATCAAACATCAACCAAATGTACAAAACGACGAAAAACCCAACAAAACCCCACAAGAGGCTCTCGGCCCTAGCAAGAAAAATGGGCTTTGGGTTTGATTTTTCGGCTTTTAGGCAATTTAAAAGTGTTTCGAGGTGGTTTTAAGCAAATTCGATATTCCCAATTTCAATGGGTATCGATAATTAGGGTTTTTGAACAATAATCCCTTTCCCGAATCGAATTTAAATAAACATTTATTCATTAATTTCTAACCCATTTTCAAACCCAAAAGGGTAAATTTCAAACGGGAAGGGTTTCGACTGAAATTCGGTTTTAGGGTTATGGGAAAGTTTCCAAAAACTCTTAAAACTACTCCCGTATTTACAATCACCGAGTTTCACGGCAAGAAATCGAAAGAATTCAAAAAAACCCATAACCTTTTGGAGCTTAGGGTTTCAAGTTTTACTTACCGAGAACTCCTTGTATCTCGAGAGAAACGGACAAAAGCTAGGTGGAAATGATTCGTATGACCGATACCTTTCCAATAGACCCGGAATCAAGTCGATTGGGCAAGAAACGAACAAAAACCAAATTTGGGAATTGAGGAGGAGAGGCCCACGGTTTTGGGAGCAAAAGGAGGAAGAAGATGAGTGATTTTTTTGGTCAATGAAAGTCAAATGGTTTATTTAAAATGAGATGAATAGTGTTTGGATAGTTTTTTAAGAAATTGGAAATGACGGTTACGTCCTTTTATGACTCTTGGCTTAAAAACGAATCCCGAACATCTCAAACTATCCCAATGGTGATAAATAATTATTAATTGGCCCGTTAATAATTATTAATACCATTAAAACATATTTAAATAAATAAAGCCATTAAAATGACTTAAAATGAAATAAACCACTAAATAAAAAAAAATAAAAAAAATAATATTTTTTTTTTTTTTTTTTTTTTTTTTTTTAATTTTTTTTTTTTTTTTTTAAAAAAACCACAAACATTGAATCAAAATACCCAACACATAATTAACCCATAATTTTTTTATGAAAATTTAAATATAACTAATATTAATAGATATAATTAATACTAGAATTTACATTATAAATTATTGTTGTAAAATATATGATATATCATTAATTAATAGAAATAAAAATGGGAAATGATAAACATGAAATGTGGTTGTGAAAACAAAACTCAAAAGTTGGCTACCAAGCAAAATTTTCCCTTTAATTACTTAAATTGAAATAAAATAAATAATTTTTTTTTCACAAAATAACGGGACGTTACATTTGTTAACTCTCCTTTCTTTTCTTTCAAAATAGAAATTTTAGATTTCTATTTTTCTGTTGTTGTTAGCATTCTTTACTTTGATTTCTTGATTATACGTATGGTTAAGATTTTAGATTTTATGTTTTTTGTTAACTTTTCTTTCTTTTCTTTCAAAATAGAAATTTTTGATTTCTATTTTTCTGTTGTTGTTAGCATTTTTACTTTGATTTCTTGATTATACGTATGGTTAAGATTTTAGATTTTATGTTTTTTGTTAACTTTTCTTTCTTTTCTTTCAAAATAGGAATTTTAGATTTCTATATTTCTGTTGTTGTTAGCATTCTTTACTTTGATTTCTTGATTATACGTATGGTTAAGATTTTAGATTTTATGTTTTTTGTTAACTTTTCTTTCTTTTCTTTCAAAATAGAAATTTTAGATTTCTATTTTTCTGTTGTTGTTAGCATTCTTTACTTTGATTTCTTGATCGTTATTGTTAAATTTTAGATTTTGTGTTCTTACATTTATTTTTGTTAACACTCTTTTCTTTTCTATCAAAACAGTCTAGAACACTATATATATACATGATTATTTTGTCAAACCATATGACAAGACGGCTGAAAGTTTCAAAATAGAAACAAAAGCTCAAAATGGTAAATTTATTTAATTAATAAATTTTAGCTATATATTTAATACATATATTTTATTAATTCTATCTTTTTTCTTTTCAAGCTACATGAAATGATACAAAACCATTTCTTTCTAAATGGTGGGAGAAATTCTTGGATTTTTTTTTCTCTTGCCAAAAACAAAAAGCTACAAGTTGATGATAAACCAAATAATGTGAGAAACCCTAAAAAAATATATCATTTTTTATTGATTTTATTTTTTTTATCATTAAATTTTGTCTAATTTTTGTTTTTGGTTTTTGGTTTTTAATTTCAGGCACAACTAGCTCACAGCAAGGAGGCCACAAACATGTAAGTTTTCTTAATTTTTTTTATGCTTTAGTTGTTAATTAGTAGAGATTTTGTAACTTAAGTAAATTTGTATTTTTTTTTATGTGAAGGTTGAATCATTATCTACATGATTATATTGTGAAGAGAGATTTGACCCTAACTCAATGGGAGGACCTATTAAGGGACTAAGGGAGGCCATGGCGCCCCAAAGATTTTTATAAAATATTGTATGTATATATATGCTCAAATTTTTAAATGTTATAAATATAATTTTTTAATTTTTTGTGTCAAAGTTTTTCATAAACATTCACTTGTTTTTAAAAGCTATAAATGTATTTTTCAACTTTTTGTTTAGATTTAACTCGTTATCAAATTAATATTTAAATATACATAATATATATTTATTTTATTTTATCAAGCCCCCGCAAGTATTATTTCTTGGGTTCGCCCGTGATGGAAACCTTTACTGTCCGACGAACCACTTGCTTCTTGCTTCATCAAGGTGATTATTCTCAATTTGGTTTTTTAGTTTATGGTTTTTTTATAAAAAAAATCAAATTTGGTCAGCCAAAAATCATATTGTCTTCGGAATTTTTTAAAAAGAAAAAAAAATCACCTTTTATTTTAAATAACTAGATTTGCAGGATCTAGAAACTATAGAGAAGTTTCGATATTGATCTCCTTAATGGTTGAAGAGCATAGGAAATCAATGGATGTTGAGAGGAAAAGGAAGGAAATAGAATATCCTCAAACAAAGGGGAAGGTATCTCTCTCTTTTTTTAAAAAAAAAAACTTTTTTCCTAATTAATTTATAATTGATAATTTAGATTTGATTGTGAATAAACCTATTTGTTTGTTTTTAAAAATTGAAATGAATAAGTAGTAACTAGATTATCTATAACAATATCCTTATTTCCTTTTTTATTTCTTTCAACTAAAGTTGTTAGAATTTTCGAAGGACTTTAAAGATCTTTGGAAAAATATAATATATATTTTTTTCAGAGAAATAGTAGATTTTGATGTAATATTTACAAAAATATCAACTTAAAAAAGTATTTGTAAATATAGCAATTTTTATTATGTAAATTTAGTGTAAAAATATGTAATTCAATGTTTATCACTGATTCACCCGATCAAATTTTTTTTATATTTACAAATATATTTTTGAGCTTTTATTTATACAAATATTATTAAAAGAAAATTGCTAGATTTGTAAATGCCCATTTTAAATATTCTTCATTAAAAGTGGTCACATTTTTAAAGCTGGTTAAAAATCTTCGATAAATATAATATTTTTTCAAAGGTCATTAGCAACCTCGAAATAACCCAATTTCTTATAGTGTGTCTTAGTAATGGAAATATATATAGATTTGAAATGATATTTTGCTTATAACTTTTTCTACAAAATTGGGATTGCTACGAATTTAGATTTCAATGGAAAGATATCGAAAAAAATGAATGAAATCGATATCTTATCTGCGTGAAACAAAGTCTAGTAGAATAAGTTAACACCAAAATACTAAATTTCTAACGGAAAAAAATTTGGAAAAAAAAAAATGGTTTGATCGGACCGATCATGATCGGTCCAATAAACCGGTCTAATTGGACAGATCCTATACCACATTTTTTTTCAGATTTTTTCTTCAGAAATTTAGTATTTTGGTGTTAACTTCTTCAACTAGACTCTGTTTCACGCAAATACGATATCGATTTCATTCGTTTTTTTCGATATGTATCCATTGAATCTAAATTCATAGCAATCTCAATTTTGTAGAAAAAGTTGCGAGCAAAATATCATTTCAAATTTATTATGAATGACCTGACCAATCATAGAAAACGATCGTTCATATCATGATCTGTGAGATTTTTCAAAAGAAAAAAGAATCCCATTTTTTTTACAACATTTTTGTATTTTTTTCGTAAGTTCTTCATCTGGACTCCATTTCACGCAAGTAAGCTATCAATTTCATTCATTTTTTCAATATCTATCTATTGAATCTAAATTTGTAGCAATCTCAATTTTACAGAAAAAGTTATGAGAAAAATACTTTTTCGGACCTTTTGATTTTTTTACCAAATAGTGACATCAATAAAGAGTATTAAATATAAAAATTAGAAAAGGAGGTCAGTTCCTTATTTTAAAGGTCATCTTAGTAAATTTCCCCATAACTTAACCCTCATCAATTCTTCAAATTTATCAAACAATATGAGAGGCAACTACTACAAAAGAAAAAAAAAGAACCATTATTAAATCGAATAACAATCTCTCTTTCTCTATATATTCTAGAATGATAAAATGCAACTAATTTTGAATAAACAAATCAAAAGTTTAATTTTCTTTTAATTTCTCAAATCACAAGCCCTAAAGTTGGTGAAGGATGGAACTCCACTCGTTACTATCATGGAAGACGATACCCAAAAGATATAATGTCATTTCTTTTCTTTGTTGAGTAATCATGACCTGCTAAATTTCATATTTTTTACATTTCTTTTCTTGTTCTTTACATTCATTTTCTTGTTAAGTAATCACCGCAATGTTAAATATCTTTACTTTTCTTGTTCTATTATTGTGTATTTTATAATAATTATGTACGCTACTAAAAACTCGATCTATATGTATAATAGAAATCTCAGGACAATGAAGGTCCAATCTCGGGACAAACTGTTGAGTATATGTGAAGCCAAATCAAAGATTGAAAGCCCATGGCCCATGTTGCTAGTCAAAGTCCTCGGCCAAAGCAATTGAAAGTGAATTAAACTTTGATTGGATGAGATGAATTATTACATCATGTGGGCTTTAGAAAAAAGTTGGCATTAGTATTTTATTGCATCCTAAAGCATGATGATAAAATTATAGGGCTCAACTTGTTATTGGATTTGGTAGATATATATACATATAAATAGAGGCGGTAGTTTTTTTTTTTGGTGACCTACTGTGCAGCCGTGGGAGCCAATTCAGGGAAGAAAAAATTACATGAGTTTTTTTTTCTTCCCGGTGTGTTGATTTGATGTTTAGTGATTGAGGGTTAGTGAAAGTTTGAGAGAAATATTGTAAAAGAAAGAGTTTTCTTTCTTGAGGGCTTTTGAGCGGTTAATACACTGTTTTATGTATTGGATATTTCTCTATTGTAACTCTGATTCATCATAGTGGAATCCACAACGGTAGCAACTGGACGTAGCCAATTTGGGTGAACCAGTATAAATTCTTGTGTCTTTTATATTGTGTTTATTTATTTAATTTCTCGATCACTTTTTATTCCTAACGGTGAATGTGGGAAGATGTTTTTTCCCAACAACTGGTATCAGAGCTTTAGGTTATAATTGTCCGCTAGATTCAAGTTAGGAGTGAAAAGCAGGTATGTCAAACTTTATGAGCCCGGTGAAGTTTGATGTGGAGAAATTTGATGGGATGATCAATTTTGGCTTGTGGCAAGTGCAAGTCAAGGATGTATTGATACAATCTGCTTTACACAAGACTTTGAAAGGAAAACCGAGCGGTGGTGCTCTCAATTATTCAAGCGGTGATGGTGATTCAATGAAATGATATTGTCTGTTAGGCTATGTTTACTTTGAAAGAATAGGAATAAAATTAATTCATTCTCATTGTTCTGGTTTATCTAAAACTTAGAATGAGAATAGGAGTGTGAGACCCACACAATTTGGTAATCTCATTCCCAATTTTCAAATGATTTCATTACCTCGTATAACTTCATCAATCTTATTCTCATTCCTTATTTTATGGGTCTCACCAACTTTTATATTTTATTTATTTTATTTTCTCTATACTTTTTGTGGATCCCACATGAATTAATATTTCATTATCATTTTAAGACTCTAGTAAACAATATTAATAGTAATTGTTTTCATTCTCATTCCAAATTTTATTTAGTAAACATATAATCAAAGAAATTTTATTCTCATTCCATAATTTTTCATTCCAATTGATTTTCTGATTCTTTATCATTCTCATTCCCGTTAAGTAAACGGAACCTTAGTTTTAACACTTTAATTTGACAAAAGTTGGACTATAAAAAGTGTTGGGGTGAAAAAAAATCAAATTGATAGTCTAAGGGAATTGAAAAAACTTGAGAGTGTAAGGTTATTGGTGCATTAACCCTTTCATAAATAATGACCCTAAATATACAAATATCTAATTATGAAAAAATTATTCCTAAAAAAAAAACAGTAACATAAACAACTTTTAAAACTGTAACCAAATAGAATCTTAATTATTCCAGTTAAAATTTATAATAAGTTACTATTATATTAATTACGTATAATATTTAACTAAAGTATAGAGAATGGAATGAAATGAAATTTTTATAATGATAAGGATTTAAACTAACACATGACATTACAATAGATCAAACACATAATTCAACCTTCATCCACAGTTAAACATAGATTATACAATTTAAAAGTGTGTAGTTTTCATGAAAATTATATAGTATTTCTATCATTATATTTTTTCACAATTCAATTCAATATATATCATTTAAATGGGTGTGATCTCATTATTTTTTTTTAATCACAAAACTCTTATAAATTTGTTATTTTTTTAATGAAAGTCTTAATTTTCTTAATCGAGTAAGATTCCTTAATGTATGTTTCGAAATAATTTTGATTTTTTAAACTTTATTATATATAAAAAAAAAAAAAAAGATAAGGAGGATCTCATAACATAAAAGATTAAAGCAGATCAACCGTCTGATTGACGTTTGTGGTTAAACAACGGCAGGGTTGACTTTAGACCAATAGCCGGCACAAGGCTTTTAAATGCAAAATTCTTTTGATATATATTAAAAGAAAAAAATTAGATTTGGAAAAATGTTGTGTAATTGGGTATAAAATCAATATAGCTTAAGTTGGTTTTATTTTGCGGAAAAAAATGAATTTATTGATTTATTTAACTATTAGAATAAAGTAAATTATAGATTGAAATAAATTTAATGTTGATTTTTTTATTTTTTATTTTTAATGACTTGATCAACATAATTGAGTTTTATTCATTCTTGAGCGGGAGGATTGTAGATACTTCAACTTTGACACCGGTGTGATCATTTGTCTAAAATGAATGCATCTTATTTAGAATAAACGTCTTATGAAAAGGAAGAATAGTTAAATTCTGACGTATATATTTTTATTCTTTTTGAATATAATATATTAGTGAATAATAAATAAATTAATTTTTTTTTAATAAATATATGAGATCTTTCGAAAAAAAACCATGAGATCTATTGGTATATTTTATCTAAAAGGAATAAAATATGTAAGAAAGTTGGGAAGAATATTTCAGCAGATACAAGTATTCTCTCTATGAATATGTACAAGATTCTCCATGTATGGTGAAAATGGTTGTACTAATAATAATAATAATAATAATGGTGGAAATGGTGGGTTTGATTTCGTGAATTGATTAAGTCGCCTCCAAATTATTTTAGAAATTTCTCCCACATTTTTAACTATCAATTTCATAATTAAGAAGAATTATAAAGCAATAATTCTGATGGAGACGGTTTTCTTCACTAAAACTCCAAGTATTAAATTTCATTTTTATTAGGACGAGTTATTAGTCAACGTATACATTTAATTAAATGGAAATTTTCAAGTGTACCTAATTCAAGAACTTAAAACTAATCGAGAATCTTGTTTTGGAGCTATAACTAATAACAAATAGAGAATCTTGCCTTTGAGCTACGTTAGATGTGAACCATTAAAAAATAAATTATTTTCAACAATTTCTTTTAGTACATTAGTCATTTTAATTTAATTTTTTTTAAAAGAATAGGATCTATAATTCATTAATTGTATTTCTATGGAAAACTAAATATAAGATGATTTTGGTCTTGAAAATTTCACTTTATATTTTTAATTTAATCTTTTAAATTTTAAAGTTTTTCAATTTTAAATATAAAAAATAAATGACATGATTCTTTTGATTGATGATCAATATCTATATTACTAACTAGAGAACACAAAATTGATATATATTTTTTGTAATTTAATGAGCTATGTCAATTTTTTAATTAAAATTCAATTTTAAAAAATAATAATTAGATCTAGAATTTAATAATATTAAAATCTCAAAACCGTTACTTGTTTTGTTTTTTTTTTTTTTTTTTTTAATTTCATCTAAAAGTTCACCCCTCCTAAACTCAATTAATTGAATAATTGCCGGGAGGGGGGGGGGGGGGGGGGGGGTGTGGTTTTTTTCCTTTTCCCCGGGGCCAAAACTCGAGATTCAGCCCCCCTACTTTGATGTAATCTCAAAAAAAAAAAAAAAAAAAAAAAAAAATTGAATAATTTTTAAAATTTCATCTTAAAAAAATAAAATTTATCACATGTGTATACTGATTTGAGAAACACTCGTAATTTTCTTGATATTATTCTAGACAATTGAATAATACTAGCATAGTACCTTTTCCATATTTTTTTTTGAAAAAAAAAGTTTTAATATAATACAAATATTTTATAATAAAAACATAATCAAGTGTCAAAATGGAGCATGCGAATTTGGATGGGTAAAGCTGTCTTGTTACATGTATTGCAATATTTACAAAGTATTCATATAATAATTCTAATAATGAATGTATATAAAAAAAAATTCCCATCAAGGAAACTAGCCCAGATGGAGGAATGAGGTTTATTTCTGTCTTATTACCATGTAACCAAAATACCAACAAATGGACTCCATTACCCTCCTTTTTTTTAAAATTTTTATTTTTATTATAAACTATTATATTTTATTGCCACCCTTTATAAATTTATTTGTATTATCATTTTTATTTGATTTATTTTCGTTGGGTGAGATTCCCCATTGATTTCATTCTATCTCTCTTTTAATTTCTTTTGCATAAAATATGAGGTTCATCATGAGAGAACCTTTCTTAATAATCTTCATTGCTTATCAATTGATCAATCACTCAACTTCATAGCTTAAAATATAAAATTAACAACGATTTAGTGAAATATAAGTTAAGCTTTTGTCTAACGAATGAGTTAATATTGTAGCATAATATTTTAGATAGGAATGTTAAAATGGATAATGGTGCTTACATGTAAGTAGGAATCGTCACATTAGTAAAGAAATTATATTTTTTTCTTTCTTTTACTATGATTTCTTATCATATTGTAAACGTATTTGGGTGCTTATTGTTCTATCAAAATTTAGCTCGGTAACATTTTTATATATATAAATGGTCATTTTCCACTTTTTATGATTTTTTATACCCTTATTACCCTTCCACTTTTTTGCTTTTAATTTTATTTATAATATTTTAGTTAAAAATATCTGTGATAAAGGTTTTTTTTAGCAAGCCAATTAAGTTATAAATCTCTTAAATTTGGTCAATTGGACTATTGTTCAACTGCTTAGACACCTACTCCTTTCCCTTCACGTCGAATCGAGTCTCGCCTCCCTCAATTTAATGTAATATCTAAGAAAAAAAACTCTTAAATTTGTACTTATTCTTTTATTTTGATTTTGTATTTATTATTATAATCAATTAGGTTTTTTTTTAAAATTAAGGTAATATTTAATGATTATTTTTATTATCTTTAACGATTGTTTGATTTTAATTTATTATTTATCGTCTACATTTAGGTTAGTCCATATCTATCCCTATCTTAATCATTTTTACTTCTCCAATTTTTATATTTTCAGGCTCTTTTGTAACGTCTCGTTAATTTCGCGGTATTTTATTTTATTTTACTTGTTTAGTTAATTTAGATTTTACAAGTTATAGCCTATTTCTTGGTAAATTATCATTTTAATAGTGTTATTTAGAAACTACGTGTTTAAATATTATTAGTGGGCCAATTAAAAATATTTAGTTTTACTTGGTCACTAGTCCAACACAATTGACCGACTTAACTACGAGCTCTATATTTTTTTTTAATTTATTATTGTGTTTTATATCCAAACCCATCTAGTTATATTTATTGTGCTGAAAATTAAAAGCCCAATAAATCAAATATGGAAGTGATGGGGCTTGACTACTCCATCAAATAGAAACTAAACCCAAGTTGAATTCCTTTCCCTACTAACTCAGCCGCTGCTACCTTTCCCTTTCCCCTTTTTTTTCTCACCGCTCCCACGAAGCTGCACAATGAAAAATGGCTTGGGCTGTTCTTTTAAACCAAAATAATTTATAAATGAATTGCAAAGAGAAGGAGATTGGCCGAAGGTAAAGGAAGAGCCTCTGCTGAAGCGTGAGTTTGGGAAATTATGGAATCTTTGACTTTTGCTTGGATTTATCATTTAAGGGTGGAGTTGTGTTAAAGAAAAGAAGACCGGGGAAAGCGAGAAATGTGGCCACCTGTTGCTACGCAAGGAAAAGGAGCTTATCTACGTGTGGTCAGTGAATGGATCTACCCCATTTCATTATTTAGTTTTGTTAAAATTAGGATTGCATGGTCCAGTTGTATGACACACCCTTCATGGGTTTTTATTTGTTGTTTTATATATATATATATATATATATATATATATATATATATATATATACACCACATGCCTTTCAAAATTCTTGACCAATCCCTGCCGTTTTCCTACATCTCCCTTGAACCGTGAGCCTGCAAATTTAATTGTTGTTGTAATATAATATATATATATATATAATTTATTACACAAAGTTTCTTCAAAATGAATCCACCATCGCCCCTGCAATTTTCATTTAAGTTTGTTTTGTGACTAAAGTCACTTTTGTCTTATTTAACTTTTAAAGTTTGTTTTAATATATATATATATATATATATATATATATATATATATATATATATATATATATATATATATATATATGTTGTGGGGTGAAATTGGATTACACGTGGAATTTTACAACTTGACAAAATTGGTCCAAGACCCCTGGTGTAAAGACCTGGTCCAAGACTGCAGTGTAAAGACCTGGTCCAAGACCTGGTCAAGACTTGGTCCAAGACTTTGGTCCGGAAGCACCTGGTGTAAAGCACCTGGTCTAAAGCACCTGGTCCAAGACCCTCGTCGACCAGTGGTACCTGGGCATAAAGTCCATGCACCTGAAAAAGAACGCTACGCAGCTTCCAACACAGACCAACACATTTAAACCGATTGCAAGCGTCCATTTAGAAAGCGACACGTGGCGTAACCTGGCGACACGTAATCGAGAAGCAACATGTGGCCCAATCCTGACGTGACACGTGGCACGATGATGTCATCAACATATTCTCCTATAAATAGGAGAAGAAACTCATTCATTAGGTAACTAATCTCTACTACTACATTCTGGCACACTAGCTCTGCTTGCTCTGACTTTTAGCATCGGAGGTGTTAGGCAGCTACCCTGAGTCCGGGAACCCCTCCCCCCTACTTTTTTTTTTTTTTTTTTTTGCCTTTCTTCTTTCCCTTTTGTAATTTTTTTCAATCAAAGATAGAAAATTTTAAACGTGACGACTTGGACGTACAACCCAACTCCAAAACGACCAAAGACAGAAAATTCAACCTAACAAGATTCAACACTTGGTATTTTCTCAAAAAAAAAAATTATGACAGAAAATTCAATTACAAAGGAGAAATTCAAGCTACAAACTCTCAAAATTTTGACGAGTACAACGGTAGAAAATTCAAGCTACAGACCTCAATTCAATTACAAAGGAGAAATTCAAGCTACAAACTCTCAAAATTTTGACGAGTGTAACGGTAGAAAATTCAAGCTACAGACCTCAACACTTTGAATATTTTCAAGAAATTGACTAAGGTAAAATTCCGCTTTGAAAGAATACTCCCAAGTAGCATTGAACTCGTATCTCAACTCAACTCGGGAGTAGGGGGCCTCTGTTATGGGGTGAAATTGGATTACACGTGGAATTTTACCAACTTGACAAAATTGGTCCGAAGCACCTGGTGTAAAGCACCTGGCCCGAAGCACCTGGTGTAAAGCACCTGGTCCGAAGCACCTGGTGTAAAGCACCTGGTCCGAAGCACCTGGTCCGAAGCACCTGGTCCGAAGCACCTGGTGTAAAGCACCTGGTCCAGGAGCACTGTGTAAAGCACCTGTCTAAAGCACCTGGTCCGGGCACCTCGTCCTGACCGTGGTACCTAGGCATAAAGTCCATGCACCTGAAAAAAACTGGCTACGCAGTCTCCAACACAGACCAACACATTTAAACCGATTGCAAGCGTCCATTTAGAAAGCGACACGTGGCGTAACCCGAAAGCGACACGTAATCGGAAAGCAACATGTGGCCCAATCCTGACGTGACACGTGGCACGATGATGTCATCAACATATTCTCCTATAAATAGGAGAAGAAACTCATTCATTAGGTAACTAATCTCTACTACTACATTCTGGCACACTAGCTCTGCTTGCTCTGACTTTAGCATCGGAGAGTGTTAGGCCGGCACCACACCGGTGCTCTTTTCCTTTCCTGTGCAGGTACCTACGTAGTATGCCGTCGAAGCAGCGCACTACCTCCGACTCGTCCGATAAATTAAGTTCGTTGCCTACGTGGAAGCTATCCATTTTTAGGTAACAACAATATATATATATATTAAAACCAATACCAATCTTGGACCGAATTATCCCACTAAGCCTTTGTACTTCGTTTGGTTGGCTCGGGTCATGTCGTCATGTCAATTGTTAATGTGGGATCCTAATGGTATTTTGTAGGTGTGGGTTGTTCGCACACTTGACGCTTCATTGGAACGTTGATTGTTTGTTGTTTACTTAACTACGAGGTGAGGATAAATAGAATTTTACAGTAAATTTAGAAATCAAACACTTGAACGATTTGTATGATTCGGGAGTTAAGTAAAAATTGGAATCAAGTGAACTAAAGCATGCTAATTTCGTGAATTTATAGGAATCGGGAGTATAGAATTAATATGGAAATTATGGATTTTACTATTCTTGGGAGTTTAAGTATGAAACTATTGGGTTTAATTTGGTTATCGCTTAAAGTATGTTTACCATGTGTTCTTGGATGATTTAATGTCGTTATCGTGATATTCTTGATTCAATTAAGCTTTATACTGAGACTGGGTCTTCCAGCATTGGGTTTGGTACAAGTTATTCGATTTTACATGTTTATTGTGATGGAGGTAGGTATGGGCCTACGAGCCTATACATTCCATTGTCCATGAGTAATGATTTCTTTGAGATGTTCTGAAATTGTTCTCTGTTATATTTCGGTCTTAATATTTCTGATTCCTTATTATCACACTTGTTTACTTGGTGATGAATAATGAGATAATGTATAGACTACGTGTGCTTGCATTGTCTGGTATTATTCATGGTTCGGTATATGTATCGTGCATTGACTGCGTGTGCTTGCACCATCTGACGTTATTCACCCAGGAGGTTTTGTTCTATAATGCATAGACTACGTGAGCTAGCATTTGATCTGTTCTATAATGCATCGACTACGTGAGCAAGCATTTGTTCTTGATTAGAAAGAAAAGGCTTCGTGAGCTTTACTCGATTGGAGTGAGATAATGAGATCGTGCATAGACTACGTGAGCTTGCACCATCTGACATTATTAACATGTTCTATGTTCTATGTTCTATGATCTTGTTCTTATTATTAGTTAAGACGTGGGGAGCTTAACTCGTTCTAGATTTTATCCTGAAAGTGTTATCCTATGATCACATACCCTGATTATTTAGAGTTGGGAGCTTGACTATTTATATGATTTTTAACCGTGTTTCTTACCCTTTTATCCTCGGAAGAATTGCTTAACCTATATTCGGAGGTATGACTGGGTAGTTAAGAGACAGTAGGATTCGTTGGACACAAATCCGGATTGGATTTGGGTTCTAAAGTTACTTTCTATTCAATTTATCTTCACTGGGTTTCTCGCTCATTATATTACACTTTCAGGTATGGGACGTGGTTGTACTCATGACCGTGGAGCTGGTGCAGCGTGATTTGCAAATCGATGATGATGGATGGACTTGAGTCATTGTAGTCCATGGACTTGTTTCTTTGTTTTCATTTCGTTTCTTATGGATCTTATGAGCTCTTTGAGCAACCCTATTTATGACTACTTGTCTTTATGAGATATCTTACTTTATGTTTGAACTTAAAAAAATGAAGCGCTTCCCATCTTTAAATGTTAAGGATTTCAGGTTTTATTTTGAAATGAAGGATGATATTCTTCTATTACAGGTTTTTAATTTGTTAACTAAAGTCTTCCGCTTGCGTTTTCTATTTAAAATTTATTTTTAAAAGTCGGGTCGTTACATCTTTCCACGTCATTCTTTACATATGTTTTTTTTTTTCATTTAATTCTTCCTATATTTTTCTTTAGATAAGTTTTTTTTTCATGGTCACTCTCCACAAAGCCCAATCAATATGGGTCTAACAACTAACTAGTATTGGAAGCCTTCACAAAGGAGAGGAAAAAAAATTCGGTCCAGGAGGATTTAATTTGGTTAATAATATTATTCATTTATATTTGAGGGAAGTAAAATTCTATCATCATGAACTGGGTAATGTTAATTAAAATTTTATATTTTATAGAGAATCTTAATTTATTGACAGAAATAAATTTGTAAATCTTGACTATTGATAATGTGACGACCCGACCCTAATTTAATAATAAATATGCTAAAGCATAAATAAAGCAGGGAAGACATAATCTCAAGTAATTCATCTTTAAATTCATTTCAAAAGAATCTCGAGATTCATAGAGTTTAATAAAAACATTCATCAAATCCATGAATAGAAAAGTATCTTAAAATTATAATGTGTTTATAAATCATGGTTCAAAAGAAAACTGAACATCTTAAACAAAAAATGTCGTAATAAGCCCATCAACTTGCCACGCCGATAATCATCAACGTCCATTCCCCTTGCCAAAACCTGAAATGTTTTTGGTATGTAACACCATTAGCTAAACTCGCTAAGTGAGAAAAGAATGTTAAATGAAAGAAAACTTGTAAATAACGACAATCTTTACTTGGGAAAAGTAAAACTTATATTAACTTTTCTTTTTTTAATTATCTTTTCTTTAAATCCTTAAACAAACATGTCAAAAAAAAAATTACAAAGTTACATAATAGCAACTCCTAGTTTTTTTTTTCTTCCTCTTACACAACAACCAGTCATGATGTAAAAAGACAAGAGTGTGGCTGAAACTTATCAATATCACCATTAGAGTAAATGCTAAAAGCTAAAAAAGAAAAGAAAAGGATTCTTACTCTTTAAAGGATGGAAAATGGCTTTACGCTCACAAAAACAGGTTGACCCACAAGCTAGACACAAGGAATGACAAGCCAAACGAGATTCCTCCTTCTTTAAAATGGCAGTGGCAACGGCGTGACAGCGACAATGGAGAAGGAGATTTGTCTATACTCCATTGGCTTAGATAGGTGAGGAGAAATAGATAGGAAGAAGTTGGAACTCACTACTTCAATGGTGATTCCGAAAAGAAAAAGAAAAAAAATATAAGAGTGATGGTGGTGGATGCTCTCGGGGGCTGGAAATGGAGGATGGAAAACTAATAAAAAAAATTTCTTTTTTTTTTTTTTGTTCTCTTGACTTATCACTTCCCCAAAAGTCTTCCCCTAAAAACAAGGAAATGGGCCCATTGTTCACCAACAACTCAAGGCCCACCACTAAAAATTAACCTCCTAAATTTCTATTTTTCTTAATTACTCTCATTACCAAAATAAACCTATAATAACAACAACAATTTGAACTTCTAAACTTAAAGTTTATCCCACTAAATAAACATAAATATTCAACACTTTGGTCCCAATTTAAAATTCTATTTAACACAAATACACACACACATATATATATCAATTAAATATCATTACCTGAAAAGGCCGAGACGTTATAGATAATACTGTAATAAAAATATATTTCTTTATGAAAAGTTTCAGATTATATTTTTATTTAAGACAAATAAATTCAAAATCTAATGTAATAATCTCTGACTTTACTTTCTTGAAGGATTTTTTTTTTATTAAATATGTTAAATCATATATAACATATATTTTATTTTTTGACGAATATATAACATATTGAATCATATATATAACTCTTGTTCTCAAAAAAAAAAAAAAGAATCATATATATAACTCAACATTTTTTACATTACCTTTTTTTCCTAAATAAAATAGTCAAATATGCTTTATTATTTTTTATTAATAAACATTTAAACAAATTTATAAAGTTAATTTTACATAAACCTTGTCTCTTAATTTTTTTTCCTGATGATAGCAAAACTTATCTCCATCATCATAATATACACCATTCCAACTAAAATTATCATTCTAATCATCCTATATTTAAGTTTTTTGTTTTTTTTTTCCATTCGAATAATAGAGGAAGACTGATCTTCTTGTGATGATTTAGCCCATATGGAACAATTTATATACTATTTGGCTAAATTATTTATTATTTATTTTAAAATATTATTACCATTATTTCCCTTTCACATTTTATTTAATTAAAAAATAAACTTGATCTACACCCTCATTTTTAAAGAAGCTGGAAATCTTGTTCTAACAGCCAACTAACTAAAAACAGGAAAGTAATCTAACTCTAGTTAGCTACTAACTTGATTAAATTCAAGTCTAAGTAAAGGAGGGTTAAAAATGAAATATGTCAAATATATATAACATCGCCACTAGGGGTGAACATTGGATTGGTTTGGTTTGGATTTTGTTAAAATTTCAAATCCGATGGAATTTTCTTTTTAGATTATATGAACTGAACCAAATCGTTCAATGAAAAGAAACCGAACCAAACCAAACTAAAATGGTTTGGATCGGTTTGACATTTTTTTTTTCGCAATTATTTATAAATACTTAATTTACATCATGATGAGTGTAACAAAATGTCAAAAAATTACTTCCAGAAAATGTAGGACTAATTTCAATTCATCTAAAAATTCAATAAATAACAAATTACAAGTACAAACATGACAGTTTATAAAATCTTGTTATAATTATACAACCATAACACATATAATATTAAAAATTCTTCATATTCTTTCATTTTATTAAGTTTTATTGATATTTAAAAATTCAAATATATCATATATTGTGTATTGGTTTGGTTTGGTTTGGATCGCTACAAAAATCTATTAAACAGAACCAAACCGTTATTAATTGGATTGAATTAGTTTGGGTAAATGAAGGTTTAAAAACCGAACCAAACCTGTTTGGTTTGGTTTGGTTTAATTTAGACAATTAGTTTAGTTTGGATTTTGTTAACCCCTAATCACCACATAAATAAAAGATAAAATGGGTACATATAATTATATTTTTCAACACAAGAAAACAATGTTGAATTGTTTATTAGCTATTTTACAGTATTATCATGTAGTATTTGTTTCTTTAATTTCATTATTTTTTTTTAGAATGAACGATAAATTAGATCAATTATCATTCCTTCTACATTTTTTTTGTGTGGTAAATGTAAAAAAAATGTAATACACATGAAATATATGTGCATGCTTATTCTATATTAATAATATAATTGATAATAGAACACATCTATTGTTATATCTCCCCAAAATGCTTAACACCAGTTTTTGGATTTTTTTAATTAATATTATATATTTTAAAAGTATGATGTTTTTGAAACTAATTTGATATAAATGCTATATTATCAGGAAACCATTCTTCTTTTATGCGATGGGAATTCAATAAAATTATGGGTTTTTTTTTTCCTTTCAAAGATTTCATTTTATGAATGGATATTTTCAAAAACGGTAAAAGTTTTAAATTTTTTGAAGATTAACATCGTTTTCGCTTCCTCATGCAAAGTAAGTTTAAAATTTAAAAAATTTCAAGCATATGCGATATGTCTATGAGAAAGAGAGATTGGTCACTAGGGTTTGTTAATTCTATGTTTAAATTGTGCGGAACCGTGAATTTGTTAGGTTTAAATTAGTATAAAAATATGTTTGAATTGTGAAGAATATAATAAATTTGTCAAGAATGATGAGTTTAGAAACTCACCATCTAAAATTGCAAAACCGAGAGACAAACAGAAACACATTTGTGTAGTTCAAATTCCTTGTCCAAATTCGTCACGGCCCACCCTAAAAAAAATTCAAAATATCCAATTAAGGGATCGTTTGGTAACTTTCAGTACAGTTCCTTGTTTCTTACTAACCCTGCTTTGTTTTTTTTTTCTTTTCTTGGAAAAGAGAAACAAATTCATGTTTGATAACCTTTTCTTATTTTTTGTTTCCGCTAGAAGAAACTTAAATGTATATGGTTATTACACTACAAGAAAAACTGTTTTTGGAGTCCCGGCTATAGCGACGAAATTCGCCTCTAAATGTATTTAGCGACGAAATTAGCTACGAAATATTCGATCGCCAAAAAGGGCGTCGCTTGAGAAAAATAGCGATACATTTCGTCGCTAATAGCGACAAAAAAAAAATGGGACGCTAAAATATGTTGACCGTTTTAGCGACGAAATTAGTCGCTGAAATAAGAAATAAAAAGGCTTATTTTAGAGACACATTTCGTCTCTAATTTTAGCGACGAAGTGTGTCTCTATATTTAGAAGCAAATTGCATCTCTAAAATAGAGACGCAATAGTTATCTATTAAAGTCAACCAATTGACTTTAGCGACGAATTTCATCTCTAAAATAGAGATGGATTAGTTCTCTAATAAAGTCAATTAGTTGACTTTAGCGACGAATTTCATCTCTAAAGTAGTTATGGAAAAAAAAATTAATTACATATATAGAGACACATTTCGTCGCTAAATTTTTTGATTTTTAAAAAAAAATTAATTTTAATAATTAATTCTAAATAAAATTAATTATTTATTAATAATTAATTTTAAATAAAATTAATTATTAAAATTTAATTTTTTTTAAAAACAAATAAAAGATAATAGTAATGAATAAAAATATAAAACATCCAAACAAATATTGTTTATAAAAAAAAAGTATTCCAAAACAATTCTAAGTCAAATGTTTAGAGAAAAATTTAAGGAGGGCTCGGATGACCGGAATCGGGATGCCTAGAAGTAGACCCAGAACCAGCAACCGCATTCATGTTCATCCATAACTGCACACGTTCTTCAAAAGCAACCTGCCGAGCATGAAGTTCATCGTCTCGTGCTTGACTGCGGATTTCAATGGCTTCTATCCGTAGGCGCAAGGATTCGTTCTCTCGCCTCAAAGCCTCCGACTCAGCACGTGAAGAACTCGTAGCACGCGGCTGGTTAGCATAAAGCTCCCTCCCGTAAGCGCCAAGACCAGGGACCGAACCATCCGAACGAACACCACCGACTGCAAGAAGGAAAGCATCGCGATGGTTTTCCTGAGTAGGCTGGGACTTTGGAGTGGGCAATAAGGAAGTGAGCTTTTCTTTTACTTTTCCCTACAAAAAGAAGGGAACAAAACTATTTGTGAGTAAATAAAAAAATATATATTATTAATAAATAAATTAAAATTCACGAAAAAAATAAACTAACATGTAATTCTCGCGCCCGATCATCTACATAAGTGACCCCATCGTGACCCTTCGTATGCAGATGGAGAAACAACTCAACCGGAGCTACCTCACTTCCATCCTCAGTCTGTGAAAATGAGAAAGAGAAAAATAAAATATCATGAAAACATTAAATTAATTAAAAACATTAAATATATAAACTAAATAATACATGTACTTACCATGATCTCGTAGTACTCGTCATGGTCAGCAGTCCCACCAGGTGTGCATAACTGGGTTCGCCATCGATTGGCTGAATTGATTTGAGAGATGCGCAACTCCTCGGGAGTCCGACTATCCTCTAACAGCCTTCCAGACGAGCCTCCTCGATCATCCACAATAGTTTTTCAACTTGGTTTATTCTTCGCCTACCGATGGTGTCTCTATAACGTTTCCCGCCATTTTGTCCCATGGTTTGTATATGATATCATCAATGAGATCGGCGGGGATCGTAAAGTGTTTCTGAAAAGAAAACAAAAGTATAATTTTGTTAGAATTTTAAAACACTATAAAAAAAATAAAGTTACATAAATTTATATAATTTACCTTCCATGTCTCAAACCAACGTAGTTTGGTGGGAGCAGAAATGTCCTTCCATTTTCCAAACTCGGGGCTCTTCTTGAAAACATAAGTGAAAATTCGAGAAACCCTACCCGATGGATGCAATCTATAAAAAATACACAAAAACATATATAAGTTAAAAAATAATTAATGTATAAAAAATTATTAATTAAAAAAAAGAAAAAAAAAAAGAAAGTGCACTCACTTATTTTTCGACATCCTCAAGATGACCCCTGTGATAGGCAACTGCTCGATGGCAGGGGTGTCAGCCGATGCCGCTGATGTGGTCGGGACAAGTGGGGTAGGTGTGATGGCCACACGTGTATCCCCTAGTGCAGCTGCACTATCAGATGTGGCAGGAGTATCGAACTCCTGAGAACGGGGTGCATGTCTCCTCGATATAGACATCTACGATAACATTAACATACAAATTAAAATAAATAAATAACAAACCTTAAATTAAAAAAAGTAAAATACTATTGAATTAAAAATAAATAAAAAAAACATACAAATTACTTAATTAATTAACATTACACTAATTTTACCAATTCAATTAAACTAATAACATACAAATTAATCAATTAATTAAACATATATATTTACATACGTTTTTTTAACTAAATACACTAAAAACATAACAATTAACCCTAATTTTTACAAATTAAGAATTAACATATATAAAATAAACACATTACTTAAACATTAATTTAATTAAATCCATATATGAACAATAAACATACTAATAGACAAATGAATATACTAATTAACAATAACATACAATTCAATTAAACTAATTTGACCAATTCAATTACATCAATTAACAATATTAAACTAATTTTACCAATTCAATTAAATCAATTAACAATATTACACTAATTTTACCAATTCAATTAAATCAATTAACAATATTACACTAATTTTACCAATTCAATTAAATCAATTAACAATATTACACTAATTTTACCAATTCAATTAAATCAATTAACAATATTACACTAATTTTACCAATTCAATTAAACTAATTAATATTAATAAAAACATTAAACTCATTAATTTTACAAAATAACATACAAATTAATCAATTAACATACAAATTAGTAAATTAATTAAACATATAAAATTACATACTTTTTTTTTATCTAAATACATTAAAAACATACCAATTAACACTAATTTCTACAAATTGACAATAAACATACTAATGAATTTGAAATCAATAAATAACATACTTAATTAATTAACATTAAACTAATCAACCCCATCTTTTAACAATTAACATACTAATGAAATTAAAATTTACTAATGAAATTAAACAAACTAACATGTTATTTAATTATAATTTTACCAATTAACATTAACAATAAACTAAGTAAACTAATTTTACCAATTAAATTAAACTAATTAACATTAACAATAACACTAAATTACATAATTTTACCAATTAACAGAAACCAATTAACAATAACATTAAACTAATTAAAGTAATAAAACTAATTAACAATAAAATTACATATATACATTAACAATTAACATTAAGATTAACAATTAACTGAGAAATTGAGAGAAATTGAGAGAAATCACCGTTGATCGATACTTTGACTGAACATGCGGGGGAAGGGGAAGGGGAAGGGGAAGGGGGAAGGGGGAGGGAGGAGGAGGGGGAGGGGGAAGGGGGAAGGTTCAGGGGGAGGGAGGAGGGGGAAGAGGGGAAGGTTCAGGGGAAGGGGAAGGGGGGAGGGGGGGAGGGAGGTCATGGGGGGAAGGCGATCGGGTGGGTTTTTGGGAGAGGGGATCGGGAGGGAGGCGGGTGGGGGAGGGAGGCGGTGGGGGGAGGGGAGTCGCCGGGTGGTTTTTTGGGAGAGGGGATCGGGAGGGGAGGCGGTGGGGGAAGGTTTTGGGAGAGGGAGAGGGGAGGGAGGCGGTGGGGGAGGGTTTTGGGAGAGGGGATCGGGTAGGGAGGAAGAAAGGATGAATGAGAAGGGAAAAGGGAAAAGGGAAAAGGGAAGGCTTTTTTATATTTTATTTTAGCGGCCAAAATTAAATAACTTCATCGCTAAAATAAATTAAATTTCCGCCTAAATTTCCATGCTCAAATTAATGAAAATTTTTAAATGACGCGCCTTTATATTTAGATTAGCGGCCTAAATTTGTCTCTATATTTTAAAAAATTCGTTCAAACTTATGATATTTAGCGGCCAAATGTGTCTCTAAATGTTGATTATGCTAGAATTTGAAGCTATTTTAGCGACGAAATTCGTCTCTAATTTTTAAACATTATATAATTTTTCTTCCAATTAGCGGCCTAAATTCGTCTCTAATTTCTGCACATTATATAATTCGTCTCTAATCTCTATATTTTAAAAAATTCGTTCAAACTTATGATTGACATTTTGTAAAAATTTTGATTTATTATTTTGAATAGGTTAATAGATAAGGATCGAAATTGAAATTTAATAAAATAATAAATAAAGATTGAAATTAAAGTTGAAATTTAACAAAATAATAAATAAAGATTGAAATTAAAGTTGAAATTTAACAAAATAATAAATAAAGATTGAAATTAAAGTTGAAATTGAACAAAATAACATAGTTAGAGATTAAATACATCGCTATTATATATGATTTTTTTTTCATTTCTTTTGGTTCCCTTACAAGTTTAACAATTTAAACATCATCATCAAATTCATCGGTGTTGGATCTAGAGTCGTTGTCATCGATTATCTTGTTCTTCCTCCTCAGAAGGTTTTGGAGATTGATCATCAATGAAAGGGAGATCAATATATAAACCGTCGGGATCAAACAATGTTTCTGTTACGTCATTTAACGGTCGAGCAGTTTCAGAGTTTATTCCTTCGTCTATTTCACGACTCTGCACCTCTTCTTCTTGGAAAGCTACAAAATCCTCGCTGTCTTTATCTGGAAGACTTTCGTCAATGTGACACGGCC
The DNA here is from genome assembly GCA_028015215.1 of Gynostemma pentaphyllum. Taxonomy (NCBI): domain Eukaryota; kingdom Viridiplantae; phylum Streptophyta; class Magnoliopsida; order Cucurbitales; family Cucurbitaceae; genus Gynostemma; species Gynostemma pentaphyllum. Next base: position 40,837,968 of record CM051348.1, on the reverse strand, counting down.
GCACTTTACAAACAACTAACCAATCATTGAATTGTCTAGAAGACGGATAAGGTAAAAAATACGTTTGAATCGCTTGTTGTGCCAACACAAATCGATCATTTGTAAACCGAGACCCTCCACTAATTTTTTAGTATCATACAAACTGTGCGGCAACGTGTTATTTGCAGGAGCACACCGATGAAACCATTGTGAAATCGAGTTAAAACCTCTTTCTTGGGATATGAAACTCTGCCTTGATATTCAATAGTTACTCGCGGCGAGCCGAGTTGCGTTACATCACATCCTGGGTACAACGGCCTACTCACTGATTCTATCATGTGAAACATTCTTTCCGCATCTGGATTTAAATCTTCGTTTACTAAATTATGAGGATCATCTCCGTGATAACCGCATCCATCAACTACCATCCGTTCTAATTGCCCGTCATCGATGTTCAATATTTTCAGAATTATCATTCACATTCGAATAGAACTGTGAGCTGCTTCCTTCATTTCGACATGACTCGCCCCTCGCTGCATCGTACATTTCTATAGATTCTCCCTGATACACCCAATGATAATAATTATCAACGAAACCACGAGAATACAAGTGTAACTTCACATCATCTTTCGGCAACAACTTCTTATTTCTACACTTTTTGCATGGACATCGTATCTTCTGTCCGTTGTTATAAAAAATAATCGTGGATTCACAGAATTCAACAAACTGTTCGACCCCAGCTACAAAATCATCGTTGAGAAACCCTCCAATCAAACGAACGTACATCCACTCACGCATTTTCTCTTTCTCGGGAAGACGTTTTAATGTAACTTGATTTCATTTAAAGTGATTCTGCATGTCTATTTATAATTTTTCTACTGCAATTTTAGCAACCAAATGTGTCTCTAATATAGCGGGAAATATTCCCGCCAGAAAATATTGGGGGGAAAATTTCCCGCTTAAATTTAGCGACGAAATTTGTCTCTAATGAAAGCTAATTAGCGACGAATGTGTCTCTATAATAATAATAAAAAATTATGTAGAATAGAGACAAATTTTGTCGCTAATATAGGGACAAATTGTGTCTCTATTATAAGGACTATGATAATTAGCGACGAAATGTGTCTCTAATATTTCCCGCTAGAAAAAATTAACTTTGATAATTAGCGACGAAATGTGTCTCTAATATAGCGGGAAATATTCGCGCCAGAAAAAATTGGGGGGAAAATTCCCGCCCAACTTTAGAGACGAAATACGTCTCTAAAATTAAAATACATGTAATTTCAGAGACACATTTCGTCGCTAATATAGGGACAAATTGTGTCTCTAATATAAGGACTATGATAATTAGCGACGAAATGTGTCTCTAATATAGCCTGAAATATGCGCGCCATAAAAAATGGGGGGAAAATTTCCCGCCCAACTTTAGCGACGAAATGTGTCTCTAAAATTAAAGTTGAAACATGTAATGTCAGAGGCGTAATTTGTCGCTAACATAGGTACAAATTCGAAGGAAGAATTAGCGACGAAATGTGTCTCTAAAATCAATATGAAAACATGTAATTTAGAGACAAATTTCGTCGCTAATCTAAGGACAAAATAAGATAAATAGCGACGAAATGTGTCTCTAAATTAAAAAAAGTTATGTAAAAACAGAGACAAATTTCGTCGCTAATATAAGGACAAATGAGATAAATAGCGACGAAATGTGTCTCTAAATTAAAAAAAAAGCATATAAAAACAGAGACACATTTCGTCGCTAAGCTAAGCACAAAATGACTTAAATAGCGACGAAATCTGTCTCTAAAATTTAAAAAAAATCATGGAAAACAGAGACACATTTCGTCGCTAATATAAGCACAAAATGAGCTAAATAGCGACGAATTAAGTCTCTAAAATTAAAAAAAAAATCATGTAAAAACAGAGACACACTTCGTCGCTATTATAGGGACCAAATTCGTCGCTAAAAGTCAAACTTGCAATTAGCGATAAATTTCGTCGCTAAATAGCGTCACACGCTTTTTGTCGCTAAATTTACGTCGCTATTTCCTGTTTTTCTTGTAGTGTTATTACCTTATTTTTATTTCTCATTTGAAAAAATAGAATTTTCTTGTTTTTATTTATAAATAAGATATATGTTTTGTTACTAATATACCTTCTATAAGTCAAACTGGGACAAAATAACAATTTTATTAATGTATATTAAAAAAACTTGAAATAGGATCAAGAAATATGAAATAAGAATTGTTGTAAAAAAATAATAAGAAATAAGAATCTATTATATTCTAAACATTTTAGGAACATTACTAAAAAAAATGAAAAATTAGAAACAAAAAAGAGTTATTAAATAAGGTATGATATGACCCCTATTTTTTAACAAAAATAAAAGTTTATATTATAATTTATGGTTTTATTTAATATCAAGCAAACTAATTATTTTATAAAATAACACACACTTTAAATTTAAGATGAATTTTTTGCTCAGATTTTGGTCTTCAAAAAAAAGGATATGACAGATTTTTAGTTGTTATAATTTAGAATGTTTTCTAATATCTCTTGTATTTATTTTCTGTATATACGAATATTAAAGTAATTTTAAAAGGTACTAGCTAACTATATCTAAGATAATTAGTATTGATAGTTGTTGCGTCCCGTTACTTTTGAGGTGAAAATTTTATTTTATTATTATTATTATATTAATATTACCTCACTTAGTATAATTATAGTTATTGGTGATTGTTTATTTTACTTAGAAGTTTAATTTAGTATTTTAATTTTCAGCTCGAGTTCGATCGTTAAGTAATTTCCGTTAAAATGTTTAAATAGAATTGGGTGTAATAACGTTTATTCTCGGGCCAATTACTAATTGTTATACAACTTTAAGATAGATTAGAAGTGGTTAAAATGAATTTAAATTGGAACTGTGCAATAACGAGAACCCGGGACCCTTTTTACTAAAGAATTTGAAGTCGGGACATAACGGTCATTTAGCAAAACTTATATATTTATATATTAAACCTTCAGTAAGCATTTTTTTAAAGAAAAAAAAGAGACAAACCCTAAATGCAAAGCCTCCCCACCCGTGAGCAAAGAAAAAAAATAGGAAAACTGAGATTCCGTCGCCGTTTCTCGACCGATTTCGTTGATTCTCGTCACGATAGAAAGATCTCGACTCAAGCTTTCATTTCATACCATCAATCGAGTCGATCCGTTCCAGATCCGGGAGATATGAGGTAAATAGGAAATGGGTTTTTAGGTTTCTTTTTTCCCGGTTTTGCGTTTAAGCTTCGATTCATTTTTCTCGGGTGTCGTTGGTGATTTCTAGTTAGAAAAAATCATTTTGGTTGAGGTTGTTGTCTTGAATCTAAACTCGAGTCGAATGGAAAACCCGAGCCCTTCGAGGTATTCCAAATTGAGGTCTTCGTATGTTGAGTTTTTTATATGAATTTACTTCTTGGTTATTGATCGGAAGGGAAAACCGAGACTTTTTCTTGTCTAGGCCAAAAACTCCATAGGATTTTCGGGAGCATTTAGACGTTTAATCTAGCTCGTAGTTAATCATTCAAGGCTTGGAATTAATCTGTTTAGTTATATACTTTGTTTGTAGGTTTGTTCCACGAGCGACCGTTCGGACGTCCATCGACTAGTGGTTCTCCTATGACTTTTCAAGGTGAGTTTAAAATGAGCTTTAGTGTTTTAATGGTCCGGATTACTTGACGATTTAGTTGTTTCGATATTGAGGGTTGAGGTTGTTTAGGAAGAAAGTATCGTTGAAAGAATATTTGGCTAAGGAAAGTGCATTATGACGAGGCTCTCGTCATTGGTTGGAATCGAGCTTTGGTATTAAAAGTGTGAATTCGGATGTTTGACGGGCTTGATAGTTGAGATGGTAAGAGACGGTTGAAATCAAGGTTCCGAGGGAAAAAGGAAGAGATAGATCTAGCAAGCATTAGGTTTTCTCTTAATTATTATCCTACGTATTTAGGAAATAGAATAGAAACCGAGGTGAGTGGTGACTAATGGTGACTTATATACGGGGTGACTATGGTGACTTATGGTGACTTATATTCATGGTGACTATGATGACTAATGCTAACTTATATTCGTGGTGACTATGGTGACTAATGGTGACTTATATTTGTGGTGACTGTGGTGACTTATGGTGACTTATATTCATGGTGACTAATGGTGACTTATATTCATGGTGACTATGGTGACCAATGGTGACATATAAATTTATTTGAACATCAAACTTCAAAAATCATAACTTTCAAACCACAAATCGGAATTAGTTGATTCTTTTTCCTATGTATTCATATTTGAACATATTTTCATAAAAAATTTATAACATAAATAAAATCATTAAATATAACTCACGGTTTCTATTGGAACACAAAAGACTCAACTAAAAAAAAAACTGTTTTTGAAAAATGAAATTTATTTTATTTGAAGAAAGGAAACTTCAACACTAATTATGCAAAAAAGGAAATTATGCTTATATAAAGAAGAAGATCACCACGAATATTTCCATTACCTCTTGAATCCTATTTGTGTGTGATGAAAATGAGATGATAGAGTTATGAAAATTGGTTTTATGAGTAATAGGTAGAATGAGGTAGTAAATCAAGTGAAAGTTAAAGGTTTGATTTAGGTGAGTAAAAAAAATGGTGGAGGACTCAAATTGGTAGAGTGGTGGCTCAAAGATAATATGGGCTAGTGGCTAATGGTGGGTGAGACTGGTGGTGGAATGAAGATAGTGGTTATGAGAGATTTGGTAAGTGGTGGAAAATTGGGAGGTGGAAGATTTAGAGAATAGTGGATGCTTTTTTATGAGAGTTGGGGGCCTCCTCTTGAAAATGTGAGATGGTGGGTGAGACTAGTGGTGGAATGGAGATAGTGGTTATGAGAGATTTGGTGAGTGGTGGAAAATTGGGAGGTGGAAGATTTAGAGAATAGTGGATGCTTTTTTATGAGAATTGGGGGCCTCCTCTTGAAAATGTGAGAATAAGATGAATTTATAGAGGTAAGTTAGGGTTTAGGTTTAGGTTTTCTTTTAATTTTAATTTTTATTAATTTTTAATATTTTTGTAATTTTCCATTTTTAGCCATGTTTTGAAAATATTTTCCTATCCTCTTACCCCCTCTTTTTTCCTACCTCTTTTGTCTATGAATTCAAAATATCATCTCCCCCTCTTTTTGTCCAAAATAAAATTAAAATTTAATATTCATCTTCATTTTAATTTTTAAATCTTCTTATTTTACACTCTTTCACTTCTTTTAGCTTAACCAAAATTTTATCCATATTTTTTTCTTATTTTAGTAAGATTTTTTTTTTCACTCCTTTCCACTTTTATCTAATAATTTAAAAACAAACATTTTTTTAATGTTTTTGGATTAACATAATTATAAAAGATATGCTCATCTAAAATGATTATGATAAAAACTAATTAATTGGTCAATTGGTCAATTTTATTTTTTGTATTAATAAAAATTTAATTTTTAAATGATACCAAACAAAATTAGGGGTCTACATGATCAATTTTGTGCTATAATGGACTCAATTGGGTTGTTTGGAGTCTAATATTCTTTTGAATTTTTTGTAAAGTGATACAGTTATGTTTAGACAATTTGTAGTTATCTATGAACTGATATATTATGATCAGAGTTCTTTTTTATGGTAATTAATTAGTAGATGATGTAACTCACTTTGGTATTTTTTTTCTTAATTGTTCTATTTTCAAGCTCTTATCATTTTAACTAGCTAGATCTGTGATTTTTTTATATCAATATTGCTTTGTTATCGAGTCGGGGGGGTTTTGGGGGGGGGGGGGGGGGTTTTTTTTTTTTTTTTTTTTTTTTTTTTTTTTTTAGGTGGGGGTTTTTTTTTTTTTTTTTAAAAAAAAAAAAAATTTTTTATTTTATTTAAAAAAAAAAAAAATTTTTTTTTTTTTATTAATTATTTTTTTTTTTTTTTATAAAAAAAAAAAAAAAAAAAAAGGGGGGGGGGGGATATAAATTTTTAAAAAAAAAAAAAAAGAGAGAAAAAAAAAAAAAAATAAAAAAATTTTTGTTAAAAAAAAAAAAATGACAACCACACACAATTGGCTCAAACTCTTTAATATTTTAAAAAAATTAACATATTGATCTTGAATGATAAACATTTGAAAGGAAAAGAACGACAAGAATAAAGAAGACGGTGTTTAAATTTCAAGCAAATGAGTCTGTATCTTTCCCACTTAACAATGTTTTAAGTGATGAAAAACTCAAATTCTCAACATTTTGCAATGAATGAGAAGGTAGGTCCATCTCTTTTGTATAGATATTTAATCTAACATCTCGAAAACTTTTTGTTAATGGATTGTATAAGACAAAATATTTTGAATCTCTGGCCATCAAAATGTCTCCATTTTCACGTGGTTTGATCAAACTTAACAATGAATATGGAGATTTCTCAATCGGAGGTTGGATTACGAGGTGTTTAGTCCATATATCATTAACACCATAATCTTTCATCACCCATATCTCGATTATAGGATGATCAAACTCTATATGACCGTAGAGGAAGTAGAAATTTCCACATAATATTCCAATTTCATAGTATGGATAAGTTTGATCAAGAGATGCATCTTCTCTATTTTCCTTTAGGGAGACAGGTAGAGAAATTGGTCGCAATTGTTCATCTTCAACATCAAAACAACATATGAGAATAAGGTGGTCAAAATCTCTCGCAATCCAATGAATAGACCCGTTAAAGTAGACACAAGAATGAATGTAAGGAAGCCTCACATAAGGGAGTGAACCCATACTCTTCCAAAACATATTACCAGGATCAAAATCGACAACACAAATCTCAAGGATCTCATGATCAATTATTCTTATCATTTTATACTTGTTACTCTTGTTGGTAAATCCAAAACCATACAAAGAAAGATCTTCATCAGCTTTTGTAGTTGACTTTGGAAGTTGTAAACACTCTTCAGTCATTGGATTTAATATGTAAATACCACAGTCAACAGGTGAATTGTCATGGAAAGAAAGCAAACAATTGCATGAGTTTTTAAGGCTAACAAAATTTAACCTCCGGTAAGAATGCCTAACACTCAACCTGTCAATGTTTAAATAATATAAAAATGCAAGAAGAATCTCATTCAAATTAACAAAAAAAAAGGTTTTGGGGATTCCATATTTATAGATATAACTCTCTCTTACCATACATTGCCAAGCTTTCGATGCATGCCAACAAGAAGCCAAATTCACAGCGGAGAGTCGGTCAAATATTTGTTGACAAATAATATGGTTTGGGAGTTTGTCAATATGAACCAATTGTAATTCTTCATCCTCCTCCAAAATCTTCTTCTTGCTCTTTTTCCTAATCCTCTCCATACCTGAGTGATTTTAGAGAAAACAAAAATCCAATTTAACTAAAAAATAATTGGTATCTTAGATTTGATAAGGATTTAAACTAAAAAAGATTTCACAAGTTTTGAAGGAATACTTTTCCGATTTTATTGCTCAGACATTTTAGCTATTGTTAACCATATCTTCCACTTTTGCCATTCGTGGATTTGTTATTATTTTCAAATTTAAATATCCATATTTAGATTTGGCAAATATATTTGAAATTTAATTCAAAAATATTAGAAAGACATTCGTTGTTTTTTTTAGATTAAATCAAAGTGGGGAGGGGGACTCGAACCTTCGACCTTTAAGGGAAGAGAGTATATGCCTAACCAGTTGAGTTATACTCATGTTAAATTATTTATAATAATATATTATTGTACCATATTTACTTTCATATCACTATTTTTTCAATATTACTTAATCGGCAAAGAAAAAGAATAACTTTATTTTGCTGCCAAAGTTGTTCAAACGGTCGGCATAGGCGGATTATTAAGCGGTGGAGGGTATGGGGAAGGATGATATAATGAGAAAATATGGACTTTGGAATTGTGTTCTTTCATGGCCAAATTGGTTCAGTTCCACCGATTTCTACAGTTTTTGGAGTTGATAAAATTTGGAATAAGAATACCACTAAGTTAGTCCATCAATGGCAAAGAAGGAAAATCTTGAGAGAGAAGAAATTGAAGAATGTTTGTTATTTCCTATATATGATTTTAGGTTTTACCTATTATATGTTATTTGAGTAATTTATAAAAAGTATTGCTTTTTTAATAATATGTTATACTTTATATGCTATTTGAGTAATTGGCCTTTAAAATTCTATTGGCTGTTTAATTCTATTTAAATTGAATTATGAAATAAACTATATTTTAAATATACTTATTAGGGCCCTTGCAAATCTAGCAAATTTTTTAGTAATATTTGTAAAAATAAAATCTAAAAAAAATATTTGTAAATATAATAAATTTTGACCGGGTTTATCGCTGATAAACATTGAATTACATATTTTTATACTATGTTTATCACTAAAAAACACATAAATCATTGTTAATCACTAATAAACATGATAAAAATGGTTATATTTACAAATAATTTTTTGAGTTGATATTTTTACAAATATTGCATAAAAATCTATCACCCAATGAAATTTCCCTACTTATTAATTGTGATGATAATTAATAGAAATTGACCAATAGAAATTAAGAGACGTAGAAACTTCTCCAAATTAATTTAATAATTCTCTCTTGCTGTAAATTGTTATAGATACGAATGTTGAAAAATGATTCCTAAATATCCATCTTTTTTTAAGAACAAAATTGATTAAATATTTTTTAAATAAAGTGCAATCTAATAACTTATTAAAAAATTGATAAAACTATATGAAAAATATTTTATAATTATATTCTATTTTATTTAATTAATCATCTTGTTATAAGATAAAAGGTTAAAATTAATTAATCAAATATTAAACAAAGTATTAAAATAGATAAATTCATTTATAAAGAGAAAATGAAAGAAATAAATTCAAAACACACATTTAAAAAATAAAATAATAAATTTATTTATTAGATAACTAAAAATTAATAATTATTAAAACTAATTTAATCCATTTCAAAGAAAATTAAAAAAAAAATCTAATACTTTTGACCAATTGAAGATCTTTAAGAAGAAGATGGAGTGATGCATAAGAATAACATTTCATTGTTTATGAATGGTTTTTTTTGTCAGGTTTTATGTTATATATGAGTAGATTATCTAACTTTCATTTATGATAAATTAACTCAAATTATTTCTGCAAGGCTATACCATCGCTATTCTCGCCAGAGATCTTAGGTTTTGTTTGAAAGTTGACTTGAATTTCTCTTTCTGAAAAATTAGGATTTTGTTTATGTTTTTCAAGAAGATTATTGTGAATTGCAAATGAGATAGCGATGGAAGAGAAATCTCAAGTATTCTAATCTACAATTTTCTCAACAACCAACTAAATTCATTGATATTCATATAGACTCTTTTGAAAAATTTCTTGCTATTTTCTTCCGTTCCTTTTCTTTTTTCTCTTTCGTTTTATCAACAACCAAACTATTTTTTTTTCAATTTCTAAATAATTATATTATGTTCTTCCTGACATGGTGGAATGAGAAGGTTCAACTCACATTATTGGTTTCTCTGATGTTTGTGAGTTTTTTTTTCCTTTTACGTTTACATATATTATGTTTCAAATTTTTTTAAAGAAATGGAATCTCAATCAAGTTTTCTAATTAGATAAAAGAAGATTACTTCAAATATTTATCTGATAATTTTCTTTTTTCTCCCAGGTTCTGGGAAATTTGCTTTAAGAGCATTATCTCAATGCTTAGAAGACTCAGACAGTAAGCACTGAGTTTTGATCTAAAAACATTATCTCAATGCTTAGTAAAGTCATTGTTGGTCGTTTGTTGTTTCAAAGTTGAAGGTCATTTTTTGTTTTTTAATTTTAATTAATGAAAAAGGTGATTAGTTCTTCATGGTTGCGGCCGTTTATTATAGAATCAATACCTTTTTTTTTTTTTTTTTTTTACCATTTCTTGTTTATTTCCATGTATTTTTTAATTAATTAGTAGATGATGTGACTCACTTTGGTATTTTATTTTCTTAATGTTCTATTTTCAAGCTCTTATCATTTTAACTAGATCTGTAATTTTTGACATTAATATTGCATTGTTATCAAGTCTTGTGACTTATTACTATTGATTGGTAGTGTTTTTTTTTTGTTCTTCTTCTTATTATATGTTATATTTAAAATGCATCACTATTTTTTTGATTTGAAAAAGCCACTAAGCATATTATTTTATTTACATCAAATTTTTATAAATTCTTTATTGTAATAATCATTATAATTTTTTTTTTAATTATATAACCATAGTTTTTTGAAGATTGTTCAACCATAATTGATTTGAGGTATTTAGTAAAATTAAATTAAAAGTTAATTTGTGAAAAGTGAAATAAAAATGTAATTTTCACTTGCATTACACATTCTAGTATATAGCAAATGAAGGAAATGGAATGAAAAAATTAATGAATCTTGTGCTATAACACAACATATGACAACCACAGACAATTGGCTTAAACTCCTTTAATATTCTAGAGATAAAGACACAATACATAAATTTAAAGATTCAAGAGAAAATCTGAGACATTGTCACTTATTATTTAAAAAAGTTAACATATTCATCTTGAATGATAAACATTTGAAAGGAAAGAAGGACTAGGAAAAAAAAAACTTAAAATAGATAGACAAGACGAAGTTTGAATTTCAAGCAAATGGGTCTGTATCTTTCCTACTTAATAATGTTTTAAGAGATGAAAAACTCAAAGTCTCTACATTTTGAATTGTTAGAGTGCGAACAAATTCCCACATCGGTTAGGGAAGGGGATGATCATGGGAATATAAGGGGAAGGGCACATCTCTATTGGTATGAGACCTTTTGGGTGGAACCAAAAGCAAAGCCATGCGGGCCTTGGCCCAAAGTGGACAATATCATACCAATGTGGAGTTGTGGTGGCCCGGTTTTCTCCTAACAAATGGTATCAGAGCCATGCCCCGACCCTAACGATGTGGATGGAATCCTCAGGTGCCGAACAAGATGAGGAGTCTCGGAAACCCGATCTGTAGTGGGCTCTATTGGACAGGAGATGAGCTCCGGAGAGAGAGTTGGCCTGAATAGAGTGGACGGATGGAGGGGAGGCTCGGTGGATTTGTTCGAGGGGAAGATTGTTAGAGTGCGAACAAATTCCCACATCGGTTAGGGAAGGGGATGATCATATGGGAATATAAGGGGAATGACACATCTCCATTGGTATGAGACCTTTTAAGTGGAACTAAAAGCAAAGTCATGCGGGACTTGGCCCAAAGTGGACAATATCATACCAATGTGGAGTTGTGGTGGCCCGGTTTTCTCCTAACATGAATGAATAAGAAGGTAGGTCCTTCTCCGATCCATAGTAATTTAACTTAACATCTTGAAAACTTTTCCATCAAAATGTCCCCATTTTCACGTTGTTTGATCAAATGTAACAATGAATATGGAGATTTCTCAATTGGAGATTGGATTACAAGGTGTTTAGTCCATATATCATTAGCACCATAATCTTTCATCACCCATATCTCAATTATAGGATGATCAAACTCTATATGACCGTAGAGGAAGTGGAAATTTCCACATAATATTTCAATTTCATAGTATGGATAACTTTTAAGAGACACGTCTTCCCTAACTTCCTTTAGAAATACAGGTAAAGAAATTGGTCACAATTGTTCATCTTCAACATCAAAACAACATATGAGAATACGATGATCAAAGTCTCTCGCAATCCAATGAATAGCCCCGTTAAAGTAGACACAAGAATGAATGTAAGGAAGCCTTACATAAGGGAGTGACATCCTCTTCCAAAACATATTACCAGGATCAAAATCCACAAGACAAATCTCAAGAATCTCATGATCAATTATTCTTATCATTTTATACCTGTTACTCTTGTTGGTAAATCCAAAACCATACAAAGAATAAATTCCATCAGGTCTTTTAGTTGACTTTGGAAGTTGTAAACACTCCTCCGTCAACAAATAAATTGATATGGAAAGAAAGCAAACAATTGCATGAGTTTCTAAGGCTAGCAAATATTTGTTGTCAAATAATATGGTTTGGGAGTTTGTCAATATGATTATGAACCAATTCATCTTCCTCCAAAGTCTTCTTCTTGCTCTTTTTCCTAATCCTCTCCATGCCTCAATTATTTGAAAGAAATGAAAAAATTGGTATCTTAGATTTTAAACTAAAAAAAAGATTTCGCAAATTTTAAAGATACTTTTCCAATTTTAGATTTCACAAAATCTAACCATATCTTTGCTATTTGTTAACTATATATATCTTCCAATTTTTCCGATTTGTTATTATTTTCAAATTTAAATATACATATTTTAGAGTTCGCAAATATATTTGAAAGATATTCGTTGTTTTGATGTTTGAAATATAGTTTATTTAACAGTTCAATTTAAAATACTATTGGCTGTTTAATTTAATTTAGATTGAATCTTAAATATACTTATTAATTGTGATAATAATTAAAAATTAAGAGATGGTAGAAACTTCTCAAATTAATTTAATAATTCTCTCTTGTTGTAAATTGTAATTGATACCAATGTTGAAAAATGATTCCCAAATATATATATATATATATATTAGGAAATTAGTTTACTTTGATGTAATTAATTAGTATAATTAATTAGTATTAGTTTTAATTACTTTAGGTTAAAACTAGGGTTTTTATTGTAAGGCTATAAATAGCCATTTTAGGTTTCATTTGATGGATCATCTTATCTTATATCCAATTTGAATATCAATCAAATAGAGAGAGTTTTCTCCTCTTTAAGGTTTTAACCCCTTGTTCTTGGGATGGATATGAATTTGCTTGTTGAGGCCGAAAGAATCTTAACTAAAATTAAATCTGATTTTTAAAATTATTTTCCAAATCTAAACTATCTATATTTAAATTTGAAAATAATAACAAATCTACACAGTTGCAGAAGAATTTGAAGTAAAAAACTGATTTACTAGCTAAAAGGTCAAAGCCATAATTTGGGACAATATAGTTATAATTTCAAAGTTAAATTCGGTTACGGAAAGTTAAATAAGAAATTCAACAATATTTCTAAAGAATTTCATATGAGAATTTTTGTGATGCAGTTTTAAACTTCAGTTAATTTTGATTGGAAATTAAAAAGGGCCAGTTTTTAATCACCTGCCTAAATTAAATAAATTGCAATCAAGGAACTTGTTAAAAAAATTGATAAAACTATATGAAAATTATATTAGAATTATATTATATTTTATTTAATTAATCATCTTGTTATGAGATAAAAGGTTAAAATTGCTTAATCAAACAATAAACAAAGTATTAAAATAGTTGAATTCATTTATAAAGAGTTAAAATGAAAGACAAAAATTCAAAACACACTTTTAAAAAATAAAACAATAAATTTATTTGCTAGATAACTAAAAATTGATAATTATTAAAACTAATTTAATCCATTTCAAACAAGATTAAAAATCATTTCTGATATCTTTTTAAAGAAACAAAAATCTGTTATTTAACAGTTATATTTTATCTTGAAAAATATAATAAAAACAGTTAGTTACTGATCTGGCATTGTGTCCACGAAGAGTTTAAAGATCTAACGATATATAAATTCCCTAAAAAATCTATGAAAAATATATTTTTAACAATTTATGACATTTGTTTCATAATATAAAAGAAGCAATACTAAAAGAGTCTTTTGGTTCTCATCTAATTTTTTTTGCAGATACAGAATGTGATATCAGCCTCCTGCATCTCATCCTACATGAAAAAAATAATTAATAAAAAAATCAAATATTTAAAAAAATATCATAAATCACCCAAAGAAAATCACACTTCTCTAATAATTTTATAAAAACAAATTAATACCTATATATCTGGACTGGACCTCATCCTCCTCACCGGTGGGGCAACAACTGGTGGTGCATCAGGTGCGGCAACCCCGGGTGCAGCAACACCGGGTGTGTCAACAACCGTTATAGCCGTCAAAACCTGATTTATAGAAAAGTTTTAAATTTTTTCAATTAAAAATATATATATATATATATATATAATTGAGTACCTGATGTCCAGAGAATGGAAAAGAAGGAGGATACGACGGTGGGGCTGCACTTCCCTGCTTGGAGGAGGTGACATAAGACTGAGCTCCTACAACAGAAAAAATAATAAACTTGCTTTATTATTTTTATACAAATTCTAAATAAAACAATATCCAAATTCAATGGGACATAATAAAAAAACTTGAATGATCGATGTTGAATTATTAGAAGGATTCCATAAGAAAGGTATTATTATCATGATTCGAATTAAATGCTTTTGATAAATAGTTAGTTATGCTGTTAAATAACTGATGTTACTGCTCATTAAATGGATCTAATCAAGTTCGGTCCATATCCTTAATATATAAAAGTGGTGATGTTTAAGAAACTTTTTTGGACTACTATACCCCTTTTAAAATCTTAAAATTACTAACATGCCATTATATATACCCTTTTAAAACCTTCAAATTACTAAAGATGCCATTATTATTTATACTCCACTATATATTAAATGACTATTTATATTTTTAACAAAATATTTCTCTTTTTTTATAAATAAAATATTTCTCTTCATTGAATAAGAAATTGTCAATTTTATTAAATAAATTCCTTGGTTTTTTTATTGTTTTCACAACATCAAATTATAAAATAATTGAAAAAACAAGTACAATATATGAAAATGAATGTGATATTAAAATGAATTTATTGTTTAGATTTATCACCAATTTATGAAAAATAAATTATATTTAAGTATTCAAATATTAAATTATTTAATAAAGGTGAAGGTGCTTTAAGTTTAAAAAATATTAAAAAAAAAACTTAAATTGTTTAAAAAAATAGTTAAGATTAAAAAAAACAACTACAACAAAATATAATTTATTGAATTAGTAATGGTATAATATTTTATAATATTTAAATAAATTTAAATTGTTTTAATTAAAAATATTTGAAAGTTTAAAAATCAAAGAGAAAAAAATATATAATTTCTTAAATTTTAATTAAAATTAGAAATAAATAATCTATAAATGCAAAAATTAACTAACATATGTATATAGAACAAACAATTTATTTTTTATTTGGTAGTATAAATTTTAAAAATAAAGATGTTAAAAAAATCGTCTTATATAAAAAGGCATATAATTATATAAATTAGTAAACTATACAATAATTTAAATATTAAATAGAACATAATAATATGTTAATGAAATCATTTCGAAAAAGATTTATTAACCATAGAAAAATCAAATAAAAAATATTTCGATCTTTTAAATATTTTTATGTTAGAAAAAATATAACAGTATGGTTTCTCACCACATTTTAACTGATTTATTTAGAAAAGGGTAATTGAAGATGGTTGGAATTATCAGGGTATGTGTAAGATTAGACTTTTATTCCTACTGTGTATTCTTATGTGTTTTTGTTGTTTTTTTTTAATTTATGTAATTTCTAATCGAATTTGTGGTTCTTTTGTAGATGTTTTACTTCATTGATATTTCCTCCCGAATCTATTGGCATAATTTCTATCCAATAATTATTTTTATGTAATGTTTTTAATAATAATTTTTATTTTAGATGTTTTACAAAGTTGATATTTAAGTTTGATTCTTAACACTGCACGATCATCATTATTACTCCACAAGTTGTATTCTTTTGGATGTTTGTAGTTGATATCTTTGGTTGGCTCGAGCTCTAGGTACGATATTTACCCCATTCATTTTATATATATTAATTTTCTTCTTAAATTTATGTTATTCAATTATTTTAGAATGTTTATAAAATTTAAATTTCTTCTTGGATAATTAAATACTCATATGTGTGTTTAGTAATATTTATTATAATTTTCAATGCAGTTTTTAAAATGAAAGTTTTCTCAAGATTTTCACTCACGATGGAAGACTAGAGTTATAAAACTTTATATCTACAATAATTGATTTTGCATTTTTTTCTTCTAATAAAGCAACAATGATTCTAATATTTTCTAATTTTTGTTTTCATAATAATAATTCTTTTTATTTATTTTCTGTGCTAGAATTGTAAAAGCTTTAAAAATAAAATGATTATAAAAAAAATACATTTCAAGGTACAAATAATGTAAAACTAATTATTTTGTAGTAACTATAAACATCCAATTTAATAATCAAATATCGTATATTAAAAAAAATATAAAATCGAAAGAAGTTTAAAAGTCACAATATGTATGATATATATCAATATGTTTTTTTAAATAATGTCTACTCAAGTATTGAAATGTTACATTTTCTTATTTTGATTCATATTTTAAGATAGCCAATTATAATAAAGATAATTTTGTGACCACATAAAATTATAATATTAAAAATGTGTTAAATTTTAAAAATAATATCTAATAGATGATTTACTTTACTAAAAAAAACTAATGAAATTGCGAAATTAAAAAAAAACATTTATTTAATACATAAAAAGTTATAAATTTAAATTATTTATACAATTTTAGTTAATTATTATAATTGATAAATGTATTTTATTATAAAGTAAAATTACACGTGCATCGCACGTGCTAGAATTCTAGTAGGAAAAAAAAGGGCAGAAATAAGTTTATTTTTCAAATAACTGAAAAATGAAAGTGAATTATTATAATAATATTTAAAAATAATTAATTACATAGCCAAAAAGTGATAAATTGTTCCACATGACTTAGTCATCACAAGAAAATCAGCTTATGAAGTTACTAATTTTGAATATGTATAAAATATTTTACTTTTCTAACTATCTTAATAGAACTATTATTCAATTTCATGATTTAAAGTAATTATTGAATAAAAATTAACACTACTTTTTTCAACTCTAAAACAATTATTTTCTTTTCTATTTTAATTATAAAACAATTATTATCTTTAAACATAGTATTATAATTGTTATACGTTTTAAAATATTCCACTATGCCACTTAAGAACAAAATTGATTAATTATTTTATATAGCATTTATATATAATAAGTTTTTTTTATTCACATTCAAACATCTGTTTGTATCAAAATGATTTTTTTTTAAATGTTATTTATATTACCCAAAATCAGAACCTAATTATTAATTTCGATTACGAAAAAGTTCAATAAGAAATTCAACAATAATATTTCAAAACCTGATTAGGTACGGCAACAATAGGCAAGTCAGCCAAAGAGAGCATAGCTCAATCGGTTAGGCACCTACTCCCTTCCCTTGAGTCCCCCTCCCCCAATTTGATGTAATATCTAAAAAAAAAAAAACCAATAGGGGCATCAAAAACGGGCATAACTGGCAAAACCTGATTCATAAAAAAAAAGTTTAAAATTTTTTCAATTGAAAAAAAAAATTAAAATGATTTCAATAAAGAGAATTATAAAAAAAAAAGTGATTAATTTGGTTTTACCAGAAATTCTGCAGAGGATGGATAAGGAGAATCCGTAAAATGAGATGAAATAAAAGAATCCTAAAACATTAAAAAATAAATAAGTTTAAAAAAATAGAAAAGAAAAATAATTTTTTAAAAAGTATAAATGTCAAAATGGCCACCTTTCTTCCCCTTTTTCCATATAACCACCTTTTTTTAAAACATCTCAAAATAGCCACCTTCAATGTAAAAAGACACAAATGCCCCAAATATCAAATCATCATTTCTCTCTCCTCCTGTCACCATCCATTGCCTTCCTTTTTCTTTTTTTCTTTTTTAATATTAACACAACTCTCTCCACTTTTCATAATTATTTTTTAAAAATATTTCCCTCCCATTTTCCCTCCATTTTCTTTTATATATTTGATTCTCTCACTCTCTTCCTCATTTTTCCTTTAATTTTTTTCATTTCTTCTTCCCTCTCTCTCCCTCATTTCTTTATCCATTCCTCACATTTTATTTCAAACCTCCATTGATTCTCTCATTCTTTCTCTTTTTTTTTTTTCACAAATCCATTATTTCTACAGATGTTCATCTCACAAATTTCCCACACTTTTTTAATTTCCTATCTCTCCTTAATTTCTTCTTATTTTTTCGTTTTTTTTCATAAATATTTTTCACTGTTTTTGTTATAAATCTCGAAGATCTAAACCAAACATACCATATGGGTTTGACGAAAGGTATTTTTTTCTCATACGTAATATATACACTTGTTCGTGGTCTGTCTCATACGTAATATACGCTTTTCTTGGTCTATAATATACAATATACGTAAGATATTATTATCTTTTTATTTTTTTCACATTTATGTCATTTGTTGTTTTATATAATATCCATAATTCTTAATACCATTTTGTGTGATACATGTAATATATGCAATATACGCTTTTTTTTGTAATATACGTAATATACATAACTGTTTATTGTCTCTTGTTCTGTTGTTGTTTTGCTATACAGTCTGTAATATACGTAATATACTTTTACTGTGGCCTGTTTAAATATATATCTTTCTAATATACGTGCTATACATAACTATATATTTTTCTTGATATACAGTTTATAATATACGTACTATACACAATTATGTGTTTTTCTTGATGTACACCCCTTTTCTTTTATGTTCATTTTGTAATATACGTAGTATAATATATATTTCTTTTTGTTTTGTTTGCATATTAAGTATCTTTTTTTGTACATTTAGTATTATTGAATTAACACTCTTTTTCGTTTTTCATTTGCAGATTATATGGCAAGTATATTACGTATAACACGTACATTCACACTTTCTTAAATGCACTAGTTAAAACGTGAAAGAGGATATACCCAATATACCTGTAAGGGCCCGGGTTTGTAATTTTTATTAAATAAGGAATTTATTTGATTTAGCATGCTTGGGTAATTTATTAAATCCTTAGAAAGTTAATATCTCTAATTAATTGAATTTTGATGGTTAACCATAGTTAGTTTAACCATGGTTAAGCTAGGGAAAAGGATTTATTGGCAAAATTTATTGGATGGAAGGCTCGCTAGCAAAGAAAAGATGAATAGGGACTTTAAACATATATTAGAAGGTGGGAGGATTTGAAGTGTAAATGTAGGAGGTGGAGGGACCTTGTTGCAATTTCATTATTTTGATTTTAGGAATTAAAATTATATAATGGAAATTAAGAGAAAAGAAAAGAGAAAAATCCAAAAAAACACATTTTTCATTCTTCTTCTTTCTTCCCCAAACCCGAGCAAGAATTGAGAAAAAAATGAAGAGAAAGAAAGGGTTGGATCTTTCTCGTTTCTCGGCCGATTTCTTCGTGCCTTAGCTCGTTGGAAAGCTCTCGCAACAAGCTTTCTACCCATCCTAAATTTGAAGTATTTCCATCCACTTCTAAGGGACGAAAAGGTGAGGGAAAGTTTCATATTTTTATGGGTATTGTTGTTTTGATTTTCAATTCCAAACCCACACTTGAATCCTCTTGTTTGGAGTTTAAGGAGTTGTTGTATGTGGGTTTTCATACTTTTATATTTCTGGAAAATTGATGTTGAATTGATGAGTTTTGGCTTTAAGGTTCATGTATATTTAAAAGGAAATTGGGAACCATGGTTTTGCAAGAACACTTGACCTCCATTGATGGTGAAATTCCAAGCTTATGTTGGTTATTATTTTGAGTTCTTGGCTTGAATTTGTAGGATGTTAAATTCTGGAAATTGGCTTTAAATTGATGTTTTAAAGCTTTAAGATGTATTTTTAGCAAGTTTATGAGAAACTAAAAGCCATGGATGAACTCATGTTGAAAAACACCTTAAATTGGCAATGTTTTGGAATTTCTAGTTTCTCTAAAATGTGGTTTTCTTTAGTTTTACTTTGAAATTCTTAAATTCTGGAAAGTATGTGTGTATATATGTATATATGTCACATGAAAAACAACTTGGAAGGATAAGGGAATGATTATTGAAAGGTTTCCAAAATTGGCCTAAAAACTAGTTCATTTTTAGCTAGTTTTGGGGTTGTTTGTGTTCTTAAGGGTTGGGTTTGAGTTTGATGATTATGGGCTGAGGCAATATCATTATTTTGAACTCAAATGTGTTTACAATGGTTTGTTGTAGGAGGAAGACAATCCTAAACAAGTTGGTTCCTAAATTGGTAAAGGTGAGAACACAAAGAATCGGAAGGGTGTTGCCGATTTGTTTCAATGCTTGGTGTGGTTGTGGATTGATTTGTTGTCATGGATGATTTGGAGTCACTTGGACTCATGTTTGATGAAGGAGTGGACTTGTGAAAGTAATGAGAGGCGAGGTTCATGCTTGACTCGTCGTAAAAGCCGAAAGAGAGGAAATGCATAAATTGACTACTCTTGTTTGCAAAATTGAGTTAAATTGATATGTTTGCTTATTGAAATATATCTACCTTGAGATATATGATTATGTAACTTGTATGAATATACCAAATGAGATAGAGAATGCATATATGTCCACATGAGCATGATTTACCTATGAATTGGCTAGTTAAACAAGACTACTTGAACTTTGCCTCTACTTACCACATGAGCTAGAAATACTTGCCTACTTGTTCATTATATTTTAGTCCATGATTGGGTTATAAGCTGATTTGGGAATATTCTTATATGATTTTAGCATGATTTTGATTATGCTCGGTAATAAAGCGATTGAGATATCATGGATGTAGTATTGCTTTTGCTGGAAATTAATTATATGCTTATTGTGCATATTTGAACTGCTTAGAGGCATGGCTTTACATATGCTCGTTGAGCGGGAAGTAATACTTTGTTAAGAATTGTAAGAAAGCATGACCAGTCGTTACATTTCATAACACATCATTTATGCATTTCATACTTTTGACATATGGCCATGGGGTTGTAACCCGTGTAACGGTGTATGGGTGTTGGACGTTATACGTGGTTACCGTGGCGGAGATGTGATTAACCCGTGTAACGGTGTATGGGTGTTGGACGTTATACGTGGTTACCGTGGAAAGGTGATGAGCTCCGGTGTGCTATATAGTGCATGGCCCGGATGCTAGTGACGTTGAGATAGCTCGAAATTGAGATGAGCTACGGCTCGGATGATGATTGATCATGTAACTTGGGGCGTAGTAAGACGCCGGATTTGAGATGGCATGGCTTGAGAAATTAAATAGGATGGTAATTGTGATAAGTGCGATATGGTAACTGTTTGACGAAATTGTTTGGTAGAGAACTTGTGTTGAATTAACACCATCCATTCGCATTGCATTTATTCTATTTGTTTTACATTTTTAAGCATGTCATTACTCTTTATACATTTAACTATGATCATTTCCGCATCACCGTTCATATTCTTTTGTTTTCACTGAGTGTCATGCTCAAAGGTGCTCTATATCACCTTTCAGGTAATGCTCGGGGACGACGGCGTGGAGAGGCTAGTGGTGCTCGTTGATAGCTCGAGATGAAGACTTTTGGATTGGCCTACAGTCACGTGAGCCATGGGTTTTGGGAATGTTGTCTGAAAGTCATGTTTATATTTTGGAGTAAAAAATTTTAAAACCTTATGTACATATTATGTTTTGTATAACGTTTTGAACTGGTGCACCAAACTTTGCTATTTTGAATTTTGATCTTGTGTGATATTCTAAACCGGCCGACGAGCCGATGTTGTTATTAAATAGGTTGATGTATGAATTTGGGTTTTTGAATTTACGTATACATCATGCCGAAATTTCGAATGTTTTGTTAATTCATAAGTTTTAAGGTTTAATCTCTTCATTTCCATTACGTGCTCGTGTCCTGGACTTTTATATAAGTCGGGTCGTCACAATACCATATGTACAAAACATTTTACATGAGAGAGAAAATTATATACTAAAATGAATCTACAAAATTGAATTAAAAATCGAAATATATATTATAAAATCAAAATGAAAAAATAATAAAAATGTACAACATTTACTAAATACGCTGAAGAACTATGGACAATATACTGAATATACTCAAAAACTAGGGAAGAAAGAAAGCATAGGGAAAGAAAAATGTCAGAACCGTCAGACTATACGTGTCAGAGGTGTCAGACTATACCTGCCATACAAAAAGGGTAAAATAGGTATATTGAAATTTGAATAGTAAAAAGTGGCTAAATATCACACTTTTTCAAAAACATGGCTATAGGGGAAAAAAACCCACCTCCAAGTGGCTATTTTGAATTTTCACCCTTTTTTAAATGAATAAGAAAAATTAAATAAAATTTAAATAAATACCTGAATACCCCTTAATGATGGCAAAGGTGGGGCTGCACTCCTCGCCTCTTGTAAAGATGCGCTCAGAGGAGAGGGTGACATCAGCTTGACCTCCTATAGAGAAAAAAAAATAATAAACTTACTTTGTTATATACAAATTTTAAAGAAACAATGTCCAAATTCTATTGAACAATCATTAAAAAAATTAAAACAAAATTAAAACAAAATAGTCCAATTTAGGTAAAAGGAGGGTGGAGATCAAGTTTTATTTTTAATTAAATGATAATAATAATTATTAATTAATAATAAATAATTCTGCCAATTTTTTTGGTATTTATGGATGGAAAATACATGCATAAAAATATACTTTTCATAGATCTCTTAGAGAATTTATGTCTCCATAGATCTTTAAACTCTTTCTGGGCACAACATTTGAACTCGATGCAGTGAGATCTAGCTATTTTATTATATTTTTTCAAAATAAGATATTACTGTTAGATGATAATTTTTGTTGCTTTTAAAAATATATAGTTTAAAAAAAAATATTTGAAATGGTTTTTAATTTTGTTTGAAATAGATAAAATTTGAGATTAAATTAGTTTTAAATCTTTAATTCTGATATATATTGCTGGTGCTGCCATCAAAATGTCATTTAGATGAAACAATGGAGTTTATTCTATAAATCTCACCTATGTTATAGTATTAAACACCCATAAATCATATATTTCTACTGTCTAGATTAACAAATTTCATACATATATTTTAAAATATTTTTGTTCTTAAAATCTTTTGATTATTTTAATAGGTTTTAAACACGTGAGTGACATATTATAAGTATGTTTTCAAAAGCGATATAAGTGTATGAAACCAATTTTAAATGATATTTGTAAATTAGGAAAATCACATATGAGGTATTTATATTTATCTCCTGATTTAATTTAATCTTTTTAATTTCTTTCTTACAACTACTCTCTATAAATTTGTTTGTATTATCATTTTTATTTGATTTATTTAGTTAGGTGAGATTCTTCATTCTTTTCCTCGTCTTCTCTTCTTAGAATATATATAAGAGATGTGTAGAACATAAATGTAACAACCCAACCTTTTTAAAACTTCCAAAGTTACCGCAATTTTGATTCTTTAAAGAAAATAGATTGTTGTTCTGTCTTTCCAATTTGTGTTTTCATTTTTATTAGATTGTTAAAAAATATGGATTGTTTTTTATTTTTTATTTTTTATTTTTATTTTCTAGATTTTTGTTTAGATTTTTTTCTATCTTTTTATATATTGTTAGACACATTGATATACTAAATGTGTGTGTCACTATAAGGTATGTCAACATCAGGTATATCATACGCATTTTTAAAATACCCAATGTGGACATACGCTTTGTTGATATACCCGATGTTGATAAACCCCATGTTGAGATACGCCATGTGGACATACCTCATGTTGACATACCCAATGTTGATATACCTGATATTGATATACTCAATATCACATACGAGATGTACCCCGATCGGGTGAGGAGGAAGAAGTTCAATTCAAATACATAGGTTTTAGTTTATTTTATAAAATTTATTACAAATGTGTGATTTTCCATTTGTAGATCAGTGATCAATAATGCAGAATTTTTACAAACTCTTGCTTTGTTTGTGACTGGTAAACTATCTATAAACTATTTCTCGTGTCATTGGAATTAAGACATACAATATTTAAAATCTAAACTATTTAAAAATTGGGCTTTGCTTACTACATCAGTCCAACCTTTATATTCTATTTTTGTCAGTTTGTCTGTTGTACCCGATGTGAACATACTCGAAGTTGACATATTCTATATTGACATACCCGACGATTACATATCCAATGTGAATATGTGCAATGTTGATGTATGCGATATTGACATACCTAAAGTTGACATAGCCGAATATTGATATACTTCATTTTAACATTTACCATACCTGAATATTAAATTTATCAATTTTTTGGAGAAAATGTAACGAGACTACTCAAAACTCTTCAAAAATAATTTGGACAATGTTTCATTTCTCAATGTATAACTATAAGAAAAAATTTCAGATATACATATAGCTTACCGCCTTGTCTGTCAATTTTGATTTTTTTTTCTTCTATTTTTTGGTTTTCTCATTACACTAAGAGCATTCTCTGTTGAATTTGTTGATAATAACTCTAATGAAGAAAACAGTAAGCTATTATATATTGTATGTAAACACTAAACTCGGAATCCACCAGAATTGTCACCATAAATGGTTAGGCCTCATCATATGGATAAAGCCCGTGGGCCGGCCCAAGCCCAGCCCGGGCCCGGCCCGTAAGTCAACGGTTGACGGGCCAGACCCGGCCCGGCCTATAAATCAATGGGTTGGATATGGATCATGCATTTGAGCCCAAACCCGACCCGCGGGCTTTATCCATAGGGCCCCCATCAGGCCCGGCCCTAAGCCCGGTTCAAAGCCCGTTCAAAAATTATTAAAAATATATATGTATATATATTTTAAAAATTATATATTTTTTTTAAAAGTTATAAAATATATATAAATATATGTTATATTTGAGAAAAATGCACATGATTAATGCATATAAGTAAGTGACAACCTAGTTGGGATGTATTTACATTGCAATGATGTAAATTATTTCTCGAAAAAACAATTATGTAAATCTTATTTCTTGATGAAATCATTATACTTCATTATTATTATTTATCCATTTTAGTTTGTCTCTTTTTAAGTTAAATTAAAATATATATATATATATATATATATATATATATATATATATATATATATATATATATATATATATATATATATATATATATATATATATATATATAGTCAAATTAAGTTAAAAGAATGATAAATAAATTTAATTTAAAAAGTTTAATTCCATATAAAATAAAGTATAAATAAAAAAATATATATAATAACAAAATAATAAATTAACTTCATCACTTTATAGTTAAATTTAAGTTTAATTAACATATAGGAACAAATATAAATAAATAATTTAATAGTAAAAATTTAAATTAACTTTTTTTCCATCATTTTAGAGTTAAGTTTAAGTTTAAAAAGTTAAAAATAATTTTTTAAAAATACAACTAATAATTTAATGGAAATTTAATTAAATGCATAAAAATTTGAATGGGCTGGTCCAAGCCCGCAAAAACGGGCCAAGCCCGGCCCGGCCTGTATTTTATCTCATGGGTTTAAGCCCGTGGGCTGGGCTTGGGCTTACCTTTTTAAGTCAGGCCCGACCTATTTATAGAGCAGGCCTGCCAGGCCTGGCCCATTGATGAGGCTTATAAATGGTGTTTTATAGGTAAATCTTATATTAATATGAAATAATCATTAAAATTGAAATTGGGTGAATTAAAGTGTTTGTTAGGGTAATTAATTCTTTGAATTAATATAAAGAATAAAAATCACTACAATACCAGTAAAGCAAATACAAATTATAATGGTGTCCACACACTATACTTTATACTAATAGGATAGGACCACTGGCAATTAAATAAAATCTTTTATTTCATTTTTGAGAAGAAATACTATACAGAGTAACTTATTCTAATTAATTGTACAGTATCCAAAAAAGGAGTTATCAGCTTGCAAGGGTAGGATGACTATACCCATCCATTCCTTTTTCCTAAATAATCCTAATATATTTATTTGAACATAGTTTTATTTGCATGCAATGTTTGGAAAAAAAACAAATAAATAAAAACCACTTTTTCAGTGATCACAGCTTTATTTCTCATGTCATACCGAACCAATAACCATTTTTTATTTATTATTTCAAACATAATTATTATTTTTTTAAAGACAAATAATATTTAGAAAAAACAATATTTTTGTACCAATATTTAAAAAAATTCAAAATTAATTATTAATCTTTTTATTCATTTTATTTTATTAATTTAGTCATTTTTCCTCCTCTGCTACTATTATTATTCAAATTTGGTTGGTAGAATTTAATATAAACAATTACCTTATTTTTAAATAAAATATTTTTTTTAATAATATTAGTTATATCAAATGAAATGAAATTAATTATATAATTCAAACCTGTTAGTGTTAAAATTAAGATTAGTTTCATATCATATATTATTATTATTATCCGAAAGATAAAACGAAAAAACAACTCAAAACACAAGAGAAGTTAGAAGAGGATTTGTACTCTAATTTATTTTTTTCTTTTGATAATCAGAATTCTCAAATTAAATATATCATTTTAGTTAGGGTTTTCTAATTTGATACTAATAAATTGAGATATCGATTCTATTTTGAGGTAAGTATTGATCCTTGATAAATTTAATGACAAATATAAACCCTGTAATAAATTTAATAAAAATAAATTAATACCTATGTATTTGAATTGAATTTGATCTTCCTCATCCAATCGGGATACATTGCGTATGCCATATTGAGTATGTTAATATCGGATATATCAACATTGGGTATGTCAATATGGGTTATGTCCACATAGGGTATGTCAACATGAAGTATATCAATATTAGGTTAAGTCAATTTCGGGTATGTCAACAATGAATATGTCCACATTAGGTATTTTCTAAAAAATGCATAGCACAAACCTAATGTTGACATGTACATTTGGTATGTCAATGTATCTAACAATCTATAAAAAAACAATGTAACAGAAATCTATAGAATAAAATAAAAAAATAAAAAACAATTCATATTTATTAACAATCTAAAAAAAGAATGAATGAAAGAAAAGGAAATATAATACACAAACCATATTATTTTAATAATTTTGATTACTTTATTCTTAGATGTTTTGATGTTGAAGATGAACAGTTGCGAACTATTTTTTTACCAATCTCCTTAATGGAAGATGCAAATCTTAAAATTTATCTATACTATCTTTCCTTTGTCTTGAAATTTTATGTTTATTTTGGGCCTTCTTTACCATACTTGCCCACCCTAATGTTTGTTTTGGGCCAGACTTGAATTCTTTTATTTTTTTTTCTTTTTTTATAGGCTGGATCATTTTTTATACAAGTGTTTTGTAGACAAGGGTCTACAAGATGTTGCAGCTACATATAAAGAGAGAATATCTGAGAATACTGAATTGATATCACTGAGTAAAGATATATATATATATATATATATATATATATAACATTATAAATATTTATTTTTTATGTTAAATTTTCATTTTTTTTAAATTTTATGGCAGACATTTAAAATGATGAAGATTATAGGTTCCTAAATAAATGGTAAAGTTTTATCTGGGACATATCTAAGATGTCTAGGATAAATGGTCATTGGCAATTTCCGAATTGTTTAAAGTTAGTTTCAAAAACTTTTAAATTAAATTTGTCTATTAAATTTTTAACTCTGAATATTTCAATTTGATGAACTGTTATTGATTAATATCATGGAATGATTAGAGAGAGTTTGAAAGGTTTAATTAATTTTACAAATGCTGGGTTAAGGAATGGGAAGAGGATAATAGAAAATGAAAAGAAAAGGCTTGGTGAGGATTTGACCAGAAAAGGGAAGAGGATAAGAGAAATGAAAAGAAAAGGCATGGTGAGGATTTGACCAGAAAAGGGAAGGTAATTTTTTTACTTCTTTAATGTATTATTTTTGTTTTAAATTATAAAAAATAGTTCAATTCAAATATGTCAACTTTTTAGTGGAACTTAACAATTAGTGACCTTTGTTTCATAATATAAATTATTGGTCTTCTAATCAAGAGCAAAAACAATCCTAACAGAGTCTCTTGGGTTCTCATCTATGATTTTTACATGTAGGGAATGAGATATTAGCCTCCTACATTTGTAATAAATTTTATAAAAATAAATTAAAACCTATGTATTTGAATTGAACTTCTTCCTCCTCAAGCTGTCGGGGTACATCTCGTATTTGATATTGAGTATGTCAATATTGAGTATATCAACATTGGGTATGTCAACATGAGGTATGTCCACATGGCGTAGGTCAAGATGGGGTTTATCAACATCGGGTATGTCAACAAAGTGTATGTCTACATTGGATATTTTAATAATACGTATGACATACCTGATGTTGATATACCTTATAGTGACATAAACATTTAGTACGTTAATGTGTCTAACAATATATAAAAAGATATAAATAAATCTAAACATAAATCTAGAAAATAAAAATAAAAAACAATCCATATTTTTTAACAATTTAAAAAAAATGAAAAACACAAATAGGATGGACAGAGAGACAATCTCTTTTCATGAGACAAACAAAATTGAGGTGACTTTGGAAATTTTTTAAAAAAAATTGGTTGTTACATTTAGGTCTTACACATCTCTTATATATATTCCAGGAAGATAAGGTAAAGAAAAGAATGAAGAATCTCACCTAATCAAATAAATAAAATAAAAATGATAAAATAAACAAATTTATAGAGAGTAGCTGTAAGAAAGAAATTAAAAATATTAAATTAAATTAGAGGATAAATATAAATACCTCATATGTGGTTTTCCTAATTTACAAATCTCACTTAAAATTGGGTTCATACACTTATATTGCTTCCAAAAATATACTTATAATATGTCACTCACGTGTTTAAAATCTATTAAAATAATCAAAATATTTTAAGAACAAGAATATTATAAAATATATGTCTGAAATTTGTAAATACAAATTTATGATTTATGGGTGTTTAATATTATAACATAGGAGAGATTTATGGAATAAACTTCATTGCTTCATCTAAATGTCATTTTGACAACATTACCAGCAATATATATCCGAACTAAAGATTTAAAACTAATTTTATCTCAAATTTTATCCATTTCAAACAAAATTAAAAACCATTTATAATATTTTTTTTAAACCATACATTTTTTAAGCAACTAAAATTGTCATCTAACAGTAATATCTTATTTTGGAAAAATATAATAAAATAGCTAGATCTCACTGAATCGAGTTCAAATGTTATAACCAGAAAGAGTTTAAAGATCTATGGAGACATAAATTCTCTAAGAGATCTATGAAAAATATATTTTTAACAATTAGTGACCTTTGTTTCATAATATAACTCATTGGTCTTCTTATCAAGAGCAAAAACAATCCTAATAGAGTCTCTTGGGTTCTCATCTATGATTTTTACATCTAGAGAATGAGATATTAGTCTCCTACATTTGTAATAAATTTTATAAAAATAAATTAAAACCTATGTATTTGAATTGAACTTTTTCCTCCTCACTCGGTCGGGGTAAATCTCGTATGTGATATTGAGTATGTCAATATCGGGTATATCAATATTGGGTATGTTAACATGGGGTATGTCCACATGACATATGTCAACATGGGGTTTATCAACATCGGGTATGTCAACAAATCGTATGTCCACATTAGGTATTTTAAAAATGCGTATAACATACCTAATGTTGACATGCCTTATAGTGACATACACATTTAGTATGTCAATGTGTCTAACAATATATAAAAAGATAGAAAGAAATCTAGAAAATAAAAATAAAAAATAAAAAACAATCCATATTTTTTAACAATCTAAAAAAATGAAAAACACAAATTGGATGGACAGAGCGACAATCTCTTTTGTTTAGAGAAACAAAATTGCGCTGATTTTGGAAGTTTTAAAAAAGTTTAGTTGTTACATTTATGTTCTACACATCTGTTATATATATTTCAAGAAGAGAAGACAAGGATAAGAATGAAGAATCTCACCCAACTAAATAAATCAAATAAAAATGATAATACAAACAAATTTATAGAGAGTAACTCCAACAAAGAAATTAAAAAGATTAAATTAAATTAGGGGATAAATATAAATATCTCATATGTGGTTTTCTTAATTTACAAATCTCACTTAAAATTGGTTTCATACACTTATATCGCTTCCGAAAACATACTTATAATATATCACTCACGTGTTTAAAATCTATTAAAATAATCAAAAGATTTTAAGAATAAGAGTATTATAAAATATATGTCTGAAATTTATAAATCCAGAAGGTATAAATGTATGATTTATGGGTGTTTAATAATATAACATAGGTGAGATTTATAGAATAAACTCTATTGCTTCATCTAAATATCATTTTGACAGCAGCACCAACAATATATATCCAAACTAAAGATTTAAAACTAATTTAATCTCAAATTTTATCTATTTCAAACAAAATTAACAACCATTTCTAATATTTTTTTTAAACCATATATTTTTAAAGCAACAAAAATTGTCATCTAACAGTAATATCTTATTTTGGAAAAATATAATAAAACGGCTAGATCTCACTGCATCGAGTTCAAATGTTGTGCCTAGAAAGAGTTTAAAGATCTATGGAGACATAAATTCTCTTAGAGATCTATGAGAAATATATTTTTAACAATTAGTGACCTTTGTTTCATAATATAGATCATTGGTCTACTTATCAAGAGCAAAAGCAATCCTAACAGAGTCTCTTGGGTTCTCATCTATGATTTTTGCATGTAGAGAATGAGATATTAACCTCATGCATTTCATCCTACATGAAATTTTTTTAAAAAAAAAAAACATTAAAATGTTTTTAAAAAATTATCATAAAACAACCGAAGAAAAATATAATATTATAGAAATATTAAGGGTAAGCTGCAAATAAGACTCTCATGGTTTTAGTCAAATGCATGAACCATCATAAAGTTTACAAATGACAAATCACACTTTTCTAATAAATTTATTTAAAAAAAATTAATACATTATATATTTGGACTAAACTTAATCGTCCTCACCCGATGTGACAACAACAGGTGCAATAAAACCAGGTGCGACAATAGAAGGTGTGTCAAGAGCAGGTAAGTCAACAACAGGTATGTCGGGCAACCTAATTCACAAAAAAGTTTTAAACTTTTTCAATTGATATATATATATATATATATATATATATATATATATATATATATATATATATATATATATATATATATATATATATATAATTGAGTAGCTAAAGACGTCCTGGAGGTGAGATTACATGTCTCAATATACTGGGATAACTAGCAAAGCTATGAAAACTATCCGATAAACCTTGATTCATAGAAAAAAATTTAAATTTTTTTCAATAAAGAGAATTGTAAAAGAAAAATAATATTTTATTAATGTTGGTTTTACGTGAAAATCTCCGAATGATGGAAAAGGAGAATCCATAAAATCGTCAGATGAGGGAAAAGAATAATTCTAAAACATTTAACAATAAATAACTTAAAAAAATTAGAAAAGAAAAATAGTTTTTAGATGAATAAGAAAAATAATATAAGAATTAAATATCTGAAGAAAATATATATATATATATATATATATATATATATATATATATCATAATTGAGTATATGAAGACGTCCTGGAGGTGAGACTACATGTCTCAATATACTAGGATAACTAGCAAAGCTAGGAAAACTATCTGATAAACACTGATTCATAGAAAAAAAAATTTAATTTTTTTTCAATAAAGAGAAATGTAAAAGAAAAATAATATTTTATTAATGTTGGTTTTACGTGAAAGTCTCCAAATGATAGAAAAGGAGAATCCGTAAAATCGTCAGATGAGGGAAAAGAAGAATTCTAAAACTTTTAACAATAAATAACTTTAAAAACTTAGAAAAGAAAAATAGTTTTTAGATTAATAAGAAAAATAATATAAGAATTAAATATCTGAAGACTTCCTGCTGAAGGGAAAAGGTGGAACTGCACTTCCCGCATCTTGTTAAGATGCGCTCAAAGTAGGTGACATAAGCTTGAGCTTCTACAACAGACAAAATAATAAACTTGCTTCGTTATTTTTATACAAATTCTAAATGAATTTATGTCCAAATTCAATGGAACAAAATCAAAAGCTTGGATCCAAGACAGGAGGTTGAATTTTGAGAAGGGTTCCAAAAGAAAGACAATATTATTTTGGGCTTGGTTTCATTAAGAGAAAATAAAGCCCATGATAATAATGAAACCAAGCCCAACTTAAATAATTTCATGGAAAGATTTTAGATCTTGGGCCACCTACGAGAATAATAGGGGAACCCTTTTTGGTATTTATGCATGCAATTAATTCCACCAAGTGTCAGACATATTTGAACTACTTTTTATAGTTTAAAACAAAAACAATACACTAAAGAAGTCAAAGTACCTTCCCTTTTCTTTCAGAGTTGGTCAAATCCTCGCCTGTTCTTTTCTTCTAATTTCATTTATCTTCTTCTCATTCTTTCAGCCCAACCTCTGTAAAACTGTTTAAAGCATTCAACTTCTATGCAATTGTAACATCCTGATAATCAATAACAAATTTTCAAATTGAAGTATTTAGAGCAATAATTTTTAGTTAAAATTTTAAAAGACAAATTTAAAATAAAAGTTTTCAAAACTAATCACAACCAATCAGGAAGTTGTCAATGACTGTATTAATAATGTGAGCATCCATCTCAAAACCAATTGGTGATGAGAGGAGTGGGAGTTTTTTGCAGATTAGCCTCATTTTTTAAGTATTTTAGTATATGTCCAAACGTTTAAAGTAATTGGGGAAATGTCATTTTTTTTCTGAAATCAGGGGTTCAAGACCCGTCTTTGATGATATGGCAAATTGAAATCCGGTCTTCAAACCCGGAGTCTGACGTGTCACGCCATGGGAATAGAAGACGGGTGTTGAACACCCGTCTTCTACTTTTTTCTTTAAAGTCCGGTGAAGATCGGACTTCAGTAAAATCAAATGAGATTTAAATGAAAACGGGGGTTGAAACCCCGTCTTCTAAAAAAGTCTATTACGCCGACCTTGCATGCAGAGTTTTTGATGAGGATAAAAAGTAGCAAAAATCGTATCTTCTTAACAACCAACATGGAATATTAATTTCCTTCAAGCTTTGGTTTGGTTTTGACAATAATGAAAAAGAATAAAAATAAAATAATTAAGAATTATATTATATCAATAAACGTGACCACGTTAGAATTTTCAATTTAATTAAAATTTATTTTCCAAATATTTATCCCCAAACTATTTTCGTTGGTATTTGTTGTTGATAGGTATTTCAAAGGGGAATAATTCGAAGTCAAAAAGTTTGAATTTGGGAGGATAACGATAAAAAAGTCCATTCTAACTCTAATGTGTTTTTTTTCTCTCATTAGGGAATTAATTCAACATGAGTCGAATTAAAATAAAAATTTGCTTTTCATGAGTCGAATTTAATTATGTTTAGAAGACGGGGGTTCAACCCCCGTTTTCATTTAAATCTCATTTGATTTTACTGAAGTCCGGTCTTGAAGACCGGACTTTAAAGAAAAAAGTAGAAGACGGGTGTTGAACACCCGTCTTCTATTCCCATGGCGTGACACGTCAGACTCCGGGTTTGAAGACCGGATTTCAATTTGCCATATCATCAAAGACGGGTCTTGAACCCCTGATTTCAGAAAAAAAGGACATTTCCCCAATTACTTTAAACGTTTGGACATATACTAAAATACTTAAAAAAATGAGGCTAATCTGCAAAAAACTCCAGAGGAGTGACCCTTATACTTTATAAATGTTATGAGTTCCATACATCTTTCCGATGTGAGATTCCCAACAAATTGTTTATCGAAAAACATCTTGAATAGGTCCCAAGTAAAACACCACCAGCTGTTTAGAAATTCATAATCGTTATCATTATGAGTGTATGCCATAAAATTTAAAAAAATGAAAATATAATATAATTTATAATATTTAAAAAAAAATCCTTACCGGGTGATCCAGATTCAGTACTCTCAGACATTCTTTTTTTAAAGGTAGATGCAATGTCTTGTAGACTCTTGTCCACAAAATACCTTTCCAAAAAAAATGAATTTAAGTCGGCCCAAAATAAGCATAAAATTCCCACATGGGCTGGGAAGGTAGGGTAAAGAAGGCCCAACCTATAGTTAAACATAAGTGATG
The DNA here is from genome assembly GCA_028015215.1 of Gynostemma pentaphyllum. Classification (NCBI taxonomy): domain Eukaryota; kingdom Viridiplantae; phylum Streptophyta; class Magnoliopsida; order Cucurbitales; family Cucurbitaceae; genus Gynostemma; species Gynostemma pentaphyllum. The sequence continues at coordinate 40,803,891 of CM051348.1, read as the reverse complement.
GATGTCCTAATTCACTGACACGACAAAGGGTAGATAGCTTATATTTCTATTTCTATTTTACCTCGTCTTTTGCCTGCTAAAAATCAAAGGTTTTTCATTTCTAGCTTCATAATTTTCATCCTTTGTCGAGTTTAAGGGAGTTTGTTTTGGCTTATCCTACTCTAGTTTCTTGTTCAATTTCTTACTTTTGGTTCATAATATTAAGGATCTACAATTCTTAAATTTGGTGTTTACTTTCTACTGTAGCATTATAGCAAACAAACATAATACTTAAATTTACACATACCTAGCTTAAATTTAAAAAAAAAAATCTTTTTTTTTTCAAAGAATACTAGATATGGATTTTGAATTACAATGTATAATATGTTTTAATATAATATTCAGATTTTTTTTTCAATATTGTTAATAGAGAAATTTCATTGATGGACACTTTTGAATTTATATTTTCAAAAATAGAATAAATTATAAGATTGGCCATATTGGAGCACCTAATGTAAAAAAAGATCGCATTCCTTTTTTTATTACAATTTTGGCCATTATAGGCTGTTTTAGGCGGTTTCTTCTTGTTTTTAATACAAGAGTTATTTTCATATACTAGTTGGTCAATACGTGCATTGCACGTGTCTTATGAGTTTTCATATTGTGAATTTGAAAAATGTTCGTTTAAGTTGTAAACTTTTACATGATATGTTTTTATGAATTAGTAACGAATAGTTGAGAGTATTTAGTAATAAGAAAATGTTTGAAATTTAATTTGTTTAAGTTCCTATCTAGACATTTCTAATAATTTCAAAATACAAAATATGATGTTTTATTCTTATTTACATTTACACCTATTTTTATAACTTTATTGAGAAACACAACACTCTACAAATAAGAAAAAATCATTTTCAATAAGAGCCTATAGAATATTTAATAATATAAATAGTATATTATACTATATATTTAATCTCTCCATAAAGATATAAAATATTTTATGTATACAATAATAAATTATGAAATAAAATAATTATTTTTATATGGTATAAATAATAAAATGACATTCTATTTATAAAAAAAACATTCACACGTTACAAATATCATCACTGATCCCTTGAGTAGATCATTAAATTATATAAAATGGTCAAATTAATTTTTTTTTGATTAATTCTTCACTAAAACCACTACACAAATGAGCCTAAATTGGAATAAGAATAAAACTAAAAAAAGAAAAGAAAATACTTAGCTCCTCTTTCCTTTGTGTCTTATTCTTATTGATTAAAACAAATCAGTGGGTCCCACGTAGTTGATAAAAATTTATAAATTTACAATCTCTTATTATTTTTTAGCCAATAAAAAGAGATCACATTGATAATGAGGAGGTCAGAAAGTAAGTATTTAAAAAAAAAAAAAAAAAAAGAGTAACATATTCATAGCAGAAAGATAGAAAAAGAGAAGCTGTAGTGAGTGAAAGGCCAGCACATGCTCCCACGGACCACACGTGGTCAAATAAATCAAATAAAAATGGTAACATGATGGTACTAATTATTTTTTTACGTTTCTGTTTCTGTTCCTATTCTTTTTTTTTTTTTTTTTTTAATTTGTTGTTAAAATTGAACGTGAATAAAAATGATATAAAAAAGGCTCGGAATCTGATTCAGAAAATGGTGAAGATGAAGATCGAGAAAACGCTGAATTGGTTGTAGAGAATGAAAAGTCAGCTACTGGGAAAAAAGAGAGGGGAAAATGAAGACAAGGTATCTTCCCTCTATAGAAAGTTAAATTATAATTATGTGTTTAGAACATAAATTTTTAATTAGTAAGAAATGAAAATGTTACTGAAAAAATGCTCAATTATTTTTCTGAAAAACAGAGATCGATGTATAAAATTGGTACAAGGATATAAGAAGACAAGTCCTTACGAAAAGTATTCGATTATATCGACAATAATAAAAAAAATTGAAGATGGAAATTCGTCAAAAATTGAAGGAATCATGCTTTAAACACATTGTGAAATTGGGGAATTGGCTGTTTCAACAATTGGTAGGGCATATGATCTCAAGTCAGAAGCCATATGAGTTTAGATTCAACTTTGACGGAAAATACAAGTGTTTTTAACGTGAGAGTTTTGCTTAGTTACGGGTCTGGATTGTAAGGAGCCAAAATTAATTGATGAGGATGAACTACAAGAAAGCTCTATTATAGAGAAGTTATTCCCAGAACGAGAACAGATAGATCGAGCGGATTTTGTTTAAGCGTACAACAACTACAAATTTGAGGATGATGAGCAAAGATACATGTGCATGAGTCTTTAGTACTGCTGCCTAAATCCCCTTCAACAAACATAGATCAAAGACATCTGAGGCTGGTTGAGGATAAGGAGAAGTTTGATAACTATCCATATGAATAAAAAAGAAGATTCTGATCAAAGAATTTCAAGGGGACATCTCACGTACAGTAATGACTTTCCATATGAATAAAAAAATTGAAAATAAATAAACGTAAATCAAGGGATCAGGAAAAGATATTCAAAATCCTAAATAGGAAAATAAATACAGGTAATTAATAGGGGCAATATTGTATTAAGGGAATTATTCAATTATAAATAGGATATTGATACTTCTGGCCTTCAAACTAGTTTGAAGAGACTCCTAAATCGTCAATTTCTATTAAATATTATCACAATTAATAAATATGCGGGTGACCACTAACTTTTATAATCTAATAGAAATAAAACAAAATATATGAAACCGTTATAAATAAGAACTAAACGACATCCTCCTGCCACGAAGCCAAGCTCAAGATCTATTATTCCAATCATTCCTTGCATGCATAATAAGCCTAGACACTACTTCATTTTCATTTAATTTGAAACACACATTTTGTTTTTGTTTTCTTTGATATGTTGATTGAATGATTAGTATAATCTTGAATGATCTCTCATTTTCTAACTATCCCAAGGAAGAGATCGAAGATAAACTTCAAGTCTTTTAAACCACAATATGGTTTTATTCCAAGCAATCTATGGCAAGTTGGCAAAGAAACTAAAAGCTTTGGCTATGTATATACCCTATATAATAATTTATGATATTGGTAATTAATCCAGGTATTAATTGCATAATTAAAAATACATGGAAAATGTTAGTTATTTTTAGGGGCATTTGCAAATCTAGCAATTTTCTTAGTAATATTTGTAAAAATAGCAACTCTAAAAAATATTTGTAAATATAGCAAATTTTGATAGTGTGAATAAGTGAAACATTGAATTACATATTTTTACACTGAGTTTATCACATATACACACATTTTTCATTGTTAATCACTTATTAACATAGTAAAAATTGCTATATTTCCAAACACATTTTAGAGTTGATATTTTTACAAATATTGCATCAAAATCTCCCAATGAAATTTCCCTTATTTTTATTCTGTGAGGGTATTTTATTTTCTTTATACAAAAATAAAATTAATTATTCAATTTAATGGCATAGCTTGATTTTATTTTTCTTTTTGAGATATTACATCAAAGGGGGGAGACTCGAACCATCAACCTCATGAAAAGGGAATAAATACCTAACCAATTGAGGTATGCTCAACAATTAAACTTAATTTCATAAAAATAATTAGGTAATTAAAGATATTAAATAATGGCATTTATGAAATTATTAAATTCAGTATTAGGGTACAACAATCTAAAAATGATTCTCAAATATTGTCCTTTTTAATATACTAGTTTTTACTACAATGACATACGCTGGTTTTTTTTTCTTGTTTGGCCATTGATAAAAAGTTTTCGAGATTTGGAGTTTTCTGGGAATGGAACAATTACCTAACCACTTAAAATATGCTCAAGTTAGCGAGATTTGGAGTTAAATGTAATTGTTTGTTGCAAAGTTTGCACATCATATTTTCATCATGTTCCTTATATTTGTAAAATAAATTTCTACATTCAAATCAGACACCATGCAAGCCTTCAAATTTAATTTTGTAAAATATGAATGTCATCAAACAATTAGAGTCCATTAGATTAAACTAAGACTTGGTGCTTAAAATGATTGGAAAGGGATGAAATTGTGTAATAATAATAATAAACAACAATAATAAATAATAATAATCTTAGCAAAATTCAATACCTCCCCAACATACTCATCAATATTTTATGGGAAAAATGTATTTTATTATTACTGATATAGACATATCTAAAGATACATAATTGCTATACAGTGAACTCAAGATTTGTCTATGCAGAATCCAACTTGTCATCTCCTTTGGAAGTTGAAGGATTTTATTGAAAAAGTAAATATTGTTGCAAAAACAAACAGAAACCAAATACCATGATGGCAGCTACACCCAGGAAATCATATCTGAAACCGAAAACATGCTCGAGTACGTCACGTATCGGAATTGAACTAATTCCATCTGATAGCTTTACTGGTTTACTGTCATGGCCATATTGTGATACCAGGAGTCCATATAAACTCCAAGCCACAAGATTAGCCCAATAATACCATCTCCACCATATTGGGATTCTCTGAAAAACAGAGCAGCAGCTTCAGATTGGCTCAAAATGAATTAAAACAAAAGAATGTGCTTCTATTGCCAGCTTTTTTAAGTGAATATAAATCGGTTATTTTCGACTTCATGGGATTATAATATTATTGGAAAGTACGGAATCAAAAAAATTATTATGGAAAAAGCAGAAAGAATTAGACCTTGTTTGATTCACAATCTTAAAAACGTGATTTAAATTTAATAGTTATCTAAATTCAGAATTGATATTCAGAAATGATATTACAGATAAGAATATGTGTTTGGCTCATAATCCAAATCTCAGTATCAGAACATTGTTGATGTTCTACACATTAATTTTTTCTCCTTCATTACTAAAAGACATCCAACATAAGAAATATATATATAAAACTTCTTTGGATGGTCAATCTCTTATAATTGTTTTTTAGGTGAGTTTGTTCTTGAAACAACACACTCAAACACAACACAACTTGAAATTAGAAAAAAGAGTAACGTTATTCACATTCTTATTCAACAATGGAATGATAAACTAGAAGTTGTGTGAGCTTCTAACTTATAAAAGCCACAATAGTTATACAAACTATTAAACAAAAGTATTACAATCCTTAATCACAAAAACCTAACAAAATATCCACAAAATACATCAATATTATAAAAACGAATCATTGATTTTTGTAACCTTTTGTCTTATATAAAATTGTCAACAAATTCGACTCATTCTACTTGAACCCCGTCAAGTTATTTTTTGATATATTCATTCTTCGTATTAATCTGCATAAAAACATTATCAATACTAGTACAATTAACTATGTACATCAAAACCCATAGATTTTAAAGATTTTTTAGTTATACTTTTCTTATAAATGTCAAAGGATGGCTATAAACAAGGTTGGGCAGAAGGCAAAACAAACCACATAAATGCTGAATTACCTTAAAAGATGAAACATACTTTCACAAGTTCCTACTTCCCCTGTTTATTTTCAAAATAAAAATATGGCAGTCAATAATGGTAATTCATAATGGAAATTAAAGAGTAATTCAAAATAGAAATTGAATTAACGAGAGTTTTGCTAAAAAGATGATAAGACTTTTGATGCATCCTTTATAATAATTAGTATATAAAGATTCAACACCCTTTCTCATCATATACATCAATCCTCACCATATATTTTTTACATAGCTTATAGCTCTGATAGAAAAAATGGAAAAATCAATAATATCCAATCTCAGAAACCATTAGACAGGGCTGCTTTCAACAAACACAACACATTTTGAATCTCAGTAACAAGTTAACATCCACACTCAACAAATTTTAAGTTATAATTTATAATCAATAATTACATAAAAGTTTTAAGTTGAAACCTAGTATCATTTTGTGGGTGACATGGATAGAACTTTCTGAATTCATAAAAAGAAAGAATCCAAAATTTGGCTTAAAAAATGAGTTGTACCCCAATCTAATTTTTAAGAGTTCAAACCAAACACCTATTAAGCTGAGATCATAAAATTGGATCTCGATCATAAACCAAGCAGGCCCTTAGTAATTCACATATATGCTTGCTTGATTCAAACAAACCTACAATTAGCATATTTGAATGAGAGAGAATTATCAAGCAACTAAAAATATGCAGGAAATACCACAGTAATTACCTTGTGAGGAATCATGAAGCCACTCAACAGTTCCAAAGCATGTAAAAGGGAGCACCAATGATGGCGGCCACGTTATGATTTGGCGTAACCGCGGTTGTTATCCATTCCGTAAAATGTGAAGTATAGCATTGTAAAATACATAAAGAAAATCTACCAAATAAACTTCAAGGCAGTCCAGTTAAATGAAGCCATGGAGAAAAATATGAAGCAATAAATAATTGTCTAAGCAAATACATAAGGGAACTCGATAGCCACCTAGCATGGAAAATAAAGCATCAGGAAAGTTCTAAGTGCCAGTTTGGGATAACTTTTAAAAGTGTTTTTTAATGGTTATCAAAAACACTTTATTAATTCAAAAACTTTTTTAAAAGTGTTTTTTAATGGGGAAAGTCAGTTCTTTTGAATTACTAAATGGCTTGCTAAGGGTTTCAATCAAGTCTCTATTGTCTGAAACAAATAGGAGAAGTGAACCCAGTTAGTTGAAGAAAATGATATCTCAATTGAAAAAAAAATGGAGATTCATACTGAAATAGATTTGATCTGAGATTGCAAGGGAATTTGAAATTGGTTTATGGTTTTTTCAACTTTCGGAAGGAGTGAAAAATGTTATCAATAATTTTTTGGGTTGAAGAAAATGAAGGTTTTGTTCTGTGTTAGATTAGCCAAAACGAAAAACAAAATAAGAGATAAAAAAACATAAATAAATAAAATATTAATATAAAACTCATTATGCCAACTCATTTAATATATGTCATGTTAGCAATACATAATATATATTAAAAAAAACTCATGACACATGGGACCAAATGGTAAACAAACTCAAAACTCAGGGACCAAAAGTATTTTTTCTTAAAAAAAATTTGAAATTCTGGATCGTTTCTTATATAGGTATTTTGTGGACAATAGTCTACAAGACATTGCATCTGCCTTTAAAGAAAAAATGTCTGAGTGTACTGGATCACTAGGTAAGGATATATATATTTTTTAAAAACATTATAAATATTTATTTATTTATATTATATTTGTCTTTTTTTAAATATTATGACAGACACTCATAATAATAACGATTACGGGTTTCTAAACAGGTAGTGGTGTTTTATTTGGGATCTATCCAAGATGTCTTTTGATAAACGGTCATCGACAACTTCCCAATTGGCTATGGTTAGTTTCGAAAACTTCTATTTTAAATTTGTCTTTTAAAATTTTAACTAAAAATTATTTCTAAAATATACTTCAATTTGATAATTTGTTATTGATTATCATGATGGAGCGATTGCACTAACTTTGAATGCTTTAAACAGTTTTAAAGAGGTTGGGTTAAAAAAATGGGAAGAAGATAAAGGAAATAAGAAGAAAAGGACAAGCGAGTATTTGACCGACTCTGAAAGAAAGGGGAAGGTACTTTTGACTTCTTTAGTGTATTGTTTTTGTTTTAAACCGTAAAAAATAGTTCAAATATGTCAACAATTTTCTTGAAATAAACGCATGCATAAATATCAAAAAGGTTTCCCTTTTATTCTTGTAGGTGAAGATCTAAAATCTTTCAATAAAATTATTTAAGTTGGGCTTGGCTTATTATTATCATGGGCTTTATTTTTCTGTTAATGAAACCAAGCCCATGATAGTAATGCCTTTCTTTTGGAAGCCTTCTCAAAATTGAACCTCGATCCAAGCTTTTGAATTTGTTCCATTTAGAATTTGTATAAAACTAACGTACCAAGTTTATTACTTTTTCTGATGTATGAGCTCAAGCTTGTCACCTCTTTTGAGCGCATCTCAACAAGATGCGAGAAGTGCAGCCCCACCTTTTCCATCATCAGGAGGTATTCAGGTATTTAAGTCTTATATTATTTTTCTTATTCATCTAAAAACTAATTTTCTTTTCTAGTTTTTTAAGTTATTTATTGCTAAATGTTTCAAGATTCTCTTTTTCCTTACTCTGACGATTTTACAGATGCTACTTTTCCACCATCTAGAGATTTTTAAGTAAAACCAACAATAATCAAATATTATTTTTCTTTTACAATTCTCTTTATTGAAAAAAAATTAAAAACTTTTCTATGAATCAAGGTTTATCGGATAACTTTCCTACCTTTACTAGTTATCCTAGTATATTGAAACATGTAGTCTCACCTCCATGACATCTTTAAGTACTCAATTCTATATAATTTTTTTCAATTGAAAAGTTTAAAAATATTCTATGACACAGGTTTTGTCTGTCATACCTGTTGTTGCGTACCTACTCTATGACGCACATGTTGTTGCACCTCCTGTTGCCGCACGTGTAGCAACAGCAGGTGGGGCAACAACAGGTACGCCAACATTAGGTATGGCAAGCAAAATCTCATTCATAGAAAATTTTTAAACTTTTTCAATTAAAAAAATATATATATAATTGAGAACCTGAAAACATCATGGTGATGAGACTGCGGATCTCAATATACTAGGATAACTAGCAAAGTTAGGAAAACTTTCCAATAAACCATGTATCATAGAAAAGTTTTTAAATTTTTTTCAATAAAAAGAATTATAAAAGAAGAATAATATTTTATTAATGTTGGTTTTACATGTAATCTCAATATGATGGAAGAGTAAAATTTGTAAAATCGTTAGAGGCGGGAAAAAAAGAATCTTAAAGCATTTAACAATAAATAAGTTAAAAAAATAGAAAAGAAAATTAGTTTTTAGATGAATAAGAAAAATAATATAAGACTTAAATACCTGAATACCTCCTGATGATGGAAAAGGTGGGGCTGCACTTCCCGCATCTTGTTAAGATGCGCTCAAAGGAGGTGACATAAATTTCAACTTCTACAACAAAAAAAATAATAAACTTGCTTCGCTATTTTTATACAAATTCTAAATGAAACAATGTCTGAATTCAATGAAACAGAATCAAAAGCTTGGATCGAGATTGAATCTTGAGAAGGCTTTCAAAAGAAAGACATTATTATCATGAGATTGGTTTCATTAAGAGAAAAATAAAGTCAATGATAATAATGAGACCAAGCCCAACTTAGATAATTTCATGGAAAGATATATTGGGCCACCTACGGGAATAAAAGAGGAACTTTTTTTTTTGTATTTATGCATGCATTTAATTCCAGCAAAGGGTTGACATATTTGAACTACTTTTTACATTTTAATACACTAAAGAAGTCAAAGTATCTTCCCTTTTATTCCAGAGTCGGTCAAACCCTCATCTATCCTTTTCTTCTTATTTTCTTTATCTTCTTCCCATTCTTTCAGCCCCACCTCAGTAAAACCTTTTGAAGCATTCAAACTCGGTGCAATAGCTCCATCCTGATAATCAATAACAAGTTATCAAATTGAAGTATTTAGGAGCAATAATTTTTAGTTAAAATTTTGAAAGACAAATTTAAAATAAAAGTTTTCAAAACTAATCATAGTCAATTAGGAAGTTGTCAATGGCTGTTTATCGAAAGACATCTTGGCTAGGTCCCAAATAAAACACCACCACCTATTTAGAAACCCGTAATCGTTATTAATACGAGTGTTTGCCATAAAATTTAAAAAAATGAAAATATAATATAAAGAAATAAATATTTATAATGTTTCAAAAAAAAAATATCCTTACCCCGGAATCCAGCAGACATTCTTTCTTTAAAAAGGCAGATGCAATGTCTTGTAGACTCTTGTCTACAAAATACCTATATAAGAAATGATCCACTTTTCCTAAGTTAAACATAAGTGATGGATGTCCTAATTCACTAACACGACAAAGGGTAGATAGCCGCAAGTAAAGCAAGAAAATTTTTGCATTTCGGTTGCGATTCTGATTTCTGTTTTGGCCTAAGAATGATAGAGTTCATTTTTGAAAAGCGATTTCAATTTGGAGTTGGCAGGAGGGGAGAAATGCTAGCTATTGATTAATTGGCCATAGCCTGCAAGCAAAGTAAAGAAAAGAGTTTTGGGAAAAAGCTTTGTAGCGGTTGGGTCACAAATGTGCAAATCCGATTTGGTGGGTGTGAATGTGATCCTATACTACACTATACTGACAGAGGATTTTACAAAGAAGAGTGAGAAAAGGAGGTATTAAATTTCTATTTCTATTTAACCTTGTCTTTTTGCCTGCTGGAAATCCAAGGTTTTTCATTCTAACTTCATAATTTTAATCCTTTGTCGATTTTGTTTCGGCATATCTTAACTATATTTTCTTGTTCAATTTCTTACTTTTGGTTCATAATGTTAGGAATCTATATTCTTATATTTGGTGTTTTATTGCTACTCTAGCATTCTAGCAAAAAATTTAGCTAGGTACGTGAAAATTGAAATCCCAATCCTTCTGTTTCTATCCAACATTTCGGTGTAATAAAATGTGATAGAAGACTATTATAATTTGTCGAGTTTAAGGGAGATTCTTTGTTTGTTTCGCCATATCTTACTACTTGTTTTATTTCATACTTTTGGTTCATAATATCAGGGATTCCACAATACCTAAATTTGGTGTTTTTTTTTAATGAAGCATTTTTGTGTTCTAACAAACAAAAAGGATTTTGGTCATTTATGCCCCTACAGTCCAAGCTATTGTGTTGATTTATGAGAAAGAGAGAGAAGAAGGTTTAGCTATATCGCCAAACCCTTACAATTTTCTTCTCGTTTTTAGAATAATCCCAATTTTCAGAGTTTTACAGTCTGGATTTTTTCCCATATCTGCCAAGATATGGCATTTTCTCCAGATAACGAAGGCAAGAAAACAGAGACAAAGAAGAGAAGAGAAGATAAAACTCTCAGTATCACTCTCAATCTACTGTTCATCACATTATCTAAATATGTGAAAGGATCTAGGCTGTGAAATAGTAAAGCCCATCCGTCTGGTGATTGGCTTTCGGCGATCGATATTTCGCATATTCGGGTTTCGTGTTTTTCCGCTGCGTGTCTACAACATGTTACTCCTGTATTTTATGAAACCCAACAGAATTGAAGACTGATTTATTTAGTAACACAATAAGAATTATTTTGTTTGAATTGAGAAAGTTGAGTTTAGGAGTATGAGACAATTTTCTTTTCGATCCTACATTTCGAGGCTAATATTTGTAATAAAATGGGATAGAAGACTATTGTAATTTGTCAAGGTTGAAGGAGTGAGTTTGTTTTTCGGCATGCCTTACCGTTTTCTTGTTCAAGTTCATCATTTTGGTTCATAATATTAGGGATCTACAATTTCTACAACTGGTGTTTTATACGGTAGCAAAAAGTTAAGCTAACTAGGTATAATAAAGTGAAATCCCAATCCTCTATCCTACATTTCATTTTTTGAAATGTTACTTACATTACCCAACCGAAACCTAATTATTAAATTCGGTTATGAAAAAGTTATGTAAGAAATTCAACAATATTTTCTAAACAATACTATATGCGTTTTTTTATAAAAAATTATATAAAAAATTCAGTTAATTTTGATATTGATTAGAAATTAAAATTAACTAATTTTTATTCACTTGCCTATATTTAATAAATTGCAGCCAAATAACTTAATAAAAAATTGATAAAACTATATGAAAATATATTATAATATTATTCTATTTTATTTAATTTAATTAAACATCTTACTATCTTAAAAGTGTCAATAGTGGAGAATCTTTGTCTTCCTTTTTTACCCTTATTTTTTTTCTTTTCTTTCAATATTACCCTAAACTTTATTATACTCTCCCTTTCAAGACACGTTTCGAAGTCTGTGCAAAGACGTTTGAGATTTTCATGGACTTTTCCATGACTCAGTTTAGATTTGCTCTTATTGATCATAATGAAACTTTATTGCTTCTTAATAAAACAATGAATCTCAAACTGACCCCACTGCCTTCTAATTTAGTTCAGAGATTTGGGGAAATTGATCCTGAGTATGTGGAGAATTAGGGGAATTTTACTAAGGTTGTTGATAAAGAGAAAGGTTTTGAGAAGCACTTCTTTAATCTTCTTATTCTCGATATAATCTTGCTTAAATTTTCAATTCATTGGCTCATCGTCGGATTCCCTGCTTCGATTAATCCAGGTTTGATTTCTTTCTCTTCAATTTCGATTCTTTTTTTTCATTTTCAAAAAAAAAAAAAAAAAATCGGATCTGAATCTTGAATTTATCATGAATATGAGAACCCTTTTTTTAGAGTGTTCTAATTGCTTTAGATCCCTCATATTCATAACAATTTTTTCCACCTTTCCAGCTTTATTTTGAATTTTTTTTATTCATTATCAAAAGGAGTTTAAAATGGTGGATTTTTTTTCTTTACGAATCCTAGGTATAACTTAATCTTTCTTTTTCTAAGTTCAGGAGAATTTATCAAAGTAATATACAGAGGATTATTGAAAGGATATAGTTGGGTGTAAACTTGGATTTTGGTATACATTCTCCTTGAATTCTCATTTACGTCTTTATTTTCAAATTGATACAGGATATTTTATTTTGTTTTCACATTTGAAATGTCTGATAGGAGTATTGAGATGATGAACAGGGATGTATCTCATTAGATGAGTGGCCTCACTGAATGTTTTAAAAGTCTCATTCCTTTTATTGCAACACGGGGCTGTGATAGTGTTGTCTGGAATGGATTATACTCGAGAGAATATACAGATTTGGAGGACTTTGAAAATTAAACAAGCGAGCCATGTCACTTGAAATCCTCAACAAACTATATATTCACATTTAAATAGATTTTGTTTTGCTAATATTATATGTTCTGATCCTAATTTTTTGTTACTCGACAGATAAATTCAGTTCTTTGAGAGACTTTAGAAGCAGTTGGCGCCAAGGCTATGGTGGTTTGAAACAGGTTCTAAGCGGTCATTTAAATAATTCACCCAACTATATATGCATCATCTTCTGCAAAAGAGGTAACATGTTATTTGGTTACTATCTTCTCGATAGTCATCATAGACTTCATTCTTTCTTTTTGCTTTCCTGATTTTTCAGGCATTATTTCTTTCTCTAAAATCACTAATTTTGTTCAGAACTCCAACTAATTAATTAATTAATTAGTTTATTTATTTATTTGACATTTTTAAAGGTATTTTGAAATGGTCAGAGGAAAGAAAGAAATTAAGGAAGAATAAAATTAAAGAAATTGAAGATGACATAGTAAGCAAGCAGAATCTTTCATTTCCTACTTTACCCTTTATTTTTCTAAACATATCTATTATACCCTTTTGTTTTAGATTTTTTTCCCTTTTTCATTTAGTTTCAACGCTTCATGCATCTGCATTTACATCATAAAACTACGTGCACAATGGGAAGTTAATCGATATCCAACAAATTTCAAAATTATGAATCTCGATGGGAAAATATAACTTTTGTTTATCAAAGTATTTCTACTTTCGGATTCTTTGCATATCATACATTAAACACTCTTCCACTTCCCAAATATTGAATTGAAGAGAATTTATGTCAACAATACATAGACCTTTTAACTCTCCTTCTCTCTCCCACGTAACTTATCTAATTTTTTTCCTCTCTAAATCTTGCAATTTGTTTTCTCTTTAATAGTTTTATTGCATCTTCGAATCCTCTCGTTCCATATTGAAGAGGAGAAGAATTTTAAAAAGGGAGTTTCTTTTTTGGGTCTATATTGGAAGTCCGGCAGTGGTAGAAGAAGATGAGGAAAAGATAGATACAAGTGAGATTTCATAAAATTAATAAGAAAATTATGCATTTCTTGGGTTAATGAGGCATTGTATTTTTTTTTTTTTTTGTAATTTTGTAGATACGTGGCTCAAAATGTTCAGGGTTTTGGTCAAGATACTCTTAAAAATTAACTATAAATTCTATGTCTTGATTCTTCCATTTGGTTTCAGATGTTGAGAATCAATTGCTTTTCAAAGCAACGCAAACGGTACGATTATAGGAAATTATCATGATTTTTTTACCTTCAAATTTTATGAGAATTCTTTTCAAGCTTACGTTCCTTTTAAATTGTGATCCATCATGTTTTACTTAGGACAGTTCACTGTTTTATTTGTTTCTTACTTTCCAATTATTAGTGATTTGGTAGTATTATTCTTTGGTATCAATCATAGAGACAAACCGAGGTCATTACAAGTTCCATTACATAATTATTGTTAATTCTGGTTTATAAACTATATTCATTTTTCTTGAATCTTCTCTTTTGGCTTGCGTTGAGATATTGGAAAGAATTGAAACAATGTTCTCGGTTGTTTTTGGCTCTTATACTTTCGAACTTTTAAGAATATATTCTTGACATGTTGGGATTAATCATTTGATAGCTTAATAGAAGTCAAAATTAATATCCAAGCTTCACATACAAGAATTTTAAGATCATAAGGATTATTTTTATTGATGTAAGAGTATCATAATTTTTTTTTTAATATTATTTATCTTTTCTTATAATTTTGAAAGCGGTCATCTAACACTTCAAGGAAACTAATATTGAAGTTAAGAAAACGGGAGCTACATTGAAAAATACAAGAAAGAAAACTACAACCAAAATGAACCTATCAACGGAACTACAACAATGACTATAATGGTATAAAAGTAGTTCTATCTTCAAGTATTGACATTGAATAAATGCAGAAACCTCTTTATTCATATATAATAAACATTATACTTTCAGAATTTTTAATGTCTTTTATGAACGAGACTTTTAATCTAAGAATCCTTGGCTAACATGAATATTTTTTCAAAACAACCATTTTTAAAACATTACTAAATATGACATAAAAACAATTCATGATCACGTGCAACGCACGTTATTTCAACTAGTCTTGTTAAAAGATAAAAGGTTAAAATTGCTTACTCAAATAATAAACAAAGTTTTAAATTCATTTAATTCATTTATAAAGAGTTAAAATGAAAGAAAGAAATAAAGTCAAAACTGACATTTAACAAACAAAACAATAAATTTCATTGACTATATAGCTAAAAATTAATAATTATAAAAAATCTATATCTATACTATCTAAAAAGTGGCTTAGAGGAAAAACTTTTGATTTCCATTTTTACCCATATAATTCATTTAAATTTCTATAATGCCATAATTCAAAATTAATAATCATTTTATTACCAATTAATTAAATACAATACCAATTAATTAAATACAATAAACAAATTTTATACTATCTAAATTTTTCTAAATATATTTTCTTATTATTAAATTAATTAAATACAATAAACAAATTTTATACTATCTAAAATTTTCTAAATATACTTTCTTATTATTAATAATTGAATATTATTACCAATTATTACCAATTAATCAAATACAATAAACAAATTTTATACTATCTAAATTTTTCTAAATATGCTTTCTTATAATTAAATTAATTAAATACAATAAACTAAAATTGTCTTCGTTCAATAAATATTTTAAATACATTTTATCATGTGCTTATTTCAAAAATTAATTTAGTAATAATTTATTGATCATATTTATAAAATAAATAATTTCATAGACTTATTAAATTTAAAATCAAACCCAACAATCAAATTAATTTTTAATAACTTTTTGTCTACTATTTTCTGTAACAAACTTTTCCCTTCCTAATTCTTTTTTTATTATTATTATATTAAGACTAGGTCAAGCAGGGGAAAACACACACTAAAATAATTTTCTCTCTAATTTAAATATATAATTACGTTAGTGTGATTATTTTTTAGAAGATCAAAACCAAAGAACATAGCATACCATCTTGTAACACCCCAAATAAATGAGTAGTAGAAAAGTTTTGTAACTCACTAATTGAATTAAAAATTTATTGAAATTTTAACTTTTAATTTACTATATATATACATGTAAATAGAGATGAACTAACACACACCAATTTAAAAAACAAAAAACTAGATGTTTGAGGATAGAGTTATGGAAAGGAAATGAATATTAGGTATGAGTAACAAGATGATATAAAATCATTATTAATCTTTAGTCATCTACATGTATCCATCATCCATGAGTAACAAGATGATATAAAATCATGAAATTTAAGTTTTTTTCATCTTAAATATATTTTTTATTATGGGTTATGTTAATTTCTTCCATTTCATTATAAAACTTGAATTTTCAAAATATTAGTTAAGAAAATAACTTCATAATAATATTGACATTTTTATTATAAAATTTGAAAGACAAACCACGTGCCCCACGTGCATGACACGTGTGAAAAACCTAGTACCTATAAAAGAGCACATCAAAAATTTCTCTTTATCGTCGTATATTGCGAGCTCTCCTAATCTAAGATATGCAAAATAAAAAACGATTTGCTGGAATAAATGCTTTAGATAAAAAGAAAATTAATTGAGTGTTCAAATAATGTTTCAGATAGTTAGTTATTCAATTAAATAACTGATTTTATTTATCAATCTCGCATTTATTTTTCAATAACCGGTTCATTTTTTCACAATAATTGGATTTAATCAAGTTTATGTGTGTCCATTTTGGTTAAAAAAAAAAGATAAGTTTATTTTTCAGTTAAATAAAATGTGAAAGGGAATTATGATAACAATATTTAAAATAAATAATAAGAAAAGGTTCCATCATGATGAAATTCATAAACGGTGGAAGTAATTTTAAAAAAAAAAAAAGCCAGGGTAGCAGAAAGAAAGAAGTTATAAAAGATTATATTAAATTGGGGGATAAATATAGATACCCTTATGTGGTTTTCCTAATTTACAATTCTCATTTAAAATTGGTTTAATACAAATCTCATTTATACCTTTTTTTTTTACCAAAATGGAAACACATAAACTTGATTAAATCCAATTATTGTGAAAATTGAACTGATTGTTGAAAAATAAATGGGAGATTGAGAAATAAAATCAGTTATTTAATTGAATAACTTACTATCTGAAACGATATTTGAACACTCAATTAATTTTCTTTTTATCTAAAGCATTTATTCCAACAAATCGTTTTTTATTTTGCATATTTTAGATTAGGAGAGCTCGCAATATACGACGTTACAAATCACCCCGCTTGATTAGTTTTAACGAATTTCAAAAACGTGTCACTTGTTCAAAATCTATTAAAATAATCAAAAGATTTTAAGAACAAGAATAAAAAACAAAAATATCACTATTTTTAACCATCTAAGGGAAGAACTAAATGCAAATAAATATCTTCTAGAAATTAAAAATTATCAATATGTTTAACAATTTAAAGAAAGAAATATAAATAGAAATCTAGAGAATAAAAATTAAAACTAATCAATGTGTTTAACATCTAAAGATAGAGAATAAAAATGAAAAAATAAAAACAATCTATATTTTTAACAACGAAAGAAAGGGAAATAGAACGACACAAACCCAACGGACGCAGCGGTTTTCTTCAGACAAACAGCGGTGACTCCGACAATTTTAAAATACTGTGGTCCATGGTAGTTTCCGACCGACGAGTGTAGAGGCGGTGTCGCTGGTGGAGCTCGGAGATGAAATGGTGGGGAAAATGGGGTGGGGAATGTTGGAGAATCGGCAGCAGCAAACTGAGGGGATTTTATAGTAGGGTTTGGCTTTGTCTTTTTCTTTATTCTTTTTTTAATTATCCGTTTCTCTTTCTTTTTATTTATTTTTTTAATTTTTTACATTTTCTCTTCCTTTTTTTTAGTTTTTTCTTTCTATCAAAATTGATAATATATATATATATATATATATATATAAAATCAATCACTTAATAATAGTAATCAAGTTAATTTTTATTTTAGTAGTTTTTAATTTGTTTAATCAATATCAAAATTCCAAAATAAACATGTTTTTTTTGCCAAATTATGCTAATTTAAATTTTACTAGATTTATAAATACTTGTATGAATTGCTATTTTTATTTTTATTTTAAAATCATTGAAATTTTTTAATTATACATGCAACCCTCAAGTTTATGTTTACTCTTTAAATTCTTAATAAACCACAAGAGAAATAAAGAAAGAAAACTCTGAGCAGAAGATTTTGGAGAAATATAACAAAGATGTGTTCTAATTTTATTATGATTATATTGAATAATCATGCACAAATGTTTTGGTATGCACGGATTGGGAGTGGACAATCTAAGAGTTGGAGGTTGCCTCATTGAGATTGTCTCTTACATGTGTGACACATGGTGTTTTTAAATAAAAATCTCTTTTAAATATTAATTTCTCTCTATTTCTTTTAAATTGTTATATATGTAGAAGACAGCTTCAAATGAAACAGTCTCCTCTAATAATTATTTTAAAATATAGGATTATTAGGAATACAACAGTTATCATAGTTTTGTAAGAATTAAATATCGGTGAGATGATCTTCAATCAATATTTATTTGTACGTAGCCAACTCTATTTCCCAAATGGTTTTTTAGCGTGCCATGATAGCATCTATTTAAAAAAGAAAATTGCATGAATTTTATTTTACACTTTTTATTATCAAGAAATTCAAAACAAACTCAACACATACAATATTTAATTTCTCCCTCGATGGTAGTTGTGAAAAATTGTTTGGTGGTGTTTGACATTCAATTTTCTGAAAACTATTAAGTAATATGGATCCAAACATTTAATGCAATCTCAAAACATTTAAATATAAAAAGGGAAAAAAAAAGTTAATTTAAAAACAGACCTTATCTTGCCGACGCCTCTGACACTACAGCTGTCCTCTTCAGTATTTTTTAAAATGGCAGTTTGTTTTGTTTATTTCTCTCACCACCTATTTATTGGTACAAGTTTACCTTCTACTTTGTTTTGTTTGTTTGTTTCTCTCACCACTTTTTTATCAAAGAGATTAATATCACTAGTATCCAGATTAATTCACCTAATTTCAATATTACTGGTGGTTAGGATTCTATTTCACTTTTACCAAAAAAACACCACATTTAGCGGTTTATAGGAATTTTCCTGCAAAACTGTTTACCATTATGCCCCTATTTATTTCTCTTTCCATTTATTTCATTTTTTTATCTGTTACCTTTGATTTTGGGATTTTTTTTCATTAATAACACATATCTATTAATTTTTAAATCTTGAAAATCAAATCAACTTTGACAAATTCAAATCAGACGCTTCATCTTTCCTTTACTCTTCCCTTTCCCTATTTCACTGTTTTATCTCTTCCGAATTCGACGCCTTCCATTGATTTGCAGACTTTTGTTACTTTCGATGATCAAAATAACGCCACCGTTTTTCTCGCCAAATTCTACGGTCGCGCCGGACTTATGAACTTAATCAACGTCGGCCCAGATCATCTCCGTCCTGGTTAGCCCTTTTCCACTCTTTCATTTTCATAAAGTTTCGATTTTTATTTCTTTCATGTTCTAACATTTTGGTTCTTCTTGCAGCGATTTTCAGATCTTTGTTATTCGAAGCTTGTGGAAGAATCGTGAACCCTATTTATGGATCGGTCAGGTTATTGCCGAATGTTAATATTAAATCTCAAAATTTTGATTTGAATTGACCTCCTGGTATTTCACTCTCTCTTTCAATCGAGGAAGAAAGCAGCAACCAAGGTACATCAATAAATGTTTACTAACTGTAAACAGTTTATAAAAATTTGTACCTTCCAATTCTTTTTCATCTCCAATTTTGTGCATTCGCTATCTCAGGAAGGACATTTGAATTTTCCAAAAAAACAACAATGAAAGTATATCCTAGGTGTCAAAAAAATTATCATTCATTTTTCAAATTCCCAATTTTTATAAGATTTGATTGTCTTGATATATATAGAATAAACACGTATGCCGAATTCAATAAAATCAATTGATATAATGATGCGATTTATAATTTTACTAACATAGTTTCTCAATTTAAAATATAAATGCTAAAACTGAATTGTTTTCATAATGAGCCTAACTTGAAGAAAAAACATTTAAAAAACAAAATACTAATTAAAAGATTTCAGAATCTCCTGACCAATGGCATCTTTTGGTTTTTTGTTAACGTCGGAGTCTATGTATCCATTAACCTTGACAGTTATCTTCGGCAGTTAGTGTTTTTTTTTTTCAAAATTGGTATAATAGAGGACACTGGCACAGTGTCAGCTTTTGAATACTGGCCTGCAAAATTTTCAAAACACGAATATAATTTTAATTAATTCTTAAACCAAAGTATTATTATATTTAATAGAGAATGTTAAAATAATCATACCTTCCTCTTCCTCTTCCTCAGTAGAGTGATCATTTCCTTACTTTTTATTTCCTGCTGAATTTCTGCTGAGCATAAAAATTAAGTGAAATTGTTATTATTAAAAGATTCGGGTTTGATCAAGCAAAAGGATTGAGTTATACTTACTCCCGAAAAATGTATTAAATTCTCGAGAAACGCTCGGGGAGTGGATTGGATCGGATTTTGGTTGAAACACTATAAATTTGGTGTCAACTTTCTAACCCTATCCTCTTCATTTATTGCAGTAATATTACTTGATTTATATTTATTGTTCCATTAATTGGGATCATTAATATTAATCATTGGAAATTAAATTGTGCATATTTAATATCAATCATTGGAAATCAATGATTGCTTCACATAATCATTATTGAAGTATATTTGGTTGTTAAAATTTGTTTATGATTTAATATTTCTTATCTTAGATTAAAATTAACTCACTTTGTTGGAGAGAATTTTAGTATCAAATTCATATTGGGTTGTTAGAACTTAAAAAGTTTATGTAACAATCCCGACTTTTCAGGTAATATGAGATTTAAAATCTATATAAATATTTCTATGTGAAATTTTAATTTATAATAGATAGTTACAATTTTCCCTTGATTTTGAATTTACAATTATCTTTTATTTTAAGAGAGAGGTGTCTTGATAAATGATTTATTTTGTTTTAGGAAAAATAAATTAGATTGAACTTAGTTGTTGATGGAGTGGTTTTTTTGTTAAAAGAAAAAAAAAATGATTAATTAAATTAAGAACTATTAAGTATTATCATTTCTCTATTTTTGTTTGGGGCAGTTTCAAATATGTTAAAAAAAATTATAATATTTACAAATTTGTCACGGAAAAAAATGTTTACAAAATAGATTAGAATTTCAAAGATTCTTAATATACTAGTCAATTACTAAGTATATCAGAGAACTATTAGTATATCAATGATAATTTATTAGTCGATTATCACTGAATACTGTTATACATCACTAATATACTATTAGTTATTGACTAATATATTAATAGTCACTGACTGATATACTCACCTTTTGAAATTCTAGCACTTTTATTAATATTTTATTTTTCTAATAAATTCATAAATATTTCACTAAATTATAACATTCATGTAAATTTCATAGGTTTGGTTTGCAATTCAAATACAAGTAATTTGGATAGAATCTATTTTTAGGTCAAAAATAAGGATTCAATTAAAATAAGTATCCATTCTATCCTACCCAAGTTATACATACCCTAAAGTATTTGTACTTAAATATTAAAATAAAAAGAAAAATGTTTACAAGTGCAAAGCGGTAATAATTGAGGGGGAAAAGTGCTTTTTTTTAGCAATAAGTATTAAAATAAAAATAAAATAAAGAATAAGAATTAATGGATGTAAGGCGAGAAAATGGAAGCGAGTGGGACAAAAGAGAAGATTAAAAAGATAAGATGAATAGACACAATAGAAAGGCGACAAAAAGAAAGAATAACCATTAAAATTCAAAGTTTTTAGCTGATTTAAATACCATCTCCTTGTTGTAACGACCCGATTTCTGTTAAATTCTATAATTTCAAAGTAAGAACATGGGTTCGTTTAAAAATCAGATTATTCAAAACCTGTTTACATTGGCCCAATTCAGAGAAAGCAATAAAAATGGAATGCGCATTCCAGATTATGATTTAAACTTCTAAGAGAGCTTTAAAACCATAAGACATTTACAATTTTAAACAAATGCTCTTCCGAGCTCAAAAACATGAAGTATGAAAGATGATAAAAATTTTACAAGCATTTCAAGAATGCTAAACCAAAATGATTCCATGTTCCTGTCCATCCATCATCTCAACCAGTCATACGGCGCCACCTCCTCTACCACGTCTCTTGCGACGAGATTTACCTGAAAAATTGTAAGTGTAGCAACATTTGCATAAAAATGCTAGTGAGAGTAAAATGAAAACAAGTAATCCTATGAACCAAATTTCATACCGGAAATTGTGTCCAAAGGCCTAAATTGTTCTTTACTACCCATTTCACACTTCCAATTTCCACACAATCATATAATTGTAATATAACTTCTCATACATAGACTTTCAATCTCATAAAGTAATGAAATAAAGACTTGTAGTAAAAGTACTAACTATTACTAAGTCTTTCTAACAATTCTAATGAATATAAATAAGAGTTAATTGAATAAAGAGCCACTTTTAGGGGTGATGTTTCAAAGGATGACCACCTTCTTGTATATATAAAAAACTAGCCATTTTTTTACTTTATTCATATTCTTCATACCCAAAATACCCCCAGACGTCATAAGTACAATCCCTCCATTTTCCCATGGCCCGTACACTGTTCATTCCATCTTCCATTTTCCTTTTCGGCTTCCAAGAATTTCTCTGACCACTTTTCAGCCCCAATCTTTTCAACCCTTTCACATCTCACCTACTTGTCCTTTTTTCAAAAAATATAGATTTTGTATTCCCTCTCTTTTTCATGTTTGTATACAATGTCCATTATATCATAATATTTTCATTCTTCCAACCATTCATTTCAGTTTATTATCGTCCTTCATGTACCAAGTTTTGATTTTTTGTGATGAACTCTAGTTTAGTAGGTCTACATTTTGTTGTTTGTCTGATATGGCTACAGGCATACATGGGGTATTTATATTTTTGTACGTTTGACGATGTACGCATGGAAAGAACTATGTGGTGTTGTTATATTACCACTGTTACTTTATAACATCTTAGTATATTTTGTTTACTTCATTTTTTCCCTCTAGATTCCTTTAGATTTCTACCTTTTATATAACAATCTATTGTCTCCTGCATTTTTTTATACTTCGTTTGCTGAAGTTTTTAATGAAAATATAGGGTTTCGTACGATTCGTCTATGTTTTATTGATATGTATACATTAATTATGCATCGAACCATTCATACATATACATCAAATATGCATCGTACCAGCTGTCGTGTTTAGCATTTATAAATTCTAATCATTATAAGTTGACATATACATATAGTACCTTGAGTACTACCCGACAGGTGATCATCCAATAGGTTGTGGGATTGATTTAACTGTGCAATAAATCAGGAGTATGGTTTTTGGAATGAATATACGTACCTTAAGTTATAGAAGTGGTGATAAAATATTTGGATAATAGTGTTTACTAGTTATATATGGTTGTTAATTAAAGATGTTCTAAAATTTGTAGTAGGGTTCAACCCACAATATGTACCACAACATGAAAAAAAACAAGGTCATAGTAAGCATCACTGTTTAAATTTTGCCTGTATCAAACTTTTATTGTGATTCTTTTAATGCATGTTCAAAGTTTGTAAACCAAAGCAGAAATTCATTACCGAATTATTCTGTTAACTGATACAGTACACATAGTATGACACATACTGTACTCAGTGTACATCAAAGACTAGTACAGTAAACATGTTCAAAGTTTGCAAACCAAAGAAGTTGAATGTACGTGTGGTACATACTGTACTAAACGTACATCAAAAACATAAACAATATGTAGTATAAATTGTACTCAGCGTACATGAAAGCATCCACATACACACCGTACAACAGTAAAGAGTATAAAAGTCAAACTAATTAAATCGAAAAACACACCTGAATGAAGTTTAAAAACCAGAACATGAGTCATAAACATAAATAACATAAACAGTCTTAAAGTTGAAGTTAGTTATATATGGTTGTTAATTAAAGATGTTCTAAAATTTGTAGTAGGGTTCAACCCACAATATGTACCAGAACATGAAAAAAAAAACAAGGCCATAGAAAGTCACTGTTTAAATTTTGCCTGTATCAAACTTTTGTTGTGATTCTTTTAATGCATGTTCAAAGTTTGTAAACCAAAGCAGAAATTCATTACCGAATTATACTGTTAACTGATACAGTACACATAGTACGACACATACTGTACTCAGCGTAAAAAAAAACATTGGTACGTATTGTACTCAACGTACATCAAAGACTAATACAGTAAACATGTTCAAAGTTTGCAAACCAAAGAAGTTGAATGTACGTGTGGTACATACTGTACTAAACGTACATAAAAAACATAAACAGTATGTAGTACAAATTGTACTCAGCGTACATGAAAGCATCCACATACACAACGTACAACAGTAAAGAGTATATAAGTCAAACTAATTAAATTAAAAAACACACATGAATGAAGTTTAAAAACCAGAACATGAGTCATAAACATAAATAACATAAATAGTATTAAAGTTGAAGTCACAAAGTCACATTCTTCCCCCCCCCCCCGCTCCCTCTCTTCTTTGAAGAATCTCTTGTATCAACACACGTTTTTTTTGTTTTTACACTACTTGATCCGAATGCAGTAGTGTATGGTTCCTTCTCGTAAATGTCGGGTTTTGTTGATCGGGACGGTCCTAGATCCTTTAATATTTGAGTCTGGCAATAGATGTTTACTTTTTGATCCATCTTCCATTCTTCTCTTAGGAGTATCAATGTCGGTCCCTATCGATAGAAATCAAATTATTATGTAAGAATTCTAAAAATGCACACACAATCATATTCAGATCAGTCAATATACAAGGAAGGGGTAGTACAACACACTCAGACAGTACTACATGTATATTATAGTATACTTAACGTTCAGAACATTCAGATCTGTCTATTGAGCAAAGGCAGGAGAATTTAGACATTCATGAAGGGTGCATCATTATAATTGATGTACGTCGTATATAACCCGTATAATTCTAAATACATAACGTACAACATATACAACAGTATAACGGGTTGAAAGTGGAGTTACCTTATGTGCTTGTACTTGTTGCGCTTTACCTTTTTTATCAGCCATTTCCTTGCATTCCAATCATCATTTTTAATGAGATATTAAACACTTTCAGAATCAGATGGCCATTGATAAACAATATATCTTGGAGAAAAAAACCCCGAAGAAAGTGGACAATCTTGGAAAAAATGGCCAATCTCGAAATTTTGTTTAAAAAAGTTTATTTTTTCTAAAAAATGTATTTTCATTTGGTAAATAGCCACATTTAGATGGAAGTTTAAGTTTCTGGAAATGGCCATTTTTGAGTTTAAGTTTAAGTTTTTCAAGAGAATGCATACCTCAATGATGTTCTTTCAAGAGAATAGATGATCTTGGTTTCAAAAAATAAAAAGGATGATCTTGACTCAATGAGGAATGGATGATCTTGGTCTTTTGCTTTCTACAAATCATAAATCTTGAAACCAAAAAATGGTTAGTAGCCATAAATCTAGAAACCAAAAAAATGGTTAGTGGTCATTCACTTAAAAAAACCATAAATTTGGAAAGAAAACCATCAATCTGGAAAGTGTCCATTCTTTCAAAGAAAACCATGAACTGGAAATGGCCATTTGGAGTATAGAAAATAACGAAGAGTATCAATAGATTACCCGAAGTTGGATCTTCGTATTTCAAACAAGCCAAATCGTATTTGGAGTTCTCTTTTTCAATCTCAAATGGAGCGAATCGTTTTTCTCTAGAGCGAAATCGTCTTTCTCAGAAAATGGTATTTTTTGAAAATAAAATTATGAAAGAGGGGGGAGATAGGAAGTAACCCCACGGTTTCAGTTTTTCAATTAATTGATGGGACATCAACTGACACTGGTTTGTCTTCCCCATGTTTTCAATGATGCCCCTTTTTCTGCACACGTCGTACAATGCGTCAGGAAGGTATAAGATCTGACTGTTTTACAATTACTTCAAGGGCATGGTGGTAAATTTGGCCCTTCTTTTTTTAGCTGACTTTTCTTTGATGGCCATGCACTCAAATTTTGTGAGGCATGACCATGTACTCTTATTTTGATATAAAATAGGCTATATGGAGTGTTAACCCTATAAATAATTGTATCTCAAGATTTCTTTGTTACCATACAAGATTCATCGTAACGTGTTACCGTATGGATCAACATCAACAAACTACCACGTACGTGAAGGGATGATTTACTAAATCAGCGGAGTTTTGTTTAGTAAACTAATTAACATTTAATTACTGATGTATTAACATCATGCAATTTGTGATAAAAACATGTAAATTCATGCTTATATTTTCTAAAATTAAAATCAATTATACTTACTTTGAGTAGTTAATGGAGAATCAGTTGGAGGTTTCTTTACAACATCAATCCTCAGTAACACCAGATCTTCTATGCTATATCCTGATCGATCAAACGAAACCCGATTGTGGGATATAACTTAAGAAGAATTTGGGAAGAAGAAAAAATATTTTTCTTCCCAATGAACTATAGGGAAATCGGCCAAGGAGGGAGAAGGAGGAAGAGAGAGTTCCAATTTTCTATGGAATTTAATTGTGTGACTTATAAATGACTCATGCCTCCTATTTATAAGAAAATATGAATCCTAATCACATTAGGATTAATCTATGGAGATAAATACAAAAAGGAAAAAAGATATTATCTTTCCATTATCTTGTATTTTCGAAAAATACATAGATAAATAAGATATTATATTTCTTTTCTTTTAATTTATCTTGGATAAATAAATCTATGTAATTATTTTAGGATATAATTCAAACAATTATCTCTTCCTAAAATACATTATATGGCCGATTTTATCATAATAAAATAATTAATAAATAAAATTTATTTAATTAATTATTTTGGGCCAATTCCAATTGGGTTCATTAATCCAATTGGGCTTGAAACTCTCTCTTAAATTAATAAGTCCAATTTAATTAATTTATTTATTAATTACCATTTAAATATTTAAACAAATAATAATATTAATATTTTCTCCCGACTAAATATTATCAAATTATATTTAGTTATTAATTTCTATTTAAATAATTTTCATCAATTAAATAATTAATAATAAATATTTAAATTATTAATTTCCATTAAATAAACTCATTATTTAATTAATAATTTTATTGATAATATTTTATTATTAATTAATTAATTTTAATTATTAATTTCCGTTCAAATAAAATTAATTATTTAAACAATTGATAATTGTTAATTAATTTCAAATTATTAATTACCATTTAAATATACTCAATATTTAAATAATTAATAATGTCTAATTAATAATATTTCATTATTAATTTCCTGTTTAAATAAACTCATTATTTAAACAATTAATAATGTTTATATTAATTACCATTTAAATATACTCAACATTTAAACAATTAATATTGCCTATTTTAAGTAATTCACTTTACTTAAAATTTCAATTTCTTTTACTTAATTTCGCAACTACGATATTTGGGCTAGCATAGGGACTCGATGGACCTATAGATCATAGGCTTAATAATTAGTCAATTAAGTGATTAACACATAATCGGTTAATTACTTATTATCTAACTATGAATAATTTCACTATAGATTCATAGCTGAACTCCCCTCACTATAGATGAATTATTGTCCATTTAGTTTATCTTTATTTATATCTGTGATATTATCCTTCACGTGGAACCCTCATAATTACAGGCGGGTAAATTTACCGTTTACCCCTGTAATTACCGCTTTATCCTTGTGTTCCCGCTGATTCTCTAATGAACTTTATCTTTAGTTGAACTAGAGATAATGTACTTCTGTGATCAATAGAAGTCGTGGTGCCACTTGTTTATGTCTCGAATCAGTACATCAAGGGAGTTTCCTAAAGTTCCTAAAATGTTTAGGTATCGCACTAATACCGTTAATTTATAGGAAAGTTATGAATTCCATCTCGTGTAAATGAGTTCCCAGCTACTTATCTAGCCATGTTCCCAAAACAGGAGTGTATTGAGCGTTCTTATAGATCGCTATCAACCATGTGAATCAAAGAACATAACTCCATAAATAGGAGTCCGCATTTCACTCAGGATTGAGATCTATCACGGTTGATAAACTTAGTTTGATATTCGATCATTTCTCATAAACGGTACTGTCTTAGACAATCAACATTGCATATGATACTTCCATTTCATGTCTCCCACATGAATGATCAGGATTAGATCATTTGTCTATAAACAAAATGTGAAGCTATCAACACTGTTACCAGGATAAGGTTCCCAAACGTTATCCATTTACTGTAGATACTTTTAAGTTACTCATCCCGACTTTAATCCTCTCGTATGACTCACATATTAAGTCATGATTTCATAAGAGTAACTTAGGGTTTACTATTTGAATGATTGATATTAATATATTTCCATATATTCCTAATATCGTCAATTGAATCAATCTAGATAATATAAAGAACTTATGTTTATTTATTTAATTTATTTTAAATAAATTATTATTATTAAATAATTACAAGTTCTAGGACATCATTCCCAACAGTACGGTCTTACCATATCAAGTATCATCGTAACGTGTTACCGTATGGATCAACATCAATATATTACCATGTACGGTTTTACCATATCACAAGTCATCGCACACTACAAAAAAAAAGTGGCTTTTCCTGCGAACTAATCCCGGCGAATCTAATTTCGCCGGTAATTTTAAATTAAAGCCAGCGAAATTCAAAATTTCGCTGGCTTTTCTGGCAATTCGCCGGCTTTTCCATTTTCAATGCCAGCGAAAATTCATATTTCGCTGGCATTGTTAACGAGACTTTTTGTCTCTTGGGGCAAGGCCAGCGAAATCATTTCGCTGGCCTTGCAATTTCATTTTTTTTTAAAAAAAGTATCAAAGCCGGCGAAAATCGCCGACTTTGTGACTTATGAGCATCGCGCCGCGTGTGGCAAGGCCAGCGAAATCATTTCGCCGGCCTTGCCCCTGGGAATTAAAATCCTAGCGTGAAGCTCCCCTTTTCCCCATTTCTTTTTCCCCTTTCTTGCTGCTGCTTTCCCTCTCCCCTTTCCGGCGATTCTGACCGTGGCTCGTCTTCTCCGGCGCTTCTCATCGGATTTCAGGTCATTTTTCTTCCTATATTTCATTTTAGCTAGGTATTTTAAAGATTAAGGGTAGTTTTTATAAGGTTTTTCTCCAATTTCAAAAGTTTAGAAAAGTTAGGGCATGAAATTTTTTTAGCTAATTTTTTTATTCAAATACTAATTAGTGTAAATTGATTAAAATTTCATTGTATTCATGTGTTTATTTTGTTAGGATTTTAAGAACATGAGTTTTTTAAAGGGTTGTTCTTTATTTTTTTTTATAGTTTTTCATGCTATTTTTATTGAGATAAGTAAATTTGAATGTTATTTTTGGTGAGAGAATTAAATGTGATTGTATTAATGCATATATGCTTTCTTTGTTGAGAGAATATAGCCAAAGTTACTCACTTTTCTATTCCATATTGAAAATTTTGATATTGAATGTTATTTTAGTTTTAATTCCATGAAATTTATGTTTTGTTGATTTAAGAATTACTCTAATTGATCCAAATTAAATTGTATATCTTAATTTCTTTTTACTTACGATTGTTTTTTTTTTTTGTAGTTCACAACAAGCTACTTATAGTTTGACAAACAACGAACATGGCGAGCAATGATAGGTACATTTTCAAGTTCTCATCATACTTAATTATCATATAATATTATATTATAGCTGTTATTTATATATATATATATATATATATATATATATATATATATATTAATATAGATTATATGTTCTACATTATTTAAGTGTTCATGCATACCCTTGGGTGTGGCTAACCTGCAGCAAAGTTAACCACACATAATTTCATAGGATTTATTTCATTGTGCATGCATAAACTTTGGGTGTGGCTAACCTGCAGCAAAGTTAGCCACACTTAACGGATATACTTTATTTAATTGTTCATCCATAAACCTTAGGTGTGGCTAACCTGCAAAAGTTAGCCACACATATAAACTTGTCATCTTTTATTGTTATGGATTTCTATTTACCTACCATAGTCATTGTTTAGAATTAGTTTATCGAGTCACGTTAGGTAGCAACCTAACTTTATTACTTATTGGGTTATGGTTCAGGAGTTGGATAGTACTTAGGGACAGATTTTGTACTGAATATGTCAAAGGTATTAAGTCTTTCATAGAGGTAGCGAGGACCGTTGTCAATGAAAATGGGAGGGTTCGTTGTCCTTGTATGAAATGTGTGAATACTGTATTTGGGCAAATTGATAGTATAGAACGACATCTATATATTAATGGAATGTCTCCGACCTATGCTCGGTGGGTATTGCATGGAGAAGAAACAGATGTTCGGGGGTTCACAAGTTATGTCGGAAGTACATCACAAGTTCATGAGGATGTAGGGGGAAATTCTAATGATGAGAGGGTGGGTGAAATGTATGAAGTTATTCAGGAGATACGAGCCCCGTTACATGAGAATGTTGAGAATGATATATCCACAGATAATGATTTCTCACATTTATTAGGTGAAGCTGGAAAAGAATTATACCCCGGGTGTACAAAGTTTTCAGCTCTAAATTTTGTGGTGAAACTAATGCATATAAAAGTTTTGAACAAATGGAGCAACAAGTCTTTCGATATGCTTCTCAAACTGTTGAAAGAAGCATTGCCACTTGACTCTGTATTACCGGGGTCATATTACTCTAGTAAAAAAATGCTTAGTGACTTGGGTTTAGGTTATGAAAAGATTCACGCATGCAAGTATGATTGTGTATTATATAGGAAAGAGTTTGCTGAATTGTGAGCATTGTCCGGTGTGTGGAGAATCACGCTATAAAGAGGTGATAAATGGGAAGAGTAAGAAAGTTCCTCATAAAGTATTGCGTCACTTCCCACTTAAGCGTAGGTTGCAACGTATGTTTGCTTCTAAACACACCGCTTCTGATATGCGATGGCATAAAGATAAGAGGATAGAAACAGATGGTGTGCTTCGACATTCATCAGATGCACAAGGCTGGAGACATTTTGACCGAACATATCCATGGTTTGCGTCTGATTCAAGAAATGTGCGTTTAGCTCTAGCATCAGATGGTTTTAATCCGTCGAGTAACATGAGCACATCTTACAACATGTGGCCTGTTATGTTAATTCCGTATAATTTACCTCCTTGGAAGTGCATGAAAGAATCTAGTTTCTTTATGTCATTGCTTATTCCCGGACCAAAATCACCGGGGCAAGACATTGATGTGTTTTTAGAGCCATTGATTGAGGAGTTGTATGAGTTGTGGAATGAGGGGATTAGAACATTTGATAGTTCACAATCTGAATTCTTTCAAATGCATGCTGCACTTTTGTGGACGATTAATGACTTTCCCGCATATGGTGATTTGTCAGAATGGAGCACTAAAGGATATAAGGCGTGCCCTTTATGCCTAGATGATACTTCGTGACTAGGGTTGAGAAGTAAAGTTTGTTATATGGGTCATCGGCGGTATCTACCATTAGATCATGTAATGCGTAGAAGTAAGTTACATGATGATTTTCATGAATTACGAGATAAACCTCGGGTTAAGACCGGTTCTGAGATATTATCTGAAGTAAGTCGTTTACAGTTTGTTAAAGCAGGTAAGAATCCTATAAACTTTGACAAAAAGCGGAAACAACCTGAAAACAATCATAACTGGAAGAAGATGAGTATCTTTTTTAATCTCCCATATTGGTCAACCCTACTTATACGCCACAAGTTAGATATCATGCATATCGAAAAGAATGTCTGTGACAACTTGATAGGGACATTATTTTCAATAGAAGGGAAAAACAAAGACACCTTAAAGGCACGGTTAGATTTGCAAGATTTGAGAATCAGGAAAGAGTTGCATGTATACAAGGCTTGTACTAAGTTTGTTAAACCTTTGGCATCTTTTACCTTATCTTCTAAAGAAAGAGTTCAGGCATGTAAATTTTTGAAAGGTGTTAGATTCCCCGACGGTTTTGCATCAAATATATCTCGTTGCGTCAATGTCGAATCTGGAAAATTGTCTGGACTTAAGAGTCACGATTCACATGTTCTATTGCAACGTCTCTTACCACTAGCTGTTCGTTGTTTTGTGGATAAGAACATAGATTTTGTCATTACTGAGTTTAGTAATTTTTTCCGTTCTATGTGTTCAAAGGTTATTCGGGTTGAAGAACTTGATAGGTTGGAAAGAGACATTGTCACCATATTATGCAAACTTGAACGAATTTTTCCTCCGGCATTTTTCGATGTCATGGTTCACCTGTGTGTACATTTGCCATATGAAGCCAAAATAGTTGGGCCTGTTACATATAGTTGGATGTACCCAATAGAACGTAGTCTTAGAACATTAAAACAATATGTAAGGAACAAAGCGCGACCAGAAGGATCAATTGCTGAGGCTTATGTGCTAAACGAGTCCATAAGTTTTTGTTCTATGTATTTGGAAAACATTGAGACAAGGCATAACAGGATTGACCGGAACGATGAAAGGTCATCAATAAATCGTGCAAAACGGGGTATTTCTGTTTTTAAACTCCAAGCTCGGCCAATTGGGAGGTCTATATTTCTACAAAATTTTGAGAAAATACTAAGTATTGGAGCTTGGTAGTTTGAATTTTATGTTCTGGTCATTTTGGAGTTGGGTTGTATGTCTAAGTTGTCTGATTCAATCATTAAGTACTTCGCCCCCTATGATTTTAGGAGTAAAATTTACTTCTAAAATCATAGTATAAATGTAAGTCTCCAATGTCCATTGTAGAGAAAAAATTTAATTAACAAGAAAGTAGAGAAATGAGATTTTTTTTTTCTCTTTCTAGGCTCTCAACAAATTTTATTTATTTATTTTTTTTTTTTTTTATGACTTGGACTTTGTCTTGCCTTGTTGATTTGTAGCTTGAAATGAGACTTCGTCATTTGGGCGTTGTCATCAGGGCTATGTCACCAAGGCTGTGTCAATAGGGCTTTGTCATCAGGGCTGTGTCATCAGGGCTTTGTCATCAGGGCTGTGTCAACAGGGCTATGTCAATAGGGCTTTGTCATCAAGACTCTGTCATCAAGGCTATGTCAATAGTGCTTTGTTATCAGTGCCTTGTCATTTGTACTTTGTTTTGGAGCTGTAAAAAATTGTTTAACCCCGTCCTATGACCAGTTGAACTTTGACCCGATGACGGTTGACCATTGACTTTTTGACCTTTGACAGTTGACTTTTTTTTTTCCCTTGCCTTGCCTTGCCTTAAAGATTTGTAACTTATAATGAGACTTCGTCATTTAGGCGTTGTCATTAGGGCTTTGTCATCAGGGCTATGTCATCAGGGCTTTATCATCAGGGCTATGTCATAAGAGCTATGTCAATAGAGCTTCGTCATCAGCACCTTGTTATTTTTATTTTGTCTTAGATTTGTAAAAAATCGCATGACCTTGTCTTTTGATCAGTTGCCCCGTGACTTGTGACCCGTAGATAGTTGACTTTTTGACCCTTTGACCGTTGACTTTTTGACCTTCGACCGTTGACTCTTTTTTTTTTTAATTCTTCTACCAGGTGCGGCTCGTGCGAGCCTTGCACTCCCTGGTAGACTTAGAAATTTTTAGTCGTTTTAAATTCTTCTACCAGGTGAGGCTCGTGCGAGCCCTACACTCCCTGGTAGACTTAGAATTTTTTAGTCATTTTTAAATTCTTCTATCAGGTGTGGCTCGTGCGAGCCCTGCACTACCTGGTAGACTTAGAATTTTTTATGTTTAGCTCTTCCATTTGATGGACTAGGAACTTTTTCATTTTGTTCTTCCACCTTGGTGGGATTAGAACATTTTCAATTTGTTCTTCCACCTAGGTGGACTTAGAACTTTTTGCTCTTCCACCTTGATGAACTTAAAACATTTTCATTTTGCTCTTCCACGTTGGTGGACTTAGAACATTTTTAACTTTGTTGTAGTAGAATCGCATAGTTGGCCCCCACTCGAGTAGAGTTTTATGTCTTGAAGTCTAACTCGAGTCTAATTTTTCTCAAATGATCTAACTCTCATAAATGCAATAAGTAGAAAAAATACAATCTTATTCATTTTATTGTCGAACTTCTTACAATAGAAGAATTTATTGGAAATGAAGAATGCAATAAATAAAATTGCTGAAATAAAATCTAAGTTGTTTGACATCTTCATAGGTATTGTAGAGCCTTTTAGATTAGTTTGATCTCAGTGACCCAGCATGGTCCTTTCTAGAGCTTTGGCTCTTTTTCAATAGTCGGACCTCCAAAGATGGTTCTTATGTCTCCATCTGGAAAATCATGATTATCATGGTCATGGTCTTTCTTATCTCCTTTACTTCTCACGAATTCTTTCAAGTAACCTCTTTGAATAAGGGTCTCAATTTCTTCCTTGAGATCAAAACAATCAGAGGTAGTATGACCGTGGTCTTTGTGGAAGAGGCAATACTTGTCTTTGTTCCTCTTGTTTGACTCTGCTTTCATCCTAGATGGCCACCTAACCAAGTCTTTATCTTTGATCTCCAAGAGTAGTTGTTCAATAGGGACCGTGGTGGGAGTGTATTTTTTAAACTTACTTTGAGGAAGACTCAGCTTCTCAAGTTGATCTCCCGACTTATGTCTTCTGTCATCCTCATGACGGTCAGTCCCCCAGACAAACTCTTCTATTCGATATCTCTTCTTGTGTTATGATCGTTTACTACTACCTCCTTCATCTGAACTCCTTCTCGCATTAAGCAACTCTCCAGTGCTCATATATTTTTGCGCTCTAGCGAGGAGCTCGGTGTATGTAGCAGGTGTTTTCTTTCCTAGTGACCACAAGAACTTTTCATCTTTCAAACTAGCCATCACAGTAGTCAGAGCAATATCATCACTGTAACCTTCCACCTTCAGTGCCTCATTGTTAAATCTCACTGCATAGTCGCGGAGACTCTCCTCTGACTTTTGACGCACAGTCAGAAGGTACGTGGCTGGTTTCTTATGATCTTTTCCACCAAGGAACTGAGTTACAAAAGACCGAGTAAGATCTTTAAATGAAGATATGGATCTCGGCTTGAGCTGCCTGTACCACCCGCGAGCAGGGCCTCCTAATGTAAGGGGGAACGGGCTACACTTGATAGCATCTCAGACTCCCTGGAGTTCCATCCAGGTCCGAAATGTATCAACATGCTCGATTGGATCATTTGAACCATCGTATGCAGTCATAGTTGGCATTTTAAACTTGGTTGGAAGCTCCACCTCCATTATATCATCAATGAATTGCGGCTTAGTTTGCTCGAGTAGATCTTCTAACAGAAGAGGAGTCTTTCCTTCATACTCTTTTTTCATATGACCAAGTTGATCTTGGAGCTTTTTCAACTCTGGTGCCCAAGGTTGAGAACTTTCTGTAGTAGACTTCTTAATATTTGCATGTTCTTTTCTCTTTTGATTGAGAACTTCTCTGAGGTCGGACTTTCGTTTCTTACTAGGATGCTGGTTGGGAGGAGAGTTAAGAGAGGAAGAGGAATTGTCTTGGATATTTAGATTTGACTTCTCTTTTGAACCACCCTTCTCATTATTCCGCGATTCACCTATGCGCTCTATAGGCTCTTTGTCTTTTTTGGATTGGACTTCTTGATTGTCAGTAGGGGATTGATGGTCAGTTCTCTGTGTAAGGATTTCGAATACTTTAGCAAGATCTCGATTCACACCTCGGACTTGTTCTTCTAGAGCATCAACCCTTCCGCCTGGCATTGGCACAACTCTTTCCAGTTCTTGATTTTCATCAACTTCTTGTAGCTCCCTAGTGCTACGAGTTTTATGTCTTGTATTATGACGGTTTTCACTGTCTTCAGTATCATCACCGTGTTGCTGACTTCTACGACCCATCCTTGATGGTAGAGCATTTAGTTATATACTCTTCCCACAGACGGCGCCAAATGTTGTTGCGTAAAAATGGATATCTTCCACGTAGGCAACGAACTTAATTTATGAGACGAGTCGGAGGTAGTGCGCTATTTCGACGGCGTGCTACGTAGGTACCTGCACATGAAAGGAAAAGAGCACCGGTATGGTGCCGACCTAACACCCTCTGATGCTAAAGTCAGAGCAAGCAGAGCTAGTGTGCCAGAGAGAATAGTAGTAGAATTTAGTTACCTAATGAATGAATTTCTTCCCCTATTTATATGATAGGAGGTTGATGACATCATCATGCCACGTGTCGCATCGAGATTGGGCCACGTGTTGCTTCCCAACTACGTGTCACTTGTTGGTCATGCCACGTGTCATCGTTTGATTGGATATCAATATAATGTAGTTTCTTGGTCTTTGATACGTAGTCTTATTAGATGACGTAGACATAGACTCTCGGGACTATGTAGACGTACCTTACTACACTACAAAAGACTAGAGTACTATCGACGTCGCTCGACGTCGGTAATAGCAATGACGGCGTCGGTATTGGGCATTTCCGACGTCAGGCCAACGTCGGCAGTGACGTCGGTAATGCCACGTCGGCTTTGCTCATTTTGAGCATTGCCGATGCCACGTCGGTAATTCCTATATTGGCATTGCCGACGCCGCGTCGGTAAAGCCTATATTGGTATTGCCGACGTGGCGTCGGTAAAGCCTATATTGGCAAAAAAAAAAGTGCATCAAAATTTGATCATTTTTATACAAAAGTTGATGTATCTATTAAAACAACATAAGAAAACTAATCTAATTAGAAAAACAAAAATCATTCAACTAGATCAATAGACTTAGAACACTAATATTCCAGATTACAACTTGTAAATTAACAAGAGTTTCAATAAGGAAAGTAATAATAGGAAACGTGTGAAGGAAAAATAAACCAACCATAATAGCTACCTGGGAATCCCTTTGGTAAAATAAAATCTTTTATGGGATCTGGTAGCCAGTCTTTATTAGAAAAATGAGATCTTTCGAATCCATTGGATGTTGGAGATGGTTGTTCATTCAAGAAAAGATTGCAACTGTAAGTCGTCATCAAGAATATACCTGTTCAATGGAATCATAAATCAAGAAACATATCTCATACCAAAAAGCTTATGTTGATTAACATTTAGTAGATCATCAACTTTCTTTAATTTGTTTTCATTCAATAACAGGAAATTCCACTTTACTACACTACAATTAGTCAATGCCCCAATCAAATTTCTATGTAATTCTCATCCAACAACTTCAAAAAAAAAATCTACATCCTCAACTGCATATGATAAGGTTCTTAATTACAAGGAATACATCTAACATAAGATTTGCTTCACTAGAGTAACACTAACAAGACTACAAAAATACAAACGAGAATCTAGCAGAGGAAATTCGTCGCCTCCTAAGACAATTCAGTAAAACGAATCATATGAACAATTAACAGATCTCTTTACAGTAGTATTTCCATATTTCTCGACGAAAACAACTCGTCGTTGACTATTTTCTCTACAAACCAAAAATCTAGAAAGAATCACAATCAAAATTAACGAAACATAAGAATTAATATTGAACAATATTCGTAAGCATTAAATTGATAATTTCAGCCTAAATTAGATACAAGATTATAGATAAAAACCAAACTACACATAAAATATTTCAGAAAACAATGTTTAATCAACTTCTCTTCATTTTTAACTAAGAATTTGTAAATTTCCAAGATAACAAAAAGAGAAAAAATTTGCTTACATAAAATTTGGTGGTGCCGTAATAGTTCACTTAGATTGGAGGTTGAAGAGTAAGAGGAAAGAGTAGCATAAAAAAATTGTTAAAAAAACTACAAAAATTGAAAACAAACACATGAAATTATCTCAAAATTACTAAAAAACTATTCAATCTATCACATATTTTACAAAAGCACAACAAATTCTAAAGAAAAACTTCAATATTAACCTAAATTGCAAAATGAAATTTTTATAAAAAAAAACCCTAAACCCCCAAATCACTCAAAATCTTAAGTATTTTGAGAAATTAAAGCTTAGAAATGTACCTAAACGTCACGCAAATGAAAACCCACGGCTTTGAACGGAGAAAAACGGTTAAAAAATGGCCAAAAATGGAGGTTTCAGCTAGAGTAGTACGCGGCTTTGTGTTGCGCGAAGAAGAGGAAGAAAAGAAAAAAAGTCTCGGACTGATTGTGCAGAGGTGTTTGGGGGTTTTATTTTGATAGACATTACCGACGCCATATCGGGCGTCGGTAGTACATTTAATGAGCGTCGGCAATGCTCCGCATGAGCATTACCGACGCTACGTCGGTAATAACATTACAATATTGATACTCACGTGAAGGTATTACCGATGTGGCGTCGGTAATACCCTTCCCAAGCAAAGTATTACCGACGCTACGTCGGTAATAACGTTACAATATTAATACCTTTAGTTTATTATATTAACACATATTACCGACGCCACGTCGGTAATACCCTTCTATTACCGACGCATATGAGTAGCGTCGGTAGTTCTAGCGTCGGTAATACTAACACTTCTTGTAGTGCTAGGCGATGTAGACGTAGCCTGATTAGATGACTTAGACGTAGACTCCCAGGCAACGTAGATGTAGCCTCCTAGGTGACGTAGCTTTATCTTTTCAGGTGACGTAGACATGCCGATTGTGTATTCTTTGAACAAGTTTAGAAATTCCACTTGTACTGATATAATTTCACCCATAACAGTAATCATCCTTTATTTAAGTTAATTTAAAAAAAAATGAAAAAATTGAAAACAAAAATTGAAAAACGGAAATAAACAGTATTGGGTAAGACATACAAATGAGCAATGTGCGGGCAGACCACATATAATTAGGTGATGATTTAGCCCATATGGAAAAAAATTATATACTTAGTTATTTTTAAATATTATTATCATTATTTCCCTCACATTTTATTTAATCAAAAATTAAACTTGATCGGAACCCTCATTTTTAAAGAAGTTGGAAATCTTATTAACAGCCAACTAACTAAAAACAGAAAAGTAATCTAACTCTAGTTAGCTACTAACTTGATTAAATTCAAATCTAACCTAAGGAGGGTTAAAAATGAAATATGTCAAATAATAACGTAACCACTTAAATAAAAGATAAATGAGTACATAAAATTATATTTTTCAATACAAGAAAACAATGTTGAATTGTTTATAAAGCTATTTTACAATATTATCATGTAGTATTTGTTTCTTTAATTTCATTATTTTTTTTTTAGAATGAATGATAAATTAGGTCAGTTATCATTTCTTCTACATTTATTTTTTGTGTGGTAAATGTAAAATAAAATAAAATGTAATACGTACACATTAAATATATGGAAGTGATTACTAAACACTTTAGGTCAAGATGAGTGAAGAAACGTAAGATGATTATCAAATCAGTCAAAAAATTTCAACTAATTTATCTTCTTAATTATTAAATGGCGGGAGATATACTGAGAGGTAGTTACTACAGTTATTCAACTGACTTTCTCTATATATTAAACTCAACTCAGACTATGCTAAAAAAAAAAAGTCAACTCTCAAAAGTCATATTTTTCTTTTAATTTCTCTGAGAAAGCTGTCAACAAATCACAAGAACTCCTATCATGGAAGAGTACGTAATGTTGATTTTTTTTTAGATTTTCTTAATCTTCTGTTGTTGTTGTTCGCATTCATTAGGTTGATTTCTTGATCGTACGTATTGTTAAATTTTAGATTTTATGTTCTTAACTTTTCTTTCTTTTCTTTCAAAATAGAAATTTTAGATTTATATTTTTCTGTTGTTGTTATTAAAATTTTAGATTTTATGTTTTTTGTTAAATCTTCTTTCTTTTCTTTCAAAATAGAAATTTTAGATTTATATTTTTCTGTTGTTGTTAGCATTCTTTAGGTTGATTTCTTGATCGTACGTATTGTTAAATTTTAGATTTTATGTTCGTCACATTTCTTTTGTTAACTTTTCTTTCTTTTCTTTCAAAATAGAAATTTTAGATTTCTATTTTTCTGTTGTTGTTAGCATTTTTACTTTGATTTCTTGATTATACGTATGGTTAACATTTTAGATTTTATGTTTTTTTGTTAACTTTTCTTTCTTTTCTTTCAAAATAGAAATTTTAGATTTCTATATTTCTATTGTTGTTAGCATTCTTTACTTTGATTTCATGATCGTACGTATGGTTAAGATTTTAGATTTTATGTTTTTTTTAACTCTCCTTTCTTTTCTTTCAAAATAGAAATTTTAGATTTCTATTTTTCTGTTGTTGTTAGCATTCTTTACTTTGATTTCTTGATTATACGTATGGTTAAGATTTTAGATTTTATGTTTTTTGTTAACTTTTCTTTCTTTTCTTTCAAAATAGAAATTTTAGATTTCTATATTTCTGTTGTTGTTAGCATTTTTACTTTGATTTCATGATCGTACGTATGGTTAAGATTTTAGATTTTATGTTTTTTTGTTAACTCTCCTTTCTTTTCTTTCAAAATAGAAATTTTAGATTTCTATTTTTCTGTTGTTGTTAGCATTCTTTACTTTGATTTCTTGATTATACGTATGGTTAAGATTTTAGATTTTATGTTTTTTGTGAACTTTTCTTTCTTTTCTTTCAAAATAGAAATTTTAGATTTCTATTTTTCTGTTGTTGTTAGCATTCTTTACTTTGATTTCTTGATTATACGTATGGTTAAGATTTTAGATTTTATGTTTTTTGTTAACTTTTCTTTCTTTTCTTTCAAAATAGAAATTTTAGATTTCTATTTTTCTGTTGTTGTTAGCATTCTTTACTTTGATTTCTTGATCGTTATTGTTAAATTTTAGATTTTATGTTCTCACATTTATTTTTGTTAACACTCTTTTCTTTTCTATCAAAACAGTCTAGAAAGATACATGATTATTTTGTCAAACTGTCATATGACAAGACGGCTGAAAGTTTCAAAATAGAAACAAAAGCTCAAAATGGTAAATTTATTTAATTAATAAATTTTAGCTATATATTTAATACATATATTTTATTAATTCTATCTTTTTTTCTTTTCAAGCTACAGGAAATGATACAAAACCATTTCTTTCTAAATGGTGGGAGAAATTCTTGGATTTTTTTTCTCTTGCCAAAAACAAAAAGCTACAAGTTGATGATAAACCAAATAATGTGAGAAACCCTAAAAAAATATATCATTTTTTATTGATTTTTTTTTTATCATTAAATTTTGTCTAATTTTTGTTTTTGGTTTTTGGTTTTTAATTTCAGGCACAACTAGCTCACAGCAAGGAGGCCACAAATATGTAAGTTTTCTTAATTTTTGTTATGCTTTTGTTGTTAATTAGTAGAGATTTTGTAACTTAAGTAAATTTGTATTTTTTTTTTATGTGAAGGTTGAATCATTATCTACATGATTATATTGTGAAGAGAGATTTGACCCTGACTCAATGGAAGGACCTATTAAGGGACTAAGGGAGGCCATGGCGCCCCAAAGATTTTTATAAAATATTGTATGTATATATATGCTCAAATTTTGAAATGTTATAAATATAATTTTTTAATTTTTTGTGTCAAAGTTTTTCATAAATTTTTCATAAACATTCACTTGTTTTTAAAAGCTATAAATGTATTTTTCAACTTTTTGTTTAGATTTAACTCGTTACCAAATTAATATTTAAATATACATAATATATATTTATTTTATTTTATCAAGCCCCCGCAAGTATTATTTCTTGGGTTCGCCCATGATGGAAACCTTTACTGTCCGACAAACCACTTGCTTCTTGCTTTATCAAGGTGATTATTCTCAATTTGGTTTTTTAGTTTATGGTTTTTTTTATAAAAAAATCAAATTTGGTCAGCCAAAAATCATATTGTCTTTGGAATTTTTTAAAAAGAAAAAAAAATCACCTTTTATTTTAAATAACTAAATTTGCAGGATCTAGAAACTATAGAGAAGTTTCGATATTGACCTCCTTAATGGTTGAAGAGCATAGGAAATCAATGGATGTTGAGAGGAAAAGGAAGGAAATAGAATATCCTCAAACAAAGGGGAAGGTATCTCTATTTTTTTTTTTTTAAAAAAAACTTTTTTCCTAATTAATTTATAATTGATAATTTAGATTTGATTGTGAATAAACCTATTTGTTTGTTTTTAAAAATTGAAATGAATAAGTAGTAACTAGATTATCTATAACAATATCCTTATTTCCTTTTTTATTTCTTTCAACTAAAGTTGTTAGAATTTTCGAAGGATTTTAAAGATCTTTGGTAGAGAAGTAGTAGATTTTGATGTAATATTTACAAAAATATCAACTTAAAAAAGTATTTGTAAATATATCAATTTTTATTATGTAAATTTAGTGTAAAAATATGTAATTCAATGTTTATCACTGATTCACCCGATCAAATTTTTTTTATATTTACAAATATATTTTTGAGCTTTTATTTATACAAATATTATTAAAAGAAAATTGCTAGATTTGTAAATGCCCATTTTAAATATTCTTCATTAAAAGTGGTCACATTTTTAAAGCTGGTTAAAAATCTTCTATAAATATAATATTTTTTTCAAAGGTCATTAGCAACCTCGAAATAACCCAATTTCTTATAGTGTGTCTTAGTAATGGAAATATATATAGATTTGAAATGATATTTTGCTTATAACTTTTTCTATAAAATTGGGATTGCTACGAATTTAGATTCAATGGAAAGATATTGAAAAAAATGAATGAAATCGATATCTTATCTGCGTGAAACAAAGTCTAGTAGAAGAAGTTAACACCAAAATACTAAATTTCTAATGGAAAAAAATTTGGAAAAAAAAAATGGTTTGATCGGACCGATCATGATCGGTCCAATAAACCGGTCTGATTGGACAGATCCCATACCACATTTTTTTTCAGATTTTTTCTTCAGAAATTTAGTATTTTGGTGTTAACTTCTTCAACTAGACTCTGTTTCACGTAAATACGATATCGATTTCATTCGTTTTTTTCGATATGTATCCATTGAATCTAAATTCATAGCAATCTCAATTTTGTAGAAAAAGTTGCGAGCAAAATATCATTTCAAATTTATTATGAATGACCTGACCAATCATAGAAAACGATCGTTCATATCGTGATCTTGTGAGATTTTTCAAAAGAAAAAAGAATCCCATTTTTTTTACAACATTTTTGTATTTTTGTCGTAAGTTCTTCATCTGGACTCCATTTCACGCAAGTAAACTATCAATTTCATTCATTTTTTCAATATCTATTGAATCTAAATTTGTAGCAATCTCAATTTTACAGAAAAAGTTATGAGAAAAATACTTTTTCAGACCTTTTGATTTTTTTACCAAATAGTGACATCAATAAAGAGTATTAAATATAAAAATTAGAAACGGAGGTCAGGGCCTTATTTTAAAGGTCATCTTAGTAAATTTCCCCATAACTTAACCCTCATCAATTCTTCAAATTTATCAAACAATATGAGAGGCAACTACTACAAAAGAAAAAAAAAGAGCCATTATTAAATCGAATAACAATCTCTCTTTCTCTATATATTCTAGAATGATAAAATGCAACTAATTTTGAATAAACAAATCAAAAGTTTAATTTTCTTTTAATTTCTCAAATCACAAGCCCTAAAGTTGGTGAAGGAAGGAACTCCACTCGTTACTATCATGGAAGACGATACCCAAAAGATATAGTCATTTCTTTTCTTTGTTGAGTAATCATGACCTGCTAAATTTCATATTTTTTACGTTTCTTTTTTTGTTCTTTACATTCATTTTCTTTTTAAGTAATCACCGTAATGTTAAATATCTTTACTTTTCTTGTTCTATTATTGTGTATTTTACAATAATTATGTACGCTACTAAAAACTCGATCTATATGTTCAATAGAAATCTCAGGACAATGAAGGTCCAATCTCGGGACAAACTGTTGAGTATATGTGAAGCCAAATCAAAGATTGAAAGCCCATGGCCCATGTTGTTAGTCAAAGTCCTCAGCCAAAGCAATTGAAAGTGAATTAAACTTTGATTGGATGAGATGAATTATTACATCATGTGGGCTTTAGAAAAAAGTTGGCATTAGTATTTTATTGCATCGTAAAGTGTGATGATAAAATTATAGGGCTCAACTTGTTATTGGATTTGGCAGATATATATACATATAAATAGAGGCGGTGTTTTTTTTTTTTGTGATCTACTCTGCAGCCGTGGGAGCCAATTCAGGGAAGAAAAAATTACATGAGGTTTTTTTTCTTCCCGGTGTGTTGATTCGATGTTGAGTGATTGAGGGTTAGTGAGAGTTTGAGAGAAATATTGTAAAAGAAAGGGTTTTCTTTCTTGAGGGCTTTTGAGCGGTTAATACACTGTTTTATGTATTGGATATTTCTCTATTGTAATTCTGATTCATCATAGTGGAATCCGCAACGGTAGCAACTGGACGTAGCCAATTTGGGTGAACTAGTATAAATTCTTGTGTCTTTTATATTGTTTTATTTATTTAATTTCTCGATCACTTTTTATTCCTAACAGTGAATGTGGGAAGATGTTTTTTCCCAACAACTGGTATCAGAGCTTTAGGTTATAATTGTCCGCAGATTCAAGTTAGGAGTGACAAGCAGGTATGTCAAACTTTATGAGCCCGGTGAAGTTTGATGTGGAGAAATTTGATGGGATGATCAATTTTGGCTTGTGGCAAGTGCAAGTCAAGGATGTATTGAT
This sequence comes from Gynostemma pentaphyllum, assembly GCA_028015215.1. Lineage (NCBI taxonomy): Eukaryota > Viridiplantae > Streptophyta > Magnoliopsida > Cucurbitales > Cucurbitaceae > Gynostemma > Gynostemma pentaphyllum. The sequence continues at coordinate 40,759,215 of CM051348.1, read as the reverse complement.
ACAATCTGGGTTACACAAGGCTTTGAAAGGAAAACCGAGCGGTGGTGCTCTCAATTAGTCAAGCGGTGATGGTGATTCAATGAAATGATATTGTCTGTTAGGCTATATGTTTACTTTGAAGGAACAGGAATGAAGGAATAGGAATAAAATTATTTCATTCTCATTGTTCTGGTTTATCTAAAACTTAGAATGAGAATAGGAGTGTGAGACCCACACAATTTGGTAATCTCATTCCCAATTTTCAAATGATTTCATTACCTCGTATAACTTCATCAATCTTATTCTCATTCCTTATTTTATGGGTCTCACCAACTTTTATATTTTATTTATTTTATTTTCTCTCTACTTTTTGTGGATCCCACATGAATTAATATTTCATTATCATTTTAAGACTCTAGTAAACAATATTAATAGTAATTGTTTTCATTCTCATTCCAAATTTTATTTAGTAAACATATAATCAAAGAAATTTTATTCTCATTCCATAATTTTTCATTCCGATTGATTTTCCGATTCTTTATCATTCTCCTTCCCGTTAAGTAAACGGGACCTTAGTTTTAACACTTTAATTTGACAAAAGTTGGACTATAAAAAGTGTTGGGGTGAAAAAAAATCAAATTGATAGTCTAAGGGAATTGAAAAAACTTGAGAGTGTAAGGTTATTGGTGCATTTAACCCTTTCATAAATAATGACCCTAAATATACAAATATCTAATTATGAAAAAATTATTCCTAAAAAAAAACAGTAACATAAACGACTTTTAAAACTGTAACCAAATAGAATCTTAATTATTCCAGTTAAAATTTATAATAAGTTACTATTATATTAATTACGTATAATATTTAACTAAAGTATACAGAATGGAATGAAATGAAATTTTTATAATTATAAGGATTTAAACTAACACATGACATTACAATAGATCAAACACATAATTCAACCTTCATCCACAGTTAAACATAGATTATACAATTTAAAAGTGTGTAGTTTTCATGAAAATTATATAGTATTTCTATCATTATATTTTTTCACAATTCAATTCAATATATATCATTTAAATGGGTGTGATCTCATTATTTTTTTTTTAATCACAAAACTCTTATAAATTTGTTATTTTTTTAATGAAATTCTTAATTTTCTTAATCGAGTAAGATTCCTTAATGTATGTTTCGAAATAATTTTGATTTTTTAAACTTTATTATATATAAAAAAAAAAAAAAAGATAAGGAGGATCTCATGACATAAAAGATGAATAAGAAAACACTTTTTAACTGCACACCATACCAATGTATAGAACCGAACAACAATATATGAACAAAACAAATAACAAAAATATGAAAATTATGGAAACATATCCCAAGCAGAGTAGTTCATGAGATCACTATCGATATCACTATGATTATCATCCTTCCAGAACATAGCACAAAAAGAATCTATATTCTCTTAAATAATATTCATGATAATTAATAAATATATTGACCATTTTTATTAAACATACGTGTTATTACTAAATATTATCCTATAGAATTAAGTTAAGAAACTTTTTTCCTAATTATTGAAGAGCGAAGTTTTATCTGACATTTCATAGACTCGACTTGATCCGACGGTTCTCGTTGTCCTGTTCATCATGCTTTTGATAATCTAATCATCTCCTTATGGTTTTACGTACTAACTTAGCCAAATTAAAGCAGATCAACCGTCTTGATTGACGTTTGTGGTTAAACCACGGCAGGGTTGACTTTAGACCAATAGCCGGCACAAGGCTTTTCAATGCAAAATTCTTTTGATATATATTAAAAGAAAAAATTAGATTTGGAAAAATGTTGTGTAATTGGGTATAAAATCAATATAGCTTAAGTTGGTTTTATTTTGCGGAAAAAAAATGAATTTATTGCTTTATTTAAGGGTAAACTGCAAATAACACCCTTGTGGTTTCGGTCAAATTCATGAAAAGTTCTTGTAGTTTAAAAATGGCAAATCACACCCCGTACTTCTAAATTATATCAATATGACCCCTCCCCTTCAATGGTGTAAATTTTCTTTTAGCCGTAACTTTTTCGTTTGAACTCCGATTTTGATGATTCAAGATGTTTTGGAATCCTCTTTTCGGGCTCTACGTCATGGTTATCTCAAACATTCAAAAATTTTAATAAATAACAGAGTTTTATTATTGTCAAAATATTTGGTATGATTACAATAATTAACCCCGATATTTACTGATGATTTAGAAGTTTTCAAGTGACCATAAAGTAGAGCCCGGAATGAGGATTCCAAAACATCTTGAATCATCAAAATCGAAGTTCAAACGAAAAAGTTATGGCTAAAAGAAAATTTACACCATTGAAGGGGAGGGGTCATATTGATATAATTTGGAACTACGGGGGTGTGATTTGCCATTTTTAAACTACATGGACTTTTCATGATTTTGACCGAAACCATAAGGGTGTTATTTGCATTTTACCCTTTATTTAACTATTAGAAACCAAACCAAACCGTTCACTATAAAGAAGCCGAACCAAACCGAACCGGATTGGTTTGGCTTGGTTCGGTTTGGTCTTGCATTTTTTTGTCTTTATCCTTCGTTACTTAATTTACATCATGAAAAGTTCAACAAAATCTAAAAAATGACTTTCAAAAATTTTAGGACGACTAATTTCAATTAATCAAAAAGTTCATATAACAAATAAAACAAAAATTACAAACATAATCATAATAAAATTCATAAAATCTTGTTATAATTACACAAATATAACACAATATGGTTGAAAATCCTTCTTATTATTTCATTTATCAAGTTTTAGTGAATATTTAAAAATTATATTATATTATATATATATATAATATAATGTCTATTGGATTGGATTGGTTTGGATCGCTACAAAAATCTGTAAAACCTAACCAAACCGTTATTTATTGGTTTGGGTTGGTTTGGACAAATTGTAGTTTAAAAACCAAACCAAACCAGTTTGGATTGGTTTGGTTCAGTTTGGACAGATGGATTGGTTTGGATTTGTTCACCCCTAATTAGAATAAAGTAAATTATAGATTGAAATAAATTTAATGTTGATTTTTTTATTTTTTATTTTTAATGACTTGATCAACATAATTGAGTTTTATTCATTCTTGAGCGGGAGGATTGTAGATACTTCAACTTTGACACCGGTGTGATCATTTGTCTAAAATGAATGCATCTTATTTAGAATTAAACATCTTATGAAAAGGAAGAATATTTAAGTTCTGGCGTATATATTTTTATTCTTTTGGAATATAATATATTAGTAAATAATAAATATCTTTCGAAAAAAAACCATGAGATCTATTGGTATATTTTATCTAAAAGGAATAAAATATCTAAGAAAGTTGGGAAGAATATTTCAGCAGATAAAAGTATTCTTTCTATGAATATGTACAAGATTCTCCATGTATGGTGTGTTGGGTATTTGTGAAAACAAATCAAACTTATTAAAGAAGCCTTTGAAGGCCCATGGCCCATTTGACATATTTGGTTCCAATTTGTTCAACCGTATGGTAAAATTGATTTGCTAATAAAATCAATTTGTGGATTTTTTAATATTGTTGCACGGAGAAACGTGAAGTAATTAAATTGGTTGTCTTCAACTTGGATGAGCGGTGGATTTTGTCTTTGACCTATTTTTTGAGCCGTGAGGTTTTAAATAATAGAACAGAGACAAACAACGTGGATCGCCAATTTGAGAGTGCCAAGCCGAGTGCCGAGGGTTTTGGTGAGAGTTTGAGGGAAATATTGTAAAAGAAAGGGTTTTTCTTTCTTGAGGGCTTTCGAGCGGTTAATACACGGGTTAGTGTATTGAATATTTCTCCATTGTAACTCTGATTCATCATAGTGGATTCCGCAGCGGTAGCAACTGGACGTAGCCAATTTGGGTGAATCAATATAAATTCTCGTGTCTCTTTGATTGTGTGTTATTCTTTAATTTCTTGGTTGCTTGTTTTATTCCTAACGGTGAACGTGGGAAGGTGATTTTTCCCAACAACTGGTATCAGAGCTTTAGGTTATAATTGTCCGCATAATTCAAGTTAGGAGTGAAAAGCAGGTATGTCAAACTTTATGAGTCCGGTGAAGTTTGATGTGGAGAAATTTGATGGGATGATCAATTTTGGCTTGTGGCAAGTGCAAGTCAAGGATGTATTGATACAATCTGGGTTACACAAGGCTTTGAAAGGAAGACCGAGTGGTGGTGCTCTCAATCAGTCAAGCGATGATGGTGATTCAATGAAATCATATGGCAGTGGTTCTAGTGGAGGTGCTAAGAAGTCTAGTTCGAATGATGAAGATTGGGAGGAGATGGATTTGAAGGCGGCAAGCGCGATAAGACTTTGTTTGGCTACAAATGTTCTTGCAAATGTGCATGGAATTTTGACAGCTAAAGAACTTTGGGAGAAGCTTGAAGCCTTGTATCAAGCTAAGGGTATCTCAAATCGGTTGTACCTGAAGGAGCGGTTTCACACACTGCGAATGGATGAAGGTACAAAAATCTCAGATCACTTGAGTGTTCTCAATGGCATTGTTTCTGAACTGGAGGCAATTGAAGTGGATGTAGATGAAGAGGATAAGGCTCTTAGGCTTATCTTGTCTCTTCCAAAATCATATGAGCACATGAAGACGGTTCTAATGTATGGAAAAGATTCTTTAGATTTTGCAGAAACTACAAGTAAACTCTTATCAGAGGAGAGGAGGTTGAAGAGTGAAGGGCGCGATTCACATAACAACTCTATGTTGGTAGTTGGCAATGGGAAGAAGAAGAATTTCATACAAAAGAAAGGTCACTGGGAATGTGGATTATCCTGGTCACCTGAAAAGAGATTGTCCAAACAGAGCAGGTTCGGCAAAGGGTTCTGAGTTGGAAGCTAACATTGTCTCTCTTGTAAAGGGAGACAACGACTTTGTTTGAAGAAGGAGGAAATTCATCCTCATGGTATGACCGCTTTACCATGATAGAGGATGTGTTGTTAGCGGATGCACGCGGGCATTGACTTGACGGTTATGCAAGGCGTGTGGAATGATGTCGATGGTTGAAGAACTTCCGGGGAAGTCAAGTAGGTGGAAGTTGCACCATAATTTCAACAAGGTTTATCGACATGTGCCGGAGAAAGGGGAAATCTTGAAAGGTGATATTTCAAGTGGTCCACTTATATGGTGGAGTAGGATAGCTCTCAAATTTGAGAACTATGATTGTCGGTGAAGACAATGATTATAGCAGATGCTATGGTTTATTCTATCTTGCTAAGGTGGAATTGAAGGAGTCGCTACCGTTGCAGTGAAGACATGGTGTTTTGATGTTGTCTTCAAGGTGGAATTTGTTGGGTATTTGTGAAAACAAATCAAACTTATTAAAGAAGCCTTTGAAGGCCCATGGCCCATTTGACATATTTGGTTCCAATTTGTTCAACCGTATGGTAAAATTGATTTGCTAATAAAATCAATTTGTGGATTTTTTAATATTGTTGCACGGAGAAACGTGAAGTGATTAAATTGGTTGTCTTCAACTTGGATGAGCGGTGGATTTTGTCTTTGACCTATTTTTTGAGCCGTGAGGTTTTAAATAATAGAACAGAGACAAACAACGTGGATCGCCAATTTGAGAGTGCCAAGCCGAGTGCCGAGGGTTTTGGTGAGAGTTTGAGGGAAATATTGTAAAAGAAAGGGTTTTTCTTTCTTGAGGGCTTTCGAGCGGTTAATACACGGGTTAGTGTATTGAATATTTCTCCATTGTAACTCTGATTCATCATAGTGGATTCCGCAGTGGTAACAACTGGACGTATCCAATTTGGGTGAACCAATATAAATTCTCGTGTCTCTTTGATTGTGTGTTATTCTTTAATTTCTTGGTTGCTTGTTTTATTCCTAACGGTGAACGTGGGAAGGTGATTTTTCCCATCATGGTGAAAATGGTTGTACTAATAATAATAATAATAATAATAATGGTGGAAATGGTGGGTTTGATTTCGTGAATTGATTAAGTCGCCTCCAAATTATTTTAGAAATTTCTCCCACATTTTTAACTATCAATTTCATAATTAAGAAGAATTATAAAGCAATAATTCTGATGGAGACGGTTTTCTTCACTAAAACTCCAAGTATTAAATTTCATTTTTATTAGGACGAGTTATTTATTAGTCAACGTATACATTTAATTAAATGGAAATTTTCAAGTGTACCTGATTCAAGAACTTAAAACTAATCGAGAATCTTGTTTTGGAGCTATAACTAATAACAAATAGAGAATCTTGCCTTTGAGCTACGTTAGATGTGAACCATTAATAAATAAATTATTTTCAACAATTTCTTTTAGTACATTAGTCATTTTAATTTTTTTTTTTATTTAAAAGAATAGGATCTATAATTCATTAATTGTATTTCTATGGAAAACTAAATATAAGATGATTTTGGTCTTGAAAATTTCACTTTATATTTTTAATTTAATCTTTTAAATTTTAAATATAACAAATAAATGACATGATTCTTTTGATTGATGATCAATATCTATATTACTAACTAGAGAACACAAAATTGATATATATTTTTTGTAATTTAATGAGCTATGTCAATTTTTTAATTAAAATTTAATTTTAAAAAATAATAATTAGATCTAGAATTTAATAATATTAAAATCTCAAAACCGTTACTTGTTTTGTTTGTTTTTTTTTTTTAATTTCATCTAAAAGTTCACCCCTCCTAAACTCAATTAATTGAATAATTTTTAAAATTTTATCTTAAAAAAATAAAATTTATCACATGTGTATACTGATTTGAGAAACACTCGTAATTTTCTTGATATTATTCTAGACAATTGAATAATACTAGCATAGTACCTTTTCCATTTTTTTTTTTGAAAAAAGAAAGTTTTAATATAATACAAATATTTTATAATAAAAACATATTCAAGTGTCAAAATGGAACATGCGAATTTGGATGGGTAAAGCTGTCTTGTTACATGTATTGCAATATTTACAAAGTATTCATATAATAATTCTAATAATGAATGTATATAAAAAAAATTCCCATCAAGGAAACTAGCCCAGATGGAGGAATGAGGTTTATTTCTGTCTTATTACAATGTAACCAAAATACCAACAAATGGACTCCATTACCCTCCTTTTTTTTAAAATTTTTATTTTTATTATAAACTATTATATTTTATTGCCACCCTTTATAAATTTATTTGTATTATCATTTTTATTTGATTTATTTTCGTTGGGTGAGATTCCCCATTGATTTCATTCTATCTCTCTTTTAATTTCTTTTGCATAAAATATGAGGTTCATCATGAGAGAACCTTTCTTAATAATCTTCATTGCTTATCAATTGATCAATCACTCAACTTCATAGCTTAAAATATAAAATTAACAACGATTTAGTGAAATATAAGTTAAGCTTTTGTCTAACGAATGAGTTAATATTGTAGCATAATATTTTAGATAGGAATGTTAAAATGGATAATGGTGCTTACACGTAAGTAGGAATCGTCACATTAGTAAAGAAATTATATTTTTTTTCTTTCTTTTAATTACTATGATTTCTTATCATATTGTAAACGTATTTGGGTGCTTATTGTTATATCAAAATTTAGCTCGGTAACATTTTTAAATATATAAATGGCCATTTTCCACTTTTTATGATTTTTTATACCCTTATTACCCTTCCACTTTTTTGCTTTTAATTTTATTTATAATATTTTAGTTAAAAATATCTGTCATAAAGGTTTTTTTTAGCAAGCCAATTAAGTTATAAATCTCTTAAATTTGGTCAATTGGAGTATAGTTCAACTGCTTAGACACCTACTCCTTTCCCTTCACGTCGAATCGAGTCTCGTCTCCCTCAATTTAATGTAATATCTAAGAAAAAAAACTCTTAAATTTGTACTTATTCTTTTATTTTGATTTTGTATTTATTATTATAATCAATTAGATTTTTTTTTTAAATTAAGGTAATATTTAATGATTATTTTTATTATCTTTAACGATTGTTTGATTTTAATTTATTATTTATCGTCTACATTTAGGTTAGTCCATATCTATCCCTATCTTAATCATTTTTACTTTCTTCTCCAATTTTTATATTTTCAGGCTCTTTCCACGTCATTCTTTACATATGTTTTTTTTTCATTTAATTCTTCCTATTTTTCTTTAGATAAGTTTTTTTTTTCATGGTCACTCTCCACAAAGCCCAATCAATATGGGTCTAACAACTAACAAGTATTGGAAGCCTTCACAAAGGAGAGGAAAAAAAATTCGGTCCAGGAGGATTTAATTTGGTTAATAATATTATTCATTTATATTTGAGGGAAGTAAAATTCTATCATCATGAACTGGTAATGTTAATTAAAATTTTATATTTTATAGAGAATCTTAATTTATTGACAGAAATAAATTTGTAAATCTTGACTATTGATAATGTGACGACCCGACCCTAATTTAATAATAAATATGCTAAAGCATAAATAAAGCAGGGAAGACATAATCTCAAGTAATTCATCTTTAAATTTATTTCAAAAAAATCTCGAGATTCATAGAGTTTAATAAAAACATTCATCAAATCCATGAATAGAAAAGTATCTTAAAATTATAATGTGTTTATAAATCATGGTTCAAAAGAAAACTGAACATCTTAAACAAAAAATGTCGTAATAAGCCCATCAACTCGCCACGCCGATAATCATCAACGTCCATTCCCCCTGCCAAAACCTGAAATATTTTTGGTATGTAACACCATTAGCTAAACTCGCTAAGTGAGAAAAGAATGTTAAATGAAAGAAAACTTGTAAATAACGACAATCTTTACTTGGGAAAAGTAAAACTTATATTAACTTTTCTTCTTTTAATTATCTTTTCTTTAAATCCTTAAACAAACATGTCAAAAAAAAAATTACAAAGTTACATAATAGCAACTCCTAGTTTTTTTTTTCTTCCTCTTACACAACAACCAGTCATGATGTAAAAAGACAAGAGTGTGGCTGAAACTTATCAATATCACCATTAGAGTAAATGCTAAAAGCTAAAAAAGAAAAGAAAAGGATTCTTACTCTTTAAAGGATGGAAAATGGCTTTACTCTCACAAAAACAGGTTGACCCACAAGCTAGACACAAGGAATGACAAGCCAAACGAGATTCCTCCTTCTTTAAAATGGCAGTGGTGTTATATTGTGAAGACAATTTTATATATCATATTAATAATGGCTTTATTAAAAGCCATGGCCCAAGCCTTTTTTAGTAAGCCCATCACAATGCTAATCCATTACCAACGTGGAGTTTAGTCAAATGAATGAAACTTTTTATTCTGACCTCGTGAAGCGTGAAAAGAAAATAGGTCAATGTATTTTCACTACATGTAAATTGGCGGTGGTGTGGTTTTGCTTGGCTGGGAGTTCTATCAAAAACGGCGTGACTGTCCATCCGTGTGTGAAGAAAAATTAGGCCATAATTTTTCTTGTTTTTGATAGTGAGAAAAACAGTGAGGGCTTGTGAGGGTTGTGTGAAATATTGTATTGGATATTTCTATTGTAACTCTGATTCATCATAATAAAATCTGCAGCGGTAGCAACTGGACGTAGCCCAACAATTGGGGTGAACCAGTATAAACTTCGGTGTCGTATTTCTTCCCTTTTATTATTGTTTATTATTCCGCATTATCGTTCTTGTGTGTGAATTTTTAGGCGTCGCGAACCTACCAATTCCCTAACAAGTGGCAACGGCGTGACAGCGACAATGGAGAAGGAGATTTGTCTATACTCCATTGGCTTAGATAGGTGAGGAGAAATAGATAGGAAGAAGTTGGAACACACTACTTCAATGGTGATGCCGAAAAGAAAAAGAAAAAAAATATAAGAATGATGGTGGTGGATGCTCTCGGCGGCTGGAAATGGAAGATGGAAAACTAATAAAAAAAATTTCTTTTTTTTCTTTTTGTTGTCTTGACTTATCACTTTCCCAAAAGTCTTCCCCTAAAAACAAGGAAATGGGCCCATTGTTCACCAACAACTCAAGGCCCACCACTAAAAATTAACCTCCTAAATTTCTATTTTTCTTAATTACTCTCATTACCAAAATAAACCTATAATAACAACAACAATTTGAACTTCTAAACTTAAAGTTTATCCCACTAAATAAACATAAATATTCAACACTTTGGTCCCAATTTAAAATTCTATTTAACACAAATACACACACACACATATATATATCAATTAAATATCATTACCTGGAAAAGTAGAGACGTTATAGATAATACTGTAATAAAAATATATTTCTTTATGAAAAGTTTCAGATTATATTTTTATTTAAGACAAATAAATTCAAAATCTAATGTAATAATCTCTGACTTTACTTTCTTGAAGGATTTTTTTTTTATTAAATATGTTAAATCATATATAACATATATTTTATTTTTTGACGAATATATAACATATTGAATCATATATATAACTCTTGTTCTCAAAAAAAAAAAAAAAAGAATCATATATATAACTCAACATTTTTTACATTACCTTTTTTTCCTAAATAAAATAGTCAAATATGCTTTATTATTTTTTATTAATAAACATTTAAACAAATTTATAAAGTTAATTTTACATAAACCTTGTCTCTTAATTTTTTTTCCTGATGATAGCAAAACTTATCTCCATCATCATAATATACACCATTCCAACTAAAATTATCATTCTAATCATCCTATATTTAAGTTTTTTGTTTTTGTTTTCCATTCGAATAATAGAGGAAGACTGATCTTCTTGTGATGATTTAGCCCATATGGAACAATTTATATACTATTTGGCTAAATTATTTATTATTTATTTTAAAATATTATTACCATTATTTCCCTTTCACATTTTATTTAATTAAAAAATAAACTTGATCTACACCCTCATTTTTAAAGAAGCTGGAAATCTTGTTCTAACAGCCAACTAACTAAAAACAGGAAAGTAATCTAACTCTAGTTAGCTACTAACTTGATTAAATTCAAGTCTAAGTAAAGGAGGGTTAAAAATGAAATATGTCAAATATATATAACATCGCCACTAGGGGTGAACATTGGATTGGTTTGGTTTGGATTTTGTTAAAATTTCAAATCCGATTGAATTTTATTTTTAGATTATATGAACTGAACCAAATCGTTCAATGAAAAGAAACCGAACCAAACCAAACTAAAATGGTTTGGAACGGTTTGACATTTTTTTTTTCGCAATTATTTATAAATACTTAATTTACATCATGATGAGTGTAACAAAATGTCAAAAAATTACTTCCAGAAAATGTAGGACTAATTTCAATTCATCTAAAAATTCAATAAATAACAAATTACAAGTACAAACATGACAGTTTATAAAATCTTGTTATAATTATACAACCATAACACATATAATATTAAAAATTCTTCATATTCTTTCATTTTATGAAGTTTTATTGATATTTAAAAATTCAAATATATCATATATTGTGTATTGGTTTGGTTTGGTTTGGATCGCTACAAAAATCTATTAAACAGAACCAAACCGTTATTAATTGGATTGAATTAGTTTGGGTAAATGAAGGTTTAAAAACCGAACCAAACCTGTTTGGTTTGGTTTGGTTTAATTTAGACAATTAGTTTAGTTTGGATTTTGTTAACCCCTAATCACCACATAAATAAAAGATAAAATGGGTACATATAATTATATTTTTCAACACAAGAAAACAATGTTGAATTGTTTATTAGCTATTTTACAGTATTATCATGTAGTATTTGTTTCTTTAATTTCATTATTTTTTTTTAGAATGAACGATAAATTAGATCAATTATCATTCCTTCTACATTTTTTTTGTGTGGTAAATGTAAAAAAAATGTAATACACATGAAATATATGTGCATGCTTATTCTATATTAATAATATAATTGATAATAGAACACATCTATTGTTATATCTCCCCAAAATGCTTAACACCAGTTTTTGGATTTTTTTAATTAATATTATATATTTTAAAAGTATGATGTTTTTGAAACTAATTTGATATAAATGCTATATCATCAGGAAACCATTCTTCTTTTATGCGATGGGAATTCAATAAAATTATGGGTTTTTTTTTTTCCTTTCAAAGATTTCATTTTATGAATGGATATTTTCAAAAACGGTAAAAGTTTTAAATTTTTTGAAGATTAACATCGTTTTCGCTTCCTCATGCAAAGTAAGTTTAAAATTTAAAAAATTTCAAGCATATGCGATATGTCTATGAGAAAGAGAGATTGGTCACTAGGGTTTGTTAATTCTATGTTTAAATTGTGCGGAACCGTGAATTTGTTAGGTTTAAATTAGTATAAAAATATGTTTGAATTGTGAAGAATATAATAAATTTGTCAAGAATGATGAGTTTAGAAACTCACCATCTAAAATTGCAAAACCGAGAGACAAACAGAAACACATTTGTGTAGTTCAAATTCCTTGTCCAAATCCGTCAAGGCCCACCCTAAAAAAGAATTCAAAATATCCAATTAAGGGATCGTTTGGTAACTTTCAGTACAGTTCCTTGTTTCTTACTAACCCTGCTTTGTTTTTTTTTTTTTTTTTTCTTGGAAAAGAGAAACAAATTCATGTTTGATAACCTTTTCTTATTTTTTGTTTCTGGTAGAAGAAACTTAAATGTATATGGTTATTATTACCTTATTTTTATTTCTCATTTGAAAAAATAGAATTTTCTTGTTTTTATTTATAAATAAGATATATGTTTTGTAACTAATATACCTTCTATAAGTCAAACCGGGACAAAATAACAATTTTATTAATGTATTAAAAAAACTTGAAATAGGATCAAGAAATATGAAATAAGAATTGTTGTAAAAAAATAATAAGAAATAAGAATCTATTATTTTCTAAACATTTTAGGAACATTACTAAAAAAAATGAAAAATGAAAAACAAAAAAGAGTTATTAAATAAGGTATGACATGACCCCTTTTTTTTAACAAAAATAAAAGTCTATATTATAATTTATGGTTTTATTTAATATCAAGCAAACTAATTATTTTATAAAATAACACACACTTTAAATTTAAGATGAATTTTTTGCTATTAGATATGACAGATTTTGGTCTTCAAAAAAAAAAAAAAAGGGATATGACAGATTTTTAGTTGTTATAATTTAGAATGTTTTCTAATATCTCTTGTATTTATTTTCTGTATATACGAATATTAAAGTAATTTTAAAAGGTATTAGCTAACTATATCTAAGATAATTAGTATTGATAGTTGTTACGTCCCGTTACTTTTGAGGTGAAATTTTTTTTTTTTTATTATATTAATATTACCTCACTTAGTATAATTATAGTTATTGGTGATTGTTTATTTTACTTAGAAGTTTAATTTAGTATTTTAATTTTCAGCTCAAGTTCGATCGTTAAGTAATTTCCGTTAAAATGTTTAAATAGAATTGGGTGTAATAACGTTTATTCTCTGGCCAATTACTAATTGTTATACCACTTTAAGTTAGATTAGAAGTGGTTAAAATGAATTTAAATTGGAACTGTGCAATAACGAGAACCCGGGACACTTTTTACTAAAGAATTTGAAGTCGGGACATAACGGTCATTTAGCAAAACTTATATATTTATATATTAAACCTTCAGTAAGCATTTTTTTAAAGAAAAAAAGAGACAAACCTGAAATGCAAAGCCTCCCCACCCGTGAGCAAAGAAAAAAAATAGGAAAACTGAGATTCCGTCGCCGTTTCTCGACCGATTTCGTTGATTCTCGTCATGATAGAAAGATCTCGACTCAAGCTTTCATTTCATACCATCAATCGAGTCGATCCGTTCCAGATCCAGGAGATATGAGGTAAATAGGAAATGGGTTTTTAGGTTTCTTTTTTCCCGGTTTTACGTTTAAGCTTCGATTCATTTTTCTCGGGTGTCGTTGGTGATTTCTAGTTAGAGAAAATCATTTTGGTTGAGGTTGTTGTCTTGAACCTAAACTCGAGTCGAATGGAAAACCCGAGCCCTTCGAGGTACTACAAATTGAGGTCTTCGTATGTTGAGTTTTTTATATGAATTTACTTCTTGGTTATTGATCGGAAGGGAAAACCGAGACTTTTTCTTGTCTAGGCCAAAAACTCCATAGGATTTTCGGGAGCATTTAGACGTTTAATCTAGCTCGTAGTTAATCATTCAAGGCTTGGAATTAATCTGTTTAGTTATATACTTTGTTTGTAGGTTTGTTCCACGAGCGACCGTTCGGACGTCCATCGACTAGTGGTTCTCCTATGACTTTTCAAGGTGAGTTTAAAATGTGCTTTAGTGTTTTAATGGTCCGGATTACTTGACGATTTAGTTGTTTCGATATTGAGGGTTGAGGTTGTTTAGGAAGAAAGTATCGTTGAAAGAATATTTGGCTAAGGAAAGTGCATTATGACGAGGCTCTCGTCATTGGTTGGAATCGAGCTTTGGTATTAAAAGTGTGAATTCGGATGTTTGACGGACTTGATAGTTGAGATGGTAAGAGACGGTTGAAATCGAGGTTTCGAGGGAAAAATGAAGAGATAGATCTAGCATGCATTAGGTTTTCTCTTAATTACTATCCTACGTATTTAGGAAATAGAATAGAAACCGAGGTGAGTGGTGACTAATGGTGACTTATATTCGGGGTGACAATGGTGACTAATGGTGACTTATATTCGGGGTGACTATGGTGACTTATGGTGACTTAGGTGACTATGGTGACTAATGCTGACTTATATTCGTCGTGACTATGGTGACTTATAGTGACTAATGGTGACTTATATTCATGGTGACTATGGTGACTAATGGTGACTTATATTCGTGGTGACTATGGTGACTTATGGTGACTTATATTCATGGTGACTAATGGTGACTTATATTTATGGTGACTAATGGTGACATATAAATTTATTTGAACATCAAACTTCAAAAAATCATAACTTTCAAACCACAAATCGGAATTAGTTGATTCTTTTTCCTATGTATTCATATTTGAACCTATTTTCATGAAAAATTTATAACATAAATAAAATCATTAAATATAACTCACGGTTTCTATTGGAACACAAAAGACTCAACTAAAAAAAAAAACTGTTTTTGAAAAATGAAATTTATTTTATTTGAAGAAAGGAAACTTCAACACTAATTATGCAAAAAAGGAAATTATGCTTATATAAAGAAGAAGATCACCACGAATATTTCCATTACCTCTTGAATCCTATTTGTGTGTGATGAAAATGAGATGATAGAGTTATGAAAATTGGTTTTATGAGTAATAGGTAGAATGAGGTAGTAAATCAAGTGAAAGTTAAAGGTTTGATTTAGGTGAGTAAAAAAAATGGTGGAGGACTCAAATTGGTAGAGTGGTGGCTCAAAGATAATATGGGCTAGTGGCTAATGGTGGGTGAGACTGGTGGTGGAATGGAGATAGTGGTTATGAGAGATTTGGTAAGTGGTGGAAAATTGGGAGGTGGAAGATTTAGAGAATACTGGATGCTTTTTTATGAGAGTTGGGGGCCTCCTCTTGAAAATGTGAGATGGTGGGTGAGACTAGTGGTGGAATGAAGATAGTGGTTATGAGAGATTTGGTGAGTGGTGGAAAATTGGGAGGTGAAAGATTTAGAGAATAGTGGATGCTTTTTTATGAGAATTGGGGGCCTTCTCCTGAAAATGTGAGAATAAGATGAATTTATAGACGTTAAGGTTTAGGTTTAGGTTTTCTTTTAATTTTAATTTTTATTAATTTTTAATATTTTTGTAATTTTCCATTTTTAGCCATGTTTTGAAAATATTTTCCTATCCTCTTACCCCCTCTTTTTTCCTACCTCTTTTGTCTATGAATTCAAAATATCATCTCCCCCTCTTTTTACCCAAAATAAAATTAAAATTTAATATCCATCTTCATTTTAATTTTTAAATCTTCTTTTAGCTTAACCAAATTTTTATCCATAACTTTTCCTATTTTTAGCAAGACTTATTTTACACTCTTTTACTTCTTTTACCTTAACCAAAATTTTATCCACATTTTTTTCTTATTTTAGTAAGATCTTTTTTTTTTCACTCCTTTCCACTTTTATCTAATAATTTAAAAACAAACATTTTTTTTAATGTTTTTGGATTAACATAATTATAAAAGATATGCTCATCTAAAATGATTATGATAAAAACTAATTAATTGGTCAATTGGTCAATTTTATTTTTTGTATTAATAAAAATTTAGTTTTTAAATGATACCAAATAAAATTAGGGGTCTACATGATCAATTTTGTGCTATAATGGACTCAATTGGGTTGTTTGGAGTCTAATATTCTTTTGAATTTTTTGTAAAGTGATACAGTTATGTTTAGACAATTTGTAGTTATCTATGAACTGATATATTATGATCAGAGTTATTTTTTATGGTAATTAATTAGTAGATGATGTGACTCACTTTGGTATTTTTTTTCTTAATTGTTCTATTTTCAAGCTCTTATCATTTTAACTAGCTATATCTGTAATTTTTTATATCAATATTGCTTTGTTATCGAGTCTTGTGACTTTTTACTGTGAAATTGGTAGTGTTTTTTTCTTCTTCTTCTTATTATATGTTATATTTAAAATGCAACACTGTTTTTTTTTATTTACAAAAGCCACTAAGCATATTATTTGATTTACATCAAAATTTTAAAAATTCTTTATTGTAACAATCATTATAATTTTTTTTTAATTATAAGATTGATCAACCATAATGGATTGGAGGCATTACACATTCTAGTATATAGCAAATGAAGGCAATAGAATGAAAAATTAATGAATCTTGTGCTATAACACAAGATATGACAACCACACACAATTGGCTCAAACTCTTTAATATTTTAAAAAAATTAACATATTGATCTTGAATGATAAACATTTGAAAGGAAAAGAACGACAAGAATAAAGAAGACGGTGTTTAAATTTCAAGCAAATGAGTCTGTATCTTTCCCACTTAACAATGTTTTAAGTGATGAAAAACTCAAATTCTCAACATTTTGCAATGAATGAGAAGGTAGGTCCATCTCTTTTGTATAGATATTTAATCTAACATCTCGAAAACTTTTTGTTAATGGATTGTATAAGACAAAATATTTTGAATCTCTGGCCATCAAAATGTCTCCATTTTCACGTGGTTTGATCAAACTTAACAATGAATATGGAGATTTCTCAATCGGAGGTTGGATTGCGAGGTGTTTAGTCCATATATCATTAACACCATAATCTTTCATCACTCATATCTCGATTATAGGATGATCAAACTGTATATGACCGTAGAGGAAGTAGAAATTTCCACATAATATTCCAATTTCATAGTATGGATAAGTTTCAAGAGATGCATCTTCTCTATTTTCCTTTAGGGAGTCGGGTAGAGAAATTGGTCGTAATTGTTCATCTTCAACATCAAAACAACATACGAGAATAAGGTAGTCAAAGTCTCTCGCAATCCAATGAATAGATCCGTTAAAGTAGACACAAGAATGAATGTAAGGAAGCCTTACATAAGGGAGTGAACCCATACTCTTCCAAAACATATTACCAGGATCAAAATCGACAACACAAATCTCAAGGATCTCATGATCAATTATTCTTATCATTTTATACTTGTTACTCTTGTTGGTAAATCCAAAACCATACAAAGAAAAATCTTCATCAGCTTTTGTAGTTGACTTTGGAAGTTGTAAACACTCTTCAGTCATTGGATTTAATATGTAAATACCACAGTCAACAGGTGAATTGTCATGGAAAGAAAGCAAACAATTGCATGAGTTTTTAAGGCTAACAAAATTTAACCTCCGGTAAGAATGCCTAACGCTCATCCTGTCAATGTCTAAATAATATAAAAATGCAACAAAAATCTCATTCAAATTAATAAAAAAAAATGTTTTGGGGATTCCATATTTATAGATATAACTCTCTCTTACCAAACATTGCCAAGTTTTCGATGCATGCCAACAAGAAGCCAAATTCACAGCGGACAGTCGGTCAAATATTTGTTGACAAATAATATGGTTTGGGAGTTCGTCAATATGATTATGAACCAATTGTAATTCTTCATCTTCCTCCAATATCTTCTTCTTGCTCTTTTTCCTAATCCTCTCCATGCCTGAGTTATTTGATAAAAGAAAAAAAATCCAATTTAACTAAAAAAAATTGGTATCTTAGATTTGAAACTAAAAAAAAGATTTCACAAATTTTGAAGGAATACTTACACTATTTTAGATGTCACAAAGATCATATCTTTGCTATTGTTAACCATATCTTCCACTTTTGCCATTAGTGGTTTTGTTATTATTTTCAAATTTAAATATACATATTTTACATTTCACAAATATATTTGAAATTTAATTAAAAAATATTAGAAAGATATTCGTTGTTTTGATGTTTAAAATATAGTTTATTTAATAGTTCAATTTAAAATACTATTTGCTGTTTAATTCCATTTAAACTATATCTTAAATATACTTATTAATTATGATAATAATTAATAGAAATTGATCAATAGAAACTAAGAGATGTAGAAACTTCTCCAAATTAATTTAATAATTTTCTCTTGTTGTAAATTGTAATATATATGAATGTTGAAAAATAATTCCCAAATATTGAAGATGTAGAAACTTCTCCAAATTAATTTAATTATTTATGATTTATTATTTTTTTTAAAAGGTTAAATTATACAGATTACCCTTAATCTATGAACTTACTTGCAAATTTGCGTCAAACGTTTTAAAAGTTTAAATTCTACCCTCGACCTTTTAATTTATTTCAAAAATACCTTTTCTTGAAATATTTATTCTTTAAAATATCATTTCTTTAGAAAATTACCCATTTGTTAATTTATTTCAAAAATACATTTTATTGGAAAATGATTCTCAAATATTGTTTTTTTTTTCCGGATAAATGCAAAATATACATGTATTTTGAGTTATTGTCAAATCAAAGCCTGCACTATTTTTTCTAAATATCACCGTATTTTAGGAAAGTTGTAAAATCTTTCTATTAATTAGTTTTAACGAAATTTTGACAACACCTTCGATACCGTACTGTACAATATACCAAAAAAAAAAAACCGTGAGAACTCAAAGGTTTAGAAGTCTGCGCTTCAATGGCAGATGAAAAAGAAAAGCTATATAAATTTTTTTAACGAGAATTATGATAGGGGAAAATTAAATAAATATCCACTTTTAATGTCCCCATAATAAAAAATAACCACTATTGAAAATATAAAATATTTTAGCCACATTTACACTTTTCAAGAAGATTTATTTACAAAATTTCTACTTTTACCATTTTTTTTAAATAATAATGTCTGATGCATATTTACTCTTTTGATTTTTAATAATTGTTTTTTATGACAGATTTTGTATTCCTTTATTCTCTCCAACAAATTTTCAAATTTTCACATCTTCCCTTCCCTTCGTTTCTTTCTTTCTTTGTTTTTGTTTTTGTTTTTTTTCTTATTTTTCACTTTGCACATGAGTTCATCTTCCCTATGTATTTTTTTCTTCTTCACACATAAAACCACTTTTTTATCACTTGTTTCTTCATTATTTCTTAGTTTTTTTCTCTTCTTTCTTAATTGTTTCCTTCTTTCTGTATTTCTTGTTGTTGTTTCATTTTTTCATAAATCATTTCAATCTCTTGGAAGGTGAAGAACTCTTTTTTTTTAATATTCTTCATTTCTATTTTTTTTTTTTGCCTCATTCTCCCATTGCCCAACCTTCTAAACCCTAATAATTATTTTTTTGGTTGTTGTATATTTTCCTCTTTGGATAATTCGTTTCCACTTTATTTGGGAATGAAGTTTTTTGTTTCGAACATCAAACATGGTGGTACTTGAGATTGATTTAAAAGACGTTGAACCAAGGTTTCACAACCAACGAGCAGTCAATAAATTAAATTTTTATACATGATGTTCAAACCTCAACTAATATACCAAATGTACCATATATTCAGACTTGAGGTCAGTGTGGAAGTTAGAACGTATCAATACTATCTTAAATTATGCCACATATTCATGATGGTGTCGTATATGATGTACATTGTGTAAGTCATATATACACTACAAGAAAAACTGCATTTTGAGACCCGGGTATAGAGACGTAATTCGTCTCTAATTAAAAATAGCGACGAAATTAGAGACGAAACATTCCATCTCTAAAAATGGCGTCGCTTCTTCATATTAGAGACGAAATTTATCGCTATTAGAGACAAAACAAATATTGGGACGCTAATAAATGTTGACCATTTAGAGACGAAATACATCTATGAAAATAGAGACGAAATACATCTCTAGAAATAGAGACGAAATGCATCTCTGAAAATAGAGACCCAATGTGTCGCTATAATTAGGGTGAGAATGTGTCTCTAAAATTGGAGACACATTACGTCTCTAAAACAGAGACGTATTGAGTCTCTAATAAAGTAGATTTAGAGACGAACTTTATCGCTAAACGAAGTTAATAAAATGTATTTGAAATATTTAGAGATGCATTGTGTCGCTATTGCCGCATGTAAATTTAAAAAAAAAAAAATATTTCCATCCAAAATAAAATATTCAAAACAAATTAAATGTTTCCATCCAAAAAAAAAAATATCCAAAAGCAATTTAAATTAGCAATTCTTAAGCTAATCCTTAATCCCTAAACATGGATTCAATTAACACTAGAATTTGAAATTGAACCTAATTAAGTATAATTAAATTTGAACAATTAACATATATACTAATGAAATTAAATAATCATATATTTAGCAATTTAATCCCTAAACACATAATCATTAGCAATTTAATCCCTAAATTTGAATAATAAACACACTAAATCAAATTAGCAATTCCTTAAGCTAATCCTTAATCCCTAAACATGGATTCAATTAACACTAGAATTTGAAATTGAACCTAATTAAGTATAATTAAATTTGAACAATTAACATATATACTAATGAAATTAAAGAATCATATATTTAGCAATTTAATCCCTAATCACATAACCATTAGCAATTTAACATTTAGCAATTTAATCCCAAAATTTGAACCTAATCTAAAAACACATTCTAAATAGCAATTGAATATATGTTACTTAAATACCCAATTAGCAATTTAATCCCTAAATTGAACCTAATCTAAAAACACATTCTAAATAGCAATTTAATCCCTAAATTGAACCCAATCTAAAAACACATTAGCAATTTCTAATATCTTCTTAAACATATTTTGTTCTTGGATTTAGCTTCCATAATATGAATAATATTTATAATATTTAAAAACACATTCTAAATACCCAATTAGAAGAAAAAAAAAACTCATTTCTCATGATTACAAAGGAAACAAAAATAATAATAATAATAAGCAATCCAATCGAAAATAAAGAGAAATAAATAAGTTGAAATCAAAGAATGAAAAAAAAGTAAAAAACTGAGAGAGAATCGAAGATTTACGGAATTGTGAGAGGAGAAATCAGAGAAATTGACGGGATGGTGAACTCAACGCTTCTTCTTCTCCACGAAATCAGAGAGGGGGTGAGGGAGTGGTGGTGGTGGCTGGGTGAGGAAGTGGTGGCTGTGTGATGGGAGAAAAAGAAAAACAGAGGGGAAGGAAGAAGAAAGGTCAGGGAAATGAGGGGGGTCTGTTGACCCCTTTTAATTCGCTTTTAGAGACCAATTTCGTCTCTAATGGGAAAAGAAAGCAGGCGGGCATTTCAAAGTACTTGACACGTCATACACCATTAATAAATTAGAGACGAACTTTGTCTCTAATAATTCTTAAAATTTTAATAAACCGCCAAAATTTTCACTAACCCGCCTTCCTATTTCATTTAGAGACGGAATGTGTCTCTATTTATTTAAAATATCTTGTGAAGTATTTGATTTCCAAATAGAGACGAAACGCGTCTCTATATGGAAAATATCCGTTGAACTAATGATTTCCCCATTAGAGACGAATTGTGTCTCTGTTTATTGAATGTTCTGGAATCTTATCTCCATTAGAGACGAATTGTGTCTCTGTTTATTCAATGTTATGGAATCATATCTCCATTAGAGACGAATTGTGTCTCTATTCATTCAATGTTATGGAATCCTATCTCCATTAGAGACGAATTGTGTCTCTGTTCATTCAATGTTATGGAATCCTATCTCCATTAGAGACGAATTGTGTCTCTGTTTATTCAATGTTATGGAATCCTATCTCCATTAGAGACGAATTGTGTCTCTGTTTCCAATATACATTTCATTTTAAAAATGTAATTGATTAGTATTAAAAAGGAATCCTCTTTATTTTCTTTTTTTTTTTATACATTTAATTTTTCTTTTATTTTAATCATTTTAAATCACTAAACACACTAATATTTTTCTTTTCTTTCTTATATGTCTTATTTTTTTATAATATAATAAAAATAAGATAAATAAAAATTTAAACGAGCTTCTCTTAATGAAGGTTTGAATTTGTCGAATGTTCAAATGATTAGATAAAAGTCCAACTTCCCGTTACATTGAAGATTTGAATCTGACCTCTCCTAATTTAACTTAATTAATAACACAGAAAAGGAATATGCAGGAGAGAGTGTAAAACGTCCCGTACTGTTTAACTGTACGTGGTTTGAGACAATACGGCGAGGTGGGATGCGGAAGATACCATATTTGCAGATTTTAGAGGTGAATAAGAGAAAGCACATGCGCACAAATGATCGATTTGTATTGGCACAACAAGCGATTCAATCGTATTTCTTTCCTTATCCATCTTCTAGACAATTGAATGATTGGTTAGTGGTTTGCAAAGTCAGACCGTGTCACATTGAAGAAAGTCTCCCAGATAAAGATAATGAGGAATTTGTAGCTTTCCAAGAAGAAGAGGTTCAAAGTCGTCAAATAGATGAAGGAAAAAACTCTGAAACTGCTCGACCTTTGAATGACGTAAAAGAAACATTGTTTGATCCCGACGGTTTATATATTGAACTTCCTTTCATTGATGATTCATCCCCTAAACCTTTAGGGGAGGAAGAAGAAGATACTGAGGACAACAGTTCTACATCAAACAGCGATGATCGTGAAGATGATGTATTGTTAAACAGAAGGAAACAGATTTAAAAAATAAACTTCTTAGGTGTTAATGCTCTGTCATAAATTTCAATACTTTTTCTTGATCATTATTCTTTCTCTGTGTTATTAATTAAGTTAAATTAGGAGAGGTCAGACTCAAATCTTCAATGTAACGGGAAGTTGGACTTTTATCTAATCATTTGAACATTCGACAAATTCAAACCTTCGTTAAGAGAAGCTCGTATAAATTTTTATTTATCTTATTTTTATTATATTATAAAAAAATAAGACATATAAGAAAGAAAAGAAAAATATTAGTGTGTTTAGTGATTTAAAATAGTTTTTTCATATTTGAGTGATTAAAATAAAAGAAAAATTAAAATGTATAAAAAAAAAAAGAGGATTCCTTTTTAATACTAATCAATTACATTTTTAAAATGAAATGTATATTGGAAACAGAGACACAATTCGTCTTTAATGGAGATAGGATTTTCAGAACATTGAATAAACAGAGACACAATTCGTCTCTAATGGAGATAGGATTCCATAACATTCAATAAACAGAGACACGATTCGTCTCTAATGGAGATAGGATTCCATAACATTGAATGAATAGAGACACGATTCGTCTCTAATGGAGATAGGATTCCATAACATTGAATGAACAGCGACACAATTCGTCTCTAATGGAGATAGGATTCCATAACATTGAATGAACAGCGACACAATTCGTCTCTAATGGAGATAGGATTCCAGAACATTCAATAAACAGAGACACAATTCGTCTCTAATGGGGAAATCATTAGTTCAACGGATATTTTCCATATAGAGACGCGTTTCGTCTCTATTTGGAAATCAAATACTTCACCAGATATTTTAAATAAATAGAGACACATTCCGTCTCTAAATGAAATAGGAAGGCGCGTTAGTGAAAATTTTGGCGGTTTATTAAAATTTTAAGAATTATTAGAGACAAAGTTCGTCTCTAATAATTCTTAAAATTTTACTTTTCATATTAGAGGCCCCAAATTTGTCTCTATTTTACAGTCAAAATACGTCTCTAAGAGTAGAAATGTAATTTAGAGACGAAAGTGATCGCTGAAAGTCAAACGTCTAATTTAGAGACGAATTACGTCTCTAAATAGCGTCCCAAAATTTTCGTCTCTAATTTTTGGACACTAATTGCAGTTTTTCTTGTAGTGATAGATGTACGGGAAGGAAACCATCTTCCTATTTACTTAGAATCTTGTATAGGTTGTACTATACACAATATACCTAACATACAGTATGATGATAGTAATGGAGGACATAGCATACTAGTTTGTTTAGAATATTTAATTAGAAGTAAATCAAAAGAGCAATAACTTAAAATATTTATCTTATTGTAAACTTGTTGTGCTTGAAATTTATTACTTCTTTTGTTATTTATGATGGCGTCTGATCCCAACAAATGTGCCTCCTTTAAATCATCATATTGTTGAAGATAGAATTGTCGTACATGATGTACACACTCTGAGCAATATACCAGATGTATCTAGTGTACATAATGATATTCATCAATATATCGTCGTTCACATTTTTTTTATGTATAAAGAATTTGTCTTCTTTCAGTTAGGAGATAATGTTATAATAATTTTGTTGAATGTTTGTTGTTAATGTATTTACCTTCTATATACTGTTGTATATTTAGTATATTACAATAATATATGGTTTACATATGCACACTCCGAACAATTCTTTTTTTGCATCAAACTTTTTTTTGTTATTTATTAATAATTAATTTTTCAAAATGCGTTTTAATAAAGGAAATGCATGTTAGCATTTGGCTATTTTGTTTTACAATAAAGCAACGTAATTTATTTTAACATCAACATCTTTTGTTATTTTGGCTTGGTGGATTTTTTTTTACATATTGTACATAACAGTAACGTCCCGGTCTTTATTTTCAGGTAAATAATAATAATAATAAATTGATTATTTTATTAGACCATAAATTTAATTTTGATTTAAGTTTTGGGTTTTGAGTTTCTAATAAATTGAACTTTTGGTCATTAAGTGTGGGGGAGACTACTAATTAGTGTTTAAATAACTTTTTGGGAAAAAATACACTTTTGGTCCTTGAATTTTCACTTTACTTTCTATTTGGTCCATGAGTTTTAAAACTCGATATTTTAGCTCCAGAGTTTTAAAAATTGTACTGATAGGGCATTCATTTTCATTAGTAAAGGGGTAAAATTTTGAATTTTCTCTGTTTTTATCAAGTAGATGAAACGAAAAATAGTGTATTTCTGAAGCTCATTGTTTCACCGATTTAACACAAATTGGACAACAGGGATTAAATAGACAATTAAACGAAAATTCGGGATTAAAATATCGAGTTTTAAACTCAGTGACCAAATAGAATACAAAATGAAAACTCGGGGACTAAAAATATATTTTTTTCTTTTAAGTTTTATTAGGGAATTATGAGTGGATGGTTGTAAGATGGGATTTTGGACTTAATTAATGGTTTTGGCCATGGTGGAGACTTTGACTTAATGGGTGGATTTTATTTTTTTAACCTTGAACCCATTTAAGAAAGGAAAGTTTTCAGTCACCTTTCCTACCCTCTCTCTCTACGACGCCACTTGAAAGAGAATGGTGAGTCTTCCATTTTAATTTTCCTCGTCTTACTTCCTTGAATCATCACCACATTGGAGAAATCCATTATCTTCCATTTTTGCTTTTTTTTTTTTTTCCCTCCCTCCACCTACTGCCGTGACCCCTTGGAACAAGAGTTGGGAAATTAATTTTCCTTTTCAAAACCATTTCCTTCCACGCCACATACCATCACCGGTAGCATCATTGGTGGAAGTGTTAAGGATTCTATATCGAAAAAATGAAAGGATCTAACAGCATTTATAAAGTCTAAATACCGCTCTTCTCATTACCAATTAAGTGTCAGATGAAACCACATGATATTCAAGAGGAAGTTAGTCCCATTTTGCTAACTATTAACTCCTTCCTCATTGATCTATGGGAAAAGATTGCTCCAAGCTTTAAGAAGGTATTAAACTCCATTTTTCATTGTTTATTGAAGCTTTATTTTCTTACATCAATGGTAGAAAGGTTTTCCATATTATTATTATTTTCCTTTTCTTTCCTTCTTGAGATTTAGAGAAGCAAATTTAAGGAATCTCATATTTATCTTGTCAATTGTCATAGCCCTTAGCCACTGTTTTTCGGCAAGTCTCCGGCGACCACCACACCACCACTAAATTCCCATTTCTCATCCCGGTAATGAACCATGTCGACTAGAGTTCGAGCCAATCACCCCTTCCTTTTAATAATAATAATGCCTAGCTGAAACCCCTCCCCCTCCCTTGTTTAAAGCCCTCAGTAGCAGCTCACTCACTCAAGGCCAACGTTCTTCTTTTATTTTTTATTTTAACTCATTTGAGCTGCTAGCAAAGTGAAGCCCATTTGAGCTGATTGATTGAAGCCCAATGCCGAGGGCAATTTATGAGCCGTTGATTCCTTTTTATTTTATTTTTAATTTATGTTAAGTAATTTAATTATTTAAATTCTTTCTTAGCTAATTAGTAGTGTAATTAAGAGTATTTAGTTCTTTTACTTGAATTTGTACGTAGCTGACAAGCTTGAATTCAATTTTGATGTTTTGAATAAAACTTGGTAAATTTATTGGAGAATATCACCATACTCACTTGAGTATGGAAATATATACTCACCAATGATGTGGCTGAATGAACATGTGACATTTATCATATTATTTATAAAAACTTCTTTCTTCATTATTATTTTTTATATCAATTTCTTATCAAAATCTTCTCATTAATCTCAATCCTCAACAACCACCAAGCGTAGCCATCTTTCATTCTCTTTCTAATTTCACATATTCTCTAAAGAATTTTAAAATTTGAAATTGCTTATTTTTCAAACAAAATCTCCTCCGAAACTGTTTAATTAATTTTACTGATTCTCCTAAATATTTTTTCAAATTATTTCATCACAACATTATATTGTTTGAAAAGTTTTAATAGAGATGAAGAAAATTTAGAGCATTAATTTGTTGGTTTTTTTAAACTTGTTCCATATCGTGATTTTTGCAAGACCAATTAAAATTTTAATATTTGAAATTTATACTTGTAGCATTTTGAAACAATTTTAAATTATATGTTACTATTGAGTTTCAAATGGGACTTTGAAGATATCATTAACTTTTTTTATGAAGCAATTTAATTTTTTTTTTAGAATTAAAAAGAGATTCAAATAAATTATTAAAAAAAATATTTATTAAAAATGAAACACAAAAGATATGAGGAAGGGTATAGTTTCAAATAAATTTTAAAAATCTTGAACAACTAGACAACTTGAGAGGAGTTTTTTTTTTTTTTTTAAGAATTAAGAAATTTAAGAATCCTAATATCTTGTATAATCTTTAAATACACGTTTAAATGAAGAATCATAAATAAGAAAAAATGGATTAAAGGTTGATTTAATATTTTAGATGGAGAGAAAAAAAAAGTTAGAGATTTTGTTTAGCTGTAGAATGGAGAAAGAGAAAAAGAGAAATGCTTAATTTGTTGGTGTGATTTAAAAAATAAAGAGATTTTGATGAGAAATTGAGATGAAAAAGTAATAATGAAGAGAGATGTTAATATGACACATGTCAAAGGCTTTATTCAACCATTTCATTGGTGAGTATATTTTCATACTCACTAGCGAGTATGGAAGTATTCGCTAAATTTATTTGAGTTTGAAGGTGAAGGATAAATTGAGGTTCAAATGGTTCTTTGAGGAAACCCAAAGAGTCATTTGATTGGTTAGATCGATGCATTTATTTTCTATAACACATGAGTTTAAATTTAAATGTAGTTTTTGCATGGTTTTTATTATGCATTTTGGGATGGAAATGTGAATTGGTAATTTTAGAATTGTGAATTGTTTTTCGATACGTGAACTAGAAAATATTTAAGAGCATTGATTTGTTTGATAGTTTTGCTCATGAATGATATGGATGATGAGTTTGATAGTATTGAATGATAGAATTGTTTGACTTATGTGGTGGGGTGTAATACAAAAGTACTATATAAGAGTGAAATTGACGGATCATTCCTGGAGATAGTTGTGTGCTCCAATTAGGTCAACAAACCTTCAATGTTAGTGGGTCAGCAAATCTAGGGACAATCTCAAAAGGGCTAGCAAACCCCGGATATGTGCCCATGTGAGACAGTTGAGCATTACTCCTTGACGCCTTTTGTTTGTGTTTTGTTGTGATTTTTGATTCATGAGGTGATATGAGTTATTGTGGAATGATTTCATTATGAGATATCAAATGATGGAAGTACTATAAGTTTGAACATGAGAATTTTGATGAGGTCGTGTTATAGAGAAGTGAGATGATGTTTTTGAATTATTTATGATTTTTGATTGATCTTAATAATGGGGATGGGGAGTCAAATGGTTCTTTGGGGAGTATTCGAAGAATCATTTAAATCTTGGTTTATTTCTTATACTAGTGAGTGTGCTGATGTTGCTACTTTAAATTTTTTTCCAAGTAATCGTGGAGGAGTCTAGGCAATCATTGATCTACGATGGATGATGACTTAGGATTTTGTTTAAGTCCAGACTTTTTAAGATAGACTTAAATAATTTGTCTTATATGAAAATTTTCTACTTTTTGGAACTAAACTCTTGCATGATATCATGACCTGAACTTTATCTTTAGTTTTCATGAATGAGGCTGAGATTCGATGTCTATTTTTAATTATGTGAACTAAAACTTCTTTAGAAATTCATGATGAATTATAGATGGATTATTTATGGATGTTGTGATGTGGACTGATGTTATTGAATTGTATTTTCAGGTTATTTGTTAGTCCATGTTTTAAACGTTACCATGCCAAATTTTTATTGAACATAAAATTTTAAGTCAACCTCTGCTTGTATTGTTTTAATAATGTCTAGTCGGGTCGTCACAATAGCAGTTATGATATAATAATATACGATAACAATTTCGATGTTGAGAATTTCAAAATAAAGAGAAATAGTGTTTAGAATATATATATATATATATATATATATATATATATATATATATATATATATATATATATATATATATATATATTAACAATTCAAACGATGTTCATAAATTCCACGCATACCATGAAAAAAATCATAATAGTTCAAATGTTGTTCATAAATTAAATAAATACAAACTCAATGTACAAAATACCATGAATAAACCATTAGTTATATAAGTTTTAGAATTAACCACAACCACTTCAAAGTTTTGTTTTGTCTTCTATTTTATTCCTCAACTTGGTCCACGTCCAGTCCCCTTCTAAATTTTGATCTGGGTCAAGAACTCTATCTTGTTATACATTCTGTATATTCAGTATATCATAACTTATTGTACTGAACAAACAGTACAGAATAAGAATTGTACATTTTAGTAATCACAAAAATATAAATTACCTCGTAAATCCATGCAAAAAAAAAAAAAACCATTTTATACACACATAAAATCCAATATATTTTATATATTTATATACACATAAAAACCAATATATATCTATACATAATAAATATACAAACCGTGATAGTTTCATATCCAATGTTAATTTAAATGAGTTTTTTTTGGTTAAAAATGAGCATCAAGAAGTTTTTTATATTAAAAAAAAAACCTTGGAGATTTTTTGTTAAAACTAATTAAAGAAAAACAAAATAAGCTTACAATATAAAAACTTTGAAAAGAATCTGAGAATCAGAAAAATAAAATTTCATAAAAAAAATAAAGAAGAATACCCTTTTAAAAGAAAATATATTATTATTTTAGAAGAAAAAGATTATATCTTGAGATTTAGAAAATAAAAAAAACTTACCTTTTGTCTGAAATATCAGGATTTTCTTTGATTTTCGTATCGATTGAGAAGAACTGATAAACTATGAAGCTTTTTGTTAGGATTTTTTTTAATGGAGAGAAGAAGGGAGAAGATGATTCCAAAAAAAACAAAAAAAACTTGAAACGTGAGGGACAGAGAGAGAAGAGGTTTTTGAATAAATTAAAGAGATGAGAGGAGGAAAAAAACAAGATTTTCATTGCATTCTATAAAATTGAAGGGTTTTTTTTTTACTTTTCACTCATCTATTTCTCTCTATATGTGGAGATAATCCCTTATTATTATGATAGTGGATATAAAACTTTATTTTCATGATTGAGGAGGCTATTAATATAGATAACCCTTATAATAGTAGCTTGAAAAAGATGAATAAAAAAATATTATGTAAAAATTTAAAAACATGAATAAAAATTGGAAAATGTACAGTATGTTATACAAAATATTTTGTATATAAATGGGAAATTCGCTTAAAAAAATGAAAATGTTAAAAAAATATATTATTCCTATCTAAAAAAAAAATCAAAATAAGATTTAAAATAAATAGAAAACAAATATTTAAATTAATTATTGAATACAGTGTAAAAAGTTTTAGTTGGCATATTGAAAAATAGGCAATTTTAAAAGGGCTAAAAAATAAAATTATAGATTGAGTGGCTAAATAATAAATTGACTCTTAAAAATCAGTTATTTACTTAATTAATTAGATTATAATTCATACTTGAAGTCGGTTTTTCAGCCCGTAAAATAGGAATGGTGAGGGTTTGATCTGCTCCCGTCCAAAGGATCAAGTTTTTTCTTGATTATGAAAATGAATGTCTTAGGTTTGATTTTGATTCAGTGTAAAAGAGTCGATTTTGATCAGGCAAAAGAATAGATTTATAATTGCTCCCGAAAAAGGTAATAAATTCTTGATAGGCGCTCAGAGAGTGGATTAGACTGAATTTTGGTCGAAACACTATAAATTTGGTGTCAATTTTCTAACCCTATCCTCTTCATTTAGCACCCATATTATTTGATTTATATTTATTGTTCCATTAATTGGGATAATTTATATTAATCATTGAAAATTAAATTGTGCATATTTATTATGATATTTAATATCAATCATTGGAACTTATTAATTGCTTCACATAAAATTTATTGAAGCATATTTGGTTCTTAGAATTTATTTATGATTTAATATTTCATATCTTAGTTAAAATTAGCTCGATTTGTTTGAGAAAATTTTAGTATAAAATTCATATTGATTGTTTAAGTTTAAAAAGTTTACTTAACATATTAATTAGAGACCTTAATCGAAAATTTTAGAAACGACACTGACTGCGAATGTATGGGTCCATTATCCTTTTCTAATAAATGGAAAACAGTGTATAATCTTTTATTAAAAGTGACTTGTGGTGCCAATCAGAAAAGTTAATTTACATGTTTTGGGCCGCCTAGGAAGAGGGATGACAGATAAGTGATAAATTATCAAATCGTTTACAATATTTTTAATGCTCTAAATTAATCAAATTAAAAATTGAAAGATTTCATTTATCTTGTAATTATTTAGTAGATGATGTGACTGACTTTGGTCATTTTTTTTTCTCTTAATCAGACGTATTGCTCTTTTTTAAGCTCTTTTCATTTTAACTAGATTTGTAATTTTTGACAATATCAATGTTGCTTTGTTATCAAGTCTTCTGACTATTTTTCTATGAAGTTGGTAGTGTTTGTTTATTTTTTCTTATAATATGTTACATTTAAAGTGAGTAACTAATTTTTTTTCTTTGTAAAAGCCACTAAACAGATTATTAGATTTACATCAAATTTTTATAAATTCTTTATTGTAACAATCATTATAATTTTAGCATGCCAATAGTGTTTAGTTTTGAGCCTTTAGTATTAAAGAATAACTAGTTAGTGGCCCATTGGTCAAGTTTAACAGAATGGGTGGGCCTCCAACATCTAAGGTTTTGGATTCCAATTAGTGGAGATTAGGGTTAGTTCTTAATTAATTCAAAAAAAAAAAAAAAAAACCCTTCCCAACTCCCTTGCCGTGACTCTCCCCTCTCTTTCCCTTTCTTAATTTTTTTTCCCTTCTTTGAAAATAGCCCTTGGAGCCACCAACCATTTCAATCTGATTGTCAATCCTTACAAAAATAAAAATCAAGCTTGTCTCTTCCCTTGCGTCAGCCGAGAACTTGAGTTGTGGGAATTGCATTTGTTTTCCACTCTTTTGATTGTGTATTGTTTTAATTTTAGTTAAGCTAGTGGTGGTTAAGGGTTTTCTCCATCTTCAAAAGGGGTAAGTTCTTCATCATCTTCTTCCTAGAGCTTCATGTCTATGTTTCATGGTGAGAAGTTGTTGTTGCCTTCTTTTGTTTTAAATTTAGTTTATGGTTACTTGAACACCCCTTTCTAGCTTAGCAATTTGAGGAAGAAAAGGGAGAATTAAACCACATTCCACTTCCATGTTTGCATTTAAGAAAAATAAGTGTGTAAAACTTACCTATTCACCGCACGCCACTCTTCCCATTTTTTTTTTTTTTAATTTCTTCAACCATTGGCATGCAGCAGCTCACAAGACCATTCTTCCCTTTTTATTTTTATTTTATTTTCATTCATTTATTTACATATTTCAACCTCCAATTGGGTTATTGATTCCAAGCAATGAAAGCCCATTTGGGCTGTTCCAAACCCTCGGCCAAATGACCCATTTTTGGGCATTTTATTCTTTCTTTTTTATATAGTAATTTAATCGTTTCAATTGCTTCCTATAACTTCTTAATGGTGTAATTAAAAATGTTTAGATGATGTACTTGAATTTGTAGGTGGAGGTGGAGGTTGAATTACTTTGAATTTGGAGATTTTGAGCAAGTGTTGGTGATTTTTGGTAACCTTAGTAAATTGGAAATAATACAAGGTGAGGGATAAATTGAGGTTCAAATGGTTATTTGGGGAAACCCAAAGGGTCATTTGATTGGTTAATTACGTTTATTTTTATAATGCATGAATTAGAGTTCGAATGTTAGTATTTGTATGGGTTTTATAATTGTTAGTAGTTAAAGATTATAGTATGTGAATGTGAAAAGTGTTAAATGAGCATTGACGTGAAATGGTTGTTGAGATTGATAGTGTTATTGTTTGAAGTAGAATTGTCTGACTTATGTGGTGGGGTGTAATGCAAAAGTACTATATGAGTGTGAAATCGATGGGTCATTCCCGGAGATACTTGTGTGCTCCAAGGTCAGCAAACCTTGAATGTTAGTGGGTCAGCAAACCCAAGGGACAATCTCAAAGGGAACAGCAAATCTCAGATATGATCCCTTGTGAGACAGTTGAGCATTACACCCTGATGTCTGTTGTTTGTGTTTTGTTGTGATTTATGATTTGTGATATGAGATGAGATATTATGAAATGATTTTGTTACGAGATATCGAAGGATGGAAGTATTATGAGATTGATGATGGGATTTTTGATGAGCTTGTGATATAGAGAAATGCATTGATGTTTTTGAATTATATATGATTTTGATTGATCTTAATAATGGGTTGGTGGGGAGTCAAATGGTTCTTTGGGGAGTATTCAAAGAATCATTTGAATCTTGGTTTATTTCTCATACTAGCGAGTGTCGCTAATGTTGCTACTTTAAATTTTTTTTTTCAGGTAATCGTGGAGGTGCCTAAGCGTTCGTTGATCTATGATGGATGATGGCTTAGGATTTATCGTTTTAAACTATACTTTTGATGAACCTAAAAAAAACTTGTCTTAATTGAACTTGTCTATTTGGGTGGTATTTAGAACTTGCATATCATGGCTTGAATGTTATCTTTTAGTTTTCATGAATGATATAGAAACTTGCTTTCTGTTTGATGTTTGATTATGGAACGGTGTTGTTAATCATGATAAATTGAATTTGATCTGGAAGTTGAGTATATTTTTATATTAGGAATGTATTTACAGGTTATTGGCTAGTCCATATTTTAAACGTCATCATGCCAAATTTTTTTATTTGAAATTAAATCTTCTGCTGCTTGTATTGTTTTTAAAATGTCTTAAAAAGAGTCGGGTCGTCACACATAGACATACCCCATGTTGACATAACCCATATTGACATACCCAAAGTTGATATATCCGATATTAACATACTCAATATGACATACGCAATGTATCCCGACCGGGTGAAGAGGATAAAATTCAATTCAAATACATAGGTATTAATTTATTTATAAAAAAATTTATTACAGGGTTTGTATTTGTCATTAGAAGTTCAGTGATCAATACTTACCCCAAAATAGAATCGATATCTCAATTCATTAGTATCAAATTAGAAAACCCTAACTAAATTGATATATTTAATTTGAAAATTCTGATTAACAAAAGAACAAAAGAAATCAGAGTGCAAATCATCTTCTAACTTGCCTTGTGTTTTGAGTTGTTTTTTCTTTTTATCTTTGGGAGTCTCAAATATGTAGAGAATTTCCATGGTCTTTTTTTCTTCATCACAAACATTTTCAACTAGTTCTTTTTCCCCTGTATAAGTATTATAAGTTGTTAAGGAAATTGTTGATCTATTAAACAAAATTAAAATAGGAAGAAATTGACATAAAATACATAATAGCTTACTGTTTTCTTCATTAGGGTTATTATCAGTAAATTCAATAAAAAATGCTCTTAGTGTAATGATAAAACCAAAAAGTAAAAGAAAAAAAATAAAATTTATAAACAAGGCTGTAAGTTATATGTATAACTGAATTTTTTTTTTATAGTTATACATTGAGAATTGAAACATTGTCCAAATTATTTTTGAAGAGTTTTGAGTAGTCTCGTTACATGTTCTTCAAAAAAACATAAATGTAATAATCAGGTATGGTGAATGTTAAAATGAAGTATATCAATATTCGGCTATGTAAACTTCAGGTATGTCAATATCGCATACGTCAACATTGCCTATATTCCCATTGGGTATGTAAACAATGAGTATGTAATCGTCGAGTATGTCAATATTGCATATGTCAATATAGAATATGTCAACTTCAAGTATGTCCACATCGGGTACAACAGACAAACTGGAAAAAATAGAATATAAAGGTTGGACTGATGTAGTAAGCAAAGCCCAATTTTCAAATGGTTTAGATTTTAAATAATGTAAGTCTTAATTCCACTTACACGAGAAATAGTAGATAGATATTTTAACAGTCGCAAACAAAGTAAGAGTTTGTAAAAACTCTGCATTTTGGTACGACAACAATACATAAGTCAAGAACTTGTGCAACAACAGGGGCATCAAAAGCGGGTATAGCTGGCAAAACCTGATTCATTAAAAAAAAATTTTAAATTTTTTCAATAAAAAAAATATAGAATTGAGTACTTGACGAGGACGTCCAGAAGATGTGATCGTAGGAAACAATATACTAGAATAGCTTAATATGGTAGGGAAACTATCCGAATCCTGAGAGTTTTTAAATGGAAATAAGTTTATTTTTCAAATAAGTAAAAAATGAAAGTGAATTATGACAATAATATTTAAAAATAATATATGATTTAGCCAAAAAGTGATAAATTGTTCCATATGTCTTAGTCATCACAAGAAAATCAGCTTATGAAGTTACTAATTTTGAATATCCGATTTCAATAATTTATAATTGAATTTTAATACTCAATTTTAAAATATACAATGAACAAATATTATGTATAAAATATTTTTACTCTTCTAACTATCTTAATAGAACTATTATTCAAATTCATGATTTAGAGTAATTATTGAATAAAAATTAACACTACTTTTTTTAACTCTAAAACAATTATTTTCTTTTCTATTTTAATTATAAAACAATTATTATCTTTAAACATAGTTTTATAATTGTTATACGTTTTAAAATATTCCACTTTGCCACTTTATTTGTAGAGAATGAGATATTAGCCTCCTACATTTGAATAAATTTTATAAAAATAGATTAAATCCTATGTATTTGAATTGAACTTCTTCTTCCTCACTCGGTCGAGGTACATCTTGTATGTGATATTGAGTATGTCAATATTGAATATATCAACATTGGGTATGTCAACATGAGGTATGTCCACATGGCGTATGTCAACATGGAGTTTATCAACATCGAGTATGTCAACAAAGCATATGTCTACATTGGATATTTTAAAATTGCGTATGACATACTTAATATTGATATACCTTATAGTGACATAAACATTTAGTACGTCAATGTGTCTAACAATATATAAAAAGATATAAAGAAATCTAAACAGAAATCTATAAAATAAAAATAAAAAATAAAAAACAATCCATATTTTTTAATAATTTAAAAAAATAAAAAACATAAATTGGATGGACAGAAAGACAATCTCTTTTCTTAAGAGAAACAAAATTGCAGTGTCTTTGAAAATTTTTAAAAAAATGGGTTGTTATATTTAGGTCCTACACATCTCTTATATATATTCCAGGAAGAGAAGGTAAAGAAAAGAATAAAGAATCTCACCCAACCAAATAAATAAAATAAAAATATGATAATATAAACAAATTTATAGAGAGTAGCTATAAGAAAGAAATTAAAAATATTAAATTAGTGTAGGGGTATTTTATGACAAAAAAATAGTGCAGAGGTATGATTTAACAATAACTCAAAGTGCAAGGGTGTATTTTGCATTTATCTATAAATTAAATTAGGGGATAAATATAAATACCTCATATGTGGTTTTCCTAATTTACAAATATGGATTGTTTTTTATTTTTTATTTTTATTTTCTAGATTTATGTTTAGATTTCTTCCTATATTTTATATATTGTTAGACACATTGACATACTAATTGTGTATGTCACTATAAGGTATGTCAACATCAGGTATGTTATACTCATTTTTGAAATACCCAGTGTGGACATACGCTTTGTTGACATACCTGATGTTAAACCCCATGTTGATATATGTCATGTGGACATACCTCATGTTGACATACCCAATATTGATATACCCGATATTGACATACTCAATATCACATACGAGATGTACCCCGATCGAGTGAGGAGGAAGAAGTTCAATTCAAATACATAGGTTTTAATTTATTTTTATAAAATTTATTACAAATGTAGGAGACTAATATCTCATTCTTTACCTGTAAAAATCAAAATAATGAAAAACACAAATTGGATGGACAGAGCCACAATCTCTTTTGTTTAGAGAAACAAAATTGTGGTGACTTTGAAAGTTTTAAAAAAGTTGGGTTGTTACATTTATGTTCTACACATCTCTTATATATATTCCAGGAAGAGAATGTAAGAATAAGATTGAAGAATCTCACCCAACAAAATAAATCAAATAAAAATGATAATACAAACAAATTTATAGAGAGTAAGTGTAAGAAAAAAATTAAAAAGATTAAATTAAATTAGGGGATAAATATAAATACCTCATATGTGGTTTTCTTTATTTACAAATCTCACTTAAAATTGGTTTCATACACTTATATCGCTTCCGAAAACATACTTATAATATGTCACTCACGTGTTTAAAACCTATTAAAATAATCAAAAGATTTTAAGAACAATAATATTATAAAATATATATCTGAAATTTGTAAATCTAGATGGTAGAAATGTATGATTTATGGGTGTTTAATACTATAACATAGGTGAGATTAATAGAATAAACTCCATTGTTTCATCTAAATGACATTTTGGCGGTAGCACCAACAATATATATCAGAACTAAAGATTTAAAACTAATTTAATCTCAAATTTTATCTATTTAAAAAAAAATTAAAAATCATTTCAAATACTTTTTTTAAACTATATATTTTTAAAAGCAACAAAAATTGTCATCTAACAGTAATATCTTATTTTGAAAAAATATAATAAAATAGCTAGATCTCACTTCATCGAGTTCAAATGTTGTGCCCAGAAAGAGTTTAAAGATCTATGGAGACATAAATTCTCTAAGAAATCTATGAAAAATATATTTTTAACAAATAGTGACCTTTGTTTCATAATATAAACCATTGGTCTTCTTATCAAGAGTAAAAACAATCCTCATAGAGTCTTTTGTGTTCTTATCTATGATTTTTGCATGTAGAAAATTAGATATTAGCCTCCTACATTTGTAATAAATTTTTTAAAAATAAATTAAAACCTATGTATTTGAATTGAACTTCTTCCTCCTCACTCGGTCGGGGTACATCTCGTATGTGATATTGAGTATGTCAATATTGAGTATATCAACATTGGGTATGTCAAGATGAGGTATGTCCACATGAGGTTTATCCTCCTACGAGATGTACCCCGACCGAGTGAGGAGGAAGAAGTTCAATTCAAATACATAGGTTTTAATTTATTTTTTAAAAATTTATTACAAATGTAGGAAGCTAATATCTAATGTGGACATTGGGTATGTCAACAAGAGGTATGTCCACATGGGGTTTATCAACATCGGGTATGTCAGCAAAGCATATGTCTACATTCGATATTTTAAAAATGCGTATGACATACCTGATGTTGATATACTTTATAGTGACATAAACATTTAGTACATCAATGTGTCTAACAATATATATCTTTACCCGATGATATCAATTCAGTATTTACAAATATTCTCTCTTTATATGCAGCTGCAACATCTTGTAGACCCTTGTCTGCAAAACACTTGTATAAGAAATGATCCAGCCTATAACAAAAGGAAAAAAAAAATCAAGTCAGGCCCCAAAATAAACATTTGGCTGGGCAAGTATGGTAAAGAAGGCCCAACATTTCAGTAACAAGACTATGGAAAGATAGAGTTTGTCTAGATGTAAAGTGAGATTTCATTCATATAATTAATTCAATTTGAACTACTTACTGTTTCATTGACTCAGTACTCTTGTATGATGATGATTCCTGACAATAAAAATGATAACCAAATCAGGAAAAAAAACAAAATATTCTATTTAAACTAATGAACTAAAACTTTTGTTAGATAACTCACTTCAATAAGTGGAGGATTTGTAGTTTTACTTGAAGAATATAAATCATAAAATTTCAAAAAAAGTGCCCACCATTCATAAAGGTAGGTCATTTTGTCATTTCATGTTTAAAAAAAATAGAAAAAAAAGTCAAAATTAAACTATTTTAATTTGTTTAATTAAAATAATTTGTTATTATAATACCTTCCATAGAAGCAGTGTCCATGTAGAGAATGAGATATTAGTCTCCTACATTTGCAATAAATTTTATATACAAATAAATTAAAACCTATGTATTTGAATTGAACTTCTTCCACCTCACTTGGTCGGGGTACATCTCGTATGTGATATTGAGTATGTCAATATCGGGTATATCAATATTGGGTATGTTAACATGAGGTATGTCAACATGAGGTATGTCCACATGACATATGTCAACATGGGATTTATCAACATCGGGTATGTCAACAAAGCGTATGTTCTTAAAAATAGAAATAATGAGAGAATCAATGGATTTTGGAAAGGAAATTATAGAGAATTGATAAAGAAATGAGAGATATGGAAGAAGAAATGAGAGGAAAATGAAAAAAATGAGAGGGAGAGAGAGAAATTCTAATATATTGAAGAAAATGGGGGGGGGGATAGGAGGGAAAATATTTTTAAATTAAATGTGAAAAGTAGAGAGAGAGATGTTAATTTAAAAAAAAAAAAAAAGAATTGAATGGACGTAAGGAAGGGAATGGGGGAGAGGAGAAAGTGTAAAAAAAAAAAAGAATAGACAGAGGGGAAGGGGAGAGAGGAGAGAGGGGGTTTTGATTTGACATTAGGGTATTTTAGTCATTTTACTTTTCAAGGTGGCTAAAAAAATAAAAATAAATATATATGGCTATAGGGAAAAAGGAAGGAGAAAATATGGCTATTTATATATTTTTACTCGAGTGGAGTGGGACATGAGAAGATGAATAGACAATTGCTTAAAAAAATAGAAAGACGACAAAAGGAAGAAAAAAAATCCCCAAGTTTTTGGGTGATTTTATTCGGACGAATGATTTTCTTCCATTGTTTAGTTTTAGAATAAATAGGAAATCAATCTCCCTTGAAAAAACCCTAGCTGCAGATTACTCACCCATTTCCCCCTTCTCTCTGTTTTGGGTTTTTGGTTGCTCTGCTATAGCATATATATCAATGGCAGAAGCTGACGATTTAGAACTTTTGTAAGTTTCACTTCGTTTCTTTAGTTTTTATTTCTTTCTATTTTACAACCTCTATTGAACTCAGTGGTATTAGAAATACAAATTTTACATTCACAGATCTGCCTGCTTTTGTTTCTTCCTTTTATCTTTGATATTAGAAACTATTCCATTCCTTCTCTGCTTTAATTATTATTATTTTCTCAGCTTTAACACATAAATCTTTACTGTTTACTTTCTTTTTTTTCCTAGGGTGGACCAACACATCATTAACTTTCTCATTTATAGAAATCTCCTTACAACCTTGGTTGCTTTTCAGGACGAGCTCCACACGGCTAATGCATTTAAGGGTAACTAATATTTAAGTACTCAAATGATAATACAAATAAATTTATAAAGAGTAGCTGTAAGAAAGAAATTAAAAAGATTAAATTAAATTAGGAGATAAATATAAATACCTTATATGTGGTTTTCCTAATTTACAAATATCACTTAAAATTGGTTTCATACACTTATATCGTTTCCGAAAACATACTTATAATATGTCACTCATATGTTTAAAATCTATTAAAATAATCAAAATATTTTAAGAACAATAATATTATAAAATAGTCTGGAATTTATAAATCTAGACGGTAGAAATGTATGATTTATGGGTGCTTAATACTATAACATAGGTGAGATTTATAGAATAAACCTCATTGCTTCATCTAAATGTCATTTTGACATTTCAAGAACTAGCCACAAAGTTGACATACTCTATATTGACATACCCGTTGATTACATACGCAATGTTGACATACGCGATATTGACATACCTGAAGTTGACATACCCGA
Organism: Gynostemma pentaphyllum; assembly: GCA_028015215.1. Classification (NCBI taxonomy): domain Eukaryota; kingdom Viridiplantae; phylum Streptophyta; class Magnoliopsida; order Cucurbitales; family Cucurbitaceae; genus Gynostemma; species Gynostemma pentaphyllum. The sequence goes on along the minus strand of CM051348.1, from coordinate 40,718,311 downwards.
ATAATGATATATCTCATTTTAACATACGTCATACCTGAATATTACATTTATAAATTTCTGGGGAAAATGTGAAGAGACTGCATCAAAACTTTTCAAAAATAATTTGGACAATAATTCAATTCTCAAGGTATAACTATAAGAAAAAAATTAATTTATATATATAGCTTACCGCCTTGTTTGTTAATTTTAATTTTTTTTTCTTCTACTTTTTGGTTTTCTCATTACACTAAGAGTATTCTCTATTGAATTTGCTGATAATAAGCCTGATGAAGAAAACAGTAAGCTATAATATATTGTACGTCAATTTCTTTTCATTTTTATTTTGTTTAATATATCAATGATTTCCTTAACTTATAATACTTATACAGTGGAAAAAGAAGCTAATGAAAATGTTTGTGATGAAGCAAAAAGACCATGGAAGTTCTCTAAATATTTGAGACTCTCAAAGATAAACAAAAAAACAATTCAAAACACAAGGAAAGTCGGAAAATGATTTGTACTAAGATTTCTTTTGTTCCTTTGATAATCAGAATTTCGCCAATTAAATATATCAATTTATTTAGGGTTTTCTAATTTGATACTAATGAACTGAGATATCGATTCTATTTTGGGGTAAGTATTGATCACTGAACAGCTAATGGCAAATATAAACCCTGTAATAAATTTTATAAAAATAAATTAATACCTATGTATTTGAATTGAACTTCATCTTCCTCACCCGGTCGAAATACATCGTGTATGTCATATTGAGTATAATAATATCGAATATATCAATATTGAGTATATCAATATGTGGTATGTCAACATGGGTTATGTCCACATGGCGTATGTTAAAATGAGGTATATCAATATTCGAGTATGTCAACTTCAGGTATGTCAATATCGCGTATGTCAACATTGCACATATTCAGATAAAGGAAAAGAAGAATTCTAAAACATTTAACAATAAATAACTTTAAAAACTTAGAAAAGAAAAATAGTTTTTAGATTATTAAGAAAAATAATATAAGAATTAAATACCCGAAAACTTCCTGATGATGGAAAAAGGTAAAGCTGCACTTCCCGCATCTTGTTAAGATACGCTCAAAGGAGGAGACATAAGCTTGAGCTCCTACAACAGACAAAATAATAAACTAGCTTCGTTATTTTTATACAAATTCTAAATGAAACAATGTCCAAATTCAATGGAACAAAAATCAAAAGCTTGGATTCAAGAGAGGAGGTTGAATTTTGAGAAGGGTTCCAAAAGAAAGACATTATTATTATGGGCTTCGTTTCATTAAGAGAAAATAAAGCCCATGATAATAATGAAACCAAGCCTAACTTAAATAATTTCATGGAAAGATTTTAGATCTTGGGCCACCTACGAGAATAACAGGAAACCTTTTTGGTATTTATGCATGTATTTAATTCCAGCAAAGTGTTGACATATTTGAACTACTTTTTACGGTTTAAAACAAAAACAATACACTAAAGAAGTCAAAGTACCTTCCCTTTTCTTTCAGAGTTGGTCAAATCCTCGCTTGTTCTTTTCTTCTAATTTCATTTATCTTCTTCTCATTCTTTCAGCCCAACCTCTAAAAAACTGTTTAAAGCATTCAACATCAGTGCAATTGTACCATCTTGGTAATCAATAACAAATTTTCAAATTGAAGTATTTATAGCAATAATTTTTAGTTAAAATTTTAAAAGACAGATTTAAAATAAAAGTTTTTGAAACTAATCACAGCCAATCAGAAAGTTGTCAATGATTGTTTATCGAAAGACATCTTGGATAGGTCCCAAATAAAACACCACCAGCCATTTAGAAACCCGTAATCGTTATCATTATGAGTGTCTGCCATAATATTTAAAAAAATGAAAATATAATATAAATAAATAAATATTTATAATGTTTAAAAAAAATCCTTACCCGGTGATCCAAATCCAGTACTCTCAAACATTCTTTCTTTAAAGGTAGATGCAATGGCTTGAAGACTCTTGTCCACAAAATACCTGTATAAGAAATGATCCAACCTTTCCCAAAAAAAATGAACTTAAGTCGAGCCCAAAATAAGCATAAAATTCTCACATGGGCAGGGCAGGTATGGTAAAAAAGGCTCCAACCTATAGTTAAACATAAGTGATGGATGTCCTAATTCACTGATACGAAAAATAGTAGATAGTCGCAAGCAAAGCAAGGGTTTGGAAAAGCTTTGCATTTCGGTTGCGATTCTGATTCTGTTTTGGCTAAAGAATGATAGAGTTTGTTTTTAAAAAACTGATTTCGATTTGGAGTCGGCAGGAGGGGAGAAATGCTAACTATTGATTAATTGGTGACAGTTTCGCAAGCGAAGCAAAGAAAAGAGTTTTGGGAAAAGCTCTGCATTTCCATTTCGAATATGTTTCGGTGGTGGGGTCACACATCTGCAAATCTGACTCTGTGAGTGTGATCCTATACTACTGACGGGGAATTTTACAAAGAAGAGTGAGCGAAAGATACAATATATTTCTATTTCTATTTTACCTTGTCTTTTGCCTGCTAAAAATCAAAGGTTTTTCATTTCTAGCTCCATAATTTTAATCCTTTGTCGAGTTTAAGGGAGTTTGTTTCAGCTTATCTTACTCTATTTTCTTGTTCAATTTCTTACTTTTGGTTCATAATATTAAGGATCTACAATTCTTAAATTTGGTATTTTCTTTCTACTGTAGCATTATAGCAAACATACATAATACCTAAATTTACACATACCTAGCTTAAATTAAAAAAAAAAATCTTTTTTTTTTCAAAGAATACTAGATATGGATTTTGAATTTTGAATTACTATTTATAGTATGTTGAGATTAATATCACTAGTATCCTAAATAATTCACCCAATTTTGATATCACCGGTTTTTAAGATTATATTTCACTTTTACCCAAATAACACCTATTCAGGCGGTGCAACCGTTGACATTAATGATACCGTTTACATTTTTGTCCTTCGTTATTCTGTTATTCATTTATTTTATTTTTTACCTTTTTAAAAATCCTGTAATCAATTCTGTCTTTCAGAGATTATTGGGATTTTATTTATTTACGTTATTTATTGCCTTTTTTATCCATTTAATTTTATTTTGATTTGGCAGTAACCAAATCTTAATTTACAGAATCTTGTTTTTGTTTTAAAAAATAAATATTGATTATGTAACCCTAATTTCATCGAACCATCAACTATCCTAATTCTATGGAAGAGGGAAAATCCAGTGGCGGCTCTGTCAGATTTCCACGCCGGAAAATGGTGGTTCCGGTGGTGATTCATTGAGAGATTCTTCTTCGTTTGCAAAATAGGGTCACTATAAGAATTTCGGGAATAGGTGACATCCTTTTGGCGTCACCTATTCGAATAGGTGACGGTTTTTTGACCGTCACCTATGGCAGTGTCACCTATTCAAATAGGTGACGGGCATAAAAAACCGTCACCTATTTGAATAGGTGACGGGTAAAAACCGTCACCTATTCAAATAGGTGACGGGTAAAAACCGTCACCTATTGAAATAGGTGACGCCAAAAAAAACGTCACCTATTCGAATAGGTGACCGGTAAAAAACGTCACCTATTCGAATAGGTGACGGGTAAAAACCGTCACCTATTGAAATAGGTGACGCCAAAAAAACGTCACCTATTCGAATAGGTGACTCGTTTTACCCGTCACCTATTTCAATAGGTGACACGCAAATAGGTGACGGTCTATAAAACCGTCACCTATTCAAATAGGTGATGCCAAAAAAACGTCACCTATTGTCTAAAATTTGAGAAAAAAAATATTTTTTTAATTAATTGATTCTCAAATAATGCCATTTATTACACCTATCAAATTAAACTAAATATTACAATAACACTAAACGCCTACATAAATTACAATATTTTTAAACAAAAATTAAATTACATTATACTTAAACTATAAAACAATAATTGCTAAAAGAACTTCAATCACCACTCCTTACAAAATTCCAATAATCAACTCACTGACTCCGCTTTCATCTCCCCTATTCTATGCTCCAACTTCTCATTTGATTGTTAAAACCGCTGATCAACAACAAAAAGTATGTTAAATGATGCCAAAAAATATGAACCAATGCAATGAAAATAAAATAAAAATAAAACTCATAGAGGACAATAGGGAAGAAACACTTGTTAACTCACCCTTCCTATATAACAAACATATAAAGATTAACAAATACATGATGATAGAGTTATTTTGTTAAATTCCCAAGCCTACTTTAAGATTCCAAACACGATAATAAAATTTTACATTAAATGTACCATATATAGATTCTCGTGATGACGAAACACATTGAAACATCTTCTAACTATGCAATACAAATAGCCATATTCAAAGACTCATACATACACAGAATGCCAAAGAATTTATATTAAAAATTAAACTCAAACTATGCAATACAAACACTACAAGTATAAAAGCATCAACACCTTAATATCTTACTTGTTTTCATCTCTATTGTAATCCTCTTGACATATTCCAAATAGAGAACCCTTCATATAAGAGAGACATTGAACATAGTCAATAAATGGAGAATTATAACTCTCATTTGTAAATTTAATCTATAAAATAGAAATGTCACATAAATGTAAAAATATCTTCTTAATGACCAAAAAAACATCCAAACAATGAGTAAAACAAAAGAGAAATGTAACAAACACAACCCCTTCCCCATAAAAAATTAAACTAAAAAGTCAATTCAAGGTTTTAGTTCTAAATAAAACATTTCAAATGATGAGGTGAAATTAGTGAAACAATTGGATAACAAACACTTCAAAAATGGAAGTTCATGATGTCATATACTAACACTATAAGAATTTTGGGCTTAGGTGACACTAGCCAAAAGAAAAGGTTACGCTTTTATTAAAAATCACGGATGAACAGTAATTTTTTTTAAAAACGCGTCACCTATTCTCTATTTTTTTTCTCTCACTTAAAAAACTTAGAAAAAAAAAAACAAAACAAAATGAAGGCTCACGTTTTCTCTCTCGCATCAGATGCCAAACTCATGAAAGCTTTCTCTTCTCACGTTCTCTCTCGCGTTCTCTTCTCATCAGACGAATTCAAGCCCTAATTTCCCGAATCAAAGGGTGAAATCAAAATCGAAGGAAGGGTGAGTCGAATCGAAGGAAGGAAGCACAATGGTTTTGGTGAATCGAATCGAAGGAAGCACTTTAAATTCAAGCCCTAATCTAGTCGATGAGTTCTTCTCTCTCGTGCTTGCTTCTCATTCAAGAACCCTAGAAAACCATGGTAAAACAATCCCCTATTCCTTCTCTTTCTCTTTGATTTCTTCGTTTTCGCTAATATTTTCTGTAAATTTCTTTCTTTGTTCAGACTTTCAAGCGAAAAAACGGCGGACCAAACAAGCACGGTCGTGGACATGTGAAATTCATTCGATGCTCCAACAGCGACAAATACTGCCCCAAGGTACTTAGGGTTATGATCCGTTTTATCTTCAATTTCACTTTTTGATTTTGTTGCATCGATCATTAAACGGAGGGTATATTTTGATTCCACACTTATATGCCCTTTTTCTTTCATTTGTTTCAGTTCCTCAGATTGCAACAACTAACTATTCTGTGTGTGTGTGTAAATTGTTATTTTTTTATGGGCATGTTTTCGTTAATGAGAAAGGTAAAACCAAAAACTTCTAATTTTCCTTTTTAAACTTATGAACAGCCTCTTATTTCTTATTGTTATGGGGGGTATTTTTTGAAGGTCAACTCATTTTTGGAAGTGGAGGTGGTAAATAGGTAAAATATGTGTAAAGGAATTCAAAACTCCTCTACTTAATTAAAAAGCCCTGCAACGTACGTTTATTTCGCGGCAATCTCTCTCGTTCCCTTCTGTGCGTTTTCTCTCTCTCTCTCGTTAATCAATCTCCCGCTTTCTCAACGGGTAAGCACTCTTTTTAATCTTGCTTGTTTTAAAATCCCTATTAATTTCTATATTTCAATGAATCATAGTATTGTTTATCTCTTTCTGTTTGATTCTCGCTTAAAATTTTGAAGGGGAAATGTCGGAAATCTACATGCATTTCCAATTGAATATAGATTAATTAATTGATATTTAAGTTCTATTTATAATTTAATTGTGCGATCATTTCATTTAGCTTATGGAAACAATTGTGGGTTTGTTCCATACTTTTTGACCAAAGTATGTCTGTCTCATTTGTTTGCATTCGTGTTGAAATTTCTCAATGGTCCTATTTATAACTTCATTGCATTGGTGGTGAAGATATTAATTTTTCAATAACTTATTCGAGAGTGAAAAGTTAAGCTCGATTGCAAGTTTAAGAACTCACGTGTGTGTGTTTCCTCGGTGATAATCTTGTCTTCTTTATTTTCTTTTTTATGTTTACCAATGTTTCATTTTACGCATTGGTGTGATATGTGATGGATTATCTCCTGGTTATCTTGATGTGCCTGTTGTTTGTGGCGTGTTTGTATCTATATTGCTTATAGTTATAGGGTCTTTGCTCTATGTCTTCTTATTTAGCAAATTATTTTGTCTTTCCTTCTCTTTTTGTTGCTTCTACTGCATCTTTAGTAGCAAGATTTTTTTTTTTTATTTTTTTTATTTCAGGTTTACAATGTTATTTTGACCAGGTGAGTGTAAGTTTCATTTGCAAGTCTTTTTAATTTTTGGGAGATTCTTTACTCGATTGATTGCTACTGCAAGAACTTTGATTTTGTTGCTTGATTTGTTGTGTTTTTTTTTTAAATTATTCTTTTCTCAATCTTAATTATAGACCATGACTTCCTATTTTTGATACTCGCTCGTTTGATTAAACTATGAATGTTATGGATGTTGTTTTCTTTTCTCTATCCATTCTCATGCTTTGACCACTTTGAACACGTGCTAATTCGCATAATGGTGTCTTATATACACATTAATAGTGTGACTTTATATTTTGCGATGAGGGAAATTGGACCTTATTAGTTAAATCTATGGAAGCTCTTGGTCCAAGGGGAGTGAATAGACAGAATCACCTAATTCGAGAAAATGGTGATTCTCCTTTATCAAATATTGTTGAAGATCTTGATCCCTGGACTGCATGGGCCTATAAACCTCGTACTGTTTCCCTATTACTTGTTGGTGCCTGCTTTCTTATGTGAGTGTTCGCTTTTTGCGTTTACAACTTTGTAAATCTAACTCTATAAAATGTTTAAATGTCTACTTTGTTCAGTATGATTTCCAAATGACTGATTATACAACATTGTCAGGATTCTGTCTTCCTTTCAATTGTGCTTTATAATCCTATCTTTTCAATTTTTTATCACCCATTCCTTCAGTCAAATATTGGCTGTCAATGCGTTTTTTTAATAGGTTTGAATGCTTAATATGACATAAATCCATTGAAAAATAAAGTAGAGCTATACTTGTTCCTTCTCTAAGTTAGTTCATAAAAATATCCTACTATGGATCCTTTAGTTATCGTTTCTGCATTTTGTCTTGAAGAATCAAAAGTGGTGGTCGGATCCCTCCCATCTCTCCACCCCCTGCAGCCATAAATATTTTTCAGATCGAGTCTGCTACTTTTTACTTTTATCTTTTGCCTTTTTTTGTCATATCAAAGCTTGGATTGTCAATTTTAAATTTGAATGAAGAATTATTGTGACCTGAGATCTTTATAAACTATGGCTCTTTGTTTCTGGAAAATTAAACTTCATGTTTCCATTGTCGATGGTTGAATGGTTAATGGGCAATTGAGCTGCTTTAAGTATTATTCTCTATTACGTGAAACTCATTTGTCCTAGTCTTAATTGCTCTTTCATTTTGTCTAGAATAGAACAATGTTTTTGGCTTAGTTAGTTTAAATTTGTCCTTTTCTATTTCATCTTATTTTCTATCACCTATCCTCCTCATCACTTTCAGCACAATGGTCTTCGACATTAATAATTTTGGTTTGGATTCTAACACTTTGGATAGGAAGAATAAAGGGAGGGCATTAGAGACTGTATTTCCTTATGCATGGTAATTTTCAATCCTGGACATTATTGTAGCCTTCCACAAAATTACTTTGCTTTTGATCTGAATGAAGTCCTCCCGCTTTGCTTTTTAGCGAATGTTGTTATTGACACTTGACAGTGCTCATTTATGAATTTATTTTGTTGTGCTCAATTATGAATTTATTTTGTTGTTTGTGTTTTATAGCTGGGCCAGTGGAACCCTTGGTCCTGAATGCACTGCTTCAAGTGATCTTGTTGCTTCTGTTAAAAGGTCTGCTCGAGAATGATAAATGCCCCTTTAAGAATTTGTAATTTTGTACTTTCCTCTCAGAACTTTCCGTTCATGCTGCTTCTTGTAGGGGTGTATGGGCAATGATTGTTGTATTTCTTGCATATTGCTTGCTTCAAGCCCCTTCTACGTAAGTTATCTTTTCTATTGATTTTACTTTATTTAAAATCTTGAGTTATATTGTTTAATTCATAATGATTCTCACCTAAATTTGATATTCCCATGTTTATTGGTACAAAATTACTCTTAAATTTCTTGAATTTTGTGATAGCATTGGTCTTATAATATAGAATGATCATTGATTGATATATTTAAGAAGTTTCAGGAAGCAAATTGATATATTGATTGTATTTTCTTAGATTTGTATATTTTGAAGATTTTATTTATTAATAGAATGAAAAAGATAGCACTCATCTAAATACACACATCGCAAGTAAGGAAGAAAGGAGGTTGGGGTAGATCCGTACAAATAATTTTTTTTTATCTTACTTCTTCTAGTTTTGCTATACAAGTCTTTGTCTTTCTTTATATTTTGTGACATTCCACTGAATGCCTTGGTATCTTTCGATTCCACTATTAAGAACTTAAGCCCATGTAATTGTAATAAAATTGGGTTTTTTTCTTGGGGAATTTTCCATATGTCAAGAAATTTTTTTTAGTCTCTATGTAACCATCCCTCTTAACAGCTTATTTTCTTGGGGAATAATCTACGATATTGTTATATAATTTAATCCTGTAATTTATATAAGATGAAATAGTTAATAATTTACTGTAAGCTTTATTTGAACACAATTCTTATACACAAATATCTTACTAGTAGCATTATTGGTGTAGTGTCTGCTATAAATTCGATTATTATTTATACTTGCAGAAACCGTACAAGTTTATAAATTTAAATCCAAATCTGGTTTTTAAAGTTGTTTGCTTCCAAATCCATGTCCATGTGTGGGTGAGATTGGGATGTGACTTGAAGGTCGTGAGAAACGCCATCGCCTCGATTTAGCATAACTAATGTTTGGGAATCCATTCTTGAACTGAATCTTGTGGATATTGAACCTTGCATATTAGGACCAAAAAGGTAAATTTAAGATATATTAGAACATCCAGAGTATGATTAAGTATTTTCAATCTAATGTTTTCTTCTGAATTTTGCATGGCCACATGATCGAGTTTCTTTAAAAGAAATGAAAGCAGATTGGCATGAAGCAATTGATCATAGAAAACGTCTCACGCGACTTGCTCTTGAAACTATCGATCTTGTCAAAGATCCCTATTTTATGCAAAATCATCTTGGAAGGTACTCTCTTTTTTATCTCCTTTTCTTTGAATAAACTATAGCCCCACCACATTGGAAACCTTGTTTTGGTGGCACAAATTTGGTACAGGAGAAGGTTCGCTGGAGATTAAACACCATAATTTGAGGTTTGTCACACCATAATCAATCATCTATGTCTCTTCCTTCTTGTCTCCTTGGATTTATTTCACTTAACGATCCTGCATTATTATGGTTGGGATGGCTTCAAGAAATATGACATGATAATAAAAAGTTAAAAGCATCCGAAGCAATTTAAATCAATAGCCTCCAAATTTCTCTTATATATTTACCTACTAATTGAATATCATAAGTAGTTATAACCATTTCCTTTCCCTATTAGATTAAATCCCATGTATTTTTCAGGAAAGTTCGGCACAAAAATGTTATTCAATTTAAGTATTAATCATTATGTGACTTTCTACTTTGGTTTATTACTTAATTCTTATTGCGGACTTAAGAATTACATGATCCTAACATCAAGGTACTTAACTTCATTCCTAGTAATCGTTGTTTTTCTATTCTTTATGGTTAAAATGACTAGGCATTTGATGGTAGTTATTCTATTCTCTATTGGTGTGTTCATTGGCTTAGTATTTAATTTTTTTCTTCTTTTGTGTTCATATTGATAGCTTGAGAGATGACAAAAATTCATGGATCCACTTCATATTCTAGTTTTTTGTTATTCTGATTGGGTATGGAGTAGCTAATGGCCGTTGTATTATATGCCTTCTTAGTGAGTTACTTTTGAGTTTCTTTACAATTAGAAAAAATGTAATTTATTGAAAATCTTCTTTTGGACTCATATGATGTTCTTAGAAGTGACTGATTTTGGATTGAGTGCATTTTCATTTAGCCAATATATTTTCTTCTCTCAACACACACACATACAAAGAGATCACTAATTGAGTGATGTCATAGAAAATTCATATTAGTTCCTTTCTTATAAGCTAATTTATAATTCTTTGCAATTTTACTATATGAGAAATAAGTAATAAATCATATGCTTCAGGAATCAAACTACCAAGCGCATTTGAATTGCAAAGTGCGTTGGGATCGAGCCTTGCACAATTGCCATGGACTTGGAAGGAACTGATGGAAGTGAAAGAGGAGAGGTAAAAGATTTGGTTTTGAGATTTTAAAATCTCACCTGCTTAAAAAAAAAAGAAGTATCACTTGGGAAGAGGTCATATTGGAGCTTCAATAAAATCTAAACTTTGTCAGTTATTGGAGCTTCAAGAGGTTATACTACCATGTTTTTCAAGGTTCAGCTTTTAATTTGTGGCTTATGTTCGTTAATTATGCTCTTTGTTTTATAATCATTCTCTTTATCCAAAAGATTTATCCTTTGATGTCATTGTTTACCCCCCCCCCCCTTTTGATATATTTTTTCCTCTTTTCACAGTGATGAATCAATTCTCCTTTTGAGATGTATAACTGATTCATTTTTCTATTTGGTAAGTAATCAACTTCTCCTTTTCCATCCATGTTGCTGTGTTCTGTTTCAAGAATTAATAACCTGAGAGGTCCATTGCCAAACCTAACTCAAATGAGTTCACTAAGTGTTGTGTAAGCGTATGGCTAGGATTAGGAACTACCATCTCAATTTTAATCTTCTTGTTCATGTTTATTTAATCGATCATAAATTTCACTAGTAAATTTGATTACTCGTTATTATTGTTCATATCGATATCATGTGTATTTCGAATCATTCATGGATATGGAAGGGATTAGTTTTTTGGTCTATTAAACTCTCTAAAAGCATGTGTTCTTCATTTTTTCACTTTGGATTAATGATGTTTGAACATTTTTATCCTTACTTGCGACTTTGGAAGCAAGTGGAACAACGGTTTTGTTGGTATGGTTAGTTGTTCAATGGCTTTTTGTGGAGGTTTAGAAATTCTTGTGTATATTCTAGTTTTTGAAAACCATCATTTGTAATATTGTACTCTAAATTTGTGACGTATTCTTGTTATATATTGTATATAAAGTTTGTGGGTTATTCTTGTAATGACCATGTATTTACTCTTTATTATGTTGATTGATCAATATAAGGTTCATGGGTATCAAAAAGTCACTAAATGGTGATATTATTAAAATTATAATAGGTGACGGGTAAATCGAGTAAAACGGGTAAAACCCTGCGACGGGTAAAGCGGGTCACCCATTCGAATGGGTGGCGCTTTTTGGCGTCACCCATTCGAATGGGTGACGTTTTTTTGGCGTCACCCATTCGAATGGGTGACGTTTTTTTGGCGTCACCCATTCGAATAGGTGACCCGTTTTTGACGTCACCCATTTGAATAGGTGACGTTTTTTTGGCGTCACCCATTCGAATAGGTGACCCGTTTTTGGCGTCACCCATTCGAATGGGTGACCGGTTTTTGACGTCACCCATTCGAATGGGTGACGTTTTTTGCGCCACCCATTCGAATAGGTGACCCGTTTTTGGCGTCACCCATTCGAATGGGTGACCGTTTTTGACGTCACCCATTCGAATGGGTGACGTTTTTAGCGTCACCCATTCGAATGGGTGACGTTTTTGCGTCACCTATTCGAATAGGTGACGCTTTTTTTGGGCGTCACCTATTCGAATAGGTGACACTGCCATAGGTGACGCCCAGAAAAGCGTCACCTATTCGAATAGGTGACGCCAAAAAAACGTCACCTATTCCAAAATTTCTTATAGTGTAAAGTATTTACAATATTTATCTGCTCCTTGAAGTACTTAAAATATTCATATCAAAGATTGAATTTCTAATATAGAAACTGTTGCAAATATGTGGAATAAATTAAGTACTTTGGAATACCTTTTCCTATTCTTTGAAGATAAAACCCATGTACGAATGGATCGAAGTACATGAAGTATGGACCAATTTGAATGTAAAATACACCCACAAAAGGCAAGGACTAAAGAAATAAAATGAGACTCTTAAATTTAACAGCAAAGTATAAAATTGATGTAACATAAAGGATGATTGAAGTATAAAATTTATTACCATAACATATCTTGGTTTGTCCTCAGACAGTGGAGCAGGTGCACTGAGCAACAACATGCCAAAATGAATCTTTATCTTCACCACCTGCTAAGCCACCAATAGCATAGCTATCAAAACAAAACATGCAATTTCAGCTCTTCAACTACTAAATCACAAAAGTATCATAAGAAACTAGACCAAGAATTTGCATGAGTGTTGAGTTGTGATATTATGCACTAGAGACCAATGAAGGGAAATAAAATAAACCTCAAACAGGATTAATCACCGTTTTACAGATGCATAAAACAAGAGGTGTCCCCAACAAATAAATAAGCAAAACAAGATGAAATGAGAGCATCAAAATACCATTTTGCTAACTATTGTATCAGACTAGTGAGATATTAGGACTAGATGTGATGTTTTCTGCATAATAGTAAGGAAGTATTCTCCAAATTCAATACTTTGCAAGCAGAGATTTAAAGGAAAAGCTAAATTTCTTTGCTAAAGTAGAGATTTAAAGGAACAACAAAGAAAATTAGCTAATTGTCACCTACCTACAACTAATATATAGAGTAACAAGCTACAATATTAGCTCACTCACTGTATATCATTGTGAGTCTTGGAAACTTCTTCGAGAATATCTTTCGATTCATGCTTACCATCCTTCTGAAGAGCATATTAATTAGCAGTAAATAACATAAGCAACTCAATTATGGATATAGTATTAATTGGGCAACTTAAGAGGTTTAACTAGCTTTATGAATTGTTAACCTCGTCTAAATTGAACTATTAAAGTAAACCAATCACTAACATACTGTACCTCATAAAAAGAGTGTCTAGGCATTTTAATTCTTGAATTCTTGAACCATGAGCTGTCATCTACAAATGAAACAGACCAGGAAGAATATTACATCTTGGAATCTACTACATTATGCAGAACAAATTAATAACAATGAAACAATATTGATACTCTTCCAACACCGGAGATAATGATAGGACACATTGTTATCAACTAATGATAAATAGGCAAGACTAATATTATACACCTACCCTATTCCAAAAAATCATGTCTACACATGGTGAATAATGATAAAATCAAATAACTATAAAAGTCAGGCTCGTCAGGGTTCAGTTTAATACATTATAATCCAACCTTCATAGCATTAAATAACTCAATCGTAAATAACTTTCCGGTAACCTTCACAAAAACACTTAAAGTTCTTTACTTCTTTTAAGCAAAGTAGATTCAGGAAGCACAAAAGGAAAAGGTAAGCTGGGAAAAAAAAGGAAAAGTTTGTTCTAAAACTGAAACTATCAAAATTCAATTATGTTATTTCAACTAGAACATGACAAGGTTTTAGCAACAAACCTCTTCATAAGAAGGATGAATAACAAGTTTTTTTTAGAAGCAGTAGGCTCGACGCCAAAACTAGATCTTTAGCAGCCAATAAGGTTTTGAAGTTACAAGAACTAAAAAATCAATAAAAACTGAGTGAGGAATTGGAACAGAAGCAAGATACAAGTAGCACTCATTTCTTATAGGAATAGTGTTTTAAGTAAAGCTGAATTTTATAAACACAATTTTATATACAAACTTAAGGAAGACTGATGGAAACTTTACAATTTACAATTTTATAAACACAACATGACATCTCCAGGTGACATAAATTCTAGTGAACAATGGAAAAAATAGTATTGGAAAAAGAAATATTTATCTGGACCATCTAATTAATGGTTGATACCTTAAACATAACAGTAACAATATTTTCAGAGAGAGGAGACCAATTGAAGAACAAACCTTCAAATATGTTAAATTCCTCATCTATCTGAAGAAGTTTAAACGCACTTCAGGCACGCCAACCTTCTTCCTTTGCTTTACAATAGTATATATCCTGCAAAAATAAGAGTAGAAAAATGAAACAAGTAATTTGTAAATGAATATAAATACCCAAATAGAATAGCGTTCGAACCCTCTTATCTCTTAAAGCTTTTCCTATAATTGAAGCCTCAAGCAAGAGTAGCTAGTAGTGAAATTGCTCAAATTGATTATATGAGATCTTTTTTAAAATAATGTCAAAATCTTGATTATATGCTTCTTTGAGAAATGAATTTGAATGGCAATATCATATAGGAAGTTTGGAAGCTTAGAGTTAATATTGCAAATGAAACAGCCTTTCATCGGCCAATTCACAAAATAGACCAAAATGAACGAATAATTCTCTCGTATAAATTAAAAGTTGAGAGAGAAAATATGGAACAAGCTCGTGAGATGCTACGTAGAGTCAAAGTTTAAAAAGGGTATTTAAAAAAAATTGATACCATCCACTCCATTTCCACTTAGACATGTTCCTTCATCCTGGCCAGCACAGACACATGACTTCTCATAAACTAATTGATATCTAAACAATAAAACTAAAATCAAGTAACCAAACAGAAAAATATCATCAAACCAAACAACATATTGAGATAAATATAACAAGTAAAGAAACCAATCCATTCATATGTATGTATATCTATATCCATAATCATAGAGATACAAAATAATCTTCACATTAGAGGCACTATGTTACCGTAGTAGGCACACGAGAAAAATAGAAAAAATTTCATGCTAATCCTATATGACAGCATAGTCCAATATGTTCTATCAACATCCTTAGTCAAAATTATAGACCTCGACCAGGACAACATAAAAAATTTCCCAACCAAGAACCTTTCATAATTGTCTCTAATCTAACTAACCAACATAATAAATCTGTTCTCACCATGAATGTTAAAAAAAAGAAAGAAAAAAAAGAACACTGAAGCTTACTTTGTAGAGGTCAAGACCCAGGAACACGAGTTGCAAAGCTTCCCTTCATACCACAATCACCCTAAAAGAAAAAGGTATGAGAAATATTATCACCATGGGCTTCAAAGTATTTCTAAGAAACAAAGACATTAAAAACAATAAAAAATCATTGTTCCAAAAGTAATAAGATGTGTAAGAAAATAAGATAGTAATTGAACATTATTCCTAAAGTCATCAATGCTCACTAGTTTGATCTCATATTGACTCTGATTTGACATATCACCAATAAAATCAAAAACAAAATATGCATCCCAACACCTTAATAAATCTTCTAATGTCGTCACGGTATATTCCATTCCACTCAGCCCACCTGCATGAATGAATGCTAAGTAATGAGATGGCTTAGCTTTAACAAAGAAATAGTCATGGATATAACGGGAAGGACTAAAAAAAAATTTGTAAGCTTGAGGATTAAAATGGAACTTTTGAAAGTATAGAGACCAAATTTACAATAATGAGGAAAACAAAGGAAAATCCCACATATTTCATTGCAAGATCAATTATGTATAAAGGTCAAAGTCTCCCAATGGAGCTCTTTTGATAGGAATTTTTGTAATTATGATAATTTTTTTACTAATGTTGACTGGGGCCAACTTTCTCTAATCTCGGCCTTGATGATTTACTAATCACCTTTTTTGTAATTTGGTAACTTTAAGTTGTTTTTTTAATGATATATTTTAGTTTCCTATAATTTTTTTTAAAACACAAGTTCTTAGCAATTATTTAATTCTTTTAACTCACTCCTCATGCTTTTAAGAAAATAGTGGTAATTTCACAAATTACAATATTGAAACTCAAATAACTAATGAAGAGGGAATGAGATAGGTACCAATCCCAATTTGAAAATCTACCAACAAGATAAAAGACCTCCATAATCCCAAGGTTCAAGCAATTATTTTACACCTTGACAGGATATCATCTTTGGCAATCGCCTGAACCAACAAAACATAAATCTTGTGCCGATCAACAACTTAAACTACCAAAAGGAAAACATTTATGGAGAAAAAAGAAGCAAACTAAACTTGTGCCAAACATGTATTTAATTAAATTTAAACAACATTAAATTCAATTATTACAATGTGCTCATTTGATCGTAACACACATGGATCAACTGTCTCTATAGATAGGGAAGAGAGAGAATAACAAAAAACCAACTAGTTCAATAAAAAAGTCAGTTTCTTATTTTAAAAAAATCCAAAAGTAATCGATGTAATGAGGTATGTATTTTTAGAAGAATTCACAACGATTTTATTAAAAATAAAGAATGTACAAGAGGTTGAGTGAACCTCCAAAGAAATGTAACGAGGTATGTATAATGCATATGTCATTGTAGCCTACAAACTAGATCAAAATAACAAAAAAAAAACAAACAGGAATTCAGGTAGCAAACAAACAAACATTTATGCTAATGCCGACTTTTTAAGAATTCGGGTAGCAAACAAACAAACAAACAAACAGGAATTTGTAGGAATTCAGGTAGCCTACAAGCTAGATCAAAATAACAAACAAACAAACATTTATGCTGAACAAAATTCAGAAAAAAGCGAGTGAGAAATAGAAAAAGCATACCGCAGAGATTCGTAATGGCATTAGATATAGCCAATCCGCACAAACCCCATTACCACAATCTGACATAGGGAGTCCTTAGAAAAGAAAGAGGTCTCAAATTAAAGATTGTTGCATAAACCACCAAAAGTGAAATGTTTCTGTTGCAAGACAGCAAAGAGTAGGATATTGATACAGAAAGAGAGTAAGATATAAAAATAAGACATGGTATTCAATATCAGCATTAACAATAATCAAATAAACAAAATAAATATGAATTCATTTCAATCCACATGATAATCACTAAATGGACAATACCCCCTACTCTAAGTCTACATGTATGACTTGACAACATAGTATTTTACTGTCAATTTATTTTGAAATAGAGGAAGCGAGAAATGTAAGGTTAAATCTTCTCGTAATTAGTCAACATTAAATCTAAACATTTAACATCAAGTCAATAAATTTAACAGAAGAGCAATCTTCTAAAAAAATGTTTAAGCTCAAAAAACATATGGTGGTTAATTGTTGTGTGGTCACAAGTTAAACAGAAGACAAATATTCACATAGACTCAGGTGTCAAATTGAAACCACAAAAGACAACCTTCTTTTGAAGTAAATTATGATAGTATATATTTATCATATGAAAAAGGAACAAGGTAAACAAATTTCAGATCTAAATAACAAGCTAATCTCAAACATATTTCATACTAGTCACTTCTTTTAGTATCCTATGGCTTAATTTCTCTGATGAAAAACTTAAAATTCCCAAACTTGTTCAAATTGAAATTTACTAACAAAATTACGAAATGAATTTGTAGATCTTCAATTACTCGATGTTTGGTAAGTAATAATGCTTGCAACAAACAAATTCAAAAGATCAATCCTATTCAATTCGGATAAGTATTCGCTCGAAAAAATTTTGAAACCAACTATTTAAATCCCCCATTATACTAACCACCCAAACAGTTAAATGCCAACTTCAAAATGAAATGTTCCTTTCTCTCACGATGCTATTAAGCTTAGTATAAGACAAAGCCCATTTAAATCCTTAGCACTAAAAACAAATTTCATTAAACAAAAATTACTCGTGTAAAAAAATACCCACCTGTAAAATTTAGGTGTACATATAGGAAGTATATGTCACCTGATGTTTGGATCTCATCCCGCACTTGAAAACAACAAACTAGAATATATTGACTATTATTTATACAATCATATCACTTAAACATTTATATTCAATAATAATAGAACGCAAAGATTTAGTACTACCCAAGGACTTATCTTCTTCGCCCTCACATGTTTCTTGTCCAAGAACTACAACCCTTTGGCTTGGCTACAAACAAGAAACTATTGCATATAACACTAGTTTATGTTAGTTAATGAACTCTTAGAATTTAATAGCTCATTTGAAATGGAAGTTTATACCTTCAATTTTCCTAAGCAACTCATCTTCAAAACATGAATCTTCTCAAGCTTCTTTCCAATTTTCCCCTCCTATATCTCAATAAGTTCATTCAAAGAAAACACGATAAATAAATAAAAACATATCAACAATGGCATTAGGCACAATAAATAATGCAGAGGCAACTAAAGAGGAAACCTTCCACAAATAGAAAACAATGAACTTTCAGATTATAGTAAACTATCAATACAAAACCATATATTCAAGAATAAAAATACTACTATTTTATTGTATAACTACAAATATAATCTATCATTATAACAAGAACTTAAGTTGCCAAATCGATTCATCCTTACTGCGTTCAGTTAACTCTTTGGATTCATTGTTGATATGAGTCGATTCGTTGCTCCCTTCGATTCACTCTTCAGCTTTCAGTTCACTATTCAATTCATTATGAGAGACCTTCGTATGAGAACTTTCTAAAAAAACGCTAACACAATAGATCAATCGAGATTCCCATAAAAATAGTCTTAAATCGTAAAGTATTAGCAAGGATCTAGAAAACGAATAGTCAATTAATCATTAAAAAACTCAAATCTAAAAAAAATTGGTAGATCTAGATGATGAGAGATAATACCTTGTTTGTCAAACTATTACAAAAGTAATCAAAGAACAAACCAGTTGATCTAGATCTAGATCTACAAAACCACAAACAATACAAAAAAAGAAATCAGATCTAAAAGATGAGATCAAATATTATACCTTTCGGGCCTCAGGAACTACATTACAGAAAAAATCGAGACTTTATCAAATTAGTTGATAAATCTGATAAAGTACCATACAAAATCGATCCCAGTTCATCAATCACGTCTTCATCATATCGCAGAGCTTGAACAAGTTGTGGCATAAACAAAGTCCATTTTCTTCTGAGCAAGAGTGAAAGTGTGAGAGGGTTTGGGGAGAGAGCGATTTCGTTGAGCGATTTCGTCTCCGTTTCTTCTGAACTTCAGCTTCAATGATTTCTTCTACGATTCGATGAGCGATTTGGTTTAAGGTCTAGAAGAGAGCGATTTTTTGTTGAGCGAGAGGGTTTCGTTTGTGCAAGTTTCTTTTTCTTTTCTTTGTCCCAAGAATTCATCCGCTTTTTAGTTGGAAAGAATGGGTGACGTCGTTTTCGCTTTTCTTTTTAAAAAAAATACTGTTCATCCGTTTTTTCTTTTACTGCGTCACCTATTAAAATGGTCAGTGTGTCCTATTCCTATTTTTCTTATAGTGGGTGATCGATAAATGTTTACGGTCGAGCTTTGACCTGGAGAAATCACTATAGTTTCATGGAACAGGTCTTATATTTCATGGAAGATGTCTTATAGTGGAGAAGATTTCATGGAAGAGGTCTTATAGTAAAAAAAAACCATAGCTTCGACCTGGAGAAACCAAATACGAAATTTTTTTTCCTGTTTTTGCTTGATCTTCATTTGGAATTTATGGGTATTATATTCATACCCTTCTTCGTTCTTTGATTGGTTGTGGAATAGAAACATAGATTTGTGATCAAACCATTTTTATTCTCTTACCCCAGAATTTAAAAAAAAAAAACTCATCTTTTTCTTCTTTTTTCTAAATTTTTAGGTATTCCCCCACTTGAATTTGCTTGTTTTTTTTGGCTTTTTCTTTTGCCCAATTGGCTATTTGTTCGTAAAGGGATAGGTGTGATTCAAAAATTGGAGAAATATGCATAATTTCTTTGAATTTTTTTATCCAGATCTGAAGGATTTTCTTAAACTGTTTATTTTTGTGCAACATTTATTTTAATTTTCTATTTACATATTTATAGAAACTTTGCTCTCTTTTTCATCTCCAATTTTGTGTTTTCGTTCTATCTCTGAATGAATTGTTTTTCTCTTTCTTTTTTACTTTACTTTTTATCTCTGTATTTTGTAAGAGGGCGATCAAGAAGGACATTGAATTTTCCTAAATAAATGTTTACTAAAAGTAAACTGTCCTTTTGCAAAAAAAAAAAAGTAAACTGTTTATAAAAAAATTACCTTTTCAATTCTCGGTGAACTCGCTTTCTATGTTATAGTTTTTATTTTTGTTTAGATTTGATTTTTCCATTAATTTTGTAAAATTTAAGGGATTTTATAAATTTCCCTAAATTTTACACAAATTAAGGATAAATTAAATCAGGGGTATGTTTGTCCTTTCACAATGTAATTTAATTTGGCCGGTGGCGGTTTTGGGTACTATTGATATTTAATAAAAACATCCGGTATATTTGATATATCCATAATTTTTTTGATTATTAGTGAAATTCACCCTAGTATGTTTTAATATAATATTCAGATTTTTTTTCTTCAATATTGTTAAGAATTAATTACACCAGCACCCTATTTAAATCACCCAATTTCAGTTTTACTCATTTTTATTCTTTATTTCATTGTTACCTAAAACCACCGTAATGGGTGGCGTTTTTTCTTTCCTCATTTAGTTGTTTTACTTTTTTATCCTTCTTCATTTATTTCCAACATATCCTTCATATGATTCATTCCTCATCAGTTACTTATTTCATGGGATTTGTTTTTTTTTTATACGTTTTTTCCCATAAGTGTTGCATTCTCTCTCCTTCTTCCACGATTATAGATTTTTTCATAACCATAATCTTTTCGTTCTCTTTCATTTAAACTTGTTAATTCTGATTTAAATTACCTTTTTTATCGTTCTCTATCATTCTTCCCTTTTTTTTCCCAGTAAACTGATTTCTTCGTGGTCCCTTCATTGTATTCATTTTATTTTATATAAATGTTTATTTTTTGTAAACGTTTCTACTAAGTGTTTTTGTATTCTTGATTTTTTTTTAATTATACTATAACTCTTCGTCTTCCTTTTCCTGTACTTAGTTATACTTCATGTATAATGTTCTATATTTGTATTTGTAAAATTTATATTTCTCGTATACAACATGTTCTTTGTTTTTTTTTAATTTCCAAAACTTACTTTTTACAAACTGTTACCTACTGTTTCTCTCTTTTACCTTCATTTTCTATCTTGTACTATGAGTCTTTTTTTTTTCTCTGTACTTCGTTATACATCTTGTATAATGTTCACCTGCAATTTTACACATTATTTATTGTCACTATCAATGTTACTCTCAACAGTTCATTCTATGATTCTACAACAATCAAAACATAGTTTTAATAAGATGGTTTAATATTTAGCAATAGTACTGATATTTCATATCAAACTGTAGTTTCAATTCACTTAATTGAAAATTATATAGTAGAGTAACACAAAATGGCATTGTAAAAAGCATTGTAGTTCGACAATTTAACTCTTGTTACACAAAATATAAGTCTAAATCAATTTTACTTTTCATCATCCCCATCGATCAGTCTTCTTGAGTTTGTGGTGTTAGAAGATGGAATGTTGGACCCTTCATGTCCTTCTTCTTTCCAAAGTTAACTGTGTAAGGTTCTCTGATATTCCATGCTATCTTTTTCAATCTTCATAATCTCTTCTTCATCATGTTTTCCTTCTACTTATTCTTCTTCAGAATCTTCTTCATCATATTCTATTTCATCTTCACTTTCTGCTATTTGACCTCCATGACCCATTCTTTTTGTGATGTTTGTCGTCCATCTATTAATTATCAATGCATATCAAATATAGTTCTGTTATATTAAAAAAAATGTAATTTTTTTTAAAACGTACTTCTATATCTTCTTCTCCATCTTCAGTTTCATCTAAATGATTTTTTCCTTTATCCACAATCTTTTTTATTAGTTCTTCCTGCATTTCACATTTGTTTAACTTTAATCAACATTTAATTAAATTAAAATGTTTACTTTTTATAAACATTTAACAATTATAATAGCTATTAAAAAAAAAACTCTAAACTGTAAACATTAGATACATTTCAAAGTTTACATTTTATAAACATTTAACAAACATAACAATTATCTTGAATCAAATCACCTCTAAGCTGTCAACATTAGATACATCATTGTTCTTTTCTTTTTAGGTTTCATTATATGGCAACAGTGAAACCTACCCTCTCCATCACGTTACAACCCTGCAAAAGTATATGAAATCTGTTCATACATGTTTACTTTTTGTCAACATTGATCTCATATCATACAATATTAATGAATAATAAAATATTTCACCTCCAATTCTTCATTATCATCAATATCTTCAATTAGAGATCTCGTCTTCCTACCCTTCGATGATTTTCTAATCAGGGGTTGAATCTGCATGTTTTGTAAATAATAATTGAACCAAAATATCAGTCTATAGAAATATTTGTTTTTAAATTTTGAAATTTTATACAGACCATTGGATCTTCTTCCTCTTCATCTTAAACCTGTTAACATATTTAAAGTAATACTTTTAATAAAAATTATCATATTGGAATCTTGAAATCAAATTACATTATTGAAAACACATACCACAACATTCTGTCTTCCTTTCTCTTCATCCGTTTCTAGTATGTTTCTTCCTCAACCCATTTGGCTTCGTCCCCTTCCACGTATCTGTTTTTTCAATAATAAATTTAATATAACCCATAAAAACGTATAATCTAACGAATGAAACTTGCAAAATCTTACTCCTCTTCCTCTTGATGCTTCTTCTAGCAACCTATTTCCTCTTGTTCTTGCCATTCTTCTGTCGCCCCCTTTTCTTTAGGTATTTGATTTAGGTTTTCTGATACGGTTGTTTAGAATATCAGCTTTTCCTTTTCTGTCGTATTTTCGTTTTTAAGATTTTGATTTTTGAATCCCTGATTTCAAGCTAATTTGATATCAAATTTTCCGTTCCTTAAAATATATCCATATTAATTACGGATTTGACACCACACGCATGCAAGGGTATAATCAGTCTTTTCAATTCTGGCTGGCAGGCTATTTGGCCGGAAATGGGTATTGTTGATATTTAAAAAAATGGTATGGTTTTTTTGATAAAAACGTTTATATATTGATTATTACTGTAATTAACTCTATTGTTAATAGAGAAATTTCATTGATGGACACTTTCGAATTTATATTTTCAAAAATAGAATTAATAGAATTAATTAGAAGATTGGCCATATCGGAGCACATAATTTCAAAAAAGATTGCATTCCTTTTGTTTTAGGCAGTTTCCTCTTGTTTTTAATACAATATTTCCCCTATTAATTACCTGTATTTATTTTCCTAGTTTTATGCTATTTAGGATTTTGAATATCTTTTTCTGATCCCTTGATTTACGTTTATTTCTTTTTCAAATTTTTTGTTCATATGGAAAGTCATTACTGTACGTCAGATGTCCCCTTGAAATTCTTTGATCAGAATCTTCTTTTTGTCATTCGTTTTCTTCTTCAGTTATTTGTTATTTCATTTTTGTTAACTGCCACACTCTACACATGGAAACATGTTCGGCCTCTGATGCCAGGATTCTGATGACTACGTGTCCTTTTTCTGTTCTTCTTTGATTTATAGTTTCTGTGATACTATTTCCCTTGTAATGAACGTTATTAAGCACCGAGATTCTTCTCAGGATGATGATTATGCGATTAATGAATCCAGAAATTTTGATTACGTATTTCATGAAACAATGGAGGACCCATTTTTATATGATACCCCCGACGGGTTTGAATACGTCGACTGCCCAAGAGATAGCTTTCATTTAAAAGTTGTTGGGTCTTACTAAGGCAGTGAATATCTATGTGTAGGATCGGTATGGCAACCCTAGAACGGGGTGAATAGGGTTTTAGGTTAATTTAAAAACTTTTTCGATTATGTATTCTAATTAACAAACTATTTATACTTTTTAAGCTCAAACAATTCATATGAATTTTATCCTAAAATTTTCTTTAACAAAGTAAACTAAATTTCAACAATACTTGGAAATATTTTACCACTATCAATTTCTAACCATCAATAATAATTTCAATAAATATTACGTAATGAATATGTGAAGCAATAATCAATTTAATTCTCAATGATTGTTAATTAATGATCCCAATTAACATGCAACGATAAATTTTAAGTATTTAATATGGTGCAATAAATAAAGAAGATAGGGTTTAAGAAATTACACCAAGATGTATAACGGTTTGGTCAAAATCCGGCATAGTCCACTCTCCGAGCGCCTCTCAGGAATTTATTACCTTTTATAGGGACCAAGTATAACCCGATCCTTTTGCTGGATCAAGATCAGACTCGACTCTTTTATACGGGATCAAAGTCAAACTCAATTGTTCTATTTCCGGACTCAAGAACAAACCCAATTCTTTTACCGAGAGAAAGATCAAACCTACGTTCCTATATTCACGGGTTAGGAAACGACCCCAAGTGTGAATTATAAATTTCACACAATTACAAATTTCTCACTAAGATTGAATAGGAAATTCAAATCTCTTACAATAATGGCTCTCTAAATATCCTAATTAATCACCTAAATTTATCCAAAAACAATGTAAATATTGTTTCAAGATGATTCAACAATGGATATCAAAATCTGAATTTTCTTGGTGTATTTTTCTCATGATTTCGGCCATATGGAGGAGGAAGAAGAGTCAACTAGCCGTTGGCCACGTGTCATTTTCTAATTGGCTGAAGAAATTCTGAAATTTGGAAATAATAATGAAATACTAATTTCCATGGGCAGCAGGGGCAAATGGGTCAGTCCCACCATTGAGGGAGAGCTTCAAACTCGGTCAGGAAAGTGGAATAAATAAAGAGTAGGACACATGCGGCATTAATAAAAAAAAGGGGGGCTAAAGCGTCAGTTCGTGAGTCTATAAAATTGAGACAGCGGGCCTTGGGAAGCGCACGAACACGTGGCACTCTGAAATTGGCGGTGAAAAGACGCGCGGAGACATGGACGAATGTAGACCGTCAGATTCACAGGTAGAGCGATCATACGGCTGTGTTTAAATCCTTTTTTTTCTTTTTCTTTTAATTTTAAATCTGAAATTATATATATATAAATATATATATATATATATATATATATATATATATATATATATATATATATATATATATATATATATATATATATATATATATATATATATATATATAATAGTTGACGAATGTGAACCGTTGGATGACCTTCAGGATGCGATCGAACGGCAGATGAAAATTCTGAAATTTATATATAAAATAATAATAATTATATATATATATATATATACACACACACACACAATTATATTTTCTTGATAACTTCATCGTTTTAGTTCGGAATTGGACGATTCAAAATGCACCGTGCTCGATATTTTCCACTCTACAAAATACAACACTAAAATACTAAAATTAATTAGTACCAAGTGTTTATTATCATCAAAATATAATTAAGCTAGATTAAATGGCTCAAAAAACCACTCTGAAACACAATTTCCTGTTTAAGACTATTAAGTCAAATTCTGAACATGTTTTTGTCTGTTGTAAAGATGATAAATGTTGCGGGCATATCATTATTTATCCGCTGAAGCATAGACCATTAATAAGGTTTGCCTTCA
Organism: Gynostemma pentaphyllum; assembly: GCA_028015215.1. Classification (NCBI taxonomy): domain Eukaryota; kingdom Viridiplantae; phylum Streptophyta; class Magnoliopsida; order Cucurbitales; family Cucurbitaceae; genus Gynostemma; species Gynostemma pentaphyllum. Next base: position 40,692,452 of record CM051348.1, on the reverse strand, counting down.
TCATAACTGTGATATTGTATCATAACTCAAGCACGAGCTAATGTCATAGCGTAGTTCGTGAGGGATAATTTTCGTGTAGGTGCCAGTTCATTTATGACCACCATAGACATTCAAAATTTTATGAATGCAAAGCATGGTATCCATGTTTCGTATATGAAGGCTTGATGCGCTCGTGAAATTGTTCTCCATGAGATTAGAGGTGATTTGAAGGAGTCTTATGCATTAGTTCCTCAAAGATTGTGGAAACCCAGATGTCTTTGATCTATGTTTGTTGAAGGGGATTTAGGCAGCACTAAAGACTCAAGCACATGTATCTTTGCCATCTTTAAGGTTAGGTCTGTTAGGAATGGTGTCCTAGAACTTGTAATTATTTAATAATAATAATTTATTAAGAATAAATTAAATAAACAAACATAAGTTCTTTATATTATCTAGATTGATTCAATTAACGATATTAGGAATATATGGAAATATATAAATATCGAACATTCAAATAGTAAACCCTAAGTTACTCTCATGAAATCACGACTTAGTATGTGAGTCATACAAGAGGATTAAAGTCGAGATGAGTAACTTAAACGTGTCTACAGTAAACGGATAACGTTTGGAAATCTTATCCCGGTAACACTGTTGATAGCTTCGCATTTTGTTTATAAACAAATGATCGAATCCTGATAATTCATGTGGGAGACATGAAATGGAAGTATCATATGCAATGTTGATTGGATAAGACAGGACCACGATGTTCGATCAAATTTCTCATTAGTACCGTTTATGAGAAATAATCGATTATCAAACTAAGTTTATCAACCGTGATAGATCTCAATCCTGAGTGAAATGTGGACTCCTATTTGTGGAGTTATGTTCTTTGATTCACATAGTTGAGAGCAATCTGTAAGAACGCTCAATACACTCCTGTTTTGAGAACATGACTAGATAAGTAGCTGGGAACTCATTTTCACGAGATGGAATTCATAACTTTCCTATAAATTAACCAGGTATCGGTCAGATACCTAAACATTTTAGGAACTTTAGGAAACTCCCTTGATGTACTGATTCGAGACATGAACAAGTGACGTCACGACTTTTAATGATCACAGAAGTATCTTATCTCTAGTTCGACTAAAGTTAAAGTTCATTGGAGAATCAGCGGGAACACAAGGATAAAACGATAATTACAGGGGCAAAACGGTAAATTTATCCGCCTGTAATTATGAGGGTTCCACGTGAAGGATATATCACAGATATAAGTAAAAGATAAACTAAATGGACATAACTCATCTATAGTGAGGGGAGTTCAGCTATGAATCTATAGTGGAATTATTCATAGTTAGATAATAAGTAATTAACTGATTATGTGTTAATCACTTAATTGACTAATTATTAAGCCCATGATATATAGGTCCATCGGGTCCCTATGCTAGCCCAAATATCGTAGTCGCGAAATCAAGTAGAAGAAATGGAAATTTTAAGTAAAGTGAATTACTTAAAATAGGCAATATTAATTGTTTAAATATTGAGTATATTTAAACAGTAATTAATATAAACATTATTAATTGTTTAAATAATGAGTTTATTTAAACATGAAATTAATAATGAAATATTATTAATTATACATTATTAATTATTTAAATATTGAGTATATTTAAATGGTAATTAATAATTTGAAATTAATTAACCATTATTAATTGTTTAAATAATTAATTATATTTAAACGGAAATTAATAATTAAAATTAATTAAATTAATAATAAAATATTGTCAATAAAATTATTAATTTATGGAAATTAATAATTATAATATTTATTATTAATTATTTAAATAATGAAAATTATTTAAATGGAAATTAATAATTAAATATAAATTGGATAATATTTAGTCGGGAGAAAATATTAATATTATTAATTGTTTAAATAAAATATTTTATTTAAATGGTAATTAATAAATAAATTAATTAAGTTGGACTTATTAATTTAAGAGAGAGTTTCAAGCCCAATTGGATTAATGAACCCAATTGGAATTGGCCCAAAATAATTAATTAAATAAATTGTATTTATTTATTATTTTATGATGGTAAAATCGGCCATGACATGTATTTTGAGGAGATAATTGTTTGAATTATATCCTAAAATAATTACATAGATTTATTTACCCAAGATAAATAAAAATAAAGAAAATAAAATAATCTCCTATTTATCCATGGCATTTTCGAAATTGCTAGATAAAGGAAAGAGATAATCTTTTTTCTTTTTGTATTTATCTCTATAGATTAATCCTAATGTGATTAGGATTCCTATTTTTCTATAAATAGGAGGGTTGAGTTATTCATAAATCAGACAATTTAATTCCATAGAAAGTTGGAACTCTCTCTTCTTCCCTTCTCCCTCCCTTGGCCGAAATTCCTAGTGTTATTGGGAAGAAAAATATTTTTTTCTTCTTCCCAATTTCTTCTTAAGTTCGATCCCACAATCGGATTTCGTTTAATCGATCGGGATATAGCATAGAAGATCCGGTGTTGCTGAGGATTGATGCTGTAAAGAAACCTCTAACCGATTCTCCATTAATTACTCAATGTAAGTAAAAGGGTTTTAATTTTCGAAATTAAGCATGAATCTACATGTTTTTATCACAAATTGCATGATATTAATAGATCCTAAATTAAGTGTTAATTTGTGTTACTAAATAAATTCCGCTCATTTAGTAAATCATCCCTTCAAGGTCATCATCCTCAAATTTATAGTTGTACGCTTTAACAAAATTTCTTTAAAGTCTACACCCTTTTTCTGACTGAACCCTTTCACAACCAACCTTACTTTATACCTCGGTTGCGAACTGTTTTCATTTAGCTTCAACCTGAAAACCCATTTGTTCTTGAGTGCTCTCTTGCCCTTAGGTAACTTCACCAATTCATAAGTGTGATTATCATGCAAAGATTTCATCTCATCTTGCATTGCTTCTAACCACTTTTCTTTCTGAACATCAACCATTGCTTCCTCATAACTCTCTAGCTCTCCCCCATCTATTAGTAACAAATACTCATCTGGAGAATACATGGTTGAAGGCTGACGTTCTCTGTTAGATCTTCTTGTTAGGAATGGTGTCCTAGAACTTGTAATTATTTAATAACAATAATTTAACTCGAATAAATTAAATAAATAAACGTAAGTTCTTTATATTATCTAGATTTATTCAATTAACGATATTAGGAATATATGGAAATATATAAATATCAAACATTCAAATAGTAAACCCTAAGTTACTCTCATGAAATCACGACTTAGTATGTGAGTCATACAAGAGGATTAAAGTCGAGATGAGTAACTTAAACGTGTCTACAGTAAACGGATAACGTTTGGAAATCTTATCCCGGTAACACTGTTGATAGCTTCACATTTTGTTTATAAACAAATGATCGAATCCTGATCATTCATGTGGGAGACATGAAATGGAAGTATCATATGCAATGTTGATTGGATAAGACAGGACCACGATGTTCGATCAAATTTCTCATTAGTACCGTTTATGAGAAATAATCGAATATCAAACTAAGTTTATCAACCGTGATAGATCTCAATCCTGAGTGAAATGTGGACTCCTATTTGTGGAGTTATGTTCTTTGATTCACATAGTTGAGAGCAATCTGTAAGAACGCTCAATACACTCCTGTTTTGAGAACATGACTAGATAAGTAGCTGGGAACTCATTTTCACGAGATGGAATTCATAACTTTCCTATAAATTAACGGTATCAGTGCGATACCTAAACATTTTAGGAACTTTAGGAAACTCCCTTGATGTACTGATTCGAGACATGAACAAGTGACGTCACGACTTTTAATGATCACAGAAGTATCTTATCTCTAGTTCGACTAAAGTTAAAGTTCATTGGAGAATCAGCGGGAACACAAGGATAAAACGATAATTACAGGGGCAAAACGGTAAATTTATCCGCCTGTAATTATGAGGGTTCCACGTGAAGGATAATATCACAGATATAAATAATGATAAACTAAATGGACAATAACTCATCTATAGTGAGGGGAGTTCAGCTATGAATCTATAGTGGAATTATTTATAGTTAGATAATAAGTAATTAACTGATTATGTGTTAATCACTTAATTGATTAATTATTAAGCCCATGATCTATAGGTCTATCGGTTCCCTATGCTAGCACAAATATCGTAGTCGCGAAATCAAGTAGAAGAAATAGAAAGTTTAAGTAAAGCGAATTACTTAAAATAGGCAATATTAATTGTTTAAATATTTAATATATTTAAACGGTAATTAATATAAACATTATTAATAGTTTAAATAATGAGTTTATTTAAACATGAAATTAATAATGAAATATAATTAATTAGATATTATTAATTATTTGAATATTGAGTATATTTAAATGGTAATTAATAATTCGAAATTAATTAAAAATTATTAATTGTTTAAATAATTAATTTTATTTGAACGGAAATTAATAATTAAAATTAATTAATTAATAATAAAATATTTTCAATAAAATTATTAATTAAATAATGAGTTTATTTAATGGAAATTAATAATTATAATATTTATTATTAATTATTTAAATAATGAAAATTATTTAAATGGAAATTAATAATTAAATATAAATTTGATAATATTTAGTCGGGAGAAAATATTAATATTATTAATTTTTTAAGTAAAATATTTTATTTAAATGGTAATTAATAAATAAATTAATTAAGTTGGACTTTTTAATTTAAGAGAGAGTTTCAAGCCCAAATGAGTTAATGAACCCAATTGAAATTGGCCCAAAATAATTAAATAAATAAATTTGATTTTTAATTAATTATTTTATGAATTTCGGCCATATCATTATTTAAGAAGAGAGATAATTGTTTGAATTATATCCTAAAATAATTACATAGGTTTATTTACCCAAGATAAATAAAATAAAGAAAATAAAATATTCTCCTATTTATCTATGGCATTTTCGAAATTGCAAGATAAAGGAAAGAGATAATCTTTTTTCTTTTTGTATTTATCTCTATAGATTAATCCTAATGTGATTAGGATTCCTATTTTCCTATAAATAGGAAGGTTGGGTCATTCATAAAACATACAATTCAATTTCTTAGAAAATTGGAACTCTCTCTTCTTCCATTCTCCCCCTTTGGTCGATTTCTCTATAGTATTATTGGGAAGAAAATATTTTTTCTTCTTCCCAATTTCTTCTTAAATTCGATCCCACAATCGGATTTCGTTTGATCGATCGGGATATAGCGTAGAAGATCCGGTGTTGCTGAGGATTTGATGCAGTAAAGAAACCTCCAACCGATTCTCCATTAATTACTCGATGTAAGTATAGATCGGTTTTAATTTTCGAAAATTAAGCATGAATCTACATGTTCTTTGTGTTTTTATAACAATTTGCATGATGTTAATAGATCCGTAATTAAATGTTAATTAGTTTACTAAACAAAATTCCGCTATTTTAGTAAATCATCCCTTCACTTCTAACCTGAACATTTTCCTGAACTGGTGGCTCTGCTAGTGGTAACTCTACTGACTCATTAATATCATCAGCAGGTGCATTATTAGTATTGTCTTCCATGTCTGAAGAAGGAGGATCCATGTCAATCAGCTCACCTGAATCAGACTTTGCTTTCTTCACTGTTTCAATATCTTCAATTAGCTGATCCTCAAGAAATACTACATCTCGGCTTCTGACCAACTTCTTTTCCACTGGATCCCATACGCGATAGCCAAACTCATCATATCCATAACCCATGAAGATGCACTGTCTGGTCTTACTATCAAGCTTTGATCGTTCATCTTTGGGAATATGAACAAAAGCTTTACACCTAAAGACTTTCAGATAATCATAGGAAGAATACTTACCGGTCCAGAACTTATGTAGCATGTCACAATTCAAAGACGCTGTAGGAGAGATGTTAATCAGATCTACTGCTGTTCTCACTGCTTTGCCCCAAAAACATGTTGGTAGTTTTGCATTTGACAACATACACTTGGCTCTTTCCACAATAGTGCGATTCATTCTTTCAGCCACACCATTATGCTGAAGAGTCTTTGGAACTGTCATCTGATGTTTAATCCCATACTTCTTACAGTACTGATCAAACGGACCCCTGAACTCACCGCCATTATCTGATCTGATATATTTCAGTTGTCTTTCTGTTTCTCTCTCTACCTGGACATGAAACTCTTTGAACACATCTAAGACTTGATCTTTAGATTTCAAAGTTCGAACCCACACCTTTCTAGAATGGTCATCAATAAACGTGACAAAATATGAAGCACCACCTAGAGATTTCACTCTCATAGGACCACAAACATCAAAGTATACAAAATCCAGCACATTAGAACTTCTAAATGAAGGGGTATTGAAAGATACTCTATGTTGTTTTCCCGCTAAACAATGAGCACAAGCTTTTAGAGACATACCTTTCGTTTGTGGTATGAGACTTTTCTTTGCCAGAATATCTAATCCTTTCTTACTCTTGTGACTGAGCCGTTTATGCCATAACTCCACCACAGATTCATCTTCTACTGCATTTACCAAACCTTTTGCAAGCTTTGCATTCATAACATAGAGTGAGGAATTTTTCTTACCTTTTGCAACCACCATCGAGCCCTTAGTGAGTTTCCACTACCTGTTCCCGAACTGACCGAAGAACCCATCATCATCAAGCTGACCTGTAGAAATGAGATTCATACGAATATCTGGAACATGTCTGACATTCTTCAAAACTAACTTGGAACCGTTATCTGTCTCCAAGCACACATCTTCAATTCCCACAACTTTTGATGTATTAGCATTTCCCATCTTTACAATTCCAAATTCACCTGGAGTGTAAGATGCGAAGAAATCACGCTTGGAAGTAACATAAATTGATGCAGCACTGTCTACTACCCATTCTGTATCTTGGCATGCAAAGTTAATCAGATTTTCATCATAAACAATGAATACAACATCATTTGTAACTGCAGCTGTCTCTGCTCATTCATTCTCAGCCTTGTCATTTCTAGACTTATTCTGATCTCTCTTCCACTTTCTACAGTCATTTTTCTTGTGGCCCATTTTGTTGCAATAGAAGCACTGAATACCCTTTCCTGGTCTGCTTCCTGATCTACCTCTGTTATTCTGATTTCTGTTACGACTCTGACTTCTCCCCCGGTTTTCTGTAACTAGAGCTTCTAACTGAGTTGTTGAAGACGATGATTCTTTTCTTCTGACCTCTTCATTCAGTAAACTGCTCTTTACAATACTCATACTGAGTTTCCCATTGGAGAACAATTGCTTAATGAGACCACTAATGTCTCATAATTGTCTGGTAAAGAACTGGGGAGTAACAAGGCTTGTAATTCATCTTCTAAGATCATCTGCATATTCGACAACTGATTCACAATATTCTGCATCTCATTTAGATGCTCAGCAACTGGTGTCCCATCTTTGTATTTTAAATTTACCAGTTTCCGAATCAAGTAAGCCTTATTCCCAACTGTCTTCCTTTCATACAGATCCTCTAATTTCTTCCATAAGGCGTGTGCCGATGTCTCATTGGAAATATCATAATATACGCTATCATCAACCCACTGGTGTATATATCCCACAACTTGTCTGTCCAATAATTTCCAATCTTCATCACTAGTATTTGCCGGTTTCGCGGTATCCCCTTTAATCGGACAATGGAATTTCTTACAGTAAAGTAAGTCCTCCATTTTTCCCTTCCACAACTGCCAATTTGTTCCATTCAGAAAAATCATTCTGGTTGTATTAACATCCATGACTACACAATTAAAAATCAACTAGCCAATCGAACCAACAAATTCAAACTGAAACTTTGTTGGCTTGCGAACCTCGCTCTGATACCACTTGTTGGGAATTTTTAATATATGCAATCGATTGAACAATATGCAGTTATGGAATAATAGCCAAAGCGAAAAATAATAACACCAAGATTTACGTGGAAAACCCTTAGTGTGAGAGTAAAAAACCACGGGACCGATCCGAAAACTTCCAGTATGAAATAATGGGAATACACAATGTTCTTCTCTAGTTAATACTAGAGGAAATCACAACAAGAACTTCAGAATTAAATTTGGCTAACAAATCGGTAATGAAATACCCTTCACCAATAATGATGGAATACAAGAATATAGAGAGATCTCACCAAATGACGTAATCGCAATCACGCCAACAATACTCTTCTCTGATCGGTTGCACCACCATGAAGAAGAAAGCACCACTGGACAAATCTCTCTCTTTGCTGTGTAGAACAGAGGCTGAAGAAACCCCCTTTTATTTCAGTCTTCCTTCGGCTGCTTCTGATGAAGACTCCCACGAAAAAGAAAAAGAAAAACCTTTCTTTTTCTTTCGGCTGCCACTTTCTTTTCCTTTTGGCTACCACCTACTAACCCACTTGCACACAGACACTTTCATTTAATAATTTTATTTAAATATTACTAAAGCTGCTTTACCTGTTGGTTGGGCCCAAAAGTAGGCGTGGACCCAACAGGGTGACCACTAACTTTTATAATCCAATAAAAATAAACACATATATATGAAACCCTTATAAATAAGAAATGAACGACATCCTCCGGCCACGAAGCAAACTCAAGATCTATTATTCCAGTCATTCCTTGCATGCATAATAAGCCTAGACACTACTTCATTTTCATTTAATTTGAAACACACATTTTGTTTTTGTTTTCTTTGATATGTTGATTGAATGATTAGCATAATCTTGAATGATCTCATTTTCTAACTATCCCAAGGAAGATATCGAAGATAAACTTCAAGTCTTTCAACCCACAATATGGTTTTATTCCAAGCTATCTATGGCAAGTTGGCAAAAAACTAAAAGCTTTGGCTAATAATAATTTATGATAATGATAATTAATCCAGGTATTAATTGCATAGTTAAAAATACATAGAAAATGTTAGTTATTTTTAGGGACATTTACAAATCTAGCAATTTTCTTAGTAATATTTGTAAAAATAGCAACTCTATGTAAATATAGCAAATTTTGATAGTGTGAATAAGTGATAAACATTGAATTACATATTTTTACACTAAGTTTATCACAGATACACACATTTTTTTTATTGTTAATCTCTTATTAACATAGTTTTTTACACTAAGTTTATCACAGATACACACATTTTTTTATTGTTAATCACTTATTAACATAGTAAAAATTGCTATATTTGCTAATACATTTTAGAGTTGATATTTTTACAAATATTGCATTAAAATCTACTATCGAATAAAATTTCCCTTATTTTTATTCTATGAGGGTATTTTATTTTCTTTATATAAAAATAAAATAAATTATTCAATTTAATGACATAGCTTGATTTTATTTTTCATTTTGAGATATTACATCAAATTGAGGAAGGGGAGACTCGAACCTTCAACTTCATGAAAATGGTGCAGATGTCTAACCAATTGAGGTATGCTCACCAATTAGACTTAATTTCATAAAAATAATTAAGTAATTAAAGATATAAAATAATGGCATTCATGAAATTATTAAATTCAGTGGTAGGGTACAACAATCTAAAAATGATTCTCAAATATTGCCCTTTTTAATATCCTAGTTTTTACTACGATGACATGCTGGTTTTTTTTTCTTGTTTGGCCATTGATAAAAAGCTTTTTCGAGATTCGGAGTTTTATGCCACTTAAACTATGCTCAAGTTAGCAAGATTTGGAGTTAAATATAATTGTTGCAAAGTTTGCACATTATATTTTCATCATATTCCTTATATTTGTAAAATAAATTTCTACATTCAAATCAAACACCATGCAAGCCTTCAAATTTAATTTTGTAAGATATGAATATCATCAAACAATTAGAGTCCATTATTAATCTAAGACTTGGCGCTTAAAATGATTGGAAAGGGATGAGATTGTGTAATAATAATAACAACAATAATAAATAATAATCTTAGCAAAATTCCATACCTCCCCAACATACTCATGAATATTTTATGGGAAAGGGTATTTATTATTACTCATATAGACATATCTAAAGATACATAATTGCTAAAAGCAAATATTGTTGCAAAAAAATAAACAGAAATCAAATACCACTCAAGGCCAGCTCAAGCTATAGGGGATATAGGCGATCGCCTACGGCCCCAGATTTTAGAAAGTCCCATTTTTTTAGATATATATAATACATATATATATATTAATATTTATAATAGTTTTAAATTGATATATAATTTCATAATATAAAATATCTAAATAATATCAAACTCTTTCTATTAATAATATTAAAGACCTTTTAGAAAAGATAAAAAAACATTAAAGGTACGTTTAATCAAACGATTTATATATAGGCCTACTATTACTTGACAATTCGTAATTCATAAGACGAATTCTAATTTATGAAATCTCACCATAACTACTCAGATAAATGTAAACATTAATTAATTACTCATTTGAAAAATTGAAACTTTATTTATTAATGTTTTTCACCTTCTCATTTCATTTCTTTATTCATTTTACAATTCACAAAACTAAACCACAATTATAAATCAAGAGTTCTATAAACAAAAACAATATGGGTATTTTTTTAACCATCAAACAAACTGTAGACTTCTCATTCTCTTCTCTTTTTATAAAGTAACAATTAGTTTGTTGATGTTAAAAGTTCAGGTTCTTGTGTAATTTTTAGGATATATAATTCAATATAAGATTGTTTGCGACTCACTTCTTTTCATATTATCCTTAATATTGATGTTTTATATGTATTATAAAATATGAATCGGGATATGAAAAAACTTAAAAAGGTGAAGAATAGAGAAAATGATTCTATCTCAAAAAAGTTATATTGATAAATTTGTTATGAGTACTAAAAGTAATAAAAATGATGGATAGAATGGAATAATGAGACGATGTAAAAAAATGAAAATAATGTTGAAATTAGAAAAATTGATGAAATTGCGGATGAGTTACAAGAGTGTGATGAAGAAATCTAAATAAATGAAAACAACAATCATTTAGATAGTGATTCTAATTCGTGTTGTATGAACTTTACTTATAATATATGATCCAGAAGATGAGAAAACATTGATTCTAAATTAAGATATTTATTAGTACAAAAAAGTCCAATTAAAAAAGGTGACATATTTTTTCCTAAAAATAACAATTTTAGACATGTTTCTACTACTTATTGTATAATTAATTCATAAAAATATTCCAAATTTAATTGTAAAGAAAAAGGTCGCTTTAAAGTATTAACAAGAATTATTGTTGTTGTTAAAATCTTACGAAAATAATTTGTCTTTTGTGGAAATAACAAAAAAATTATCAAGAAAAAAATATTAAAGTTTTTAAGCTTATATGAAATGATTACAGTATTTGAACCAATAATAGTATTCAGACGAAAAATATATGTTGATATATCTAGCTAATAAAAATTTAATTAAAAAATTGCACCTAAGAAGTAAGAAAAATAAAATTTATATAAAACATTATTTCATTTTAAATTTATTTAAAGGAAAAAAAAGGCCTCTTTTGATATCTTGTCTAAGGCCTCGGAGAACCTTGAGTACACTTGATACCACGATGGCAGCTACACCTAGGAAATCGTGTCTGAAACCGAAAAACATGCTCAAGTACGTCACGTATCGGAATTGAACTAGTTCCGTCTGATAGCTTTACTTGTTTAGTGTCATGACCATATTCTGATACCAGGAGTTCATACAAACTCCAAGCCACAGGATCAGCCCAATAATACCATCTCCACCATATTGGGATTCTCTGAAAAACGAATTAAAACGAAAGAATGTGCTTCTATTTGCCAGCTTTTTTAAGTGAATATGAATCGGTTATTTTCGACTTCATGGGCTTATAATATTATTGGAAAGCACAGAATAAAAAAAAATGTTATGGAAAAAGCTTAAAGAATTAGGCCTTGCTTGGTTCACAATCTGAAAAATATGACTTAAATTCAATAGATTACGATAAATTCGGAGTTCTGAAACTGTGTTTAGTGATAAATTCAGAATTCAGAATTGAGAGTAAAAAAAATTAAAATGTCTGTTTGGTTTGATAGTAAAAAATTCAGAAATGATATTACAAATAAGAAGATGTATTTGGTTCTTAATCCAAATCTCAGTATCAGAACATGTTGATGTTCTACACATGTTAATTTTTTCTCCTTCATTGCTAAAAGACATAAGAAATTTTAGATGCTATTAGAGAACGATGTAAAAAGTTGTGCTTGATATTTTATAATAAAATTGTTTTTTATAAGAGGTGGTTTACACAAAAAATAATAATAATAAAACACTTCTTTGGATGGTCAATCTCTCATAATTGTTTTTTAGGTGAGTTTGTTCTTGAAACAACACACTCAAACACAACACAACTTGAAATTAGAAAAAGGGTAACATTATTCACATTCTTATTCAACAATGGAATGATAAACTAGAAGTTGTGTGAGCTTCTAACTTATAAAAGGCACAATAGTTATACAAATTATTAAAAAAAAAAGTATTACATCCTTAATCACAAAAACCTAACAAAATATCCACAAAATACATCAATATTATAAAAACAAATAATTGATTTTTGTAACCTTTTGTCTTATATAAAATTTGACAGCAAATTCGACTCATTCTACTTGAACCCCGTCAAGTTATTTTTTGATATATTCATTCTTCGTATTAATCTGCATAAGAACATTATGCATATTAGTACAATTAACTATGTACATCAACACCCATAGATTTTAAAGATTTTTTAAATTATACTTTTCTTATAAATGTCAAAGGAGTAATTCCAGTTTTAAACAAGGTTGGGCAGAAGGCAAAAGGTACACACACAATTCCAAAAATACCTATGCACAGCATCAAAACATCAATATGTCTAAAACTGATCAACTTTTAGGCAATTGTATTGTTGTCAATATACAAGCCGAAGGGTAAAAATGAACTCGCGATGTCAATTCTACTATTCCTATTAGTATGGACAGTAATTGAATATAGGGAAATTTTTTTCATTTTTCTCCCTTAATTCTTTTTGTGGCGTATGTTTATTTTAAGATTACCTAACAAATATTAAAGAAAAAATCACAGGCATATGAAATGGAGAAGCTGAAGGGAATTGAATTTCGAATAAAAATATATGAAGGCATAATCAATACAAAAATATTTAGAGAAAGAACAAATCTAACGGAGTAAAGCAATGAACAATCCGTCTAAGAACATGAAGCATGAATCATGAATCCACATCATGTATTATTCTAAAGCTAAGCAAAAATGTGTTGAATTATGAAATTCAATTAAAAAAAAAACAGTGGAGACAAAACACATAAATGCTGAATTACCTTAAAAGATGAAACATACTTTCACAAGTTCCTACTTCCCCTGTTTATTTTCAAAATAACAATAATGGCAGTCAATAGTGGTAATTCATAATAGAAATTAAAGAGTAATTCAAAATAAAAATTTAATTAATGAGAGTTTTGCTAAAAAGATGATAGACTTTTGATGCATCCTTTATAATAATTAGTAGAAAGGAAGAAAAGGGAAAACACAACTCTCAACGTATATATATAAAGATTGAGATCAACACCCTTTCTCATCATATACCTCAATCCTCACCATATATTTTTTATATAGCTTATAGCTCTGATAGGAAAAATGGAAAAATCAATAATATCCAATCTCAGAAATCATTAGAGAGGGCTGCTTTCAACAAACACAACACATTATGAATATATCAGTAACAATTTAACATCCACACTCAACAAATTTTAAGTTATAATTTATAATCAATAATTACATAAAAGTTTTAAGTTGAAACCTAGAATCATTTTGTGGGTGACATGGATAGGACTTTCTGAATTCATAAAAAGAAAGAATCCAAAATTTGGCTTAAAAAATGAGTTGTACCCCAATCTAATTTTTAAGAGTTGCAAACCAAACACGTATTAAGCTGAGATCATAAAATTGGATCTCGATCATAAACCAAGCAGGCCTTAGTAATTCACATATATGCTTGCTTGATTCAAACAAACCTACAATCAGCATATTTGAATGAGATAGAGAATTATCAAGCAAAGTGAAGCCAAAAAACATGCAAGAGATACCACATTAAGTACCTTGTGAGGAATCATGAAGCCACTCAACAGGTTCCAAAGCATGTAAAAGGGAGCAGCAATGATGGCGGCCACGTTATGATTTGGCGTAACCGCAGTTGTCATCCATTCCGTAGAAAGTGAAGTATAGCATTGTAAAATACATAAAGAAAATCTACCAGATAAACTTCAAGGCAGTCCAGTTAAATGAAGCCATGGAGTAAAATATGAAGCATCAGGCAGTGCCAGTTTGGGATAGCTTTTAAAAAAAAAATTTAATGGTTATCAAAAACACTTTATTTATTCAAAAACTTTTTTTAAACACTTCCAAAAATTATCTCAAACGAGCACTAAGATGTTTTTGGTTTCAGCAGAAGTAACCAAAATATCAAGGGGTGTAAAAGAAGCAGACTGCAGTATATTGCGGGTTCCACCAATAAGACAGATTTCAAGCAAAAAAAATGATTAAAAGATAACTTAGAATACTTTGTGGGGGAAGGTCAGTTCTTTTGAATTACTAAATGGCTTGCTAAAAAAAATGTGGAGATTCATACTGAAATAGATTTGATCTGACATTGCAAGGGAATCTAAATTGGTTTATGGTTTTTTCAACTTTAGAAAAGGAGAGAGAAAAATGTTATCAATAATTTTTTGAGTTGAAGAAAATGAAGGTTTTGTTATGTGTTAGATCAGCCAAAACGAAAAACAAAAGAAGAGAATAAAAAAAAACATAAATAAAGAAAATATTAATATAATATGCCAACTCATTTAATCTATGTCATGTCAGCAATACATAATATATCAAAAAAAAAAATTAATGACACATCAACACCGTTAAATAATTACTCAAGTTTGACAACAGGGACGAAATTGACAACAAAACGAAAACTCAGGGGTAAAAATGTCGGTTTTGAAACTCAGGACCTAATGGTAAACAAACTCAAAACTCAAGGATCAAAATGTCTTTTTCCCTAAAAAAAAAATTTGAAATACTGGATAGTTTCTTATATAGGTATTTTGTGGACAAGAGTCTAGAAGACATTGCATCTACCTTTAAAGAAAAAACATGTGAGAGTACTGGATCATTGGGTAAGGATATATATATTTTTTAAAACATTATAAATATTTTTTTATTTATATTATACTTTTCATTTTTTAAATTTTATGCCAGACACTCATAATGATAACGATTACGGGTTTCTAAACAAGTGGTGGTGTTTTATTTGGGACTTATCCAAGATGTCTTTCGATAAACGGTCATTGACAACTTCTTGATTGGCTATGGTTAGTTTCGAAAACTTTTATTTTAAATTTGTCTTTTAAAATTTTAACTAAAAATTATTGTTCTAAAATACTTCAATTTGATAATTTGTTATTGATTATCAGGATGGAGCGATTGCATTGACTTTGAATGCTTTAAACAGTTTTAGAGAGGTTGGGTGAAAAAATGGGAAGAAGATGAGGGAAATAAGAAGAAAAGTACATACGAGGATTTGACCGCTCTGAAAGACAGGGGAAGATACTTTTGACTTCTTTAGTGTATTGTTTTTGTTTTAAATAGTAAAAAATAGTTCAAATATATCAATACTTTTCTTGAAATAAATACATGCATAAATACCAAAAATGGTTCCCCTTTTATTCTCGTAGGAGACCCAAGATCTAAAATCTTTCAATGAAATTATTTAAGTTGGGCTTGATTTATCATTATCCATGGACTTTATTTTTCTTTTAATGAAGCCAAGCTCATGATAATGATGTCTTTCTTTTGGAAGCCTTCTCAAAATTGAACCTCGATCCAAACTTTTGAATTTGTTCCATTGTTTCATTTAGAATTTGTATAAAACTAACAAACCAAGTTAATTATTTTTTCTGTTGTATGAGCTCAAGTTTGTCACCTCCTTTGAGCGCATCTCAACAAGATGCGAGAAATGCAGCCCCACCTTTTCCATCATCAGGAGTTTTTCAGGTATTTAATTCTTATTTATTTTTCTTATTCATCTAAAAACTATTTTCTTTTCTAATTTTTTAAGTTGTTTATTATTAAATGTTTTAGGATTCTCTTTTTCCTTACTTTGACGATTTTTACGGATTCTACTTTTCCACCATCTAGAGATTTTCAAGTAAAACCAACATTAATCAAATATTATTTTTCTTTTACAATTCTCTTTATTGAAAAAAAATTAAAAACTTTTCTATAAATCAGTGTTTATCGGATAACTTTCCTATCTTTGCTAGATATCCTAATATATTGAAACATGTAGTCTCACCTTCATGACGTCTTTAAGTACTCAATTCTATATATTTTTTTTACAATTGAAAAGTTTAAAATTTTTCTATGAATCAGGTTTTGTCTGTCATACCTGTTGTTGCATACCTACTCTATGACGCACACGTTGTTGTTGCACCTCTTGTTGACGCACGGCAACAACATGTGAGGCAACAGCAGATACATCAACATTAGGTATGGCAAGCAAAATCTCATTCATAGAAAGGTTTTAAACTTTTTCAATTAAAAAAATATATATATAGAATTGAGAACTGATGTCACGGTAGTGAGGCTGCAGATCTCAATATACTAGGATAACTAGCAAAGCTATGAAAACTTTCTGATAAACCATTATCATAGAAAAATTTATAAATTTATTTCAATAAAAGAAAAATAATATTTGATTAATGTTGGTTTTCCGTGAAAATCTCAAGATGATGGAAGGGTAAAATCTGTAAAATCGTAAGAGGCAGGAAAAATAAATCTTAAAACATTTAACCTTAATTAACTTAAAAAAATAGAAAATAAAATTAGTTTTTAGATGAATAAGAAAAATAATATAAGAATTAAATACCTCAAGACCTCCTGATGATGGAAAAGGTGGGGCTGCACTTCCCGCATCTTGTTGAGATGCCCTCAAGGAGGTGACATAAGTTTGAGCTCCTACAACAACAAAAATAATATACCTGCTTCGCTATTTTTATACAAACTCTAAATGAAATAATGTCCAAATTCAATAAAACAGAATCAAATGCTTGGATCGAGATTGAATCTTGAGAAGGCTTCTAAAAGAAAGACATTATTATCATTGGCTTGGTTTCATTAAGAGGAAAATAAAGCCCATGATAATAATGAAACCAAAGCCCAACTTAGATAATTTCATGGAATGATTTCATACCTTGGGCCACCTACGGGAATAAAAGGGGAACCTTTTTTCTTTTGTATTTATGCATGTATTTAATTCCAGTAAAGCATTGACATATTTGAACTAGTTTTTATATTTTAAAACAAAAAATACACTAAAAAGGTCAAATTACCTTCCCTTTTCTCCCAGAATCTGTCAAACCCTCATCTGTCCTTTTCTTCTTATTTTCTTTATCTTCTTCCCATTCTTTCATCCACACCTCGATAAAAACGTTTAAAGCATTCAAACTCGGTGCAATCACTCCATCATGATAATTAATAACAAATTATCAAATTGAAGTATTTAGGAGCAATAATTTTTAGTTAAAATTTTAAAGAAAAATTTAAAATAAAAGTTTTTGAAAGTAACCAGAGCGAATCGGGAAGCTTTTTCGTAACTGAATTTAATAATTAGGTTTCGGTATTGGGTAATATAAGTAACATTTAAAAAAAAATGAAATGTAGGATAAAGTGAAATCCCAATCCTTTCTGTTTCTGTCCTACATTTCATTTTTTTTTTAATGTTACTTACATTAACCAATACCGAAGCCTAATTATTAGAAAATATTTTATAATAGAAGAGCTCAAAATATACGATGAAGATAAATTTTTGATGTGCTCTTTTATACGTGTTTTTTTTTTATTATTTAATTTTTAGTTATCTAATCAATTAAATTTATGGTTTTGTTTTTTGAATTTCAGTTTTGAATTTATTTCTTTCATTTTAACTCTTTATAAATGAATTAAACTAATTTAAAACTTTGTTTATTATTTGAGTAAGCAATTTTAACCTTTTATCTTTTAACAAGATGATTAATTAAAAAAAATATTATTATAATATATTTTCATATAGTTTTATCAATTTTTTTAACAAGTTAATTTGACTGCAATATATTTAATATTGGCAAGTGATTAAAAATTAGTCAATTTTGATTTTTAATCAAAATCAAAATTAACTGAATTTTAAAACTACATTAGTAAAAAAAACGCATATAATATTGTTTAGAAAATATTGTTGAATTTCTTATTTAACTTTTTCGTAACTGAATTTAATAATTAGGTTTCGGTATTGGGTAATGTAAGTAACATTTAAAAAAAATGAAATGTAGGATAAAGTGAAATCCCAATCCTTTCTGTTTCTATCCTACATTTCATTTTTTTTAAATGTTACTTACATTACCCAATACCGAAACCTAATTATTAAATTCAGTTACGAAAAAGTTATATAAGAAATTCAACAATATTTTCTAAACAATATTATATGCGTTTTTTTTACTAATGTAGTTTTAAAATTCAGTTAATTTTGATTTTGATTAAAAATCAAAATTGACTAATTTTTAATCACTTGCCAATATTAAATATATTGCAGTCAAATAACTTCTAAAAAATTGATAAAACTATATGAAAATATATTATAATAATATATTTTTTAATTAATCATCTTGTTAAAAGATAAAAGGTTAAAATTGCTTACTCAAATAATAAACAAAGTTTTAAATTAGTTTAATTCATTTATAAAAAGTTAAAATGAAAGAAATAAATTCAAAACTGACATTCAAAAAACAAAACCATAAATTTAATTGATTAGATAACTAAAAATTAAATAATAGAAAAAAACACGTATAAAAGAGCACATCAAAAATTTATCTTCATCGTATATTGCGAGCTCTTCTATTATAAAATATGCAAAATAAAAAATGATTTGTTGGAATAAATGCTTTACATAAAAAGAAAATTAATTAAGTGTTCAAATATCGTTTCAGATAGTTAAGATTTTAAAATATCGTTTCAGATAGTTAGTTATTTAATTAAATAACTGATTTTACTTCTCAATCTTCCATGACGATTTATTTTTCAATAATCAATTCAAATTTTCACAATAATTGGATTTAATCAAGTTTATGTTTGGTAAAAAAAAAAAGGTGGAGATAAGTTTATTTTTCAATTAAATAAAATGTGAAAGGGAATATGATAACCGTATTTAAAAAAAAATAATAAGGAAGGTTCTATTATGATGAAATTCATAAAGGTGGAAGTAATTAAAAAAAAAAGCCAGGATAGCCGTAAGCAATGAGTTATAAAAGATTAAATTAAATTTTACGTGGTTTTCCTAATTTACAAATCTCACTTAAAATTGGTTTTATACACTTATATACTTTTGAAATTACAGTTCAAAATCTATTAAAATAATCCAAAGATTTTAAGAACAATAATAAAAAACAAGAATATCACTATTTTTAACCATCTAAGTGAAGACAGAAATGTAAATAGATATCTAAAAAATAAAAATTATCAATATATTTAATAATTTAAAAAAAGAAATATAAACAGAAATCGTAATTAAAAAAATATAAATTATTACGATTTCTGTTTATATTTCTTTTTTTAAATTATTAAATATACTGATAATTTTTATTTTCTAGATATCTATTTGCATTTCCTTCTTCCCTTAGATGGTTAAAAACAGTGACATTCTTTGTTTTTTTTATTATTGTGGTTTGGGGAAATCTAAAAATGGTGGGTTGGAGATAGGGATGGCAACGGGGCGGGGTTGGGGATACATTTCTCATCCCCTAACCCGCGGAGATTTTTAATCCTCATACCCTACCCTATCCCCTAATAGAAAAATCGGGGGCGGATTCGGGGATTCCCCGTTCGGGGATCGGGTTACCCGCGGGGAAAATTCTCCGTTTTATATTTCAAGTATTATTTAAAAAGGAATATAAAAATGAAATAGATATTTAAAATATACTTTTTTAAGGCAAAAATAAAACATAATACTAAACATTTTATAATTTATTAGTTAATATAACCATATTATATATTTTTTTCTCAATAAATAAAAATAAAAGTAAACAAAATATTTAAGTTGTTATTAAATTATCTGGTTCGGGTTCGGGGGCGGGGCGGGGGAATGTATTCCCGTCCCCGTACCCTATAAGAAATCGGGGGGAGATTTCCCCCCTAACCCTAACCCTTACCCTAATTAAACGGGGATTCCCCGCCCTTATAGGGTTGGGGCCCCTAACCCGCGGGGAATTTTGCCATCCCTAGTTGGAGAAAATGCCGTAAAATCGGCAGATGTGAATTGAGGGGGTGGATTTTTATAATATGATTTTAGGTTAGGTTTTGTCTTTTTTTTCTTTTTTTAATTATCCGTTTCTTTCTTTCTTTTTTTTTTTGCATTTATTTCTTTCTTTTTTTAATTATATATATATATATATATATATATATATATATATATGTATGTATATATATATGTATGTTTGTATGTGTATGTATGTATGTATGTATATTATCAATTTTGATAGAAAGAAAAAACTAAAAAAAAAAGGGAGAGAAAATGTAAAAAAAGAAAAGAAAGAAAGAAACGGGTCGTTAAAAAAAGAAAAAAAAGACAAAACCTAACCTAAAATCATATTATAAAAACCCACCCCTCAATTCACATCTGCCGATTTTACGGCATTTTCTCCAACCCAACATTTTTTAGATTTCTACATACATATACATATATATATTACATTTAATCAATCACTTAATAATAGTAATCAAATTAATTTTTTATTATAGTAATTGTTAATTTATTTAATAAATAATCAAAATTCCAAAATAAACATGATTTTTTTGCCAAATTATGCGAATTTAAATTTCACTAGATTTATAAATACTTGTATGAATTGCTATTTTTATTTTTATTTTAAAAACATTGAAATTTTTTAATTATACATGCAACCCTCCCTTAAGTGTATGTTTACTCTTTAAATTCTTAATAAACCATAAGAGAAATAAAGAAAGAAAACCGGGTGCAAAACATTTTGGAGAAATATAACAAAAGATGTGTTCTATTTTTATTATGATTATATTGAATAATCATGCACAAATGTCTTCGTATGCAGGGACTGGGGGTGGGAGAGATAATATTGGACCATTTGGTGATTTGATTGTTACCAAGTGGTGAGCATTTGATTCATTTTAGGTCCAACCGTAAATCAAATCATACTCTTCGATTCTTGAAAACCATGAACCACTCGATTCTAAAAAAAATTAAGAAATTAATCGGATTCGGTTCGGTTCGGTTATGTACGTTTTGGTTTTGCACTCTACAATAAACTATTTCAACAATAATTTTTTGGAGGAGAAAAATCACAAAACACTAGTGTATGACTAAAAACATAGTAGATCCATAGCCAAATAATTATTTTAAATAAATCAAAAACATGAGATTGAGTGACAGAGAAGAACATGATCTTTCGGTTGAACATTCACATTGAAAACATGAGATAGAAAGAGGAAGAGGTGTGTGCTGAAGCATAAAATAAGAGATATTTATGGATTTTGTAATTGGGTTTGGTAGAAAAATGTTTTTATATTATTTTATTACATACGCTGTTCCGGTTTTATGGATTTTTAGAGTAAAAAAGCATGAACCAAACAGAAAATATTCGGTTTAATATTCAATTGTATATAGTTAATATCATGTCTACCACCTTAACAATTCTATAGAATTTAATATTGATTAAAATTTTTATCAATATAAATCATGTACACGTCAAACACGTAATTTAACCACCCTACTTATTAAATCAACCTTTTATTTATATAAAACATACAATTGAATAAAAAAAGTTTCGTGCATAAATTTGTATAGAATAATCATGGAAGAATAAAAAAGTTTTATTAAATAAAAAAACATAAAAAAAAAAAAAGATAAATTAGAGAGAGAGAGTTTTAGATGAAGACTTATCTTATCTTGTTCCTGCGCTGCGCATGGCATCTGTCACGCTGCTGACTGCCCTCACTGTCAAACAGCTACTCATCACTGTCAAACTGTCAAAAAGCTGTCTTTTTTAAATGGGTAATTGGTACCCTCTATTTTGAATTATCCTTTAATTTTTTATTTTTTTTTGGAAGTGAACTCTCCTTTCAATTTTATTTGATAAAAAAATTTGAGAATTATATATATTCTAATCTAAACACATGTTGTAGATCCCCAAATTAAAAAACAAACTTTGGAAGAGAACTGCCTGATTCATTTTTCTAGAATGAAAATTAAAAGTCAACTACCCCATTCACAAACATCATATAAATGCAATCAGATAGTGAAATAAAATTCATCATTAAATATTAAATAATCTTAAAGTAAGGGTAAAAATAAATGGTGCTTTTGTAATCATATAAAATGATTTTTTTGAATGATTTGAAGTTGTATGTTTTATAGCACCCGGAAGATTAAGAAAGTAACATTAATAATTTTCTTAATTGAGGTTAGATTTTTTTTTTTATTACTTCCATTAAAAGAGAGTGCACCTTAACAATAAACCACATCTATTAATTATAGTTGAATGTTTGAGTACTAATCTATTTCTTTTTAAGTCTTGGTAACAAATACTTTTTTTAACTGTTAATTTCAAAATTAATTTTATCAAAATCGTAAAACCTTACCCAAATTTCAAAAGTCAATGAATTTTGATTTAAGACATTACAATAAAAACAGCATTAAAAAACAACAATGAAATTCTTTCCGTTTTCTCATTTTTCAATTCTTCAAAGTGACCCAAGTTTATCAGTTTCAACTATTGATGCATAAAGAAGGAGAATGTGAGAGTGTCATCCGTTATTAAACAATGTCAATAAACTGCACTTACTTTTTTTTCAAATTCCTAATTTTTATACGTGACATTTATAGAATAAACAGTTGTACTAAATTCGATAAAATCAATCAATATAACACTGAGATTTATAATTTTACTAACTACTAACATAGTATCTCAATTTAAAATATAAATGCTAAAACTAAATTATTTTCATATCATCATAACTTGAAGAAAAAACGTTTTAAAAAATTGAGAAATTTGCCTCATTGACCTTTAAATTTCCCTCCTAAGGTTCATAGACCCTCCTCTTAGTATTAATAAAAAATGGATCATAATTACAAAAGGTTTTAGTTGAAAAGTTAATTATTCATTGACAAATATTTTTTTTTTACTAATTCTCAATATTTTTAAACCAAATAAAAACTCATATTCTTGAAAAATTGGGGATAAAAATATCCTAATTATTAATATTTTAAAGCAAATAAAAATTCAAATTCTTGAAATTTTCTATATAAAAAAAATTCTTTAAAAGAAAAGATACTATTTTTTAATTATTATTTTTTTTACTCGAACAAAAGACTAAAAACATACTTAATTAAATTTGCCTTTCATCAAAGACAAAGGAAAAGTTACATTGGATGGCTCCTAATCTTGGCCTTATTCATTTTTAATTCATACTAGAGATACATGGACATGGATGAACAAATTTAAAACAAATCGCTCAAGGCAAAAAAGATACTTGGCATAATAACATATACATTTTTTTTACATGCAAGTATTATGAGCTTATACATTCTTTAACATTCTTTAAAATAGGTTGTAGCCTAAATCAAACTAAAACATCATTTCTTTAGATACTCTTTAAAAATAAATAGAACATACATAAAACTTCAATGTTTTAAACTTAAATATATATATATATATATATATATATATATATATATATATATATATATATATATATATATATATATATATATATATTATCCAATAAGCATTTATCAACTTAAGCATTTTTAAACATTCTTTGATTTTAGACTTTAATCTAGACCATTTTAACTTAACAAAAAGTCACCAACCCAATAAAGAGAAGTCTAAATAAGACTCATGATTTTTAGACTTGGATCTAAATTAGTTTTTTTTTTTAAACACTTCAAATACACCCCTTTTTTTAGAGATATCTAAACTTGAAATAACACAAGTACAATTCTTTTTTAGTATGGAGGTCATACAATACAACTTCAAGAACTAAAAATGACTTTTTTATCTATACAAATTTTAAAACTCACTTTTAAAATAAAAGAAAACAACACATGGGGGGAACTCAACATTAATCATGAGTATATTCATTTTTCTTCATGATAAACTTTTTTTTTTGAGCTAAAATATGCTTAACGACATGGTTCATGACTCTTAAATAAATTATAAACATACTTTTATGCCATTTTCAAGTGATGCTTAAAATGACTCATGGACCTAAGCAAACATTAACACAATAGCAAATGATATTGAAAATGCAATTAAGAATAGAAGGGTAAACAAAAAAATACATTATGATGGAGAGCTTGGTTTCAATCCTCTGACCCGGATCTAATGGAACCTTTCTTCGAAGGAGAAAACTGAACCAAAACCCGCTATCCTCTGTTCTCAAAGAAATAAAATCGGGTTCCTTTTTTGAACAATGAGGAGAGATTAAATAGGGAGGGGAGTTGGGATTTGTTTTCTTATTTATTTATTTATTTATTTTTACCCTTTGATTCCCTTTTTTTTATCACCTTTTTTCCCTTTTTAACTAAAAGGATTTTTATGCTTTTTTTTTCATTTTATCATACTTTTTATTTTCTATTTTTACAAGATTTTTGAAATTTCTTCCCTCCTATTTTCCCCCTCATTTTACCCAAAATAAAAATAAAATTATTACTATTTTTTTCAAATTTCTTTTAATTCTTCAATTGTCTAACTATTTAATTCAATTAAAAAAAAAAACCAATTCTTATCCACAACATCCCTTTTTTAGCAATCTACTCATTTTTTGAATTTCCCTTATTTTCTTCCATTTTTATCATTCTCTTTTTATCAAACTATTCAAATGACATTTCCCTCTATTTTTTCCCAAATTAAAATTAATATTTAACACCATTTTTCATTTTTCTTTTAATTCCTCTTATGCATAATTTATTTATTCAATTTTAAAATCTCCATTCTTATCCTAACCCTCCTATTTTAGCAAACTTATTAATTTTTTTATATTCTTATTCATAAAGTTGAAATTAGAAAATTTGATGAAATTACGTAAGAATAACAAGAATATAATGAAGAAATTGAAATAAATGAAAACAACAAATCATTTTGATGGTGATTATAATTTTTGATCTATGCATTATGCTTATAATATATATGATTTGGAAGATGGGAAAATATTGATTCTAAATTAAGATATTTGTTAACACAAAAAAGTCCAATTAGAGAAAGTGACATGAGATTTTCTAATGATAACAATTCTAGACATGTTTCTACTACTCATTGTATGATTGATTTATAAAAATTTTAGTTAAAAAATTGCACCTAAGAAATAAGATTTAAATAAGATATTATTTTATTTTAAATTTATTTAAAGAAAAAAAATAAAAGACCTCATTTTAAATTTTACCTAAGGCCACATTGAACCTTCAACCGCCCCTGAATGAAATAGTCTTCTCTAATAATCACTTTAAAATTTAGGATTATTAGGAATACAACACTAATCATAGTTTTGTAAGCCAACATGAGTATAGCTCAACTGGTTTGACATATACTCCATTCCCCTTGAGGTCGAAGGTTCGAGTCCCCCTCCCCACTTTGATGTAATCTCAAAAAAAAAAAAAAATCATAGTTTTGTAAGTATTAAATATGGGTGAGATGATCTTCAATCAATATTTATTTGTACGTGATGGTGCCAACTCTATTTCCCAAATGGTTTTCTAGCGTCCCATGATAGCATCTATTTAAAAAAGAATTTTATTTTACACTTTTTATTATCAAGAAATTCAAAACAAACCCAACACAGACAATATTTAATTTCTCCCTCGATGGTAGTTGTGAAAAATTGTTTGGTGGTGTTTGACATTCAATTTTCTGAAAACTATTAAGTAATATGGATCCAAATATTTAATGCAATCTCAAAACATTTAAATATAAAAAGGACCAAAAAAAAAGTTAATTAAAAACAGACCTTATCTTGCTGACGCCTCTGTCTCTACAGCTGTCCTCTTTTGTATTTTTTGAAATGGCAGTTTGTTTTGTTTAAAACCGGTAGAACCGGAATTGAACCGGGAACCGGTGAGAACCGAACCGGAACCGGTTAATTCGGTTCAGGTCCGTTTCCTAATTTTGGAACCGATAAGTAAACCGGTTCGGTTCCGGTTCTTAATAAGGAACCGGTATGGGAACCGGAACCAAACCGATAAGGGTTTAATTTTTTTTTTTTTTAAATTTTCTTATATAGCATGCCCAATTAGGAGTTTAGATTGATTTATTTGATATATTATTATGGATTTGATGATCATATCCATATATTTATGAATTTTAGAATGAATTTTTTGAATTTCTATTGATTTGATTTGTGATAATTTGATTTTAAATGAAATTAGGATGTTATTGTCAAATAATTTCAAGGCAATATGTGCTACCCGAACTGAACCGAACCGGTAAAGAACATGTAAGGAACCAATTATAAGAACCGGTAAGAAATCGGAACCGAACCGGTATAACCGGTTCGGTTGTATAGGGAACCGGTTCCTGTTCCGGTTCCCACTTTTCTCCTTTCTTCTTACCGGTTCGGTTCCGGTTCTTGGCAAGAACCGGTAAGAACCGAGCCGGTAACACCCCTATTTACTGGTACAAATTTATCTTCTAGTTTGTTTTATTTGTTTCTCTCACCACCTATTTATCAAAAAGTAAACTTTTTTAATAATTAATATTTTCATATATAGATATTTTGATAATAAATTGTATCGTTAAAGTATGAGTATACCCCAAATAAATTGATAACCACTCATTTATTAATCACGCGCATTATTTTTTTAGAGAAAAACATTTTTTAACTATGAATGTTGGTGAAGTGAATAATTCAAATTCTTCCATTATTTATTAAATTTTAAATAACAAATTAAGAGTAAAAAATAGCATACAATACAACATCACTCTCACATTCTCCTACTCTAAGCTTCATGTGATCAAAACACACAACATATTCGAGTCACTGAAGGAAGAATTAAAATGTGATTTATAATCCATTTAAGTATTATATCACAAATCCTCTTCATTAAATCACATTGATAACCATCCAATTTCAATAAAAAAAGAAGTCCCTTTTTGCATTTCTTCCTCAAAATTAGACACAAACCATTTGATAAAAGACACAGAATATAACAACATTCTAGTAAAAGTACTCCCTAAAAACCTTTTCAATTTATAGACTCATAAAACCCGTTTGATAAAAGAAAGCTAATAAAAAACATAAGATGATTTTTTTTTCTTGATTTGAAGTTTTATTTTTTATAGCACCCGGGAGATTAAGAAAGTAACATTAATATTTTTCTTAATTGACGTTAGGTTCTTTATTTAATTACTTCGATTGAAAGAGAGCGGACTTTAACAGCAAACCTCACCTATTATAGTTGAATGTTCGAATACTAATCTATTTCTTTTTAAGTCTCGGTAATAATATTTTTTTTTAATTATCAATTTCAAAAATAGTTTTATCAAAATCGTAAAACCTAACATAAATTTTAAAAAGTCAATGGATTTTGATTTAAAACATTACAATAAAAAAAGATAAAAAAACAACAATGAAACTCTTGTATTTTCTCATTTTCTTCAATTCTTCTAGTGACCCAAGTTTGCCTGTTTCAACTACTGATGGATAGAGAGGAGAATGTGAGAGTGACATCCAAGGATTACGTTATTAAACAATATGTAATATTATCAATAAACCGCACTTACCTTTTTTTTTTCGATTCCTATTTTTCATAAGATTTGATGTTTGTGATATATATATATAGGCCTCATCATATGGATAAAGCCCGTGGGCCGGTCCAAATCCGGCCCGCGCCATCATATGGATAAAGCCCGTGGGCATGTCCAAGCCCGGCCCGAGCCGGCCCGTAAGTCAACGGTTGACGGGCTAGGCCCGGCCCGGCCTATAAATTAATGGGCTGGATATGGATCATGCATTTGAGCCCAAGCCCAGCCCGCAGGCTTTATCCATAGGGCCTCCATCAGGCCCGACCCTAAGCCCGGTTCAAAGCCCGTTCAGAAATTATTTAAAATATATATATATATTATTTAAAATTATAAATATATATAAATATATTTTATATTTGAGAAAAATGCACATGATTTATGCATATAAGTTGGGATGTATTTACATTGCAATGATGTAAATTATTTCTCGAAAAAACATTTATGTAAATCTTATTTCTTGGTGAAATCATTATACTTGATTATTATTATTTATCCATTTTAGTTTGTCTCTTTTTAAGTTAAATTAAAAAAATATATATATATATCTATATATATATATATATATATATATATATATATATATATAGTCAAATTAAGTTAAAAGAATGATAAATAAATTTAATTTAAAAAGTTTAATTCCATATAAAATAAAGTATAAATAAAAAAAATATATAATAACAAAATAATAAATTAACTTCTATCACTTTATAGTTAAATTTAAGTTTAATTAACATATAGGAACAAATATAAATAAATAATTTAATAGTAAAAATTTAAATTAACTTTTTTTTCATCATTTTAGAGTTAAGTTTAAGTTTAAAAAGTTAAAAATAATTTTTTAAAAATACAACTAATAATTTAATGGAAATTTAATTAAATGCATAAAAATTTGAACGGGCTGGGCCAAGCCCGTAAAAACGGGCCCGGCCCGGCCCGACCCGTATTTTATCTCATGGGTCCAAGCCAGTGGGCTGGGCTTGGGCTTACCCTTTTAAGTCAAGCCCGGCCCATTTATAAAGCAGGTCTGCCAGGCCCGAGCCCATTCATTTAAAGGCCGGCTCGGCCCGGTCCGGCCCATTGATGAGGCTTATATATATATACATAGAATAAACACTCATACTGAACTCAATAAAATCAATCGATATAACGATGCGATTTATAATTTTACTAACTACGAACATACTTTCTTAACTTAAAATATAAATGCTAAAACTGAATTGTTTTCATATGAGCATAACTTGAAGAAAAGACATTTAAAAAACAAAATACTAATTAAAAGATTTCAGAATCTCCTAATTAGCAGTGGCATCTTTTGGTTTTTCGTTAACGGCGCAGTCGATGATTCCGTTAACCTTGACAGTAATCTTTTCAACTGCAGTTTGTATTTTTTTCAAAATTGGTATAATAGAGGACACTGGCACAGTGTCAGCTTTTGAAGGTCTGGCCTGCAAAATTTTCAAAACACAAATATACTTTTAATTAACTCTTAAAACAAAGTATTATATTTAATTTAATAGATAATGTTAAAATAATCATACCTTCATCTTGCTCAGTGGAGTGATCATTCCCTTACTCTTATTTTCCTGCTGAATTTTTTTGAGCATAAAAAATCAGTAAAATTATTATTTAAAAATAAATAAAGTATTGATTTGAGTTATTAAATATAAGTTACCCTTAAATGCATTAGCATTTTCGAGTTCGTGCTCAAAAGTAATCAAGGTTAAATTGAGATATCTATTAATGAGAAACTGACGGATGTGTGGCTCCATCCTAGGAAAAAAAAATATTAGAAAAAGAAAGAGAAAGAAAGAAAATCGTAAAAATTTATGAGATGAGATGGTTTAAGGCATCGTTTAATAATGGTTATTAAAAACACTTTTATACCGTTTCAAAATTTATCTCAAGAGGGGTACTAAGTTAATGTTTTAGAGTTGAGAAAAGTATATAGTTTCTTATATATAAGAGAGAGATTTAATTTTGGATGTAAATTTGTAATACCAATGTGTTCTAAAAAGAAAAAGAAAAAAATCCCAAAACAAAAATTCCTTTAAAAGTAGCCAAAAAAAAAAATTCCTAAAATGTAGAAAAGATTTACAAGATGAAGCGGGATTAAGGCCTCATTTGGGATAGTTTTTTTTTTTAAAACACTTATAAAATTTATCCCAAAATGAGTACTAATTAGTAAAACAAACTCCTTTCAAAATAGCCAAATAAATCCCGAAAATGTAGAAAAGATATGAGTTGTAGAATAGAAAAGAAAAGAAAAGAAGAAAAGAAAGAAAAACAAAAGTTGTAGAAATGAAATGAAACTTATAATAGTTCTACATTGTTAGCGTCTGCCATTGATGATGATATCGCAGAAAACAGAGAGAAAGGGGAAATGGTGAAAACAAAACCCAAAATAGAGAGAAAGGGAAAATGGTGATTAACGGGAGGCGGCTAGGGTTTTCGTTGGGAGACTGATTTCCTATTTATACTTTATAACATAACAAAGATAGAAAATGGGTAATTAAAACACTATTATATAATCCGGATAAATCAGCCATTAGCAGCCAAAAATTTGGAATTACTTATTCTTCCTTTTTGTTGTCTTTATCTTGTGTCTATTCATCTTCTTTTTGTCCCACTCGCTCCCATTTTCTCGCCTTACATCCATTAATTCTTATCCTTTATTTTAGGGATAAGTAAGTATATAGCCCAAAAAAACCCTAAAATAATACTTTATGGCCTTCATGAAATTAAAATAAAAAAATGTCCCATGAGTCATTTTAGGGAGGAGTGAGAAGCAGCAATCTTACGATAGTTTGTTTGGTGGCCGGGTTGGGGGTATATGCCTTTTATGCGTAGGGGCGTTCCATTGTGAGTGGCCTTCAAGGTGCCTATCATCGACGTATTTTGAAGCTTCAGGTTTATTCTGACGCCAATAATCTTATTAATATTATATAAATGCTAGTATTTATCCTCAAGATTTTACTTGTATTCTTAAGGATATTAAGTTGTTTTTGCCTTATTTTGAAGATATTAGTTTTCTCCTTATTAGTAGGCTAGTTAATGGTGAGGCACATTTACTAGCCAAAGAGGGTCTTTCCTCTCACGTAGCTTCTTTGTTTCATTCTTATTGAAGTTTAACGTTTGGCAAAAAAAAAAAAAAAAAGAATAAAGGAGCTAACAACTAAATTTACTAATAAAAGGAGGCTAATTAGAACAATTTCATTCAAATGTAATTCAATTTAACAAAAAAAAAAAATTACTTTGAAACAAGAGGGCATAAATTAAATTGTGTTTGAAAGCATACTAGGTATAGTTTCTACCAATGGGGAAAATTAAGCTTTTTAATAACATATCCTTTAATCTTATTTTAAAATCAAACAAAGAAAACAAGACGAAACCTAAGCAATCACAACCAAATCTTTAAATAAAAAAATGCTGGAAATGTAAAAAAGAGAAGCCAAAAACAGGGGGATTTTTGCCTATATGACCTCGAAAAGAGGCCCCTAATGAAATAAAGGCTGAAAGCTAAATTTTTGCATTAAAGACCTTTTGCTGATGTCACGTTTATGTGAAAAGACCAAAAACCCTATAAAAACTCTCTTTATCTTTCTCTGTCACTACCTACTCTCTTACATTCCACTTTACTCTCTCACTCTAAAGTCTCTCTACTCTCTTTCTATATTTCTCTCTCTCTAAACCCATGGCTATAGATTCAATTAATAGATATTGAAAAATCGAATGAAATCAATACCTTATTTTCGCGAAACGAAGTTCTGATTAACACCAAAGTATTAAATTTTTGAAGAAATAAAAATATGGATTTTTTTTTGTCGCCTATGATCTGACCGATCATAAGCAACGATCTTTCAGATCATAGGCAATGATCGGTAAGATCATTGATTATCAAAGAATCTGAAAATATGTATTTTACTCGTAACTTTTTCTACAAAATTGGGATTGACATAAATTTAGATTCAATGGATAGATGTCGAAAAAACGTATGAAATCGATATATTATTTGCAAGAAACGGAGTTCGGATGAAGAAGTTAACACCAAAATACTAAATTTATGAAGAAATAAAAATCTGGAAAATTTTCTGAAAAAAAAAATTTCAGGGATCTGACCGATCCCAGGAGAAGATCGGTCCGATTAGACCGCTTGATCGGACCAATCATAGATGATGATCGGTCCGATCGGACCTTTTTTTTTTTAAAATTTCAGGGTTTCCAGGAAGAAAAAAAAAAACTGGTCTGGGATCTAACCTATCCTAGACCAAGATCGGTCCGATCGGACCGATCACAACTTCTTCTTCTTCTTCTTTTTTTTTAATAAATTTTCCAGATTTTTATTTCTTCAAAATTTTAGTATTTTAGTGTTAATTTCTTCATAAGAACTCCGTTTTGCGCAAATTAGATATCCATTTCATTCGCTTTTTCGATATCTATCCATTGAATCTAAATTTGTGGAAATTCCAATTTTATAGAAAAAGTTATGAGCAAAATACACTTTATTTTGTATTCCAATTTTTTTCCGGATATTTTGTTATTCAATGATATGACCGATCATTGCTTGTGATCGGTCAGATCACCAAGCAACCACAAAAAAATTCCAGATTTTTTTTCCTCAAAAAATTCAATACTTTTGTGTTAACTTCTTCATCCGGACTCTGTTTCGCGCAAATAAGATATCGATTTCATTCGTTTTTCGATATCTATTCATTGAATCTAAATTCGTGGCAAGTTTAGAGCTTAAAGAGAGAGAGTAGTGAGATTTTTTTTAAAAAAAATGTAGTTTAAAGAGAGAAAAAAATAGAGTGAGGTTAAAGAAAGTTCTATCAATTAAAAAAGGGTTTTTGGTCTTTTCACACTTTAGTGACATCAGCATAAGGTTTTTATTTATGAAAATTGAAAAGTGAGGTCAAGTTTCATTAGGGCTCAAATTTCAAGGTCAAATAGACAAATTTCCCAAAAACAGGAGAGGAGAATCCAAGTGCAGAAATGAGATGAAATTACCTTCAATGATGCTCTTGAATTTGAGAAGATTTGGGAAGAAATTCATCTACAATCACCAATTATTCAGAAGAATTGAATGAGACAGGAAGAAGAAGTCGAGTATTTTTAAAAAAAATATTTTTATACATATATCAGCCCAAAAACATATTTAGATATATGGTAGAAAACTTAATTTAAGGCCAATCTACATATGTATTTTTCCAAGATTACCCTTGATTTGAGCACACACAAAAAAATCACTAATTTACTTTTTTTTTTTTTATGTAATCATAGCTTTATTATACTTAAATCACCAACTACCTTTCTTTTCTCCATAATTTTTTTTATTTACTTTTTTTAAGAAGAAATTTTTTATTTACTTTATAACGTACGTAATCACTTATCACATATTTTAGACAGTAATAATATAGTTATTGTTAAAAACATTGTTACATATCATTGTTCTTTTTATAATTTTCTTTTAACAAAAAAAATTAGTTACCTTTATTTAACTTAGTAATTATATAGTTATTGTTAATTTATTTTTCTTTTATAATAACATATTTTTACATATTATTTATTGAAATATAATATTTTTTTAAAATTATTTAAATTGTACTTCAATAAATTATTAAATTATAATTCAATAATATATTAAATTAGAAAAAAATGAATAAATTCATTGAAAAATAATAAAATATTTCATCTGAAAAAAATCAAAAACCAAGAATATGCCCAAACTCTTCAACATAAGACACGGAGTACATGAATTCAAGAAAATATTCATCATTTCTTATTACTTTAAAAAAATCACACTATTAAAAAAAATCAAACATATTGCCCTGGAAAGATAATATCATTTGAAATGAAAAAAAACGAAAAAAATGAAGGAAAAAACTAAAATAGATAGACAAGGTGGTATTACCATGTCAAATAAATGAGTCTATATTTTTCCCGCTTAACAATGTCTTGAGAGATGAAAAGCTTATAATCTCAACACTTTGATATGAAAAATGATATGTTTTCAGTTCGCGTCCATAAATCTTTAGCTTGACATCTCGAAAACTTTTTGTTAATGGATTGTACAAGACAAAAAATTGGAAATTACGCATCATCAAAATCTCTCCATTTTCACAAGCTTTGATCAAAGTTAACCATGAGTATAAAGAATTCACCATCGGATGTTGGATTATTAGGTGTTTAGTCTATATATCTTTAACACCATAGTCTTTCATCACCCATATCCAGGGCCGTTCTAACATAAATAAGGGTTCAGTGCGATATATAAATTTGGGCCTCAATCATATAATTCCTAATATAACAAAACACGAAAATATATATAAAAAAATATTATTTTTTATTAAAACACAATATCAATAAAAGAGTATAATAAAAGAATGACGTAAAATTATCAAAGTAGTATAAAAAAAATATAAAAATTGAACTTTCATCTTATGTTGGGATCAAACTCAACTCACAATGACGGATAATATAGAGATATTGTAGGGAGAATGTTAGCCAACGTGATTTAAAATAAATTTTCATTTATATATTATTAATACTAAACTTTTAATTCAAGTTTCGGGGCCCTAAAAGTTTCGAGGCCCTGTTCCATCGCACCAATTGCACCATGCCAACGACGGCCCTGCCCATATCTCAATTATAGGTTTACCAAAAATTATATGACTATAGAGAAAGTAGAAATAGTCACCCAATACTCCAATTTCATAGTGTGGATAATGTTCAAAATCTCGTCTATCTTCCCTTACGACAAACGGCAAAGAAATCAGCTGCAACTCTTCATCTTCGACATCAAAACAACATATGAGAATGAGATTTTCAAAGTCTCCAGCAATCCAATGAATAGCTCCATTAAAGTAAATACAAAATTCTATGTAAGGAAACCTTATATAAGGGAGTGAACCTTATTCTTCCAAATCATATTTCGAGGATTAACATCGAGTACACAAATCTCAAGGCTCTCATGATCAATTGCTAAATCCAAAACCATACAAAGGATAATTTCCATCATCTTTAACACATGACGCTTTGGGAGTCTTAAACACTTTTGTCATTGGATTCAATATGTAAACTGCACCATGGACCGGTGAACCATTGTGAAAAGAAAACAAACAATTGCATGAGTTATCAAACATTATCTTTGAATTTAACCTAAAATAATAATTCTCAATCTTCATCCCATGAATGAGATTATTATTTTCTTTCTCAAGATTCACATAGAACATAGCTGTAGAACGCTTGCATGACTCAATACGGAGAAATTTTTTGGCGGGCGTTTCGTATTTATTGATATAACTATCTCTTACCAAAAGTCGCCAAGCTCTCGCTACGTACAACAAGAAGCCAAATCCGTAGCGGAGAGTCGATCAAATATTTGTTGAAGAAGATGGTTTGGAAGTTTGTCAATATAGACTTGTTGATTCTTGCTCCTCCTCCTCCATACAAACAATATTCTTCTTCCTACTTTTCCTAATCTTCTCATAGTTATTCCCATTGTTGTCGATGCCTGTGTTTGAGTAGAAAATCCTCTTTTTTCAGTTGTAGATTTGTTATTATTTTCCAATTTAAATATGAATATCTTAAATTTCACAATATATATTTGTTTTGAAATCATATTATATAGCCCGGCCAATTTATCGCTTTGATTTTTTAGCTATTAAATCACTTTTTCTCTCTCTCTCTTCATATTATCCCTCAAATACTTCTGCAGTTGTGTAGATTTGTTGTTATTTTCAAATTTAAATACAGATAGTTTAGATTTGGCAAATATGTTTTGAAATCGGATTTAGTTTTTGTTGAGATTTTTTATTTAAATAGCCCTTATTTATGCTATGCACTTGTAAAGATTTTTTTTATTTTCATATTTAAATACAGATAATTCTGCTTGGTTAGCAATTTAGACAAAATTTGAATTTAGTTGGTTGTAATGAATTTATAGTTGTATTATATAAATTTGTTGATTATGAAACGGTGTTTGGTAACATATTCAGAGAGAGGTTGTAAATCAAGACATTTGAAATCCAGATCTATTTTTATTTTTTAGAAGTATATTTCATAAATTGAAATAATTAAAAATGTTATGAACATGATAAATTTCAATTTATAATATAATAAGAATTTTATTCAACTAACTATAGTATATAGTGCCCAAAAACACATTTACATCCTCTTTATTTGGACATAAAGCATCAATCTGTTTAAAAAATAATAATTCAATATATATTGTCAATCTCTTTTTAAATACAAACTAATCGAGACATTCTCTTATATATTGTTCAATATATGAAAGCCAGTCTAAAACTTCAACTAATTTTATTAATACAAGTTAAAATCTCATTGTTAGTTCTACTAGGTATCTTAAATCTTGAAGTCAATGATGTCATTTGCAAAGCTCCAAGCTCCTCTCTAACAAATTCATAAGAAGAAAGAAATGAGAGAAGAATTTCAATCTATTCATTTAGTTCTCACAACCTTTCTATTTATACATTGTAATCATTGAAAGATAAATAACTGAAAAATAACAACCTCTGACCAACTCTAACAACCTCTTATTACATTGTTTATCAGCTCACATAATTGACTCATTAAGCTCACTTAATGAGCTCCCTTAACACCCCCCCTTCAAACCAATGTCAGCATGAGAGTAAACTTTTAACTTGGATCTCCATGAGTAAAAAGAAGAAGCTGAGAGTGGTTTGGTAAAAATGTCTGCCATTTGAGTTGTGGCTGGTAAATATCTGATAGAAATTCTACCAGATTGGACTAAGTCACGCATAAAATATATATCAAGTTCAACATGCTTCGTTCTTGAGTGAAGAATGGGGTTAGCACTGAGATGAACAACTCCTAGATTATCACACCAAATGATTGGAGCAATGGGGGAAGAAGCTTTAATTTCAGCCAAAAGAGCTTGAATCCACAAAACCTCAGCTGCTACATTGGCCAATCCACGATACTCTGCCTTTGTGCTAGATCAAATGGTTTGTTGTTTCTTGGAGCTCCAAGAAATCAAATTATCCCCAAAATATACACAAAAACCAGAAGTTGACCTTCGATCATCAGGATCAGACGCCCAATCTGCATCCACAAAGGCTATGAGAAGAAGTGATTTTGGTTTTGTCAACAGCAGTCCATGATCAAGGGTTCCAGAAATGTATCTCAGGATCCGTTTGACAGCCTTCCAATGGAATTCAGTAGGATTATGCATAAATTGGCATACTTTGTTGACTGAATAAGCTAGTTCTGGTCTTGTAATTGTGGCATATTGTAAAGCACCCACAACACTTCTATATAGGCTTGCATCAGAAAAAGAAGGTCCTTGTCTGGAGGAAATGACAGAATCACTCACCATAGGAGTTGTAATAGAGCTTGCACCTTTCATTCCTGCCCTTTGAAGTAAATCACCAAAATACTTTGATTGAGAGAGAAAGATATTACCCTCAGCAGTATATGAAACTTCAATGCCCAAGAAATAACTAAGAACCCCAAGATCTTTTAGAGCAAAGGTAGCATTAAGTTTGCTTATAAGAAATTGAATGTAAGCCAAAGAACTCCTTGTAATGATAATATCATCCACATATATGAGAATGAATGTACATTCACTAGAAGTAAAATTGTAGAATAAAGATGTATCAACCTTGGAGCCAAGAAAACCAGCAGATAGAAGAAAATGGCTTAATCTGTCAAACCAAGCACGTGGGGCTTGTTTTAGGCCATAAATGGTTTTTTCCAGCTTGCAGACCATCAGAGTAGATGATTTTGGAACTTCAAATCCCTGAGGCTGCTCCATGTAGACAGATTCTTTTAAGAGGCCATGAAGAAAGGCATTGTTTATATCCAATTGCCTAATAGACCAGTTGTGAGCTAATGCCAAAGTTAATAACACACGAATGGTTATTGGCTTGACCACTGGACTGAATGTTTCAGTATAATCGATATCAGCTTGTTAATTAAAGCCCTTTGCTACCAGTCTTGCTTTATATCTAGCAATGGTACCATTAGAGTTTCTTTTTACTTTAAAAACCCATTTGCAGCCAACTGGTCTTTTGTTTAGTGGTTTTAGAGCTAATGTCCATGTATTGTTCTTCATCAGGGCATTATATTCATCCTCCATTGCCTTTCTCCAATGAGGTGAGCTCAAAGCTTCCTTTACAGTAGTTGGTTCATTATTGATTAGATCAATAGTTAGAGCAAATTTCGGTTTAGAGATTCCATTTTTTGCTCTAGTAACCATTGGATGATTGTTCACTGGATGGATAATAGATGAAGAAGGAGCAGAATAAGTCTCAGTTGGGGGAACCAGGTCTCTAACCTCTGGAACTGATATAGCAGGTAAAACAGATTCACTATTAGGAGTAGGTGCAGTCTTGTTGGTGTCAGGAAGAGAAATAGAAGAAGATAAAAGAGGAGTAGATGTACTAGTAGGAGTAGGTGATGTCAGATTGGATTTGATTGGAACTGTAGGAATGGACTGTAAAGAAACAGTATTTGGAGTAGGTAAAATAGGTGGATTAGATGACATTTGGGAAAAAGGAAAAGTGGTTTCATCAAAGACTACATGGCGTGAAGTGTATATTCTTCCTGTTTCTGACAGACACTTATAACCATGGTGTTGAGAACTATAGCCTAAAAAAGTACATTTGGATGATCTGAACAATAGTTTGTGATTATTGTATGGTCTCAAAGGGATAACATGTGCACCCAAAGATTTTCAGAAAAGAGTAGTTTGGTGGATGACCAAAAAGAATTTCTAGAGGAGTTTTACCTTGGAGAACCTTTGAAGGAAGCCTATTGATCACATAAACAGCTGTTGCAAAAGCATCATCCCAAAAATGAAAAGGTAGAGAAGCTTGAGAAAGGAGAGATAAACCAGTTTCAACAATGTGTCTATGCTTCCTTTCCACAATTTCATTTTGTTTAGAGGTGTGGGGGCATGTAATTCTATGAAGGATACCTTGATTGGACAAAAAAGTTGAAATGTTTCGAAACTCCCCACCCCAGTTAGTTTGTAAGGATAGAAGTTTACTGTTTAGTTGTTTTTCTGCGTGCACCTTAAAATGAAGAAAAGTTTTAAAAGCATCTGATTTGTTTTGCAGAAAATAGATCCAAGTGTATCTAGAAAAGACATCCACAAAACTCATGTAATACCGAAAGCCATTCCTAGACAGATTATTAATAGGGCCCCATAAGTCAGATTCAACTAATTGAAGAGGAGCTGTATATTGAGTTTCTGATTTTGCAAATGGTTGTTTATGACTTTTTGCAACTTGACAAGAATGACAAAAGACAAGATCTTTATTGAAAGAGCATGAAATATTACAATCGGTAAGAATGTTTTTGACAGTATTGAAATTGGCATGAGCTAATCTTTTATGCCATGTATTGAAAACAGAAACAGATTGATCTTTATTGCAGGGCAGCAAAGTAGATGAAAGTGACTGAGCTGAAGTATGGATTGAAGATGTAGAAGGCTCTCTAGTGTGCAACTGGGGATGCTTTTGCAAAGTAAAGTGATATAGGTCTCCAGTAAGTGCTCCCTTAAGTAGAATTCGTCCAGTTACTCGATCCTTAACACAACAAAAAGAAGAATGAAATTCAAAGAAAACATCATTATCCTTTGCAAATTGGCTAACACTTATCAAATTCTTTGTGATTTTTGGAACATGTAAAAGATTATTTAACTGAAAAGATTGACCAGAGATAGGAGAAGTAAGGGTAGAAGAACCAAAAGATGAAATTTTCAGACCTGCACCATTTCCTACTTGAATTCTATTTGAACCAGTGTAATCAGTACAAATGTTGAGATTATTAAAATCATTGGTAACATGGTTTGTTGCCCCTGAGTCTGGAATCCAATTCATATCTTGAGGTGAAAAGGAATTTGCTGATTCATTTGCAAGAAGCATTGCAGACATGGGTTGATTACGGATTGTAGGTTGAACATTTGAAATATTATATCTCCCAGGATTTTGAACTCTTTGATTTCCATTTCCAGAAGCATTTGATCCATTGAAATTAGGATCAAAGCGAAAATAACATTTCAATCCAGTATGTCCAAACTTGCTACACAGCTGACACTGAGGTCTATTTCCATTCCAGTCTGAACCTCGTCCTCTGAAATTTCTTCCTTTTCCACGATTGTCACCCTGAGAAGTGTATCCAGTGGATTGACCTCTTTGTTGAGTAAGATTGACAGAGGGGAGAGAAGGTTCAGTGGATGAAAAATTCCTGTTGATTCTTGCCTCATGAGTAAGTAAGAGAGCAGACACATTCTTCACTGATTGATTTTCAGATTTGGAGGAAATCACAGACACAATGGAATCATAATCAGATCCAAGACCAGACAAAATATTCATAATTTGATCTTGATCTGAAATTTTGTGACCTACAGATGCAAGAGAAGCAACAAGGCCTTTCATCTTTTTCAAATAGTCTTTCATGGTCAGATTCTCCTTCTTAGTATTCTGAATCTTGGATTTGAATTCCATGATTTTTGCCATGTTACGATCGGAGAAGAGATCTGCAATATTCTTCCAAATTGCACTTGATGTTTTGCAATCCGTTACTTCAGCAAGAACATCTTCACTCATAGATCCAATAAGCCAAGAAGAAAGCAATTTGTCTTTCAGAAGAGATACTCAGGATTGATAGTTTGATTAACAGAATTGGCAGTGGTAAGAAATTGAGATGGAACTTCAGCATCTTCATCAATAAATGCTTCTAATCCGTGTCCTTCAATGGCTGTTTCAGCCTGAAATTTCCACAACAAATAGTTGTCATCATCTAATTTCACCATTGTTGCCTTGTTTCCCAGATTAACAGGCTTTTCAGTGTTTGACAGAGAAGGTGTTGCAGGAGGTTGTGCTTGAATGGTGGAAGACGAAGTCATGGCTGATGAGGAGAGAAGCTTCGAGAGAAAAAAAAAATCTTGGAACTTTCAATTGGCAGTTAGCCTTTTGTGCTCTGATACCATAACAAACTCATAAGAAGAAAGAAATGAGAGAAGAATTTCAATCTATTCATTCAGTTCTCACAACCTTTCTATTTATACATTGTAATCATTGAAAGATAAATAACTGAAAAATAACAACCTCTAACCAACTCTAACAACCTCTTATTACATTGTTTATCAGCTCACATAATTGACTCATTAAGCTCACTTAATGAACTCCCTTAACACTCTCACATACCTACAATTTTTTTATCCGAATTATTAAACTCATCTAGACAATCAATTGAACTTCAGAAGAGTTTAAAATTGGATTAATCCTATAAAGCAAAAGTAACAAAGTGGATAGATTAAAAGAAATAACATGCAAATATGATTAAACCAAGAAGTAAAGACGAGATCATACAAACATATTGCAAATCATGAAATTATAACCTTATATTTTGCATTCTCAAGAACATTGCATCAAAATTTTCAAAGGTTCAATGGTTAATGATATGAATTTCCTTATCATTTGCAATGGTCACATCACCAAAAAGCTCACTTAATTGAAAGCCATACCTGGCTTGATTTGTATTTTAGAATTAGAACTTTGTGTTTGATGCAAACAGGAAAATAGTTTAATATCATACAACAAATTCTCTCTACAACTAGAGCAAATTGGATGTAAGGACTTCTTCTAATAATTGTTATGCTAAATTTAAGACAACAATTCAGCCAACCAATCATAAAAAAATGTAACTGCTCCACAAAATGAGTTTTTTCATCATTCGGCAATGCAATTTTCAAGTGAATCATTGCTGAAAGTTTTTGTTATATATCATCGATGAGAAAATTTATAATTACATATGTATTTTTCCAAGATTACCCTTGACTTGAGCACACACAAAATAATCACTAATTTACTTTTGTTTTTTTTAATGTAATCATAGCTTTATTATACTTAAATCACCAACTACCTTCCTTTTTTCCATAAATTTTTTTACTTACTTTTTTTTAGAAGAATTTTTTTATTTACTTATTATATAATGTAATCATTTATTACATACAATTTCAGATAGTAAGTAATAATATAGTTATTGTTAAAAACAATGTTACATATCATTGTTCTTTTTATAAAAAGAAAAAAAATATTAGTTACCTTTATTTAACATAGTAATTATATAGTTATTGTTAATTTATTTTTCTTTTATAATGTTGATTGCAATTATTGAAATAACATATTTTTACATATTATTTATTGAAATGTAATTTTTTTGTAAAAAAATATTTAAATTGTAGTTCAATAAATTAAAATTAAATAATATATTAAATTAGAAAAAAAAATTGAATAAATTCATTGAAAAATAATAAAATATTTCAACTAAAAAAAATCAAAAACCAAGAGTATGCCAAACTCTTCAACATAAGACACGGAGTACATGAATTCAAGAAAATATTCATCATTTCTTATTACTTTAAAAAAATCAACATATTACCCTTGAAAGATAATATCATTTGAAATGAAAGTAGGAAAAAACTAAAATAGATAGACAAGGTGGTGTTTCCATGTCAAATAAATGAGTCGGTATTTTTCCCGCTCAACAATGTCTTGAGAGATGAAAAGCTTAGAATCTCAACACTTTGACATGAAAAATGAAATTTCTCCACTTCCAATCTAGCAATCTTTAACTTGAGATCTCTAAAACTTTTTGTTAATGGATTGTACAACACAAAAAACTGGAAATTACGCATCATCAAAATCTCTCCATTTTCACAAATTTTGATCAAAGTTAACCATTGGTATAGAGCTTTCACCATCAGAGGTTGGATTACTAGGTGTTTAGTCCATATATCATTAACACCGTAATCTTTCATCACCCATATCTCAATTGCAGGTTTACCGAAAATTATATGATTCTGGAGGAAGTAGAAATAGTCACCCAATACTCCAATTTCATAGTGTGGATAATGTTGTTCAAAATCTCGTCTATCTTCCAGCCTTACGACAAAGGGCAAAGAAATCGGCCGCAACTCTTCATCTTCGACATCGAAACAACATATGAGAATGCGATTTTCAAAGTCTCCAGCAATCCAATGAATAGATCCATTAAAATAAACACAAGATTCTATGAAAGGAAACCTTATATAAGGGATTGAACCCTTATTCTTCCAAATCATATTTCGAGGATTAACATCCAATACACAAATCTCAAGGCTCTCATGATCAATTATTCTTATCATTTTATACTTTTTACTCTTCTTGCTAAATCCAAAACCATACAAAGGATGATTTCCATCATTTTTAACACGTGACGACTTTGGGAGTCTTAAACACTCTCCTGTAATTGGATTTAATATGTAAACTGCACAATGGACAGGTGAACCAGTGTGAAAAGAAAGCAAACAATTGCA
Source organism: Gynostemma pentaphyllum (assembly GCA_028015215.1). Lineage (NCBI taxonomy): Eukaryota > Viridiplantae > Streptophyta > Magnoliopsida > Cucurbitales > Cucurbitaceae > Gynostemma > Gynostemma pentaphyllum. The sequence continues at coordinate 40,649,243 of CM051348.1, read as the reverse complement.
TGAGTTATCAAACATTATCTTTGAATTTAACCTATAATAAAAATTCACAATCTTCATCCCATGAATGAGATTATTATTTTCTTTCTCAAGATTCACATAGAGCATAGTTGTACAACGTTTGAACCACTCAATAAGGAGAAGAATTTTGGGGGGTGTTCCATATTTATTAATATAACTATCTCTTACCAAAAGTCGCCAAGCTCTCGCTATGTACCAACAAGAAACCAAATCCGTAACGGAGAGTCATCAAATATTTGCTGAAGAAACTGAGTCACGAAAGACAGAGTAAGATCCTTAAATGAAGAAATTGATCTTGGCTTGAGTTGTCTGTACCACCCCTATGCAGAGCCTCCTAAGATGAGGGGGAATGCCCTACACTTGATAGTGTCTCAGACTTCCTGGAGCTCCATCCAGGTCCGGAACGTATCTACATGTTCAACCGGGTCCTTAGAACCATCATATGTGGGCATGGTTGGCATCTTGAACTTGGCGGGTAAATCCACTTCCATAATGTCATCGGTGAATGGAGGCTCCGCCTGCTCGAGGAGGTCTTCCAAAGCAAGGGGAGCCTTACCTCGATACTCCATAGCAAATTTTGATTAGGTTTATCAGTAATAAACATTGAATTACACATATTTACACTAAGTTTATCACTGATAAACACACAAAACACTGTTAATCACTGAACGTGATAAAAATTGTTATATTTACAAATACTTTTTTGAGTTGATATTTTTACAAATATTACATAAAAATCTGCCACCCAATGAAATTTCCCTTGAATTTAAGTTGTGTTCTTTTCGATTTGAAGCATCCCTCACCAATTAGACTTCTTTTCAAAAAAAAAATTAAGTAATTAAAAAAATAAAAATAATGGCATTTATGAAATTATTATTAAATTTGGGGTACAATTGTCTAAAAATGATTCTCAAATATTACTCTTTTTAATATACTAGTTTTTACTATGATGACATATGATGAAACTTTTTTTTTTGTCTTGTACGGCCATTGACAAAAAGCTTTCGAGATTTGGAGTTTTTTTTTAATATCAAATTGGGGTGAGGAGACTCGAACCTTCGACCTCTTGAGAAAAAAACAGTTGTCTAACCACTTGAATTATGCTATGTTGATGAGATTTGGAGTTAACGTAATTGTTTGTTGCAAAGTTTGCACATCATATTTTCATATCATGTTCCTTACACTTAAAAAATAAATTTCTACATTCAAATCAAACACCATGCAAGCCTTCAAATTTAACTTTGTAAGATATGAATATCATCAAACAATTTGAGTCCATTAGATTAAACTAAGACTTGGTGCTTAAAATGATTGGAAAGGGATGAGATTGTGTAATAATAATAATAACAACAACAATTATAAATAATAATCTTAGCAAAATTCAATACCTCCCCAACATACTCATCAATATTTTATGGGAAAAGGTATTTATTATTACTGATATAGACATATCTAAAGATACATAATTGCTATACAGTGATCTATAACTTGAACTCAAGATTTGTCTATGCAGAATCCAACTTGTCATCTCCTTTGGAAGTTGAAGGATTTTATTGCAAAAGCAAATATTGTTGCAAAAAATAAACAGAAACCAAATACCATGATGGCAGCTACACCCAGGAAATCATGTCTGAAACCGAAAACATGCTCGAGTACGTCACGTATCGGAATTGAACTAATTCCATCTGATAGGTTTACTCGTTTACTGTCATGACCATATTGTGATACCAGGAGTCCATATAAACTCCAAGCCACAGGATTAGCCCAATAATATCATCTCCACCATATTTTAACTGAATATATATCGGTTATTTTCAACTTCATGTAATTCATGAACTCCCTAATTCAAGAATAATAAATAGCAACACAAGAATAATAATAATAGCAAGTGAGAAACGACACGAGAATTTTTATACAGGTTCTCAATTGTACGTGCAAATATTGCAGCTTCCACTATGAAGAAGAAGATTAAATTGAGACGAAAATAGAAGTTTACAATTGATAACTCTTTAATTTTCTCTCAATATTGAAAAACCAAATAAACTCAATTTGATATTTACTCCACAAATACCCTACTGCCGCTCACAAAGAAATAAAAGCGCCATTGGATTTTCTTCTCTTGCTAGGTCTGATCGCTTCAGCCAAAACATATAAATATATGTCAAAATATATGCACCGCCTAGCTTTGGGGAGTTGGCGCTGAAGGCCAATCAAAATCCACCAATAGCGTTTCTTGATTTTAACTCAAGCCCACTGTGCAGATTGAAGCCAAAGTCAAATTGTGGTTTTGACTAAAAAAAAAACAATTGGACTTCAAATGGTAATGGGCTTGATTTAATGGATGGCCTTTTAGTATTAACTTTGGCTTGTAAAAAAAAATTTAATAATTGATTTGGAGCCACCGAACTCAACAATTCCACATATATGCTTGCTTGATTCAAACAAACTGCATATTTGAATGAGATAGAGAATTATCAAGCAAAGTGAAGCCAAGCAACTAAAAAATATGGAATTTTTTTTTAAAATAAGCCAAAAATAATCAAAATACATAGGTTTGCAACATATTTAGCAAACTAGGGCAGTTTGTCGACGTGGCACTGACGTGGCGTTTTGTTTGACTGGTCAACATCGAAAGTGCTGAACCATTTAACGTTTTTCAAGAAAACGTTGAATGATATCACGTTTTCATTGAAAACGTGATATGATATCACGTTTTCAAGGTTTCCACATTTTTTCCCTCTGCCTTGAAAACGTGGAATCATTCCACGTTTTCTATCCTTCCATTTTCAAAATCTGGTAGTTAAATTTTTTTATGTTTGTTTAAAATCTATAATAAAAATTTGATTTTAATGTAAATAAATTTACTTTATTTATTAAATTAAAGATTTTATATCAATTTGATTTTAAAATATTAATCTAAGTTTAGTCATATCAATTTAATTAATTAATATTTGGTTTCAATTCTAAATTAAAATATAATAATTTTTAAATAAATTAAGTTTTAATTTCAAATTATTAATTTAAATTTAGTTATATTAAGTTAATTAATAAATATTAGTTTCAATTTCTTAATTGAATTTGATTATTTTTTTAATTTAAATAAATTAGAATTTGATTTTGAATTCTAAATCTAAATTCTGGAAAATAAATATATTATATTTAAAAAAAATAAAATAAAATATTAAATGAAAATTGAGTTGAAAAAAAATTAAAACTTAATTACATAAAAGATTAATTTTTTTTAATCTCAATTTAATTTATTTTGAAATTATAGGAAAATAAACATTTACATTTTAATTCTAATTCTAATTAAAATTCTAAATCTAAAACTAAAAATACTTAGAATTAATTAAATATAATTAAGATTTGATTTTAAATTCAAATCAATTGATTTGATTTCAAATTTAATTAAATTAATTTTTTTTAAAAACCTGACTTCTCTCATCAATTCTTTTATTTTTAACGTTTCTTATCTTTTATTTTTAAATTTTTGTTCCAATTTGAATGTAAATTTTTAATTCTTTTTAATTTAAAAATAAAGAACAATCAAATTGTTAAGAAATCTTTCATTTAATTAATTTTCAAATTAATTTGTTTACAGTTAAATCATATTTTAATTATAGATTTTAAATAGACAAAATTGAAAAATAAAATTTTGTAACTACCAAATCTATAATATTAGTGGTATCTTTAGTTTTTTGTTTTTGCTTTTTTTAACACTACGTATCTTATTTGGAATACAAACTAATTAGCCTAAAAAAGGGAACAAAAAACAGTGAAATTCCACGTTTTCACGTTTTCAATGAAAGCGTGGAATGATACCACGCTTTCTGCTGACATGGCAAAATGGAAACGTGGTATCATTCCACGTTTTTAGTCAATGGTCAAGTACTACCTTATTTTGCTTAAACGTTTCACCAGTGTTCTATTTTACTTAAAATTTTGAAAACCCGCATTAGTCCGCCCGATGGCCCAAAAAATATGCAAGAGATACCACAGTAATTACCTTGTGAGGAATCATGAAGCCACTCAACAGGTTCCAAAGCATGTAAAAGCGAGCAGAGATGATGGCGGCCATGATTTGGCGTAATCGTGGTTGTCATCCATTCCGTAGAAAGTGAAGTATAGCATTGTAAAATACATAAAGAAAATCCAAATTGGTTTATGGTTTTTTCAACTTTAGGAAGGAGAGTGAAAAAATGTTATCAATAATTTTTTGGGTTGAAGAAAATGAAGGCTTTGTTTGTGTGTTAGATAAGCCAAAACGAAAAACAAAATAAGAGAATAAAAAAAAACGTAAATAAATAAAATATTAATATCAAACTCATTTAATATGCTAACTCATTTAACATATGTCATGTCACCGATACATAATATATGTAAAAAAAATTAATGACACGTCAGTATTCTATTAAATAAACGAAATTGATAATAAAACGAAAACTCAGGGGTAAAAATGTTAGTTTTGAAAACTCAAGAACCAAATGGTAAACAAACTTAAAACTCAAGGACCAAAAATGTATTTTTTCCTAAAATAAAAAATTTAAAATGCTGGATCGTTTCTTATATAGGTATTTTGTGGACAACATTGCATCTGCCTTTAAAGAAAAAATGCCCGCTGGATCACTGGTAAGGATATATATTTTTTTAAAAGCATTATAAATATTTAATTTATTATTATATTTTTCATTTTTTAAATTTTATGGCAGACACTCATAATAATAAAGTTACGGGTTTCTAAACAGGTGGTGGTGTTTTATTTGGGACATATCCAAGATGTCTTTCGATAAATGGTCATCAACAACTTCCCGATTGGCTATGGTTAGTTTCGAAAACTTTTATTTTAAATTTGTCTTTTAAAATTTTAACTAAAAATTATTGCTCTAAAATATACTTCAATTTGATAATTTGTTATTGATTATCAGGTTGGAGCGATTACACTGACTTTGAATGCTTTAAACACTTTTATAGAAGTTGGGCTGAAAAAATGGGAAGAAAATAAAGGAAATAAGAAGAAAAGGACAGGCGAGGATTTTACCGACTCTAAAAGAAAGGGGAAGTTTTTTTTTTAAACCGTAAAAAATAATTCAAATATGTCAACATTTTGCTTTAATTAAATGCATGCATAAATACCAAAAAGGGTTCCCTTTTTATATTCTTGTAGGTGACCCAAGATGTAAAATCTTTCAATAAAATTATTTAAGTTGGGCTTGGTTTCATTATTATCATGGGCTTTATTTTTCTCTTAATGAAACCAAGCCCATGATAATAATGCCTTTCTTTTAGAAGCCTTCTCAAAATTGAATCACAGATTCAAGCTTTTGACTTTGTTCCATTGTTTCATTTAGAATTTGTATAAAACTAACGAACCAAGTTTATTAATTTTTTTTTTGATTGAGCGCATCTCAACAAGATGCATAAGTGCAGCCCCACATTTTCCATCATCAGCAGGTCATCATGTATTTAATTCTTATATTAATTTTCTTATTCATCTAAAAAACTATTATTCTTTTCTAATTTTTTTAAGTTATTTATTATTAAACGATTTTGGATTCTCTATTTCCCTCCTCTGACGATTTTATGGATTCTACTTTTCCATGATCTAGAGATTTTCAAGTAAAACCAATATTAATCAAATATTATTTTTCTTTTACAATTCTCTTTATTTAAAAATTTTTAAAAACTTTTCTATGAATCAAGGTTTTATCGGATAATTTTCCTAGCTATGCAAGTATATTGAGACTTGTAGTATCACCTCCATGAGGTCTTTAAATACTCAATTATATATATTTTTAATTGAAAAAATTAAAAAAATTCTATGAATCAGGTTTTGCATGTCATACCTATTGTTGTATACCTACTCTATGACGCATATGATGTTGTTGTACCTCTTATTGCCACACATGCGGCAACAGCAGGTGTGGCAACAACAGGTGGAGCAACAACAGGTATGTCAACAACAAGTATGGCAGGTAAAATCTCATTCATAGAAAAGTTTTAAATTTTTTCATGCGTCTAGTTGGATAAATTGATCCACCGTATGTTCCCATCAACGATTCCCTAGTGTAATATGCATGCACATATTGTATGATTGACAAGTTCCTAAAACTTAAAGCGCACATGCATGCACACATGGAAACCTTTTAAGTTGTCATTTACAGTAAGAACACTTCCGTGCAGCAATGTCAATAGAATAATCATCATGCACATCACTGACCATGAATTTTACGTCGTCAGAAGGAGTGACCTAAAACAACCATATACATGAATTGTGTATATCAGGTATGTTGTGTATATGCTAAAAGAAAACGTATATTATTTATATTTTAGCAATTGATATGATTACACCAAAACTATGTTGTGTATGTGTTATAGTCAATTACCTTCATGCAACGGCCTCGTAGTCTACGGTTTTGTAGCAATTTTGAGAGACGTTAGCAAGAACATCCGTCGAGCGGTTGGCCTCAGATCTTCGTTTGACAAACCAAGATTTCAACTTTAATATAAACTCCTTTTAAAAAGCAATCAATGGATAGTCGCAAAACGGGGTCATTGCCGAATTAAAGCTTTCTGAAGTATTAGTTGTCATTATTACCAATCGAGAACCTCCAAAAACAGAACGGGCCCATAATGGGATACCAACAGCCTCCAAATACGGCTTGACAATAGAGCAAATATCAAGCATTTGTTGTGCATGGAAGTCCAACTCTCGTACTGTGTATGATTTGGCGGCTCACATAAAAAGTCCACTCAATCATTTCTTCTTAAACCGACTTTTGATGTTATTGGCCAAGTGGTACATATAATACACATACAAACAATCCGAAAAAACCTTTTCCACAGTCTTTTTAATGCTTACATGACGGTTCAATATGATTGAAAGGCCAGAGACATCCTTTCCAAAGGCAGCCTTCAACTTCGTGAAAAACCACTCCCACGAACGGTCGTTCTCCGAGTCAACTACAGCAATAACAAGAAGGAAGATTTGGTTGTTCGCATCCATAGAACAAGCTGCCAACATCGTGCCACTATACTTGGATTTCAAAAACGTACCATCTATTGATATCACAGGCCTACATAAGTTGAATCCCGTAATACAGACCCTCAATGCCATAAATATATACTTAAACTTGAATTCTTCATGGTAGATCAAGGAAAAGAAGGAGTCTGCAAATTTACAAACATATAAGAATAAATATTATATACCAAGTATATTATGTATATTATACATATTACTACATTATGTATACTTTATTATGTATATTACACTACTCGTACAGCGGTTACTCTCTTGCACAACATGGATGAATTTGGTGAGATTTATGAAGGAAGCTTCCGGGCTACCACAAAAATGACATAATACAATCTCCCTTGCATTCCGGGCCTTTGAATAACTAACATGCTCACCATGGTCCGACCTCATCATCTCCTTGATGTCATATAGTTTTCAAAATTTTACCACGGAGAGGAGGATGAAATTCTTTTATAAATTCAGCTATAATCTGGGTAGTGGCTCGTGGGTGATCATTTCCAACGTAGTCTATTGGACAAGTATGGACTTCATTGAATTTGTGAATCCTGAAAGCTTCAGATTTCGCATAACGATAAGAATTCACATGCCAATCGCATCCATCCTGATGACATGCCAGATACACCATTTGTCTATTAGACCGTACAATTGTGAACTAGAAGTTGTTCTTAATAGCCAATATCTTAAAAGAATCCTTCATTAACTTCTTGCTCGCATATATATCATGAATAAAAACATTGAAGCACCTGCCATAGTCACGGAGATCTAACTGGTCAATGTAACGTACCCCATCGTCAATATATACACCGTGAGATATATGTGATGGAACTCTCGAAAATGATCGACTATCATTATAGTTTGAAATGGGTACATCATGAATACTGGTTGAATTTCCTGTTGGTATATCATGTAGATCTAGTGTCTCTTATTCCCCAGCATCTTTGAGTATATCGCGTATTTTGGGTACATTAGCTGCTGAACAATCATCGGCGTCTTTCAGCATATCAGGTATATTAGGTGCATCATGTAATATATTCTCAAAAACATCCTCGCCTACGTCGCCGTCCTCGCAGACTGCATTTTGTTGACCTTCATTCGCGACATCGCACCCAACGTCCTCAACATCTTCCCTGCCCTCATCGCCACCCTCATTACCAGAATTATCATCAACTACAACCCCTTCTTCCGGAACTTCATTCAGATCATCATTGCTTGAATCATCAACAACCAAGGCACATCTTACACACCCAAGATTAAGAAAGTTATACATGAACATACAATCTTCATCTAACAGCATCAGAATATATTTGCGATGTTGGAATCACTTACTAGTTCAAGAAATAACTTGAAATCAACACTGACCTCCAAAATGGATCTGATAAATGACCTAAAATCATCTAATACGTGAGAAGATGGAAGAGGCAATATTTGGGATGAAAACGAAGTATATTTATTCTCACTATCCCACACCATCTTGTTTTACCTCTATATTGAACACCTCTATAATATGGTAGGAGATAAGGAGCTATAACACTTGATAGAGGGGAGAGGTATATCTATCAGAATGCTTGTATATATGACATTGCCTACAAATATCTAGTGTATGAACATACATGGCAAGCTTGTGAGGTTTGAGTTTGGGAGGGAAATGAATTTTAAATGAAAAAAATAATAGAAAATATAGGAAAATGGGAGGGAACTTGGTATCAGTACAAACATGGATAGGGAAATGGAAAATAAACAAAAAAAAAGTAGATGGAACATTGGATGTGACCTAAACTTTGTCATGTGACCTGAAGATATAAAAAAAAGAGTGCAACATTATAAACATGGGAGAGTCTACACACGTGAAGGAAAAAAACGCAATAAAATACATAAAAATAGGAATACCACCAATATTGAGTCTTCCCATTTGTTACCCGTATATAATATATGAATATTACGTATAGTTCAAGAAGAATATGCAATATGTAAAGTACGTGGGAGATAGACAAAACTGCTTGAAAATATAAGAAGACAGTATATCATCGCCGAAAAGAAGGGATGTGATGCGTGTCACTACCGTCACCTTGAATTTGGGAGAATTCTAGCCATTAACAATCATTACAAAAAACCATCATTGGTTTGGTCACCCATCAAATGTACTCAACGTAAGAAAAAGTATTTTCAAAATGACAATTGCATAAAGGCATTCCAGGGATATACGAAAGTATGAAAAGCATGAATGGTTAATGAATTAAATAAAGAGACTATTTATTAAAACCCACACCTCAATGTGGCCATCTAGATTAATCTTCCTTAATTCTTATCCTTTATTTTAATACTTATTGTAAATAAAACCACTTTTTTCCTCTCAATTATTTCTGCTCTGCACTTGTAAACATTTTTCTTTTTATTTTAATATTTAAGTACAAATACTTTAGGTTCTGTTATAATTTGGGTAGGATAGAATGGATACTTATTTTAATTGAATCCTTATTATTATTATTTTTTTTGCCTAAAAATGGATTCTATCAAAATTAATTGTATTTGAATTGGAAACCAAACATATGATAAATCCAAGGGAAATTTACATAAATGTTATAATTTAGTGAAATAAAGAATTTGTTAGAAAAATAAAATATTAATAAAAATGTTAGAACTTCAAAAGGCGAGTATATCAATCAATCACTATTAGTATATTAGTCAATAACTAATAGTATATCAGTAATATATAACAATATTTACTATTGAGTGATAGTCGACTAATAAATTAGAGAAATTTCATTGGGTGACAGATTTTTATGCATTATTTGTAAAAATATCAACTCAAAAAAGTATTTGTAAATATAGCAATTTTTATCATGTTTATCAGTGTAAAAATATGTAATTCAATGTTTATCACTGATAAACCTGATCAAAATTTGCTATATTTGCAAATATTTTTTTTAGCTTTTATTTTTACAAATATTACTAAAAACTTTGCTAGATTTGCAAATGATCATTGATATACTAATAGTTCACTGATATACTTAGTAAATGACTAATATATTCAGAATATTTGAAATTCTAACATTTTTTGTAAACTTTTTTTCACTGACAAATTTGTAAATATTATAATTTTGTTAACATATTTGAAATTGCCTCAAACAAAAATAGGGAAAATGATAATACTTATTAGTTCTTAATTTAATTAATCATTTTTTTTCCTTTTAACAAAAAAACAACTCCACCAACAACTAAGTTCAATCTAATTTATTTTTCCAAAAACAAAATAAATAATTTATCAAGAACCTCTCCATCTTAAAATAAAAGATAATCGTAAATTCAAAATAAAGGGTAAATTGTAACCATCTACTATAAATTAAAATTTCACATAGAAATATTTATATAGATTTTAAATCTTAAATTACCTGAAAAATCGGGATTGTTACATAAACTTTTTAAGCTCAAACAACCCAATTTGAATTTTATAGTAAAATTCTCTCCAACAAAGTGAGTTAATTTTATAGTACATATTAAATCATAAACAAATTTTAACAACCAAATATACTTCAATAATGTTAAATCATAAACAAATTTTAACAACCAAATATACTTCAATAATGATTATGTGAAGCAATCATTGATTTCAAATTATTGATATTAAATATCAATAAATATGCACAATTTAATTTCTAATGATTAATAATAATGATCCCAATTAATGGAACAATAAATATAAATCAAGTAATATGTGCAATAAATGAAGAAGATAGGGTTAGAAAGTTGACATCAAATTTATAGTGTTTCGACCAAAAATCGGTCTAATCCACTTCCCGAGCGTCTCTCGGGAATTTAATACATTTTCCGGGAGTAAGTGTAACTCAATCCTTTTGCCTGATCAAACCCGAATCTTTTACACACGGGATCAAAATCAAACCAAAGGCATTAATTTTTATAACCAAGAACAAACTCGATCCTATTAACGGGAGCAAGATCAAACCCTCACCGTTCTTATTGTACAACCTAGAAAAAGGACTCTAAATATGAATTATAATCTTCACGCAATTATAGATCTATCTCAAACTAGCCTAATAAAGTCACTAATCAATAAAAAGGTATGATTTATAATTTTTCTAAAGTGTAGGGAAATATTAAAACAAAAAATCGTGCAGGCTATTATTTGATTATAACTCAAAGTACAGCCACATGTTAGAATTTGTAAAATAGTGTCCTTTGTAAATAAGGACATCTGCTAATGCTACATATGATGGCCCTGCCACCAAAACTACAACGGCTCTGGTGACCGACAAGACAGACGCCTCATCTCTACTCTCGACCTATTCTCTTTGATATGACCAACCAACCACATTTGTCATATGCAGCTCAAGATATTCTTAAAATCTTATTTTTTTAAGGGATTAATGTTAAAGTATTAAAAAAAGTGGCTATTCTTTAATAAGGGAAAAAAAATTAAAATGACACTTTTTAGACCTCCATTTTAAAGAATAGCCACTTTTTTAATATTTTAACATTATAGTCATAGTGAAAGTAAGAAATTACCAAAAACCCCCTCACATCAAATCAATTTTTTTTAAAAATATTTTCTCTCTCTCCTCCTTCTCTTCCTTGTCGTGCATCCTTTTCCTTTTCTTTTTTCCTTTTAAATATTGTCATATCTCATTCTCTCTCTTTTTCACTTTCACTCTCATTCCCTCTCATCTTTCCCTCTCAAATATTCTTTTTCAAAATTTCCCCCCATTTTCCCTCTCTTTCATCTATTTATCATATTCACTCCCCTTCCCCCTCATTTTTTTTTCATTTTCTCTCTCACTTATTCTCACATCCATGGCTTCTTCTCCCTTTTTTCCTTTAAAAAATCCATCATTTTCATCTTTTACAAACTATCTATCAGACACTTTTTTCCAGATTTTATATATTCACTATCTCCTCTTTCTCATTTTTTCATGAAATCTAACATAATATCTCGAAAACTTTTTGTTAATAGATGACATCAGACAAAATACTTGGAATCTCTCATCAACAAAATCTCTCCATTTTCTCGTGGTTTGATCATACTAAACAATGAGTGTGGTGATTTCACAATTAGAGGTTGGATTACGAGATACTTAGTCCTTCTATTATTAACACTATAATCTTTCATTATGAAGTAGAAATTTCCACATAATATTTTAATTTCATAGTATAGATAGATTTTAAGATTTGCATCTTCCATTAAGGAGACTAGTAAAAAAATAGTTCGCAATTGTTCATCTTAAACATCAAAACATCTGAGAATAAAGTAATGAAAATTGTTAAAAAAAATATGGTTTGTGTATTATATTTCCCTTTCTTTCTTTTTTTTTTTTTTTTTTTTTTTGAATTAATATTTCCCTTTCTTTCATTCATTCTTTCTTTAGATTGTTAATAAATATGGATTGTTTTTTATTTTTTAATTTTATTCTCTAGATTTCTGTTACATTTCTTTTTTCTTTTTATAGATTGTTAGATACATTGACATACCAAATGTGTATGTCAACATGAGGTTTGTGTTATGCATTTTTTAGAAAATACCTAATGTGACATACACATTGTTGACATACCCGAAATTGACTTAATCTAATATTGATATACTTCATGTTGACATACCCCATGTGGACATACCCCATGTTGACATACCCAATGTTGATATATCTGATATTAACATACTCAATATGACATACGCAATGTATCCCGACCGGTTATTTTTGCTTCATCACAAACATTTTCAACTGGTTCTTTTTACACTATATAAGTATTATACACAATTAAGGAAATTATTGATATATTAAATAAAATAAAAATAGAAAGAAATTGACATACAATATATAATAGCTTATTGTTTTCTTCATTAGGTTAATTATCAGCAAATTCAACAGAGAATGCTCTTAGTGTAATGAGAAAACCAAAAAGTAGAAGAAAAAATTAAAATTGACAGACAAAGCGGTAAGCTATATGTATAACTGAAATTTATTATTATTGTAAGTTCCACCAACATCTTTTATATGTTTTGGAGCTAAAAAAAAAGAATAATAATTAAAGCAGAGAAGGAATGGAATAGTTTCTAATATCAGAGAAAAAAGGAAGAAACAAAAGCAGGCAGATCTGTGAATGTAAAATTTGTATTCCTAATACAATGTAAAAATGAATTCCTTGAAATGTAGAATCATACTGAAACAAAGGTTGTAGAAAAGAAAAGGAAAAAAAAAGTAACTAAAAGAGAAGTAATTTGGTATAATCCCATATCCCAGATGTTGGTGGAACTTATAATAATTCTTCATTGTAGGCATCCCTCATTGATATGCTATAGCAGAGCAACCAAAAACCCAAAACAGAGAGAAAAGGGGGAAATGGTGAGTAAACGGCAACTAGGGTTTTTCAAGGGAGATTGATTTCCTATTTATACTAAAACTAAACAATGGAAGATAATAATTCGTCCGGATAAAATCACCCAAAAACTTGGGGATTTTTTTCTTCCTTTTGTCGTCTTTCTATTTTTTTTTGAGCAATTGTCTATTCATCTTCTCATGTCCCACTCGCTCCAATTTTCCATTAAGAATTATTTTTATATTTAAACACATATAGTTTAGATTTCGCAAATAAGTTTTTAAATCAAATAGTTTTTTTTTTTTTTTTTACATACTCATATAAATAACCGCTTCTAACACAAAATAAGACTACATAGTCATGCTTATAAAAATTAATGTTGACCTACCACATTAATTGCATCAAGCGAGAGGAAGACGGGAGGAATATTGATTATGTCTTTAATTTTCTAAAAAGTAAATGTCCCATCATGGCAGTTGCACTATATGAATTGTACACGTCAGACTAATACTCTTTAAAAAAGATAATTATTAATTATAGTATTGCTTGTCCTAAAAAATAAATTTATAATATAGAAAAGCTTAATAAATTAAAAAAACAAATTACTTGTATAAAATTGTAAAATGAATACATGCAAATGAGAGCAACAAGATTTGAACTTATGCCCATAAATGTTAAAGCCAATACTACTATCATAGCGCTAACAAAAAAATTGTTATATTTTTATTTGTCTCATATATATAATTATGGGGTTAAAAATTAAAATAGCAATATTTCATATCCTATTTTCATCAATAACCATATTTTTTATTTCATTAATTAATAGCCACATACTACTAACAAAAATACCAAATTGCCCTCAGCCATCACATCACTCCATCAAATCACCTCCCCCTCTTTTTCTTTCCCCCCTCTCTCTCCCACGTTCCCCCCCCCCCTTTTGTTTTAAAATCTATTCAGATTTCCCTCCCCCTCTCTCTATCTCCTTTTAATTTCTTTCTCATCACCATTTTCATTTATCTCTTCCTCATTCCACCATTTTTATCCCTCATTCTCTCTCTCATTTTTTTCTTATTTTTCAAAACCCCACCATTTTTATCTCTCTCCCCCTCATCTCTTTCTCTTCATTTATTTCGTTTTTCCATTTTCACATTTTTTCAATTTTATATTTAGATAAAACCGAACCCTTTTGTCATTTACATCCATTTTTGTCTTCAATAACTCAAATCTATGCTTTTTCTTGAAGATCCAAAGCAAGAAAAGCATAGATCTAGAAAAAAATTGGTGTTACTTTTTCACTTTTTTCTTCTTCATAAACTCTTAGATTTCGCACGAATCTTGAAGATTAAATAGCATGGAACTAACAAAAGGTTTGTTTCTTTTTATTGTTGAAATCATTTCCTCCATTTATCTTGATTTTTTCTGAAAATTTTCTCATATTTTCATCATTTTCTGGATTTTTTCGTTCATATATAGTTATTGTAATATACGTAATTGTTGAAGTGTACTGTAATATACGTAATATATGTTACCATTCTAATGTAATATATGTATTGTGTATATTATGTATACAAGGCCTTAATAATTATCATTGTATGTTCGCAGTTTACTATTATGTGTTCATATCAATTTTTTTTATAATGTTATATGTCTATATTATGTATATTATGTATATTATGCATATGAGACCTGATAACCATAACATGCCATGAATCACAGTATACTGGTAAGATGACATGTATATTATGTATATTATGCATATAAGTCCTAATAACCATCATCTGTCTGTTTTTGCAATGCAATGTTATGTGTTCAAACGAAGTAGTTTATGTGTTGTATTGTTACATGTGCATATCAAGTATATCATATATATTAATATACATTGTAAATTATATATTGATTTTAAATTTTGTTATAACATTATGTATATTATGCATATTTTCATCATTTTCTGGATTTTTTCGTTCATAGATAGTTATTGTAATATACGTACTGTAATATACGTAATATATGTTACCATTGTACTGTAATATACGTAATATATGTATTGTGTATATTATGTATACAAGGACTTAATAGTCATCATTGTATGTTCGCAATTTACTATTATGTTTCCATATCAAATTTTTTTTTGTAATATTATATGTCTATATTATGTATAGTATGCATATGAGACCTGATAACCATAACACGCCATGAATCACAGTGTACTGGTAAGATGACATGTATATTGTGTATATTATGCTGCCCTAATAACCATCCTCTGTCTGTTTTTGCAATGCACTGTTATGAGTTCAAACCAAGTAGTTTATGTGTTGTATTGTTACATGTGCATATCAAGTATATCATATATACTAATATACATTATAAATTATATATTGATTTTAAAGTTTGTTATAACGATATGTATATTATGTATGTCACAACGTGATTGCGACGCGGAGCGGCCGACATCCTTAATATTAGGTTTCTTATGAAAATGAAGTGGAAGTCGCCATCAACCATATTTGGGTGTGATTGATCACCAAATTGAATGAAAAATAATGATGGTCTATGAAAATTGAGTTAGGTTCGGGAGTCGTTTGTGTGTAGGGAAGGTGTTAGCACCCTACAACACCCATTTTAAAACGGTTACCATATATTTATCTTATATTATCTTATTTTTAAAATGATGGTCTTTAATTTAAACAAGTAAAAATAAATTTTAATTTATAAAAACCAATGTCCCATTTAATCATTTCTTAACTTCAAAAATGAAGTAAGCTATAGAGATTGAAACGAGCGGGGTTACGACCGTTAATTGAACAATAATGAAATTTATAAAATCTCACCCTAAGAAATTGAGTTTTTTACTTCTCAAAATCCATCATCGGAATTGTATTTATATTTTAAAACGTTTTAATTAATTTTTATTCAAAATACTTTGTTTTGTTTTGTTTTTTTTTTTAAATAATGTTTAAATTTATTTAAAATACCTTCTATTTATTTTTGAAATGATACATGTAATATTGTTTTTTTTTAAAAGCTTTCCTATTCTATATATTTTTTAGGGTTTTTACAGACTTCTAAGAGAACCCCGATAAGTACATTATGCAGTCTTCACAAACGTGATGATTTCCACGCACTTATTGAGATCCTAACAAAAAACGATATTTTATGCTAATTAATATTTAATTTTTAACAAAAGAACAAGAAATCATAATGATAAAAATGGTTATAAAATTAAAAAAATGAGCTTTTATAAATATATGTATACATTCATGACACTAAAAAGTTTATAATTAAATTTTGTACAAATAATTTACTAATTAAAAATTGAACTTTAAACCGTAGCCTAGCATTTTAAATTATACAAATATACACATCTTAAATAAAAATATAATAGGTTCATAAGATTACAGAACATCAATTATATATATATATAAAAGTGAGATAAATAAAGCAAAGCAAATGGATGTCCAGAAAGTGATAAACATGAATTTTATATATATACATGTATGCAAATGAAAGCTGATGTCCAGAGAGTGAAACATGAATATTTTTTATACATATAGAAAGTAAAGACAAACAATTATTTTAATATTTTTTCATATGTAATAATGTTTAAAGATATACTTTGACTCTTGGTTGAAAATCTTCATGGATTTCTTTAAAATAATATTTTTAAAAAGAACAGACAAAAACTTTGCAAAATCCTAAATACTCCACGTAGAAGATGCTTTGAACATTTATTCACATATACAAATAAAATCTATTTAATATAAAAGAATTGAAACTATCTTACAATACCTTGAGTATTGGGATTCAAATAATGGATGGATGGACGATCCGGATCAATAAGCAGAGTCAGGGAGTTGACGGCGCATGCCTCCTTTTTTGTAAGGTTAGAAAATTGATTTCTTTGGTGTCTCTCGACCTAATTTTCTTTTATCGTGAGATGATCTTCTGAGGGTGATCCGGTTATGAGGTTCTTTTTATAGAGTTTTTGAAAAAGGCTCAATCGTAGGCTAATTGGGGGAAAATTCAAAAATAAAATCAATTTTCTTCCAATCACCCTTTTCTTTCCAAAATTAAATCAATCATATAATTTTTACCAACCTAAATTTCATCCAATTTGCACCAAAAATTATGCCTTCCAATTGTTTCCTTTTAAAAAAGATTCTTGATCAAATCAAAAATAAAAATAAAAACCCTAAACAATTCTACCTGACATACACGTCCAAAACCAAAAAAATTAAATAAAAACTTATTTTTATAATAATAATAACACTATTTTTAAAATATTACATCTTCGTTTAAAAAAAAAAATTCTTTTTTAAATCCAACGTAAATAAATAAATAAAAAGATAATAATAACAAAATTAATAAAATTGAGTCGGGCAAAAATACGGTATCTACAATGTATATTATGCATATAAGGCCCCAATAACATCTTTGTCCGTGTTTTGCAACATAGTATTTTATGTGTCCATATTAAATAGTTTGTGTGTGTACTGTTATGTGTCTATGTAAGTATATTTTGTATATTAAGTATTGTGTAAATTATATATTGATTTTAGAGTTTGTTAACATTTTTTTTGTTTTTATTGCAGATAAAATGACATGTATATTACGCATATCATGGATATCTTCCTTCTCCCTCAAATTCATTGCAAAGTGGAGGACGATATACCAAATGTACAAAACCTTACATAGAAATTGTAGAGAATGTACGAAATTCAAATAAAATCAAATATAAAATGAAAATATATGGAATATACCAACAAAACTAAGAACATTATACTTAAACACAATAATAAATAAAATAAAATAAAATAAATGGGGGAAAGACAAATGGATATTTGAAAGAAAAAAGAAAAGAAAAGAAAAAGATGATAAATGAGGGGGAAATGAATTTCAAATTTTATAAAATAAAAATAAAGAAAAAATAATTGTTTTCATGCATTGGGAAAGAAAAAGTCAGAAATGTCAGAACATACACAGCATACAGGAGGGGCAAAATTGGAATGAGCAGTAGACAAAGTGGCTGTTTTGATTAGTTTTTAACAAAAGTGTCATCTTGATAAAAGCACATCAAAAGGTGGCTATTTTGATTTTTGCCCCATTAATTATCTAATGTCTACCAATCGAGATCTGCCCCTGATTAACAAGGGAATAGTCCAAAGCTAAATTGTTTATGTATATAGTAAGGCCCAAAATATGACCGAAGCAGAGGCAATATAATTTGTCAAGGCCAAGGTAAAAAAAAAAAAAAATCCTTCATTTTGAAGAAGAGAGTGAATAGTATTCTCTTCACACATTTAAAAAAAAAATGTTTAGGTTACCCAATAGTATTTGGGCTCTTACCCAAAAGGTGGGAGGAGACTTTCTGCAAAAGCATGACAAGGCCCACTCATAATAACACCAGTACAAAGTGTTCTATTTAAAACAAACAATCACCCATTAATTCTTAAACTCATCCAAGTGGAGAGTTAATTAAATTTAATTTATCTTGAACTTAATTAATTTGTTTTTTCCAAAAATAGCCTTATATTAAAGATTATAAGAATTGATTGCTCTATGAACAAGAGCATGGGCTCTAAAATTAAGCTCCCTACTAATAAAGGTAAGTACAACACAATCAAATCGAACACTTAAGGATTTAAAATCCTCTAAAAAGAAAATGAAGTCTTTGGGGCAAGGAGCAACAAAGGAGAAAATACCGAGCACTGTTTTGGCATCAGAGAAGATCTTAATCCTTAAATAACCCAATGATAAAACAGATTTCATAACCTCCAAAATACAACAAGCCTCTGCGTGTGAAGCTGATAAACAGAAAGGGCCAACAGAGCTGAAGAAGAGAGAAGAACATTGTTTTCAATATAAATTATCCAACCCAAACCTGATAAATAAGAATTGAAGTTCCAAACAGCATCACAATGAACCGTTATACCATCAAAAGAAGAACCACTGTAATTCAATGCAGATTTCTGAGATATGACAGGAAGTGAATTAAACGAAAGGAATTCACGATAATCATCATTTGCTTTATCCACACCTTTAGCAATATTAGTGTCCTCCGACCTAAATTTCCTCTCATTTCTCAATTTTCAAAGGCGCCAAAGCTCCAAAAATGAAGTAATCAAGAAAATTTTTATCGGATAAAGTGATAAGAATATAGCAGATTAAATCACAACTATCTATGCAAGAATAATTTTGAAAACAACTAGTATCAATGGATAGAGAGGATGCAGACCAGAATTGCTTGGCTAGATCACAAGTAAGAAGAATATGAGAAATTGATTCAAGGTTAGAATGTCAGAAATCACAGTATGGAGAAATTGGCATATTTCTTTTTGACAGATTAAAGTTTATGGCAAGATAGCCTTTACAGCTTTCCAAATAAAAAATTTGAGTTTAGAGGGAACATTGACTTGTCAAATAAAAGGCCAGCTTTTGTGATTGAGAGAGGGAACACTGCTTTCACCTAAAGAAGATGGGGGAGATAGTTCTGTTGATCGCCCGCCACGTCAAACACCTTATGAGGCACTCATCAATTTTCTAGGTCATCGTCTAAGTTATATCAAGGGAATGAGTAAAGATCCAAAACCCCCGTCGAGGTCTGAGGGTTCTTCTAGCTCCAGCTCACATTATCAAGAGAGTCAACGTGTTGTAGAGTTAAAGCGTGCATTAACTGCTGAAAGGGAAAGAAGAGAAGAGTATGTATCTATGACTAAACGGAGATTAGAGGAACAAGATGATAAAATTGCCATGTTGATGACGTTTATGAGCAAATCTCAACAGCCTCCACCACATGATGATCATCTCTAATTATGTATTTGTTTATGTTTAGAACAATATTTTGCTTAAACTTGTCTTTACGACGTTTTAAATTGAATTTTTTTGGGGAACGGTTTACATAAAATATTTATATTATGTTCGAATCTTGCTGAAAATTGGTTATTTGGAATAGAATGTCTTTATTACAGGTTTTAATGAATTGAGAAGGGTATTGCATTTAAAAAAAAATTAAAAACGGGCAGACTATTAACCACAAAAATCGTGGGCAGTAATACCCTTTGCCCACGACATTCATGGGTAATGATTGGTAAAATAAAATAAAATATAAAACCATTGCCCATGAAAGTATTTCGTGGGTACTAGTGACCATTACCCACGAATTTCTTGGCAATAGTACTATTTGCCCATGAACCAATACCTAAGATTAGTCAATATATCATCGGCAAAGGTAACACTGACGGGGAATTACCGACGATAACAAATCGTAGGCAAAATCCATTGCCGACAAAATAAGAAGTATTCCCCACGAAATATTTTGTGGGTAAAGACCCAGTTTTTTGTAGTGATATGGCCACTGCCTTGATCATAACTTCCTTGCCAGCTGGAGAAAGAAAGTGTTCACCCCACCCTTTAGATTTCTTTTAAATGTTGTCTCTAATGTCTTGAAATAACTTCATTTTAGAACTGCCAAAATCCACTTCAAGACCCAAATATTTGCCAATTGAAGATCTAGTAGGGATATTCAGCTGGAAAGAAATATCTTTTCTGACTTGACTTGGAGTGTTCTTGCTGAAAATAAGGTTGTTTTTGTCCATATTAACCAATTGCCCAAAATTCACACCATAGAGTTGCATGATTGATTGAAGATAATTAACTTCTTCTAATGATGCTTTACAAAAAAGAAGAGAATCATCTGCAAACAGGAGGTTAGAAATACAAAGACCATTGTTGGGAAATTGAAAACCATGAAGCTTCCCTTCCACAACAGCAGAATCAAGAAGACTTGTAAGAGCTTCGGTACAAAGAACAAAAATATAAGGAGATAATGGATCTCTCTGTCTGATGCCTCTTGAAGGTTTGAAATAACCATGAGGAGAACCATTGATATTGACACTAAAAGAAGAAGATTAAATACATTCCATAATCCAGCCAATAAAAGTAGCACGAAAACCCAGTTTCTGAAAGGCAGATTTGATGAAATACCATTCAAGTCCGTCAAAAGCTTTTGCCATATCCAACTTTAAACCCAAATTGAAATCTTTACCAGACCTCTTATTTTTAAAAGAGTGTAAAATTTCATGAGCTATATGAATGTTATCAGAGATATTTAAACCTCCAATAAAAGTTGTTTGGTTCTCACTGAAGATGGAAGGTAGAAGAGGTTTTAGTCTATTGCAAAGGATTTTAGAGATGATCTTATAAGCCACATTGCAAAGAGAAATGGGTCTGAGATGAGTCATATTGGTTGGACATTTGGTTTTAGGGATAAGGGTGATAATAGTATGGTTAAGTTTCTGCAACAAATGACCAGTTCTAAAAAGAAATATTTAACAAAAGGAAAATATTAGGTTTGACAGTTTCCCAATGATCATGATAGAAGCCTGCTGTCATACCATCAGGGCCAGAGGATTTGTTAGGGTGAATTTGAAAAACAGCTGTTGAAATTTCTACATCAGTAACAGGATGTATCAGCTTTATATTATCAAAATCACAAATTTTTGTGTGAAGACCCTTTAAGCAAGATTGCAGGTTAGAAGGGGCAGAGGAAGAAAAGAGACGCTCAAAATAATTAATAGCTGTAGAAGCTATAGAATCACCATCTGATTTCCCACACCATTACCATCTTCAAGGCCTTTGAGAGAATTGAAACGGTCTCTGATTTTAAACTTGGAATGGAAAAAAGAAGAATTTTCATCTCCCTCCTTTAATCAAAGAACTCTAGAATTAATTTTCCAATAGTATTCCTCATAGGACAACTTTCTTTTCCAGAGAATGAATTTTATCCATATCAGGCGAAGGGCAATTTAATTTAGAAGACAAATCATTTTTGAATTTGACAAGAGCACCAACAACAGTCCATTTGAGGAGAATGAACAAGACATAGATGGGGTAAATATTGTATATAATTCATGAGAGGAAATACAAGAAAGGGATCTCTGGTTGATTCCGGGCCCAGCTTGGTATTTTAGGACAGATGGCAACGGCTGGACAGAGGCGTCAGCTGCGTGACAGATGCCATACGCATGATCAGGATAAATAGAGATCCTCCCATTTGCCTCTCTTGTAGCATGATGTAACCTTTGACCCACTGATCAAATCGTGATTTTTGGAATCAGTATTAAAAACTAAAATCCATAAAGTTTCTTAAAATGTTTTGAGATTCCAATTAATTTTACACGTTCAATTTCAAAAAGCTAATTTTAGGTCTCCCGAAAATGAAAATTGGATTTAAAACTATCCCGTATCAAACTTAAAAGTATAATATTAAACTGAGAGAGAGAGAAAAAAATATAGTTCGAGTTAAATAATATATTGAACTATTTGATTGTTTTCATTATTATTTTCAATGAATTTATTCTTTTTTTTTAGTTCAATAAATTATTGAACTATAATTATGCTATTTGAGTAAATTTTTAAAAAGTTATGACATTTAAAAAATTAGTATGTAAAAATATGTTATTTCAGTAACTGCCCCTACTTTTAATTAAAATCAATCCAATAGGCAAAACAACTTTTATTGACTTGGGCCCTAATATGCTTGGCCCATTACTTCCATCTAATGTAGAAATTTTATCCTAAATACCCCTTAAATAAGTGTAATTTTCAAAACTACCCTAATAAAAAAATTAATTTGTTTTCTACCATTAATTGGTAGTTTTTACATAGTTTATTATAGTATCTCACCAATCAATTATAGCCACTTGTTAATTTTAGGGTAATTTTGAAAAGTCAATTAACATTAGGGTATTTTTGATAACTTAAATTATAAAAAGAGGAGTTATGAAAATTACACTTTAATGCACTTAAGGCAGGCGCAGATCAAAATCCGAAATGAATTTTTTTTTTCTCATTAAACAATCAAAATTGGGCCCTCACGATCGCATTGATCCAACAACGTCAATTGCGGCCCTGTGCGATGCTTCTTCCTCTCAAAGTGTAACAATAATATATAAAGTACCTGAAACTATATGGTACAGTGAGTACCGCGTCATTATTAGTAAATGGTTGAACATTTAATATATACGAAGTACTAAAAACACGATAGTACAGTGAGTACCGTTAAAACGCACATATATCACCAAATGTATCAGCAAACATAAACCATTGTTAGGTATAAGTTTAACCATAATTCATGTTACAAAACGAAACAAATTATTTAACCGAATGTATCAACAAACATAAAACATTTCCACTACTCATCATCGTTTCATGTAACTATTTTTTCGGCTTCTTCTTTGTGGCTGTCGCGCCTGCGCCCCTCCCTCGTTTCTTAGTCACCTTCTCCTTTGGCTAGTATGAACTTGTGTATGGTTCTTTGGCTGGTTTTGTGTTACCCGAACTGAAACATATACGAATGAATACCCCCCTGATTTTTCCAAAATTTTTTGGTATTAACCTGTTAGTAGATGAGATCTGCGAGAGAGAATAAGGGATGGCCAAACACGATTACTTGGAAGAAGAAGATGAATCAAAGAAAAATGGATGGCCCAAAGAGGTAGGAAGAAAAAGACAGAAAAAATTAAACCCAAAAAACAAAATATCTTTAGGCATTGATATTAAGCTTAATATCTAGAGGGAAAGGGGAGGACATGCCTGAGCTTCTTTAGGAAGAGATTAAAGATTGTTTGAATTTCAAAAACACGAAAATGATGTACCATTTTCGAAATAATGGCAGTGATTCTCGATTCTCAGAGAACTCGTTTTTGGAGGAAGAAGAAAACTCAGGTGTAGAAGAATGGTTGGTCGAACTCGTTTTTGGAGGAAGAAGAAAACTCAGATTTTGAAGAATGGATGGCCAAACTCGAATTTGGAATGAATTTTTTTTCAAATTTCACTCATGAAGAAGAGGGGAGAAAAGCCATTGATGGGATGTGACAACCTGCAAAGAGGGAAAAACAAAAGTCACACTTCTTCTTTAATGAATAACCTTTGAGGGCATATGCGTATTTTTATGTTAAGTGGCTATGAAAGTTGGCCATGTACTCTAAAAATAAGAGGGCTGGCTAATACTCCAATTTCATAGTGTGGATAATGTTCAAAATCTCGTCTATCTTCCCTTACGACAAACGGCAAAGAAATCCGCTGCAACTCTTCATCTTCGACATCAAAACAACATATGAGAATGAGATTTTCAAAGTCTCCAGCAATCCAATGAATAGCTCCATTAAAGTAAATACAAAACTCTATGTAAGGAAACCTTATATAAGGGAGTGAACCTTATTCTTCCAAATCATATTTCGAGGATTAACATCGAGTACACAAATCTCAAGGCTCTCATGATCAATTGCTAAATCCAAAACCATACAAAGGATAATTTCCATCATCTTTAACACATGACGACTTTGGGAGTCTTAAACACTCTTTTGTCATTGGATTCAATATGTAAACTGCACCATGGATCGGTGAACCATTGTGAAAAGAAAACAAACAATTGCATGAGTTATCAAACATTATCTTTGAATTTAACCTAAAATAATAATTCACAATCTTCATCCCATGAATGAGATTATTATTTTCTTTCTCAAGATTCACATAGAACATAGCTGTAGAACGCTTGGACGACTCAATACGGAGAAATTTTTTGGCGGGCGTTTCGTATTTATTGATATAACTATCTCTTACCAAAAGTCGCCTCTCGCTACGTACAACAAGAAGCCAAATTCGTAGCGGAGAGTCGATCAAATATTTGTTGAAGAAGATGGTTTGGAAGTTTGTCAATATAGACTTGTTGATTCTTGCTCCTCCTCCATACAAACAATATTCTTCTTCCTACTTTTCCTAATCTTCTCATAGTTATTCCCATTGTTGTCGATGCCTGTGTTTGAGTAGAAAATCCTCTTTTTTCAGTTGTAGATTTGTTATTATTTTCCAATTTAAATATGAATATCTTAAATTTCACAATATATATTTGTTTTGAAATCATATTATATAGCCCGGCCAATTTATCGCTTTGATTTTTTAGCTATTAAATCACTTTTTTTTCTCTCTCTCTCCATATTATCCCTCAACTGCAGTTGTGTAGATTTGTTGTTATTTTCAAATTTAAATACAGATAGTTTAGATTTGGCAAATATGTTTTGAAATCGGATTTAGTTTTAGTTGAGATTTTTTATTTAAATAGCCCTTATTTATGCTATGCACTTGTAAAGATTTTTTTTTATTTTCATATTTAAATACAGATAATTCTGCTTGGTTAGCAATTTAGACAAAATTTGAATTTAGTTGGTTGTAATGAATTTATAGTTGTATTATATAAATTTGTTGATTATGAAACGGTGTTTGGTAACATATTCAGAGAGAGGTTGTAAATCAAGACATTTGAAATCCAGATCTATTTTTATTTTTTAGAAGTATATTTCATTAATTGAAATAATTAAAAATGTTATGAACATGATAAATTTCAATTTATAATATAATAAGAATTTTATTCAACTAACTATAGTATATAGTGCCCAAAAACACATTTACATCCTCTTTATTTGGACATAAAGCATCAGTCTGTTTAAAAAAATAATTCAATATATATTGTCAATCTCTTTTTAGATACAAACTAATCGAGACATTCTCTTATATATTGTTCAATATATGAAAGCCAGTCTAAAACTTCAACTAATTTTACTAATACAAGTTAAAATCTCATTGTTAATTCTACTAGGTATCTTAAATCTTGAAGTCAATGATGTCATTTGCAAAGCTCCAAGCTCCTCTCACATACCTACAATTTTTTTATCCGAATTATTAAACTCATCTAGACAATCAATTGAACTTCAGAAGAGTTTAAAATTGGATTAATCCTATAAAGCAGAAGTAACAAACTGGATAGATTAAAAGAAATAACATGCAAATATGATTAAACCAAGAAGTAAAGACGAGATCATACAAACATATTGCAAATCATGAAATTATAACCTTATATTTTGCATTCTCAAGAACATTGCATCAAAATTTTCAAAGGTTCAATGGTTAATGATATGAATTTCCTTATCATTTGCAATGGTCACATCACCAAAAAGCTCACTTAATTGAAAGCCATACCTGGCTTGATTTGTATTTTAGAATTAGAACTTTGTGTTTGATGCAAACAGGAAAATAGTTTAATATCATACAACAAATTCTCTCTACAACTAGAGCAAATTGGATGTAAGGACTTCTTCTAATAATTTAAGACAACAATTCAGCCAACCAATCATAAAAAAATGTAACTGCTCCACAAAATGAGTTTTTTCATCATTCGGCAATGCAATTTTCAAGTGAATCATTGCTGAAAGTTTTTGTTACATATCATCGATGAGAAAATTTATAATTACATATGTATTTTTCCAAGATTACCCTTGACTTGAGCACACACAAAAAAATCACTAATTTACTTTTTGTTTTTTTAATGTAATCATAGCTTTATTATACTTAAATCACCAACTACCCTCCTTTTTTCCACAAAGTTTTTTACTTACCTTTTTTAGAAGAACTTTTTTATTTACTTATTATATATAATGTAATCACTTATTACATACAATTTCAGATAGTAATAAAATAATATAGTTATTGTTAAAAACAATGTTACATATCATTGTTCTTTTTATAAAAAGAAAAAAATATCAGTTACCTTTATTTAACATAGTAATTATATAGTTATTGTTAATTTATTTTTCTTTTATAATGTTGATTGCAATTATTGAAATAACATATTTTTACATATTATTTATTGAAATGTAATTTTTTTTTAAATATTTAAATTGTAGTTCAATAAATTATAATTAAATAATATATTAAATTAGAAAAAAAAATTGAATAAATTCATTGAAAAATAATAAAATATTTCAACTAAAAAAAAAAAAAAACCAAGAGTATGCCAAACTCTTCAACATAAGACACGGAGTACATGAATTCAAGAAAATATTCATCATTTCTTATTACTTGAAAAAAATCAACACTATTCAAAAAAATAAAATCAACCTATTACCCTGGAAAGGTAATATCATTTGAAATGAAAGTAGGAAAAAACTAAAATAGATAGACAAGGTGGTGTTTCCATGTCAAATAAATGAGTCGGTATTTTTCCCGCACAACAATGTCTTGAGAGATGAAAAGCTTAGAATCTCAACATTTTGACATGAAAAATGAAATTTCTCCACTTCCAATCTAGCAATCTTTAACTTGAGATCTCTAAAACCTTTTGTTAATGGATTGTACAACACAAAAAACTGGAAATTACGCATCATCAAAATCTCTCCATTTTCACAAATTTTGATCAAAGTTAACCATGGGTATAGAGCTTTCACCATCAGAGGTTGGATTACTAGGTGTTTAGTCCATATATCGTTAACACCGTAATCTTTCATCACCCATATCTCAATTGCAGGTTTACCGAAAATTATATGACTGTAGAGGAAGTAGAAATAGTCACCCAATACTCCAATTTCATAGTGTGGATAATGTTGTTCAAAATCTCGTCTATCTTCTGGCCTTACGACAAAGGGCAAAGAAATCGGCCGCAACTCTTCATCTTCGACATCGAAACAACATATGAGAATGCGATTTTCAAAGTCTCCAGCAATCCAATGAATAGATCCATTAAAATAAACACAGGATTCTATGAAAGAAAACCTTATATAAGGGATTGAACCCTTATTCTTCCAAATCATATTTCGAGGATTAATATCCAATACACAAATCTCAAGGCTCTCATGATCAATTATTCTTATCATTTTATACTTTTTACTCTTCTTGCTAAATCCAAAACCATACAAAGGATGATTTCCATCATTTTTAACACGTGACGACTTTGGGAGTCTTAAACACTCTCCTGTAATTGGATTTAATATGTAAACTGCACAATGGACAGGTGAACCAGTGTGAAAAGAAAGCAAACAATTACATGAGTTATCAAACATTATCTTTGAATTTAACCTATAATAAAAATTCACAATCTTCATCCCATGAATGAGATTATTATTTTCTTTCTCAAGATTCACATAAAGCATAGTTGTACAACGTTTGAACCACTCAATAAGGAGAAGAATTTTGGGGGGTGTTCCATATTTATTGATATAACTATCTCTTACCAAAAGTCGCCAAGCTCTCGCTACGTACCAACAAGAAACCAAATCCGTAGCGGAGAGTCGATCAAGTATTTGTTGAAGAAGATGGTTTGGGAGTTTGTCAATATAGACTTGTTGATTCTTGATCCTCCTCCTCCTCCTCTTCCATACTCTTCTTCTTATTTTTCCCATTGTTGTCGATGACTGTGTTTGAGTAGAAATCCTCTTTTTTTTTTTAGTTATAGATTTGTTATTATTTTCAAATTTAAATATGAATATCTTAGATTTCACAAATATATTTTGAAATTACAACTATATTTGTCCCAAGTGATCGCTTTGATATTTTAGCTATTAAATCATTTTTTTTCTTCTCTCCAAATTATCCCTCAAAATATTTGTGCAGTTGCGTAGATTTGTTATTATTTTCAAATTTAAATTTACAAATAGTTTAGATTTGGCAAATAAGTTTTGAAATCAGATTTAGTTTTAGTTGAGATTTTTTTTTTTCGTTTGGTCCATGTATATATATAGAGAGATGTTTACAATAACAAAAGAACTTTTTTAAAAAAAAAAATACTAGATATGGATTTTGAATTACTATTTATAATATGTTTTAATATAATATTCAGATTTTTAATCAACTAGATTTTTTACCAAGTACTTTGTGCAATATTTCAAAATGAATGATTGATTTATTTATTTTCTCTGAGGTCTCTTTCCAGCCGTTGCTCTCATTGTCTACAGGTGTTCTCTTCAGTATTTTTTGAAATGGCCGTTTGTTTGTATCTCTTTCACCTATTTATCAAAAAGTAAATATTTTTAATAATTAATATTTTGATATTTGATAATAAATCGTATTTTTAAATTATGAATACACCCCAATTAAATTGACAACTACTCATTTATTAATCACTAGTCTTTTACCACGTGCGTCGCATGTGATATTTTTTCTAATATAGAAATATTTAAAAGATCGAAATATTTTTTATTTGATTTTTCTATGGTTTACAAATCTTTTTCGAAATGATTTTATTAACATATTATTATGATCTATTTAATATTTAAATTATCGTATTGTTTACTAATTTACATAATTATATGTCTTTTTATATAAGACGATTTTTTTAACATCTTTATTTTTAAAATTTATACTATCAAATAAAAAATAAATTGTTTGTTCTATATACATATGTTAGTTAATTTTTGCATTTATAGATTATTTATTTCTAATTTTAATTAAAATTTAAGAAATTATATATTTTTTTCTCTTTGATTTTTAAACTTTTAAATATTTTTAATTAAAAAATTTAAATTTATTTAAATGTTATAAAATATTCTACCATTAGAATTCAATAAATTATATTTTGTTGTAGTTGTTTTTTTTAATCTTAACTGGTTTTTTTAAACAATTTAAGTTTTTTTTTTTAATATTTTTTAAAATTAAAGCACCGTCACCTTTATTAAATCATTTAATATTTGAATACTTAAATATAATTTATTTTTCATAAATTGGTGATAAATCTAAACAATAAATTCATTTTAATATCACATTCATTTTCTTATGTTGTACTTGTTTTTTCAATTATATTATAATTTGATATTGTGAAAACAATAAAAAAAAACCAAGGAATTTATTTAATAAAATTGACAATTTCTTATTCAATGAAGAGAAATATTTTATTTATAAAAAAAAAAGAGAAATATTTTATTAAAATATAAATAGTCATTTAATAG
Organism: Gynostemma pentaphyllum; assembly: GCA_028015215.1. NCBI lineage: Eukaryota > Viridiplantae > Streptophyta > Magnoliopsida > Cucurbitales > Cucurbitaceae > Gynostemma > Gynostemma pentaphyllum. The sequence goes on along the minus strand of CM051348.1, from coordinate 40,619,096 downwards.
ATAGTGAAGTATAAATAATAATGGCATTTTTAGTAATTTGAAGGTTTTAAAAGGGTATATATAATGACATGTTAGTAATTTTAAGATTTTAAAAGGGGTATAGTAGTTCAAAAAAGTTTATTAAACATCACCACTTTTATATATTAAGGATAAGGATAAGGATGTGTATTATTGATGAAGTGAATAATTCAAATTCTTCCGTTAACTTTCTTGATTTCTTTTTATTAAATTTTAAATAACATATAAACAAACATTTATTAAATTTTATAATTCAAAATTATATATTTAAAGTATGTCACGTATCTTGATCACTCTCACATTTTCCAACTCTAAGCTTCATGTGAACATACAACATATTCGAGTCACTGAAAGAAGAATTAAAATGTGATTTATAATCCATTTAAGTACTATATCACACATCTTCTTCATTAAATCACATTGATAACCATCCAATTTCAATAAAAAAGAATAGTCCCATTTTAAATTTCTTTTCGAAATGAGACAAACCATTTGATAAAAGACAGAAAATATAACAACATTCTAGTAAAAGTACTCCCTACAAATCCTTTCAATTTGTAAACTCATAAAACCCATTTGATAAAAGAAAGCTAATAAAAAATATAAGATGATTTTTTTTATAATTTGAAGTTTTATTTTTCATAGCACCCGGGAGATTAAGAAAGTAAGTAACATTAATATTTTTCTTAATTGATATTAGATTATTTTTTTAATTACTTCGATTGAAAGGGAGTGAACTTTAACAACAAACCACACCTATTATAGTTGAATGTTTGAATACTAATCTATTTTTAAGTCTCGGTAATTAAATATTTTTTTTTAAATTGTTAATTTCAAAAATAGTTTTATCAAAATCGTAAAACCTAACATAAATTTAAAAAAGCAATGAATTTTGATTTAAAACATTACAATAAAAAAAATATAAAAAACAACAACGAAACTCTTATGTTTTCTCATTTTCCAATTCTTCTAGTGACCCAAGTTTGTCTGTTTAAAGTATTGATGCATAGAGAATGAGTGTCAGAGTGAAATTGGGGGATTACGATCTTTTATTTTTTGGATTCCTATTTTAGTATTTTTCATAAGATTTGAGGTTCGTGATATATAAAGAATAAACATTTGTACTGAATTCAATAAAATCAATTGATATAAAGATTAAATATTTGTACTGAAATCAATAAAATCAATTGATATAACAATACAATTTATAATTTTATTAACTACGAACATAGTTTCTCAATTAAAATATTAAAATGCTAAAACTAAATTGTTTTCATATGAGCATCATAACTTGAAGAAAAAACATTTTGAAAAAAATTACTAATTAAAAGATTCCGTAACCTTGACAGTTATCCTTTCAATGGCAGTTTGTAATTTTTTTCAAAATTGGGTATAATAGAGGACACTGGCTCAGTGTCAGCTTTTGAAGGTTTGGCCTGAAGATTTTTTGAAACACAACTAATTTTAATTAATTCTTAAACGAATTTTTTTTTTTGAAATTTAAATGAAAGTATTATTATATTTAATAGAAAATGTTAAAATAATATAATCAGTCCGGATAAATCAGCCAAAAACTTGGAATTTTCAAGTGTTTTTTTTAAAAAAAATTTTTTATCTTTCTCTTGTCCCACTCAGCTCCCATTTTCTCCCCTTACATACATTAATTCTTATCCTTTATTTTGTTTTTATTTTAATACTTATTGCTAAAAAAAACCACTTTTTTCCCTCAATTATTTCTGCTCTGCACTTGTAAAAAATTTTTCCTTTTATTTTCATATCTAAATACAAATAGTTTAGGGTTTGTTTGATTCCTAATTTGGAAAATATAATTTGAATTTATTGGATTATAATGAATTTAGAATTGTATTCTGTAAACTTGTTAATTGCGGAAATGTGTTTGGTAACAGACATAATTCAGAACTGAAAATTAAAATTTGTGTTTGGTTGGTTATTCAAAATTTAGAGAGATTGTGAATCAAAACATGAGTTTGGTAATTGGTTCGAGATACAAATCTATTTTTATTTTTTAATAGTATATTTCATAAATTAAAATAATTATAAATGTTATGAATATGATAAATTTCAATTTATAATATAATAAGAATTTTATTCAACTAACTATAGCATAATTATATAGAGCCCAAAAATGCGTTCACATCCTCTTTATTTGGACATATAGCATCAATCTGTTTAAAAAAATAATTCAATATATATTGTCAATCTCTTTTTAAATACAAACTAATGGAGACATTCTTTCATACATTATTCAATATATGAAACCCAGTTTAAAACTTCAACTAATTTTACTAATACAAGTTAAAATCTCATCTTAAAATCTTGAAGTCAGTGATGTCATCTGCAAAGTTCCAAACTTCTCTCACATACCTACAAAATTTTTTTATCCAAATTATTAAACTCATCTAGACAATCAATTAAACTTCAGAAGAGTTTAAAATTGGATTAATCCTATAAAGCAAAAGTAACAAAGTGGATAGATTAAAAGAAATAACATGCAAATATGATCAAACCAAGAAGCAAATACGAGATCATATACAAACATATTGCAAATCATGAAATTATAACCTTATATTTTGCATTCTCAAGAACATTGCATCAAAATTTTCAAAGGTTCAATGGTTAATGATATGAACTTCCTTATCATTTGCAATGGTCACATCACCAAAAAGCTTACTTAATTGAAGGCCATACCTTGCTAATTGATTTGTATTTTAGAATTAGAACCCTGTGTTACAGGAAAATAAATAAAACATTAATTTAATATCATACAACAAATTCTCCCTAAAACTAGAACAAATTGGAGGTAAGGACCTCTTCTAATAATTGTTATGCTAAATCCAAGACAACAATTCAGCCAACCAACCATAAAGAAAAATGTAACTGCTCCACAAAATGAGTTTTTCCATCATTAGGCAATGCAATTTTCAAGTGAATCATTGCTGAAATTTTTTGTTACATATCATCGATGAGAAAATTTATGTTGATAAAGAATGGAATCATCAATGGAAAAATAATCCAATTATAGCTTAAAAAGATATAAACGAGCTAACAACTAAATGCTACTAATAAAGCTACTAATAAAAGGAGGCTAACTAGAACAATTTTATTCAAACGTAATTCAATTTAACCCAAAAAAAAATTAATTTGATGAAGACAATGGAAACAAGAGGGCATAAATTAAATTGTGTTTGAAAGCAGACTAGGTTTAGCTTTCTACCAATGGGCAAAATTAAGCTTTTCAATATCCTTAATCTTATTTTAAACTCAAACAAAGAAAACAAGACGAAACTCTAAACACTCACAATCAAATCTTTAAATAAAAAATGTTGGAAATGTAAAAAAGAGAAGCCATAAACAAACGTGGAGAATCCAAGGGCAGAGATGAGATGAAATTACCTTCAATGATGCTATTGAATTTGAGAAGGTTTGAGAAGAAATTCATATACAATCACCAATTATTTAGAAGAATTGAATGAGATGAGGAAGACGAAGTCGAGTTTTTTTTTTTTTTTAAATATTTTTATATATCTATCAGTCCAAAAACATATTTACATATACAGTAGAAAACTTAATTTAAGAACACAAAAAAATCACTAATTTACTTTTTTTTTTTTTTTTGTGTGTAATCATAGCTTTGTTATACTTAAATCACCAACTACCTTTCTTTTTTCCATAATTTTTTTTATTTACTTTGTTTTAGAAGAAATTTTTTATTTACTTATTATAATTATAATGTAATCACTAATTACATCCAATTTCAGATAGTAATTTTATAGTTATTGTTAAAAACAATGTTACATATCATTGTTCTTTTTATAATTTTCTTATTAGAAAAAAAATATTAATTACCTTTATTTAACGTTGTAATTATATAGTTATTGTTAATTTAGTTTTCTTTTATAATGTTGATTGCAAATATTGAAATAACATATTTTTACATATAAATTATTGAAATGTATTTTTTTAAAATTATTTAAATTGTAGTTCAATAAATTATTAAATTATAATTCAATAATATATTAAATTAGAAAGAAAAAAAGGAATAAATTAATAAAATATTTCAACTAAAAAAATCAAAAACCAAGAATATGCCAAACTCTTCAACATAAGACACGGAGTACATGAATTCAAGAAAATAATCATAATATCTTACTACTATAAAAAATCAACACTATTAAAAAAAATCAACATATTACTCTGGAAAGATAATATCATTTGAAATGAAAAGAACCAAAAAAAAAAATGAAGGAAAAAACTAAAATAGATAGACAAGGTGGTATTACCATGTCAAATAAATGAGTCTATATTTTTCCCGCTTAACAATGTCTTGAGAGATGAAAAGCTTATAATCTCAACACTTTGATATGAAAAATGATATGTTTTCAGTTCGCGTCCATAAATCTTTAGCTTGACATCTCGAAAACTTTTTGTTAATGGATTGTACAAGACAAAAAATTGGAAATTACGCATCATCAAAATCTCTCCATTTTCACAAGCTTTGATCAAAGTTAACCATGAGTATAAAGAATTCACCATCGGAGGTTGGATTATTAGGTGTTTAGTCCATATATCGTTAACACCATAGTCTTTCATCACCCATATCTCAATTATAGGTTTACCAAAAATTATATGACTATAGAGAAAGTAGAAATAGTCACCCAATACTCCAATTTCATAGTGTGGATAATGTTCAAATTCTCGTCTATTTTCCCTTGCGACAAAGGGCAAAGAAATCGGCCGCAACTCTTCATCTTCGACATCAAAACAACATATGAAAATGAGATTTTTAAAGTCTCCAGCAATCCAATGAATAGCTCCATTAAAGTAAACACAATATTCTATGTAAGGAAACCTTATATAAGGGATTGAACCCTCATTCTTCCAAATCATATTTCGAGGATTAACATCCAATACACAAATCTCAAGGCTCTCATGATCAATTATTCTTATCATTTTATACTTTTTACTCTTCTTGCTAAATCCAAAACCATACAAAGGATAATTTCCATCATCTTTAACACGTGACGACTTTGGGAGTCTTAAACACTCTTTTGTCATTGGATTCAATATGTAAACTGCACCATGGACCGGTGAACCATCGTGAAAAGAAAGCAAACAATTGCATGAGTTATCAAGCATTATCTTTGAATCTAACCTATGATATTGATTCACAATCTTCATCCCATGAATGAGATTATTATTTTCTTTCTCAAGATTCAAATAGAGCATAAATGTACAACGATTGGATGTCTCAATAAGGAGAAAAATTTTGGGGGGTGTTCCATATTTATTGATATAACTATCTCTTACCAAAAGTCGCCAAGCTCTCGCTACGTACCAACAAGAAGCCAAATCCGTAATGGAGAGTCGCTCAAATATTTGTTGAAGAAGATGGTTTGGGAGTTTGTCAATATAGACTTGCTGCTTCTTGCTCCTCCTCCTCCATACACACAATATTCTTCTTCCTACTTTTCGTAATCTTCTCATTGTTATTCCCATTGTTGTCGATGCCTGTGTTTGAGTAGAAAATCCTCTTTTTTCAGTTGTAGATTTGTTATTATTTTCCAATTTAAATATGAATATCTTAAATTTCAAAAATTTCACAATATATATTTGTTTTGAAATTATATTATATAGCCCGGCCAATTTATCGCTTTGATTTTTTATCTATTAAATCACTTTTTTTTTCTCTCTCCATATTATCCCTCAAATACTTCTGCAGTTGTGTAGATTTGTTGTTATTTTCAAATTTAAATACAGATAGTTTAGATTTGGAAAATATGTTTTGAAATCGGATTTAGTTTTAGTTGAGATTTTTTTATTTAAATAGCCCTTATTTCTGCTATGCACTTGTAAAGATTTTTTTTTTAATTTTCATATTTAAATACAAATAATTCTTTTTGGTTTTCAATTTTGAAAACAGAATTTGAATTTAGTGGGTTGTAATGAATTTATAGTTGTATGATGGGGATCAAGATAGTATAGGTTTATTTATGCGTTGTTAGTAGGATATTAGTTTACTTTATATTTAATCAATATAATTAAATAGCATTAGTTTCTAATTATTTTAGTTAAAATTAGGGTTTTTATTGTAAGACTATAAATAGCTAATTTAGGGTTTCATTTTGGTAATCTTATATTGTATCCAATTTATCAAATATATCATAGAGAGAGTTTACTCCTCTTTAGGGTTTTAACCCCTTGTTCTTGGGATGATTTCCCTTCAAGGATGGATTTCCTTGTTTGAGGTCATGGACTCGGCCTCTCCCTACATCAATATAGGTTTATTTATGTAAATTTGTTGAAATCTGTGTTTGGTAATATATTTAGAGAGAGGATGTGAATCAAGACATGTGTTTGGTTCGAAATCCCGATCTATTTTTATTTTTTAAAAGTATATTTCATAAATTGAAATAATTAAAATTGTTATGAACATGATAAATTTCAATTTATAATATAATAAGAATTTTATTCAACTAACTATAGTATTAATATAGTGCCCAAAAATACATTTACATATCCTCTTTATTTGGACATATAGCATCAATCTATTTAAAAATATAATTCAATATATATTGTCAATCTCTTTTTAAATACAAACTAATCGAGACATTCTCTTATATATTGTTCAATATATGAAAGCAAGTCTAAAACTACTACTAATTTTACTAATGCAAGTTAAAATCTAATTGTTAGTTGTGTTAGCTATCTTAAATTTTGAAGTCAATAATCTCATTTGCAAAGCTCCAAACTCCTCTCATATACCTACAATTTTGTTTATCCAAATTATTAAACTCATCTAGACAATCAATTGAACTTCAAAAGAGTTTAAAATTAGATTAATCTTATAAAGCAAGAGTAACAAAGTGGATAGATTAAAAGAAATAACATGCAAATATTGATCAAACTAAAAGGCAAAGACGAGATGATACAGACATATTGCAAATCATGAAATTATAACCTTATATTTTGCATTCTCAAGAACATTGCATCAAAATTTTCAAAGGTTCAATGGTTAATGATATGAATTTTCCTTATCATTTGCAATGGTGACATCACCAAAAAGCTTACTTAATTGAAAGTCATACCTGGCTTGATTTGTATTTTAGAATTAGAACTCTCCCTACAACTAGAGCAAATTGGATGTAAGGACTTCTTCTAATAATTGTTATGCTAAATCTAAGACAACAATTCAGCCAACCAATCATAAGTTTTTTCAATCATTCGGCAATGCAATTTTCAAGTGAATCATTGCTGAAAGTTTTTGTTACATATCATCGATGAGAAAATTTATAATTACATATGTATTTTTCCAAGATTAACCTTGACTTGAGCACACACAAAAAAATCACTAATTTTTTTTTTTTAATGTAATCATAGCTTTATTATACTTAAATCACCAACTACCCTCCTTTTTTCCATAAAGTTTTTTACTTAGTTTTTTTTAGAAGAAATTTTTTATTTAGTTATTATATAATGTAATCACTTATTACATACAATTTCAGATAGTAATAATATAGTTATTGTTAAAAACAATGTTACAAATCATTGTTCTTTTTATAAAAAGGAAAAAATATTAGTTACCTTTATTTAACATAGTAATTATATAGTTATTGTTAATTTATTTTTCTTTTATAATGTTGATTGCAATTATTGAAATAACATATTTTTACATATTATTTATTGAAATGTAATTTTTTAAAAAAATTATTTAAATTGTAGTTCAATAAATTATAATTAAATAATATATTAAATTAGAAAAAAAATTGAATAAATTCATTGAAAAATAATAAAATATTTCAACTAAAAAAAATCAAAAACCAAGAGTATGCCAAACTCTTCAACATAAGACACGGAGTACATGAATTCAAGAAAATATTCATCATTTCTTATTACTTTAAGAAAATCAACACTATTCAAAAAAAAAAAAAAATCAACATATTACCCTGGAAAGATAATATCATTTGAAATGAAAGTAGAAAAAAACTAAAATAGATAGACATGGTGGTGTTTCCATGTCAAATAAATGAGTCGGTATTTTTCCCGCTCAACAATGTCTTGAGAGATGAAAAGCTTAGAATCTCAACACTTTGACATGAAAAATGAAATTTCTCCACTTCCAATCTAGCAATCTTTAACTTGAGATCTCTAAAACTTTTTGTTAATGGATTGTACAACACAAAAAACTGGAAATTACGCATCATCAAAATCTCTCCATTTTCACAAATTTTGATCAAAGTTAACCAAGGGTATCATTAACACCGTAATCTTTCATCACCCATATCTCAATTGCAGGTTTACCAAAAATTATATGATTGTAGAGGAAGTAGAAATAGTCACCCAATACTCCAATTTCATAGTGTGGATAATGTTGTTCAAAATCTCGTCTATCTTCCTTCCGGCCTTACGACAAAGGGCAAAGAAATCGGCCGCAACTCTTCATCTTCGACATCGAAACAACATATGAGAATGAGATTTTCAAAGTCTCCAGCAATCCAATGAATAGATCCATTAAAGTAAACACAATATTCTATATAAGGAAACCTTATATAAGGGATTGAACCCTTATTCTTCCAAATCATATTTCGAGGATTAACATCCAATACACAAATCTCAAGGCTCTCATGATCAATTATTCTTATCATTTTATACTTTTTACTCTTCTTCCTAAATCCAAAACCATACAAAGGATGATTTCCATCATTTTTAACACGTGACGACTTTGGGAGTCTTAAACACTCTCCTGTAATTGGATTTAATATGTAAACTGCACAATGGACAGGTGAACCAGTGTGAAAAGAAAGCAAACAATTGCATGAGTTATCAAACATTATCTTTGAATTTAACCTATAATAAAAATTCACAATCTTCATCCCATGAATGAGATTATTATTTTCTTTCTCAACATTCACATAGAGCATAGTTGTACAACGTTTGAACCACTCAATAAGGAGAAGAATTTTGGGGGGTGTTCCATATTTATTGATATAACTATCTCTTACCAAAAGTCGCCAAGCTCTCGCTACGTACCAACAAGAAACCAAATCCGTAGCGGAGAGTCGATCAAGTATTTGTTGAAGAAGATGGTTTGGGAGTTTGTCGATATAGACTTGTTGATTCCTCCTCCTCCTCCTCCATACTCTTCTTCTTACTTTTCCCAATCTTCTCATTGTTATTCCCATTGTTGTCGATGACTGTGTTTGAGTAGAAATCCTCTTTTTTTTTTGTTTTAGATTTGTTATTATTTTCAAATTTAAATATGAAATATCTTAGATTTCACTAATATATATTATATGTTGTAAAATTATAACTAAATTGTCTCTAGTTATCGCTTTGATATTTTAGTTATTAAATCACTTTTTTTACTTCTCTCCAAATTATCCCTCCAAATATTTCTGCGGTTGCGTAGATTTGTTATTATTTTCAAATTTAAATTTAAAAATAGTTTAGATTTGGCAAATAAGTTTTGAAATCAGATTCAGTTTTAGTTGAGATTTTTCATTTTTTCCCCTTTAGTGCATATATATATATAGTGAGAGAGAAATGTTTACGAGCTTTTTTTTCCAAAGAATACTAGATATGGATTTTGAATTTTGAACTAATATTTATAATATGTTTTAATATAATATTCAGATTTTTAATCAATATTGTTAATAGACAAATTTCATTGATGACACTTTTGAATTGATATTTTAAAAAATTGCATTTTTTAAAACATGGGTAGTTTTTGGTTCCATGCTTTGCTTTGAGAAATTTCAAATTTTTTTGCTATTTTTGAAATTATCTATTCTTAAAATGCTATTTCTTTAAAGTCCAATTTAAATATATATATATATATATATATATACACGTTTCAATCACTTGTACTTTATCCTTAATATATAAAAGGATGGATATTTCATAATCATTTTTCGACATTCATATCTATTACTACATGATAAATCTCAATACAAAAAAAGGAGAACCAACTAAGACAAAAGATTATTAAAAAAAGACGATGAAAATTGATCATTATAAAAGAGACTTATATACCTAGTGTTACATATTAAAGAATAAATTACTAATCTACCCTTTACATAAAATATAAGAAGATAAACAAATATATATTTACTAATTCTAACATCTTCCCCACAAACTCAAGATGTAGCGGTAAGAAGCATCGTGAGTTTGCCAACCAAAAATCAAAAACGTGGAAGCGGATGGTGCTTAGTAAACAAGTCTGCAATTTGCATAAAAGAAGAGATGAAGGGTAAACTAAGGGTACCAATCTGAAGGTGGTGACGAGTAAGGTGACAATCAATCTCTATATGCTTAGTCCTCTCGTGAAAAACTAAATTATGTGCAATCTGAATAGCACTCTTGTTATCACAAAACATCGGAGTGGGATGAACAAGAGACACCTATATCTGCAAGTAACCATCGTAACCAAATGAATTCAGTTGTAGTTGATGCTATAGCGCGATATTCAGCTTCTATGGAAGAACGAGAAACAACATTTTGTTTCTTGCTTTTCCATGAAATAAGAGAATCTCCAAGAAATATACTGAAGCCAGTAATGGATTTACGATCCACTGGATCTCTGGCCCAATCTGCATCAAAATATGCACACAACTCCAAAGAAGAGGTGGACGAAAATAAAAGACTTTGAAATTGTGTACCTCGAAGATATTGTAAAATACGAAGAACAACAGCCCAATGAACTGTAGTAGGAGATGGGACAAATTGACTAACAACATATGCAATATCAGGACGTGTGATCGTAAGATAAACCAAACTACCAACAAGAGTGCGATAAAGCGGGATCAGACAAAGGTATGCCATCAATGGCAGAATAACGAACATTAACCTCAAGGGGAGTGTCAACAGTTTTAGTATCAGTAAGGTGAGCACGCTCAAGGATATCAGTTATGTACTTTGACTGTGAGAGAATATAACCTTTATGAGAACAAGCAACCTCGATACCTAAGAAGTAGCGAAGAGATCTCAAATCTTTCATCTCAAACTGTGAAGCTAACTCAAACTTTAACACTACAATCCCATCTACATCATCTCCAGTGATAATCATATCATCAACATGCAATAATAACAATATACGACCACGATCACTACATTTAATAAAAAGAGCAGAATCATGATGACTAGGGTGAAAGCCAAGGGAAGTAAGTGCAACAAAGAATTTTTCAAGCCATGCTCTTTGGGCTTGTTTAAGTCCATATAAGGCTTTCTTAAGCTTACAAACTTCACCAAGATTATGAGAAACGCCAGGAGGAGGAACCATGTAAACTTCTTCTTGAAGATCTCCATTTAAGAAAGCATTTTTAACATCCATTTGAGACATATTCCATTGACGAACTGAAGCAACTACAATAAGAGTGCGAACAATGGTCATTTTTGCAACAGGTGCAAAGGTTTCTTCATAGTCCATACTATATTGCTGTGAGAATCATTTAGCCACCAATCTAGCTTTATATCGCTCAATAGACCTATCAGATTTTGTCTTAATCTTATATACCCAACGAGAACCAATTGCATTTTTACCTTGTGGTAAAGATACCAAATCCCAAGTATTTGTCTTGTGCAAAGCAGAAGTTCCTCAGCCATTGCTTGTTGCCAATAAGGGTCAAGAACTGCCCCCTTATAAGAACGAGGTTCTGAAAGGTTATGAATGGAGACTAGAAATGATGTAAAAGAAGGAGAATAAGAAGAGTAGACAAAATTTGGTAAACGAGTGGACTTACAAATGCGTTGAGAGTGTCGAGAAGAAGGATCCACAATCTGAGGTGTTGGGACAATTGTAGGTAGAGAGGATGCATCTGTATTACCACGAGTAAAACTACTAGACTCAGCAAAAATTATATTCGTATCATTAGAAAAAGGATCAATATGGATAAGATCAGACGTAGACACATCATGAGAGCATGAAGGAATGGAATAAAATGGAATATGCTCAAGAAAGAAAACATGACGAGATACATATAACTTTTGACTGACAGAATCAAAGCAACGATATCCCTTTTTAGCATCACCATAACCTGAAAAGACACATATAGCTGAACGTGGAGCTAACTTATTACATTCTACTTGAGGACGAAGAACAAAACATGTATACCCAAAAACTCTTAGGAAAGAGTAATCTGGAGTATGACCATATAATTTTTGAAATGGCGATAAACCTGAACTATAAGATGAATGGATCTTATTAATCATGTGAAGAGCAGTAAGCACTGCTTCACCCCAAAATTCACTTAGAACAGATGTGGACAATAAAAGAGAACGAGCAGTTTCAATGATATGTCGATGTTTATGTTCCGCATCACCATTTTGCTCAGGTGTATCTGTACAAGACGTTTGATGTATGGTTCCATCTGATGCAAGCATGTTTTTAAAAACATTGGAAGTGTACTCTCCACCTAAATCACATCTGAAACACTTTATAACTGCCAAATGTTGAGTCTTAACAAGATTTCGAAAAGAACTACAGATGTTAAAGAAGTATGAACGATGTTTCAAAAGGAAAACCCAACAATAACGAGTATAATCGTCAATGAAAGAAACATAATAACGAGAGCCTCCTTTAGTAGAAATTGGTGAAGGTCCCCACACATTAGAATGAACTAAGTCAAAAGGAGCAAGAGAAGAAGAAATACTTTTATTGAAAGGTAAAGCAGAGGATTTGGCAAATTTGCATCCACTACAATCAGAAATATCATGAGTTTGCAAGTTTCCTAAAACTCCAGTAGAAATTAATTACTTCAAAAGAGAAAATGAAACATGGCCCAAACATGAATGCCATAAATAAAAATTAGATGAAGAATGACTCAAACGAAAAGGAAGACAAATCAACAGTAGGTCCAGTAAATTTAGATATTTTTAGATCATCTAGAATGTATAATCCTCCCTCCCTATGGCCTATCCCAATCAACCTCTGAGAATGTGGGTACTGAAAACAACAAGAAGTAGAGGAGATGCAAGATTTAAGGTGAGATTAGGAATATGGTAGACATCCGGAAGCGTTAAATTAGAGGTAGTGACAACAGGACCAACGCCAGCCAAACGCATAAATGTGCCATCAGCAGTCATAACAGGTTTAGAATGTGTATGAGACAAAGAAGTAAATAATTTACTGTTAGGATACACCAGAATCAAGGATCCAGATAGAGGGATACATACCTGAAGAATTTAAAGTGGACAAACCTGAAGCAATCATGGCATGTAATTGTGTAAACTGATCAGCAAGAGATTCTACTGTAGGATTAACAAATGGTGTTACTCCTCTAAATGAGTCCGATAGAGGTACAAACTGTTGCGGTGTTAGGATGAGGAGGCCCATTAACTCGTTTTTGTGAATAATTAAACGGAACTTGCTGAGATTTCTAATTCTATTGTTGTAATGTTTTGTTTAACAACTTTTACAAAAATTGCATTCATCATTAACAACCTTAGAGTTTTGCTTATTTTGGTTAGGAAAATTTGAGTGTGTATGAACAACTAAGATAGATGAAGTCGGTGTAGAGAGAATGCCCTTTTCAACTTTAGACTTATGACGTATCTCCTCAGCCAATAATTCACTAACTACAAAATCAACCGATAGAAATGGACTACGATGCAGAATATTACCACGTAAGGTTTCAAAATCATCACTTATAAGTGCCATCAAGAACTGAACTAGCCAGCCGTTGTTCCTCCCTACGAGCAATATAAGGAGAAAATGCTTGGAGTTCTGAAGATTATTCAGTAAGAGCTAACTGATCCCAAAGATCAGTCATGGAAGAATAAAATTCTTGAACACTCATATCTCTCTGTTGAACAGATCGAATATCAATTTCTAATGGATATTGTTTTGCAAAGTTGAATTGTGTATATAAAGTGATCCCAAACCTCTTTTTCCTTTGCCAATTGGAAACCTATTGAGTTATCGACAGAATTATTGATTCATCTTTGAATTGTTTACTTCCCAAGCATCCAGTTGTTCCTCAAATTTTGCATTATCTTTTCTCTCAGGTTTTCCATGAGTTCCAATAACATAACTCCACATCTTCTTTCCTTTCAGAAAATTTTTCATCACATAATTCCAATATGAATAATTCTTCCCATTTAATCTCACACTGATAGACTGCAATGAGAATCTTTTTCACTAGCCATTGTGAAAATTAACAACAAAATGAATGGGTTGAGAGACACTGTTTCTTGCTTCAATCTTTGACAAAATTAGATATTCTACCAATTAAAACACTTCACGCGTATTTTTCCAATTCACCCAACAAATCCAACGACAATTTTCAATCTATCATCCAACGAAACAAAACCTGCTCTGATACCATGATAAATCTCAATACAAAAAAAGTAGAACCAACTAAGACAAATGATGATTCAAAAAGACGATGAGAATTGATAATTATAAAAGAGACTTATATACCTAGGGTTACATATTAAAGAATAAATTACTAATCTACCCTTTACATAAAATATAAGAAGATAAACAAATATATATTTACTAATTCTAACACTACATACAACAAGAGAGAATTATTCAATTATATATAGGATATTGATATTTCTTGCCTCCTAATTAGTTTGAACTTTGAAGATGTTGTAAATCCTTTAGTCTCTACTAGTTAATTTCTATTAATAAATATATATGCTAGTGACCACTAACTTTTATAATCCAAAAGATATATATGAAACCCTTAACTATAAGAATTGAAAAACATCCTCGGACCACGAAGCAAACTCAATATCTAATTATCCAATCATTCCTTGCATGCATAATAAGCATAGACACTACTTCATTTTCATTTAATTTGAAACACGCATTTTGTTTTTTTTCTCTCTTTGATATGTTTATTGAATTATTAACATAATCTTGAATTATCTCATAAGAGATCGAAGATAAACTTCAAGTCTTTCAACCCTCAATATGGTTTATCCCAAGATATCTTTGGCAAGTTGGCAAAGAAAACTATAGAACCCTACATATAATTTATGATATTGGTAATTAATCCAAGTATTAATTGCATAATTAAAAAGGAAACATGGAAAATATTATTTATTTTTATGGGAAATTTTATTGGGTGGTAGATTTTTATGCAATATTTGTAAAAATATCAACTCAAAAAAGTATTTGTAAATATAGCCATTTTTATCATGTTTATCAAATTTATGTGTTTATCAGTGATAAACTTAGTGTAAAAATATGTAACTCAATATTTATCACTAATAAACCAGATCAAAAATTGCTATATTTACAAATATTTTTTTGAGCTTTTATTTTTATAAATATTACTAAAAGAAATTTCTAGATTTGCAAATGCCCCGATTTTTTTCTGTGAGGGTATTTTATTTTCTTAATATAAAAATAAAATTATTTTAGTTGTTTAAGGTGGCATTTTAAAGCCTTCATCACCTATCAGACTTCTTTTCAAGAAATCATTCGATTATTCAATTTAATGATATGGCTTGAATTTAGGAGCATTTGCAAATTTAGCAATTATTTTAGTAATATTTGTATAAATAAAAGCTCAAACAAATATTTGCAAATATAGCAAATTTTGATTGGGTTTATCAGTGATAAACATTGAATTACACATTTTTACACTAAGTTTATCACTAACACACAAAACACTGTTAATCACTGATAAACAAGATAAAAATTGCTATATTTGCAATGTTGATATTTTTACAAATATTGCATAAAAATCTGTCACCCAATGAAATTTCTCTTTAATTTAAGTTGTGTTCTTTTCAATTTGAAGTATTCCTCACCGATTAGACTTATTTTCAAAAAAATAATTAAGTAATTAAAAATATAAAAATAATGGCATTTATGAAATTATTATTAAATTTGAGGTACAATTGTCTAAAAATGATTCTCAAATATTACTCTTTTTAATATACTAGTTTTTACTATGATGACATATGATGAAACTTTTTTTTTTGTCTTGTACAGCCATTGACAAAGAGCTTTCGAGATTTGGAGTTTTTTTTTTTTTAAATATCAAATTGGGGTGAAGAGACTCGAACCTTCGACCTCTTGAGAAAAAAACAGTTGTCTAACCACTTAAATTATGCTATGTTTATGAGATTTGGAGTTAATGTAATTGTTTGTTGCAAAGTTTGCATGTAATTGTTTGTTGCAAAGTTTGCACATCATAGTTTCATCATGTTCCTCACATTTAAAAAATAAATTTCTACATTCAAATCAAACACCATGCAAGCCTTCAAATTTAACTTTGTAAGATATGAATATCATCAAACAATTTCAGTCCATTAGATTAAACTAAGACTTGGTGCTTAAAATGATTGGAAAGGGATGAGATTGTGTAATAATAATAATAATAATAACAACAATAATAAATAATAATCTTAACAAAATTCAATACCTCCCCAACATACTCATCAATATTTTATGGGAAAAGGTATTTATTATTACTCATATAGACATATCTAAAGATACACAATTGCTATACAGTGATCTATAACTTGAACTCAAGATTTGTCTATGCAGAATCCAACTTGTCATCTCCTTTGGAAGTTGAAGGATTTTATTGCAAAAGCAAATATTGTTGCAAAAAATAAACAGAAACCAAATACCATGATGGCAGCTACACCCAGGAAATCATGTCTGAAACCGAAAACATGCTCGAGTACGTCACGTATCGGAATTGAACTAATTCCATCTGATAGCTTTACTCGTTTACTGTCATGACCATATTGTGATACCAGGAGTCCATATAAAGTCCAAGCCACAGGATTAGCCCAATAATACCATCTCCACCATATTGGGATTCTCTGAAAAACAGAACAGCAGCTTCAGATTGGCTCAAAATGAATGAAAACAAAAGAATGTGCTTCTGTTGCCAACTTTTTTAAGTGAAAATAATGGCCTATAATATTATTTGAAACCACAGAATCAAAAAAAAATTGTTACGGAAAAAGCAGAAAGAATTAGTAATTCACATATATGCTTTTGATTCAAACAAACCCACAATCAGCATATTCGAATGAGATAGAGAATTATCAAGCAAAGGGAAGCCAAGCAACTAAAAAACATGCAAGAGATATCAGTCATTACCTTGTGAGGAATCATGAAGCCACTGAACAGGTTCCAAAGCATGTAAAAGGGAGCAGCAATGATGGCGGCCACGTTATGATTTGGCGTAACCGCAGTTGTCATCATTCCGTAGAAAGTGAAGTATAGCATTGTAAAATACATAAAGAAAATGTACCAAATAAACTTCAAGGCAGTCCAGTCAAATGAAGCCATGGAGTAAAATATGGAGCAATAAATAATGGTCTGAGCAAATACATAAGGGAACTCGATAGCAACCTGGCATGGAAAATAATGCATTAGGAAACTGTAAGAAGTCTGTGATTTAGCAGGAGTAACCAAAATATCAAGAGGTGTACCTGGGCAAATGCAAATGGTAAAGCAGAATACATCCCTGCAGCTCTTTCTCGATATGAAACGAATCGCTCGATTGAAACAACTGGTTGAGCAGCTGTGGCATTGGTGATTCCAATGAAAAGGACAGCAGCATACAAAGATCCCATAGCATTAAATAAATCTTGTTGTGTTTCCCTATGAGGGAGAAAAAAATAAATTAGAGACAAGGTCAAACTTGGGACATTCAAATGATGAGCAGATAAAAATTATAGGGGACAAACCTTTTAGTACCAAATCTCCAACATATTGTCCCAAGCATCAGTGAGATAATAACAGTGTAGAAGAAGCGGACTGCGGTATATTGCGGGTTCCGCCAATAAGATAGATTTTGCTTCCACAGGCAAGCTAAAAACTGATTAAAAGATGACTGAGAAAACTTTGTGGGGAAGGTCAGTTCTTTTGAATTACTAAATGGCTTGCTCAGGGTTTCAACCAAGTCTCTATTATGACTGAAACAAATAGGAGAAGTAAACCTAGTTAGTTGAAGAAAAGGATATCTCCATGAAAATAAAAGAGTGGCCAGATTCATACTGAAATAGATTTGATCTCCGGTAAACTTCAGCAAAATCCACTCCAAGACGACTTTCTTCAACCGCAGAAGTAACCTCAAGCATCCATGCAGCAGGGTTAAAGCCAGGCCTGATCTTTGGCACTCCTTCAACTGCCTATATAACATAACACGGGAACAAGTTAGGATGTACATATCTATGCATGTTTCGAAATTAGTCCATAATATTAAAACAGATATGTCCATGCATAATTCTACCTCAAAATACTTGATAAGTTCACAAGATTTGGGCCCTAATGGACCCGCATATATGAGCTCTCCTCCACGCTTCATGAATAAAAGCTGCAGCATAAATGTCAGCATTAAAAGAATTTCATAGAAGGGTGAATGAAGGAATAGAAATCTTCCAAGTCGTGAAGAACAAATAGGAGAAGTGAACTTATGGACCGTCCTTACCAAAAGCAAGCAACATCAGAACTACCTATGGACCAAAGCAACAAATGAAAGTTACCTCATCAAAGGATTCAAAAATATCTATGCTTGGCTGGTGGATTGTGCATACTATCGTGCGCCCTGTATTGACAATATTCCTCACTGTCCGCATGACTATGGCAGCAGATCTAGCATCCAGCCCCGATGTCGGTTCATCCATGAACACTATGGATGGGTTTGCTACAAGTTCAACAGCAATTGTTAACCTTTTCCTTTGTTCTGTTGATAAACCATCAACACCTGGTAGACCAACTAAAGCTCCTCTAAGTGGAGTAAGCTCAACAAGCTCCATCACCTCATCAACAAAAGCCTGCACAAATGTCAAAGTCAAGTATCACAACTCATGTGAGTATCACACAACAATGATTCTTCTTTCTTTTTTCTTCAAAAAATCATTCTAGGTATACCCTTTGAGTATCCAAGTCGACATCTGACGGTAATCGAAGCCAGGCGGAGAAGAGAAGTGATTCCATAACAGTCAAACATGGGGAGTGAATATCAGTCTGTTCACAGTAACCAGAAACTCTAGCAAATGAGTCCTGCCTTTTGGGATAACCAGATATATGTATGCTCCCTTCAATGACCCCACCAGTTTTTCTACCTGCCAATACATCCATGAGGGTGGTTTTCCCAGCCCCACTAACTCCAACTAGTGCTGTAAGGACACCAGGCCTGAAGGATCCACTAACATTAACCAACAATTGTAATCTGTCTTCTGATATCCCTTGTTGCTTTAGTTCCTGAAGTGATACTTTAGATCAGATGATAATGGTCAAGAAATTTCCAAGAGTGTAAGATCCAAAGATGAATTTAAATCTCACCAAGGGAATGTCAACATAGTAATTAATATTGCTGAAAGCCATGGAAAGTGGTTGAAAGGGAAGTACCATCCCGCTCTGCTTAAAATACTTTCCTGCCAAAAAGTTAAAACAGCAGAATATATAAAATAGTTTTGGTAGCACTTGACAACGAACAGCTTGCAAAACAATAATATGTTTTCAAATAAATGTGGCTTAATCAGATTCACACCATTCAATGACCCTGAATACTGCAAATAATGTCTCAACTCAATAACAACAGGCTCTCCTTTCCTTCTTTTCTCTCTGTCTTGTAGTTCTTCCTTGGAGACTACAGCTTGGCTTTTACCTAAACCTGGAGAAATGGTGAAGTAACTAATCAGTAATCAGCCAGATACTATGGAAATCACATTTATTTAAAAAAAAAAATAAAAAAATCTTTTTCTGAGCCTTAATCAACTTATAAGTAATGGCTTACGGTTAAAGTATGCTAAGGAGAATGTGAATAGCATATTGAAAATCACTGTATAGCCTAGCAAAGCACCGACACCGATCCAATACCAGTAGCTCTCGGTAAAAAGACTGCGTGATTTTAGTATAGCAACTCCAAGTGACATGTTTGTATGGTTTCCAGCGCTCTACACAATAAACACAAGATCAACTGCAATTAAAACATAATTCTAGTTTGATTCAGGATACATAACAGTTGTTTGTCGGTATGAGACTATTACCCGGTCCCAAGAATGCCCAAGAAACTCATTTACAGACACTGCATTTTGAGCATACATTAAAGGAGACCACCAGAAACCCCATATCCACCAATTTGGAATACGATCTGTTACAATGGAGGAAAAATATTTGATATATGCACAATTCATGGGATACAAACAATGCATTTGCATAAAAAAATATGCACTATAAACCTCTTGAAATTATATATCCTCCAAGGGCCATGACAACCAACATAGCAAAGGATCCAAAGGTGTTGGCAACAATCATATTACGGCCCAATGATCCCATGAGGCGAAAGAGTGCAATAGACATTTGATGCAGACAAAAAAATATGAAAAGTTGTCGCAAGAATCTGCAGATTTGAGATTTAAGAGTCGATAATTAAGTTCACCAATGTCAACATATTTAATCTCACCAGACTCAAGTAATATGTAATTCTCTCACTTACCTAGTGATTGCAGGATCATATCCAATCACATAATATGTGACTGCAACCCATGAACCAGATTCCAAGAGCGAAATCGGAATACTCAAGATCCAAGAAGGGAGAGTATAAATCCAACTTGGATAAAACTGCAAATCCCTATGCTTGTAAAATACCGGAAGTTTGGCCACCAGCATTGACACCTCCGTAAATCCATTAAAAAGGATGATGACAGTAGAGAAGTAAAGTGCCCCCAAGATATAGGCCTCCGTCATCAATTGTATCATGGTTCATTGTTGTCCGGAAAAAGACACTCATTGTAATTAGTGCAACCAATAGCAACTGCATAATAGAAATATTCAGGACAATAAATCAGAATATTTCATCTTTCAATAACTGAGTTTGTAATGGTTGCATAAATTGGTTCGGTCCTAGCTTAATGACAAGATGTAAGCCATAGATGGAATCAATTCAATCTCCTAACTAGACAAAAGAATGAAAGATTATATAAACAAAGACAGAAGTTAGTCATACCTGAATGAATTTAAAAATATAGATAAATGAGTTCCGTTTCATTAATAGCTTTTGCCAGGAAAAGCTTGTCTTAAGTAGTTCAAGCCTCTTTACTCCATATTTAGAGGACGACAAGGAAGCCGGATGACTATAACGTCTATCAAAGGGAACTTCCAATTCTTCTGACAAATTCTTCCCAATGTGGTACAAAGGAAAAGCTTTGGCAAACTTCCCCGCAGGGATAAACTGGTAAGGACGGTCAAGAACCGACCAATACTGCTCTTGATCCTTCTTTGATATAACCTGTAGACATTAGTATGGAAAAAAAAATCAGCAGAGAATAGAGGGAGATTTAGCAGTTCCATTTCTAAATTCTTACTTCTTGCAAAAAGTCTGCAACATTCTTTCTTTCAGGACAAGTAAATCCCATAGATGCAAAGAAATCAAGAACGGCATCTCTTGGCCCCTGATACACAATCTGGCCTTCACAGAGAAGTATAACATCATCAAATAACTCGTACGTCTCGGGAGCAGGCTGAAGCAGGGAAATTACAGTGGTAGAATCAAGTGCAGTGGTAGAATGTCTAAGAAATTTGATAATTTGATAGGTAGTTGAACTGTCAAGCCCAGTTGATATTTCATCCATGAATAAAACTCTTGCAGGACCAACCAGTAATTCACCTGAAGTCACATACAACACCATCAGCAATCATATCAACATATGCACCAGTGAAGCAGATGTGGAAACAGACCCGTTGTAAGTCGCTTTTTTTGTCCACCAGAAATCCCTTTGAGCATTTCATCTCCCACCAATGTGTCAGCACACAGATCCAACCCTAAAATCTTTGCAGATATCAATACTTCAGGTATAGAGCAATAACTTCAAAGTGTTGCATATAAATGAAGCACGAGAATATAATATAATGTTTTAAAAATGTCATGATTGTTCAAAATTTGCAATAAAAATGAGTTGAGGTAGATTTAAATAATTAGTAAAGGCCACCAGTCAAACACTAAAAGGAGTAATCTGCTTTTTTCACAAACATAACTTCATAATTGAAAATTATGCATTGGTCCAAATATTAAGTGTATTTTTTTACTGTAAGTACAAGATCACTCAAAGAAACTCATTTTAGGATAATGAAAGTTCAGTCATATCTTACATGAATGATGAATGAAACTAATATGGAATTAGTCAGGGTGTACTACAGGAACAGGACCAAGGTGGTAGGGATGTAATAAGGGCATGTTAGTAATTAGTTGGGAGTGTTTGTTAGAGAACTCGGTTATAAATTGAGGGAGAGAGGGGTGGGTATATCCAAGTACTCTCAAACGCTTAGTAGTCTTGATACTTTACTATTTTAATACTAATATGAATTTGGATCTTATCACGATTGTATTAGTAGTGTCATACATATCAAAGTGTGAAAAGCATCTTGAAAGTACCTTCATAATGTACTCCACCACAAGGCTTGTCTCCTGGCCCCCTAAAGCCAATGACTAGAATAAAAACAGTCATTAAAATGATAACAAACAAAACTCTTAAATAATAAGAAAAAAAGAAACAGAATAAAAATGTATCAAGTATCACACACACCTTCATGAATATATCAAGATCTTCATCAGGTTTTATCCCTGCAATCTTTTCCCTTCTTGCCAGTTCCATGAGCATATCTGTCACCATTGAAGTAAGTAATCAGGTAAAGTATTAGCTGTGACATGGCATGATTTTTCACAGCATACCGTATTTGAACCCAACGCCTTGACAGCAGCCTGCAAGATCAAGAGTTTCTCTTACAGTCATTTCCGCAATATGACAGTCCTGCTGACTAACATAAGCTGCCGTCCTCTGTGGAACAAACTCGTTGAACCCATGTCCATTATATGTTATTTTCCCTGACATCTGACCAAAGAACTAAGTATGAGGAAATCTTAGCCATTACTTTAGCAGAATACTCTAAGAGATAGTTACAATCACTCACGACCGGTAGTTATGGTGGAAAAGCTAGATTCTTATGCAATGTTAGCTAAGCTGTCTACTACCGCTAGTTAGTACTTGTCGATCGAAAGTAATAGAAACTTGTTCAAATATATTGAATGTGGTTTTGGGGATTTCTTATATGGTATGTGGTGATTAATCAGCACAATGGGATGGCAGGAGCCGCCCTTGATTCCAATGCAAACTCACCTAACAGGATCAATCAGTAAACTACATGCTTTCTACCATCATTAGTCAAGTAATTTTTCTAGAGAGTATAATCTACGATTGTTAAGAAAAGGTTTTGTCCAGTAATGTGAAAAGTTCGAATCATCCCGTACCTGCAAATCGGTTCCAAGACGACCAGCAAGGGCAAGGAGTAGAGTTGTCTTTCCAGAGCTCGGAGGACCTAATAACAAAGTCAATCTACCAAAAAAAAAAAAAAAACTTATGATATTACACATTAAAACGATTACCAAAGATGTAACCTTTGTCTATTGATAGAACTAGGAAGTTTACCTGGAAGGTCTAATAATTCCATTGATATTGTCTAAAATTGTCAATTTGCTTCTTTGACCTCTGTATATTTTAAGTTTCCTTAAAAGTGCCTGGCAAAATATTTACAAACACCTTAATTTTGCAACAACAAAAGTATATATATATTTACAAACACCAACATCGATTATCAGACGATTGATCTTCCGCCGTTAGTTATGGGGCGAATTCGGCATTACCTCCGTCATATTGCATACAAAATTGGGAATTGTTGGCAGTGCTCTGGTTCCAACATGAACAAATGATTCTACCGTCAATTGTTGAAATCTAACCTCAATCTTTGGAAACTCTAGATCAACTCTGTGAACAATAAAACGAGCAAATGTAAACAAATTCAGTTGCTGAAAAGGCAGCTTAAAACATAAAAGTTACAAATTCAAGTGTCAACAAAACAATAAACTAAAATTAACAACAAAAAACTCAACTGAAATTCGAAAAAGAATTGTTAGATTACTATCAGTTAATAAGCATTTTAGCTAGAGAGAGAGAGAGTAAATTACGCATCGAAACGGCGACGCATCCGTCGAAAGAACAAGTCAGGATCATCATCATCATCATCAACAGAAGAAGTAAGAAGAAGCCGATCAAGTAAAAGCTTCTGTTCCTGAAGCTCAAGCTCAGAAACATCAATCTCTTTAGTATCTCCAACAATGTTCTTGAAAATGCCTCGCCGGACACGAGAATACGTCGGTAGCCGCTCAAGAGCGGCCCACCGGAGAGCCTCCTCGTCTTCTCCTTCTTCTCGAAACGACGCCGTTCGACCGAACACGTTGTCCGCCGTGTTCCACATGAGAATGAATGAGATCTATATGCTTAACCAGAGAAAGAAAGAGAGAGAATGAAAATTCACATTATGGTGTATGAAACTAATACAGCCCTAAAAATGGTGGTTGAGCTCTGCATTAATGGCTTCTTTTCTTTTTTTTGTCTTTGTTAAAAGTCTTGAGTTTGTTGAATTTCTCTCTCTCTCTCTATGAAATTGAAGTTGTGGTGCTGCAGACTTGAAAGAACGGCAAGGGGAGTGAGCGAAATGAGCAGCAGCATTTAATGGCCGCGGGAAATAGAAGAGATAAATATGACAATACTTCAATCCCACGCGCGTTACTCTAACATTACTACTACTCGCTTTGTCATTGGCGGAATTTTACAGTTATTTCACTCGTTTTAAATTTTCTAAACATTTATAGAGTCCTTTTGTTGAAATTTCTCTTTATTTATAAATTACTACCTTTTAATTAATATTTTGAGAAAAAATCAATTTATATCCCCTAAAACTTTACGTGGTGTGTCAATTTAAACCATAAACTTTCAATTGAATCAATTTACTTTTTCGAGTGAATCAATTTAAACGTTATTTACAACCTATAAAGTTCATGCGTGTAAATTGATTTTTTTCCTAATATTTTAGAGAAATTATCTTTAATATCAGAAGTTATTATATGAATTTTTGTTTATGTCATTATAATTATTCATTTATTTAAATAATAAACTTGGGTTTTTCTATAATTTATCGAAATTAAAACAATAAGTTATTAGAATTAGAAATTGATTATCAAAATTAAATTGATAGCTAATTTGTAATAAAATAAGTTTATTAAAAAAAATACACTCGTTTAGATAGACAATTATTTAGGTTAGAATAATAATTAAAATAGTAAATATTTAAAGAAAATTGTATATTTATTTTCAACCATCTATTATAATGGAAGAAACGTCATTTTGATCAATTTTAAAAAATTATATTACATTAGTAATTATATTTTTTTACTGTTATTTTCTACTCTTTATTAAAAATGAAATTTTATAATGTATCAGATCAAGATTATACAAACTCAAATTTTACATTGAGAGCTGAGAAGTGCACCGCGAGTGGGATTGGAAACTTTATGCAAAAAATTGGATTAAAACCGTTGGGAAGATGAATTGACTATTATACCCCTACATGAGTGCAAGGATAAATAGCGCGGGTACGTCTTTTTCTGTTTGAAGGTTAGCGTAAAAATGGGAAGAAAGTAAGAAGAAAGGGAAGATTGTACTGTTTTTTTTTTTTTTTTTTGGTTTCTAAACAAAGAACTTGCTTCACATTGTGACAATTTTATGACTAACTATTTTCTAGCAACACATTTTATTAAAAATAAAATAATAATAAAACATATTTTATGAAATACTATTTAGAAAAGAAAAAAAAAACATTTCATGAATGTATATACAATTATTCTATTTTATGTATGCATGTGATATATCCACCTCAACCTCAATTAATACATGGGATAGATTTTTGGGAAATTTTACTATCTAGCATATTTTGATGTAATATTTATAAATATATCATTACTTCAAACTATTTATAAATATAGCAATTTTTACTACGTTTATCATGGATACTAGTTTTTTCCCAGGTAATACATCAAATTGGGAGAATGAAAACTCGAACCTTCGACCTTAAAAAAGTGAACAAGTGCTAACCAATTGAGCTAAACTTATGTTGGTGTTTTTATTGTAGGTTTACAACAAAAGATTTAATTTATTATTGTTTTTGTATTTTTTTTTCCCGAAAAATATAGACAAACTTTAGAGACGAATATATATTATGGAATATTGGTAGATAGCCCACTAATTGAAGAAATAAAGTTTTGGAGCCCAATCTCAAAAAACAAAACAAAATAGTCTTTTCCTAACCAAACCATAGAGGAAATGACGAAAAGGGGTAAGCATTTTAAATGATGTGGCGCCAGCAAACGGAATTTAAAAAAAACCGGGGGCATGAATCAAGGGCTAAAAGGAAGGTTTCAAATTTTAATCCCTAAACAATCTTCCGGATTTGCACAATCAATTTACACAATTCTGGAAAGAAAAGAAAAGGGTGAAACGGTTAAGAAGACTTGAGGAACTACAACAATGGAGAAGAGTTAGAAAAAGAGAGATACGAAGAAGAATCCATGTTTAAGGGATTAAAAGAAAATGAAGAACAAAGAGATATGACCGGTGAAAGAGAAGAAATACATACAAAAGAAACTGAAACACCTGTTGAAGAACATATTGAAGAAGATGAATCGAACGAAAAAGAGGTACTTAAAGCCCAAAGCTTTCTGTTTCTAAAATAACAAAAAAAAAATCTGAAAAATATGTTAATCGACACTTATAGGGAAGCGATGTTAAAAAAAACAAAAAAGGAAGACAAAGAATGATGGAAAAGGCAAGGAAGAAGAAATAAAGATGAAGTATATTATACTATACATCGTAACCAAGATCCTACAAATTAATTTTATAAAAAAAAAAGATATAATGTACTTGGTTGATGAAATATACTATTGATTGTTGGTCTGGTATGTATATTGATTGCTCAAAGTATATTTAAAAACACAATTACTATACAATGTGAACAAAACGTAATTCCCTCCTTTTGCTTTACGTTATAATTACTGTTATACAACCATGTGTACAATATAGTTCTAAAATAAATGTAGTGTACATTATAATTAATGTTAAACTAAACATTTGGGTAATGTATTTTTAATTATTATAAATACAGTATGATACTATATTATAAGTCATAACATTTGGTTACAATGTATCAGGGATGGATCTACAGTAGGACCAGTGCCCCCCTCGATTTGTAGATACATTATAATATTATATATTATTAATTGATCAAATATTATAATGAATTATAAAGTTCCCAAAAAGTTGCGTTGGCTCAGTGGCTGAAATCCAACTTTCCACACATGGCACTCGAGTTCGATTCCCAACACTCCTTGTTTCGATTAATTTTTAATGTTTAAGGTATGCCATTCTTTTACCTATTTATTATATATATATATATATATCTCTCTTTTATGTTTTAATTTCACATAAATCAAATTATAAATTATATTTAGATTTATTTTTAATTTTAATATATTATAAATATCATTTTCAATAAAAAAATCTATCTATTTTATTTATAAATAATTATTAATATGAATGTGATTTTTTAACATGAAAAACTAAGTATTTTATAATTTACTTGACTTAATTTTCACCAAATTAAATACAAATGATGAATATATAGATTTTATTTTGTAGTTATTAATATTATAATAAATTATTATATATTTGCATGTATTGCGTATTAGGAAGTGTTTTTACTTCGGTTTATGACAGTTTTAAAAAAAATTGACACTGCGATTAAAAAGAAAAAAATATTGCAATTGAAAATGAACCTATCGAATCGGTTTTGAACACATAGGCGGTTTAAGGTATTGATTTTTATAAGTTTTAATTAGTTCCGATTCAGTTTCTATCGATTTGATGATTTTTATAAGCTGCAACTTTAGTGTGTGCCCCCTCTGAAGTCAAATCCTGCATCCGTCAATGCAATGTATAGTATATAAAGTGTTAATATATTATAAGTCAAAACTGCCATACTTGACATCAACAGAATAAGAATCCATGAATTTGGAAGGGAAAAATGAAAAAAAAAATGACCGAAACACGGAAAGAAATGTAGATAAGAAAAAAAAATGCAAGAAACCCTAAAACCAAAATGAAAAAAATAATAATAAATGAAAGAATAAAAAAGATATGGAAAAAAACAATCAAATTCCAACATTTCGGGACTTTTAAAAGCATATACCATAAAAAAAAGTGAAATGAAAAAAAAAATATAATTGCTAAAAATCAGGGAATAATTAAATAAGGGCAAATCAGGTATAATTAAAAAAATCATATTAGAAATGAGTCAAAAAGTATTAAAAATAGAAAAAAAAAAAAAAAAAAAAATATAAGATAGCCATAATATGTCATATACTGACCATATATTATCCCAAACGAATCCCATTATATTTCCATAATTTGATACTCAAATTTCCCATATCAACAAAAATGAACTAATAGAGAATTTAATGAGGAAAAGACTCGTTCAATTGTTGCTATGAAAATTTAGGTCAAGATTAGTTGTAACCATATTTTTATGTCATGAGATTTAAAATTCTAACCATAATTAATTTTATTTGTACCTAGTTGCCATGTGTCTTCGACAATTGTCTAAATAATAAGATGGTGGTGGATGATTACCTACCCAATTCTTCCTGTTAATTTGTTTTAATACCGTGAGTATTCGAGCCAGCTTATACGCACCTCAATTAATCTCACGGGACAACAATAAGACCTTACAACACTTGGCGTCGGTAAACAGTAGGATGATATTCTGAGTAGGTGGTCAATATGACTTAAACCCATGACAATAAGGTTGAAAATGGACCCCTTTAATTATTAGACCAACCCATATTTGTTCCAATTCTTCTAGTTAATTAAATGCATAGAAAATATCAAAAGGAGGATACATTGATCACGTACCGGACGATTGCATATGCAAGTAAATTGTAAAGTGTGATTTCTATCCATTAGAAAATATTTTTATTGATATTAAGGATATATATTTTGAAAATATATTTATCAAAACACAATATCAAATTAAAGTTTGAATTTTATGTCGTTAAATCATCAATAGATTTAAAAATTTAAATTTTTTTGTCTATTGATGATTAAATATAGTATCAGGATAGGAGAATTTGGGTTCGAACTCCATAGTATGACATTTCCTCCTCATTTATTAATGTTCAATATAATTAGATCTCGTGTAAATATATGAACGTGCACATGTGGTGAGTGTTGAGAATATATAAAACAATTAAATTTGTCTTAATCCAATAATTTAAATTTGTGGGTCTATAGATGATTTTAACGTGTGCATTTTTTTTAACTTCTAAAATTTATTTGAATAAAGTTCAACTAGTAACAAATTTGTATTTCATTCAAAATTTAAGAGTTTTAATCTCACCTACTTCAATTTGATGTAATATCTAATATATATATATATATATATATAAAGAGAAATTTCATTGGGTAATGGATTTTGATGCAATATTTATAAAAATAGTAACTCTAAAAAATCTCTAATATATAAAAGTGAGGATGTTTTAGAAACATTTTAGAACCACTAGGTTTTTCACGCGTGCCATGCACGTGGGGCGCGTGGTGTGTCTTTCAAATTTTATAATAAAAATGTCAATATTATTATGAAGTTATTTTCTTAACTAATATTTTGAAAATTAAAATTTTTTAATGAAATGGAAGAAATTAACGTAACTCATATTAAAAAATATCTTTAAGATGAAAAAAAAACATGAATTTCATGATTTTATATCATCTTGTTACTCATGGATGATGGATACATGTAGATGATTAAAGATTAATAATGATTTTATATCATCTTGTTACTCATACCTAATATTCATTTCCTTTCCATAACTCTATCCTCAAACATCTAGTTTTTTTTTTAAATTGGTGTCAGTTCATCTCTATTTACATGTATATATATAGTAAATTATGAGTGAAAATTTCAATAAATTTTTAATTCAATTAGTGAGTTACAAAACTTTTCTACTACTTATTTATTTGGGGTGTTACAAGATGGTATGCTATGTCCTTTGATTTTGATCTTTTAAAAAATAATCACACTAACGTACGTAATTATATATTTAAATTAGAGAGAGAATTGTTTTCGTAGCTCATGATAAAATATATTTGAAATATTTATTGAACGAAGACAATTTTAGTTTATTGTATTTAATTAATTTAATAATAAGAAAGTATATTTAGAAAAATTTAGATAGTATAAAATTTGTTTATTGTATTTAATTAATTGGTAATAATATTTAATTATTAATAATAAGAAAGTATATTTAGAAAATTTTAGATAGTATAAAATTTGTTTATTGTATTTAATTAATTTAATAATAAGAAAGTATATTTAGAAAAATTTAGACAGTATAAAATTTGTTTATTGTATTTAATTAATTGGTAATAAAATGATTATTAATTTTGAATGATGTGACATTATAGAAATTTAAATGAATTATAAGGGTAAAAATGGAAATCAAATTTTTTTCCTCTAAGCCACTTTTTAGATAGTATAGATTATACCCCTTTTTAATAATGAATTTTACAAAATATGCCACACAATAATTAATTACCACTAACAATTAATTATTATATTCTTATATTGCATTCTCCTATTTAATACAATGAGTTTCAAATAATTTTTTAAATAAAATAGTTTACTGTTTCTATCGAAGTTGACTATTATTTGAACTATATCTTCAAAACTATATACTAAATATTAATTTAAAAATAATGAAATGAATATTATTTTGAAAATATATTTAGTATATTGAATACCATCTTCCCTTTTTATCAACTAATATTATTATTTAAGTTATTACTCTTTTCAAATGTTTATATACTTTCCCAATTTAATT
The DNA here is from genome assembly GCA_028015215.1 of Gynostemma pentaphyllum. Classification (NCBI taxonomy): domain Eukaryota; kingdom Viridiplantae; phylum Streptophyta; class Magnoliopsida; order Cucurbitales; family Cucurbitaceae; genus Gynostemma; species Gynostemma pentaphyllum. The sequence continues at coordinate 40,588,317 of CM051348.1, read as the reverse complement.
TAGCTGTTTTAATTATTAATTCCTTATTATGATGTTTTTTTCTAAAAAGTAATTTATAACATAATATATCATTATTCCTAAGGTATGTTTTGGGAATTTAAGATGTTTGTTTCTAATTAGAATTTGATGTATGAGCATTTATTTAAAAAAAATATTAAAATATAATCAATATATAGTGTCCACAACTATTTTTACTTTTTAAAATAATATATCAATATCTATTTAAGTTCATACAAAACTTTACTATGTAAAAAGTTTTTAAAAATATTAAAAATATTTTTTTTATTAAATTTGATTTTAAAAATATCATTTCATTATAAAATAAATCACAATTTCACTGGCATAGCCCATGGCTCATAACTCTTTTCATTCGGAAAGCCAGCGAATTTCGTTAGCTTTGCTAGGCTATGCCAGCAAATTTCGCTAGCATAGCCCACTGACTTAAGAGGGTAGTTCCTTTTAAGTCCCAAATCCAGCGAAAATCGCTGGCTTTGATTAAAAAAAATTGTGTTGGGCTATGCCAGCGAAAATCGCTGGCATAACCTATGGTCTAGCAAAGCCAGCGAATTTCGCAGGCTTTGTTATTTAAAAAAAAATTATTTTTTTTCTTTAACATCAATGCCAGCGAAACTTAATTTCGCTGGCATTGCTTTAGAAAAGTTCGCCGGCCTTTCCTGCCTCAGCCAATAATGACAGCGAAATTGTGATTTTCGCTAGCATTTCTCCATCAATACCGACGATTTGAATTTCGCCTCCTTTACTCAGATTTTTTTTAGTGATTTCATATCAGGTTTATAACTTTTCATAAGTGAAATATTTAACATATATATTAAAAAATTATTTCAATATAAAATAAGATACTATGAAAACATATCACGTGCAAGGCACGTGTTAATATACTAGTATTTGCAAATATAACAATTTTTACTATGTTAATCAGCGATTAACAATCAATGATTAATGTGTGTATCATTAATAAACCGAGTGTAAAAATATCTAATTCAATGTTTATTACTAATTCACCGGATCAAAATTTACCATATTTACACATATTTTTTAGAGCTTCTATTTTTACAAATATTACCTAAAAATTGCTATATTTGCAAATGACCCATATATATATATATATATATATATATATATATATATCACATTTGATAATATGAAATGAAAAAAAAAAAATATATATATATATATTACTTTTTAATATATATTGAAACATCAACAATGATGTGAACATTAATAAATGAAACAGGTTGATTAATGTAGGTGATATCTAACTCTAAATATAGAAATATGTGTCGAAGGTCCAGCTAATATTGATAAAAGTTAAAATTGACTAGGGAACATGACGTGCCCATCATTTAATCCATGTGTAAGGACTAAGGATTACTCCACATGACGCTCACTTCATTTCTTCTTCGAATAAAATGTGCAAAAGATAAACTATTTGTATTTTGACATGTTTTATGTATTAATCTTTCCTATAAAATAAATAAATAATTGGTCTCTCCATATAGATTTAATTATTAGTTTTTTAACTAAATGCAAGGAGTAATAATATATTATATAACTTCAATTTTCACTTAAAATTAAAGAATTTCCCTTGTTATTTGACTTTTTTATTCTACGAAAATAAGTCATAAATATACAACAGAAATATCAAGAAATCTCAAAAGCTCCTCGAAAAATTAAGGAAAATTTTCTTGGGTAGAATTAAAATTATAATTAATTTTAAGTAATATTTATAAATATGGCAGATTTTAAAAAGTTAATAATGTATGACATCAATTATGATTTTAAAACACGCCTTCCTCATTGATCAAATATATGGTAAAGGACAAGACAATGATAACTTATAAAAGGGTGAAAAAAGAAAGAATGAGTCCTTAATGGTGGTGTTTGCACAAAATATCTGGGATATCAATAATGTGGCGAGTGATATTAATGACAATTAATAACATTGTGACAATTTATGATGATTTTTAGATGTTGAATTAAATTTTTCTAGCTATTTTTGCAAATATGTTTTTTTCCTGCTATTTTTACAAATATTGAACCTATTTTTGCTATTTTCGCAAGAGCCCCAAAAATTAATCACCCTCACCGCACATAACTTAATTTCTCTAAAATTAAAATTATCTAGATTAATTTTAATTTTAATCGTCGATTATACATTTTTATGTCACTTGATATCGAAAAACTTAATAATGTATGACATCAATTATGATACAAAGTTAAACACGGTTACTACTTTCCTCTTATTGATCAAATATTTATGGTAAAGGACTAAGACATTGATATATTTAATATAGTAAAGGGTTTGAGAAAAAAGAAAAGTAAGTAGTTGGATTGGTGGGTGAGGAAGTATAGTATAGATTGAGCCTTAAGTCCTTAATGGTGTGTGTTTGAAAAATGCCCAATTTTTTGTGTGTCTAACATTGTTGGCTTGTAGGTGAGAATATTAATGACAAATTAAATAACATTGTGTGAACCCAAAATTGAATAAAATGAAATAAAAAAGATTAAAAAGAAAAGAAGAAGAAAAGGAAAATAAGTAAGGGTGACCATAAATTATCTTTTGCAAAGAGCTTTTTACATATCCCAACCCTTTTGTTCTCTCAACTTGTTTTTATAACGAAAATTTTTTAGCCTTGTTTTCATATATGCCACACTTTCATGTTTATAATAGATTTATATATTTCTAGATATTTTATTAATTTAATGATATATCAGTAATCTAAATTTACAATAATAATTTATCATTAATATAAATTTACAACAATAATATTAAATCTACATCCACAATGTGTAAATTTTAACATTAAATTTATATCAGTAATGTAAATTTACAATAATAATATATCCATTATAATCAATTTTTCATAAAAAAAATTGTGGGTTAATTATGAAATAAGGATATTATGGTAATAACCCCCGTCTCCATATGCGCACATCCTCATGTGCTGGGTAATTTTGATATTTTTCAATTTTTGTGGTTTTTTTTTTTAAAACCGAGTCTTAATGTTAGCTATGTGTGATAATAGCCCTTTTTATAATGGGTCAATTTCTCATAAAGAACATAAAACAAAAAGGTCCAAAATTTAATAATATTTATAAAAAAAAATAAGGACCACCCGTGAATTATGTTTTTATTGTTTTTAGAGTTAATTTCACTAATAATAAAAAAAAAAATATAGGGATATATCAAAAGACTGGACCGTTTTTAATTAAATATCAATAAGACGAAACTTAGAAACCTACGCCAAAATTCAACGTGGTGATGATAAATTAGAATGAGAAAAGACAAAACATACCCCTATTTAATTTCAACTTAATTTGTGCAAAATTTAAGGAAATATATAAAATCCCTTAAATTTTACAAAATTAATGGAAAAATCAAATCAAATTTAAACAAAAATAAACCTATAACAAAAAATAAAAGAAAAATCTTCAAAATCCTCACTTATTCTTCCAGAAAAATTCGAATATCTTTTTTGTTCGTCATCATACAAAATGTAGAGATAAAAAATTAAATGATTTATATGTGTGCACCTTAAAATTGATCTGACACAAATTGAGGAAACAGTTTTTGAAAACATTGAATAAAAATAAACATTTGATTAAAAGTAACTTATTCTACAAAAATGCAGAAAGCGAAGTTAGTAGGAATTGAAAGGTAAATTTTTTTATAAACCGGTTTACTAAGTAAACATTTATTGATGTCTACTTAAAAATGATAAAAGCACCTAATTCAAGATGAAAAAAAAAGGTCGCGTTTTAAGGATATGTAAATAGAAAATTAAAATAAATATTGAATAAGAATAAACATTTGATTAAAAGTACTGTTCATATGAATCGAATCTTACATTCAAACCCTAACCCTCATTCTAACTAGATCCAACGATGATATTGCAAACGAAATGGGCTTACAAGAAAAAGTTACAAACGAAATCGAGAACCATGAATGAAAACAATCAATATAGGGTATAAATTAGGCAAATTTCAAAACTTTACCTAATCAGATGATTTTTTGTTGAACCCTCGAAATTCACGAATTAAAGCGCAACGACCACGAAAAAAAAGTATTGTGAACAATTGGTGTAAAAAGTGGAATGATTAAAAGGAATTGAAGATCCTTGAAAAGAAAAGAATTCCAATCGAAACCCTCGTTTTGAAAGAATGAAATGGGGGGGGGGGGGGGGGGGGGGGGGGGGGGTTATGGAATTGGGGGAAAGATAAAGAATTAGAAAATTCTACGCCATTGATTTCAACGTGGTCGATGAAGGATGAGGAAGAATAAGAAGATGAGAGATATTTACGTTAAATTTCTTTTTCATTAAATAAAAATTGCTAAAATTAAGGTAGAATGATTTAAATTCAAAATAAATAATTAAATAAATATTAAATTTAAATTATATGTAATTAATAAGATATGCCTATCGGAAGAGATAAAAGGGTAAGATGGTAAAAAATAAAATCGGAAACCACCAGATCACCACCATAAATGATGTTTTTTGGGTAAAAATGAAATAAAATCACAACCTCCAACATTATTGTAATTGGGTTAATTAAACCGGTTATTAGTGTACTTAATTCTTGTTTTTATTTTATTTACTTCTAAAAATTAAATAAGTTAACTCACCATTTTCATTATTTTATAATCTCCAATTATTATTGTTTATAAACCTGACTAAGTTTTAATACTAAAGTCCGATTTGCTAACTTTATTTTTGTTTAGTTTTCAAAATTGAAAATTAAGCTTTGATAACTATTTTTTTAAAATCTTAGAATATTTTAAAGATGTTTTTTAGTTTTAAAAATTTGATTTGGATTATAAAAGTAGAATATAAAAAAATATGTTGTTAATAAATATTCTTAATTTTAAAAATAAAAAATAAATCATTATTACGCTAGCTATATATGATTTGAGGTTATGAATGGCTATTTGGATTTTAAGGTTAATTTAGAAAAATAGATCTAACTTGAATGAGATGAAATTCAATGAAAAAATAATTTTAAATTCAAAGTCATACAAATAGTAAAAAATCTTGAGAAAACTCATAACCCAAAATCGAAGGAAATTTTTCCATAACCTCCATTTAGACATCTCCTCCATTCTTATAAGGTCGAAGGTTTGACTCTTCACTCCCTCAATTTAATGTAATATATCAAAAAGAAAAAAAAATCAAATTCATATCTATTTTATAAAATCATCAAAAATCTTATAAAAATTTCATCTTTCATGGATGTGATAAGAAGATAAAAATGATATATGTTTAATCTTAAATACAAAATGATAATCACCATTTATTTTTTTAAAAAAAAAAACCTCATTATTCCCTTTTAGAATTGGGCTGTATGTCTGGCCCAAATCAAACCACTTCAGATTTGGCTGAAGAGACCACATGGTCCACATATGACATTATCCTTTCCCAGATTTTCTGATGACCCAATGAAGATAAAATAAAATTTAGGGAAATCAAAGTCTTCTATAAAAATTAAGAAAAATCAATTAAAAAAAACCTTGAAAGAGATTGTATAGAAAATTAAACCTTGATCTTCAAATTTTCATAACAAAAAAATTCACACATTCACTTTTAGAATTTGAAGAAAGTCACTAAAAAATCTAGTATGAAATGACTCTATTAACGATGTTTAAGGAATGAATTTGAATTAAAGTCATACAAATAGTAAATCTTGGAACTCTAACCCAATCGAAGGTTTTTCCATACCTCCATTTGACTCTCCTCCATTCTTATGACTCTTCTTCACTCCTTTAATGTAATTCAAAAAAATAGTAATCTTAAAAGGGGGGGGGGGGACAAAGGGATTAACATTGATTTTTTTTTAAAACTTTCATGGGGAATAAATTCAATTTGATTGAAGGAACGAGAAAGAAATTATCCTTTTCCAGATTTTCTAAAAGCAGATAACAATTAGCAACTTGTGAACAATTATATATGGAGATCCATGAAAGACTGTAAATTAAGAGCTCAAATTTTGAAAATATCCATACACATAAGGAACAAAACACTAACAATAATTCATCAAATCAAACACGATTAATAAAGACTGAAAATACTCTGGTTTTGATATACTCTTTGAAGGAGCCGAGTCGAAGGTCCTCCTCATACTTCATGTAATTTGAAAAAGATTATTGATAAAACTTTCATATTGATTGAAGGAACGAGAAAAAAAAAAAGCATAACGATTAGCAATTGTGAACAATTATATATGGAGATCCAGAAAACTAAAAGAGTCAAATTTGAAAATATCCATACACATAAGGAACAAAACATAACAATAATTCATCAAATCAAACACAATTAATAAACAGACTTAATTTCCTCACTTTTTTTTTCGAATTTGATTTAAGGCTCGTTTAAAATAAATTTTAGAAGAATCTAAAAATACTTTTGGGCTAAAAAAACTTCAGAATTTTATCCCATAAATATTTTAGACCATAAAAAAAATTATTCCAAACGAGCCGATACAACAGATATATCAATCGCAACAACAACAAACACAGTCTAGGCAACATTCACAAGTCTCGAAGCAGCAGAAACAGCAACACAGTGCAAATATACTGTAAAAAATAGTATAATTACATTAACAAAATTAATCAAGGAAAAATTAATGATTAAAAAGAGAAAAGAAAGTTAAAATGTTTTTTTTTTTTTTTTTTTTTTGGGGGAAACTAACCAAGCATAGAGAAAGCCTTTCTCTTCATGGCGTCTCTGGACATGTTCAACGTAAGTAACGTAAGAGATCTGTTGTTCTTGTGGAGGACCATACATTTTTCTTCTTCTTCTTCTCTCAGAAAGCTGATGGTTTCGAAGATTCAGATCGAGTTTTCCTTATTCAAATGGGTACTGAAAGTAGCCAGGAAAACGTGAATTTATTTTTTTTATTGGTCAATGAGTGAAAAATTTTATATTTTTTAATGTTTATTTAATCTATCACGTTAATTAAGATTAGGTGGAAATTAATATAGAAAATAGTAAATGTTTTTAAATATTTTTAAAATGATATTTATTATATTAAGATACTATTAATCCCATTTTGAGATTGGTGGATGTCTGACATATGTCATTTTTGAAACATAATTTTATTGTTATTTCTTAAAATATTAATTTTAAAAACCCAATTAGTATTTTTTTTTTAGGATATAATATGTTGTTTTAAAAAAAAAAGTGTGTCAATTTAAACTTAATTTTTTATTTTATAATTTTATCCATTTAAATCTTCAACTTTCAGGAGTGGTTCAATTAATATCTTTTGTTAGTTGAATTATTATTAATATTATTTTGATTTATAGTTTTTTTTTTTTTTTGAAGTAATTTTGATCTATAGTTAGGTATGAGTGTTTATATATTTATATCTTTGTTTCATTGAAGGTATAAATTGAAACATTTGAGATAGTTTAACGTTTAATTAATAGGGTAAACTGTAAATAAGGGCACTCTGATTTTAATCAAAAGCATGAGCACACCTGTAGTTTAAAAATGATAAATCACTCCCCTTAATTTCAAATTATGTCAATGAAGCCCCTATCATCCAACATCATTAACTTTATTTTAGTCATAACTTCTTCATTTGAACTCCTATTTAGATGATTCAAGATGTTTTAAAATTCTTATTTCAAACTTTTCGTTATACACACTTCAAAATCATACATAAATAAAAGAGTTCATTATCATCAAAATATTAATTTAAAAACAATATGAATCACAATTAAAAAAATCTAAAATATTTTATTTTATCCGATTAAAATAAGACATACTAGATATGTAACAAAACAACAAAATAGCATCAACAGTATCTTCAATTTTCAAATTAAAAGGTAAGATATAATTTTTTTTTTTTTTTTTTTGGGAGGTGAGAAAAAAAATGACAATGTCTGGAAAATGGTGCAGAGAGGAACCACAATAATTGTACAATATCATGGTCCTTTGAAAAGGGAGACTGACTTACAAAGTTGCAGTCAGGTAAAAGGTAAGCCCATATTCAGATTTCAACAGTTGCCTTACTTGCTTTCTTATCATCCTCTTTCTCATTCCACCAAACTTTTCTAATTTCTCATATCACAGCCATTTATTTTATTTTTATTGGATATAAGAAGAAACCATTAAATTTATTAAAAATCAATTAGAATAATAATAATAGGAAATTCAATTTATTGGTGTGGATGTAAACTTTTTTTTAGTATATATTATTGGGACAACATTGATTGATCTCATGAACATGGATTTAGTGTCAAGGAATAAATAAATAAGTAAATATTAATTTAGCCCTCATAATGTAATGCAATTATAAATTCCATCTAGTTTATTTATACTTGTATGTTTTAATTATTATTTAAAAATACATTTTTATTTTTCTTGTATGACATTAGTAATTCTTAACAAATATATTCTTAATTGTGTACCATGTGTTTTAAACTACAAAGATATCATATGTATTCATCACACAAGTGTATAAGATTTAATAGAATTTGAAATATTAACATCTAGTATAATGATAATTTTGTTATTTATTTTTGTTTTTAAAATTATACAACTAATCAATATGCTAACCTAAACATAGCTTAATTAGTTAGGCATGAAACAATTTTAACATAGGTATTAGTATGAGTATTTTTTGTCCATCAATCAACAAACACGTGTTAAACGTGAGCAAAACTTAATTAATTAGGCATCTATACCCCTCAGATCCAAGGTTCAAATCGTCACTTCCTCATATTGATGTAAAAAAAAATCAAAATCAAAACAATCATCAAAAGTGATATCTCTTCTTCCTTTTTTGGGTCTGCAGATTACATATGAGCCACATTCTATTACTATGATTCCCTCAAAAAACAACACCCTTGTTCATAATGGATAATTTCTCTCCTTCTCTCTCTCTCCCTCTCTCAATGGAGTTTTAAACTCAGTTTCTACAATTCAAACCAACATTTTAGCTTAGGAAAGAAAAGGAAAGAGAGAGAGAGACAGAGAGATTGTATTTCAAAAGAACATACAAGCTGAAAGCTGAAGCCTTTGAATATGCTTACTGAAAAGCACAAAATCCCATTCATTAATGAGATGAACATGCTAAAAAAAAAAACAGTGAAGAAAGCACACTGATTGACAGAAGAATACAGATTAAGTCAACCACATATATGGCAACCGAAAAGGCTGCTGCCCATCACACCTGTACAGAAAGTTTCAGCTGGACCCGATCGTCCAGCATAAAACTTCCATACGGCATATCAGCGAGGAACTTATGCGGTGGAATCACAAACTTGGTCATGTTAAAGAACTAGATTCCAGTACAGCAAGTTGACTTGATTGTCCGATTTCCGTAGCTCAAGTGATTAGCATGCAACTGTGCACGTGGACGTGGCCGGCTCTACTAGAAACGAAACATTAGTAATAGTAGTAGATATAGGTTCAGGACTAGCAGCCTTTTCCAGTCGCTCCCATGTCAATCTCCTCTTCTCTGCCGCTGCGATTGACCTTGAATCTGCCTCCTTCAATTCAAGCTCACAAGCAAGCATCAGTTCCTCGTCCATCTCATGAATCAACTTCCTCACATTTGAAGTTAGATTCAGTACAGCATTGTTCCAATGCTTGTGTGCATTCCGTTCAAGTGCTGGGAAGACAAGAGGAATGATCACCTGCCGGTTGTGTGTGATAAGATTGACGACATGCTCGTTGTTCCATAGCAAGTGAGCTTTTTCTGCCACCTAAGAGAATTGGAACAATTATAAAACTGTGAATGTGTTCTTATATGTTTGGAAAGACCAATGGCCAATATAATCAACAAAGACTAGGTCAGGATGCCGGGACTTGGAAATATGCCTAATTTTTTGAAATTACTCATCACAATAAGCAATATAATAATGTCACGGTCATGGTATATATTCAGAAACAAGTCCATCTGAAGCTCTTCAATGATTTTAAGAAAAGCATATATAATAACATAAGAAAAACCATCAAGCCATGTTTAGTGAAACACAATGGAAGGGAAAGCAATGATGAAAATCAGACCCTTAGAAGCTAAGAAGCAAGCAAACAAATAATCATCGATAGGTCGAAATACCTGATAATGAGAGCTATTCAGGCAGTATCCAACTCGCCGAAAGAGAGGGACCATGATCTTCTGGAACTCCGCCATACTGATCATTTCCAAAATCTCTTCTATTTCACTTAAAAACATCAGCTCTTTCTGGCTACTTGTTAAAGGCCAGTATTTTAACAGCCCCTTCAAAACTGAACAAGCCAACTTCGGATCCTTATCTATAAACTGTACAACACAGTAAGTTAACTGTTGATGATAAACACCCACTGATTTTGGTTTGTGTAGAGGAATTAGCACTTTCCATAAGAACGTCTTGTGTTCCTCTTTCAATGGCAATGCGAAACCGGTAATCACACTCCCAAAAATCTCTAACATTTCAGCAATTCCATTATGCCGCTCAGTCTCAAAAACAAAACGATACATTACATTACTAATAGCCTTCCTAATGAAAGGTCTGTGTATCATAAATTTTCCATAAACACGGTGAAGAATTGTCTTCACGCAGTCTCTCTCTCTTGGGTCATCAGAATCAAAAAGGTCAAGCAATCTCACGATAAAAGAATGATCAAGATATTTTTTTGCCACCTTTGTATCCAGAGCATTGCTACTGACAAAATGAAGGAGTAGATCATATACATTTTGCAAATGTGACCAAGCAGGGTCAAATATTGGTTCTTCATCTTCTGTCTCTCCCCCAGTTGAGATTGAGCGGGATTTGGGTGGGAACACCCTGAAAAGGTTTGCCGCACATAATTTACACACAGCTGAAACTGCCGTCTCGGTGAATTTAGCAGATCCCGAGGTAACAAAGTCAACAACATCTATCAACATTTGACGTTTAAGATCCTGCTTATCCGTATCATTCAAATCAAAAACCTCACAGCAGTAGTTCAACTTACTGAGAAATAGGTTCTGCTTCTGTGGATTTGGAACTTCTTTGAATGATAGATGAGGATCCACTGCCTCCATTCCTGCTCCAATACTGGCAGGAAAAACTGCTGAGGAAACACGTTTTACCACATTGAATTTGTTAGAAATGGCACTTCCTACATTTGTACACTGGAATACATGTCCCAAACGAGAAGTGTTGTTGCCAGAACCATTTGTTGCAGAATCTGTTGCATCTGACTTTTGCAACTTCCGAGGAAGTTTGCTTAGTATTTGCTTAAGCATGGTGAGATACTAAATGATATGGAAAACAAACACTTGGATCAACGTGGCCGGCTGATTTCAGCACATCATACGTGAACAAACTATTTTCCGTCTAAAGTTCTGCTCAAGTTTCCATGAGATACAAAAAACTCCTCTTCAAAAAGCTTTACGCCGTATCTGCAGCCATAACTTCATATTTAGGAAAAACCATTCAGCATCTACAATTCCAAAAATTCATATAGAACTCTTCAAAGCATAATTATGGACACAGTGTCTGCTAATTGAAGCTTAAACTTGAAAACACCAGAATGACAATGAGAAAAGAGGATCCCCAAAAAACATAGAAGCTTCGACCGACAGTGATTAAATGAAAACCAAGTTGACGGAAAATAATTTGAAAAGAAGAAAAAGAAAATGAACGAGCAGACCGAAAAGAGGGAACAGAGGAAATAGTTTCAAGCTCCAATGGGCAGTTAGTAAAAACACTTTTATTGAAGATCTCACGATTACTAGAAGAAATTCACGGTATAAAAGCATATCTCTTGAAGCAATTGCTATAAGCCTCCAAGATGATTTAGTACTGGACACCATGTCATAACAACTATATGGGAGGGTGACCTTGTTTGAGCTCAGCTTAGCAAACTTGTTAGATTAAAAAGCTTGATAAGTAAGCTGAAACCGAGATAAAATCGGGAGATTCACAAATTGCACAGACACTTGATTAGAATTCTTAATTGATCCAAACAAGCAAGTCTTCCAGAGACAACAGATGGTGATCAAGAAGCATTTACCCCAAAACCTCCCCCCCTACCCAGCAACCCAGAAAAGGAAGAAGAAGAAGAAATGAAAAGACTTCGTTTAAAAAAATCAAGATTTTTGGCATTTTGGCATAGAAAAAGTCACTAAACAAGTCAAGACTCAGACTATGAAAACATCAATCAAAATGATGAATTAAACCACAGATCTGGTGAAAAACAAGTGCATAACATGACAGATTTGAAGCTCACGAACAAAATGAAAGTACATTACAACAAAAAACAAACAATATTTTCTATAATCAACACATTTAAGTAATCAACAAGCTTCTGATTTCAATTGAAAAACAAAAAAAAAATACCAGATTCAACAATCAGCTCAAAACTTGAACAATCAAACAAGAGAGAGAGAGAGAGACCTGAAGAAAAAAACTTCCTGAGATGAGAATGTGAGTAAGAACATACAACAAATTGGGCTAAAAACACAAACAGAAATGGAATTCTTCTTCAGAAACCCCTCCAAAAAAACATGATATTGAGTGAAAAAAGCTTGTACTTTTACAGTAGATCAGAGTCAGAAATGAGAGTAAATTGAGGTTTAATATATGATCTGACTCTGATTTTTCTATCTTTTTTTCAACTCCAAAACGAAGGAACTTCCATTAATAAGGTCATGGAAAAGAGTTTCCTCGAATCAAGAGAATAACTTATATGGCATTTTCTGCCTTCCCCACCTCCAAAAATACAATTTTTCAGGGTACCCAGTTCACCAATTACCACCATCAGAAGTAAGAGAAAGAAAAATTATATAATTCTTTTGAAAAAAAAAATTGAAAAAGAAACCAAATGGGTCCCTCTCTCTGAGAAAAATGAAGTCAGAATATTCTTAGACAATGTTAGTTGAATTGAGTTAAGTTAGATCTAAATTGGATTTATTTTCCTTCTAATGATGAAATTAGTATTTGAAAACTGTTAGATGGCCTATTATACTATTAGCAGGACCTTTTGATTTTTAGTTTTTTTTTTTTTAATTTCCAAAACTACTCCTATTTGTTATTTCTGTTTGGTTACCGAGAAAGAGATGGAAAATTCTTTCGTTAGGGTAATTTGTCTGTGATTTACAGTATTCCATGAAGTTTAAACATAGAAGTTTAAAGCTTTAAAGTATAAACTAAGTTAGATACGACTAGGTCGAGTTATAGCTGTCTTAGTAGATATCAAGATGAGAACGAGACACGGTATGAAAAAAATTAAAAATGAATGACTTGACCATGACTCAGTTTAAAAAATTATAAACTTATTAGCTCTCTTTTAGTATATCGTCCATTATCAATCTAATTTAAATAATCGTAACTTATTTTCAGAATTCTTTAAAACATTGACTGGTAACCATGACTTTGAACCATTAGATTCCACCATGTTTTTACCTTTGACCCTAATGCCATCCTTCATTTCAAAATCTATATTCCTGTTTGTTAGGAGGGATGATGATTTTTGGAATTGGAACTTTGGAGAAATTAGAATTAGAGAATGGAATTATTTTTCATTCTAAGTTTTTGGTAGCTAGCTTATGTATTGATATATTGCTTTTAGTAGTATTGGTAATATTGTTCATTTAAAATTACCTATCTCGAAATAATTTGAATTGTTTTGATAATTAGTGATAGTAAAAAAAAAATCAAGTAATAGTAGAGATCAATTAACTTCACGAGTCAAATAATAAACTTAATTAATTTGTTTAAAATGAAAAAGATAGATATGATCAAATTTCTAAAACTTGAAATTTTGAATCTCATCTGCTTTACTTTGCAAATGAAGAATTCAAATTGGTTCAAAATCTACACCAACACCAACACCATAAAAAAAAAAAAAATAATAAATAAATAACCTTTTTTTTTCCAATAATTGTTTACCATTGTAATATTTTTTTTCATTGCCACAATAGTGGACTCCACATCCAACAAACCAAAAATTTACATTTCTTGTAGGGACAATTTTACCAAGAGAAATGGGGACAAGTCCTCCTAAATCATCTACAAAATGTCATGATCCTTCAATGAACATAATCATACTTCACAACACCATAATTTTTATTCAAAAGAGAATTACACCCAATAACCCATTTGCAATCACTTAATCAATTCAAAAGAATCCTATAAAGTATTGGAGATTTGGTAATTAGAAAAATATTGTTAGTGGGCAATATCTTAATCAAGCAAATATAGTACATTAAAGCTTTTATATATTAATTCTTACCCTTATTTTATTTTTTAATTTCCCCCTCTTTTGTTTGCTCAAAGAAGACAAAAAAACTATAGTTACCAATTCAATGGGCATTGGCTTTAATAGTGCTAGTTATGATTACAAGCATGGTTAAAACCCAACAAAGGTGATTTGAAAGTCAATCTAAATACAAAAGTGGCTTTGTTTTTATTGTCTTATTTTGCTAAAGTCTCATGCTTTGAGTGAAAATATCCATGCAATGCTTCCTATCTTCATTGATATATTAGATGTGTTGGAGTAAATGGCTTTCTTCTATCTCCTTTGGTTTCCTAGCTTTATTTGAAAATTAAAACTTTTGTTTTATTTTACTTTTATGTAAATTATTAGTGAGAGGAATCAACTTATTAACTTTTATTTTAATTGAAAAAGAAGTGGTTTAATTTAGTTTTATTGATAAAATTTACTTACAAATAACAAAAAATAGGGAAAAAATAGAGTTGAAAAAAAAACTAATAATTTAGATTGTTATTAGTTTGTTTGTATATAGTTCGATCGATTTTCATTTTTTTATAGTGTTATATTCCTTAGTCATTTGAATAGTTTATTAGAATTTTAAAAAGAAGATGATGACTTAAAAATTCTATATTAAAAAAAATCATTAAAAATATTAATAATCTTATAAATTAAATCTACAATAGAAAGGTCGTGAACATAAACAATTATCTCATAATTAATCTTGAATATAAATTTAAATAAAATCAAATCCCTTTTACAAAATAAGATCGACGAATGTGATTTTTCTTCTAACAAGAGAGGATCTTTAATTTCACCACTCTTGGAGCTAAAAACCACAAGAAACCACTCTCTCTTATTTATATATAAAAGCCCTCGTCCTCTAATTAGTTTCCTAATTATCATAAAGTATATTAATTTCTAAAAAGGAAGTTGACAAAGTTGCTAACACCTGTATGTATATAAAACATAAGGGAATGTGAGCCAACTATATTATATAAGGCTACTAATTACTAAACAATATAAATCAAAACATCATTTACTTTTATATATAAATCCCAACCCTTGTTCAAAAAAAAAAAAAAAATATATATATATATATATATATATAAATCCCAACCCAAAAAATATTTATTATTAAGATAATGGTTAAACTTGGGGTTTTATTAATTATAAAGATATATAGAGAATAGAATATCCTCTTGGTGAAAAGTCCCAAACAAAGATTGGTTGCCGCTAACTAAGACAAAATAGCATATGTCCTAGTTAAAAAGCCTTAATATATATTCTGAAAAATAAGCTTTACATAAAATCAATCTATATATTCAAATTAAGATCTTGATCGGTTCGTTCTTATCTATTGAATGGATGTCGGCTATGGTCCTTAAAAGTAAAGAGAATATTAATTTGTTTAAGCTAAGAATAATTATGATACTGAGTTAGGTAAAATTCACAAAAATATTGGTAATAAAATTGATAGATGATGAAGCTTAAGACAAGATCAAAAAAAAAATGTTAATGTTTTACGGTTAAATATTAATATTATTTTAGCATTATTCTACTTTTTATGACGAAAAGTGGGTGAAAAACAAATGAAACTTAAAGGAATAAATAAACCACAGTTAATCACATTTTCTTTGTTTACATATTAACATTAAGGGCCCCTTTCTTTGCTTTTCCCTCTTCCTTTTATTTGGTCCACCATATCTTGTTTTCTTCTTAGAACCTCTCTATCAATTATAATATGTAAGGGAATGAAACAAATACTCTTTGTAAATTTCTATATAAAACCCAACAAAATGAATAGAGTAGTTAAAAAACAAGAATTTTATTCTAAATTTATGATGATATCTCTTCCAAGGCACTCCATTGAAGATCTAAAGTGGATATAGCTTAAGCTAGAGGTTCTTCTCTCTTTCAACTACCTTTTTTTTTAAATTGAAACTTGTGTATATGTAAAGATAGTCATTCATTTTTTATTTTATAAAATGAAATATTTTCGTATCGATTCCCTTTTTTGTGAAAGAAAATTGGATTATTTATCAAGTTAATTATATACTCACGACTAACAAGTAATTGATTGTAAATATTGCTACCAAATTTTGAATTAGTAATTTTAAGGAAAATCATTTTTTATCTTTAGAATTACTTTTAATCTTTGAATTTAAATATAATTTAACTGAACCATAAACGGTTGGAAAAACATGATTAATGTTTGAGTTGGTTGGAATAAAACTCCAACATACCTATGTTTATAATGATTTTATATGGCTTATTATAAGATAACCAAACGACAGCGATGTTGACAATGATGTTTGAAAGCCCCTCGAATAGTCACATACGATGTCGGTTAATTGAATGAGATACATCTTTCCAATTGTTAGTTAGAGGTAATTATTTTCAATGGTTACAATGATAGTGTTAACGTATATATTAAAGTTGTCAATTAAGATATTGTAATTGTTAAGAAATATAATTAGGGTTTGTTATATTGTATAGTTTGTAGATAGAGTGCCCATTACTTGTAAGCCAGGTTTACTTATTCAAATATTGTATTGCGTAGTAAATCAAATGAATTACATTCTCAAATCTTTAGTTTACATGGATAAAGCTAAAAAGTTCTTAGTTTTGTTTAAGAGTTGGAAGTGAATTCGTTCGGGTTGGGTTCAGTTCAGGTCTCGATCAAAAGTGACCATTTGTCGACACCACCTCATGAAGAACCGCCGCCGCCAAAGAGTGGAATGGTCGAGACAAAACACCGCGTTGGAGCCCCACGCGCGCCAGGTTCTTGAACTCAAGTCGAGTCTTTCAAGCCGGAGCCTGGTTTGATCGAAATATCTCCGGTAGTTCCGTGGTGGTTTTGGGTTCAACCGGCAGAAGAAAACAAGAGGTGGTCAAAAACAAAGACGAATTTGGGTTCAATTCTTTTTTTTAGAGTTTTTGCTTTTGCTTTGGGTTTTGTTATTTGTTTACTATACGTTTTGATGGTGACAAACCGATCTTGTGGAGATGAAACCCACACTAGTGGATTGATTCATTCAATGTCTCGAATCACGTATGATAAGTTGATAGAACCAAATATTTGGATGGTCTAAGACCATTCGTTTATATCTTTTGAGTATTGGTCTGTTCGTTCATTTGACTGATCGCCATTAATCGATGCAACTCGAGTCAAATGGTTAGAGAAGACGCCGCTTGTTTTTGCAACACCAAACATTGATAGTAGTATGATTGGGATGGCACTATTGTGATTCGGGAAGCTATAATGGATACTTGAGTTGGAATTCGAGGAAATGGAATATATCAGATTTATGAAACTTCCCAATTGGTTTATATACGTAAAGGAGAGAGATCCGCTATCGATTGCTTATGGATATTAAGAAAACCCATGAAGAGCTAAATTTGTTGCTTCCATTTAGTTCTATGTAACGTCCAACAGAGACAACGGGAAAAGTTGAATCATGTATTTTAGGGACTCCAGCATTTGAATCTTCTTAAAACAAAAATCATGTCTAGCTAAAGTTGCCTAGGAGGCTCTTTAGAATTCTATTTAGAATACACTGATAGATGACTGAAGCTTAAGATAATACTGAGACAAAAAAATACCGAGGTAATGGTGGGTAGGCGTGGATCGTGACAAGGGATATGATTTGAAGAACGTAGTTTGTCATTATTGTCATACACCGTAATATATGAAGAACGGTGTTTATAAGATCAATAAAAGGAAGCAAATGATGTCGCATCCACCAATTAATTTGACGTAATAGGTCGAAAAAACAAAATGAAACTTCAAAGGAAGAAATCCTAACCAAGCAACAGTCAATCACATTTTCTTCATGTTTTACTTTAACAGATGGATCTACCCTTTCTTTGCTTTGGGGAAGTTTTTCTATCGTCCTTTTATTTGGTCCACCATATCTTGTTTTCTTCTTTAGCAACCTCTCTATCAGATTATAATATTCGGTAAGGGACTATGAAATCAAGAATGCTCTTTGCTAAGGATTTCGGAAGAGGTATATAAACAACCACATGAGAGATGGAAGTAGACCGTGAAAAGTTTAAAGAAACAAGAATTTTATTCAAAATTTATGAAAAATTGGATAGAAAGTACATCTATCCTAGGCATCAACATTGAACGGGATCATAATGTAGGACATTGCATCGGGGAAGTATAGCTAGAGTCTTATTCTTCCTCCTCAATTTCATACAAACTTTGGGGTGTTAAAATATTTTGAAACTTGTGTATATGTAAAAGATATTTTCCAAAGGAAATTCATTTTTTATTTTATATAAAACATGACCCCAATATTTTCGTATCAGAGATGTGCCTTATTTGAAGAACCATGAAAATTGAAATACTCACGACTAAACAAGTAATTGATTAGTAAATATTGTCAACCTACTATAACATTAAGCTGAATTAGTAATTTTAAGGAAAGATCATTTATTATCTTTAGAATTAACTTTTAATCTCTTGAATTTAAATATAATTATGTTTATCACGATCTACAATGAATCGAACAGGTTGGAAAAACATGAAGTGGATTCAACTGTTTGAGTTGGCTTGGAATCAATGAAACTATTACAATCAAGCTCTCCATATTGCTAAACATGTTTTTCTGAGCATACTAAACACATTGAGGTTGATTTCATTTTGTTCAGAAAGATACAATGGGGCGATCTACTGGATATGTGAAGACGGAGAACAATTAGGCCACATCTTTCAAAAGCTTTGAATGGACCACGTATTGACTATCTTTGTAACTGAATGAGATAAATCTTTCCAGATTGTTAGGTTAAGATAATTAGGTTTGTTATATTGTATAATTTGTGATAGAGGTAAGGCCATATACTTAAAGTCTTAGTTAGACAATTAAGATATATATTAGTGGCGTAGTAAATGAAAGAATTACACTCTCAACTCTTTAGTACGTAATTAAGTGTTAGTTGTCAATTAGCTTTAATATACGTTAACACTATCATTGAAAACTTTAATATATACATTAATAGATAAGATGCAATTGTTGGATGTGGTAGTCATACAAATGAACGGATTTCAGCGCAACTGTGACTTTTCACATAATGGCACGATGAAATGATGTATCCCTCGAAAGAGTAGTTACATAGTCAATAGGTATCACTATGAGATGTTTCATTTGGAATAGAAGTAGTTATTTACTAACAGACACATCCTTCTACAAAACCTACATTTAAAAGTCATGATTAAATGCCTATAAATATAACCCCCCAAATCATTATTCAAAAGTAGAAAAAATTAAGATGGAGACAAATTCATAAAATTTCTCTCTTCTATCTTACTATGCCTAATTAATTCCAGAAGAATTTTGTTCATAAAATGGATCACTCGTCAAGATTAATTAATTACAATTGTCGTTTTAATCTTGGAAAAAGTGTTGTATCTTGGGAGACATACGCTCATTTTACTATAAGCATCGTGATAATTAGCGAAATATTATCTTAAAGAGATTTGCTTCATGCATGATTTACTTCATCATAATCTCCTTCTTCAAATTTTTCAATTACAATATTTAATTTATAATTCAATCTTATTTTCCAACATGCATCATATTCCCATCATGAACTTAAATAACTGATGCACTTGGACTTTTTGATATAACAGGACTAAAAAATTGTTTGGAAACTAACCAATAAAACATTTAAAATTTAATCATATAAACACTCAAAACTCAATTATAAAATTAGGTTAAAAAGAGCTTAAACCCTAACCCTAAATGTTCGATCCAAATGCTAACCTGAACATAACTCAAGTGGTTAGCTGAAAATTTGAGTCTTCTCTCTTTCAATTATTTAATGTAATATCCAAACAAAAAATATCAATCCATAAAGAAAAGAGAGCACTCCAAAAAAAAAAAACCCAATCAAGATTAATAAAAATAGTCTCTTCTAATTGAAGTATTGGACTGCGAACAAAATCCCACATTGATTAGGAGGGGGGATGATCATGGGTGTATAAGGAGAAGAACACATTTTCATTGGTATGAGACCTTTTGAGTGAAACCAAAAGTAAAGCCATTTGGGTCTAGATCAAAAGTGGACAATATCATACCAATGTGGAGTTGTGGAGGTCCGTTATCCTTTTACAAATGGTATCAGAGTCATGCTCTGATCCCAACCATGTGGATGGAATCCTTGGGTATCAAACAAAGTGAGAAGTCTCAGAGATCCGATCCGTGGTGGGCTCTATCGGACAAGTGGTGCACTCCGGAGGAAGGAAGTTGGCCTAAATAGAGTGGATGGAGGGGAGACTCAGTGGTACTTTGTTTGAGGGGAGGATTGTTGGACTGCAAACAAAATCCCACATAGTTAGGAGAAGGAATGATCATGGGTGTATAAGGGGAAGAGCACACATCTCTATTGGTATGAGGCCTTTTAAGTGAACCTAAAAGAAAAGTCATGCGAGCTTCAAAATAGACAAAATCATACCAAATATAGAATTGTGGAGGTCTGTTGTCCCTTTACATGAAGAACTCCCATATATAAATTGGCAAATCTCCATTGATATTAATTTTAGGGATAAATACAAAACACACCCCTGCACTTTGGGTTATTGTTAAATCATACCCCTACACTTTTTTTTGTCATATAATACCCCTACATTTTAGTAAAATTGCAAATTACACCCTTCAATCGATTAGTTTTAACAAAATTTAGACACATCTATATTATACGCATACCATGTGTTATAAAACCATTAAAAATTTCAAAAAACTTGAACATTTGAGTGTGATGTATAGGTTTTACACCTTAATTACACAAGAATTTATTCTAAAATTCTACACGTCTTTCAAAAAAAACTTGTTTTTTTTCATGAAATCATAATACATGACATACGTAGAATATAAATATATCTCAATTTCATTAAAACTAATCGGTTGAAGGGTGTGATTTACAATTTTACTAAAGTACAAGGGTATTTTATGACAACAAACAAAGGTATGATTTAACAAAATCCAAAGCGCAGGTGAATTTTGCATTTATCTCTAATACTAAAAAAAAAAATGCCCCCACAATTCTAAAGATGTTAATAATATCAAATTGATATGTACTGTCAATACATTATTCAAAATTTTCATATCTGGGACTTGTACCCATTTTTTTAGTACATCTTCACTTGTACTATTATTATTTAAAAAAAAAAATCTGATTCACATTTTTTATGATAAGATAACAAAGTAATTTAATTCCCTAGGGTAACAATCAAAATTTAGAGTCTCATGATGTTATAATTTTTTTTTTCATTTTATTTAGTTTTTAAATATTACACCATAAACGTCAAAAACGAAGTTTAAATCTGCAATTAAATATCAACTAGAGTATAGTTTAAATTATTAGACATTCGTTCTCTTCTTTTAAAGTCAAAAGTTCGAGATTCCTCCAACCGACCACTTAAATTAACTATCTTACCATTTATAAATCGATTAAACTATTATTTATCATGTTTATTTCCCCCATAAAATTAACCTTAGAAGTTACAAATAATAAGAAGAAAAATCAAAGAGAATTCAACTCCTGAATCAGAGGACATAGAAGCAAGTGATGGACATGTGGTAAGTGTTTGGATGTTTGCAACGTGTCAAAATACGATTGGATAAAATTTTAAGAAGAGAGAGAGAGAGAGAGAGAGAGACAGGATCATATGGCTCGCAAATGAGTAACTGCAAATACCAGTCTAGTTTGCCAGCACACGGTTTTTGAAATGTACCTTCTCTTTGATAAATTATCATCTACGGTCGGAAGTAGAGTCACATATTAGACTTCAAATAATGGTATGTCTCTCAACTCAAGTCATAAGTCATCATATCTCAATTCTTTTTTTTTTTTATGGGAGAAATGGTTTTTTTTTAAGTTCAAATTAAGAAAATTGCAGGTCGATCATCAAATTATAAAAATATTAAATATATAAACTTGGAAGAAATAATTTCTTAATTAATATTTTTTTTATAGACACATGATAATATAAATGGATCATTTAATTGAATACTTAAAAAAAAAGATTTTGCACATATAGCTGAAATTTTTCCAATATTTATTAAAAATAACAACTTAAAAAGTTATTTATAAAAATAGTAAAAAACTCAAATTCGGGCAAAAAATATTATAAAATTGCCACTAGTTCACCTAAATAATCATTAATTCCACGCATAGGTAATCATTGGTTTTATTGATTCACTATATTAAATGTTATTTCGATTCACTATATCAAATGTTATTTAACTTGGTAATCAGTGATTATCATGTGATTATTAGGTATAAGTTATCACTGATTACCTAATAAGTTATCACTGATTACCTAATAAGTTATTACTTCCAAGTTATCACTAATTTTTTTATTCACTTGAAGGAGGGTTTTTAAAAAACTGTTATATTTGCAAATATTTTTAAAAACTGCTAGATTTATAAATACTAAAGAAAATTTTGTCACGCAATGAAATTTCCCTTAAAAAAACCTATCATTCTCTAAAGAATAAAACTTGTCTCCTCACTAATATGGAGAAACTCCTCCTAATTTATATATGTGTCATATCTCTATTAGATCATATTTATTATAGTTAATAAATATGTAGATCATACTATTAATAAACTAATCTCCTCACTAATAGAGATATAACACGTATGCAAGTTAGGAGGAGCTCCTCCACACTCGTGAGGCGCCAAGTCTTATTCTTCTCTTAATATGAGATAATTTCATGTACTTCGATTCGATTGTACATCGTAGATTTTTATACTTCTCTCATTAATTATATATCATGTGTATTTAATATTATTAATAAATAAAATAAGTAAATAAATAAATAGTAGGTCCATTATCTTCGAACCACTTTCACATGTTTTATTTTGAGCCCCCTTAATATACAAAGAAGACTATCAATTACGATTTTGCTTTATATTTCTATCTTCAATCCAATTTTTTACCCGTAATATTTTTTGGAGAAAAGGTTATTTGTAAACTTATGTCTTCAATTTCTTTTTGCATACAAATAATTATCGAATAATTAAAAAAAAAAAAAACTTATTAGAATTTTTGAAAATTTTAAGGTAGATAAATAATTGTGAGTAAATATAAGATTAATATAAATGAATTAAAAAAAAAATTGTCATAGATAGGGGGTGGGCTGGGGTTAACGTTGAATAGAGAAGTATAGTCCTTGTCCCCATTCTTCTTAAAGTCAGCATAGAAAATAAGCCCATATTTGAATACGGTATTAAAAAATAATTGTTCATTTTTTTAGAACAAAAATTTAGTACAAATATAATATTTGAATGATTGACTTTATTAATGCTTAAACTCATATTTTAGTGATGCTTTTAGTTTTTTTATAATCGATCTTTAAAGGAGAGGGGATTTTGACGAGGGTGGGAATATAAGGAGTAATTTTTGTTTCTACTAGATATATTTTAAAAAATAGGAGTTTTTAAAATATTTATAAATATAAGCATTTTTAAAAAAAGATTTACAAATATAGAGATTTTAAAACCCCATGCAGGACGAGAGATAAAGGATAAGGGGGGGGGGGGGGGGGGGCATAAAATAATCGATGATTCTTTCTTCAATTTAAAATATCGTGAATGGATAGTTCTAATCGGCGATTACTAGTGGGGGTAACTTTGTAATATTTTAGCGCAATTTAATTTTTCTGATTTTGCAAATATGTTTTTTATTCTATTTTTACAAATATTGAATATATTTTTGCTATTTTTGCAAGAGCCCCTATTTTAAAAATATTTAAAGTATTTTAAAGTAACTAAAACATAAAGTCTAAAGATATTTTAACGTATTTTGAATCGCTCGAAACGAATAGAAAAAAAAATCATGAGGAAAACAAAGCTTTGATATCTATCTTTCTTAATGAACCTTGACACACAAGGTAGATGAAACTTATTATGCTCCTTATTTTTTTTCATTTAGTATTTATTTTAAGAGATTCAAGATACGTTAAGATATTTTTAGAATACTACAATTTAAAACACTGAAAATAAAAGTTAAAATTTAAATTTCCATTATATAAAAAATAGAGACTATAGCTTTTATTGAGCTTCTATCATACCAAATCATTTTTTTTATTAATATATTTTTAGAGTACTACAATTTTAAAAAACATGTGTTGATTGAGTTTAATAGTTAGATGAGGGAGAAAAAAGAATATTATTCTTGATTTTTTTTTCAATTTATTTTATCATTTTTATAAATATCAATTCATAATATACTTTTTTTTTTCAATATTTAACCCTTCATCAAAAGATCATTAACCTAGACAGCTTCTAGCATATGCTCAACAAGCACACAATTCAATAATCCATATTCTCATTTATTAAAGCAATGAAATTAGAGTTGTCTTGAGCCCTAAAGTTCAACTTCTCTCCATATATAACCCAAAGATTCACATGTAAAAGTCTCCAATATTGCTTTGAACAACAAAATGGTTCTTAAAACTTGCCTAAAACTTCAACTTCTAAATCAATTCTTCCTTTGACTTTGCCTTCATTAGGGAAGGCTTGGAGAGGATAACTATTGTATAAAAATTCAGCACATAGCTCGAAATAAGAGAGAATTTTCCAACTTTTAGCACATTCAAAATTCACTAGATTCATAGCTAGTATTAAAAGAAATAAATTGATTTATTAATTTTTTTAAAAATATAATCCAAACCCATGAACTAAATTCGAGCTTCTGAAACTCATTTCATATAGATTCAAACATATGTTATACAAATCTAGACTTCACAACCGCATTTTCAAATACAATTCAAATAAAGGTAGGGGTCACCCTAGAATTCTATTTAGGGGAGGAAAATATTTTATAAAACTATTTCTAGAAAAACAAATGGAGGTACACTACAAAAAAAAATTAGGAAAGTCGGCAAAAAAATGGCGGCGAAATTCAAAGCGCTGCCATTGAGGGGGAAATGCCGGCGAGAAATTGAAAATTTTGTCGACATTATTGTTTTGGATAGGAAAGGCCGGCAAATTTTAAGATTTCGCCGGCCTTTTCTAAGGCAATGCCAGATTTCGCCGGTATTGTTTTTTCTAAAAAAATATATAGTAATTTATTTTATTAAAATATAATTTTAAAAAAAATAACAAAGCCAGAGAAACTTGAGTTTCGTCGGCTTTGTTACTTAAGAGGTTAGCCCATGGGCTTTGCCGGCGAATTTCGCCGTCGTAGCCCCTGGGCTTTAAACAAATCCACCCTAGGCTTACCAGCGATTTTCTCCCCCAAAATTTTCCTTTTCTCTTCCTTTCTCCCCTCCTCTTCCTCCGGTGGAAGCCATTATTTCCAGCCAAAAAAGTGAATTTTTTATTTGTTTCTTTTTCATTTTACTATTATAAGATTTAGATGAGTTATTTTAAAGATTAATGCCCAAAATCTATTGTTTATACATATTAGGTTTTTTTTAAAAAAAATCGGGGCTTTATGATTTTGCTTACAATTCTTTATTAAATAGATAATTTTAGATAGAAATGAAATAGTTGTCTATGTTATTAAGGTTTTATTTGTTAAATGAGGGATTTAACTTAAGTTAGGGCTTGAAATAAAAGTTGGGGTTTTTTATTTTTTTAGTTTAATATTTGATTGAAATTAATAATAAGTGTTTAAATCAATTAAATTTGAATGTTCTTAGGTGTTTTATATGTTTAATTTGAGTTATGAAGTGAATTTTTCATAATTGTCAATGTTAGGAATTGAGAATAAGAATTTGGAAAACCATAAGTATTTAAATCAATTTAATTGTATGATTTCATTTAGTTTGATTTAGTTTATGGTTTATTTAAATTTACCATAGTGACTTATGGATAATTTATATTTTTTATTTAATTTAGTTTGAGGTTTATAAAAATCAATATAACTTATATTTTTTAGTTTGGGGTTTATAAAAATCAATTTAATTTATATTTTTTTTATTTAATTTAGTTTAGATTTAAGTCAATTGAATTTTTGTATTAACTTTAGTTTATAAACTAATTATTTCATATGTTGAATTTTTTAGGGACCCTTAATTGAAGTCATCTTACATAAAGCATTATTCATTTGAATATTTTTAAATAAATCGTTATAGTATTTTTTGGGTATGGCTATCTGCAACAAAGTTAGCCACACATATAAACTTGTCATTTTTTTTTTGTTATTTCACATCTTGGGTAGCACACATATAAAATTTTGTCATCTCAATTTAGTTATTTATGTATTTCATTTTTACATTAAAGAAAATTATCCATACAATATAAACTAGTAATTATGCTTTAAAAAAATTTGTAAATATACCCAACTTTTTCAATTTTTACATTAAAGAAAGGATGATTACAAATAATCTAGTATTATGCTTTAAAAATATTTGTAAATATAACCAATTTTGAGCGGCTGAATCGGTGATTAGCATTGAATTACATATGTTTACATAAGTGATTCACATATTAATCCATTAAAATTTATTATATCTACAATTAATTTTAAACAATAATATATTTATAAATATTGCATCAAAATTTACTACTAAATAAAACTTCTCTTAAGATACAACCTAGATCCGTCTCTAAACATAGATTACACAAATCATTAGTAACCTCTAGCTACCTAATCTCGAACTAAACAATATCTCCTACCGAACCCCTAACAAAAAGAGAGAGTCTAGTTTGGTTAGATTAACGAAAAGAGACAACTCCACTTTTGAGGGTTATGCACTTTAATTTTTGTAAAAGTATACCCACGATAAGATGTCTAAATTCTTGGGCTCCTTCATATGGATAACCACGTGATGGGCCAACCTAGATCTCATTTCCCTCCTCAAATGATAATTATAATTTAGAAAATAATAATAATAACAACGATGATCAATGAGATGAAAAAAAATAAAAAATATCAATAATAAATAGTAGTGTAAACAACTACAAACTTAATTCATAAAGATAGATAGTGTCACAGTGAGACAAACGGCAATGAGAATTCAAGGCAAAGTAATGTATAACACTTATATTTATATTCTAGGTATGTCGTGTATTATGATTTTATGAAAAATAACAACAAAAATTGACAGATGTGTAGAATTTTATAATAAACTCTTTATATTAATAAGATTTAAAACCTATAAATCACATTCAAATAATCAAATTTTTCTAAATTTTTAATGGTTTTGAAACACATGGTATGTATATAATATAGATTTGTTTAAATTTCGTTAAAACTAATCAATTGAAGAGTGTCATTTACAATTTTACTAAAGTACAAAGGTATTTTATGATAATAAAAAAAATGCAGGGATATGATTTAACAATAACCTAAAATGTAGGAGTGTATTTTATATTTATCCCATATTAAAATAAATTTTTTCTCAGTCTAATATCTTTTTTTATTTAGAATAGTGAGAAAGGTAGAGACGAAACCTAACAAATCAGTGTGAAAACACATCGATAAATTGTCGGATTCATAACTTCATAGTGTAAATATTCTTACATCTTCACTCATAAACATTAAATTTAAATAAAAATAAATAAATAAAAACAATCATAAGTCGAGATGTGAGTAAATTATATAACTATGAAATGCAGGTATGGGTTTTCTCGAGGGAGGTTACATTCTTGAGCAACCCGAATCTTACACTGATCTTTGGTTCATTTTACTTCAAGAAATAACAGAGCCTTCAAAGGGTGTGTAAAACTGCCATTTTTACACTTCCTCTTAGTAATTTTCTTATGTTTTAATTATAATTGTAATTTTCACAGCTCCAAAAATTTTATATGGTCTTCAGAAAGAGGTTTTCATTGCGAAAAAACAGACAACGAAGAGAAAAATATATATATATATATATATCTCAACCCTTCAATTAAAGCAATCTTCTCGAAACCAAACATTTAGGCAGGCTGTGGGAGCAAGAGAGAGCCGGGGGGAGGGAGGAGAAAGTGAGAACTAATTACAATGAGACTTTCTTTCTTTCTTTTTTCAATAAAGATGGAATGAAAGAACATATTTATAAGAGAGAAAAATATATAATATATATCCGAGAAGTGAAAGCAAGAATTTCACACAACCGTGGATGATATTGAAGAGAGTTTGTTCTTTCTGATACAACGGGAGCTTACACACTATGATCGGTTGAAATAGAACCCAGAGTCCCAAAATTGTTGCCCCGTTTAGGCCTCCACTCTGTTCTTCCTCTCACAATCTCAGCCCCATTCTCGAATCGAAGCAAATGATTGAACTCAACATTGCCAGAATTTGCCAAAGTGCCCATGTCCGTGCCAGTGACAGTGGTGAGAGACTGCAGCACACTGTCCCTCCCACACTCCCTCCTGTACTCCAAAGTCATGGCAGAGAGTTCATGGCTCTCTAATATCGGCACCGGGGCACTCTTTTGATCACCAATCAAACAGAAATTACAATGCTTTAGAAAAACAGTAATTGAATAATTTTTGGAAGAACATACTAGAAAACGATAAAAACACAAATGAATAAGAATCTCCTTGTGCACATGGACAGATGTAAAGGCACAACCATGTGACTAGCACAAATGATATAATACATTTAAGAAATAATTATTGAAGACATCGAATCCAAAAAAGAACAAAATGCAAACAAGACATTGCAAAATCTGGAAAATATCCATCATTTCAACCACTCTAAGAGGTTATTTCTATCTAGGGTATATTTAACAGGCAAAATGAGATGACCTCATCAGCCGGTCCCCCCTCCAGTAATTAATCAGCACCTAGATATAAATTCTAAAGCTCACATCATTTGCTTAGATAGAGAAACACACATCAACACTTACTAGTTGATCGAAAAGTCCCCCACCCTCCCAAATATATCTACCTTTTAAACACACAAATGTTATCAATAGTATGCCCCTCATCAATAACTTATTACTGCACCACAAACTGCCTACAAGACAATACACTCAGATTGTGAATCTATCTCATGCTTAGCGATTGAACTCAAGGATATAGAGAAGGGGAAGGATGAGACGTTGTTAACATGATTACGTAGAATATTTACCTCAAAAATCCAGCCAATGTACTTCACATTATTAACATGCTGGTTGACATCTAAATCACTCCATTTAGGCTGCAGCTTAGGAATGTAATCAGTGTGAGAAGCAATGTCTAAGCAGATATAAGAGAATCCAAGAAACTATAATTAAAAAATATTCAAGGGACAAAATGGTAGCACTTAAAAAAAAAGCTGAAACCCAAAACAACAAGAACCTAGAAAAACATCCAGTAACACTTATTTCCAAAAAAAACATTTGCCAGATAAATCAAAATGAAATAACTTACAGTCAAACCAGTTCGAACATAATCAGCTGTATCATCATCAACTTTTGAAAGTTTCCTGCTATCTTCCCCAACAACAGGAGCAGTATTCATAAAATATGGCTCTATTTCCCTTCTCACTTCTTCAGGAATCTTTGATAATTTTCTTGTCTGTTTATTCATCATTACCCAGACACTTCATATTACAAAAACAAATCTATATCAGTAAACTTTGACCAATAAACAAGTCATGTTGCTTAATAATAGAAAAGGACTTGAAACAATAATCCATAACTCAATGCATAAATCAGTTAGAATTTGGATTAGAAATCCATTTTAACTTAACCCAAATCTGCTTCTATTCTTTGCGGTACACACAAGAAATTTACAAGTAATTTGAGCAGTTTCATACCCATAACCCAAAACATCCGATCATTGATAAAATCAAATTTGGCTCAACTTTATAATTTATGGGTGGAGAGGCAAAACATGCATGAAAGGGAACCAAAAATTTCATGAGAAAGGAAGAAGCCTACCTGGAAGCTCTGGTCAAAGTTTCACCAGTTCTGCAATCATGCACAAGCCAATCACGACGCATGCAATTCTTACCAGAAGCACTGACCCAGGTGTCTACTTGAACAGCATCACCCCTGTAAGCATAACAATCTCCATCTCATAAATGAAAGTAATAAAAACACCTAGATTACCATCAGCTTCAAAAGTTTTCACATGAAAAAGACATAAATAATTGAGAACACTTCAGTGACTACTCTGCATGTGTAAAGTCTCATCTTTTTTTTTTAATCACCTATTGTTGGAAGTGGATGTGGGTGAGGGTTTGATTAGGTTAGATAGTTGCAAGGAACGCTGTCAAAGTAGTAAGGTAGTCAAAGGAGATAAGAAAATGAAAAACAATGCCAATTATCAGATTAAACTGATATTCTACTCAATAAAATCATAAATGTAAAGCAACTTGAGTCTTGATCTGTAAAAGCTCATACTACAGGGAATAACTAAAATTTACCAAGTCGGATATCGGTCTACCACAATCTGCATCTTGGTAACTACCCATATCAGGTTCTTTTTGCACATTTCTGGCGTTGAACCGAATCCATCACCAAGAATCCCGGCACTCTTAACATGATTAAGGGCAGTTTCCTGCATGCAAATCCACAGAGAGGAAAAATGAGCACTCCTTTTAATAAGCACACACAATATCCTCCATTGCTCTGCAACTTACAGCTATTCACATAAACATCAAAAAAAAGGAAAAAAAACTGCCTCCAAATTAAAAAAAAGTGTGACTAACTATTAGTACCTGTAAGTGATTCATTAAGGTCTCTATAGATGCTGTCCGATCAGCACCTATTTCATATGATCTAATAGAGAAATTCTGAGTAAACACTAGACCATCCTGAACAATTCTTCCCAGACCAAATGGGTCTATAAGCATGTCAGGCCGCTTAGGTTTCCAATCAAGCATCATCCACTGCTTCTCAGCTGCTAAAAAGATAGTGGTAATAGCAGCAAGGAGCATGCTCCAGTCAGGCAGCTGGTTAATGAAAGTCCGTGGGGGAGGCGATGAGATATCATCCCCCGATTTGACACCACCTACAGGTGTTGATAAACCAGCTGAGCTTCCATTTATTTTGGGAGGGGCTTGGGCATTTGCCTTCACCTGAAGACGGCCAGAAGACATGGATTTCGATTTTTTTCCTCCTGAGTCAGAGGATGGAGAAGGAACAGGATAGAATGCGGATGTAGCAGCAGTCGCCACCATGACGAATTTCTGACAACAAAATCACTGCTTGTCAATGAGAGATTACAAACAGCAGAAACAGAAAACGCACAACAGTGCTAGTAAGTCAAATTAGCAGCTTATCATATGAGAAATTAAAAACAACAGAAAGCAAATAACAGTGTAACACACTAATAAAATCCTAGACCAACTAATCAAAAACCCTAATGATCAAAAGCGTATCGAAAACAAGTCAACCACAAGAACACTAAACGCACGAAAAAAGAACTGTTCATCCTTATTTTGTATACCAACTGTGCACCAAAACCAATTGGCCGCAGAAGACGGCAGGTGAAAGCGAATGCCAAACAAAATCATCCCAATAAAAAAAATAATTACAAGAATTACAAGGCACAAGCATATGACTAAAAAAAATTAATATCATTATCCAATTGAGAATCGAATATTGACTTCTAGATATAAATATAACATAGAAAAGTAAAACTACACAGAAATAGGTCGTTAACGAATAAATAGTAGCCAATTGCCATTAAAAAAAAAACGATTTTTCATCACATGACGAAAAATCAAAATTTAAAGCCCATTATGATCAAAGCCAATATACCCAATTCACTCATACCATCGCAAATTCTAAACCACTTCGAATTTCTACAATAACATTTCAAATTCCACAACTTTATAAGTTCCATAACGACATTTCTCCATACTATACAAAAAAAAAAAAAAACACGCCAATCCCAGAAGAAAACACAGAACAATAATAAGAAACGGAGAGAAAGTTCGTACCTTGAAGAAGGGGACGAAATACTCGAAACGAAATCAAACGCTCGAAATGCGGAAATGCTACTGCATCATAATGGAAAAATCAGTAAAACCCTAGTAAAAATCGTCGTCTTTTTTTTAGGGTTAGCGATCTCTTTCCTCGTCGTTCTCTTCCTCGTTTTTCTTTCAATTTCCCCTCTTTTTAAGGAGCTCTGGTTTCCGATTTTCGTTTTCAAAAAGCTGAAATGAAAAAACGATAAGAGAAAGAAAGAAGAGAGAGAGAGAGAGAGAGCGCGTGAGAGAGCGTGAGAGATAATTGAGTTTAGGTCCCGCGACGTGATATATAGCAAAACCAGCTGGGCCATCCCGCCTTTGATTTGAAAATTCCAGATCCCGACACCTGTTTCTCTTTATTTACGATTTTGCCCCTTCTCGTCATTTTCTTCCAACCTTCTTCCCCTCATCCGTCTTTATTATTGCTCCCATTTATCGTTGGAAATGTTTTCTACCTTCTTCTTCTTCTTTTTTTTTTTTTTAAATTATGTTAGTGTTATATATTTTTATTTTTCTATTGAATCAAATATTCGTTCATATCATATATATTATATTTTACTAAATTATAATCATGATCATGGTATTTAATTTATTCATTTGTAGAAGGGATATCAAATATATAGTTTTTATAAATATGTTTTTATTTCTAACTAATTATTATAATGGAATTAAGATTTGAAATCAATTAGCTTTTTAAAAAATATTACATCAAATGGAGGTAGGGGAGACTCGAACATTCGACCTCAATTGTAGGAAGCAAATGTATAACTACTTGATTTATGCTCGTATTGACATCAATTAGTTA
The DNA here is from genome assembly GCA_028015215.1 of Gynostemma pentaphyllum. Lineage (NCBI taxonomy): Eukaryota > Viridiplantae > Streptophyta > Magnoliopsida > Cucurbitales > Cucurbitaceae > Gynostemma > Gynostemma pentaphyllum. Next base: position 40,555,445 of record CM051348.1, on the reverse strand, counting down.
ATATATTATTTTCACTTTTTGATATTTATATAAAAATTATAAAAAAAAAAAAAACATCATGACTAAATGAAATTTTGGCTTTTAAATCTTAACTAACAACATTTCATTTTCTATAATATAATTTGAATACATATATATATATATATATATATATATATATATATATATATATATTCTTTAGTTCTAGATCCGTTCCTGCCATAACAGAATAATGTTCCAAAACCATTTCAGAATTATTTATTAAAAGGAATTAAATTTTTTTCTCATGATTATATATGGAAATAAATATAATATTATAAATTAATCTAAACATAATTTAATTGATTATATTTTTAAAAAAAAATGATTATTCATCATCGAATATTTTAAAATATATAATTACACGTAGGCTTTTATGACGATGGTTATGTTTGAGAAGTATTTGACGTTAAAAGGCTTCATGGCCATATTTTGGAAGGAGAAAAATTGTCAATACAGTCAAATTTGATCTAAAATTCATAATGTTGCATTAGTACCGTTCAACTAAACTATCATAGTATCATTTGGAATATATAAATAAAACATTATAAAAGAACGTTTTATCCTTAATATATAAAAGTGGTGATGTTTAAGAAATTTTTTTGGACTACTATACCCCTTTTAAAATCTTAAAATTACTAACATGCTATTATATATACCCTTTTAAAACCTTCAAATTACTAAAAATGCCATTATTTATTTATACTCCACTATCTATTAAATGACTATTTATATTTTTAATAAAATATTTCTCTTTTTTTATAAATAAAATATTTCTCTTCATTGAATAAGAAATTGTCAATTTTATTAAATAAATTCCTTGGTTTTTTTATTGTTTTCACAACATCAAATTATAAAATAATTGAAAAAACATGTACAACATATGAAAATGGAATGTGATATTAAAATGAATTTATTGTTTAGATTTATCACCAATTTATGAAAAATAAATTATATTTAAGTATTCAAATATGAAATGATTTAATAAAGGTGACGGTGCTTTAATTTTAAAAAATATTAAAAAAAAACTTAAATTGTTTAAAAAAAACAGTTAAGATTAAAAAAAACAACTACAACAAAATATAATTTATTGAATTAGTAATGGTATAATATTTTATAATATTTAAATAAATTTAAATTTTTTTAATTAAAAATATTTAAAAGTTTAAAAATCAAAGAGAAAAAAATATATAATTTCTTAAATTTTAATTAAAAATAGAAATAAATAATCTATAAATGCAAAAATTAACTAACATATGTATATAGAACAAACAATTTATTTTTTATTTGGTAGTATAAATTTTAAAAATAAAGATGTTAAAAAAATCGTCTTATATAAAAGGGCATATAATTATGTAAATTAGTAAACTATACAATAATTTAAATATTAAATAGAACATAATAATATGTTAATAAAATCATTTCGAAAAAGATTTATAAACCATAGAAAAATCAAATAAAAAATATTTCGATCTTTTAAATATTTCTATGTTAGAAAAAATACACCAGTATGGTTCTCACCACATTTTAACTGCTTTATTTAGAAAAAGGTAATTTGAAGATGGTTGGAATTATTAGGGTATGTGTAAGATTAGACTTTTATTCCTACTGTGTATTCTTATGTGTTTTTGTTGTTTTTTTTTTAATTTATGTGATTTCTAATCGAATTTGTGGTTTTTTTGTAGATGTTTTACTTTATTGATATTTCCTCCCGAATCTATTGGCATAATTTCTATCCAATAATTATTTTTATGTAATGTTTTTAATAATAATTTTCCTTTTAGATGTTTTACAAAGTTGATATTTAAGTTTGATTCTTATAATTGCATGATCATCATTATTACTACACAAGTTGTATTCTTTTGGATGTTTGTAGTTGATATCTTTAGTTGGCTCGAGCTCTAGGTACAATATTTACCCCGTTCATTTTATATATATATATTAATTTTCTTCTTAAATTTATGTGATTCAATTATTTTAGAATGTTTATAAAATTTAAATTTCTTCTTGGATAATTAAATACTCATATGTGTGTGTTTAGTAATATTGATTATAATTTTCAAATGAAAGTTTTCTCAAGATTTTCACTCACGATGGAAGACTAGAGTTATAGAACTTTATATCTACAATAATTGATTTTGCATTTTTTTCTTCTAATAAAGCAACAATGATTCTAATATTTTCTAATTTTGTTTTCATAATAATAATTCATTTTTTATTTTTATTTTATGTGCTAGAATTGTAAAAGCTTTAAAAATAAAATGATTATAAAAAAATACATTTCAAGCTACAAATAACGTAAAACTAATTATTTTATAGTAACTATCAACATCCAATTTAATAATCAAATATCGTATTTTTAAAAAAAAAATACAAAATCAAAAGAAGTTTAAAAGTCACAATATGTATGATATATATCAATGTGTTTTTTTAAATAATGTCTACTCAAGTATTGAAAATGTTACATTTTCTTATTTTGATTCATATTTTAAGTTAGCCAATTATAATAAAGATAATTTTGTGACCACATAAAATTATAATATTAAAAATGTGTTAAATTTTAAAAATAATATCTAATAGATAATCTACTTTACTAAAAAAAACTAATGAAATTGCGAAATTAAAAAAAAACATTTACTTAATACATAAAAAGTTATAAATTTAAATTATTTATACAATTTTAGTTAATTATTATAATTGATAAATGCATTTTATTATAAAGTAAAGTTACACGTGCATCGCACGTGCTAGAATTCTAGTTCATTAAAATGTGCAATGTTTTTAAATGGATTAATCAATGACTTCCCTATCTTCTATTTTAAAGAATTAAACCGTCATCAATTTTCCTTTCATTGGAATTTAAAAAATGAAAGGGACAAGTTTATTTTTATTTTTTTGAAAAGGGATATAATTGTTCTCTTATCTAAGTGAGGGTAAAATATTAAAAAAAAAAAAAAAAAAAAAAAACTCATTTTGAATTCTGTTATAAAAAAATACAAAACTAACATATAAATATGTATGAAAATGCATCAAATATACACGTTAGCAAAAATCCAAATGATTAAAAAAATATGTAGCCCCCGTTTGGTTCGCTGTAATCTAAAATTCCTTATAAGGGGCATCTAATTCCATTGTTTGTTTGGAGGTTATTTAAAAATATCTAAGTAATCTAAAATTCCCGAAAACTGTATTTCCCTATATATGAGGGTATTTGATTACCTTTAAAATCGGATACTTTCTATAATTCTCATGAGGAGGTAATCTTCATTTTACAATTTTAACCTTATATAATTAAGAAAAATTGCCAAAAAGAAATTAGAAAAAATAAGAAAAAAAATATATACTCACGTTTCCACGACTCTACCTTCTCTAATAATGACCATTCTTTCTTTCCTTAATTTTTATTTGATGGTTTCCCAATTCTCAATGTCTTTTTTGGAATTTAATATGAATATATTTTAATTATTTTGTTAAATTAATGTATAAATTGTAAATGAGGGTATTTTAGAGAAAGAGCATAAATATATCATATTTCTTTATACAATTCTCATCAAACAAACATAGTAATCTATAAATTACCTATGCATTCTCATATTATTGTTAAGTTAAACCAATACATTAATCTAAGATTACCACTAATCAAATACTCGGACATCAGATTGTTAGGTATTAGATTAATGGAGTATCTTAGATTACAATGAACCAAACGGGGCGTAGAGTTAAATCTTTCTTCAAGCACCACTAGCTAGTACCTTCTCTCCTCCAAGAGGGAGAGGTTCTAAACTCCACAAATGTTGAGGTTTTCCCAAATTGGAAAAATATGCACAATGTCACTAAAAAATCTTTCTACTCCTATTTGTACGAATTTAATAAAAGAAAATAAAAATTAATGACCTTATATTTTTTTTTTTTGAAATAAATGACCTTATATTTAAAAGCACGTTAAAATCAATTGGTATTAAAACAAAGAGGATAGTGTAGGTGAGGTCCATTTGATAATTACTTTGTTTTTTTTAATAATAAACCTTTAATTATTATTTATTTATTTTTTATAATATACTTTTTATCAATATTTATTTCAGCCGGATTTTAAAAAACTTAAAAACGTAGCTTTCCAAATTGTCAAAAAATCCGCTGCCATAAAAAGTGGTCAAAATTTTGCAAATAGTTTAAATTTCAAATATTTAAAAAAAAAAAAAATAGGTGATGAAAAAAAGAATACATAGGAAGAAAAAAAAGGTAAAATGTTAAAAATGACCATTGCACTTCACCCAATTTTAAGTATGACTCCTGCATTTTAATTTTTTTTTTAAAACACGCTCTTGCACTTATCAATAAGCTATCATCTATTAAATAATCATCTATTTTAACATTGAGGTTTTTTTTACATTTTAATAGAATATTTATATTTCCTAACCTTCCTAATTAACTTAGGGTTAATAAAACTGTGACCCACATTCTTTATATTAGCATTTAGCCAGCCTTTATTATCATCTTCTTCAAAAAATAACAATTTTCTCATCACGATTTTTACTATAGTATCCCACCTCTGCCTTTAGTTATGCTATAAATCAAATCGGGTAGGAATCGAAACATGAATCAATCAAAAACTTCGGTACGAAACTTTGAAAGATTACAAGTTACGAGCTATGAAGTTACTATGGACGAGAAGGAATATCATTGTTTTTTAACAATTTTCATGACCAATGTTGAGCGTCTAAATTTAAACTAAGAGGCAAAATTGTGATGAAGGAGAAGGCAGAAACGTGAGAGGCACAATGGTTGGTGATGAAGGATTTTTATTTCCTTAATATGAATGCTAATGTAGAGAATGTAGGTCGCATTTTTTTTTACCCAAGTTCAGTTAGGAAAGTAAGATACATGGATATTCTATTAAAATGTTTAAAAAATAATAAAATTATATCTCAATGTTAAAATGGATGATTTGTTTAATAAATGATGTGTCTTTCTTGATAAGTGTCGGGGCATGTTTTGAAAAGAAAAAAAAGTGAGAGGGTCATAATTGAAATTCGGTGAAAATACTAGGCCATTTTTGCAATTTGTAAAAAAGAAAAAAAAAACAAAACAAAAATAAGAGCTTTTAAAAATATTGTCATCTCAATTAAAGTCTATATTATCTATTGAAATATTTGTGTATTTTGAGATTGATTTGATAGAGGGGAAGAATTTTACTGAGGGTGAGGTTTAAACCTCTGTCTTCTTAATTATGGAGAGTAAACTTATACCACTCCACCCGCCCGATGTTTTTAATAGGAAAATTATACGTGGTAGCCAACTTTTGAGTTTTGTTTTCACATATGCCACACTTTCATGTTTATATCAGATTTACCCATTTTTATATATTCTATTAATTTAATGATATATCATTAATATAATTTTACAACAATAATTTATCAGTAATGTAAATTCTAGTATTAAATTTATATCAATAATATAAATTTACAAAAATAATATATCAATTATAATCAAATTTTCATAAAAAAAAATTATGGGTTAATTATGTGTTGGGTAATTTTGATATTTTTCAATGTTTGTGGTTTTTTTGAAAACTAAGACTCGACATTGGGTATATGTGATAATAGCCTTTTTAATACGTATATTGCATATTTTGAATATTCAACAAATACTATCTGAAAAACAAGTGAAATAAATTTCATAAATTATTTATTTGATTATGATAACTCAACAAATAAGAAGGCTGAATTAAACGATTTGTCACCTAGGGTTTTAAACTGCACTCATTGAGCAAAATTTTGCCTTATATATCATATACAATTTAATATATATCCCTTTCACACCCTAACCTAACCCCAAAGTCTATTAAATCTACCAATTAGTTTCATCACATTTTAAAAGAGCTCAAAAAAAAAAAAAAAAAAAAAAAAAAAAAACACCTTTCATTTAATGGATAATGAATTGAAAAATGGTAAAAATGGTATAGTGTGGATACAAATAAATCAATTTTATTGCAATTTATGATATAATATTCCCTTGCCTATATGATCGGGATATGAACATGAAAATGAGAATTTGTTTAAATATACCATGGCTAAAAATTACAACTTTCTTTTTATAAATAAGTTTGATTTTAATGTATCAATTAATCTTTGATATTTTGGCAAAAATTGATTTTTTAGCATATTTCATTTATTTTACCGTCTTTGTTTTTTGAAAATAGTTTTATAAAAAATTTGTAAATCTAAAAAAAAATTATAGCTTCACTCCTTAACGAAGATCATCAAAATTCTCATGTTTATAATTTCATCCACTAAAAAATACTACTTCTTTTTACATGTATATAATTTATGCATAGCACTTCGTATATAAACCAAACCTTCTCTAAATTGAAATAAATATAATTAGAGAATTTATAAAAATTCGGTGGTGATAATTTTTTTTAAGATATTACATCAAAGTGGGGGAGGGGAGACTCGAACCTTCAAACTTAAGAGAAGAAAATAGATGTCTAACCATACGAGTTATTTTTATTTTGATAAAAAAAAATGTCTTTCTCAAACGTATGAGTTTGATATTCCAATGCGAACATTTATTAACGAGAGCCAAATATTAGCTGAAAATATGACTTTAAAAGAAAACTTTAACCATCATTGAAAATCTACAATAAAAAAGCAAACACATAAACAAGGCAAAAAAAAAACCATATTTCTTACACGCAAAATCACAAATTTGCCTTACCCACCTAAAATGGGGGTTTTATATCTTTTTTTCAAATCTAAAATTAAGAAAATGGTAGGTCAATTATTAATTAAAAGTCTTCTAGTTCACATCTCTATATGGTAAAATCAATAATTATAATAAAATAAATCATTTTTAGATATTACATCAAATTAGAGGAGAGAGAGTAAAGCTACAGATGTCTAACCATTTAAATTATGTTCATTCATTGAGTAGCAGATTTTGATGCAATATTTGTAAAACTAGCAACTCTAAAAAATATTTACAAATATAGCAATTTTTACTATGTTAATAAGTGATTAATGTGTGTATCACTAATAAATTAAGTGTAAAAATATGTAATTCAATATTTATTATTGATTCACCCGATTAAAAGTTACTATATTTTCAAATATTTTTTAGAATAGCTATTTTTATAAATATTATTAAAAAAATTGTTAGATTTGCAACTGCACAAAAAAAAATACCATTTAATTAATACTTAATAAAAACTATTATTTTCTTAATACTTCATTTAGAAAACCTTATCTATGTCTAAATTTAGTGGTGGTGGACAGATGATTGCCGCCGGTTGGCTCTAGGAGGTAATCAATATATGTTTTTTAAGGTTTAATAGTTGGCCTTTGACTTTAGCGTTTGTGTGATGGAATTGGATCATAGGAAAAATCAACTATGAGAGGTTGACACACAAAGCTAAATATATCATGCATGCAATTAAGTAAAAGTATAAATTATGATATCCAATTCGATAAACAATATTTTAAGTTATAAGTAAGAACTTTTTTTATGCCCAATTAATTTCTTTCATAGTGTCACGTGAATTTTAAAAGTTATACATATATATTTTTGAAGAATTGGCAAAAAAAATAAAAAAATATAATATATTTATGGGAATGGTGATTTTTTTTATCATTCAATATTTTTTTTACTAGATGCTCATTTTGAATATTTGAGTTATATTATCATTTTAATATTTATGGATTTTACCTTAAAATAAATTAGTACATAGATATTATTTATAATCTCATAAATCATGATTAGGTCAATTGATTTGGTTTTGATGTAAGATCTTAATATTTTTTGACGAAAATATGAGGTTTTTTCTTGAGATAGTTATAAAACACACCATTTTAATTTATCTATTTTACAAATAAGATCCTGAATTAAAAAATGATTTTAAACAATTTCATGGTTTCGTATTTATTCTACACGTTTCCTTATTACAAATGAGTGGTATCTCGCATTGAATAAATTCTCTGGAGTCACAAGCCAACACGTAACTTCTCTCTCATAAATTTTTTTGGCATCTTCTCCCACGTCAATTTAAAAAAAAAAGTTCTCTCGTCAATTTAAAGTACATTACTTAATAATTTTTTAAAAAAAAAAAAAAAAAAACAATCACTGTGAAGAATATTCTATTTTCTAATTATTAAATATAAACTATCGCCAATAAAATAATTTAATGCTAAAAAATCACTAGTTAAATCAAGTCATAAGATTTTCCCAATTCCAATTCTCAATACTAAAAAAATTACTAAATATAAATTAAAGAGAATATTTTCAAAAAAAATATAAACTAAAGACTAAATTAAATATATATAAAAAAAATAACAAAAGTTTTTAAAAATTTTAAATTTAGCTTTTCTTATAGTGAGATTGGTCTAATCTCAGTTCTCAATTTGAGAAATGTCATTTTAAAATATTTTAAAACATTTGATATTTTTTAAATTATTCCATAAAAAAGAACTAATTAAAAATTATTTTTCAAATTTGTAACTCCTAAAGTTTAATGCAATCGTGGGAAGGTCTACCATTTTATTTAATTTTTATAAATTAAATGATAATTTCATAATTATTAGGAGATTAAAAAATACAATTAAAAAAAAAAAAAAAGTGTTATGAAACATGGCCTAAATGATAAACAAACTTATAATTGGAAACAATTTAGTGAGGGACAAGAAAGGCAATTGTTATGGTGACACATTAATAGACATGGTTGGGAGATAAATGGAAGAGTAGCTTTGGTCCATCCATACATAAGGCTAACAACTAACTTTTGTCTTCTTCATTAATCAATATTACTCTCTTTTTCCTTTAATTTTTTTAAAGAAAAAATCAAATAAGCAAAGCATCTCTTATGAGGTAGACTTTACTATTACTCTCTTCTTTGGGGACCTTATATATGGGTAGGTTAGGGCTTGGTGAACCTGTAAACCATCCCATGATATGGTTGTCAATCACAGTCAGAGGCGGAGCAAGAAATTTTTTTTAGAGGAATAAAAATGTTATTGAACTATTTTTAATAAATCGAGTAATTTAGAAAATATTTGAAAGAAAATATTAAAGTTTTAACTTTTTACTTAAAAAATTATATCGTTCTCAAAATTAAGAGTGGATAATTTTCCTTTTTTTTTCTTAAATTCGTCCTGGTTCATGGTTATCATATCTCAATCTAAACTATTGAGAGAGAAAGAAGAAAGAAAGGAGGAGAAAAATCGGAATATGAACTATATAAACAAAAATTTGTGAGATTTTTTAGTCTTTAAAAATCTATTACAACATAATTGTGTTTTTTAGCAATGTTGTGGGGTGAAATTGGATTACACGTGGAATTTTGCAACTAGACAAAATTTGTCTACGCCCGCTTGTGGACTTAGGCACCAAAGACTTACCTGGTTTAAAGCTCCGTCCCAACTCGCCGATCGTGGTACTAGGCTAAAGTCCAGCACGGTCCGAAGCACTGGTTAAAGCACTGGGTCCGAAGCACCGGGTTAAAGCATGGGGTAAAGCAGACCTAATACTAAGTTGAATCAAGTCCACTTGGGAAATGACACGTGGCGCAACCCACAGAGACATGTAATTGGGAAGCATCCTGGCCCAATCCCGACACTACACGTGGTACGATGAGTCATCAACCTAATCTCCTATAAATAGGAGAAGAAATTCATTCATTAGGTAACTAATCTCTACTACTCCGGCACCTGCTGCTCTTTCGACTTTAGCATCGGAGGGTTAGTTGGAGGCCACACCGGGGCACTTTTCCTTTCCCCGGGGGTACCTAAGTAGCACGTCGTCAAAGCAAGCTATCTCCGACTCATCCCATAAATTAAGTTCGTGCCTACGTGGAAGCTATCCATTTTCATGTAACAACATTTGGCGCCGTCTATGGGAGAGTATATAACTAAGTGCTCTACCATCAAGGATGGGTCGTGGAGGCGAGAACACGGTGATGATATCAAGACGCCGAAAACCGTAACCCTCGAATACGAAAAATCAAACTCGTAGCACTAGGGAGCTACAACAAGTTGATGAAAATCAAGAAGTGGAAAGAGTTGTGTCAATGCCGGGGGGGGGGGTGGTCGATGCTCTGGAAGAACAAGTCAGAACAAGGGTGTCAATCGAGATCTTGCTAAAGTACTGCGAAATCTGGGGGGGGGCCGACCATCAATCCCCTGAGACAATCAAGAAGTCCAATCCAAGAAAGATAAAGAACCTATAGAACGCATAGGAGAATCGTTGAATTATAAGAAAGGTGGTTCAAAGAGGAAGTCAAATATAAATATCCATGACAATTCCTCCTCCTCTCATAACTCTCCTCGCAACCACCATCTTAGTAAGAAACGAAAGTCAGACCTCAGAGAAGTTCTCCATCAAAAGAGAAAAGAATATTCAGATGTTGTGAAGTCTACTGCAGAAAGTGCCCAGCCTTGGGCGCCAGAGTTGAAAAAACTCCAAGATCAACTTGGTCATATGAAGAAAGAGTATAGAGGAAAGGCTACTCTTGCACTAGAAGATCTAATTGAGCAAACTGAGCCGCCATTCACCGATGATATAATGGAGGTGGTGTTAGGAATGGTGTCCTAGAACTTGTAATTATTTAATTATAATAATTTATTTCGAATAAATTAAATAAATAAACATAAGTTCTTTATATAATCTAGATTGATTCAATTGACGATATTAGGAATATATGGAAATACATAAATATCAAAACATTCAAATAGTAAACCCTAAGTTACTCTTATGAAATCACGACTTAGTATGTGAGTCATACAAGAGGATTAAAGTCGAGATGAGTAACTTAAATATGTCTACGTAAAAGGATAACGTTTGGGAACCTTATCCAGGTAACACTGTTGATAGCCTCGCATTTTGTTTATGGACAAATGATCTAATCCCGATCGCTCATGTGGGTGACATGAAATGGAAGTATCATATGCAATGTTGATTGTATAAGACGGGGACCACGATGTTCGATCAAATTTCTCCTTAGTACCGCTTACGAGAATTGATCGAATATCAAACTAAGTTTATCAACCGTGATAGATCTCAATCCCGAGTGAAATGCGGACTCCTATTTGTGGAGTTATGTTCTTTGATTCACATAGTTGAGAGCGTCTGTAAGAATGCTCAATACACTCGTTTTGGGAACATGACTAGACAAGTAGTCGGGAACTCATTTTCACGAGATGGAATTCATAACTTTCCTATAAATTAACTGTATCGGTGCGATACCTAAACATTTTAGGAACTTTAGGAAACTCCTGATGTCGATTCGAGACATGAACAAGTGGCGCCACGACTTATTGATCACTGAAGTATCTTATCTCTAGTTCGACTAAAGATAAAAGTTCATTGGAGAATCGGCGGGAACACAAGGATAAAGCGGTAATTACAGGGGCAAAAGCGGTAAATTTATCCGCGTGTAATTAGGGGGTTTCACGTGAAGGATATATCACGGATATAAATAAATGATAAACTAAATGGACATAACTCATCTATAGTGAGGGAGTTCATATGAATCTATAGTGGAATTATTCATAGTAGATAATAAGTAATTAACCGATATGAAGTTAATCACTTAATTGACTAATTATTAAGCCCTGATCTATAGGTCCATCGGTCCCTATGCTAGCCCAAATATCGTAGTCGCGAAATCAAGTAGAAGAAATGGAAATTTTAAGTAAAGTGAATTACTTAAAATAGGCAATATTAATTGTTTAAATATTGAGTATATTTAAATGGTAATTAATATAAACATTATTTATTGTTTAAATAATGAGTTTATTTAAACATGAAATTAATAATGAAATATTATTAATTATACATTATTAATTATTTAAATATTGAGTATATTTAAATGGTAATTAATAATTTGAAATTAATTAACAATTATTAATTGTTTAAATAATTAATTATATTTAAACGGAAATTAATAATTAATATTAATTAAATTAATAATAAAATATTGTCAATAAAATTATTAATTTGTGGAAATTAATAATTATAATATTTATTATTAGTTATTTAAATAATGAAAATTATTTAAATGGAAATTAATAATTAAATATAATTTGATAATATTTAGGCGGAGCAAATATTAATATTATTAATTGTTTAAATAAAATATTTATTTAAATGGTAATTAATAAATAAATTAATTAGTTGGACTTATTAATTTGAGAGAGAATTTCTAGCCCATTGGATTAATGAACCCAATTGGAATTGGCTTAAAATAATTAATTAAATAAATTAGAATTATTTATTAATTAATATATGCAATTTTCGGCCATATGATGTATTTTGGGAAGAGATAATTGTTTGAATTATATCCTAAAATAATTACATAGATTTATTTACCCAAGATAAATAAAATAAAAAGAAAAGAAAATAATTTCTTATTTATCTAGCATTTTCAAATTGCAAGATAAAAAGAAGAGATAATATTTTTCTTTTTGTATTTATCTCTATAGATTAATCCTAATGGATTAGGATTCCTATTTTCCTATAAATAGGAGGGTTGGGTCATTCATAAATCACACAATTCAATTCTTTGAAATTGAAAAATCTCTCTTCCTCCCTTCTCCCTCCCTTTGCCGATTTTCTCATAGTATTGGGAAGAAAAATATTTTTTTCTTCTTCCCAATTTTTCTAAAGTTCGATCCCACAATCGAATTTCGTTTGATCGATCGGGATATAAGCGTAGAAGATCTCGTGTTCTTTGAGGATTTGAAGTCTGAAAGAAACCTCCAACCAATTCTCCATTATTCAATCAATGTAAGTTCAGTTTTTAATTTTGAATATATAAGCATGAATCTACATGTTTTATCACAAATTGCATGATGTTAATAGATCCGTTATTAAATGTTAATAAAGTTTACTAAACAAAATCGCTAATTTAGTAAATCATCCCCTCGTGGAGCTTCCCACCAAATTCAAAAGCCAACTATGACCACGTATGACGGTTCAAAGGATCCACTCGAGCATGTCGATATGTTTCGGACCTGGATGGAGCTCCGGGAGTCCGAGATGCTATCAAGTGTGGGGGGGGGGGGTCCCCTACATTATTGTGAGGCCCGCCGCGGGTGGTACAGCGGCTCAAGCCCAGTGCATATCTTCATTTAAAAGATCTTACTCGGTCTTTTGTAACTCGGTCCTTGGAGGAAGAGATCATAAGAAACCAGCCACACACCTTCTAATCGTGAAAGGAAAAGTCGGGAAGAGAGTCTCCGCGACTATGTAATGAGATTTAACTATGAGGCAATCGAAGGTGGAAGGTTACGTGATGACATTGCTTCTAAGCGGGGGGGGGGGGGGGGGGGGGGAGGAAAAAGGGTTGGGGGTGGGGGGGGGGGGGTGGGGGGGGGGGGGGTTTTTGTGGTACTAGGAAAGAAAACGCCCGCTTCATACACAGCTACTTGCCCGAGCGCAAAAAATATGGAGCGCGGGAGAATTACTTAATGCAAGAAATACTTTAGATGAAGGAGGTAGTAGTAAACAATCGGACCCCCAGAAGGGAAACGAGCAATGTAAGATTTTTCCTGGAAGACCGATCGCATGAGGATGACAAAATAAAGGAGATCGGTGGCCGACTTGACAAGCAGAGTCTTCCTTCTAGTAAGTTTAAAAAATACACTCCTACCACGGTCCCGATTGAACAATTACTCTTGGAGATCAAAGACAAAAACTTGGTAAAGTGGCCACCTAGGATGATAACGGGGTCAAATAAGAGGAACAAAGGCAAGTATTGCCTCTTCCACAAAGACCATGGGCATACCACCTCTCATTGCTTCGATCTCAAGGAAGAAATTGAGACCCTAATTCAAAAAGGGTACTTGAAAGAATTTGTAAGAAGTAAAAGAGATGAGGAAGATCAGGACCGTGATGATCAAATTTTTCAATTGGAGAAGTAAGAACCATATTCGAGGGCCCGACTATTGAAAAGGAGTCCAAGCTCTAGAAAAGACTATGCTGGGTCGCTGAGGTATTGGTCTCATCTAAAAGACTCTACAATACCTATGAAGATGTCAAGCAGCATAGATTTTATTTCAACAATTTAATTTATTGCAATTTTCATTTCTAATAAAGTCTTCTATTGTAAGAGTTCAAAAATAAAATGAATAAAATTATATTTTTTCTACTTATTGCATTCATGAGAGTTAGATCATTCAAGAAAAATTAGACTCGAGTTAGACTTCAAGACATAAAACTCTACTCGAGTGGGGGCCAACTATGCGATTCTACTGCAACAAAATTAAAAATATTCTGAGTCCATCAAGGTGGAAGAGCAAAAAGTTCTAAGTCCGCCTAGGTGGAAGAACAAAAAGAAAATGTTCTAAGTCCACCAAGGTGGAAGAGCAAAATAAAAATGTTCTGAGTCTATCAAGGTGGAAGAGCAAAAAGTTCTAAGTCCGCCTATGTGGAAGAACAAAAAGAAAATGTTCTGAGTCCATCAAGGTGGAAGAGCAAAAAGTTCTAAGTCCGCCTATGTGGAAGAACAAAAAGAAAATGTTCTGAGTCCATCAAGGTGGAAGAGCAAAAAGTTCTAAGTCCGCCTAGGTGGAAGAACAAAAAGAAAATGTTCTAAGTCCACCAAGGTGGAAGAGCAAAATAAAAATGTTCTGAGTCCATCAAGGTGGAAGAGCAAAAAGTTCTAAGTCCGCCTATGTGGAAGAACAAAAAGAAAATGTTCTGAGTCCATCAAGGTGGAAGAGCAAAAAGTTCTAAGTCCGCCTAGGTGGAAGAACAAAAAGAAAATGTTCTGAGTTCATCAAGGTGGAAGAGCAAAAAGTTCTAAGTCCGCCTAGTTGGAAGAACAAAAAGAAAAAGTTCTAAGTCCGCCACGGTGGAAGAGCTAAAAAAAAAATTTTAAGTCTACCAGGAGTGCAGGCTGCACGAGCCGCACTCGTAGAAGAATTTAAAACAACTAAAAAGTTCTAAGTCCGTCACGGTTGGAAGAGCTAAATAAAAAAATTCTAAGTCTATCGGTGAGTGCGGGGCTCCCACGAGCCGCACCTTGGTAGAAGAATTTAAAACGACTAAAAAATTCTAAGTCTACCAGGGAGTGCGGGGCTCGCACGAGCCGCACCCGGTAGAAGAATTTAAAACAACTAAAAAGTTCTAAGTCCGCCACGGTTGGAAGAGCTAAATAAAAAAAATTCTAAGTCTACTAGGGAGTGTAGGGCTCGGGGCGGTGGGGCACACCGGGTAGAAGAGTTTAAAACGACTAAAAAATTTTCAAGTCTACAAAAAGTGCGGGGTTTATAAATTAATCAAGCAAGTCTTTCAAGATTCAATGATAAGTCGAGGGGCTGGCGGAAAACCAATTTAGAGTTGGTTATTATTATTATTAGAAAGAAAGAAAGAGAGGGGAAAAAAACGCTGCCAAGCGACTTAAGAAAAGAAAGAAAAAAAGTGAGGAGTAGGGCGTGGGTCAAACCGACCCTCCCCACCCGGTGTGATTTGACCCGCGGAAAAGACCCTAAGGTAAAAAAAAAGTAAGGGGCGGGGTCAAAACCGACCCCACCCCCGCCCGCTGGTCGGCTTTGACCCGGGTAAAGTCAAGTGAAAAAAAAAAATAAAGCGGGGTCGGTGGTGGGGAGAATATGGGAAAAAAGGGGGGGGGGGGGGGGGGGGGGGGGGAAACTTTTTTAAATTCCTCCTCTTCATTTTTTCCTTCCATTCCCTCTTCTTATCAAATCTTTTCCTCTCTACAATCTTTATCAATTCAATTCTTTTTCAAATTTTGTAATCATTCATTCAATAAAAAGATAGAAAATTTTAATATTTTCGATTTCAAGAGAATTTTACCTTAAAATCAAAGGGGGCAGTATGTGATGATTAAATGTGACAACTTGGACATCAACTCAACTCCAAAACGACCGTAAGAGAAAAATTCAAGCTACAAACTCTCAAAATTTTGACGAGTGCAATAGTAGAAAATTCAAGCTACAAAATTCAACACTTAGAATATTTTCAGAAATATCACTGAATATTCTATTTTTAAAGAATACTACCAAGCAGCATTGAACTTACATTTCAACTCAGCTCGGGAGTAGGGGGCCTCGGTTGTGGGGTGAAATTGGATTACACGTGGAATTTTGCAACTAGACAAAATTTATCTACGCACCGTCTCGGTACCTTAGGGGTCAAAGCACCTCCCCGGTCTAAAGCTTCCGTCCAAGCACCTCGTCTCGATCGTGGTACCTGGTATAAAGTCCATGCACTGGTTTAAAGTAGTCTTCGACATAGACCTAATACTTAAGATTGAATACAAGATCCACTTGGGAAATGACACGTGGCGCAACCCACGCGACACGTATTGGAGCAACACAGGCCCAATCCCGCTCTACACGTGGTACGATGATGTCATCAACCTAATCTCCTATAAATAGGAGAAGAAATTCATTCATTAGGTAACTAATCTCTACTACTACTCTGGCACACTAGCTCGCTTGCTCGACTTTAGCATCGGAGGGTGTTAGGCCGACCACACCGTGCACTTTTCCTTTCCTCGTGCGGTACCTACGTAGCACGCCGTCAAAGCCGCGCACTAACTCCGACTCATCCCATAAATTAAGTTCGTTGCCTACGTGGAAGCTATCCATTTTCAGGTAACAACAAGCAATAAAAATGTTATGTCATTGAAAATGATTAATTTCTAGTGTAGATTTGAGTTCAACCATTAAACTTTCCTTTTTTTTTTATCAGCCTAAGATGGAGGGTGAAACTGAAAATATCCCCGTATTGAATTTTAACTTCCAATTTTAAATTTTAAAAAAAAATTCTTAAATTATTTTATGAACAAAGATTCTCCTAATGTTATTTTTAGTAAAGCTAATTAAAGCGTATCACATATTTATTAGACATGTGTACTTTTTCACTTAATGTATTTGCTTAAGCCCTGTTTGGTTCGTTGTAATCTAATACCTGGAAATTTGATGTCAGAGTATTTGGATTACTGAGAATCTTATATTACTGTATTTGTTTTAACTTAATAATAATATAAAGATGTCTGATAATTTGAACTGATACAACTTCACACAATAATTCATTTATAAAATATGTTACAAAATTTATCCACGATTTACAAATAGAGATAAATTCAACCACACGAAGAAAATACAATGATAAAAAAACAAAAAATACTTGTAATATCAACAATAACAGAGTTCATCTCAAAGGAATTCGAGGGTTTATCAAATGTATGGAAAAGAAATCAAAATATCATAAAATTAAAATTCATAGGAAAAAAACGTTTATCAAATTTAGCAAAAAAAAAAAAAATCTACCTTGTTGAGAAATGATTTTGATCAAACCTATTATATAAAAAGAAAGAGGATTAATTAATGATACAAATAGAAAGCTGAAGAAACCATAGAAGTACCCAAATTCAAAGGTAATCAAATACCCTCGAGAAAATATGGATTCTAAAAATTTTAGATTACTAAGATATTTTTAAATAAACATCAAATAAATAATGGAATTAGATGACGCTTATAAGAGGAAATTGTATTACCCGGAACCAAACCGGGTTAAAAGCCTTACTGTTATTTTTTTTCTTTTGCATTGAAAGCCTAGGGAGGAGTGCCGGAGGTAATTTAGCATTAATAGTTGGATGTAATTATTTCTATTTATGTGTTTTATTTATAAAAAAATAAATAAATTGATATTTTCTTATAAAGGTAATTCGGGATTGGGGATTCAAACGTTGGGAAAAAGACAGGCCAAACCCACTAGGTCTTTACCAGTTGAGTTGTTTCTATTATATAAATATAAACTTATTTGTTTAATTTCATTTCTTTGAATGAAAAGATGAGTTACCCTAGTCAACTAGCGTATAGGACATCGGGTATTAGTTATTAGGTATGTGTAGTTCTACCTTTTAAAAGATTGGTTGAATCTCGCATCTCAACCTTATATAAAAAGAAAATCTACTTTAACTTTAAAATTAATAAATAAAATTTATAAATAATCATATGAACCCTTTGAATATTTGGAGAGTAGTAATAAGTACATCTTATATATAAAATAAATGGCAAAATGCAAAAAACACTCACTTGGTTTTCGTCAAAGACAAACATACCCTGTAGTTTGAAAATAAATATTTATACTCCTATAGTTTCAAAATTATGCAAATTGACTCATTCCCTCTACATTATTGATTTTCTTTTAGTCATAAATTTTTCGTTTGAACTCCAATTTGAATGATTCAATATGTTATAAAATCTTCATTTTGAGCTCTACGTTATAGTCACTTAAAAACTTAGAAATCATCAGTGTATAAAATAATTATCATCATTAAAATATTCGATCGGGTTGAAGTCATAAGCACTTTTATATACTGATGACTCAACCACCTGGGTGGCCTGACTAAGAGGGCCTTCCCCGGTCATGGGTTAAACCGGGGCCCCTACCAGGATATCCTGGTAGGCAAGTGTTGTGGGTGTGTGGTTGTCTGTGAGATTAGTTGAGGGCGCGCCCACACTCACGGAAAAAAAATATATATATATATATATATATACTGATGACTCTGAAATTTTTGGTGACTACAACGAAGAGCTCAAAACGAAGATTCCATAACATCTTGAATCATTCAAATCGAAGTTCAAACGAAAAAAGTTATGAGTAAAAGAAAATCAACGGTGTAAAGGGAATGAGTCAATTTGTATAATTTTAAAACTATAAGGATACAAATATTCATTTTCAAACTACAGAGGTGTTTTTTTTTTTTTACCAAAACCACAGGGTGGACGTTTTGCCTTAAAATAAATTAACTAAAATGATAGAACCCCATAATTAGTAGATTACTATCTTCTGGAAAGTAGCAATTCACATTTCCCATTACACATTATTGTTAAATTACAAGGATATGAAATATATATAGTATTGTAAAACCAAAGTTTTTCATTCGGTCCCTCTCTCACAAGGAAATATTTTAAGATTTGCAATGATCAAAATTAAGAACTATGATCAAAATTCAACCCCATCTCTAGAAAAGTTTGTAGGGATGAGCTTAGTTAGTTTTTACAAGGAAATCATAAAAAAATTATAGGTTAGTAATGTTTGACATATCAATGTATACCTAATTCAAAATAATGTATGTTTGAAGCTTGGTTAATCCAAATATCAAAAGTTAAGAAATGATCTCATTCAAGATTTGTGACTCTGACCAATTACATGGTTTTGGGGCTTTTCTTTTTTACTAAGCCAATTTTTTTTAATATTATTGATGACAGAAATCAAGGGTGCACCGAAACATTTTAAATATATTGGTATAATCTTAACACGCTAAAATAACTTATCCTAAAATTTTATTTAAAAAAATAAATAAGTAATACAATAAAATTAATAGAATTTATCTCAAATAGCATAAATTTACATACTATTTACTAAAATATCAAAAAAAAATTAAAATTATTCAAATAACATAACTATAGTTCAATAAATAATTGAACCATACTTTGTTATTTTTAATGGGTATTTTCAATTAATTTGTTTGTTTTTTAGTTTTTTAAGTTCAAGTTCAATACTTTTATCGAACTATCTGATTATTTTTTATTATTATTTTCAATGAATTTATTGGTGGTTTTTTACTTTTTTTTTAGTTCAATAAATTATTAAAGTATAATTATAATATTTGAATAATTTTTAAAAAATTCTAATATTTCAATAATCAATATGAAAAATATGTTATTTTAATAATTCTCACTAAAATTAATGTCATCAACAGAACCTACAAAAAAAAAAGTCTGCTATAGAGATTATCTAAAATAAAAGGATTACGTATAAAGTTGAAGAAAACGACTATCACGTAAAGGAAATAAATACTAGGATTTCCAGAATTAATTATCAATAATATAACTATCTTTTCGAAAAATATGAGTAATCGTAAATTTTATTTGAGATAACAGACCTAGACATATGTTTCACGCTTCATGCCAACGCAGCCTTTGCTTTTCTTGTTAGCCATAAAATAATTAAAATAATTGAATTAATCAGAAGCCAAATTGCTTAGTGAAAAGGTTTAAGGTTTAAAGAAAAAGAAGATAATCGTAGTAGTTGCATTTCCTATAATTTTAATTTATTAAAGGAGAGCCTGGGTTTGTTCTATCTTCTCATCAACCATATATTATTTAACTATTTTTGTTACATATATATTTAATATGGTATTATTTGTTTAATCGAGGACTAAGATTATTATATTTTCCTCTCCCTTTTTTCTAATAGAATTGTGTATCTAAATGAATTTGGCTAATAATATGTTTTTGTTTTGAACAATTTAATTAGAATTGAGTCTAATCTTTTGGCTGACAATAGAGTTGAAGAAGAAAAAATTGGATTTTTTTTAATTTATGGCAACCTTTTTTTTACCCATAGAATACACGAGTAAAAAAAATCACCCACACAAAATTTCATTAGTTATTGAATAAGATTTAGTTATCTCCCAAAAAAAAAAAATAAATAAATAAAAAAAAATTATTAACATGTTAAATTACGAATAATGCATCACATCATGCATGATTTTCAACTTATGAAAAATATATATAATTTAGTTATTTTGTACACTCCATTAAAAAAAATAAGATACTTAATTTCATATTTTATGTATATTAAGTGATTCAATAATTAATAAAATATTAAGAAAATTTACCCTCTTAAATCTTCATATTTATATAAATATTATTTATTTTAAGCTTTAAGGCCACATGAATTTATTTTTAAATCTACCAGACATCAATTCAATGAAAATACCTTCCTTATAAATTTATAGTTTTCTATATCTTTAATTGACGTTGGACTTTGGTCTAACCTTAACATTATGTGCCACATTTATTTTATTTAAAAAAAAACTTTAAATCAAAGTGTTATTAATATATTTTTATAACAATAAATTATGTAATTTGTTTTAATTTCCAGGTAATTAAAAAAATTGTTATAATTTCCACAATCTCGTTTAAACAAGTATGAGTCCTAAATCAAAGTTGTGTTTTTTAGCCTATTTATTTAAAATGGTTAATTTTTTTTTAATAAAATCATAAATTCGTTGATAAAATTGTACTATGACTAAAATATCTACCGAGTCAATTTACTATGTTCTGATAGATATTTGGGTAAAATATCATTATGATCCCTAAACTTTCGTTCCAGCTTCATTTTCATCCTTAAATTTTTAAAAGTGACATTTTTTCGTTTATGAACTTTATAATTCGTTCCGTTTTAGTTCTTTCGTTTGTGTTTTCCCATTTAGGACATTAACGAAGGGCTTATGTGACTTGCAATTGATATTGTGGTATTATAGAAATATACAGTGAGGTTAAATGTGTTGGGAAAAATCATTTTCCCACATTCACCGTTAGGAATAAAATAGATAAACGAGAAATTAAAGAATAAGACACAATCAAAGAGACACGAGAAATATCACTTTTAAAAGTTTAGAGACAAAAATAAACCTGAGTGAAAATTGAGAGACTAAAATGGTTATTTTACCTTAGAAGAAACACTTTTTAAAACAATTCCTAAACAACCCTCTACAATTTTAAAATAGTATAATGTGAATCCCATCCCTTAATTTAAATTATTACCAAACCATTTCCTCGTTCATGTTACCCACACCCACTTTTCATTGTAGCCCATGCCTTTTTATTTATACTTCCAATTAAATTCTTTTATTTTCTTTCAATCGTATCAACATCTCAACTCAATCTTATAAGTATCTCCAAGTATACTAGAGGACCATTAGTTTTTTTTTCTTAATTTAACACATTTCACCAAAAAGAATCCTCAAATAATTTTGTGGTTAAATTAATTTCTTAAAATAGAAGTAATTAATTAATATGATATGACTTATAATATTACATAAAAAATGATAATATACAATTTTCATTATATAAAAAAGTATTTGAATTGAGAGATAACCGTCTCTCAATGTTTAATAATGTTGAAAATCCTAATTTATCGAAGTGAAACTTTATATTCAACCGAAAAATAAGTTATTTCCCTTAATACTATAAAAAGAAGTTTATATTAAAAAGTTTTTTTGTCACTTAAGTCAAATGTATCTTATTTTTAGAAACTAAAATTTGGCAAACAACATTCTATCTTTTATGATGTGATTAATTTAAATAAAAAAAAAAAACAACCACCACCATTAATATCACCATATTATTCATAGAATCTAAGAATTCGGCACATAAATATTGGTCACCTCCAAGATTGAGACCATATGTTTTTTTAATGTAAATTTTGAGATAATATATGTTTTTTTTTCCTTCTTATTTTTATTATTATTAAACTGATGCGACGGTTAGCCTTCATGATATGATGTATTTGTATGATCCATCGAAGGATGATAATGACCATGAAATTGCTTTTGCTTTGTGTTTCGCTTTCTTAAAAATGGTTAAGAATTAATGCATATGCTTCACTTCGATTATTCGTTTGAAAAAATTGGTGTATGAAAATGAGAGATTATTCTAATTTTTTAAAAATCAATAGGTAAGGGAGGGGGATTTGAAGATCAAATTTAACTAATATATTATTAATTATTTAAATCGTTGATGAAAGATTATTCTAACTGAAATATATAGGAGTTTCATATTTATAAAAATAAAGATTACGTTGATTTTTTTAGAGACATTATATCAAATTTGGAGGAGGGATGCTCGAAACTTCAACTCATAGGAAGGAAATACGAAATACTAATATCAACCACTTGAGTTATTTTTATGTTGGTAAAATTACGTTAATTAAACAGGGTATGTAATTGAATAAGTTAAAGTTTTAGTAAAATTACTTTTTATTTGAAAAGAAATGATCAGATAGAGAAAATGTACAACTAAGAGAAAAGGGCAACACAATGTATTTTGTCACCCACTTGAACAAGGATATCTACCCATAAGGTTTTTTAAGAGGTGACCTAAAATGATATTTTATGAATTGGTATTTTAAAAAATAACAAAAAAAATTTAAAATCAAGAATAATATTATTTTTCCTCCTTCTAACCCACACATGCCATTAAAAAAATATCATTTTTTGAAAATTTTAAAAATATACTATAATGAAAATATTTATACAAAAAATATTATCTCGTGGAACTTCTTTTTCGTAAATAATATCATCATCATTTCTTACGATATATATTAAAATAAGGTTTTATGTTTTTTTTTAAGAAAGAGAAAATACTTGGTTCATCCCATATACGGACTCAAACATCCTTTCCTCCAATTCACCATCATCATTCGGCTCGCGGCCTAAAAGCCGGCCCAAGATCAGCTCGAAAGTCAACGTTTGTCGAGTCAACTCGGCTCGGCTCGTTAAATGTTTGGATTGGATATGAGCCTCCCTTTCTTTGAACGAGCCGGCTCGTGGGCTGG
This sequence comes from Gynostemma pentaphyllum, assembly GCA_028015215.1. Classification (NCBI taxonomy): domain Eukaryota; kingdom Viridiplantae; phylum Streptophyta; class Magnoliopsida; order Cucurbitales; family Cucurbitaceae; genus Gynostemma; species Gynostemma pentaphyllum. The sequence goes on along the minus strand of CM051348.1, from coordinate 40,532,054 downwards.
CTTGTTTGAGCCTCCATAGGGCCAATCCAATGAGCCGACTTGAGCTCGGCCCAAAAAAAGCTCTTAATATTTATTTATTATTTAAATATAATTTTATATTATTACCGATTTAAAAAGTAAATATAAAGAATAATAATATACTTCATTTCTTTTTATATTATATGCCCAAAGAGTACATCACTACAATATAAGTTGAGATTAATGCATATGATTGACAAATGAGTGGATGCAAACCTAGTTGAGGTGTACTTATATTGTAGTGATGCACTATTGCCAAATATTCATGTATGAAATAATTAATAAAGATATATATTTTTTAGAGTTGATACTTCTATGTAATTACTAAATAGGATACAAAAATGAATTCATATGATAGTAGAGCAGCCTAAAGCGAGCTTGGCCGCTGAGCGAAGCCTGAGTTCGACTCGATGGATGAGCCGAGCCAAAATTAAAATTATATTGGGTGGCCATTTCGGACCAAAAAGTATAGGTTCGTTGGGCTTGAGCCCGAACCGAGCCTGAACCTTATAATGTTTGGGCCGAACCGACTCGGCTTGGCCCATTGATGATGGTGACCTCCAATAGAAGGTGGCTAGATAGGTCCCTCCCATTATTATATATTTAAAAAATCTAGCTTATTCCTATTGAATTAATAATTTGAATTTTTCATGGGGAAAATATATAAAAGCTATTCTTAAGAGATGAGACAGGACAAAACGGATAAAAACAAATTGGACTTTACATACAAATTCTTCAATTTTTACCTAAAAAATAACATATTTTTAGGAAAGAAAAAAAATAGGGGATGGAACACTTATAGGTGAATTCTTCTCTAAATGTTATGGCAAAACCCAAATTACACGTTTTAAGTTAGGTTTACACATCGACTTGAATATTGTTAGTTAATCATAAATGTTCCTTCTCATAAAATTGAAGGTTTGAGCTTGCACCTCTTCCGATTTGATCTATAAAAAAATTAAAAAAAGAAAAAAAGAAAGTTAAGCATACAATTGGTTGCTTGGAAACTATAATTGAAAACAGTTTTACAATGTTGAAGAAGAAGAAGAAAAAAATTGAGATTGAAAACATGTTGTGAGGGAGAGGTATCTGAAAACAATTTAAGAACAAAAAATATAACATAAAATTGAAATAATGTATTGTCTTTTAATGTGTTCTTTTTACTATTGTCTTAGCAACTATTCTTAGACATTCATTTCATGAATTCTTTTTTAAAGTATACACTAACTGAATTGTATTATATTTCTAACTTAATATAAATAATTAGTAAATAAAATAATTAATCATAAAAATCAATTTCAGAAAACAAACTTAAATAGCATTCTTGTTGTGGTGAAGTTTGAGATTTGGTATCTTTCTTGTTATAGCAATGCAGTGGAAAAGATTGAAGAGATCTCAGAGAGAAGAGAAAGAATGAAAAACTTTTCAAACACAATTCAATGTCTCAACAATTTTTTTGTTGAGATTCCAAGCAAGAATGAATTACATAGAAGAAAAATGACAATTTCTTCCAATATAACAAAAAAAAAAGAAGCAGAAGAAAAAAAAACTTTTGTCATAATGCAAAAGTGTCATATCCATAGTGTAATGTACACAAAACATCGAAAACTTAATAGGGTCGTGTAGTTGTCCGGTGAGATTAGTTGTGATGCGCGCAGCCTGGACATTCGCAGATATCAAAAAAAGTAAACGTTGGAAACTTTTATCTCCGGTCTTCACTGAGAAGCTTCTTAAATCGATGACCTCCAATTATTCAAGAAACAAAAATGTCAGAAATCCCATGAAAATTGTGATCAAAAGATTGAAAAGTCCATCATGTAGAAGAAATGGAGGAGAAGAAGAAGTATAATCAATCATAACCGGGAATTGGCAGTTTCCATCAGATGGATCTTCTTCAGTTACCATAGCCAAACCAGAGAAATCACAGTTCCAACTCCTCTGACTATTTACTTGATAGTACATATTAAAGGCATAAGAAGCATTCCCTTGAGCATTCAAGTGATTACAAGAAGATCCATATTCCAATGCAGTGCAATCTGATAAGCTACAAGCATAATCTACACTATTCCACAGGTCTTGAAAATCGTTCACTTTCGGATTCAAAACACACCATCTTTTAAGCATATATCTTACTCCTTCTACTGCTACTAAACCTTTATTTGCCCCTGTACCATACAAATCTAACTCGTATTTTGGTTTACCGTCAAACTCAAATATCCCCCAATGCCTCTCAAAGCTCCCTGGTTCTATACTTTTAGCATTTTCATCGATTAGGCTGAATAGATAAATATCGATTATACCTACCCTGGCTGGGGTTCCTTCTCCACTTAGAGCATGCCTGAGCAATCCCTGATTAAACCTCTTTGCATTTTGGATATTGGCGTTTTTGTCGCCATCGGTTGGCCACCCAACTTCTCCTACTATGATTTTCATGTCAGGGTACCCTGCTTTCCTCAAAGCCGCAACGAGTGTGTCGAAATTTGCATCGAACACATTGGTGTAAGTAAAATCTCCATCTATGATGGGCTGGTATATTCCATCAAAAAATGCAAAGTCCATTGGGAAATAGGCATTGCTATAGAGGCAAAGGAAGGGATAGATATTGACAGTGAAAGGCGCATTGTTTGTGGATAGGAATTGTAGTATTTCAATCGTCAAGTCTCGGATTTCAGGTCGGAAGTCGCCTGCAGATGGAACCGGGTTTGAGTCTGGGGAGTAGTAAATATCAGCATTGAAAGGAATAGTAGCTTTGACCTTTGATCCAAGCCCTGCATCGTTTAGTGCCTGCTGGATATTCCTTAATGCGGGCAATGAGAAAGGAAGATAGGAGCCATTGTAGGCTTTAAGGAATGGTTCATTGCCTACAGCAACATACCTGCAGAATCAGTTTCCAAACAAGTTTTAAGAATGGCATTTTCTGACTTGATCACGGTTTGCTATCTCATTGTCTAAAACATAACAGATACACAACTTGTTTTACTTGTTGATTATAAAAAATAAGAAAGACGAACCGGAAGAACAAACAGAGATTTGGAATCAAATTCTACAGTCTATCAGCACAAAAGAAAATCAATCAGCACAAAGGTGATCAATCAAACCAAGAATTTTTTTCCATAAGCATATAATTATCCAAAGAAAATGGAAGAAAGAAATATTGTATCAAAATGAAACACAACACGGGCTAAAGAAAAAGTAACCATGGAATTGGAAAATTGTAGAACACAAAATGAAGGGCAAAAAGGATTTTAAAAAAAAAAATCAAGAAATCTTCATTACTCAACTTGATATTGACACCACCATGATAAGAGTAACTAGTAACATTGGCATCAACCCAAGAAGCTGCAGCCTCAGGATCTTCACTCATTATTTTCAACAAAGAGTTAGGAATAGCCAACATAACTTCTATATCAGTTTCAATGAGAGCTTCCAAAATTCTATCTTCAGCTTCGAAAAGCTTCAATTTCCGAAACCCGTTATCGATTAACATTTTAACAACTTTTTCTGGTGGAAGTTGATGAGTTGCCATAGTTCCCCAGTTCACTCCCATGCTAATAACCCCATTCGGGAAAATCATCAAACACAACAAAAGCAATGCAATGAATTTAAAATTTTGGTCTTGGAATCTGATTCTTCTAAACTGTGAAGACATTTTTTCTTCCTTTTATGGCTAAAAATCCTTGATGGGTCTAGATCTTTGAATCTGAATCTTTTGATAAAGATAGAAAGAATCAAGAACATAAATGATTGAGACTTACAGAAGTAGCAGAAGGAAATTCTTTCATTTCCTCAACTAAAATACATCTCTCTCTCTCTCTCTCTCTTTGTGGAAATTGACTGTTTTGGCTTTATTGAAGCTTCATTGGGAAGGGAATAAGATTCGTTACTTAATTCAGTTATTCTGTTATTGTCTCAGAGATTTATTACATATTAGAGATACGTAAAAAGATTTATAGCCAATAATAAAATCGGGTTCAGTTTGCTAAACATTTGCGACGGGGTGGTTTGTGATCATATCAACTAATTTTACGGGACAACCACACGGCCCTCTAACACTTGACGTCGGATTGTTTGTTTTTTTTTTTTTGAGAAACTTTATGCCAAAGAACATTTTTTATTTAATTCTAAGTATAACAAGCTAACAAAATGACTATACAGTGCTTTAAATTGCATGCACATCAACTAATTTTACAGGAGAAGCACATGATCTTAAAACACTTGACGTCGGGTTTGCTTTGATGAAACTTCAAAACACGGTATTGTTATTTCATTAGATAGTAATGCTTTGAGTGATATAAACAAAACGTTCTTTGACAGAAAGTTCCTCTAAAAAAAAAGCTCTTAACAAAGTGGAAGGAAAGAAAAGAAAAGATGTGATTTTTATTTTTTTTGTTAATGCTAGTGATGTTCGTCGTTGCCAAAGTGGCAGATTCTATGGAATATAATATTATATTTAGACGATGATTATCTATCTTTATGATCATTTTTTGAGTCTGTTTTAAATATTTTTGAAATTTTAATCATCTGATATAAGCGTTGATGGGAATAGTTCAAGTTTTAGAGGAAGGCAAGAGGAATATTTTTCAGGTTTATTTAATATAATATTTTTAATGTTCGTTAAAGAAAAGAATCTTGTCAAGAGATTAGTTATGAAGTTGATAATTGCATAATACACTCATGTAATTCAAAGTTGTAAATATCTATAATCTTAAAATAATTAAGAGTGAATGAGGATCGCCCCTACATTATTTTTTTCAAATCATAAACTCTTGCATTTTACAAAAATTCATGTTCTACGTTGAAGTGTTGATGTGACAATTTAAGATTTTAATTATAATTATTGTTGATAGTTTGATTTGCATGCAGAGTCAATCTAGTATAACTCGAGTGGTTATGCACTTATTTTCTTCCCATGAGACTCGAAGGTTGGAGTCTCCATTCCCTAATTTATTATAATATATAAAAAAAACAGAAAAACAAATATCACCCTTATCACGCTACCTTCTTTTAGTTAGTTTTGATTAAAAAAAAAGTGACATGACATCTACTAAAAAATATTCATATATCATAGAAAAATGTATAAAATTAACATGAGCAAGGTAATATGATTTGATTGTTTTTTTCAATTTAATAATTTGAGGAAGGGAGGGGAGACTCGAAACTTCGAGTTTGTAGAAGAGAATATTAATATCTAACCAGTTGAATTAAGCTCAAGTGAGAAAAATACTATTTTTAAAATTGAGTAATTAACATAATTCAAATAAAGTACGGCCACTACAAATAAACAATGAGCCTTGCGATGATGATCTTTAGCTTTGAAGTTTTATCTTTGCATGAACAAATTATGATAAAATCATAAAATATTGCTACGTGAAAATGGAAGTCATTTCATAGTCAGTAAAGATTTCAATTGAATTGACTGCTTTTTGAATTAGAATGGAAAAGAATTCTCCAAATTGCCAACTTTCCAGCTTAAGTCTACGTGTAATGTTTTTATCTCATCTTTCTTTCTTTTTGCCTTTTCTTTCTGTTGGTATCTTTTTGAAAGTTCATCCTTTATCAATTCCAAAAGGAGCCAGTAGAGCAATAGTGATAAGATAAAAAATATTGTTGTCTTCACCAAAAAAAAAAAAAAGTTAATTCCTCTCTCCAAATAAATGTGAATGTGTAAGAAAGAGGCCTTGTCATGTCAATGTGTATCACTCTTAGGATAATCATCCTCTAGTTATGGATTTTTTTTTTCCATCATATAAAAAAGAGATTGAAAGATTTAAATCCAAAAATGAAAATCACTAAAAGCAAAAGATTTAACAAAATCTTAACCTTTCCTGCCCTGGATACAAAGTCCCCACCCAAAAAAAGTCGGGATTTTTTTTCTCGACTAATCGCACAAGACAACCACGTTGAACATTTGGTTAGGAAACTCGTAGGATAATGTCTTAACTAGATGACTACACATGATTCAAACCTCTTACCTTCAAGACTTTATAAACAATCCCTCTGACGCATAGTAAAAAGTTGGGAAATTTTAGATCTACAAAAATGGAAAAACATTGGATGCAAAATTAAACGTGGATTTTCTTCATTTTATTGAACATGCTACAACTTTTAGACAATTTTTTTATAAGAGTTTTAAAGGGCATTGGATATGAGACATAATGTTGTAATACCAAATCATATGATTAGTAAACTATACCAAATTAATCAAATCTCAAGAGAGTTTTTCAAGCACATTAAACACCTTAAAGGCTTGCTGGCTGGCTTGATGTTTCATATATCTTCTAAGAGAAATGGGTAGCTTGTATATATCTCACAAACAACTAATTACTATTCAGAAGAAGTAAGAAAACGCTACTGGAACAAAATTGAAAAATGAGGTTCTGCTAAGTCAGAACGGCAGCGACAAATATGAAAAATAAGGTTCTATTCTCAGTCAGCTCAATAAAAAATTCAGCTAGTTATGTCTTCCTTGAAGCATTGTTGTGGAAGCCTAAAGCTCAAACAATACATAGCCTGCCAGAAAAAGGTAACTTAAGAACAACATTATGCAAATCACGGCCGGAGACGAAAGAAGAAGAAAATTACCTTGTTCGGTGCAACATCTCTGACCCTATGCAATACAGGGTCTTGTATATTAGCATTCAAGGCAGACTCAGCCTCCTGAATTGAACAGGTAAAAGATACCATGAGACGAAAGAATATTTTTTAACACAGATATCAAAACAATAGACCGGGGAGGAGATTCAAATATGAAAAAGAAGATAAACATCAATGTGATAAACACATTGTCCACAGTCACAGAACAGATAAGTGGCTATAGATTTAAATAGAGGTATAGCCGTAAAGTCACAAGATTTTAAAATATCAATAGCCTAAAAGATGAAAGAATAACAATTCAGCTGGAATGAAAGATTATACAATTCCATGCTTGTCTGTTATGGGAAGATGGAATTATCTGAACTTACTGAAATGATAAAATCTTGGTTTTCATTTGCTCGCATGAAGCAATAACAGTGAATCCAAGGAAGTGACCCCTTCCAGTATTTCCTCGAGATTGAGACCCTAAATGCATCTGGCAAGCAAATACTAAAAATTTATTTGGGTGATTGAAGCCAAGCTAATTATAGTCATAATATAGTAGAACAAGGGCATCAAATGTGAAAAAGGAAGATAGCTTATCAATATTATAGATTTTAGTGTACTCGTACAGTTAGAATAAAAATGACCAACACAAAGGTCAGATTATCGGGTATAAAGCATTCTTCCTCACTGAAGATCCAAAAGAGTTTGTTCAAAACAATTCTCCAGAGTAATTACGAGAACTTTAGATGAAGAACTCCATTAAAAAGCTAGGTAACAAAGCATTTCTGAAGTATCTTTAACATAACTACGTTTTCCAATGAAAATTTGCTCTAACTATTGAAACCACAAATTGTGGTTCTAGTAAGAAATGGTTTCCCACTCTCCATTCATATTTAAGTCATCATAATGTTATTGTTTCCTGTTCTTCCCTCCCCCCACCAATCTTACGCTAGTAGAGGTGACATATGCACATTGGTACTTCCCCAATTTACACTTTCCCTCACACATGCATACACAACCTGAAAGAATGTGCCTAAACAATCAAAAGCAAGGATAAAGAAAGAATCACAAGTCCAATCATACCCAGGAAATGTAAAGCAGAAGCAGGTAGGTTCATAATCACATGATCAATATGTTCCCAGGTCCGAGCATGAGATAAGTCGGAGCCCTTCATCCTCTTGTTTTTGCCTTTTGTTTTCATACCAGCAGCACATACGGTAGCATCCTCAGCAATTCCGTTGCCTATCATGTAAATTATAGGAAGAAATGATCTTTATTTGTTCAAACACAAGGTATGGTGACGAGCAACATACTATACATGCATCTACATTCAGTTCTTTACACCTGCCTATTTAGCTGCCTCAATTTCCAAGAAGTAATCTATGTACCCACCCACTCCACCAGAAAGACTGTAGATATATCATATAATATACAAAAACAAGCAAATTCATTCACTCAATGGATTCTTTAAAGCCAACTGCCTAGATGTGGTGTGTATGTTACCTTCCACACAACTTTCTGAGGATCTTTTAAGAGCAGCAACAGAAGTATCTGAACTGCTTGAATGTTCTGCACTAATTTTAACATTATCTTGGACTTCTTTACCCTGAACTGAAGCAAAGAAAATAAAGGTAATCCACAGAAACAAAAATCTTGAATTCTCCTGATAATGATAATACTGGTCACCATACCATTTGTTGATGGTGGTTCTTGATCAGTCCCCCCAGTGCATTTCTCAAAAGCTTTCAGTACTGTCATGACAGATTCTGAATTAATGTCATTATCTGGTACTGTCATCAACTGGGAAATAAAATTCCTAGCATCCAAATTGTATACATGAACACGATCATTAACTTTATTGATTTCTGAATTAACCTTCAGATAACGAACACTGTCTGGATTCAAGTCATTTGCATATACTAAACAACCTTTCTGAGCTGCTGGAATAGCAAAAGGTCCAATACCAGCAAACATGTCACAAATTATCTCTCCTGGTTGGAACAGGGAAACAAGTCTGATGTGTTCATGTTCCAATCTTGAGTTCCAATAGACCAAACTGTAGTCGAGCTTGAAATTCGCCCCATATTGCTTCACTTCTGTTACCATATCATTATCTCCCATCAAAATTTCAAACTTTGGAACACGAAACTCATTAGTAATACTCCCCACTTTATTTACAACTGTTTTAATTCTTGGGTAATTTTTCTGCATTGAATTTATAGATAAGAAATAGAGTTACAAAGAGTCTGTAGAGAAAAAAAGGACGAGACTAGACAAAACAGCAAATGCACCAAATTAATAAAAGAAATTAGATTCTTGCTTAACTGAGGTTAACATAATTGAATTCCTGAAAAAAGGTAGGACCGGGTACACCACCAAAATTGTAAATAATATGTGACAAGATTAACCATCTTGGAAGTAATAGCTCAAGTATAGTCTATAGGTAACATTATATCACAATTCACATTTCATAGTCATTGGAAAAATAGACGGACATTGGTGACATACATCGTAGATAACCTTTGCAATGACGTCCTTATAAGGAAGCAATTCATCATGTATATTAAGGTGTGCAATATGACCTGTAGAATCACAAAATAGTTACTTCATTGTCAAATAGTTAGTGCAAGAAAAAACGAGGACAAGCTAGACCAATGAAGATATGCAGAATCATATCTACCTCTTCGAGATAAAAACACCACCAAAAGAAAACATATAAAAACTATGTATAGCACAGAGAAATGAAGGAAAGTGTGTGTGATAAAGATAATATGTCAGTGGCTGAGTACTTAACTATGGTTTCAAATGATGAAGGCACCTCCACTCCAGGTGGCAGAATCTGCTTCAGTACATGATCTACAAAGAAACCAGACAGTAAGGTAGTTGGATACAAAAATGAAGACATTAAAAGAGAGGAGAAGGCACATCATTATAGTTTAAACCATCTTTCAGGGAATGCTCGTTACTCTTATCATTGTGTCAATGGAAGGAGACACAACGAGACAATAACTGATGAACATATGTGATCAATAAGACAATAACTGATGTTTTAGACTCTTGCCTGTCTCCTGAAACACAACACAACATTCAGCCTCCCCACACTTCATTACTCGAAAGATCATACTCAGATACAAGGATCGTTTAAACATGACACTAAGAAAAAGGAAATGCCATGCAAAACCAAATGTGAATATAAAGGAAAGACTAATGCAAGTACCTGCTCCCCAATATGAATATCCAAGAGTTAGTGAATGGGGAACCAGTTCAATCTTGCACAGGCCTTTCAGTTCTTCAAGTTTAACTTCAGGGATTTCAGATAAATCTGACTCAATTCAAACAATCATAAGTTGAAAAGTCGAAATGAAAAACAAAATACAAAAACAAAAATTCAGGAAGCATGAAATATTGGCAGGACTTGGATAGGCACAAGGATCACAAAATTCAATGTATTAAAAGGTTTGCATGAAATTGAAATTGAAAATCAATAATCATAAATCTATTTCCGCATCACAAAAGCAAAACCAGAAATTCTTACCAGGATTTTGAACTTTCTCAGATAATATAACAAAACGATTATTTTCACATACTGGATCTTCTGTAACCGGTTTAATGCGAGGCCTATCAATTAAGTACCTGGAAAAAAAAAAACCAACTTGAGAAAATGCAATATAATTTCTTCATCAAAACAAATTATTGGAAAATATACTGAAATTTTTTTTCTAAAACAAAAAAAAAAAAAGATTTTTCGAACCAAATAGATTAAAAAAAAACGTACCCGTTCAGTATCCTAATTGTGGATTTACAAAATTCACGAGGAATTCTCAGTGCCCAAAGTTTAAGATTAAGATCAAACTTGCTTTCGTCCAACATTTTCGATTAACAAGTTCGATTCCGATAAGAAAATTATAATTGAGCACAATCTGAATAAAATGTTCAAATCAGGAGAAATTACAGTCAATTCGTGAAGGAAATTATAGATTGAAAAGGGAAGAAGAAGAAGAAGAAGAAGAAGCTAAAAACGGGAGCTATCCTCGCCGGAGATTAAGTGAAGATCGGCGGTGATAGGATTAGGGTTTTAGCTCAAGTTTATCTTATTAAACGGCGGCGTTTAGTAGAAGTATAAACCACTCTTTGTAATAATTGTTTTTTTTTTATAGCTTGTAATAATGGTTATATATCAACTAATCTCACCGGACAACTAGGGATGGCATCGGGGTGAGGTCCTGGACAACCACGTGACCCTATAAAACTTACTCGTATGATAATATTTTAGGTAGATAGCCAATATACTTTGAACTCATGACCTCGAGTATGGAAAGAAACTCTTGACCATTAAGTCAACTCATATTAATTAAACCCCTCTATTTGTTATATATTTTTTTTTTTAATAATTGTTTATCTAGGCTATTTATTATAAAATTACTTGATATTTCAATATTCATTGAATTATATTTATTTATTTATTTTCAATTATAAATTTACTAAAAGTTTTGATTTAGTTCATATATTTTTAAAATAGTTTCAATTTAGTTTTCATAATTTTAAAATTTAGTTCTTATGATTAAATAAAAACTCAAATACTGCAAAAGTCTATGACTCAAACTTGCAAACTAGTTGGGGAAAAAACTTACTAAATGAAGTTAAAAAATTCCACCCAAAGTAATTTAAAATTTTTGTGACACTCTTTGGCTATGGATTTTAACAATTTCTGAAGAGCACATACGTTTCAAATTTATATAAAACAGGTACTTAAAATAGGGCAATGTAATGAAAGTTTGACACGAAATACTATTATCAGAGTAACTAATAAAAAAGGGTTAATCAAATAATATCATTCATATTTAGGGATGACAAAAATCCCCTGGAGGGCCCGAGTTTGGGTTAGTGGACGAGGGGAAAATTCCCTTGAATTGTTTTTGAGTTAGGGGATGGGAAATATATCCCCGCCCCATCCTTAAACTCGAACCCTATTTTTTATATAAATTTGTGTGTTTTTTTTTTTTACTTTTATCTTTATCAATTTATAAAGGTATAAATATTGTTATAAAATTAATTTTAAAAATAATGAATTATAAAAAAAATTAAGTATTATGTTTACTTTTGTCTTAAAAATGTGCATTTTAATCACCAACTCGCTCAGCTTGAAAAGGATTTAGATTCTCTTCTTGAAGAAGAGGAAATTTATTGGAGGATTCGTTCTCGTGAATGCTGAATGAATTGGGGTGATCGAAATTCAAAATGGTTCTATAGGAAAGCTTCTCAGAGGAAAAGAAAAAATCATATAGATGGATGCTTTTTGATAGGAAAGAGTTGTGGAAAACAGGGGAGGATGCCATAGAAGAGGTTGTTATAGATTATTTTGAACATTTATTCTCTTCTTCTTCTCCAGCCAATGAAGATATACAAAGATTTATTGATTGTGTTCCTGCCTTTATTACTGCATCTCATAATGATTTTCTTCTCCGGCCATTCACAAGAAAAAAGATTGAGGCATCTTTAAAGGCGATGCATCCAACGAAAGCTCCAGGTCCTGATGGAGTTCATGCTCTTTTTTTCCAGAAATACTGGGATCTTGTGGGTGATGGTACAACTAAAGCTTGTCTGGAAATTTTGAATGACGGAAAAGATCTTGGGAATTTGAATAACACTCTTATAGCCCTCATTCCTAAGATTAATAATCCAAAGAAGATGACTGATTTCCATCCAATTAGCTTATGTAATGTGGTTTATAAGCTGGTAGCTAAGACTATAGCTAATCGGCTGAAACATACTCTGGATGCTATTATCTCCCCGCCCCAGAGTGCTTTTGTCCCTGAAAGACTAATCACAGATAATGTCATTATAGGCTTTGAATGCATCCATGCTCTCAATAATAAATGAAGTGGAAAAGATGGAGTTGTTGCAATGAAACTTGATATGAGCAAGGCCTATGATAGAGTAGAATGGCCCTATTTGAAGAAAATGATGTTAAAAATGGGTTTCCATGCTTCTTGGGAATCTCGTGTCATGCATTGTGTGGAATCTGTGTCCTTTTCCATCCTTATCAATAGGACCCCGAGAGGTTTTGTTGCCCCTAGTCGTGGTCTACGTCAAGGGGATCCCCTTTCGCCTTACCTTTTCCTGATTTACGCAGAAGGATTTTCAGCTTTGATCCATGATGGAGAAGATAAAGGTCTCATTTGTGGCATGAAAATTAATCATCATTGCCCTTCTATTTCACATCTTTTTTTGCAGATGATAGTCTTATATTTCTGAAAGCTTCAAAGAATGAATGTCAAGCTCTAAAATAGATTCTGCTCTCTTATAAATTGACCTCAGGATAGGTAATCAATTTTGATAAATCTGTTTTATGGCAAGCAAGAACACAAGAGCAGAAATTCTAAACTTTTTCTCAAGTCATCTCCATTTGAAGAAGGCTCATTCCTTGGGTCGTTACCTTGGTCTTCCCTCCCAAAATGCCAGAGATAAAACTTGGGTGTTTAAAGACATCAAAGACAAAGTGTGGAGGAAAATGCAAGAGTGGAAAGAAAAAATGTTTTCTATGAGAGGAAAAGAAGTTCTTATAAAGCCAATTGTTCAAACAATCCCCATTTATACTATGAGTTGTTTCAGATTCCCAGCTACTTTATGTGATGATCTTCATATGTTGGCAGTTAAATTTTGGTGGGGATCTAACAGCAATCAAAGGTGAAGGGATGATTTACTAAATTAGCGGAATTTATTTAGTAACACAAATTAACACTTAATTTAGGATCTATTAATATCATGCAATTTGTGATAAAAAAACATGTAGATTCATGCTAGTTTTTCGAAAATTAAAACCCTTTACTTACATTGAGTAAAATATGGAGAATTGGTTGGAGGTTTCTTTACAGCATCAATCCTCAAGAACACCTGGATCTTCTATGCTATATCCCGAAGATCAAACAAAATCCGATTGTGGGATCAAACTTAAGAAAAATTGGGAAGAAGAAAAATATTTTCTTCCCAATAATGATAAGGAATTTCAATGGATGGGGAGAAGGGAAGAAGAGAAGTTCAACTTTTTAAGGAATTAAATTGTGTATTTAATGAATGATATACCCTCCTATTTATAGAAAAAAGGAATCTTAATCACATTAGGATTAATCTATAGAGATAAATACAAAAAGAAAAAAGATTATCTCTTTCCTTTATCTAGCAATTTCGAAAATGCCATAGATAAATAGGAGATTATTTTATTTTCTTTATTTTATTTATCTTGGGTAAATAAATCTATGTAATTATTTTAGGATATAATTCAAACAATTATCTCTCCAAAAATAATTATGGTGGCCGAAAATAGCATATTAATTTAATAAATAATTCCAAATTATTTAATTAATTATTTTGGACCAATCTCAATTGGGTTCATTAATCCAATTGGGCTTGAAACTCTTTCTTAAATTAATAAGTCCAACTTAATTAATTTATTTATTAATTACCATTTAAATAAAATATTTTATTTAAACAATTAATAATATTAATATTTTCTCCCGACTAAATATTATCAAATTATATTTAATTATTAATTTCCATTTAAATAATTTTCATTATTTAAATAATTAATAATAATAAACTCATTATTAATAATTTTATTGATAACATTTTATTATTAAATAATTAATAATATTTCATTATTAATTTCGTGTTTAAATAAACTCATTATTTAAACTATTAATAATGTTTATATTAATTACCGTTTAAATATACTCAATATTTAAACAATTAATATTGTCTATTTTAAGTAATTCACTTTACTTAAAATTTCCATTTCTTCTACTTGATTTCGCGACTCTGATATTTGGGCTAGCATGGGGACCTGGACCTATAGATCATGGGCTTAATAATTAGTCAATTAAGTGATTAACACATAATCGATTAATTACTTATTATCTAACTATGAATAATTCCACTATAGATTCATAGTTGAACTCCCCTCACTATAGATGACTTATGTCCATTTAGTTTATCTTTTATTTATATCTGTGATATATCCTTCACGTGGAACCCTCATAATTACAGACGGGATAAATTTACCGTTTTGCCCCTGTAATTACCGCTTTATCCTTGTGTTCCCGCTGATTCTCCAATGAACTTTATCTTTAGTCGAACTAGAGATAAGATACTTCAGGTGATCAATAGAAGTCGTGACGTCACTTGTTCATGTCTCGAATCAAGACATCGGGGGAGTTTCCTAAAGTTCCTAAAATGTTTAGGTATCGCATGATCTTAATTTATAGGAAAGTTATGAATTCCATCTCGTGAAAATGAGTTCCCAGCTACTTATCTAGTTATGTTCCCAAAACAGGAGTGTATTGAGCGTTCTTATAGATAGCTCTCAATTATGTGAATCAAAGAACATAACTCCACAAATAGGAGTCCGCATTTGACTCAGGATTGAGATCTATCACGGTTGATAAACTTAGTTTGATATTCGATTATTTCTTGTAAACGGTACTAATGAGAAATTTGATCGAACATCGTGGTCCTGTCTTATACAATCAACATTGCATATGATACTTCCATTTCATGTCTTCCATATGAATGATCGAGGTTTCGATCATTTGTCTATAAACAAAATGCAAAGCTATCAACAGTGTTACCAAGATAAGGTTCCCAAACGTTATCCGTTTACTGTAGACACGTTTAAGTTACTCATCTCGACTTTAATCCTCTTGTATGACTCACATACTAAGTCGTGATTTCATAAGAGTAACTTAGGGTTTTACTATTTGAATGTTTGATATTTATATATTTCCATATATTCCTAATATCTTCAATTGAATCAATCTAGATAATATAAAGAACTTATGTTTATTTATTTAATTTATTCGAAATAAATTATTATACTTAAATAATTACAAGTTCTAGGACAACATTCCTAACAAAAGGAAGATACATTGGATGAGTTGGAAAAGAATGTGTCTTAACAAGCAGGATGGAGGTATGAGATTTAGAGATATCAATATTTTTAATCAATCTCTATTGACTAAACAGGGTGGAGGCTCATCAGAAATCCGCAAAGCTTGGTGGCTCAGATCCTGAAAGGAAGATATTTCAAATTTTCGAACTTCCTTGATGCCAAAGTCGGAAGTAATCCATCGTTTGTGTGGAGGAGCATTTGTTGGGGCAGAGATATTCTTAAGCAGGGTTCAAGATGGAAAATTGGAAATGGATTTGCTGTAACAATTGATTCTGATTTTTTGCTCCCTTCTTCCTCTTCTGGTAAGGTTATATGGACTCCCCCTGATCTTCAAGGATGTTGTGTAGCAACCCTTTTCAATGATGATGGGTTATGGAATGAAGCACTTATTAGAGAAAAATTTCTCCCTCATGATGCCAACCAAATTCTCCAAATTCTAATTGATCCTCGAAGAAGAAATGATTCCCTCATATGAGGCTTTGATAAGAAGGGTTTTTTCTCTGTTAAAAATGCCTTTAAAGTCGGAATGGACTCTCAAAATGGTAGCCTTGTTTCAGTTGCAGACAGAAGCAAAATCCAGAAATGGTGGAAGGTTTTTTTGCCAAGCTCATGTTCCGAAAAAATAAAAATTGCAGTCTGGAAAATTTATCGTGATATAATCCCTACCTTGGTTAACCTCAATAAAAAGGGCTTTCAAATGGAAAACTGGTTGGGCTTTGTAAGAAGCAAAGGTAGAATACAACTCATATTATTTGGAATTGCCCATTTGCTAAAAAATTATGGAGAGATTTACTTCCAAACTATATCCTCACCTTTACTCATAATTGGAGTCATGATATCTGTTTGTGGGAATTAACCTGTGAAAATCCTTCTAATTTGGAGCGGATTCTTATCACGGCCTGACATTTTTGAAATTCTCGCAACAACAGAGTTCATAATGCTACTGCTCCTGATCTAAAGAGTTCAATCGATAAAATCATAACCTGGGAAAAGAAATTTACAAAATTTCCTCCCCTTGCCAATACCACGTTTCAAAATACATACCATCATCAATTTATCCATCATTGAATTCCTCCCCCGATAGGCTCAATGAAGTTAAATGCTGACGATTCTTCATCACCTCAAAATGATTCGGTAGGACTTGGTTGGGTTCTTTGCAATAATCAAGGGAAGATTTTGTTTGCTGGTTGTAAAGTGGTAACAAATTCCTTTTCCATCAAGTATCTTGAAGCGTTGGCGATCTACGAAGAGTTGAAAAGCTTAATGAATTTGTTTGTTGAGCCTATTCTGATAGAATCCAACTGCTTAGAAGTGATTCAGCTTTTGAAATGAGGCATTTCTGATCTTACTGAGGTGGATCTCCCTATTTATGAGGTTTTGAGACTTACCGTCCAGATGAATTCTTGTGATTTTATACATACCCGACGTTCTGGGAATGGGATAGCTCATGCCTGGGCCTCAAGAGCGTCTAGCTCTCTTCTTTCTGCTACTTGGGGGGAGTCTTTCCCTTTGTGGCTGTTATGTTTTAATGAGAGGCAGTAATCCTCTTCTTTTGTTGTTTTTCTATAGCTTTGCAATATAAAAAAAATGTGCATTTTAATCATATAATTGATTTTTTAATTTCATTTTGTAAGTAAAATTATAAATGTGAAACGAAGAATTTTCCCCGCGGGCAATTCGATCCCCGAACCCCCCTTGATTCTCCAAATAGAAGATAGGGCGGGTATTGGGATTGAAAATCTCCCTCCCCATCATTGCCCTGCCATGTTGTCATCCTTATCGTATTCTAAATATCAAACTGATATGACTGAACATAATCGATCAACTTTAGTTTTGCTTCAATATTTTATATAAGAGAAATAGACTAATTAATTATGTCTCGATTTTTTAAAAATAAAAGTCAAACCGAAATTAACCAAGACCTATACAGATAACAGGTTGATCCCTTGAATCAACCACACGTCAAACCAAAATCAACAGTCTCTCAATTATAGTCAGTTGATTCAATTTTCCTATTTTATAAAAAATAATAATCAGTTTCGGTTGTAGTTTCAGTTATTATTTTGATAAAAACTAGACCGTTTACATCTTTACTTTTTATCGCACTTATATAATCATTGTTCTCTAATGAATAATGAATTTACTTCCAAACATAATGAAAATACAAATCTATCAAATAGACCGAAATATATTGAGGTATGACATATTGATAGTTGTTTTGTTTAGGGGTGTGCGTTTAAGTTGAAGTACTTTTTAAACGAAATTCGCTCGGGTTATAATATAGTACAATCCAAATGACCCTTATCAAGTAATAAATCCAACCCTTTAAAACTTGGGTTGAGTTGGGTTAGTTTATGTTATTCCAGTTGTTTGTTTTAAAAAAATGAAATCATAGTAATTTTAGAATATAATTACATACTTTTATATTTAAATTAGAAATAGTTGTTCAATATTAAACTTTATTCAATAAAAATGATACTTCAATAACATGAAGTAATTATTTGATAAAATTATAAGAAAGAATAAGAAAATATCAAAGGGTTATTAAAATATATATAACCAATAGACATATAAAAAAAGGTAGGATTTTAAAAATAAATTAATAATTTTTTTAATTAATAAATTCTTGTTGATTTGATTCAACATAAACTAATTTTAGGAGAATCATAAATCAACAAACCCATATAATTTTAAATGATTTGAACTCACTCAATTCAAACAAGTTTATAACTCAACTAGTCATTAGTTTTTTTTTTTTTAACCACCCCTAATTTTGTTTACTGACATCTAAATTATGGATCATTTTAATTTTAGTGTAGGAGACATCTCAAAAGTAAATATAAAAAAGGTAGTAAAAATTGAATATTAATTTATTTTAAAAAATAATAATCTGAACACTCGAAATAAATTAATCAAAACCAACTTAACTAATTAAACGACCTAATCAACTAAAAACGTGTCAATTGCAGTATTTTTTTTATTTTTAAATTATTAAAATAATACCGACCAACAATTGGTAGTCAAACTGCGAATCAGCCCCATTAAAAATCAATCAATTTAGCAGATATATTTTTCTTTTTCTAATTTATACTTGCTACTATGTAGTGCAACCATCAAATAGAAAATAGGTTGTTTTTAATTATCCAAAGGAAAACCATTAGTGAGAATTGAGGAATAATATTTAATTTTAGGTTTGGGATCGATAAGTTTGGAATTAACCTAATTTGAGAAAATGAAGAAAAACGATTTTCCTTACCTAATTCTTAATTTTATTTTGTAATTCTTCAAGCTCTCCTATAAATTTAATTTCCGAATCAAATTGTATAGTTATCACAATTTATGCTTTATTGATATCTATACCATAAAACAAAAATACATTATGTATATATTTTTTTAAATTGTTATCTTATTAATTAAGAATAGGGGAGACTCAAACCACGAGTGATAGATCGGGTATACTAATTACATATCACAAATGTAATTTTTATAGTTAAAATATATATTTAGCCCCTAACGTTTACCTCAAATTTTAATTTAGTCTTTTTAATATTGAAAGTTATAATTCAGCATCTTAAATTTTGATTGAGTTCATATTTAATCTTTTTATTTTTTTTAATGAAAAAACCATACTTTGACTTACATAGTATTGAACATCGAGATGTTAATAAAAATATCATATTGATTATGTTTTACGAAAAGAACTAGTGTTTTAATTTGAATTATATTTTTATTTTTTTCAAATAATGACCTTTTCTGCCATTACGATATTTAACGAAAAAGTGTAGATCTAAGGAATTTAATGGTTATTAACTAAAAATATAACTTAATCAAATTTATTATAGAGCAAAATATATATTGTTTGTAACCCATTTTTATTAAATTATAAATATAGGAAGAAGAAAAAAATGCAAAAAATTCTAAGCATTTAATTTAAGGGCTAATAACACTAATATTCAATCAATACATGTTTATTACTAAAAAGATGGGATTTGAAAATTAATTACAAAGGTAGACGTCTGCCACCTGCCGGATGAACTTGATGACCGAAATGCCCCTACACGTGTGAAAAAAAAAGGGAAAGGAAAATTGAAAACTAGCCCACAAAATCAGCTCGTAAATTAAGGGATTTTTTTAAAAAAAAAAGGTCGGTTATGGTGTGCATTTTCGAGATCGTGGGATTTTCAAAATCCAAATAACAAAATCAAAAACAAAATCAGTTTGGGATATGAACAAAACCCTAGAGAAAACGGCAGCTGAAAGGAAAACAATGAAGACGGAGGAGAAAATGGAGGCTAGGAAACAACTGATTGAAGCTTAAAAAATGTTAGAAAGTGGTAGTGTTGAGAAAAAGAAAGAAGATAAAGAAAACAAACTTCCAAGTGAAGACAAGAGTACTGATCGACATGCAAGGTATGTAATACATCCAAAAGATATTTAAAACTGAAACATTCAAGTTTTTCCTAAAACAGTTGTATAAAATTAAACAGAAACCAGATCTGATTGAAAATCAAGAAAAAGAAGAAGGTTATACAGAAGAAGATTTTGATTGTGGGCATGAAGATGAAATCGAGGATAGTAGCTTTGAAGAAGATGTAGATCTGAAAAAAGATGAAAATACAATAAGTGGGCAAAAAGAAAATGTTGAATCCTGAAAAACAGGGGAAAAACAGAAGGGACAAAGAAGGGAAGGAAGAAAAGTATGATGATTTAGAAGGTGAACATTGCAACCCTAAAACAAACAATAAGGTAATTATTGATTTAAATTAAATATAATTAATTGAAAAAAAATTGAACAAACAACAATATTTTGTTCGATCATGCATCCTGGATTTGATAAATAATGGATATGAACAATAAGAATATTTAAGAATATGTAAAAGTGTTTGCTTGTTCTAGAAAAAATAGGTTTTAAAAATATGAAAAGTGTTTTAATAAATTAAATATTTATGTTTATTTTGCATTATGTTAAATCTTAGATAAAATTGAAAAAACAACAGGGGCTTCTTTTTAAATGACTTGAAACACTCAGTAAAAAGGATAAAAAAACAAGTCCCTTCTAAACAATCCTAATTTTGTATAATTAAAGGTAAATTAAAGACAATTTAATAATATTAAATGTTATGATCAAGTTTAATTTTATACAAGTACTAACCAATTTTGAACAAACATGGATGTTAAACAAAGAACAAAATCACTAAGGAAATTAATCAAAACCAAGATCAACCAAATATACGAGGATTTGATTCAAAGGAAAAGCCCGATTACATTGACTCAAATTATTAAAATAATACCACCAACATTCAACTTATTCAGCCCGAAGGAAAATGTTGATTCTATAGACATTTTTTTTTTTCATGATGTTTTGCTAATTATAAATTCATAATTTGGTAAGGATTATATATTTTGTTTAGTTATATTTTAAAAATCCATTGATAGGAAGAGGATTATGTATTTTTACAAGATCTGGCATTGATCAAATTGGTCTTTTTCTAAGTTTGACAAAACTGAAGAAATACGATATTCCTATAAATTATAAATTTTATCGTAACTCTAAATGTTCGATAAAAAATATAAAAAGGGAACAATTTGATTTTATACAACTAACATCGGAAGATAGTTAGTTCAAAATAAACATGAGTTTAAAAAAAAATAGAGAATCTATGTAGCTTAAATAGTTGGACAAAATTAAATTATCAAAATATGGATAGCAAAACCTTAACTCTAAAAAAAAAAAAAAAAAAGGCAGGAAGAAACGTAACAAAACAAGGAAGAAAGAAAGATAAAAAAAAAAAGGAATCAAAACTTAACTTAATGAGAAGATATGGAAATTTTGAAAATAAAAATTTTAATTTAAAAAAAAAATACCAAATCTGAAACGATTTGAAAAGAAAAAATTAATAATATTAATTTGAAATTAATGATATAATTAAAACGAAATCATAATGATTAAAATTTACGAACAAATCAGGATAAAACATGTCAAATTCATTTATTACTTCATAATAATTAAAGAGAAAGAGACTAAGGAATAAGGATTAAGTAAAAATATAACCTAATCAAATTATTATGAGCAAAATATATATTGTAATTAAAATTGAAACACTTAATATTTATTGTAAATAGTAGGAACCGATTTGATTTAATGAGTAAATATTCCTTAATTTAATAATAATAACTAGAGAAACAAATAAAACCAAACCAAAGTAATTATAAAAAATAATAATAATAATTTCCTTTCCTCTTTAGTTTATATACATGTTTCCATGATCTCCTCAACAATTTTCAAAATCAAAACGTAAAAAAAATAAAAAATTAATAAAATTTACAAGAGCTCGCCTTTCAATCTGTTTCTCCTCCGCCGACGAAGAATCTTCCACGGCAGAGAAATCGCGACGCTGCGATAATCGCCGGCGAGAAACCGAACCGATCCAGAACATAAATTCCGGCACCGGCAGGATGCAAAATCAGGACTCCAATCGATGATAGATGATGAATTTGGGCGAACGAAACCTAATCGTAAGCGTGATCGTGCCAACAAAGAAGCATAGAAACACATCGTCCGAGGATATAGAATCTGGTTTTCTGCTGCTTCACCATCCTCAAACAGCGCTTCCGGAAACTAGTTTTCCGGCGAGTCGTGAGGCGGAGATTGGCGGCGGATTGAGAAGAGTAAACGGCGGACATTAAGAAAGAGAGAGATTTTGATTTTGATTTTGATTTAGTGAATTGGGGAAAAAGGAGAAAGTGGATAGGGATTTATTTATAGAGAGAAAGGAAGATATTAAGATTACGCTGTCGCCACTCGTATTCATGAATTGCTTGCTTACCTTTGTTTTCTTTTACTTAATATAGTCCCCAAATTGATGTCTTCTTTGTGGATGTTAATTTTCTTGTTATTTTGACCATATTACCCTTTTATTTTGATTTTTTTTTAATTAAATATTTTGAATATGAGATTAATGGTACTCGTTTCGAGTTAAATGGATTTTTTTTTATTATGACTAGAGCTTAGTTCAATTATAAATGTATTTTTTTTCTATTATATTAGAGGTTCGAATCTATCATTTTATATGTTGTATAAAAAACTGATAGTTTTATATTTATATCTTTATATATTAATTTTAAAATATAATATTTAATTTATCGATGTCTATTTGATAATAAATTATATATATATATATTTGTAACTAAAGCTTGTTTATTAAGTTTTTGTTTCAATTCAATGTTTTCTTCAATCCTGGTCCAATTTTAAAAATCCAAAAAAAATAAATTTAAATCGCTTTTTATTTTATAATTTTAGTTAAGATTTTGAAAATAAGTCGAAAAAATTATCGACGAACAAGTTTAATCTTTAGAAATATAAAATTAAAATCAGAAATATTGTCACACTTAGTCTTAATATATGAATTCATAGCAATATACTTGCATTGTTTTTTAGATGTAAATACAAAATATTCCTTTCTTGAATATATATCTCTAAAACCATGGTCAAATCTATTTTATGCCTATTAAAAACAAATTGAAAACGTGGATTCACACTATTTTCAATATCAAATGGTTAGATCAATAATTGCATTAAAATTATCATAAAAAATAAAATGAAATTATCAAACAAAATTTCTTTATTATGAAAATACTTAAGAGAGGAATGTTGGTGAATTTTCTTATATTTGAAAAAGGATTAAATTATCCATTCGTAAGAAAAAATTAACTACATTTAGGAAAAGAAAAGAGCATAGGACAAAGAAGTAAAAAAAAACAGAAAGAATGAAGTTTCAAAATTGTTTTAAAAAGGCAATAAAAAGAAATTTGTGGACACAATGAATTCTAACTAAAAACAATAAATAAATAAAACGAAAAACGAAAACGGGTAAAAAGGAAATGTTTGGGATTTTATAGAAAGTAAATGGGTGTTTTTGAAGTTCCAAAATTTGTTTTAGAGAAGGTATTTTAATTATTATTTTTTTGTGGACAGAATGACTTTTTAGTTGAAATGGAAAACAATAATAAAATTGGAAAGGAAAACGGGTAAAAGAGAAGTTGTTTTGAAAGTAAAAGGGTATTTTGGACATTATGGACAAAAAATATGGTCAAAAAGATTCCAGAAAAAGGAACCGTGAAGGAATGGAACATCGAAAAAGAGGGTCCCACACACAGAAGCTTTCGCTATCATCCAACGTGGCAAATCCGAACCACGTGGTTTTATTGAACTGTCGGCTTATGAGTGCCGCCATGGATAGCTGCTAGAAGATACAAAAAGAAATGGAAAAAAAAACCTACTACTTACGGTTGTATTGTATTCAATTTACAATTGCCCATGGCAAACAAAAATATATTAAAAATAAATAAATTACAATTTGCCTATATTGAAAATAGGGCATTTGCAAATCTAGTAAATTTTTTAATAATATTTGTAAAAATAAAAGCTCAAAAAATTTTTATAAATATAGCAAATTTTGATCGAGTTTATCAGTGATAAACATTGAATTACATATTTTTATACTATGTTTATCACTGATAAACACATAAATCATTGTTAATCACTAATAAACATGATAAAAATTACTATATTTACAAATACTTTTTTGAGTTTATAATTTTATAAATATTGCATAAAAATCTGTCACCCAATAAAATTTCTCTTGAAAGTATAGTCCAAATTATAAATCAATTTATCTAATTCATTTATAAATCACACAATTTTAAAAGATTTTAAACGTGTGTTTATATTTTACAAACTACATGGGTGTTTAAAAATATTAGGGTGTTGATTTACAAATCAAACAAATGGTAGGACTGGTTTATAATTGTTTTTTATGGAGGATAATAAATATCATGATATTAGATTTTTTTTAAAATAACATTCTTATTGTAAATATTCTTCATTAGTTTTTTTATGCAAAACGTTGGGGTAAGATTGAACCACTCTCATGAACTATCTTAATCAATAGGTAATGATCTGATTGACTCATAATAATAGTTAATCACGTAGTAGTAATTAAAAATAATGAAACCCATTATTTCTTTATTTTATATATTTACTATTAAAAAAATCTGAAAAATATTTGATAATACTATCTCCATCTTGAATATGATTCATCGGATCGCTATTAGGCTGAATCAGCTTTAATGGGGTCCTCAGGGAACAAGAAGGGTCAAGGCAATCAAAGAGGATCTTATCGTCTAAAATTTTGATAATGATGTTTAAAAACTATCATACATTTTTTTTTAAAAACAAACATTTATAATTACTGTTTTTCAACTGTTTTAAAGTCGCTTTTTATTGTAATTTTGTAAACCATTATATGAGAATTTTATAATTTTTTCTTTTAGTGTTCCTAAAAATAACAAAAAATAGAAGCCATTATTTAATAATTAGAATTAATGCACAATAATGTGACCAGCGTGAGAGTTCTTTTCCCATTACTGTTTGGATATGTTATTAAAAAAAACAGTTCTAAAAATAACACAATCAAACAACATCCTAATTACTGTTTAGATAAGTTTGTTTGGTCATGCTTTACAAAATTATGTTTAGAAACGAATTGAGAACTACAACATCCTAATTACTGTTTAGATTAGTTTGTTTGGTCATGCTTTACAAAATTATGTTTAGAAACGAATTTCAAACCTAGTTCTCAAGTCACTATATATTTTCTTTATAGTTCACGACATTAACCTCAAATGAATGGAGCAGGTACTAAACAAATTGAGCTATATTTATGTTGACTAAAACTTCTCAAGTTAATAAGTTCAAAAAAAACTTGTTGAGCTATATACAAACATTTTTTTTTGTAAAAATAAAAAGATTGTTCATGAAAAATAGGAAAAATGCATCTCTTATACAAGGGATTAGTTTTAAAGAATTTGTCTCAAATAACATAAATTTACATACTAATTACTGAAATGTCAGAACTTTTTAAAAATTACTCAAATAGCATAATTATAGTTCAATTAATTATTGAACTATAATTCAATTAATTATTGAACTATTTTTCTTAGGCATTTTTAATGAATTTGTTTGTTTTTTGGTTTTTTAAGTTCAAGGTCAATAATTTATTGAAGTATTTGATCATATTTTATTATTATTTTTAGTGAATTTATTAAAAAAATTAATTTTTTTAGTTCAATAAATTATTGAACAATAATTATGCTATTTGAGTAATTTTTGAAAAGATCAAACATTTCAGTAATTAGTATGTAAAAATATACTATTTCAATAATTACCTCTTAGTTTTATTATTTAATTAACTTTATTTAAAAACAATATAGCCAATAATATTTTTTCAAAAAAAATACTTCATATTAAAATAAAAAATAATACTTTTAACTAAAAAATAAATTGAATATTTGATTTGATGTAGGGTGGATTTAAGATATCAAACCAAATAACAATAACAATGAGTTAATACTTTTCAAGAATCTGATTTCAATCCCGTGCACCAATCGACATCAAATTTATCGATGGTCTAGATCAAAGGAACTTATAGGTGGGTCACTAAAGTTCCCAAGAAATTCTCCACCCATCTCAAGCTGTAATGGCAAGGTTGGATGATAAGACTGCTGCAAGTCAAATTCATTCAGCTAACTTTCTAACAACCATGCAGCATCAAGCACACCCCCATCCTTTAATATGGCCCAACTCTTGATGGTGACCAACTAGAGCAACATACTCTCTAAATCTATCTTTTTAAGAAATTAATGGTCTCCAATTTGATTATTTAAATTTCATCAACCACCACAAAAGATAAATATAATTTAAAATTAATCACTAAAAATTTTCTTGAAATTCTACACCATAAAGCTGCAGTTGAGCCTCCCAGAAGAAACTGAAGGTCTTCTGTTTTTCTTTTTCTTTTTCTTTTTCATGTTTTTTTCCTAAGCTTGGCGGCTAATGGATAAGGTGGGGAGTTTAATATGATTTGCCCTTTTCTTCTCATTAAAAAAAATTTATTCCTGAAGTGGTCACTTTTCAGCCTGCGGATCTTGAAATAAAGTGTCTTTATTCCTTTAAAAAGAGAGAGAGAGAGAGAGAGAGAGAGAGAGAGAGACCGTGTTGAAATAGATTATTATATTTAAGTTTAAAAACTCGATTGGAAAATTGGATAAATTTGAGAGGCACCTTCATAGAAATAGCTGTTGAAAATTGAAAAAAGCATGCGCCTATGATTTCAGATGGTAATATTTGTCTAGTAGCTTCTCAGAGTATTCTCCAAATGTAAGGGCGCAATTTGAGGGAATTAGCTGCCAAAAACAGGACAAAGAAAAGGAAAATATGAAATTGGGCACTTGAATTCAATAAATCAATCTACCAATAGACTTCAATGGATCTCTGTAACCAAAACCTTAGACGTAATTGACCTATGCTAGACTGAATATATACTTCATCTACTCATATTACATCAGATGATCGAGAAATTATTGAATGTGACTAGAATAATGTGTCTCCCTTATTTATTATTATTAGATGAGTAATGTTAATAAGATAGAAAGATGATTACATAGATCTAATGGTCATAACTGAAAAGTCATATTGTAATAGTCGTAATTGACCTATGCTAGACGGAATATATATCTCATCTACTCATATTAGGTTAGTTGATCGAGAAATTAGTGCATGTAGCTAGAATAATGTGTCTCCCTTATTTATTATTGTTGGACATGTAAATAAGAGAGATATAATTACATAGATCTAATGTTCATAACTGAAAAGTCATATTGTAGTAGTCACGTGACTCACGTCCAATAATTTCTTTGAATGATCACCCTCCCGCCCCCAAAAGGAAAAAAAACAAGCAAGGCAATTTTTCTAATCTAAATAATTTACTGGTATTAGGGAAAGTGATAGGCAGCCGCAAGCTCACTGACTCATGGAAAACGTTACCAGAGAAGGACACATATCTAACTTTTGGCTTTTTTGTAAATCAAATTCTCTTATCTAGATTGGCATGATCAATCGAATGAATTATTGTTAAATAATTGTGATGGGGTTCAAAGTAATTACCTCTTTATGAATATGAACCTCCTCAGGAAAATGGAGCTTCTGATCCCTAAAAAACAAAGTAATTAATCCGGATGCAAAACTATAGGATCATCAGAGAAAAGATACCCATTTTAAAATTTTAAAAATAATTATTTTTGCAGTGAATTGTAATTATTAAAACAAGGTCGACAGAAAATTGATTTTGAGTAATTAACATACCAATCGGGTTGCATGAACAGTGCAAATGTGGAGCGTTCAAGACCAAAAGCCTCCTTCCCGTTAGGTGCCTAACAAAAAAGGGAAAGAAACTGTGGACATCATAGCTAAACGAACTGAACTGATGATTGACAACTAAAAACAATATTTGAAAAACTTCCACAGGGGGGAATTGGAATATCTTAAACATTTTCACTTCATAAACAAACAACACAATCTTAGAGTAACAATAAGTCTTAGATATTTGCGTGCATTAGTAAAGAGCTTGACACATGACCACACTGTGAATCAAGTTAGAGCAGTTTTACACATGCAGCCTCGCATATATACATCATCGATTTAATATTGCCAAATGTAACGATCGGATGATTAAATAGGAATTATAGGATACAATATGTTTCTTGCATACCTGTTTCAAGAGGGCTAAGAAATCAACCAACCCACAGATAATGTAAATACTATTTCCTAGTTAAATAATCAGCATAGAAATTTCCAATAGATGCCTTTGAGAGTAAATTACAGAGGTAAAACATGCCCGAGATGAAACATCATCTAACAAGAGAGAGAGCAGAAGGAACCAAAAAAAAAGTTCAAAAACCACGCTACATTGCTAGAGTTTACCAAATTTAGTAACTGTATGGAAAAATTTTAACAAATATCTGATGATTGAAAAGCTCTGCCAAACTCTAGTTAAAAAATGGCCAGGAAGAAAATACCCGAACACAATGTGGTGTTGCACAAAGATGACCTCTGGATAGGATCTCTGTGGTTTCACCAATTTGGTATGCTATTTCATCTTCTCCATAAAAAACCTACAAAAATAATGTATAAATATTACAAGATATCATCCAAAAATGGAAGAAGAAATTCCAAAGAATTGAAACATATAGTTCAGGTTTTAAATGCATCTAGTTAAAGAAATCTTCCACAGTGGACGAGAACTACCCCATTACCAATTACAATGAGTACCAAAATTTCACTACACTTTCTAGTTTTATCCTAAATATTGTCCATGCATTTGTCTGCTAACTAAATACATTTAATATCTTCCTTATAGTTATAGGCTATAGCTCACAGCATATATTTATATACATATATGTATTCCAATTCAGCATATATAAATTTTCTCTAGCTTCTAAGTAAAAGTATCTTGATAATCAATTACACAGATTTTAGACTCCTGAATATGTGCCTAAAAGGCCTCTTCAGTGCCGATCTAGGAACATCTATTAATCTAAGAAATCTGAGTTGAAAATGATGTATTGAAAACCAGCATTTTAGACTGCCGAATATGTGAGCTAAAATGCCTCCTCATTTAATAACTACACGCCATAGTGACACTGAACATAAGCATCATCATATTCAGTGTTGACAAATAATATTCTACTTTAACAATTTCATCAGCTCTCGTCCTAATATAAAGGCCAGCAGTAGTATCAGGGCAAGGGATCTCCACACCATCTCTCGTAAACATTGCACAGGTCAGACCTGCAGGATAAAATAAAGCAGAAATTAGACATGCATAAAAATGACAGTGGGACCTTAAAATTTGAACCTTTGTTGCCTCTCTTCTCTCCCAATATATAGTTTCTAACTGATTTTGAATTTTTTTCTCAACATTTTTTAAAATACAATGTATAATAGGCTAAAAATAAGAACCTAAGAAACTTCAGCAAGAGTGGGGATGGGTGAGAGAATGAAAAAAAATAGGAGAAGCAGCAAAGGCCAACTACCTGTTAGTGAACTATGATCTGTATGCCATCCACACCAAGAGGACAGATTATCACCATCTTCAGCACAATTGCTGCAAGTTATACTTTGAAATTTAAGTCATAAAGTAAATACATTCCGAGCATATTTACTTTATCAAGAGCTCATGATTACTACCATGTTGCAATATTTGCAAGTAATATACTTCATAAGTAAAAGCCAGGTTCTCTAAATGATAATGTATACAATTAGTCAGCTACTAGTTCACATCTTCACAGACAAGATAGCTTATAAAGCTGCTGACTTAATTAGCAATAGCAACTGAGCAACACGAAAAATACAAAAATACAAAAAATGGTAAATAACCTCTGTTGTCTTGGAAAATAATAAAGCAGGCGTCCTTTATGACAACGGGAATCGAGAAGTATCTTTTCAAGAGATTCTTCCTCATGCAATTTCATCATTTTAGCGGCTGTCCAACAACACAACACATCAACAGAAAGTGTAACAACAGATATCATAAATGAATAGAACTATCAGTTTTGTGATGACATAACTATAATATAATAGTAGGCAGGTGTGGGAGGGGGAGGCTGATATAAAGTTTGTGCTACATAACTATACGTCAATTTAAAAAAAAAATTAGCTAAAATCTTATATTTCAAGTAGCCATATAATAAATAAGTTGATATAGTCTCAAAACTTTCAGTTTAGTAAAAGAAGGGTTAATATTTTATAACAAACAAACGAAACAGCATCAAATAAACATAATGGAGAAAATCTTTTCTCTGACAAATGTTCAGGGAATCATACATTTTTCAGGCTTAAACATCAAGTTAATCACGAAGAATGCTCTTAACTTTTAAGAAACTGATAATTTATTATAGCAAAAGAATTAAGAAGTTTACTTCATGGAAAAAATATCAGCTCAAGGAAACAACTGCATTCAATTGACTAGTTACATAATTTGAAAACCTAAATTTTAAAGAGCATAAAATTTACCATATTGATCACAATGAAACGCCAGCATTAACCCAACATTAAGAATCAGCTTTCCAAGAGCTTTAAAGGCTACACATCAATTGTAAATTCTTAGTGAACAAATAAATCTGGTGCTCCTCAACATTACACATCCAATTAACCAAGATGATGCAATATAAGAAAAGTCCAAAAGTTTCTATTACTATCTTAAAAGAGAAAAGAAAAGTGTAAAAAGAGAGAGAAAGAAAGAAAAAAGATTATGAACAATTAAATCATCCATTGAAAAATAGGGTTCAACAATGTGAAAGTACACAGTTAAAAAAATGCAAACAGAAATAATAATAATAATAATAATAATAATAATAGTTTCAGATAAATCAAATGGTATAAGAGAAAAGTATTTACAAAGCTTAAAAATCAACAGCATATCAGTAATCATCTTTTGTTACTTAATTTAGGGTTGAAGTGACTACAAAATATGTTATGTCATTATGGATATGAGTGTAATCACAAATCAAAGAGATAACAAGCTCTACTGAAATTGCACAAGAAAGAAGAGATTCAATTGAAGTTTTACAATTATAAAACACAAGAGTAGATCAGAGTCAAGGTCAAGCAACCAATTAAATTGATCCATGTTACAACACTACAGACGAGTCACATTTTATAGCCAATAAAACCATATATTCATCAAGTAGATACCTATCTCAAGTTCTGGAAGATCTGTAGAAGGCCAAATATTTGAACCACAGTATGACGGATACCTGAAAAAAAACAGAAGATGAATATAAATACACCCGGATTTATGTAATGGTATTACAAACACTGCTATGAGTCACTGTATTCAGAAAAATGGAAAAAGATAAAATCCATTGAAGAATTTATAGCCTTTTACCAGATAATCAATGTAATTAGCACTCTTGAGCTAAATGTCAACTTAAGTCAGAAAATAGGATCAGCATTTAGCAATGAAGGAACAGAGACTAAGTCAAGGCAAGAATTTAATACAGAAAAATGGGCTCAACTACTAAAGCTACTTGTACCTCTGAATTAAAGATGCATCTGTTGTCGGGCTGTCCAATATTGGATTAGCATAGAATGAGCCTTTCAACATATCTGCAAAATTGAAAGTTGAAACACATAAAAAAATAGTAAAGAAAGAATTTACTGAGCGACAGCCAAAATCTAAAGGAAGGAATAAGGAGTGCAAAAGTGATCAATCATATTTTTCTGAAGCATAAACGACAAATACTTTGAATCTGAAGTGGAATAACAGTGACAGAATAGAATCTTTTATATTCTTCTCCTCTGGCTACATCCACCTTTAATGCAAATTGAAAACGACAATGTGGACAAAAGGGCATAAAAGAAGACCCCATTTTGAAAGCTTTCCAAACCATAGTTACTGCCATTGCTGATTTAAGCAGATTACAAAGATTGAAATAAGGAAAGTATACCAGGCATCCCAGATTCAAGTTTCTCTTTCCCATGACTCCATCCAAAGTTATATCTACAGGAAAAAAAAATAAAGAGAAAAATAAGGTTACACAAATCAAAAGTGACTAAGTGAAAATATATCATCAACCATTTACATTTTTATGACACCCTGATATCGCTGACCTATTAATGTTCACCAGATTAAAAATCGGGAACTGCCATTTGATCTTACAATACTTAATAGGATGAAATTCAGAGAGCTTTAGTATTATCAATTATGAGCACTTCATAGTATTCAAATGCCTTAACCACTTTAACCAAGCCCTTAGGGTTACATCTCAACAAATTAAATCAATTTTTTTAAATGGATTACTAAAAACTAACTGATCTCATAAAGAACAAGAACAAGACCTAACCCAAAGAAATTCACTCTCTGTATGCATTTTACAGATCATGGCCCACAATTTGTACATTGATTTTCAAAGATATATGATTACAAACACTGGATTTTGAGCAACAACTAAGCAATATTGCATTTCTCCATAAATCCTGACATACATAGATTCAGTGCAACCACCGAAGTTTTGAATAATCTAGCGCCAGCCATTAAGCGGATTAAACTTAAAAAGCACACCAAAGTGATTGATAAGAAACATCCGAATATATCAGAAATGAATGGCTTCAAAAGCATGAGAATTACCTACAATGAGGATCTTCAAGCTCTTTTTTCACATCTTCAGGAAGCCTAGCTAATCTTAGAAAACAAGAATTGCACAATAGGAATGTATAAAGTATTAGCTATCATCTTCAACATCTTAGATCAGTCAGGAACAATTTCCAGTTCTGATTACCAAATAATACCTCGATGAAAGACGCAAAAGATCATTGCGCGATGATGAAAATCCAGGAACCTATAAATTCATGATTAAGTAAAGCAAACAGAGGAAAAAAAACAATTCTAACAGAAACTAGCAGAATATTCCACTTGACATGGAAGAATATAAGAGGCGATATATAACATACATCAGTAATCGAAAGAATTCCGAGTCCGTTAGGTCCGAATCCTTCTTCAATCTTCGTCGACAAATCAACACTTCGATCCTGTTTTTCACAAATTCCACAGAAGAGAAAAAAAACATATAATATATAAGGTTTTGAATTCGTATTTACGTCATGCGATTGCAGAATCGCCAGGTAAAACCTCTTAACGAAATAAATGAAAATGATGCGAGAAAGAGGAGTTCAATAACTCGCTCTATCACTAAATTTTCTCAGTAACCAAACAGTTTCAAAAGTTGACTTACTTGGAGCTCTGAGAAGGATATGGAGACGATTTTGATAACAGGAAAAGCGGATTGAGACGAAGGAGTCATTTTCCTGCGCGGAATTTGGCGGGAAAATTGATAATTGAAGAACGACGGAGAAGAAGAAGAAGAAAAACTGGGCCGGGAAGCTGGGAACTCGATCGTGATCAGCCAAATTTCAAAATTTTGAGTAACGAATGTGCAGAGTCCAGATTAAATGAATTTTTTAACCAATTCCTAATTTAATAGCTACAAAAACAAATTTCACATTTTTTTTCCCACTTTTTAATATAAGAGATAAATATAAAATACATATATGCATTTGGGTTATTCTTAAATCATAACCCAACACTTATTTTTTTTTAAATACCCCTACGTTTTAGGAAAATTGGAAATCACACCCTTCTATCTATTAGTTTTAACGAAATTTAGATACATCTATATTATACGCATATCATGTCTTCCAAAACTATTAAAAATTTCGAAAAATTTGAACATTTAAGTGTGATTTATGGATTTTACATCTTATTAACATAAGAGTTTATTCTAAAATTCTACACATCTGTTAATTTTAATTATTTTTTTGGTTATTTTTCATGAAATTAGAATATATGACATATATAGAAGATAAATATATCTCAATTTCGTTAAAAACTAATCGATTGAAGAGTGTGATTTGCAATTTTACCAAAGTGCAGGAGTGTGATTTAATAATAACCCAAAGTGTAAAGGTGTATTTGCATTTATCCCTTAATATAAAGACAATAAAGTTCATATTTGGTCTCTGGGGTTTTAGAGCTCGTGTCTATTTGGTTTATGCATTTTCAATTTGTGTCTAAGTGATTACTCAATTTTGGTCTATTTGGTCCCACGTTATCAATTTGTGTCTAAGTGATCCTTGAGTTTTAGACATTGTGTATATATGGTTCTTGGGTTTTTAATCTGTGCCTAAATGGTCCATGGATTATAAGAAATAACTTTAATTAGCCCTTAATTTGTTAACTCTTTAATAGAATGTTGACTTAACGCTAAAATAAAATGTTAAATTTGTCAAAATATTGATATGCGATTAATTATTATTTCAAACCTTAGGTCTGGATTGATGAAAGATTTGAAATAATATTTAAATTCATGTCAATATTTTGGCCAATTTGACAAGTTATGTCAACATTAAGCTAACATTATGTTAAGAAGTTAACGGATATGTTAAATTAAGAATCAATTAAACTTATTTCTAATAGATCTTGAAAATCTAGGGACCAGATAGACATGATGTCCAAAAATCATGGACCATTTAGACGCAAATTGAAAACACAGGGAACAAATAGACACAATCTCTAAAACCGAGGGACTACTCAGACATAAATTGAAAATACGGGGACCAAATAGACACGACCTCTAAAACTCAGAAACCGAAATGAGACTTACCCAAGATACTATATTTCAATATCTAATATTAAGGGAATGTTCGAGTCTATAGTTAATGGAATGAAAAGAATTAAAATAATGAGGATAATTATATTTGTTCAATTAAGATAGATGTAATATTGTTTTAAATTTTCATTTATATTTTACACAAGAAAGATAAGGTTTAATATTTAAAATTTTATATTCAAGGAATGAATTTTAATTCTTAAAAATTACTCTCTAGATAAATTTTGTATCTAATTATAATTCCATCGAAATCAGATTAGTCATTGCCATGAGATAATTTGGGAACAAAGTGAGTCATTGTCAGTTTTGATCAATTTGAGAAGGAAAAAACTTACCTACCCCAAATGAGTAGGCACCCTAAATTCGATGATTCTGATTTTTACCACATCTTCACTTGTTTTTTTTTTCTCAATTTTTTGAAGTCTTTTTTATTTAATAATATAATATTTATGAGTGTAGATTTAGCCTGTAAGTTGCCTCTCCATGGATAGTAGGTAAATTTTGTCCATTTGGGAATAGAGAGAGAGCGATAATTAATTTCAATCAGTTATTTCAGTTTTCTCGAATATTTGTCAAATTTGTTTGATTTTTTTGTTGAGTTTTCTTATTTCTTATAATATGATAGAATCAATGTAGATTTTTTATTCAAAATGATTCAACGTGTACATACGTCTATCATTGAGAATTTCTCATGTCCTCTAACAAGAGAATCAAAAAGAATCTTTGAGGAATCTAATGATTTGACATTAAAAATCGTAATGTCTGTTTTGCCCTTATCGACATCGTTATAAAAGATAAACAATTTCACTTTCATGCCAAGTCGAATTGAAAATGAATTTTCTTTCAAATCATTCAACCAATCAAAATTGAATGGAATCTATCAGAATCAAATTCCTAATTTCACCATCATCTATTTTTAACGGTACATTGTTAGTTGGCGTTAAGATTTCCTTCACTATGAGACAATCACACAATCTTACAACATATAGCATCAAAAAAGTTCTTAAATAATATTTTAGGTAAGTGACCAAATATGGATTTGAACTCACTAGACCAACTAATAGTTGGTTATTCTAAATATAATCTGACCAACAGTTTTCAAGAATCTCTTTTCCATCTGCAAGTTTTTAGATTTCACCCCTCTAATTTCATGTTAGGAGGGTGTAGTAGTAATTAAGGGGAGGGCTCTCGAATTTCTTCTCAGTTGATTGTCTTAATCTTATTTCAATATAAATATTAGTTCGGATTCCTGCTATTTTATTTCAATCATGAAAATAAAAAGAGGAGAAAAAACAAGAATCTGTCAAACACTATAGTCTTGGGACCTTATTTTTACTTGAGAAACATTTATAGTAAGTTTATTTATGAAGTTTACAGATTCCCCAGTCATTTCCGTGGACAATCAAATACACATGTATTATAGCACATGTAAGGCTCTTTGCTCTTAAATTTCCATAGCAGTCTTCCATGGCTCTAAGATTAAAGTTCAATATCAGCAACAATTATTGATTAAGATGATTGAAACTGGTGGTTCTTTTGGCAATTCACACTTCCAATTCAGCCACTGGGCTTAAGGGTTCGAAAAGAGCATCTACTTCTTTGTCATCAATATCCTCCAAGGTTGAGGGATTCCATTTCGGATTCTGTCGGATCAGAGTAATGAACATCATTATGTTATTTGTAATTTTTATATCACAATGTCAGAAAGATTGCTAATTTTAGCTCTAGAAATCATCCTGGGTCAGAAAAACTCATCACTGTTAACATTCTGAGTACCCGTTTCCAAAAAAGACGAAATCATGAAAATACAATATGTGCTAAGCATTGAGATGATGTCCAGTTTTAGGCTTTTAGCCAATACTTGAACATAAATCTACATGATGTCATAAAAATTTAATTTAAGAGAAGATTAAGCGAACCTGATCCTTGTCCACCAAAACTGCTCGGACGCCTTCAGCAAAATCATTACGCAGGGAAGACCTCAAAGCAATGCGGTATTCAGTTCTCATAACACCGTTTAACTGCATACCATCCTCATAAAGAGGTTACATGTTAAGAAGGAACTACTGTCGGGGGGGTTCGAGCAATTGTCTCAAAAGAAAATGAAAGCACGAGAATGAGAAGTTCGTAAACTCACAGTGGATAATTCATTGTCATTCTTTCCATTTGCAGCTGCAACTTTGGAGAAGTACTTTTGAGTTAATGAAAGTGAAAAAGGAGCACCTTTTCCGATTCCTTGAAGAGCCTCTTTAGCCCACTCCACCACTGTATGTAGAAAACATGACCTATCAGTGAGCAACTGAGAATAACACAGAAAATCCTAACATTGAATGTGGTGGATTTAGTACAACGGCCAAGTTCCGGTTTCCGCAAAGGATGCCATCTTAAGCGTACCTGTAGAATCTGTACCAAGTTGGTGCTTCTTTAGTTCTTCAACCGTGTCCTTAGCAGACTTGTTCGCACCAAAGCATGAAGTTATCTGAGGTGAGAGTGACTTCAATAATGCCGGAGACTCAGGGTCGCTACTGTAATTTGCCAGAAGTGCTTTGATATCCTGATGAGGATCCTGGGAACTGCAACGAAAGAAAAATTAATTACTCAACTGT
Source organism: Gynostemma pentaphyllum (assembly GCA_028015215.1). NCBI lineage: Eukaryota > Viridiplantae > Streptophyta > Magnoliopsida > Cucurbitales > Cucurbitaceae > Gynostemma > Gynostemma pentaphyllum. Next base: position 40,494,842 of record CM051348.1, on the reverse strand, counting down.
CACAGACAGTTACTTCAGAATATCTTAATTTCTTCAGCTTCAAAAACAGTGATTAGCATGATCAACTCCAAGAAAATTTTCAGAAGAACAAAAATTCATGCAATTAAACTACCAGATGCCAACAAAATATAATTACAGTAACAGAAAAGTCAACAGAGAGATGTTAAAAAATTTACAAGTTAGCAGCCAAGAGCATCTCCTTCAGTGAGCCTAAATTCCCAGAAGGCACATAATGTGTTCCAAGACCAACATACAGTGCATCAGCTGGCGTTGAAATCCTTTTACCAGTCATTCCAAGGTATGCACCTGCAAAGTGATCAACGATGATTTAAAAACAAAACACAGTAAAGATAAATAAATGAAATGAGATGGTTGACAGGCAGAGCAAAGGACAGAAAATCTGTGATAGACACACCCATGTAGTTTGTTATGATATATGATTAAATTTACCCTTATACCCATTAGCTTAAGCTTTTGGGTCTAGTGGTGATTAACCTATTTAATATGGTATCAGAGTAGGAGGTTGATAAGAATGCCAATTCTCCTGTGCTTCGAACTTATGCACGAAGAAAGAAGAACATTTAGATAAGATCAAGTGTGTTGGTATTTGGAAATGTGTGGCATTTGGATAAGATCAAGTGTGAGTTAGTTATGTGTGTGTGGCATTTGGATAAGATCAAGTGAGTTAGTTATTTGTGTATAAGAGAAAGTGGTTATGTGAGTTAGTTATTTATGGCTAAGAAGAAGTAGGTTTGTGAGTTAGTTATTTGTGGATAAGAAGTATTTATGTGAGTTGGTTAATTGTGGATAAGAAGTAGTTATTTAGGTAGTTATTTTATGTCATTATATATTGGTGTGTTGTGTGAAATTAGAGGGTGTGGAATTTGTAAGTATTTTGGAGGATTACCTCTGAATTGGGAGAGTTTCCCGACCTCTCGAATGTTGGGATTTGTATTGTGATTAATAAATTTGGTGTGTTTGTTTATTTTTACTGTAAGTGCTTATCCGAGGTCCTGAGTTCGAACCCCTTTGATGACATTTCCTCCCCATTTAAATTTCACATATTTGGGTCTAGTGCAAATATCCAAACCCACATGTGAGGGGGAATGTTGAAATATATGATTAAATTTACCCTTATCCATTAAGCTTAAGCTTTTGGGTCTAGTGGTGATTTAACATATTTTATATAGTTAAAGTATATCAAAGAAGGAAGACCGAGCAAGATGAACAGGTCACTAAGGGCATTGAGAGTAGGGGTGGGAGTGGGACCCTGTGTAACTGTTAGCTAACTAACTGAGAAAAGATTGGATACTGCAGATGAATAGAGTTAATCAGTTAACGGGCTGAGGGACATGAGAGAAGGAAAGTGTGTTCAAAAGCAAGGGAGTGGTACAGGGATTAGATTTTGGCTGTACTTGGTTGTCTGGAAGAGCATGGGAACTTGATTTTTCCAAGTAAGGCATTTTGATTTGAAGTATGCGATTACAATTTGATATTAATCAAATTGCTTCTTAACCCAAGAATTAAAGGAGAAGGTGAAGTGCTTCCGCTCATGGATATGAATTGTACTTCTCTCTCTTTACTACCCAGAAAAAAAAATCATTAAATTCTCTCTTTGTCTAATAGCCAACAGAACTCCAAACTCTCCATATAGGATAAACATAAGGACCCTACAATAGATGATTGATAGCCCAAAAATCTGCAAGTTATTTAATATTAGGCATGATTGTAGGGGGGAAGTAACCGATCTTTAGATGAAGTAAAGGGCATTTTACCACTATGCGAATCTTTGGGGTCAGTGAAACAGCTTAAGATCAAGATTGCATACCAATTGATCCTTCTCCTGGACCTTGTGCTGCAATGTATGCAAACCCAACATCTGGAAACAAACCAATTCCATTTTCTGGCATGGCAAGAACGGTCCTCTGAATTTCAGAAAAATAAATATATGCAGTCAGGGATAAGAGAGACATACTTTGAACAACATATAAAAAAGGCACATGCCACAACAAGGAAATCATACCTCCGTGATAATTCTATAACGTCCATGACCTGATAGGCCTATCCCAAAGCCCATTGTTATGCCATCCATGAAGGACACATAAGGCTTCTTGTAATCATGAATTTTACATATTAAAGAATATTCTGCAGTGAATACCTGAAACAAAAAATTAACACAATAACTTTTCGAATGCATCGAAGTGATATTTCCACAAAATTAAAAAGCAAAATGCAAAATTACATGTCATTCAAATGAGAAACTTAAGTCGTAATTTGCATTCAAAGCAAATTTAAAATAGAAGTAATCATTTGCATTAAAAGGACCACATATATTATCTGACTTGAAGAAGCATAAAAAAAAGATGAGATAAAAAAGATTCCAAAACAGGTTCACTCAAAAAATAACATTTCTCCAACATATACTTGCTCAAACCCGCCGCTCATCAATTCTACTTCCAGAAAAAGAATGAAAACGTGCAAAGAAAGAAGATGAAGTAAACAAGGAGCTCAAGCAATCATTGGAACAAAACCTTTTAACATTTAAGGTGATGCCACATTCATCGCCTTAGCAAACAAGATTTCATATAAGAATGGCTTCAGAGGTGTTGAGAATCTATAAATGATTAAGTTTGTCTTAGCCTAATATTTTAAGTTTTTTGATCTATTCGTGATTTAACATGGTATAGAGTAGGATGTCTAAGATCGAACACCTGTGATGATGTTTCCTCCCCATTTTTTAAAATTCCACATGATGTTTCCTCCCTAATAGCTTAAGCTTTTTGATCTATTCGTGATTTAACATGGTATAGAGTAGGATGTCTAAGATCGAACACCTGTGATGATGTTTCCTCCCCATTTTTTAAAATTCCACATGATTGGGTATTGTGCAAATATCCAAGCCCACATGTGAGAGGGAGTGTTGAGAATCTATAAATAATTAAATTTCCCTTAGCCCAACAGCTTAAGCTTTTGGGTCTATTGGTGATTTAATAGGAGACATGGAATTTTTATCAAGAATTGTGATTTTATTCTTGCAGAAAAAGAAAGCGGAAAAGGTTATGTTTTTTTTGAAAGGGGGGAAAAGTTCATGCTAACAATATGGTGATAAGAAATTTATTAGAGCAGGCTTATTTTTTTAGAAAGTAGAAGAGTTTTTTTTCTTCCACGGGTAGAAAATTGTATAAAGGCTTATAAAACTGAAAATAGATATCAAATAGCACAAAGACCTCAATCACATCTGGTAATTGGTTTTTGGTCGTGATCTGCTTCACATCACCACCTGTGAATAGACTAATACTTAAGTTATCAACAAGCAATACACAAGTCAACTTATTAAACACACAGCACCATATATTTGTAAAAATACAACAAAGGAACCGAGGAACAAGAGAGAGAAACAAACTTCATCCTCATGTCATTACAAAATTGAGTAAACTACAAGGATGAACATACAAAATCTACAAATCAAACTAGCAAAGAGATCTTTTCAGTAAATAAAGATGTCTATAAAAAATTTCAAAAAATAAATAAACCTTCGGCACAAGAGTAGTGTTTTTGTCCCTTTGAATTTCAGCAACAACCCCTTTAATATCCATTCCTGCATTAGTGAATGGCCACCCTCAAAACCTTACCAACCTCCCCAATAATTGACCCAAGAATGTGGAGTAAACATATGAACAGAACTTAGCTAGACGGAACTGATAAGTAACTTAGAGTAGACAGAATATAAAAGATATGGAAAAATAAAACAGCTTGGAAGAGTTGCTTTTATGAATTGAAATAATCTGTTCATAACATGTTACCTGCACAAAAGGCACGAGATGAGCTGCTATCAACAAGGACACATTTGACCCTCGGATCTTCCTCCCATTCATCAAGATACCTTTTGTACCGTATATCCATATCTGCATTACCCATAAAGAAAATAATCATCAAACCAAACTCAATATAAGAGATCAAATTCCAACTTCACAACCATCTTTTTATTTCATTAAAGAAACAATCGGTCAATATTAACCATATGATATTCCTGATCTTAGGCCGCTATCGATTATAACAAACTCTAATTCTTAACTCTACTTTTTAGAGGCTCCCTAACACACAGGAAGAACTGCATAATTGATACAACCAGGTAAAAAAATTCCTGTTCTCGAAAATTTAAAAAGTTTCATAACAAGTTTTGTAAATCTGAGCAGTGAGCACAAGAAGTACATAGAGTTCAAATCAAAGGCCCCTTCAAAACGGTGAAAATTCATAAAATTAACAGATATTGTGAAGCTCAATTCCCAAATCCCTTACACAAGCAAACTAAAGACACTGATAAATTAATTTTAAGAGCTTCTGTAAATATAGCATTTTAAGAAAGTATAGCATGTTAGAATTACTATAAAATATAAATCAATGGTCATTCCTGAAATGATGGTAAATCACAGTCAATTAGTCATAGAAAGTAAGACTCGTTTTTTTTCTAACTAATCGAATAAATTTGACGAGGGTGTGATTCGAACCTCAACCATTACAATTATATTTACTTTTAGATATTACGTCAAAGGGAGACTCGAACCTTCAACCTCACGAGAACGGGGCACGGTTGCCTAACCAGTTAAGCTAAAGCTAAAAAAAATATACTATATTTGCAAATCCCTTTTAAACAAAAAATTTCCCAATATTTTAGAACTGAAATTAGAAACAATTAGTGAAGAAATGAACCTATATTCATGGCATTGAGAGCTTTAGGGCGATCAAGAGTGATAACAGCGAGGCCATTCGGATGAACATTGGCCTTGACAAACTCGTCGGCGCCGCCACTGGCCATGATCGTCAAGGTTCGAGAGGGAGAGAGAGATATTGGGGAAGAATTGGTACGGAAGAAATTATGAAAAAGCGTAGAGGAATTGATAACGAAAGCTCTGAATCGAAGTAAGCTTTTGGTTTGGATCATTACTCCTTTTTATCCTGTGTTAGGCGAGTGAGCTGACAAAAGAGACTGGAAAGTGTGATAGAGAGGAGAGAGGAAAGGCGTTTTTTTTTTTTGGTTAAAAAACTGATAAATGTTTATTAGTTCCGTTTTGGTGTGCTAATTGAGAATTAAAATTTGATTATCGCAAATTACACCTTTTAATTTGTGAAATTGAAACTCATTAAGTTGCATATTAGGCAGGTTACACAAACTCAAAGTCATACTCTTTTTATTTTAGTAATAACTATTCTATTATTTAGGCTAAATTATATCAAATACCTCTAATTTACAAGGTTGGTTTCAATTTTACCACTAAAGTTTTAAAAGTTTCAATCTAAAATCTATTTTTTAATTTATTTCAAAAATACATTTTGTTGAAGAAATTACTCTTTTAAAAATACCCTTCATGTGAAATTCTAGTTAAGTTTAATAGAAATAAAAGATTAAAGGTGTTTTTGAAACAAAGGGGTAATTTCTCAAAGATATAATATTTTGGATGAGTATTTTTTCAAAAAAAAAAGGAAACTTTTGAAGTAAATAAAAAGGTTGAGAGTCGAATTAAAACTTTCAAGGCCAAATTAAAACCAACTCCATAATGGTATTTTGTATTATTGAACCTATTATTTATTAAATATGCTACGATTTTAAAAAAAAAAAAAACATAGTGACATAATAAAATACTCTTATTATCACATTTTGAAGAGATAATTTTATGAAAATTGTGGAGAGGAAGAGGGGTACCGTGGAGGGAATTAAAATTGTAAATAAAACATTATTTAGAAAGTAATTAAAAATATAATAAATTAAATTTGTTATCAGGCAGCCAACAAACAATCACTATCCAAATCTTTCATTTTTAGCAGCATGTCACTGGATTTTCAACATTTTATCCAAATTTTCATTCACAAAACTTATTGTGGTAGACAAACAAATCCACAATGAAAACAAGAAAAAAACAAAGACAAGGCATGAAAAAAAACTGAGATGAAAAGGCATTGTGTAGAATCAAGATCTCCATTAATATTATGTACTCTTTTGAGTTAGAAGGCAATGATTAAAAGAGATTCTAAATAAATATCCTCCATGAATAAATTATCATGTTTCAAATGATGATGAAATTTTGAATCTTGTGGAGATGACAAAAGCCTCCAATCACAAATAGCTTCAACGACTGCGTAATTGCAGCTCTAAGCCAGAGAAAATTTTGCCATGGCATAAACCCATCACTTAGTCAGTGATTAGGGAAAAAATGCCTGCATAAGAATAACAAACAATAGGAGGTCAATGAAAATTGAGATACTTTAACAATGTGGCCAACAGCAATCTTCTACATTTGAATGTGGTGCCCTTATTCCATCCTAGAGTTTCTGCAAAATTAGTTTCGCAGCCTCTTGCAGGAAATGATATCAGAAAAGGAATCTACCAACTGTCCTGCCAAGCTACTAGGATCGTCAATAAGTGTTTGAATAAAGGAGTTAACTACACGTCGTTCTCGCTCAGTTGATCTCAAGCTATACCATGTTAGCAGTTTTAATCTGAATTCCTGCTTTATGTAACCTTCACATTCTAGCCATCGGATTATCTTCACACAATATTCAAAATTCTCGTCCAAGCAACAAGCACCGTTAGAGTTTCGGAACGGAGATTCGTTTATCAGGGTGCTATCACAATCATGAATCTCTTCATTTGAGCTAGTACCCCTTTTCCTGCACAAAGCCACCCTAGAATCAACAGCAGATGCATCCCCTCTTCTCCCACACGTCCATGTTTGAGAGTCGCCACTACCGTGTGATCCCACCATACCATCCTTCTCTTTGTCATGAGAAGCAGCATCATCATCTGCCTCAACAGCTTGTTGCAGAGTGCATCCGTCATCCTCATCCCTCGAAGACTCAAATGGAGGGGTAACTTCTTCATTTAAGTCAGGCACTGAGACCACATTCAAGTCGAGATCACGGGAAACATGAGGCAACTGTTCTTCTGGGGTTTCAGGCTTAACCCCCTTGCCTACTCCACAGCATTTTTCAGCATCTGCACTACAAAACCCTTCAATGTAGCTCTGATCTTGCACACAAGGAGGATGCAAAACCTTTTCAAGATCCCGAACCTTGAACTGAGATGATGAGCCAACAACTTTGGTGTTGTCCGGCCCCATCTTGCTACAAAAACTTCCTTCAATGTGAGAATGCTCTCTCTTGCAATTTGAAGTGGCTGCCAAATTGGAATTTCTAGGAATTATCTCCACGCTCTTAGTAAAGCACCTTGCTTCAGAATGACCCAAGTCACTGTTATCTGTATATGAAATAATTCTAAAGGTGTACTCTGTGCATGGTTGAAGATTGGATATCAAAATCCGCCTTTGAGATCTAGGAAATGCACAAATCGGCTCTTTCAATTGTGTCTCTTCTCTACTTTTTCCATACCAGAGTTTATACCCTTTGACATCACTCGACAATGCATTAGACAGTTCAACAAGAATAATTACAACAGATGAAGATGTAATCTCTTCAAACAGAAACTTGCAAGCTGCTGGAAGAGAGTCCTCTGCCCAGATAATGAAAATAACAAATAAGTGATGTCTAAGACAATTAAAAGAAAAGAAACTGAGGTTGGGTGTACGAGTTAAAACCTTTGCAATTTGGATTCATATCAGAAGCAGTGGCCAGCCATGTATCTGCCTTCTCAATTGCCAGTGAGCAAAGTGTCTGCACATCACTAGCCACAGAGAGTCTACCAACTATACCACGTGCCATTTTGGCAGAAATTCCGTTCAATGGGCCAATTTCTGCTTCTAATCTGTCCTTTGCATCTTTTATAATTTCGTGCATTTCTCTAAACCGCGAAGTTCCATTTAGAAGCCTGTAACTCAAGTAGATTCTGTAGCAAAGTACATCAACCCGGCGAGCATCCCTTGCTATTATCAGCTGCTTCTTCCAACATCTATCATCATAAACATAAATCACATCAATTTGAGGAAGAAAATGTACGACTGACACAAGACATATGACTTGCAACAAAGCAAACAGCCAGCATTCTCTTACTAGCCCTACATGGTTTAAGTTCTACCTCTACATATTAGGATAAATGATAAACCATTTTCACAAATAAATATTTTCCCACGTGATCCAGGTGATCTCTTAAAAAAAACATCTGTTATTAACTTCTTTCTTATAACCATTGGCCAGTTTACATGAATCTCAAGTAATGTCCACCTGACCTTACAACATATACTATTAGAAAACTCAAAAACTATTTAATACCGTAAGTGACCATTATAGTTTAAACCCATATCCCAAAAGCACAATAAATTGACACCTAGCCTCTTTGACCATTAGACCAATATCTTCTCCATTGTTAAAGGTAAAACCAGAAACCAACAGTTAAGAATGCGTTACAACACATGGGGGTAAAAACAGAAACTAAAACCAAACGTAGTGAAAAGATTGCAAAAGGGAACCCATAATGGCTCCCAGTCTCATCAAGTAACATTAGTGTCAATTCCTAAGAAGCTTTCTTAAGCATCAACTAATGTAGGGCAAAAAATTCTGTAGTGTTTTTTTTAATAAGAAACAAATAAAAATTCTGTAGTAACAAAGAAACAAAAGTGAATTTGAAGGTAAGGCGTAGGAGTATTACTTACCCAAGTATACCGGTGACTTTACCACAAGAAGCACAACAATAGCTGCCATCTAGTTGCATCAACTGCCCCAGATCAACAACGCCAACCTTTTCACGTTGAATGGCACATTCAATGTGACAAGATAACCCACATGAATCTCCTTCGCCAGACTCAGTTGAGCATACCAACCAAAGACTAGGGTCCTTGTTGTCATCATACAAGTGACAAATGCAGCAAGAACATCTCTTGCAAAAAGTGTCATCAATTGAAAGAATGGCTTTACAAGCAGAATTCTTACAGATCCAGGAATTTGAATTCCCAAAATCCGAAGAATGGTCAGTAGCTATTGGTAGCCGAGATGGATTTTCTGCCTTTCTGAGTTGCTTCCTGGATGAAGATTGATTGTTGAGGATAGATGCTACTTTCTTTGAATCCTGCTTCTTAATTGTCTTGTTTGTTATCTTACGAAGTTCTGACATTTTGCCTTTCGTTGATGCCAAAATTTTCTTCTCCCTGTCAGCAAGAGTTCGAAGAAGTTCCTTTTTTGGACAAGATTTGAGAAACTCTTGAAGAAGTTCTGGACTTTTAGTACCATCATCAGAATGCCCATTTTTCTCTGGGGTGCTTTGCACACTTGAAGAAAGGCTTTGAACACCAGACACTGAACAGGAAAAACAAGATGATATATTATAGAATGTTGGAGGACAAAATCAAAAATTGAACATTGGGTAATAAGAGATGTACACAATGTGATTGATGATTTATCTCATCAAGAAGATCAAATATTTAAACGGAAAGGAAAACATTTTTCTTTTTTTGAGTTTTTGGATAGGCATGGCAATCCAAACAAGCTATAGTTTTGATGCTGACCCCCCCCCCCACCTTCCCCCGCCACTTGTTGAAAGCTTCTTAGATGATGTTTCAGTTTTCCAATAGCCCTTGAATACACATCACTTCAGTTACCCATCAAGTGTTCCAACTTCCCAAAAAACAATCTTAGCATGTTAATCCAACACATCTACTATTCAATGACATTTATATTTTCCATCCCCCAATAGTAACTTTTACAGTAATCTTACCTAAGAACTAATGAATAACTAGTTGCATTTGTACCTTCAATCTTCAATAAATTTACCACACATCTCTCAAGTCTCTCTAATAAAATATAAAGTATCTGACTTTCAAAGTTAAGATAAACTTCTAACTAGCACAGATAACCAAATGCATGTTACATTCACTAACGGATACCTGACTTACAGTGATATATCTCATAACAAAACTTAAAACAAGTAACCATCCCTATAAACAGACAGCGATAATACTAAAATTGAAGCAACAACTTTTGAGAGGCAAAATCAATGATCCATGTCAGGCATAATCAAAGCATGATGCGTGAAAAGAACAAAATGATGCACACAATAGTATGAGACTGAAAACAGTATAAATAATGGCTGCAGGCACAGTCACGATCTCTTTTAGCGTCGTAAAAAATGCCACAAGAAAAAACGCTCGTTCAACAGAACATCAACACATGATTTTATTAAAAAAAAAAAAAAAACTAGTGATGAGAAGTAGTGTTACCTTTAGCAATGAATTTATCTTCTAAATCCATATCTCACAATCAAAAGTCACATACGAGGTGCAAAGCTGTAAATCCTACAACAACAACAAAAAAGGGTAAAGATTGGCATAGTCACATATTACACAGAACATTAGCATCCAGATCTATGGAGTTTCTTAAACACATACAAAATATTTTATAATGATCGAAACAACGGGAGAAACGCCAACGAGTAATAAGAAATGCATACACAATCAAAATTAAGTAAGAACACATCACTCATACTCAATCCATTCAATTATCCTCTTACATTATGAAATAGAAAGCTCAAGTATTAGCTGAAGCAAGTTATAAAATTCCATAGTCAATATTGGATCAAGTAAAAGAATAGAGATAACACAATACATTAACAATGTAGATATCATAGAGCTAAAAAATCAAACTTCCCATTAAAAAAAACACACACTTTTCTTCCCAAAAAAAAACCCAACTTTAAAGAATAAATTATAAACCTGAAAGAACAACAATCCAAGAAAAAAAAAACTAAAAACAAGGCAATTTGGGTGAAAAACAACACAAATAAAGAAGATAACGTTGGAAAACAAAAAACGGTAACGGATCTGGAAGCAAAACGGAAGCATGGAAAAACAAGCAAAAAGAAAAACGAGTTCTTTGTTTTTTATTGTCAAAAACAACAATTAAAAAAAAAAAAGGAGAGGGAGATTATTAATCTCCGACGAACCTAGGGTTTTTGGTTGCCGGAGAAGAAGTTGCCGTAAAACAAAGGCGCGGGCGCGAATTCGAAGAGAGAGAAATAAAAGAGAGAGGCCAGGCCAAGCCCGGTCGTTAATATCGTGAGAGAAGAAAAAAAGATTCCGCGTTTCGGAGACGGGTTAGACGTTGTATTACACGCGCTATATCAGCGCGTGATCGTGAACTGTTTCTGCTTTGATTCGGGGTTGGTTCTGACTTCTGATAAAATAGCAGAGTTTGTCCCGGAACCGAAAATTGGGTTTTTATTAGTGCGTGGGTTTCACTTGTTGTATGTGCGCGTGGGATGTTTTGTTTGAGTGACAATTGAGTAATCGTAGTCCCAGAAAGAGAGGGTTTAGTATCAAATGAGATAACGAACGAATCTAAACCGTTGGATCGTAATTTTTGTGAATCTTCAGATTCCATAAATTATTATTGTAATATAAAAGGAAAAAAATTAAATCTTTTATATAAAAATGTTACTACAAAATTATTATATTCATTTAATAATTATTTTTTCAGCATTTATTTTAAAGAATTTCCTTATTAATTTCGTATCTTATCATTAAAATCTACATTCTTATTCATATTCCAAACTTATTATTTTATTTTAATGTATAAAATTATGTAATGCAAGAAAATTAAATGTAGATTTCAAATATGATATGTGTTAAATTTATATTAAGTCATAAATCCTTACAATTAATTATTATAAATAAAAACACTAATATTTTAGATATTACATCAAACACATCCCTAAGTTTTAATGTTAACTATTAACGAGTGAAAGATGAATAAAATATATTGTTTGGTACACATAGTAGAGGTTTAGTGTGGTTTCTTTATTTAAGAGGATGCTTATTATGGCATGGACAAAATATAAAAATGTGGATTATAGTGATCTACCTCTTCCATTCTCCCACCTGCTGGCTTTTTCTCCTACATCATTCTCTTCTCACCATTCTCCACCATCCATTTTTTCAACACCATGGATAGTTGGTTCAACTTTCTCAAGCTTCATCGCCTTTCTCAATCCAAATCTAGAACCTTAAGGGAAAAAAATATGAGATTTTTTTATGGGGTTTTTAAAGATCTCATAGTCATCGTAATGGAACTCGTAAAAGTTAGAAAATTAGAAAATTGATTATAATTTCTTCATTTTTGTTTCATATCAATGATTTTTTCAGCTTATGAGAAGTTAATTTGAACGAGTCACGATTGTAGGAAGAGATTTGGGTTTGATGGAGAAAAAGGGTCCGGGGGGGGGAGAGAAATGGGTAAGATGGATTGAAATCGTATATGGTTTTAAATCGAGAGAGCAATTTTAGAGAGAGGAGTAGATTTTACAATTAGATGAAATGGAACATTGAAACTTTAAATGGAACTTGAAACTTTATGAGGTGTTTGAGTTGTTTTAGGTTTTTTTAAAAATGGATTTGTTGGTTTTTGTCAATCAGTAAGTGGTTTACCATTTTTTGATTCTTAGTTCATTATGGGCAAAGGAGTCATGACCACAATATATAAAGCATTTGAGTTTATTGATTTTCCCAATTTTTCCATCATACACAAATTTAACTTTTTCAAAATGGGGATTTTCCCATTTACTGATTCCATCACAAATTGCTTTATCCAATCTTGATGCCCATGTTGGCTTATTTCAAACCATCCTATTGTTGAATACCTTTAAGATCGTTGACTTTTTGGTTCCTTTGATCAACCCAACGATCCAGGAAGCGATTTTTAACACGATTCATTCATAAACACGGAGATAGTATTATTTCATAATGAGAATCTCAAATTATGAGACCGTTGAGTTGATTTGACAATCTTGGGCACATTATTGCGAATATCTGAAGACACTCTTGACTAACTGGCGATGATGGTTAGTTGAACAAGGGAGGAAGGTGGGGGGCTTTCCCCGACACTACGTTGGTGTCTTTTCCACCTTACTTATTTTTCCTTTTCAAGATCATTTGGAAATATAGCTCAAGGATTCATCACTTATATCACGGTTGAAAAATTTCCACTTTCAACATAGACGGTCGTGGGGTTATAAAAGATGATGATATCTTCATTGAATAGGTAAAACAAAAAACATTGTGTGTTTACCTTTATAAAAAAAAAAAAAACCATCATAAACTTCAAAGGGACGATTACTCGATTTTTACATTTTGAAAAAAAATATTCAATTATAAGAAAAATAGGTAATGAGAATTATAAAAGTCATTTTTAAATAATTATAATACATAAATAAGAAAATTTAATTAAAATATACTAATAAAAAATTAATTAAAATCGGATAATTTATATTAAATTTGTATATTAATATAATAACATTTTAAATTAATTAATTATATATAATTTTTTTTAAAGACTTGAGTGAGTAGGGATGGCAACAGGGAGGGGTCAGGGATGCAATTTTCATCCCCTAACCCGCAAGATTTTTAATCCACATACCATACCATATCCCCTAATCAAAAAATCGGAGTCGGGTTCGGGGATTCCCCGATTTACATTTTTATTTTTATTTAAAAATAAATATAAAAATGAAATATACATTTTTAAGTAAAAAATAAAACACAATACTAAACATTGTATATTTTATTAGTTAATACAATCATATTATATATATATTTCAATAAATAGAGATAAAAGTAAACAAAAGATATAAAATATTTATTTAAAAATCGGGTTATGGGTAGGGGCGGGGCGGGGATGTATTCCCATACCCGTACCCTAAAATAAATTGGGGAAAATTTCCCACCCTAACCTTAACCCTATAGAACGGGGATTCCCCGCCCCCCCATCCCTACGAGTGAGGGGGGGCACGTGCCCCTGGTCCTTGAGCCTCATTTACTAATCGCCAATCAGAAATGAAAATCATTTGTTTTACCAAGTAATGGAATGAGATTTAATATATTGGACTCACCTCAAAATAAGAAATAACTCTCCTGAATATCAAATATGGGCACTATCTACAAAAAGTTAATCAATCTCATCTTCTTTCCTTATTGTATGGGACCATATCTATTTATTAATTATTTTCATATTATCTCTATTCGAATTTAAATTTTCAACTCCCTTCTTATTTATAACTATTTATTTAATAATAATTAATTGTTTTTATTGATAATTAGTTTACTGGTCATTTATTTAACTTTAATTATTCATAATTTCTTATTTTCACATAAATTATTACATAAATTTTATTAGTATTAAATAAAATATATTAAATTAAATTAAGTTAAATCTTATATACTATTATATTTTTTATTTAATGTATTTTCAATTGTTTAGAGTATGAAATGGGTAATCTAGTAATTATAATTTATAATATATCTAATTATTATTCCTAATGTAGGTAAACAATATGAAAGGAAATATGATTTCGATTAAAAAAAACAAGTGACCAAAATCAAATGAATGTTTTTCCAATTTCAATTGATTTCATACAAATTGATTTTCATTATTATTTCTTATCTTTATGATTCCTTGTAGGTAAATAGGGCGTTACAGGATTCTGTCCCTGCTTAAAATTCTCCTTATTCAAATATGAACTTTTGAAAATATAATCATCTGTCATAATGAATCCCCTCTATCAAATATATAATTTAGCCATTTTTAATGGAATTTAACCTTACTACCTACAAAAGTTTTATTTCGCAGAAGATATAGAAAATTCAATAATATCATACTTTTTTTTTCTTTTCCACAGATAAAACTAAAAGTATTCTTCCAAACAAATAAAAAAAAGCAAATAAAAGTTGGTCAGTTTTGTGGAGCCAGACGTGGTACTTTTTATATAGTACTTTTGGACACAAAATTGCAGTTTTTTTTTTAATTCATTGACCAAAGTATGTGGCGTGTAAAATTCAAGAGCTTTTTCAATTATAGTAGATTGTAATTTGTAACATTGAAAACAGTGAGTTTTTTAATCGGAATAATATGGTTCATTTCTGTTTCTATATATTTTTTATTTTTTTAATTTGAGATGCGCCTAAATTTTCTTTGGAAATATAAGTTGGAAAAAAAAAGTGATTACTTTTTAATTTAATCACGAACTACTCAAAATTATTAAACATATATTTCTATAACTCATGATTTTAAAATTTCATAATTTACTCTATTAATCAAGTTGATGATATTGTGGCTATTTTTCAAAATACCATCTGAAAAATAAAAAAGTTTAACGAGGCGCTGACTGGAGAAGGAAGGATGGGTACTACCCCTTATTTTTTATAAATGAAAATTTTCCATGCCTAATTTAAAGTTTTGAATATAGTTTGTTTTCCTTTTCTTTTTTGGGTTCTATTTTTCACTTCTTCATCTATTATAAAAAATATATACATATCACTATTTAATATTTTATGAATTTATATTTTCAAAAATAGTAAAAAAGACATTTTTTTAAAAACATGTGTGGGTTGAGTTTCACTTTTACTTTGAGGAGGGAGGAAAAAAATGTTATTTTTGAAAATATTTAAATTTTTTATTATTATTTAAAATATCAATTTATTAAATAAAAAAAAAATCAATTTATAAAATACCATTTTCAAAAACCCCAATTAAAAGTTGCACATTGTCCTACAGATATGCGTATTCTGATTTGAGTAGAAATTTATGCCGGGAATTTATATGAAAAAAATTTAGGGTAAAATTAATGTAAATAAGACCTTTGTGGTTTTTGTCAAATGTATGAATACTTCGTGGTTTGAAAATGACAAATAAATCTCATGTAGTTCAAAATTATTCCAATGAGACTCATCCCTCTAACGCCATAAATTTTCTTTTAGTCATAACTTCTTCGTTTGAACTTCAATTTTGATGATTCAAGATGTTTTGAATCCTCGTTTCAATCTCTACGTTATTTATGGTCACTTCAAAATCGTTAATAAATAAAATATTTTATTAGCATCAAAATATTATGTATGATTTACACCATTAACGCTTTTGGTTACTAATGATTTATAAGTTTTGAACTGGTCATAAAGTAGAGTCCGAAATGAGGATTCCAAAACATTTTGAATCATCTAAATCGGAGTTCAAACATATAAATTATAACTAAAAGATAATTAATGACGTTGAAGTGGAGCAGTCTAATTGAAATAATTTAGAACTGTAGCCTACGGGGTATGATTTGTCATTTTCAAACCATATGAGATATTTATGTATTTGGCAAAAACCACGTGGATCTTACTTATATTTTACCCAAAAATTTAATATTTTCTTGAGTGGTTGATTTGGTAATTGGATTTACATAAAATATAAATACACGAATTGGATCAATACGAAGTCTCCAAAAGCTCAGCATTTTTCACTTTAGAAATACAATGTAGAACTTCAAATGGGTATAGGTCTCCTGTGACAATGACCTTTTGGCTTTCCAAATCCACTTTATACGAGTCCACTCCTGTGGTTAAAAAAAAGACACACTCCTTTTTTACTTTTAGAAGATAATAAAAATAATATTCAATATTTTATAAGGTTTATAAGGCTGGTTTGAAAACCATTTTTTTTCCTTTTTTTTAAAAAATTTGTAATTAATTATTTTTTAATAATCGGGTTGTTTGAAAACCATTTCAGTTTTTAGATTTTGAAAAACATTTTTATAAATTTCTCTAATAAAGTTAAAAAAAAAAAAAAAAGTTGTTTTTGAAAACAGAATTTTGTTTTTCTATTTTCAAAAAACCAAAAAACAAAAGTTATTATCAAATATGTTTTGTTCTATGTTTTCCAAAAATAAAAAATAAAAAATAGTTATCAAATAAGTACTAATTTTTTTTTTATTAAACAAAAAAAATACAAAAACTTAAAACTAAAATGGTTATCATATTGGACCTAAGTGTTTTGTTTCCTAATTTAGTGCATATTATTCTAAAAGCCTTAGTTTCATTCATAACGTTGAATGTTTTTAATTTAATGTTGGCTAATAAAGAAGAAAAATAATTAATTTAATGAAAACAAATGCGCTGCTTTTTTCATATTTGTTTTGTTATATTTGAAATTGAGGTGAAATAAAAATTATTAGGTATAATTTATCTATTTAAAACTATTTTCATATACATTTAACTTCTATTAAAAACATTATTAAATTAGAGCTAAATTAAAAAAATTGATGTGAAAATGTTTTAAAAAATTGCTCCAAAATATTCGGATAATCAATTCAGTTTTTTATTTTTAAATAATATTTGCACAATCCACGAAACTACCTTCCATCTTGGCGATGTGTTTCTCAACTTTTCTCGCACAGCCATGGCAGTGCATGGACACCCTTAATACCACCACCTAAAATAATTATTTAAAAAAAAAAACAATTAAAAAAATAAAAATTAAATTCCATTCTTCGTATTATGAAAAAATAATAAGCAAAAAAAAAGAGACATAAAATTGGTAGAGTAGCAATATCCTTTTCTTTATGTCAATATTTTCTATTAAGATTATAACAAAAATACAAATAAAAAAAGAAGGAAGACCACCTTAGTCCTAATCTTTAGAATTCAACATTTTATATTTATTTTTAAAAAACCAAAAGAACTTGTTTGTTTTTTTAAGTTAAATTTAAAAATAAAATGTTTAAATAAAAAAAATTAGAAATACCTAAAATAATCATAAAACAATATACTTATAAAATCACCCATAAATTGAAAAATATTAAATTTCATAACTCCAAATTTTAACATTTTAGATTTGCTCTATTTGAGACTTATTTATTCAGTTATTTGTTTCGTTATTCTGCTTTTGTTTAGTTTGTTTCTAACTTATCTATAAGTTAGAAAATTTTCTTTTAAGATATATGGTCTCAAACTGTTAGAATATATTTTTACATATTATATATACTATCAAATTAGATAAAGTATATTTACTATAAAACCAAATTACATAGAAAATTAGATTATTCAAACCTTACTTGTCTAATACTATAATTTAAATAATCACAAAACTAAAAAGAAAAGTATTTTTTATTCTTTTCATCACATTCTCGACCAAAACTAACCTTGGGTTTCAATTGAAGAGCGAGGGTGAGGTTTTCTCCATCAATATCATCCTTCAATTTTAACAACTCCAATCTTCTTTCTTCAGCTATCAAAGGCTTTGTCTGGTCAAATTCGTCTTGGATTTTTATGCTGAAACATGAATTTGAAAAACACTCAAAAACTTTCCTAATTCTCATAATTTTTTTTCCCATTCCCGATAATCTTGAGAAAAAAAAAGAAAAAAAAACAGTGATAACTACTGATATTCAGATTGAAGGAACCTTTAATAGAAGGACCCTCTCATGTGATTGCTAATAATAGTAGTAATAATTATATATTGGTTATTAAATATAATTTTTTTTAATAGTTACTTGATAAACTTGATGAATCACATGGTAGTTTAATTGACAGACAAAGATATTTAAAAGTTTCAAGATTTTAATATATGTTCAAATATTTAATACACCATTAGTCTAATAAACACATGTAGTAGGTTCCTTATAATAAATTGTATTAGTTGTAATTGCATAATTTAGTTTATTTAGGTATTGGTTTTTTTTTTTGTTGATAATTTTATAATATATTGTTAGGTAAAAATTGTTAATGATACGTTTTATATGGATATATGAGCATCTATTTTAGGAAGCGTTAATGAATGAATTCTTATTCAATTGTATATAATAAGGTAAGGTATTTTGAAATTTTCTATTTGTCCTATGTAGGTCGAATGTGTTCATCCAACCAAACTTAATTAAATAGATCGAATGATGAAGTTCCCCACTGCTCTACATAAAATTATTGAAATTGGGATATGTAATTTGTTGAAAAAACTGACCTATAATAATCTCAATTTTAAAAATATGCATCAGAAAATAAACAAGAGAAAGACACATTTATAATTTCTTTTGTTTAAACACATGTCTGCACTAGCGTTCATATCACTCAATTCGACACTAGAGATAGATATACCTCTTATAATAAAATTATCGAGTAGAATTTAGTTTGATCCCAGCTCAACTAATTAGATATACACGTACTCCTTTTTTATATTTAAAAAAAAAAAAAAAGAACAGTAACATATATGGTGGTTCCTGAATTATTTGGTTCCCTCAAATGAATGCCAACTCTTGCCCACCAGCGTGTAATTTTTCCATAACATGATAGGAAGATTTCAAATTCCTTATCAAAATTAATCTGTTTTTTTTTTTTTTTTAAATCGATTAACCAGGTTGGTCCATGTGATAAAAAAAAAAATAATACTTTTGAAAAAAAGCAAGTGAGAGAGGCCATGTTATGTGCACGTGCAAGTCACGTGATTGGGGGATTGGATCAGGGTTCAGGTAAAGCAAGAAGACTGACAGAAGTGAAAAACTGAAAGAGAGAGTAGTTCAGGGAATGCATGACTCTACAATATTCCGTACAAATGGCAGCTCAGTACAGACAGACACACTTCGCTTTGTATTTGATTGACTGTCAAATCTATTTCTATCTCCTTTCTCAATTTAAGGGATTGTGTTTTTTTTTTTAACCAATAAAAATAACTTTGGATAAAAATTTTAAATATATTTTTGGTGGGATTGTTTGAGGTAAGTTCTCATTTTTTCTTTCGTTGAAAAAAAAAAAATCTAAATTAGTCATGTGATTTTAAAACTCATATTTTCACTTTATAAAAATTCTCATACCAATCATAAAATATTTTTGATGTGTTTAGTCAAATTTTAAAATTACAATAAAATATTTATTTTATATATTTTTTTTAAACTTCAAATTTTGTTCGATATTCAAAAAAAAATATATATATATATATATATATGTCGCATGACTATAATAACTCATGGAGTATTTAGCATATAGGGTTGTTAAATAGGAGTTATTATTTGGATTGTAGAAAGATGTGAGTTTATTAAATTTGAGTTAATGTAAAATATGTTTAAATAGTGAAAATTAATGAGTTTGTTAAATATGATATGTTAAAACACAGTCTAGATTTTAAAATTGAAAGACAATCCTCAATTAGATTTGTGAAACCCAAACCCCTTATAAAAATAAAATAATATACGACAAACAAAGTGATCATGGTGTAACCTAAGTTCAATATTTAATACTTGAGACAAATGTATTCAATATGACCATTTAATTACAAACATTCATGTTTAAGTTATCAGGAATGAAACTCAAGCCAAACATGTTTGGGTTGTTTAGTTGTTCAATACTAAGTATCTGTTTGGTATAACTTTTGAAAGTATTTAAAAATGTTTTTGATAACCATTAAAAATCACTTTTAAACACTTTAAAAGACCATTCCAAACGGGCTCTAAATAGTGAACTAACCCAACCCCTATCATACGAACGAGGTTCTCACAAATTATAGTAATTATGAGGCGTTAAGATGATGTGATTGTTTTATAGTTTTTAAAATACTTCATTTTATCTATTTTAAACCTATGAGTTTGTTTATTACACACACAAAAAAAAAAAAAAAACTGTGTCTGTTACAGTGCAATATTGTCCTTGTTATTAAAAAAAAAAAAACTTCCTAATTAAAAGTTTCTGTGTTAGATATACCTATAGAAAAAAAAAAAAAAAAACTCAGGCTATATAAATTAAAGTTTCTCAAACTTCGAATCTAAACACATTGGATAAAGTAGATTGGCAAACTTTGTAGATGGGCATAAACACATTCGTAAAGATGGTATTGATGTTTTAAAATATACTTTATAATTTAAATAAATATATAAGAGGGGGTTGACTCTCTTCCAAATATCACTTCCCCAATCCATGTAGAGGTTCAAATTCGTGATTCAATTTGATAGAATTAAAATTTGAAAGTTTAAAATTAACAAACCTAAATACGTGTTAAAAACGAAAAATTATCTCTCTAAATTATAGTACCAATTATAATTTGGGTAATTTTCACAACTACCTATTTAACAATTCAAGATATCAAGAATACCCTCAAATGATTAGAAGTTTCAAAACTACCATAAAAATGGTTATTGACTGCTAATTAATTGGTGCAACTATAATAGAAAATTGTAAAATAAGGGTGAAAAATCTAAATTTTTTATTAGGGTAGTTTTGGAAAACCCTATTTGATTTTGGGGTGTTTGTAATAATTTTTCATATAATTTCTTTTAAAAAAAAGGGTAATTTTCACAAGTACCCTAATTTAAAAACTCATTATCATTACTAACCCCATGACTGCTATCATTTCAATTATACCCCATTTTGAAATTTATAATTTCTACATTAATTTTTTTACATTTATACCCTTCTCACACACTATGAAGAGGGAGTTATTGACTTCCAAATAAATAAGAGACAATTATTTTCACAATTTTTTTGGATCTAAATTATAAATAACCATATTTCTCTAAAAAAAAAACCCCTGAAACCTTGTTACGTTTGCGTCTCTATCAATATTTCTCTTCCGTCTCCTTATTTTCTTCCCATTTCTTCTCAATATTTCATTTTATATCCATGAAAGATATTCTTTGCGGTACATCCTTTGCGGTGAAACTAGGTTGCTCATCAAAAAAATTTGGTGAAATTGATCCAATGTCGGTGTTGGGGTTTTTTTCCGCTTAGCTTTGTATTTTATTAATCAAGTGATAAAATTTAATGTAGCCATGATGGCATTTATTAGTTTAATATATTTATTGTTTACTCTATTTAAAAACACCCTTTTGTAATCACTTATAAATCTCTTCGATGTGTTTATTTTCTTTTTTATTTTTATTCCTTCTTATAAATAGTTTAAATAGTAATATGAAATTGCCCGCTCAAGTAAAGAAAATCGACTCCGCCTCTTGCATGGACCTACATCAATCATCCCTATCAATTGTACTTGAAAAATATATAATTTATATAGAAATAATGGTAATATATAATTTATATAGAAATAATGGTAATATATAATCATTTTTTTTTTTTTTAAATAAAAAAAAAATTTTTTTATTTTTTTTTTTTGTTTTTTGAATTTTTTTTAAAAACTATATCATTAATGTACAATTTTTAATAGTCTCACCTATAAACCTTTCCAAAAAAATCAATAGGTCTCTCAACTAAAATATCTTAACTCAAGATTTATTATCATCTCTCAACCTTCAAGAAATTTTCATATATACCTTAAACTACACAATCATATGTACCTCTCACAAATGAGGAATTTCAAAATTGCAACAACATTCATGAACGTCCAAATGCAAGTACATGGCCAAGTCTGTAAAATTACAACTACACCAAATGAATATATATCAAAGTTAAACCCTATCTATAAACTCAACTTCCTTATACAAATTACTATATCAATGATATAATAACAACGTACATATTAAACCTACATTACCAAAAAATTAAATATAAATATAATATAATTTTCTTAAAAAAATATTAATACATAATTTTAAAATCAACTTTCACTGACAAATTAAAAGTTAAAACTGTCTAAAAATACTTGAAAAAATACAATTTAATTATTTAAAAAAATAAAAAAATAAAAAAATAAAACTGTCTAATTATATATATAAAAAAAAAACTGAAGAAAATCAGATCATAATAATCGGGAGAGAAAATTGCCACATTATTTGCAGTTATTGTTTTGATTTTTTTGAACCGTTTAAAAAAAATCAAAAATGGGATCAAGTAAACTAAATCTCATGAACAGTTTCGAGGGTATTTTTGGGTTATTGAAATTTTAATGGTGGTAATCGTTTTGTCAGGGGCAATTAAGATACTATTTGAATTGGCAGGGTATTTTTGAAAATGACAATTATTTTTGGGATATTCTTGATAAAATTCCTAAAAAAAAAAAAAAGATACAGGGTAAGCCCATTGTTTTCCCGACGGCATAATTGGGTTCAAGTGTAAAAGCCCATGGGCCTAAAGTTTATTATCGGGCTTCATTTACAGCACGACCGTGGCTGTCTCAATCTTCCAATTCCGACAAGTCGACTTTTTTATTCAACCAGCGAATAAAAAAAACGCCGCATTAATATCGTAATTAACGCAAAAAAGAAGGGGCAAATAACAAAACGACAGTTGCCATTGATGACCCTGACCGTGACCGTGACCGTGAGAGAAGAAGAAAGATGTGTGACCGTCAGAAACAGTAAAAAGAAAGACCAACAGTCTAATTCCTTCGAAATCGGGCTGCCCACAAGCGCTGCACACGATAATTACGCTGCGTCCGAGAACACCGTAAAATATCTCAAACCCATCTCTTTTTTCTCTCTCCTCCATTTCCTTTCTTCCTCTTTATATTTTTTTTAGGAAAAAAAAAAAAAAGAAGCAGAAATTTTTGTTAAGCACTTAGCTGTACAAAGGCCGTAGTTACCGATACTGAAGAAAACAAAAGGAAAAAAAAAAAAAGATCCGTTCACTCTCTCTCTTCTTTCTCTCTCCTCTTTTTTTTCTTTCTTTCTCGAAGCTTTTTCATCAGCTTCAATAATCAAGGTTGCTGAAAAAGAACTCGTCGTCGTATTCTTCTGCAAACTGATTTCGGTTTGTTTTTTTCGTTTTTTTTTTTTGGTTTATGGTCGAATATTTAGGGTTTTACGGTTTAACGGTTTGATTCTACTTGATTTATTGAAGTTAGACGAGGTTTTAGTTTCTCAGATCCGTTGTTTTTGAATTCTTCGTCTTTTCGTTTATTCAATTGTTGATTGCTGAAAAGAAATGTGCGGACGATGTATAATTGAGATCGTTGATTGTGATTTGTTGTTGACTTGTTTAATTGTCTATTGAGGTTGTGTCAATTTCATTTTGATGTGTTGTTCTTCCTGCGATTGATTTTTTTCTTTTCTTTTTCTATAATTGAAGGTTAGATTAAAAGTTGAATTCGCTTTTTGTTTACGTGTTTCGTGAAGTTATTTGATAGAAGCGGATGTTTCATTTGAGCTTGTTTGCTTGGATTTGTTGTTGTTTGATTTCGTTAACATTGATCTCAATTGTTGTAGGTATATATGGCAAATCGAAAGGAGGATGAGAAAAATGAACGAATTATTCGCAGTCTTCTGAAACTGCAGGAGAATCGACGATGCATCAACTGTAACAGCTTGGTATGTTATTACTACCTTTCTCGCTAATGTGTCGATTTTCGTGTTTTTTTTTTTGTTTGCTTGAACTAGAGACCTTTCGGTTATATTCACGTCCTTTATTTTGCTAAAGAGAGATGCATTATTTTTCTTTCTATTTTGACCAGTTTTTTTATTTTGTTTCTTGAACTCGGTGAAATGAAGAAAACTTCGGTGTAATGAAATTAAAGTGATCTTCAGTAGTTGCAGAATAATTAATTACAATCTTTTATGGGAATTTCTATCAATTTTCTTGAAATACATGCAGGGTCCCCAATACGTTTGCACGAATTTCTGGACGTTTGTTTGCACAACCTGTAGTGGGATACAGTAAGTGTGAATATACTTCATTCTTGTATCTTTTCAGTTTCTCTTCTATTTTCTACTTTGTGATCCTCCATAGACACGGAAATCCATGCTCACAAAGCTGAATTGGTGTATTGCTGTCTTGTCTGTTGTCCATTCTGATTGATATTAATTTATTTAATTTGGCCAATTGAACAGCCGCGAGTTCACACACCGGGTAAAATCAATATCAATGGCTAAATTTACCGCTCAAGAAGTTAGTGCTCTTCAAGAAGGGGGAAATCAGGTATTTTGCATATTCATGCATGCTTCTGTTTCTCAGAGATTCACCTTTTCCTGGTAAGAATCATGATTTTCTTATGTTCTCATTTTCTGTACATCGCTTCTCATGTCCATAGCGTGCTAAGGAAATATACTTTAAAGAGTTGGATCCACAACGTCATTCCTTCCCTGACAGCAGGTTTTTTTTCTTCCCATTTCATGTCCTAGTGTTATATTTTTTTGGCAAGTCCATAATGGTTGTTGTTCTGACAGCAAGTTATTTTCTGTCTAGTAATGTTATGAGACTTAGAGACTTTATTAAGCATGTTTACGTTGATAGAAGATATAGCGGAGAAAGGAATTTGGACAAGCCACCTAGGGTAAAAATGGTAAGATGCCCCCAACTCTTCCTTAGTTGAACGCAGTATCTCCTATCATCTCAAATGAACTTTTTAAGTGTAAAGCTGTTTCATTTTATTTTAGTTGTTGTACATATACTTAAATCTTAATAGAAATCCTTGTGCTATTATATACAGGGTGAGAAAGAGGACTCTTATGAAGCGAGGAGAACAGATTCATATCAAGGAGGTGTTAGAAGCCCACCATATGAAGACCGCCGTTACAATGAAAAGTCTAGTCCAAGTGGAAGAAGCTATGATGGAAGGAGAAGTCCCGGATCAGATGGTGGTTTTAGGAGTCCCGCTCGTCCTGAGGTTGTCAATGATTGGCGTCGAGAAGATAGATTTGGCAATGGAAAAAGAGTTGATGATGGAAGATTGTCTGATGGAGATTCTAAAATTGAAGGCAGGTCACCCGATCGACCAAATGATCTGAATTCCTCTAGTCCTCCCGTGAGTACGACCTGTTAGGGATATTCTGGGAGAGAACATAACACCTCTTCGTGTGATTGAACCTCCAAAAAGTAGCATTAGCAAGGTTTCTGATGGCTCTGTGCATAAACAGGTGATGCTTTTCTTTCACGGAGCTTTATATTATTGCAGTCATATATATGTTGCATTATTATGTTGTTATTATCCCTTTTTTTTAATCAATAATTCCCTTTCAGTAATAACTTTTCAGGGATCAGTAAATTTCAAAAATTAAATCTTAACATCTGATTAAAAGTTTTGAATTTACCTGGTTCGATGTCCGTATCGCTGCTGTAATATAATAAAATGTGGGAACTAACTCTATGTTGAATATCTTTCAAAAAAAGGTTGGATTAGTTTGAGGATCCTCGCCCATCAACATGTAAATAATTTTGATTGGCTTCTCTCTTTGAGAACTAGATTCATAGTTTTCACATAATATTTTTCATATGAGAACTCCATAAATATTGAAGTAAATAATGGGGTGGTTTGAAAATGCGTTGAGAGTGATTTAAAAATTACTTTGAAAATATCTTATTTGTTGATTTGGAAAAATTGTAATAACATTTATAGAGGGGGCAGGACTTCTTGATCACCTCTTTAATAATTTTTTTTGGCTTAAAATGAATTCTCTCTTTTTTTAATAGTAAAAAATAAGTGATTTTTCATCCTCCAATTTGTATTATTTTCTATTAATCAATGAAAGTTTATCTTTCTATCAAAAGAAAAAAAAAGTGATTTTTGATATTGGTTGTTGTGGAATTCCTTTGACAATATTCATCTCAAACCAAATTAACAATCGTCAGGTGGAACTTGACTAGTTGGACAAGGATGTTCTTTTCTGTTGCAGCATGCTTGGTGTGTCTTTCTTGAGTACTTCATTGTTAACCATCAGGCTTCATTTTTTTTACTAATAATTTGGTCTTGAAACCCACTTCTGCCACCCCCTCACGATGGCTATTCTTTGCGAGCTTTTGGAACATACTAACTCATTTATATCATTTTTTTTTGGAGAAAACACCTGCATACTTATGAATCTGTTACCATGTCAATTACTATTTTATGTTAATATAAACTATAGTATATTCCTTTTAGATCTCTCTCCTGCTTTTTTAATTTATCTTTTTTTTTTTAATAAGAAACATCACTTTTTTAATTTTTCTTGGAGATGATCGTATGAGAATTGACACCCCGTGTTGGATCAATTACAGAGAACTGCTTCTTCCAGTAGCTTTGGGTCCATCAATGAGAATCCAGTGGAACCTAAAGTGGAACCTTCTGCAAGTTTAATAGATTTTGATGCAGAGCCTGAACCTATTGCTCCAGTTGTTTCCACGGCCAACAGCTCCACAATCTGTAACAAACACAGTGGACTCTAATAGTGACAACAACTGGGCTTCGTTTGATGTTGCCCCACAGGCACCTTCGTCTAATGTTGGCACATTAGATGTGCTTTCCCAATTGTCAGTTTCAGCTCCTGTTCCTAGTGTTTCACGATCACATGGTGCAAGTGGTGCTGTACCTGCTGCTCCTGTTGGCAACTTGACCATGTTACCAACTGGTTTCGATTCCACTTTTGGAACTGGAGGAAACGCCCATGTGTCTCCCTTTGTTGGTGGGGCACCTTTACCTGCACCAGGGAGTGGCTTATCGGCATTTCCTCCATCAGGTGCTTCAGCTACTGGCCCTTAATTCATACCAACATTATCAGTCTATATTGCTGAATCCCTAATCAAATTTTCTGATGCAGGGCAATGGCCTAATGTGCAGCCACATCCGCCTTCTTTATTTCCTGGTGGTAATGCTCAGGCTATGCCTCAACAATTTCCACCGTCAATTGACAGAAATTCCATTAATCAGGTGGATCCATTTTGTAGACTTGCAGCATCTCTATTTCAGATTGTACAACGTTCAATTTATATTTAGTTTGTCCTTTTTTATGGTGATTCTGGCAGCCATGGAACGGTTCACTTCCTGCAAATTCCCAAGGACCTTTAAGTAATCCAGCCGCACAGGTGATAACTTCTGGTGTTACATCTCAGACTTCTGCAGCTGAAGTAAAGCCAACTGGGAGAAAAGAACTGCCTGCGGTAATTACTTTTTCTCCCTTTTCTTCCATTTTAGGGGGGGACTGAGATCATGGAACAGTAAGGGTGATTGAGTAATTATCTTTGGCCTGTGGTGATCTTTCTGAATTTTGTTACAATTGTCCTGTTTTCCAAATCATCTCCAGGATCTTTTTGCTTTTAACTTCTCATCCTTCCCCGCGCCAGTTCCTGGGTGGCAAACTGTTCCACCACGTCCCATGGGATTTGCGATGCCATATAATCCCGTAATGGTATTTTTTTTCTTCCTGAAACTATTAAATTTATTGTTAGGGTATTTTTTCTTCGTGAAACTTTTAAGTTTGTTGTTATTTTTTGGGCTAAGATTTCTATATTTTATATATCTCACTTTCTTTTCACTTCACAGTCCGTGCCAAATTTTCCACAATCTTCAACATCAACAAACCCATTCGATCTCAGCAGTGAACCACCTCAAGTTTCAGCCCCATCAGTACGTGGTTTATAATTCAATTGACATAGATTAATTTTGACATTTGGCCTAGTTTGCCATGTTGGTTATATAATTTACAACTGCTTTATAATGTTAGCATGCTCCTTGTGCATGCATTCAGAACTTTCAATTGAATTTTTGTAGTTCTCGGCTTCTGTTTTGTTGAACCTCCAAATTTGCTTCTGAAAAGTTTCCTTTCAACGTGCATACGTTGTCAAGGTTTATTTTAAAATTAGCTTAATGTGATTCAGCTTGTCTCGTCAGTCACATTTTTCTTTTCCCTGCATCAATATTTCACATCTTTAAATGCATTTTCTTTACATGCAGTTCCCTTCCTTGGCAACGTTGCAAGAAGCTTTACCAGGTGGGCAACCTCCGTCAAATTTAATGCGTACGTCCAGCTATGGTAATCCTCCATCAGCATGGATGCCACTTCAAGGATCATCTAACATGTCGCAGTTGCCTCCTCAGTCATCTTATCCATCTACAATGCCCCCGCAGTCATCATATCCATCTACAATGCCTCCAAGTAAAATGATCCATTCTTTTCTGCTGTAGATCACTGCAAGATTTCACCTTCCATCTATGTATGTGATGCTTGATTTGCTAAATTTCTGATTTGGATGTCTCAGGGCCATACATGGGGCAGCAAGTAGCCAGTAACGTACATCCTTATAGGTAACTAGTTTTCTGTCGTGTTTTATATGTTCTTAATAATCATAGCATGTGAAAGAAATTAGATATTATAACGATACGAAGACAACCATGATAAAGATTTTGCAGCCTATCATTGTTTAGTCTTCATCCAGCCCCCTCTGGATAAAAGTGAGTATTTGCCCCCATAAACGGGCTGATGATGATTCCTGTTAATCAACCTTTAAGATTCTGATGCTTTCTGCATTGGAAAACTTTAGATGTCAAACGATCACATTTTTTGGAGTTAAAAATATTTTGACATTGAATTTGACTTACGATTATTTCCCCTTTTGACATTGACTTTAAACTTTATTTCAGGCATCCGGGAGTTAGCTACTATGGTAACGAGGGAGCTGCTCAGGGGTACGTAAATATGGATCAACAGATGGCTGGTAGATACTCAGCTCCTGCTACTCCAAACCCATTTTCATCTGGTGGAGGAAACCCATTTGGATAATTACGAAAAAGAAATAGAACCAACTTAGAACATGGCATCATCTTATTGTTCACCATCAACTTGCTCGGTGGAAAAGTTTTGGCTATATATTTTATCGTTCCATGCATTGCCTGCCTTATCTTATTCTGGTTATCATTGAGATGAAGAGTCAAAGCATCTGATTGGTAATGTACATTTTGTTTGATGTTGAGGGAGAGAATGAACATTGATTGAGAACGAGGAGAGAACAAAATATAATATCAACGGGTGCGGTGATTTGTTTCTCATTCAAGAAAAGGAAGATGTACAGATGCTTCAATGGAGGCGCGTGGGTTATTTTTCAAGGCCACGGTGGGGATATGTAGTAAGAGCCATGTCGGTTTATTTCACCTTTCCTTCTTAAGTTGTATCATTTGTTTTTGTTTGTATTTTTTTCGCTTCATTATTATAGATTTCTTCATTGTTGTGGTGAGGAGTTGTAGCCAGATGTATTGCAGGCTTTGCAACGACGGTTCAGTCAACTGTTTGTATACTAAAAATGTTGAAAAGTCATGTATGATCTTTTGCTTGTCTGAATAGTGTTTCATTTTTTTTAGGCATATTGGTCAATTCTTACATACCTTTGAGCGAAATTATGAACAGGCTTCAGTATCGGAAAATAGCTTTAGATCGCAAAACATAATAAACGAGCTTCGTTTTTTTTTCTTTTTTTCAATCGTCTTTTTCAGAGTGTGGATCGGGAAATTGTAGTAATTTGAATCCTGAAGGTTGTAGGCGATGAAGCTTAAGCTTATATTTACAGAGCAATATAATAAAATTACATTTTCTATTTGTTGCAGTGATGCCTTTGGTGGCATCCTGAAATGGAACAAATTCAATCATCATAACTAAATTGGTTTTAGCAATTTATACGATCTTCTATATTCTGAAATTTTTAATCTTTTTGAATGTGTTGTTTGTTTCTCAGATCCCATCAGCAAGAATTTGGAAGACTTTTGGACCTGCATAAGAAACGAACGAGACGAAGATATACAATTTGAGGATTTTCGCCCTTATACAGATCCTACCATCTGTCTGTTCTTCCATAAGACTGGAGCCACCAGCATCCATACTGCAAAAGAGAGAGAGTTCCTCTTTCAGAATATGTCCCAATCATTTTGGCTTAAATTTAAGGGTTTTCTGATATGCTAAACGGCGGTTTCGTCCATTTCACCGATGGGATGATCTGGGGGCTAATTTTCGTTAAAAAACTTACAGTAGACACAGACGGCTAGCCATTCATTAACAATTCTGACCCATGTGCTTGTCCATCCCACGTCAATTGTCCACCTGAGGCGTAAAAGAGATGATGGACTATCTTTAGCACAACTATAATAAAATAACATCATTATGATAATTGGAAAGATTATATTATATATATGCTCATTCAGCATGCAATGACTAGAAAAGGAATGTTAAAAGAGTCGAAAGAATCTTAAAGTTGGTGTCTAGTCAAGGGAGCAAGGTTTGGTGGAATCTAAAGTTTGATTCTAATGGTTTAGTTGGAATTTAAAGTTGATATTTTCAAGTTATGGAAGCAAGATTTAGTTGGCACTAAAGTTGGTTAAGGCAGGAAAGTAATAAAGTTGATGAGAGATATAATAACGTACTTTCTTATCGAATGATGTGTATTCCAACCAATCAATAGCATAGCGAAGTACATAGCTCCTGTGGCAAAAACAAAGTGAAAGAAACCATAGCCATATGGCACAGCATCTTCTTCGTCTTGTTTGTCATCCTTCCTGAACTGCAGCTTTTATCAGTTAACTTCTTTTTGGTGGGGATGTTAACAGTGATAATCAACTGATAATTTTTTTTCTTCGAAGAGTGGAGAAGAGGAACCACACCTGGAAGCATTTTGAATCTATTCCGGTTGAGAATGTTGCAATGACCATTGCGAGTACAGCAACGATAAAGCTCTGTCGACACGAATGCCATTCTATTAATGTTTGTATCTTGGAGTAAAAATTTAAGGATGATGCATTTAGAATTAAGATAAGAGAGTAGAAAGGGCAACAGTGGGGAGTTTTGGATAAAAAGTGAGGCAAACAAAAGCAAGTGCAACAAGGAACTGGTAGGACCACTAAATTCAGAAGAAAACAAAAACTTAGGTACACGTTGGTAGCTATCCCTACTTACCTATGGCTATGACACATGAATTGAAAATTAACAAAAAAAATAGTCCATGAGGTTGAATATAGATCACAAGTAATGATAGGGTGTGTAGCCAAGTTATTTTTACCAATTTTTAAGACCATTCAATCATTTACTTCGAGTCTGGTTGAGATAATTTTTAAATGTGTTTATAAGTGTTTTAATAGTTATCAAACACGTTTTCTTTTATTCAAAAACATTTTTAAATACTTTCAAAAATTATCTCAAACGGGCACTTCATTTAATTGGAGGAAAAGGAAATGTCTTACTATGATGGTTAGCCAGTCTGTTTTGGTTGAAGTCTCCGACTCTCTCACACATTTTCCTCCTCCTGGTTCACTGCAGGTTTATTTGACATGTTAGAAGAATTAAGAATATAATAAAAACCACTGATGATAAATGAGCTTATTTGTTATAATGCAGTGTATTATTCAGAAACTGATAGCTTAGATGTGAACTTTGGGGGTTCATTGCAAAAAATGTTTATTCCAGGTGTGGCTAAAAGATTATATGTTACATATAGTGTTGTTTGTTGTTCTGCAATCAGCTACATGTATTATATAGAGAATCTCAACCTATCTCACGATGAGATTTAAAAATAAACTTCCCGTCGACAAATATGACGAAGACACGATATAGCCTCGCAATTATATTTCTTAAAATGTTGAGCTGTTATGAGTGTATTTTAACAAAGCAAAGAAATAACAATCATAATGAGACAAGGGGATAAAAAAAGATCATGCCTTCTAATGGCACACCAGCAGATAAATACCACGTAAAGCCCCATCAGTCCTGGAGTCAAGATGCCAGCATTCACCTGTTGCGATCTTTATTAGCAGTCATACGAACAAAAAATTATTGTGTGAACGGATTTTATAAAAATGAGAATTGGAACTTACTTTCGGGTGGAGAGAGACACTGGTCATGAGCTGGAGTAGTACCAATGTCCACGTAATGAAGAAAATGTTGAGGAGGCAAGTCGGCTGAGGAACATACCAAATGTACATCGAAATGATCCCCACTAAACAGACGACATATGCAGTAGTTGCAAGTAACATGATGTGTATTTGACTGCGAGAATATATGTTTTGCATTAGAAAGGTAAACAATTGTAATTCTTAGGTGTAGTGATTTCACATGTTATGCCATGTTCACCTATCATATGCTGTCTCGTGGACATACCAGTTTTAGCTATATATACACACAAAATACGTCCCTCTAAACTAATTAGGAAGAATTTTTCCATACTTTTATATGTCTTTAATCCTATTGGCTTATAAAAGTTAGTGGGATTCACGTATTCTTATTTAATAGAAAATTAAACTATGTAGAAACTCCTCCAAATTAAGTTTTGAGCCGAGAAAAGGGAAAGAAAAGTCCAAATGTAAATTTGAGAAAACATGAATGTTATAATTGGAATTGAGCCCGAATGTCATCCTTTTCTTCTATTTGTTAATGGAAAGAAAATATTTACAAAAATGTTATAATTGGATGAAATATTTACAAATTTGTTAGGAAAAAAAATATTTACAAAAATGTTAGAATTTCAAAAGTCGAGTATATCAATCAATAATTAATAGTATATTAGTGATATATAATAGTATATTAGTGATAGACTATAATGATCGACTAATAAACTATCTTGATATACTAATAGTTCCCTGATATACTAATAGTGATTGACTAATATACTTAGAATTTTTAAAATCTAACATTTTTGTAAATATTTTTTTTTTCCTAATAACTTTGTAAATATTATAAAAATTTCTAACATATTTGAAAATGCCCCTTTTTTTCCCTACAATTAAGAGGGTACGGTATACGATGTATTAGGTGTCTTACCATCTGTCTGCAGGTTTGTCGGGCTGACAACAATCATTCAGCCAAGTTATAAAACTTATCACGCTTACAAGCTGAATCAGGAGGAAAACCCTGAAAGGTGTGAATAAATTTTAAACATAATTTTCAAGCAATCGAAATCTCATATTAAATGCTAAGTCTATTGCATCAGCTTCTAGGAATATGTTTTAAAAGTTTGGGTAAATTTTGAAGCAATGTTGTACATTATTGAAAAAGGAAGTACCCGGCACCAAAATGTGCAATGTCCCCTGTCAAAATACGCATCAGAATGTTAGTTAGTTTAAATGTTTTTTTTTTTTGTTGAACCTTAGAGAAAGCTGAGTTTAGACTAACCATATAGCTGAATAACTGTGGAAGGGAGCACAAAGGGAATGATTGTGAAGGCAGTCCATAAGATAATCTTGGCAGACCACCATCCAGAATGCCAAGTACTTCTGGGTTCTTGCATCTTCGATGTGCCGGTTGTAGAAAGAAACATGGTGAAATAAAATAGCTGATAGATATTAAGGCTCACTTTTACCTTTGCTTGAACTTAATATGATATACATAAATCTATAAATGACTTGCTAAAATATCCATAAATAATATCCACATTCTACCATGTATTGATACTATTGACGATGAGAAACTGAATTTATCTTTTGCTATTTATAGAAACTCAATTTATGTCAATTATCTGAAGGATACAAAGCATCCGAAGCTTACACGAAGAACTCCTTCAGCACCTAGACAATCGCGTGCTCCATGGCATCCTTTTAATCCTATACCCATTCTCAACATATGTCAGATTCACAACTTAATAAAGGGAAAGATTCAAAAAAGATTGTTGAGATTATGCAATGTTTTTTATTTTTTGGAAAACAATCCATTGCTAAATCTTGGTTCGGAGACTGATTACAAAGCTTTCTTTTCATCAATTTTCAAAATCATCAATGCACAAATCGTGAAGCAAAATTATAAACTACAAATCATCAATTTTTACAGTGACTATGAATTATAAAGACATTGACAACATTGGAAAAGGAATCAGCCAGAAATACATGAACCAGAGTAAATATCAGAGTTTCATCAAACAAAAAAAAGACTAGTATGAAAGAAAACAGTCTTACTTTCCATCTCCGTCAAGGCGCCACGGCCATAATCCCGGACAGCCCAAGCCAACAAAGTTGCAATTAGAAACATCAAAGCATAAACATATCTTGCCATCCAAGGATTGGACCCATTGCGAAATTGGCTGAACCATGTATCAGCCTTGAATATGCGGCTCCCCTCATTAGCACTTGTTTCGCCACCTTCCATATTTACTCAAGCAAGCTACATTTGGTCCATTACTCGTTGTCGTCGCATTTTTAAAAAATCGAACTATTTTTTTTTTTTAATCCCTGTTAGCTTCTGTTCGTCTCTTTCTCTACCCTGAAGCAATGAGAGTTGGAGATTTTGCAGTAAGGAATCTTGATGAGTAATTGTATAAACTAAAGATCCGTGGTAAAAACATAAATCAAATTTGAAATTAACTTATTATTTTGCATATTGTTGACAACTACATTTCATTCTCAACATTAGTATGATATTATTTGTTTTAAATCTCAGTTTGTATAATCTTATTTTTTTATTCTATTTAAAAAAAATCTCAAATCAACAGAGATGTTATCCTTCTTATAAATCATGATAGATCAAATCAATGTTAGAACAAAAAAACTGGGACCCTCCCACCCACGAGGCACGGCATCTCATGCGCCTTTCGGCGACCAGGAAACAACCTAAAATTTCAACTCTCTGGTTCCAGAAAAGCTGGTATATCTCATCGGGATGTGTGTGAGAAACAATCAATCATCAAGTTTTTTTTTTTTTTCTTGACAAGAAAGGGGCAATTTCTTGGAGTGTAAGACTAAGAATATCTTCAACCCAACTTTATTAATGACGATTATACCCCCGGAATTCTATTAAAAAATTGAGCTAGAATAAAATAATCAATAGATACTTTAACTGTCAGCTTGGTAATTGCATCTCTGTGGGCTCCTTCGACCGAATTTCAACACACTTCACTGTGGCAACAGAGAAAAGCAGACATTTGCAGAAGAGAAGACCAAATTTTAAGCAAAATGATTCTTCATTTATCACTTCCTTCCTCAACGGAATCACTTTTCTTAACTTTAACAAGTCTTTTCCTAAAAAAAAAACTCAGACTAAATAAATGCATTTTTGTTTCCATAATTTCATGATCATGATAAGAACGAAATCTACATTGAACTCTAATTTCAGTGAAAAACGATTTAGAAAGAAATATCTATTGAAGAACTGATTCGATTGAACCACAATGAAGAAAAAGCAATCAATTAGATCTCTCTCTCTCTCTCTCTCTAGAAATCTAACAAACGATCATCAGAGTGAAATGCAGCATCAAAACGCATATTCAGTAATTAGTAACCGTCTTAATCTACTTTTCAAAACATATAAATCAATGAAATGAAAAAAAAATTCAAATCACAATCGATAACGATCAATTAAAGACACATAAAATCTTCTAGCATAACGCATTAACACAATATCATCAATTTCTAAAATTAGCAATGAATCTCACAATCAATAACAGTTACCGAACAAGAAATCAAAACTTAAAACTCCGATTGAAGAACAACAAGAACAAGAAGAAGGAAAATGCTGAAGAATGAATGAAATGGAGAAAACGTACCTTCGACGGATACAAGATCGGAAGATTGATGATCCTCTGTTTCCTTTCTTCTGTGAAATTTTACTTCAATCTCTCTCTCTCTCTCTAGAATGAACGAAGAAAAGGAAAGAGAGAGAGAGGAGAGAGAGAGGAGAGAGAGAGTAGAGATTGCTTTTGGGAAGGGAAGGTTAGCTTTGCTTTGCGTTATGTTCTGTTCTTAGTTTTCTTTTTTTCCCGCCGTAAGCTTCTTGTTTCCGCTTCAGATTAAACTTGCTCCTTCCCCTTTTATACTTGTTTCTTAACTAAATATTGGATTTTTTTAAAAAAAATATTTAAAATTATTTAAAAAAATGTTGTACATATATTTTTAAAATAATAGAAAAAGAATGTAATTTGTTATGTGGGACAGATATTTAATAAATTATTGAACGTATAAAATTTAAGTTAGAATGAGTGTAGAGTAAAATATTTAAAATTATGGTAAATTGTAAATAACATCTTTATGGTTTCGATTAAATTCATGAATAACCTTTGTAGTTTCAAATTATACTAATAAGATCTCTCTTCTCCAACGTTGTAAACTTCCTTTTAGCCATAATTTTTTCGTTTGGACTGTGATTTAGATGATTCAATATATTTTGGAATCCTCATTTCATGCTTTATGTTATGTTCACTTGAAAACTTCTAAATCATTAGTAAACAAAATGGTTAATGGTTTCAATCATACATAATATTTTCCTGACAATAAACTCTTTTATTTATAGACGATTTTGAAGTGACCATAATGTAAAACTCGAAATTAGGATTTCAAAACATCTTAAATCATCTAAATTGAAGTTCAAACAAATAAGTTGGGGATAAAAGAAAGTTTATAACGTTGAAGGGGAGATATCTTATTGGCATAATTTGGAAATACAAATGTGTGATTTTTCATTTTTAAATTACAAGGGACTATTCATGAATTTGACCAAAACCATAACGATGTTATTTGTAATTTACACTTAAAATTATAGAGACTAAATTGACATAATAATAAAATAGATAGACTAAAATGATATTTTTTTAAGAACATATAGAGACTAATTTGATATAAATGATAAATTATATAGATTAAAAATGAGATTTTTAAAAACATGGAGACTAAATTAATATAAGTGACAAAACACGGTATCACATATAATATGAAAAAATAATATTTGTATTTAAAAAGATAAATTTTAATAGATGACATTCTTTTTATGAATAATTTAAAAATAGTAAATGTTTTTAAATATTTTAAAAATGTCATTTCTCATATTGAGATTCCACCAATCTCAGCATTAGATTAAACCAATCTCAATATGAAATTGGTGAATCTCGGTTTGATAAATGTCACTTTTAAATTTTTTTTTGTTATTTTTGAAAAATCAAATTTTAAAATGCCATTTTGAAAGCCCCATTTAAAAATTACTTTTTGAGTACTCAAAGTAATACACAATATCTACCAACCACTCATTTCTTTTAATTAGAGGTGTTAGTTTTTAATTGAACTTATACATGTCGCATATAATATGCCACATAAATCATTTCATTAAAAATTACGCACACTATATATAGATATAAACTTTCCTGATAAAAAAAATATATATCTTTTTTTTTTCATTCTCTTCAAAATATAGGTATTTATTGCATTTTTAAGACAGTTCTATCGATATGAGCAGTTGAATTAAATTTGAACCATTCATATATTTGTTTATTCACAAATTGATTAATTTCACATCGTAATTGGCTGGGATAATAAACCATTGATAACGATTTTATTTCTATTTTTTAAAATCTTACTTTTTAATTGAATAATATAATAACTATACCATCAATGATGGCTCGATTTTCAAAAATACATGTTTAAAATATATTATTCACAAATATTAGATTTCATTGGTAGGGTGAATAAAAAAACAGATTTATTTATATCATATAATATAATTAAGTTGATAAAAAGAATACCCTTATTTAGTATTAAGTTATAGTTTTTTTTTTCTTCTTATAAAAATAGTTCAATTGTAATTTATGTGTTGTGTTTTTGTTTTTTTTCAAATACCCTTTTAGTTTTAGCCAATTTTTAAAAAGAAAGAAAGGTTTTGGAGAACTTTTTCTTAGTTTTATAAGTTCGATTGGAGTTTTAAATTGTTCTTAAAAAATACATTTAGCATAAAAATAGGCTTACTAAGAAAAATGAAAATTGAAATAGTCGAAAATAATATGAACGAGGTAGAATCTAAACCCTACTTTGACAAGTATGGGCGGTTTTGATGAAAGTTTTGACCCCAAGTTAAGTTTTGATGCATGCTTTAAAGTTCAAACACAATGATGTCATTTGTATGTAATAATAATATGATTGAAAAGGCCAATTATAATGCTTTTAAAGAAAGATAAAAATATAATGGTTTAAAATATACATTTATCCTTCAAATCTTTGTCAATTTAGTCTTTATGATTTTCAAAGTTTCAATTTAGTTCCTATTATTTGAATTGATTTAATTTCTTGTGACGATGAAAAAGACGTTTAGTAATTTTTTTAATCAAATCATATAGTCTAAATTAAAACTTTTGAAAATAAAAGAATTAAGTTGACATCAACTCAAATTATAAAGACTAGATTGAAACGTATTATTAAAATGACACAAACATCAATTTATAGGACCAAATTTATAATTAACTCAAATATAAAAAATAAAGAAAAATAAAAGGAAAAGTGCCAAACAATTCTTGAAAACTCGCATGCAATATTGCACTTACATATAAATAATATAAAGAAGAAAAAGAAAATGAATTTTTAAAAAATAATTATGGCTTTGAATGAAGGAAAAAAATGAAAGTGTGAAGTTGCATACCTTTTTTCCTCTTTTAGGGCCCTAATAATTTAAGAGTACCCACCATTTCAATTTCCATAGCTCCTTTTTAAAATGCCATTAAAATTTGCAGCACCAAATTCATATTCATCTTTAAGTTTCCTTTCATTATGATGAAAGATCTCCTACCTCACCAACTTCAAATTTAATAAATAATCAATATCATTCAATGTGTATTTATGTATACTAGCTAGTCATATGACACATGCATTCTACGTGAAATATCAATTATCAATAAAAAAATTCATCAAATAATATAATTTGAGATATTTAAATTAAAAATATTCTTATAGATAAATTTGAAATTAAAACATTTTCTTTTATAAATATAATTACAAAGAAAATATATGTATTGTGAATTCAAAATTCATATTGTAACATAAAAAAATTATCATATAAATTGAAAATATTAAAAATGAAGTTTTAAACATTTTCTTGATTGTCTGATATATAAAAATATGATTACTGGATTTGACAAAAACTCATCATTTTTATAAATTAATTTAGTATATAATTAAGTTAAATTAATATTAAAAAAAAGATGTAGATGAAATTAAAAGAAAACACACAAAAGGAAAAGATAATTCTTATTAATCTTAGAATTCATGATTTTCACTATAATATTAATCTTAAAAAATATGTATGACAAAATGATTGTCTCTTCACACAAAGTCAATAGTTAACCATGTATGGTTATGTTATTTCCATCAAAAGATATAATTATTTAAACAATCACAAGTTTTCTTTTTTAGTCAATAGACACATATTTACTATGTGTCCCTCCACCAATAACTAGTAGATTTAATTAATTAATTATTAAACCACTAATAATTATCAATGGTCACAATAATTTCTCACACCAACAAAAAATCATAGTTTTTACAAATTAATTTAATATATAATTAAGTCAATTTAATGTTAAAAAATGTAGGATGAAAAAAAGGAATATAATAAAAAAATAAAGGTAAAATATAAATATCATACGGGTCAAGTGGAAGAATGTAATAAATTATTGTGACGTAATTGATATATTATTAGCGTTTTAATAATTTATTAATTAAATCTAGTTAGTTATTGGTGGGGGATACATTGTAAAAATATGTTTATTGACTCAAAAGGTAAAATTACGACTTCTTATATTGTTTTATGTCTTTTGATGGAAAAGATACAACTATACATGATATCCATTGTCTTTTTATAATTAAATAAATTTAATAGTTATGTCTTTTGATGAAAAAAACATAATCATACATAGTGTTCATTGCCTTTTTAAAATTAAATTAATTTAATTTTAAATAAAACGTAGAAATGAAATATATTAAAAGAGTAGAGGTAAAATGAGAACTTAATGTTTCTTCTCACTTCCCCACTTTTATATATGTTATAGATTATAGATAGATTATTCATAACTAAATTTAAAATATACGAAATTATTAATAAAATAAAAAATAGTATTTGATTTCAATATTACATTTATTTTTACAAATAATCGATTAAATCAACCATCTCATAAAATTATTCCACTTTAAACTTAGCATTAGATTCTGGATGAAGAATATAGAATGTAGAAATGAAATTGTAGAGCTTATTTCAAAGAGGAATTATATTCAATAGTATTTTTTTACTATATATGGTATAATAAAACAGACTTATATTACTAATAATTTATTACTTATATGTTTTAATTAGTTATTTCTTTACTTTTATAAAAAGAATAATTAATTCTTAACCAATTATTAGTTGACACATAATCTTTTGGTTATTTAATACAAGTTTTCCTTCAACTCATTCTTACGCGGTTGAACATTTTTTGTCTATCATTTCTCCTCTATTTTCCTCTTTGAGCTACAAGCTCAAATAATTGGGTGAAAAATTATTATAACCACTTTTTGAGGTCAAAGTTCGCAAATAGCCACATTTTGAGATATCGCATGGGTAGCCACTTTTTACTATTCAATTTTTTAAAATACCAAAACTGCCATTTTCGTATACCAGGTATAGTCTGACACCCCTGACATTCTGACACGTCTGTATATTGTGTATAGTCTGACACTTCTGACATTTTTATTTTCCAATGCGATTTTCTTTCCCAATGCATTGTTTTTTTTTTCAGTTTATGGTATATTTAGTATATTGTTTATAGTTCTTTAGTCTATTCAGTATATTTTTTATTTTTACTATATATTTTGATTTTAAATCATTTTGTAGATTCATTTTAGTCTATTATTTATATTTTTTTCTCTCATATAAAGTGTTATGTGCATTTGGTATATTGTCTATATCATCATCCGGTTCGTATGTGCATTTGAGAAAAAGTGAAGGATGTACGTAATATACATGTCATTTAATCTGCAAATAGAAAACGAAAAGAGTGTTAATTACATAACAATAATATATAAAAAATACTTAATATACAAACAGAAGAAAAGAACTGTATTTTATGTATAGTACATATATTACATAATGTACGACTAACAAAAAAAAGAACATAAAAGAAGGGGAGTTTATATCACGTATAGTAAGTATATTATCAAATGTACGACTAAGAAAAAAACAGAACATAAAGAAAAGGCTGTGTGCACCAACTCTCGCCATTTTTTCGTATATTGTGTATATTTAAGAATGTATATTTTAACCAATATAGTGGACTAAAAAAACAGACAGTTATGTATATTACGTATATCATAGAACTATACATTAAAAAGACATTAAAAAGATGACGAATATAAAAAAACAGTCAGTTATGTATATTACAAGATATATATTTAAACAGACCATAGAAAAAGTATATTACGTATATTACAAACTGTATATTAAACAAAATAGAAGTAGAACGTATATTACGTATATTATAGACTAATATTAAACAGACCATGGAAAAATGTATATTGCGTATATTACACACTGTATATTAAACAAGATAAAAGTAGAACATATATTACGTATATTATAGACTGAATATTAAACAGACCACGAAAAAATGTATAAAACATATATTACAGACCACGAAAAATATATATTACGTATGAGAAAAACATATAGTTTATGTATTACAGACTGTATATCAAGAAAAATACATAGTTATGTATAACACGTATATTACATAGATATATATTTAAACAGACCACAGAAAAAGTATATTACGTATATTACAGAATGTATAGCAAAACAGCAACAGAATGAGAGACGAATAGTATCTTACGTATGTTGTATATATAAAAAAAATATTATGTACGAGAAAAAATACCTTTCGTCAAATCCATGGTATTTTTGGTTTAGATCTTCGAGATTCATAACAAAAACAGTGAAAAATATTTAAGAAAAGAACGAAAATAAGAAGAAAATAAGGAGAGATAGGAAATTAAAAAAATGTAAGAAATTTGTGAGATGAACATTTGTAGAAATGGTGGATTTGTGAAAAAGAAAAAAAAGAGAGAGAATTAATGGAGGTTTGAAAGAAAATGATTAGGAATGGATAAAGAAATGAGGGAGAGAGGAAAGAAGAAATGAAAAAAATGAGAGGAAAAATGAGGAAGAGAAGGAGAATCAAATATATAAAAGAAAATGGGGGGAAAAATGGTACGGAAATTTGTTTAAAAAATAATTATGAAAAGTGAAGAGAGAGGAGAGAGAGATGATTTAGTATTAAAAAAAAAAAGAAAAGGGAAGGCAATGGACGGTTGGAGGAGGAGAGAGAAGAGAGAGAAATGATTGATTTGACATTAGGGGCATTTATGTCTTTTTATATTGAAGGGTGGTTAATTTAAGATGTTTTTAAAAGGATGGTTATAGGGAAAAAGAAGGGAAGAAATGTGGCTATTTTAATATTTAATCCCAAATAATTTTCAATCCAATTTTTTTATTACATCGCCATACCGAATTAATATATTAAATTACATAAATATATTATTAAAAAAATGCTTTTAACATGCAAGAAAAATATTTAAAATTAGAGAAAAACACATTTTTTTTTAAACAAACTAACTAAAATGACAAAAAGTACTTGTACATAATAGAAACCAGACAAGAAGCGGCAAGTAGAATTCAATCACTCTCGAAATTGATCAAACTAAACCGATTTTTACCTTAATTATATATTTTTTTATATTAGTTGTTTTATACGTAAATGAGAATGAATTGTGAAAATAAATTTATGAAACTCATTTCAAACAAATATTTTTTTTATTAATAATGACATTTTATCCCCACACATTAACATCATTTTTCAGTATTTATTATTAGGGTAAAATGCAAATGAGACCCCTGTGGTTTTTTCCAAATGCATGAACACCCCCTGTGGTTTGAAAATGACAAATCACACCCCTGTGGTTTCAATTTTTTCCAACCAGATCTCTCCCCTTCAATGTCAATAATTTTCTTTTAGCCATAACTTCTTCGTTTGAACTCTGATTTGGATGATTCAAGATGTTTTGGAATCCTCATTTCGAGCTCTACATAATAGTCACTTTGAAACTTTTAAATGATTAATATAGAAAATATTTTATTAACATCAAAATACTAGGTATGATTGACACTGTTAAATCTTTTGGTTATTGATGATTTAGAAGTTTTGAAATGACTATAGCGTAGAGACCGAAATGAAGATTCTAAAACATCTTGAATTATCTAAATCGGAGTTCAAACGAAGAAGTTATGGCTAAAAGAAAACTATTGACATTGAAGGGGGGGGTCTGATTGAAAAAAATTG
This sequence comes from Gynostemma pentaphyllum, assembly GCA_028015215.1. Lineage (NCBI taxonomy): Eukaryota > Viridiplantae > Streptophyta > Magnoliopsida > Cucurbitales > Cucurbitaceae > Gynostemma > Gynostemma pentaphyllum. Next base: position 40,451,454 of record CM051348.1, on the reverse strand, counting down.
GAACCACAGGGGTGTGATTTGCCATTTTCAAACTACAGATGGTGTTCATGCATTTGGAAAAAACTAGGGGTCTCATTTGTATTTTACCCTTATTATTATTATTGTACAATTCAAACACATACATCGTATTCTCACTTAACTTATTTTAAAGTATCGAATATTCCAAAATTATATATTCTCATTCCCGTGTATGAAACACCATGTTAGGATTATAAAACAACCAAACCGAATCCTAAACGAAAGATAAAGTGAGTTAATGATTGCCCTACTTTTACTTGACTTTTTGACTTTTTTTTAAAGGTGTTTCCCCTTCACATTGCTTCCATTTGTCAGCAACAGATAAGTATTTGAAGCAAATGTTTTTTCTTTAATTCAACTAAAGATTAGTTAAAGTGTAAAAGTTTAAATCCCAAAACAAATAGTACTTGCCAACACTCTTCAAATGTTTGGGGTTTGGTTTCTTTCTCATATGCTTTTTTGGTCATTGCATTAGCAAAGCAAAGCTTCTAGGATTGAACCATTCTTGCTTGCACAACTCTTCTTTTGAAAATGTAAATTAGGGTTTTAAAATGTGATTTTTCAGTGATTTGTATTAATGACGATCATCATTTTATGATTTTTTTTTCTTCTATTCAAGTGAATTATGAAAACGAGACTTACATTTCTTAATTTTTCATGGTTTTATTTAAATTGATTAATCCATCTTTGATATCATAAAAAATTTGATTAAATGTTTTTCTCATTGATGGTGGCTGAAAAAAGCCAAACTTATATGTCAAACAATTAGGGTTTATATGTTATGAGGTAAATAATTATCCATACAAAGAAATAAATAGAATAGTTCAGAAATCGACTTGTCACCGCGGCGAAAAGGAAGTCTCGCTGCGGCAATGAGTGCAACGCACGATTTTTCTATAAAGTGGTCACCGCTGCAATGAGATAGCTCGCTGCGATTCCCACCCACGAGTTTTTGTCTAATCACGGTGATGAGAGCCGTCGTCATGATAACAGGAGAAAAATATTGAATTTCCATATATTATTTTCCCTTTAATTCTATCATTTAAATATTTGATTGTCGAAAATGAAAATGGATAATTAACTAAAAAAAGAGAAATACATGACTATTTGAAATTAACATAATTTGATTCATTCCATGAAAATTTCATATGTTTTAATTTTAATTCTAAAACTTGTTCAAGATATATGATTATATTTGTTGTAGTCTATTAGTTTAAGTTTTTTAGTCTATTAAAATATTGATGAAGGAGTTCAAACCTCCATATCTATTATGTCATTTGTTTTTATATCCACCCATATTATTAATAAACTTTTGATTGAGTCTCAGTCAAATTTGTGATGAACAGGGAAAAATAGAGAAGCAAGGAATGAATGTTCAGTATATTGCTTTGAGAAGAATTAACAAATAAATACAAAGAGCTGAAAGTAAAAAGGTAAAAGAAGAGATCTAGCTAAAGGATCTCTTCGTACATAAATAAAGTAATCTACAGTTGTACTACTGAGATTGCTGTAGACTTGACACAAGGATGAAAAGTTGTTGATAGATGACGTAGCCAGCACATTAAGTCTTAACATCCCCCCTCAAACGAGTGGGTAGGGTGAGTAGTCCGAGTTTGTCACGAAGAAACTGGAAACGTGAAGATGTAAGGGACTTAGTGAGACAGTCAGCCGTTTGATCAGCGGAAGGAATATAACGAATGTCAAGGCGCTTGGCAAGAACTTGATCACGAACAAAGTGTAAGTCAATTTCAATGTGCTTTGAACGAGCATGGAGAACCGGGTTGGATGCCAAAGAACGAACACTTAAGTTGTCACACCAAATAATTGGAGAGGAAGTGACAGGGTTTCCCAACTCACGAAGAAGCATTTGGAGCCAGAGAAGCTCAGTGGAGACAAGAGCAAGAGCGCGATATTCGGATTCGGTGCTTGAGCGAGATACAATGGCCTGCTTCTTGCTAGACCATGAAATGAGAGAATTGCCTAGGTAGACACAGTAGCCAGCAGTGGAGCGGCGATCATCAGGGCAAGATGCCCAATCAAGCATCACTATAACCTTGTTAAAGTAAGAGAGGAAGCAGGGGAGAGGTGAAGGGATAAGGAGCTAGTACCTGGGAGATAACGAAGAAGTCGTTTAACGACCGCCAATGTGTGGTGGATGGGTGTTGATTGAATTGACTAAGTTTGTTTACAACAAAGGCAATATCAGGACGGGTAGTAGTCAAATATTGAAGAGACCCAAGAGTGCTTCGATAAAGAGAGGGGTCAGTCATTAAAACACCATCAGATTTAGAAAGGGATTGAGAGGATATCATTGGAGATGAAACAGGTTTGAGGTGAAGCAGATTTAGGCGATGGAGGAGGTCACGAATATATTGTTGTTGGGAGAGATAGAGACCAGTAGAATCACGAAAAGCTTGAATTCCCAGAAAATGATGAAGCTGCCCAAGGTCTTTTAGAGCAAAGGTAGAGTCAAGTTTGGCAATAAACTGGCGAATAGCAGTGGGATTATTTCCCGTGAGGATTAAATCATCCACATAGACAAGGAGAAGGAGAGTAATACCATGAGAGGTGTGAATGAAAAGAGAACAATCAGACTTACATTGTAAGAATCCCCAAGTAATCAGAGCTTTGCGGAGGCGATCAAACCAAGCTCTGGGCGCTTGTTTAAGGCCATAGAGGGCTCGTGAAAGTTTGCAGACATGATTTGGTAAGTGAGGATGCTCAAAACCAGGCGGTTGGATCATGTAAACAGGCTGTGACAGATAGCCATTAAGGAAGGCATTGTTGATGTCGAGCTGATGAATAGGCCAGGAGAAAGAGACAGCAAGAGTAAGAACAACCCGGATGGTGGTGGACTTGACTACAGGGCTGAATGTCTCATGAAAATCAATGCCAGGAGTCTGATGGAAGCCCTTAGCAACTAGTCGTGCCTTATAACGATGAACAGCCCCATTAGGAAGACGTTTAATCTTGAAAACCCACCTGTTACCAATAACATGGAGATCAGGAGTCATGGGAACAAGTTGCCATGTCAGATTATGGAGAAGAGCTTGATGTTCAGCAGTCATGGCTTGATGCCAGACAGGTATTTTGATAGCCTCACGCCAGTTGGTAGGCTCAATGGAGAGCCAATCAGGGGAGGTCGAGGCAGAAAAGGAAAATTGTTTAGGCTTTAGATTGCCAGTCTTACCCCGAGTGACCATAGAGTGACTATTTTTGGGCTGGGGGGAAGGTGGTGTTGGTAAAGGAGGATCAGTGGGAGGAGGGTCAGATGGCTTTGGGTCCAAGATGGGGGAAGCTGGAAGTAAGGGACAAGGTTCAGGGAGAGAGGAGGATAAAGATGGAGGCAGGGATGGTGTTTGAGGTGTTGGAAGAGGTGATAGTGTTTGGGCTGGTGTTGGAGATGTTTGAGGTGTTGGAAGAGGTGATAGTGTGGGGAACCATGAAACAAGAGGGTTCGATTAGGCGGACTATCAAGAAAACCAGATACTAAAGGGAAATGAGGATTCATTGAAAACCACATGACGACTGATATATAGTTTACCTGCAGCTGTCAAACATTTGTAGCCTTTATGAAAGTCACTATAGCCGATAAACACACAAGGTGTGGTATGAAACTGAAACTTGACCTTATGATAGGGTCGTAAGCAGGGGTAGCAGGAGCTACCAAAGACTCTGAGAGTGGAATATTCAGGGACTCTGTTGTGCAGCACTTCATAAGGAGACTTGCCATCAATGACATCTGTGGGTAGGCGGTTAATAAGATAACAAGCAGTTGAGAAAGCTTCAAACCAAAACACACGAGGCATGGAAGCTTGAGCCAACAAAGTTAAGCCTGTTTCCACGACATGACGATGCTTGCGTTCAACACGACCATTTTGAGGAGAAGTATAGGGACATGTCATCTGGATATCAATGCCATGAGCTTTGGCAAAGTGGATGAAAGGCTTGAACTCACCACCTCCATCAAAATGCAGTGTCTGAATAGTGGTGGAGAACTTGTTTTCAACGAGCAGCTTGAAAGAGAGGAACACTTGCAAGGCATCTCCTTTGGACATAAGTGGAAAAATCCACACGTACCTGCTATAGTCATCAAGAAATTGAATAAAATATTTTGCACCTGCACGAGAAGAAATGGGTGCTGGACCCCAGACATCAGTATGAATAAGACTTAAAGGTTTAGAAGCTCTAGAGAAAGAAATGTTAAAAGGCAATTTATGAGATTTCCCAAGCTGACAAGCTTCACAAAAAGAAAGGGAATTGTCATTTAAAGCAAATTTAGGAGTACAAGAATTAAGAATTTTGGTTACAATACGAGAAGAAGGATGGCCTAATCTTCTGTGCCAATCCTGTCTAGAGCAAAATAAAATACAAAAATTCTTGTCTGTTGCTTGAATGGCTTTCACAGGACTTCTGGATAGGGTGCCATCAGATACCACAGCAACAGACACAAAATGGGAAGAGGCGGCAACCGAGGAATCTGGATCAAGTCCGGGCGGCAAGAAAGGCCATCTTTAATGGTTCCCGAAAGAAGAACCTTGCTCGTAGTTTTGTCCTTCACAAAACAAGAATCAGAGTGAAATTCCACATAAACATCATTATCAGAAGTGAGTTTAGAGATACTGATAAGATTTTTGGTAATTAAAGGAACATGTAAAATATTTGAGAGATGTAAATGTTTATGAGTGGAATTCAAGAGAGTTGAGCCTAGGTGAAGAATTGGAAGTTGCTCACCATTACCAACAACTACTTTTGTCTTACCAGAGAAATCAGAACGCAGGGAGAGATTGGAGAGATCATTAGTAACATGACTACTAGCTCCACTGTCAAAGAACCAAGGTTGATCATTGATTGATTCAGGTGTTGCAACAAAAGCTGAGGGATTGGTGCGGGCTGGTGGTGATGGAGGAGTAGTTGGAGAAGATTTGTATCTGTCATAACAAACAGCTCCTATGTGACCAACTTTGTTGCAAATTTGACAGACAGGTCTGTTGTTGCGGCTACGTCCTCTTCCCCTCTGCTGAAAGCCACCTCGTTGGTTTGAATTTTGATTTCTTCCAAAGTTTTGATAATTGTTAGAGGTCTGATTTGATCCCTGAGAGAAGTTAGAGCGACTATTCTGTTGATTATGTTGGTTGTTCCTGGTGCTAGTCAGCATATTTGCTGAATGGAGTTCAAGATTCATACTACCCTTCAAGGCTTGGAGCTGTTCAAGGCGTTTTTCATAGGTCAGCAACTCAGCCTGAAGTTCACTCCAGCACAGATCTTGTTTGCTTTCAATCATAACGACGATAGGATTGTATTCCTCGTCCAAGCCAGACAGAACATGTAAAGAAAGAGTCTTGAAATCAACATCGTAACCAGCCATCGAAAGTCCATCTGCATATTTCTTCATGATAGAGAGGTATTCACCCATCTTCATTGTTCCCTTCCTGGTCTGTTGAAGCATCTGACGGTGGTAGTTAGCCAAAGATCGAGATTGAATGCCATAAAGTTTAGTTATTCCTAACCAGGAGTTCAATGGATGTTGCAAAACCCATCACCTGTTGGGCGATTTGAAGGTCATAGAATCGTATAACCAACCAAGAACTTGTTGATCTTTTACCTCCCATGCTTCAAAATCTGGGTTTTTCTGAAGGAATACATGATTTTCTCCTGTTTCTTGATCAATATTAGGAGGAAGAAATCTAGGTGGAGCTTTTGTCTCCCCTGTTAAGTGACCTTCAAGTCGATGACTTCGTATGATAGGTAGGGCTATGTTTTGCCAAAAGAGAAAGTTTTCTCTATCAAGTTTTACAACCATGGACTGGTTGAGTAGATGACCTGAGGGAAGGTTCTCTTTGGGTGAGGCATAAAGTGTTCTCCTGAATAATTTCTCAAAAGCATCGAATGAAGGTATGGGACGATCATTGCTAGTGAGGGTTCTTGTTACACCTTCAGGAACTTCTTGACTTCTCCTTTTCCTTTTGGATCGACCATGGCGGCTAGCTCCGATACCAAGTCGATTTGTGATGAACAGGGGAAAAATAGAGAAGCAAGGAATGAATGTTCGATATATTGCTTTGAGAAGAATTAACAAATAAATACAAAGAGTTGAAAGTAAAAGGTAAAAGAAGAGATCTAGCTAAAGGATCTCTTCGTACATAAATAAAGTAATCTACAGTTGTACTACTGAGATTGCTGTAGACTTGACACAAGGATGAAAAGTTGTTGATAGATGACGTAGCCAGCACATTAAGTCTTAACAGTCTCGTGTGAATATTTCAACCAATACGTAAGGGGAAGTGTTGAAATATATGAATAAATTTGTAGTAATCTATTAACTTAAACTTTCAAGTTTATTAATGATTTAGCAAAATCTCATCAAATAAATCCGCAATCTAAACGACCCCTCTACGTAAATGCTGATGACTTCCATTTGTAAAGTGATTTCGGCGGACAGCCATCTGGTAAAAGGAGAAAGATAGACCAGAAACTAAAACAAGGGAATCTTTCTACTTTTTAACTAATTTTCTTTAATTTGACTATGCCCCTTTCTTATCAGTCTTCGTTATTTAATATTTGGCCCATAAAAAGAAAAAAAGGGAAGAAAAAAAACAATGTTTCGGTCACGTGCATGCACGTGATTGCTATTTGGTCTATTATAATAACAATTTTTCGAATATTTAGTTTTCATTCCTCCATTTTTTTTTTCACTAGGCTTACATGGTAAATTGAATAGGGCAATGAGGTCCCATGTGATCGTCAATCAAGGAGCTTTTTGCTAGTCATAATTTAATTATCACTATTTTCTCTTACCATTTTTATAAGGTTCAATAAATAATTATTACTATCATATAAATTATTGATTTATATTTTAATTTTTTACACTATTCTTTTTTATAAAGATAGTTGAAGAATGGAGGATTCAAATCTATGATATATTAAACCAATGAATATTTATCGATTAAATTATTTTTAATTATGAGATCTAACTATTTATTCGATTTCAACAAGTGAAATTTAATCAATCAAGATTTAGCCTGAGAATAAGATGTTTATCATGAAATTTGACCAGAAGGATAATTTGATCTAACGGGACATTCATAACAACGGTGAGAGGTTTCAATTTTTTTATGGTTTTTTATTTGTTTATTTTGTTTATTAAATTATTCACATTAGACATATATTTATGTTAAAAAAAACTATTTCTTACCAATATAAATATTACGATTGATTAAACAACTATGAATTCTTAAAATAATTGATTCTTTAACAAGAAGAGAACATCAATAAATCCTCAATATCATAGTTATATAAATCTTCAACACCCTAGTGAGGGAGGAACTCTACTAAAAATAGGTCACCTTTAACTTGTCTTTTGCTCTGACGAGCCAGCTTTCATTTTTTTAAATTAATTTTTGTAGTTTTTTTTTAATTAGGATAAAAATAAACTCAATTAAAATTATTTTTAAATGGAAACTTGTTAGTTAACGGGTTAATTATAAATGGAAATATCTTAAATGTTTAATTAAGGACAACCTCTCTATTCATATAAATTTAATTAAATAAGAATTAAAAAATAGACGAATTATCAAAATAGGTGAAATATATATATAATTATTTATATAACACAAATTTAATTTTTTTTACCAAAATAACATAGTAACTATTAGTTCAATAAATTATTTTAAATAAATGTATATTGTCTTTTAGTATTTTCTAGTTTTTATTTTGAGCTTGAATAATCATCATCTAAATGAATTTTTAATAACTAAAACATTCATTAAAATACAAATAAATTATTAATTTAATTTTTATAATCTATTCCTAGTTTAACAATAAATATACTATTTAAGTTAAAAAAATAAATAAAATAAAAGTGATAACATAAATAGAATTTATATCTAAAATCTTTAATTAAAGATAATTTTTTTAAAAATAAAATTTATACAAATTTAAACTCAAAGTAAAAATATCAATTTCACATATAAGTATTTATAGGTTCAACATTATAAATCAACTTAATTGAAAGGAAGAAAAAAAAGTTTAGTTCATGTAAAAGGCTCATTGAATTATACATTGACAAAAAAAAAAAAAAAAAAAAAAAAAAAGAAGAGAAGAAAATATATATATTTCTATTTTCAAATATATATTAACAAAGTAGTGCCATTCTTGATTATTTGTTTTCTTTGAATAAAATCTATATGATTAAGATCATGGGAAACATGTTAAGAAGAAAAATTAAGTGGGAGACAACTCAACTTTAAGACAAACCGATCGATTATTATTTCAATGAAATGAACATATTATCAAATATTCGTACTAATTGTCGGATCTTTTTCCCCCCCACTTTCTCATGCGATTGTCGTATTGTTCCGTTCTTATTGTCGTCGTGAGTGCCCCGACATTAGTAGAGCTGGCGATGCCGATGAGATATTAATCCGTATGAAACATTTTTTATTTTATCCTGTTATTTATTGAGAAATTTAATTGGGTAGCAGAATTTTCTTTAATATTTATAAATCTAACTTTTTTAAAAAGTATTTGCAAATATAGCAGTTTTTTAAAAACTTTCATTCAAGTGAATAAAAAAAAATCAATGATAACTTGAAGGTAATCAGTGATAACTTATCAAGTAATCAGTGATTACACGAACACAAAATCATTTGATATAATGAATCGGTAAAATCAGTGATTACCTATGCACGGAATCAGTGGCGAGGCTAGAAAAAAAATTTTGGGGGGGCAAAAATCTATATAAAGAAATTATTATATAAATTATGAACTCCACACCGGTTTTGATATATTATATTACAAGTTAACAAAAAAAAAAAAGTGGTAACAATTTTTTTTAATATTATAATTGATTCAAGTAGGTTTAGTTAGATTTTTAGATTTTGACTTGTGCCTAATATTAAGTTATAAAATGGATAAAAAAATTTTTTTGCTAGAAATTATGTTAATTATAAAAGTATAATGTCTTCAAAATAAAGGCAAATTTTAAAATAATTTCTTAGTATATTAATCTCTCAAATCATTGAGATTAATTTTTCATTTCAATTTTTTTTTAATTTAATAATAAGAATCACAATCAAAAATTAATTTTATTGTGTATCATAGAGATGTTTAATTAATTTTATACAATAATTAACAAGTTTGAAATATTTAACTAAAAGTACGAGTATGAAATAAAAAAAAAATATATCATTTATGAAGCTCATGACATAAAACTATATAGTTATTAATAAAATTAGATTTCATTGAAGAGACAATATTATTTATAATTTAGAAAAAATAAACTATTTATAAACAAAAAAATTACACCCACTTTTTAGTTAATAAATATGAATTAAAGTATTTATAAATGTTGAACATAAAATCATCACTACATAATTACAATATAAAAAAAATATTGAAGTAAAAAAAAACGTATTTATTTAAAATTTTCATTTTATTAAACTTAACAATAAATAATACATTGTATAACTCATATATGGATGCAACAAAATTCTAAAGAAAAATCAACAATTCTCCTATCTATTAAAAAAAATAATATATATATTTAAACCATAAAAACTCACATTAATGAACAATAAATTGGATAGAGATTAAGAGACGATATTTAATAGTGACAAACATAAATGTGGGATAATATATAGAAAAAATATATATTTTTTAAAAGATTAAAATGTATTAAATATTGTATAAATAAGTGGCAAACATCAAATTTTTGAGGGGGCAAAATTAAAAATTATATAAAAATATACATATAAAATTATATTTTTGAAAATTTTGGGGGGGCAATTGCTCCCCAAGCTCCTTAATGGCCTCGCCACTGCACGGAATCAGTGATTACTTCTGCGAACTAGTGATAATTTTATAATGTTTTAAGCGTGAATTTGAGATTTTTGCTATTTTTACAAATAATTTTTTGGGCTGCTATTTTTATAAATATTTGACATTTTTCAGGTATATGTGCAACAACCATTTATTTATTTGGCATAAGTTGTAATTTAGTTCTTATTATTTATAAAATATTTGTTGTTAATCATTCGAACGTATTTCGATGATATGACTTTTAATTTGATTATGTTTTTAAACTGGTAATATATCAATTAATATTCAGAAAAGTTAAAAATGAGTATTTTGTAAATCATAAAAATTAAAAATGTTGATTTTGAAATTAGCCAACATGAACATAGCTCAAACGGTTAGGCACATACTCCCTTCCCATAAAGTTGAAAGTTCGAGTATTCCCCTAATTTAATATAATATTAAAAGAAAAAAAGAACTTTATCTCAAAAAGAAAATTTGTGTAATTACTGAAATGCCAGAATTTTTTTAATATTATTTGAATATTAGTTTTGAACTATTGGATTATTTCTTTTATTTTTTATTGTTATTTTTAATGAAATTTTTATTGACTTTTTTTCTTCAAAAAATTATTAAATATTTTGTTACTTTCAGATGTTTTTTTTTTTTTTTTTTTTTTTTTGCTTTTTTTTAGTTCAATAAACCCTAAATAAATGATTGAATTGCTATTTGAGTAATTTTAAAAAGTTACGACATTTTAGTAATTAATATGTAAAAATATGCTATTTCAGTAACTACCCCAAAACAAATATGTATTTTGCTTTAATTTTTTTAAATAATTAAAATATTATTTGATGTTAATTAGTAATCTACTCTTTGATACTCAATCAATATAAACTAGCTGATGAAGAGGTGGATAATGATTAAAATTCTAGTTATAATTTATAAAGTTTTTAAAATAACTTGTTGATAGTTGAAATTAGTTTATCAATAAATTGTATTCGATTTTTTAATATATTAATTTCACAAAATTAATAATTTACCGTGATTACTTATTGATTTACTCCGTCTAGTTATTTATTTATATCACTGGCTATTTGTTTTTAATTTAAAATGGTCATATACGTAATTGCAGATTCGATCTCTGTTTTTTGTTGGGCTCGCCCTTAGCTATTGGATATTTTAGTTAAGGCCCAATCAGTTTATTAGTCCATAGGAGATCAACAGCCCAAAATTATCTGACAAAACGGGCCCATAAGTGTGTCATGATGGAAATTGCTATCACCTCCTAGGGGCATGTTTGAGGATGTCAAGGCGGCTCAAGCTATAGGCGATCGCCTAAGGCTCCGGATTTTAGAAGGCCCTATTTTTTTCAGATATATATATAATACACATATATTAATATTTATAATAATTTTTAATTGTTATATAATTTCATAATATAAAATATTTAAATAGTATTAAACTCAACAATATTAAAGGCCTTTTGGAAATGAAAAGAAAAACATTAAAAACGTATATAAATACAATAATTCGCAATTTACAAGATGAATTCTAATTTATGAATTTTCACCTCAACTACTCACATAAATGTAAACATTAATTAGCTATTCATTTAGAAAATTGAAACCTTATTTATTAAAGCTTTTCATCTCCTCATTCATTTCTCTATTCATTTTGCAATTCACAAAACTAAACCACAATTACAAATTGAGAGTTATATTAACAAAGAAATCTTTTTGAACACTCAAAGAAACTCAACACTTCTCATTAAGTTCAGGCGTTTTTAAAGTTCAGGCTTTTGTGTAAATTTTTTAGCATATATTATTCAATACAATATTATTTATGACACACTTCTTTTCATTTTGTCCTTTTAATATTGATGTTTAAAGAATAACAATAATATATATAAATAAATGAAAACAACAAATCATTTTGATGGTGATTCTAATTTTTGTTCTATGCACTATGTTTATAATATATATGATTTGAAAGATGGGAAAATATTGATTCTAAATTAAGATATTTATTAACATAGAAAGGTTCAATTAGAGAAAGTGACATAAATTTTTCTAAAAATAACAATTCTAGACATGTTTCTACTACTAATTGTATAATTGAATTATAAAAAAATTAATTAAAAAATTGCACCTAAAAAATAAGATTTATATAAGACATTATTTCATTTTAAATTTATTTATTTCATTTTAAATTTATTTAAAGGAAAAAAAATAAAAGGAGTCATTTTAAATTTTGCCTAAGGCCTCGGAGAACCTTAAGCCGCCCTTGGAGGATGTAAATTGAAAACGAAGAAATTCTCTTCATTTTTATAGTTTTCTTTCATTTCTTTAAGAAAACTGATATGGATTACTATATAAATTTTAAAAATATTAAAAAAAAAATCAAAATTTTCAAAAGTCACATTTTTTAGCCTATATAATTTATTTATTAAAATCATAAAAACTAACCATATTTGTTATTCTATAATATAAAAGATAAAAAATTAATGGGAAAAAAATTCATTAATTTAGTGAATACAAAAGGGGTTACTTTTTTTAAAATAAATTAAAAGTTTGAAAATTTTCACTGAGTAGTAAATTTTGATATTAGCAATTTTTACTACGTTTATCTGTGTGTAACATTAATTAATATATGAATCAATGATTAACTTATTGTAAAAATATGTAATTCAAGTTCCCGCTCAAAATTTGTTATATTTACAAATATTTTTAAAGAGTTGATATTTTTATAAATATTACCTAAAAATTTGCTAGATTTACAATTATCCTTTAAGGTTTTACTATTTTTCAAATTAAAATATAAAAAAATATTATTAGTTGTAATTTTTGTAATGAACTAATCTTCCCGGTTCTCTTATTCAATCTCTTAAGTATTTTTAAATTTACGTGGTAACAAATAACATCTCTTGATCCAACAAACTCATATTGCACTTATTATCTCACACTCGATACACGAAGATCCCTTTCTTTAATGAAGAGGGGGAGGAATGTTTTTTGTAAATTTTATTTTTTTGGGTGAATAAGATTTTTTAATAAATTTTATTTTACAAGATATGAAATCTAGTAAATGGATATTAGGAAAAAAAAAACTCAATTATTTCAAGTTATGCCGGTAGATATTTTATTTTTACTTTTATCTAAATTACCTCTTACTGAATAAAGATATTATAATTTATAAACTTATCAACCTTACTTTCAATCGATGAGAAATTATGATTACACCTGACCTCAAATAAAATGATATTTATTTTTCATTATATAAACGATATTTTGCATCCGCTCGACATATTCAAAGAAATCTAATTTTTTTCCATATATTGTAAGACAATATCACCATGTAGAGATTCAATTGTTAGAGGTAGTGCCCAAGTTGTTTGATATCTTAAAAACATTCACATTATGTTGAAAAGGAAGAACAACAAACATGGATATTAAAATGTGGGTGGTTCTAAAATATATAGAGAAAGGGGATTAGTTCACAACTGCTCAATTATAATATATAGTTGGTCATGCAAAGCTCCATGGCTACATTAATTGGACGGTTCACCTTTCGTTGTTTAATTAATGTCACACTGGGATGGGATATACCTAACAACTATATAGTCATATTTTTTTTTAAATAATCAAAGAAAAACAATTAAATTCATATTTGGTTCATCATATGCTATAATATAATTGTTCATAAATTTTTAGTTAAGTCGTGAAGAGTGTCTTAATGTTTGAAATGGAATGGATTTTAAGAGTTATAGTTTGAACTTAATTTATATTACTTATTGTAACTAAATTTAATTAGTGTGTTGGTTAAATATTATGTCCTACAACGTAAATAAAATTCAATCGGAACATAATTTAATTAGTTAGATATCTGTATTTTCTTTCATACGGTTGAAGATTTAGGTCTTTCTCCCTTGATGTAATATCTAAAAAATAAAGTTATGAAAAGTTTATAAAATTAAATAATAATTTAATGAAGTAAGCAATAAAATAAATAATATTCTCATTATTAATCCGGCATTACAATAATATTAGACGTGAAAATGAAACCGAAAATAATTATCTAAACATTACCAAGAAGAATACGGTCGATATCGTCTGAGAGAATCACAAATTTAAATCCAATCATATTTAATCCGAAAAAAAAATCTATTTTTTTCCACAAACATAAATATTTTTTATTTTATTTAAAAATAATCAAATAAAAATGGAAAACCCCCAAAATTGTAATGAATTGATATCACTTTTAAGGTATGCAAAGCAATGATTAAATGAAAGAAATAGAGTTAGAAATGAGGTAATATGGAATGGAATTTAATGAAGTCAACCAACCACCAAAGTAAGTGAGGAAAAGAAAAGGGATAACAGCCCATGTGAAAGATTCATTCATGGAGGTCCCATTTGCATTAAAATCCAACTTTTCCTTTTGGTAGCCAATGGCTTTTTTGAAATCTTATTTGCATTTGAAATCTTATTTAACCATGCAAGGAGAAGGACTACTACACAAAGCTAGGGATGAATAAATTTAAACTAATTCAAATTAAACTGGTTTGGTTCGATTTTTAAATCTCAATTTATTTGAATCAATTTAAACTAATTAATAATGATTCAGTTTGATTCAATATATTTAAGTAGTTATTTAATCTAATATATAATTTTAATATATTTGAATTTTAATACTAATCAAAATTTATTATAATAAAAAAAAATCAGATTAATCTTTAACTCGTATAATTATAATAAGACTTTATAAACTTAAAAAGTCGATTTGAAAAAGAAAAAAAAAATCGACCCCCTATTCACCTCTACGTAAATAATGATGCTTACGAATAATATATAGATAGTTTTAACAATGACATTAATAATAATGACATTAATATATAGATAGAGAGAGTAGTTGCCAAGCATAATAATGACATTAATAAATGCCTATTATGCCATTGGACCCACAATGGCTTGCAAAGAAAAAAAAATATAAATGGTTTGTTTCAATTTTTTTAAAATAAATATTATTTTGAATGATTTATCGAAAAATATTATGTTTGTGCACGAAATTGAGAATCTATAATCCGGAAATAAATTGATTGAGAATGAGATAAATGAGACCGTGATATATGTGTTTGCATTGTATAAAATTAGAAATGAATAGATGTGTGAAAATGAGATGTCAATCTGAATAATAAATATGAAAAATTGATTCTATTGTGAATAGTAGAACACGTGTCAACTAAATATTGGAAAGGGTTTTACAAACTCATTCCCACCTATCAACTAAAAGATTGATGCGTTTTTTGAAATTAGAGATTTTTTTTCCTATTTATATAGCTTTTTTGGAAGCATATTTTATAGAAGAAGAAGAAGAAGAAACAATCTGGCTTCTATTTTTTGAACTTTTTATGTGCAAATGGCAGCATCCCTCCCTAAATAAATCTCTTGATATAAATCATATATTTATTAACTATAATATAAAAATAAGTGATTAATAAAAATAACATGCATATAAAAATGAAGACGGTCGACTTCTTATTATTATTTAATTATTAATATTTAAGAAAAAATACTCCACCAAAATTTGTTTTATACGGAGTAAACTAACTATGAGAATGTCTAGTTATTAAATAGCTTTCTTAAAAAATTTCACATTATAGGTTCAAATCATATGTAGTCACTAACTTAAGATATTATCTTATGAGAATTTCTCGACACCAAATATTATATGATCATGTAGTATCCAATAAAATTAGTTGTGATATGCGTAAACTTGCCCGAACACTTATAGATATCAAGATTCAAAAAGGGAAAACCAAAAAAGTATATATAAAGTAAAAACTAATAGCCAGTCAATTTTTAGTAAAACACCGACTGAAAATGGAGAAAAACTAAATACACACTGTAGTTTTGGCATACCAAACGATGAGAGGAATTCAATTTCTTTGTCTGGCAATTGAAAGCGACTCTACTATAACTATAAGATTGGTTTTACAAAAAAGGGAACTTCCTTTAATTAATTTTTACAGCTTTTTCTTTTCCTTTGTATTATCCAAATTCATGGATTTTATGCTGCAGAAAAAATGTAGGGCCACGTTTCTTTGGTTTTGGATTGAACCATACCCAAAATCTTGATGAGTTTATTCTGTGTTTGTTTTTTTGTGCTTGGAAGATATGTGAAGAAATTACTGACCGAGTTAGGAGGATTAGGATTGGGAATATAAACCAAACTAATCTTGTTTGGTTTATTCAGATGTAGGATACTTAATATACTCGGTTAAGATAATGTTTTTTTTAGATTGGATACTCGTCTGAATTTGTTTGGACTTTAATATCAACTTGATATTTATGATTTTTTCCATCTCAATATTAATTGGGGGACCAGGGGTTGTTTGGTAGATGAGGTAAGGTAAGTTGAGTTTCATTAGTCTAACTCATATTTATCAGGTAGATTTAATTATTTTAGGTTTGATATTCTTATACTCATGGGTTTCTTAATAATAAAAAGTGATGATTTTTATACCCGCTTAAAAGAATTTAACAACATGAAACTCATACTAAAAATGTTTTGCATAGCTTCTCCTAAAATTGTTTTGAGTTAAACAATGTAAAAGAAATACTAATTAAATGTTTTTTCTAACAACATTTGAGTATACTAAAATATGTTTTTCGAAAAAATACTTGATTTATGATTCTTCCTAAAATGTTTATAAACAAATATTACACTTAAAATACTTCACTCAAGTGCTTTTAGATTAAACACTTAATTAGTATTTCTTTTAAAGTTTTTAACTCAAAATATTTTTAGGAGAAACTATGTCAAACGAACCCTAAAACTCATCTTTTAAACATACGCTACATAAACCAAGGTTTCTTAAACCCATATCATACAATAGTATATCTAAACTTATACTACACAAACCCGGGTTTATAAAGACAAGACTTAACAAGTTTTCCTACCTAAAAAGATCCCCTTAATGATTGATTTTAACAAGCACAATATTGTGCTGGGCCAAAAGTTAGAGAGGGTAATTGGAAGTACATTGTCTTATGAGTTTTTTAAATCATAATATCGATGATAATTCTATCACACTATAAATTTGACTCATTTACTCATATTAAAAGTACTAATGAAAAAAAAAAAAGACAAGGAGATAATACAAGGGATTGAAACAAAACGTTACATACACTTTAGATATTAAAATGAAGAAATTGTGAAAGTTCAAAGATCATAATAGTTTTTTTTTTTTTTTTTACATATATATTTATATTAAACAAAATGTTTTTATAGATTTTTTTTTATCCCTCACCTACCAGGCGATATCACTATCACTCTCATCTTGCCAAAAAAAAAAAAATATATATATATATTATATTTCTCTCCCTAGCCTTTACCCTAAAAAGGGAAAAGTAAAAGTAAAAGAGGTAAAATCAGAAATCAGCGGAATGAAATTCCCACCAATTATGGTGAAAAAGCGTGAAACACTTGTTGCTCAGTGAGGAAAAGTTGGCTGCCAAGTTGTCAAAAACCTCAAATTTAAAAGCTTTAGATCAACGCCAAAAAAGTTTTTTTTTTTTAAATAAATTAAATTAAATTCCAAATGGGAAAGTCTGATCCATGAAAGGAAAAGAGATGTTATATTCAAAATTCTCAACTTTGAGAAGGACTGGCACATGGAACCAAATTCCAAACATCATTTCCAACAAACTCTTGTCTAAGTGACTTAAATTTGAAAAGACTTTTCATATTTAAATTGTTAATTTTTCTGTCTATATCATATGCCCACAAGATTTGAGAGTAGAAAATTTTTAGCAACTGACCAGTAAATAAATTAGTTTAGTTAAGAAGATTTTCCATTTTGAGTATGATTTTTTTTTTTTAAAAAAGTTGCATGATTGCGATTTGCTTCATTTACCAATCATATTCATGTTTTCAAAATAGTTATAAACCTCTAAAGTGGTAAAATTATAAATCACGCTCTTCTGTCACATTACGAAACTTGCATATTCTATACGTACCGTGTATTCCGCGAGTTGGATATTCTTTTTATAAACATGTTATATTTTCAAAAATAAACAAAAAAAAAAATTGCTCCTTGAGTTGATTTTAAAAAATAATCCAATAAGAATAAGAGAAGCCTAATGTATAAGATTATTCATCACAATTCATAGAACCATGATAATGAAAACCAGACAGCAACAATGGCCATGATTTAATCCGAATTAGACAATAATCAATACAAGTAAAATGTTCTTGATTATACTATAAAATTGAAAATCTTCAAAAGAAACAAAAGTATAATAAAGAGATAAATAACAATAATAAAAAGAAAAAAGAAAAAAAAAAAAAACCCACAAACAAGAATCAGCAGCAGCAGCAGAAAACTGCTGCTTCCTCCATTGTTGCTCTGAATTATAGTTCTTCAATTCATCCCCCTATACATACAATTTTTTTTCCTTTTTTTTTTCTTGAAACATAAAACTTTCTCTGCATTTTCTAAACTCTCTCTGCCATTTATTTCACAAATTCAAATATCCATAACAATTCAAACAAATAAAAAAAAAAAAGAGATTTTTTTCCATCTCATAACCTTACACTCTCTCTGTGTAAATTATGCATTAAAAATGCTTCCACTCTTTTTAACTTTGCAGAAATAAATAAAAGTATCCCTTTTCATGTCTTTTTTTTCCCTATTAAGAGCGATGAGCATTGCCCAAGGAGGAAAAATAATGGACAGGAAAGGAAATTCTAGTACAGTGAATGATTGATGATGATGGGGAAGAAGAAGAAAAGAAAAGGAAGCAGGGAATGGAAAGGAACTGGCTTTAAAAGGGTAGATTTTCTCCTTCTTTTCTGTGGGTTTTTGAGAGGTAAAGTTAAGAGGAGGAAAAATTCTCAAAAGAATCAATAGAAGGGTGGTGGTGGAGGAGAGGCATAGGTAACCCCATAGATTGGTGGTAATGGTCCTTCATATTCAGGTGAAGGAGGTGGCGGTGACGGTGGTGGAGGTGAATGATAAACTGGGGGTGGAGGTGAATGATAAACAGGGGGTGGTGGTGATGGGGATGGTGGGGGCAAGTATTGAATTGGTGGGGGAGGTGACGGTGAGGGTGGTGGTGGAGATTCAGGATACTCTATACACGGTGGCGGTGGTGGTGGAGGGGGTTCTATACATGGCACCGGTGGCGGCGGTGAATAGACGGGTGGAGGAGGAGAATGAACAGGTGGGGGAGGTGGTGGAGATAAGTAAGGATAGATTGGTGGTGGTGGTGAATGCGGTGGCGGAGGTGGTGAGTTTGGAGGTGGCGGGGGAGAGTATAATGGTGGAGGTGGTGGAGAGTTTGGCGGTGGCGGGGAATTGTAGTAGTAGACTGGTGGCGGTGGCGAATACAACGGTGGTGGGGGAGAATTTGGCGGTGGTGGTGGTGGCGGTGAAGGTCGGACACAATACACTGGCGCTGGCGGTGGTGGAGATGGTGGAGGTGGAGGTGGTGAGTAAATTGGCGGTGGTGGTGATGGTGGAGGCGGTGGTGGGGAATACACTGGTGGTGGCGGCGATGGTGGAGGTGGTGGTGGAGAGTACACGGGTGGGGGCGGAGAAGGCGGTGGGGGTGATGGTGGCGGTGGAGGGGGTGAGTAAACCGGTGGCGGTGGTGGGGGTGGAGAGTAAACCGGTGGTGGTGGAGAGTAAACTGGTGGCGGTGGCGATGGGGGCGGTGGAGGGGGAGAGTAAACTGGTGGCGGTGGAGACGGAGGAGGTGGAGGGGGAGAGTAAACGGGAGGTGGAGGGGGAGAAGGAGAGGGAGGAGGCGGGGGACGGGGTCGATAAATAGGATGAGAAGATGAAGTCGGTGGAGGCGGAGACGAAACCACCACAGGAGGTGGAGACGGCACCACAATAGGCGGGGACGGCACGAAAACAGGCGGTTGAGGTTTAGGAACAAAAGAAGGACAACCAAAAGAACTGCAATCCACAGGCTTAGACAAGAACGACTTACATTGTCTCTCCGACCTCTGCACCGGTCGATCCGGCAAACAATTCCTCCTGTCATCAAAATCCGGCAACGCCAAACACGACGGCGCCTCCCCAGTAAAGAAATTGTAAGAATAAGTAAAGTTTTGAAGATTCGGCAGTTTACAAATACTCTCCGGAATCTTCCCCGACAAGAAATTATGAGCCACATTCAGCTGTTCTAAACTCACCATTCCTCCGATCGTCTCCGGCAACGGTCCAAGAAACTCGTTAAAACTCACATCGAACACTGTCAAATTCTTCAAAAACCCAATCTCCGGTGGTAAACAAGACCTGAACCCATTATTCATCAAAATAATCTCATTCAATCTCGTCATATTCCCAATGCTTCCCGGAACACACCCATGAAACTTATTGTTCGCAAGAACGATAACCGAAACCGGCGAGTTACCGAAATTATCCGGTAAATCGAAATGGAACCGATTATGGTTGATAAATATAGCATCTAAATCTTTATCAAACAGCTCTTTAGGAACAGTCCCTTCAAACTCGTTGAACCTCAGATCCAAGAATTTAAGCGACGGCAGCTGAAGAACAACACGAGGGAATTTTCCGGCGAACCGGTTGTTACTCAGATCCAACTCAAACAGAAGCTTCAAGTTCTTGAATTTGTGAGGGACAGTGCCACAGAACCTGTTGGAATTGATATGGAACAATGCAAGATCTGTTAAAAGACCGAGCTCTTCTGGTAAGTACCCGGCGATGTCGCTGTGGTTAATGTCGATACCGGCGACTGTACGGATCGATGAATTTCCCGGGACCTTAGCACAGAAAACTCCTTTATAAAGACAGACATTAGATCCGACCCAATTGAGAGTAATATTCAAAGGGTCAGAGAGAATAGCCTGTTTCCAAGCTTGTAATGCGATGTAAGCGTTTCTCAACCTTTCATTTTCGAAAACGAGAGATGGGTCGACGGTGACTTCCTCACCTCTGTCACCGAATTCATCTCTGTAGTAAAGAAGTTGTCTGTTTTTGATATATTGAGCTTCAGCGTCAGTGAGTGCTCCGCCATGGATGGAAGCTTCAAGCTTCTTCTCCCATGAAGAAGAAGAGTAAGAAAGGGAAAAGAGGGTGAAGAAGAAGACAATGTGAAGTAAAAGAGCAAAGATGAAATGGGTTTTCTGCTTCTTCATCTCACAGACACATGAGACATCTGAATCCAAAAATGCCACTTTCTTTACCTTCCTTTCTCACTTTCTTCACTCTTTAATGGTGAGAGATTGAAGATGGGTTTTAGCAGAAAATGCTCTCTCTTTTGAGATCTGAGCTCAAAAAATTTAGAGAGAGAAAGCTTGGAAGATTGGAATATGGGTAAGAGAGGAAGAAGGAGAGGTTTGTTCTAGGGATTTTGGAGATTTGTGATGGGAGAAATAATACATGGAAAAAGGGCCAGCTATATTACAGCTCAAAGCCCACCAGATCCATTTTATTTCCTTTTTTTCCCTTTAAAAAAACAAAATGTTCTTTTTTCACTTGTTTACAATTTTTATATTTATATAGTAATAATAGGAGACTTTTATTTATATATTAAATCGGAGAGGAGAGACTCAGATGCATCTTTATCATCAAATGAAATTTAGAATTACTATCTCGAGTACAGTTGAAATGGTTAGACACATAAATTATTTTATTCATCAGATAACGTTTGAGGATCTCTCCCTAATTTGATAAAAAAATAAATGATGGAAAATCGAACAAAATATTTTTTTCTAATATTTTTTTAAATATTATATTAAATTAAAAAATAATTTTTTTTAAATATTATATTAAATTAAAGAAATGAAAAGTCGAACATTTAAATTCAAATCAATTGCTGTATTTAAAATTGATATTTTTGTTTCTATAATTGGACTGATTGGCGCGTTTGAATTTATTCTTTTTCATTTGAATTGGTAAACAGTAATATATGCTTATAAACTATTCTTATCTCTATTCCTAGTTCAACTGTGGAATTAAAGCCAACGCTTGGAATAAAATCATATCAGAAATTACTAAATTGCCCATATAAGCATTGAATTCTAATATAAAATCAATGGCTGTCGGTGGCGATGACGTCATCCCATCCGGCGCGGAGTTGACGGAGGAGGAGAAACGAAACCGATGAGTTCCCCCGGTAATCAGGCAATATCACGAGAAGTTGGTGTAAATTATCGTGAGATATTAAGTTGTGGAGGAAACTTGTTGGTTTGTGGAGAGCCAGAGAGGGAAGAAGTAAATGAGGTGGGCGTCACGTTGGGTATGGAAATTTTTCGAAATAAAATTTATAAAAAAAAACAATTAATCAATTTAATTTAATTTTTCCAATTAATTTTTTTCCAAATATCGATGTCACGGGAGGCTACTGTTTTTAAGGGGCTCTTCATGCCGCTCATGTCCTTTTTTTCTATCCCTTTTTAAAATTGAGATTCATTTTACTAAACGTCAGGATTTTAACAATTTGCAATTTGGACAAATAAATTTAGGACCATTTCATTTTCGATTATGAATAAGCTTGTTTGGTCTACATACGTTCTTGCGTAAAACTGGAGAGATTCCACGTATGCAACAAACTTATAGTATGGAACGAGTCAGAGGTAGTACGCTGCAATATAAGTGTTGCGTAGGCGGTGCATTAAGTAGATGACGAAGACTATATATGTCACCGCACACAGGAATGAAGAGAGCAGCTTGGTGTGGTGTCGGCTAACACCCCTGATCTTAAAAGTTAGAAGAAACAAACAGTAGTGTCTGAGAGAGAATTATAGTAGAAATTAATTACCTAATAAATGAATTTCTTCTCCTATTTATATGAGAGGAGGTTGATGGCATCATCGTGCCACATGTCGCGTCGGGATTGGGCCACATGTTACTTTCCAATGGCGTGTCGCGTGTTTGTTATGCCACGTGTCATCTTTTGATTGAATTCAGATAAGTCTTTTGATTGGATCTAGATAATGTAGTTTTCTGTGGCCTCCAGGTGACGTAGCTTTATCTTTCAGATGGCGTAGACGTGCGATTTTGCATTCTTTGAACAAGTTTAGAAATTCCACGTGTACTGATATAATTTCACCCACAACAACATAAATTTCAAATCTAGTTCTCTTTATATTTACAACTTTGATTGGTGAGTTTTCTAAAGAGTTGATTGAATGCATTAAGAGAATTTTACAATATAAAACTCATCTATCAAACACAAACAATATAAACTCATATTTTTTAACACACATATTCGAACATATCCAAATACATATTACAGATTACACAAACCCGAGCTACACAACCCAAAGCACAAACTCAAGCTTAAGCACAAACTATTGTCTATCATCATTATTGTCAATCATTGATTTATGTAATTAACGGTCTTCATGGAAAATGATGAGTACGTGGTTTTAAATTACTTTTTTACAAGTCTGTAATTTATGGGATGGTTGTAAATCTAGTAAAAAAAAATTGTAATGTTTTATAAAAATATCGTGGTTTAAAAATATTTATAAATAAAGTAAATTTTGAGTGGGTCAATTAGTAATTAGCATTGAATTACTTATTCAACATCTATATAAACACAATTTGTTTAAATTACATTGTTATAATTTTTTATTGGAAATTATTCAACATCTATATAAACATAATTTGTTTAAAAATAATCCATAATTGAGTAAATTATTGAATTAGGTTCAATAATTATTGAGGGTTAAGTTTTTTTTTTTTAAAATAGTTGTTGATAATATATAAAATAATTAAATTTGTTTTAGACCAACAAGTTTAGCTTTTATGGTATCAGATGTAAGAATTTCTCTCGAAACTTTTACGCCAAATCCCTGAAAATTTATTTCCATTTTCAACCTTTAGGTTTTCTCTTCCATATTTTTTTCTTTAATTTTCTTTCAAGATTTGAGATTACTTCATGGGAAGGCAAACAATCGAGCATCTTTGTTCTTGCTTCTCCTACTTCAGTTTCCTCTTTTTAAGCTGATAATCATCGGGATAACCCGTACTATCTTCATCATTATAATGGATAGCTCACTGTTCTGGTTTTCCGCCGTTAACGAAGGACAATTTTCATTCTCTGGCGTTACTCGATTCGTCTTGCACTTTTTAGTGTAACAAGCTCATATTCATTAATGGAACCAAACCCAAAAGCTTAACCTAATAGGTAAATACAGAAATTTAATCATATATCTTAACGTTCCTCCTCACATGTGAGCATAAATATTTACACAAGACCCGGTCATGTAGAAACTTAATAAACATGAATAAACTAAGAGAAAGTGACACAAATAGATGTTTGAACTCGGGAACTTTGTGCTTTGATATCATATTTAATATGTTAAATCACAACTACTCCCAAAAGCTTTAGCTAATGGGCAAAATTAAATTTAATCAAACATTTTAGTAATATTTTATATCTAATTATCTATCGTATTTTATTTTTTGAGTTTGGATCCAATTTTGTGAACTTCTAGAAAGCAAATAAGAGAGGACTGACATTTTGGAAATAAATCATTATAAAGGTTTTTTTTTTTTTGAGTTCATTATAAAGGTATTTAAGAGGTCGACGATAGACGGAAAATTGGTATCTTTATATTTTTTAAATACAAAATTATAATAATTATTATTAAAAAAAAAGTTAAGAAGATTAAAAGGGAAAATTTGATATGGGAAAAGACATATTAACGTAATAAACGAATTAAGACATGCGTTACTTTCATAAATCCCTAAAAAAAGCCTACATTTATTACCATATCAAAACATCAACTACTGGCGTCCACATCATAGATGATGCTGCTGACCATCAAAAGTATGTGAAATCAACGGCGATCATCGAGGATCCAACGGTGGGAAAGCGTTAACAAGTTCAAATCATATATAGACGCCCCCACGCTAAGAAAGCGACAACCAATATCCAGTGTGGAAGTGGGTCCCACGCGCTCCGCCTGCTAGATCATCGGCGCTGATGAGGGTCCCATATTAGTGTGGTGCACCCGCTTTCTCGTCAACGCGCTCAATTTTTATTTTTTTTGCCAATTACCTTTTTTGTTCTTAATTTTTCAAGAATATTTTTTTTTAAAAGACTAAAAGCTTTATTTTAAAAATAACTTTAAATATATATTTATTAAAAAAAAATTTAATTTCCAAAATTTTAAAATAAACTTTAAGTCGTTCATTCCACTCTTTTTATTTTAATTTTAAATGATTTTTTTAATGAAAATCATAATTTTTATATTATTTAAAAAAAATCTACTCAGAAGTGAAAATGGTATGAATGGAAATACTAATAGAAAAGTTGCAAGTATTACATCATTATATTTTACACCTACAATTGGCTTTTTATCAATATAAAATTAGTGGTTTTTTTTAATATATATTTTGAATTATTTTAAAAATATTATGATTTTTTTTTGATAAATAAAATATTATGAGTTAAACTATATCTTTTTAAACTTTAGAAACTAAAATTAAGTTAAATATTTTTTTAAATTGCATTAATCAAATATTTAATCTCTCTTTCTTTTTACCTTATTTATAAAGAAGAGAGAGAGATAGAAAGTAAAAAACAGTCGCCGTGAGGGACGCGTTTTTGCTATACCTTTTAGACACGTTAGGCTACAGAGGTGACTTTTACAGTGCAAGACAACCTTTTTGTTCCGTTGGATTATTTTTATTTTTCTTTAATTATTTTTTTAAAAGAAAAAGCTAAGTCGTTCCTCCCTCTATTTCAAGGAATTTACAACTTGTATTTTCCTGTCCTCCTTTATTTTCATTAATTATATATGGAAAATTTTAGATTCTATATACTTGTTTAATAGAACTTTCACACATATAAAATTCAAATAAATTAGAAATACCTTTATTTGGAAATAACTTTTTAGAATATAATAATATAATTACTGATAACCAATTAAATTATACTTAGATCGGTGGGGTGAGGATAATATTATTATTATTTTTTCCTTTAAATTGATTTATCTTAATTTGTTCTTCTCAATAAAATTATCAAAGTTATCACTATAATGTAGTTTAATATTTTTGAAATCACATCTTATTTAACTAACATTTTATCAAATTACTAAAAAAATTGTCAACACGCGCATAACTCAACTGTTTAGACGCCTACTCCTTTTCAATGAAGTTGGAAGTTCGAGTCTCCTCCTCTTCTAATTTAATATAATATCTCAAAACAAAATTATTATATTAAAAATTTCAAATTTCTTAAAAGATATAAATTACTTTGAGCTAAAATCCATTTTTTTAGTGGTTGATTCATTTGATTAATTTCCTATATTGGCAAAACATTATTAATGGTTATCCCACTATTTTCGAATAATAAATAGTAAAATGGTGAACATAAAAGTAATCAACCCTTCCAACAATCATTAGCACCTCCTGCAGCTGCCTCTTGAGCAAGTCTATGAGCCCAAGTATTGTAATCACGCTTGATATGAGCAAAACCCAACACCAATTTTTTCGTCGACAACCCCCGAATATCCTCAATAATTTGGGAAATCTCCGTTAGATCAGAAGACTTCTCGTTAATGAGATTAATAACCACAAGATAATCTGATTCAATAAAAATCCCGACTCCGTAGAAATCCAAGGATCTAAGACCTTCCTTTATTGCCATAGCTTCCAAAGTCTTCAGGGGATTACACTCAACCTCTTTGCATCCAGCCATTAAGACAGATCTCGTATGATTTCGGGCACCCAACATAAACCTCCCTTATTGCGATTTCTATTCAGAGCCGCATCAACATTAGGCTTCAAACAATTCTCTATCGAAGGGCTCCAAGAGGAACTAGGTGTCGAACTACAATCAATGAGAGGGGAAAGAGAATTTTTATGAGAAGCAAATAATTCTTCTTCCCATCCCAAAACCTTATTCACCGAGTCCTGAATATTAGCGTGAATGTTTTTAAACACCCAACAGTTTCTTGAACTCCAAATATGCCAAGTCGTGATAAAAAGACGTTCAAGATGATTTTTAAAAGCATAAAAAAAAATATAATAGACAATCAGCAGGACTAAAATGATCTTGAAAAGCAAATTTTACCTCGGGAAATAAGATCAACCAAATTTTCTTCATAGAAAAACAGCCCTAAATCGCATGGCTAGAGGTTTCTATGTTGTTTTTGCACTTGGAGTACCATAAATCAATGGTCAAACCTTTCTTGTGTAGATTAATTAGGGAAGGAATGATATCATTGAATAAATTCCACCAAAAAATTCTAATTTTCACAGGGACAGAGGCATGCCAAAGGGAGTTCCACCATTGAACAGTAGAACTAGAAGAAGAAGAGGAAGCATTAAGGGTAAGAGCATCAGCCACCCCGATCTGATAGGCGTTTTTAACAGAAAAAACACCATTGAACGTACCTCGCCAGATAATGGAATCAGAAATTCGCCTATCACCAATGGGAATACTGAGAATTAAATTAGAGTCTTCAACTGTGAAGTTGTGTCTGACAAGAAGATCAATCTGATTACCATTCTCATCCATCAAGTTAGCAACACACTGCCCTCTCAACTGAATAGGCGTCGAAGAAACTTTGCAAGAATCATTTTTGGGGAGCCAAGGGTATGTGTCAATGTTGATCTCAAAGCCATTCCTAACCCGCCAACGATAGCCTTTAGCAAAAAGTTCTCGCCCCCATAACATACTCCCAAATAATGAAGGGTTTTTTTCGATGCCAGACCGCAATAAGCTTGTGTTGCTGAAATACCTACCCTTCGCCACAAGGCTATGAGGACTGCGAATTATTCGCCAACATTGCTTTGCCAGAAGAGCCTGATTAAAAATTTTGAGGTCACGAAAGCCCATACCTCCATCAAATTTATTGATGCACATTTTCTTCCAATATTTCCAGTGGATTTTTCTTTTAGAGTCTGTTGAGCCCCACCAAAACCTTGCAAATGAAGCATGAAGATCATCACACGAGGTGGAAAGTAATTTAAAACAACTCATGGTATAAGTTGGAATGGCTTAGGCAACTGCTTTTATCAGGACTTTTTTGCCCCCAGTCGGAAGAAAAACTTTTCTTTCCATCCTTGAAGAGATTTCCATACTCTGTCTTTTACCTCCCTAAAGATAGCTTTTTTATTTCTTGCATTTTGTGATGGAAGGCCGAGATAACGACCCAACGTAGCCGTTTGATTCAACTTTAGATGATTAGCAAAGAACTCATTCAAATGAGATTACTATTTTAAGCCGCAAGTAAGCCAAAAATACATTTTTCTTTGATGCAAAAATTTAAATAATTATTTTGCAAAAGTGTCCAAATTGCCAGCTATACTTTATCCATCGTCTATTCTTTTCTTTTCATTTCTTTTCTTGTTTCTTTATTTATGAGCTTCATTAATTAAAGACACTTCCAAGTTTTACAGGGTAATTTTTTTTTCAGAGTTTCATAACATTAATAATTTCAATACTATATAAATTAATTTTTATTATTACACCAACTAAATTAATACAAGAGATAGAGTAAAAAAATAAAATGAAAAATTTAAAAGTATAGAAACTCAATTAACAAAATAAAAACATACATATGGATAAAATATACAGCTTTAATAACCATATAGTTTTTGTTTAAAAAAAACTCAAAGGGTATTTCAACTATCTAAGCTTCACTCTTGTAGATAATAAAATAGATGGATAAAATATCATTCTAGTCTATGAATTTTCACTCTGTTTTAATTTTTGTTCCTAAACTTTCAAAAGTTACCCATTTTGTCCCTAAAACTTTCAAAAGTTATATTTTTCGTCCTTAAATTTTACGAATCATTCTGTTTTTGTCATCTTGTTTGTGTTTTCTCGTCCGGAACACTGCGAGACTTATATGACATGTAATTGATGATGTGACATTATAGAAATTAGCAATGAGATTAAATGACATGGAAAAACGAATATATAGTGAAATTAATCTCATCATTTTTTCCTTAATTGCAGACTCAAACCTCACAATATATTTGTTTTTCCACGTCACTTAACCTCACTATATATTCATATAATGTCACATCATCAATTACATGCCACATAAGCCCTTCGTTAGTGTCTCAGACGAAAAAACGCAGGTGGAAAGACTAAAACGAAACAAATCGCACAGTTCACGAACGAAAAAATATCACTTTTTAAAGATTAGGGACGAAAATGAAACATGAGTGAAAGTTCAAGTACTAAAATGATATTTTACCCAAAATAGTTGAATATTGCAAAAATATTCTAAAGGTGGATCCAGAAAATTTATTGATAATAGTTATATTTTATATCATATAAAAAATAAATAATATAGTTAATTTCGAATATCATGTTTTTCTTGGAATAAAACATAAATAAAATTTCTAAAATTTTGCAATGACATATTATATTTGAAAAAATAAAAAAAATAAAATTGGGGGGCGCCCCTCTTGGGTAAATGTACGTACGGGTCTATCACAAGTACAACAAAGCTATCTTTTTGAGATTAAAATTAATATAATATGATGTTGATAAGCAATTTTAAGTGCCTTTATTCATAGTCGAATTTATAATTAATCTTTAAAATTATATGTTGATTTTCATACTCAAAATTCAATTCACGACTACTTTTTTTTAAAGGATAAAACTACCTTTATCGTTGATTAATGGGGTAGAGTGAGTTTTTGATAGTTCACTTTATTTTTCTTTTTTATTATTTTTTAACAAACTGTCTTATTGATGGTTAACTTCAAAACACTAGCAAGAATCTTAATAATTGACATGATATTTTCTATAAGAGTGATAAATTATAATCTGTCTTGTTTTTTATTTGTTACTTTATTTACTTTTAAAAACACTAAAAAACAAACCCCAATAAAAAATTTATTCTCCAAAAATGAACCTAACCAATTTAATGTAACTAGAGCTAAAAAAATAAAAAGCTCTTTCACATTTTTTTAGGTATTTATTCTCCTGAAATGGACAACATGGTTAAAATCACAGACACATTCAGATCAAATATGCTATGTGGAATGAGTCTAATCCTCATCCTCAACTACAGAACCCTTACGTGCTTAGGTCGAAACCTAACGAGGTGGATAGACACATTACTTAATCGAAACTTGATCAGGGAGAGAAAAATGAATGACTATCTTATTCCATCCGTTCCTCCTTAACAGCAATCGGCTCCTGGTGAGAACTGAAAGTTAAATGGGTGAGATAAAATTGGAATCTTTCATTTTGATATGACCTTAACTTCATTGTCACTCATTCTATTGAAATTTTTCTATCCACTTTGTGAAGAATGTATCTAGTAATTTTTATTTTATTTTTTAATATTATGGCTTATTTAGATCGCCTTTTCAAAGTATTAAAAGTAATAATGAGACTATTCTAACTCGTATGAATTGACCTAGTGTGGTTAGAATGTTTAATTTAAAATTTTCAAGTATATAGATTTAAACCATGTGTGACCACCTATTTAGGATTATATAATTCTTAATATGACGTGTTATAGGATCGTGTGGTTATCTCATAAGATTAGTTGAAGTCATGAGTTTAAATCAATATATAACCACCTACTTAAGATATTTTATGTTTCTCGACGTCAGTTTTATAGGATCGTGTAATTATCTCATATACGAAAGTGCACATAATCTGTTTGAGGACATTATGTTGGAGAAGACAACGAAAGTGTGGTTGAAAACTCAAGAGGCCATGAGTTACACTCCTAGTCTTATAGCCTTTTGGGTTTTAGAAGATAGTATGCTTAGAATTAATTAACTTAGTAAAAGAGGATAAATAATTGTACCGATCAATTTTTTTTAAAATATATATAAGGTGATGTTTCGAACGTCCAATTTAACAAAAAGAATATAAATTTTGTATATTACTAGACTAAATCATTGTTAACAATTATACCCATCAATTAATAATCTCGAGAAAATTATCTTTTATTCATTTAATAAATATGAAAGGCAATATAATATTAGTCTCGATTGGTTGATTTAAACCTCATCATTCAAATTTAATCTTCTTTCTCACCCACATGGGTCTCCATTAAAGTTGGAAAAGTTGGTTGAAACATTTTTTATATAAAAAAAACACATATATTCCTCACAATACTTCCCAGTGAAATGTAGATCTCCTAAGTCAATTATAATAATAAGAATTTAATTCAATCAAGACCATTCAAATTTCGAATAATGTCGAATTATTTGTATATGATATATGTTGAAATTTTAATATCTATATTGAGGATATAGTTTTATAGAAATATTGATATAAATGACAATATTGATTGTAGTTGTTGGGTAAAATGGTAAAAAGGGAAGAAGATAAGAAAAGAGTTTTTTAAATATTTCATAGCAAAATGACATCATCAGAAGACCAAAAGGGTTAAAATGAGAATAAAAGTTATTAACCCTTGAGTGTCTATTATGAAGATAAAAAATCCCAATCTTTAAGTAAATAAATAAATTTTAAAAAATAAAAATAAATAAATCTTCGTTTTCAAGATCTTTGATTGATAAAATAGTATCATTCATATGGTATGGCCATGGTGGACTGTGGTATCATAAACCATTTTATGATGTGGAAGGAAACTCTAAAAATGGATGGTCAAAAAACAAACTTAATTATCAATTAGTTGCCTGATATAATGTATTAAATATGTGGAGGACCGCATTACTAGGAAAAGAGCAAGTGTGGTCTTGTTCTAACACCCTCCGATGCTAAAGTCGGAGCAAGATGATAGTGTGCCTGAGGGAGAGTAGTAGTAGAGATTCGTTACCTAATGAATGAATTCCTTCTCCTATTTATAGGAGATTAGGTTGATGACATCATCGTGCCACGTGTCACTTCGGGATTGGGTTATGTGTTGCTTCTCAATTACGTGTGAGGGGGTTGCGCACGTGTCGTTTCCCAGTGGATACTTGTATTTAATCTTAAGTATTAGGTCTATGTCAAGCCCGCTGGCAGCGGTGTTTTTCGGTGCATGGACTTTATGCCTAGGCTACTTGGCAGTTGGACGGGTGCTTTGGACCAGTAGTCTGACCATGCTTGGACCAAGTGCTTTACACCAGGTGCTTTGGACCAGGTGCTTCGGACCAAGTGCTTTACACCAGGTGCTTCGGACCAATTTTGTCAAGTTGTAAAATTCCACCTGTAATCCAATTTCACCCTCCAACAGAGGCCCCCTACTCCCGAGTTGAGTTGAGATGTGAGTTCAATGCTGCTTGGGAGTATTCTTTCAAAATAGAATTTTACCTTAGTCAATTTCTTGAAAATATTCAAAGTGTTGAGGTATGTAGCTTGAATTTTCCGTTGCAATCGTCAAAATTTTGAGAGTTTGTAGCTTGAATTTTCTCCCTTGGTAACTTGAATTTTTTGTCATAATTTTTTTTTTGAGAAAATACTAAGTGTTGAAGCTTGGTAGGTTGAATTTTCTGTCTCTGATCGTTTTGGAGTTGGGTTGTTTGTCCAAATCATCACATACTTCGCCCCCTTTGATTTTAAGAGTAAAAATTCTCTTGAAATCAAATATATTAAAATTTTCTATCTTTTAATGAAGAAAAGATTACAAAATTTGAAAGAAAATTGAATTAATCACAAGTGTAGAAAAGAAGGAGTAAGAAAAAGGGAAAAAAAAAATGATGGGGAGGGGTTCACGGACCGCGGTCAAAACGACCCCGGGGGGAGGTCGCGGGTCGAGTTTTGACCCGCGACCCTCTTAATATTTTTTTTTTTTTTTTTTATAACCACTATAGTGGTTTGCCCAGGTCAAAACGACCACAGGGCGTAGCGCGTCGGGCTTTGACCCGCGCCCCTTTAATTTTTTTTTTTTTTTTTTTTCTTCTTCTTCTTCTTCTTCCTTTTTTTTTAAAGCTGCTGTAGCAGCTTTTTGCTCCTTTTTTTTTTTTTTTTTTTTTTTCTTTCTTTTCTTCTTTTCTCTCTTCCCTTATACAAAGTCAAACTACTTTATACCTTTTTATTTTTTAAATAATAATAATAACCAATTTCAAGTTGGTTTTCCGTCAGTAGACTTGTCGTTGAATCTTAACACAAGCTTGCTTGATTGCTCCATCTTCAAATTTTCTAAGTGTTGCTTCGTAGGTGTAATAGCCTTACACCCTTAGTAAACTTAGAATTTTTTTAATTCCTCTACGAATCATGCATTCCTTAGTAGACTTAGAATTTTTTAGTCGTTTTTAAATTCTTCTACCAGGTGTGGCTCGTGTGAGCCCCGACTCTCCTGGGTAGACTTAGAATTTTTTAGTCGTTTTAAATTCTTCTACCATGTGCGGCTCGTGGAGCCCCGCACTCTCCGACAGACTTAGAATTTTTTAGTCGTTTTAAATTCTTCTACCAGGTGTGGCTCGTGCGAGCCCTGGACTCTCCTGGTAGACTTAGAATTTTTAGTCGTTTTAAATTCTTCTACCAGGTCGGCTCGTGCGAGCCCTGCACTCCCTGGTAGACTTAGAATTTTTTTATTTAGCTCTTCCACCGTGGCTGGCTTAGAACTTTTTAGTCGTTTTAAATTCTTCTACCAGGGCACTCATGCGAGCCCTGCACTCCCTGGGTAGACTTAGAATTTTTTTATTTAGCTCTTCCACCATGGCGGACTTAGAACTTTTTGCTCTTCCACCTTGATGGACTCAGAACATTTTCATTTTGCTCTTCCACCTTGGTGGACTTATAACATTTTATTTTTGTTCTTCCACCTAGGCGGACTTAGAACTTTTTGCTCTTCCACCTTGATGGACTCATAACATTTTCTTTTTGTTCTTCCACCTAGGCGGACTTAGAACTTTTTGCTCTTCCACCTTGATGGACTCAGAACATTTTCATTTTGTTATAGTATAATCACATAGTTGGCCCCCACCCGAGTAGAGTTTTATGTCTTGAAGTCTAACTCGAATCTAAGAGTTCTCTAAATGATTTAACTCTCATAAATGAAATAAGTAGAAAAAATATAATTTTATTCATTTCATTTTCGAACTCTTACAATAGAAGACTTTATTGGAAATGAAAATTGCAATAAATTAAATTGTTGAAATAAAATCTATGTTGCTTGACATCTTCATAGGTATTGTAGAGTCTTTTAGATGAGGCCAATACCTCGACCCGTGACATGGTCCTTTTGAAAGCTTGGACTCCTTTTCAATAGTCGGGCCCCCGAATATGGTTCTTACTTCTCCAATTGAAAAATTTGATCATCACGGTCCTGATCTTCCCCATCTCTTTTACCTCTTACAAATTCTTTCAAGTACCCTTTTTGAATTAGGGTTTTAATTTCTTCCTTGAGATCGAAGCAATCAGAGGTGGTATGCCCGTGGTCTTTATGGAAGAGGCAATACTTGTTTTTGTTCCTCTTATTTGACGCTGCCATCATCCTAGCGGGCCACCTCACTATGTTTTTGTCTTGGACTTCCATGAGTAGTTGTTCAATTGGGACCGTGGTGGGAGTGTATTTTTTAAATTTACTAGGAGGAAGATTCTGTTTATCAAGTTGGTCTCCCGACCTTTTCCTTTTTTCGTCATCATGACGTTCAGTACTCCGGGAAAGGTCTTCTGTTCTATCTCTTTTTTTGTGCTCTGATTGTTTGCTAATACCTCCCTCATCCGGAGCTTTTCTTGCACTAAGTAATTCTCCAGACTCATGTACTTTTGAGCCCTAGCAAGAAGCTCGGTGTACGTGGCGGTGTCTTTTTACCAAGTGACCATAAGAATTTTTCATCTTTTAAGCCGGCCATCATGGCGATTAGAGCTATGTCATCATCGTAACCTTGCACCTTCAATGCCTCATTGTTAAATCTTACTACGTAGTCTCGGAGGCTCTCCTCGACTTCCGACGTCCGATCAAAAGGTGCGTGGCCAGTTCTTATGATCTCTTCCACCAAGGAACCGAGTTACAAAAGATCGAGTGGGGTCTTTAAATGAAGAGATAGACCTCGGCTTGAGTATTAGATAACCGCGAGGGGCCTGGCCTCCTAATGTAAGGGGGAATGCCCTACACTTGATA
The DNA here is from genome assembly GCA_028015215.1 of Gynostemma pentaphyllum. NCBI lineage: Eukaryota > Viridiplantae > Streptophyta > Magnoliopsida > Cucurbitales > Cucurbitaceae > Gynostemma > Gynostemma pentaphyllum. The sequence continues at coordinate 40,416,651 of CM051348.1, read as the reverse complement.
GCATCTCGGACTCCCTGGAGCTCCATCCAGGTCCGAAATGTATCGACATGCTCAATTGGATCCTTTGAACCATCATACGTGGTCATAGTTGGCATTTTAAACTTGGTTGGAAGCTCCACCTCCATTATGTCATCACCGAATGGAGGCTCGGTTTGCTCAGTAGATCTTTAGTGCAAGAGGGGTCTTTCCTCTATATTATTTCTTCATATGACCAAGTTGATCTTGGAGTTTTTTCAATCCGGGTGCCCAAGGTCAGGCACTTTCTGCAGTAGACTTCACTACATCTGAATGTTCCTTTCTCTTTTGATTGAGAACTTCTCTGAGGTCGGATCTTCGTTTCTGACTAGGTTGCTTGTTGCGATAAGAGTTATAAGAGGAGGAGGAATTGTCCTGGATATTTAGATTTGACTTCCTCTTTGAACCACCTTTCTCATGATTTAGCGATTCTCCTATGCGTTCTATAGGTTCTTTATCTTTCTTGGATTGGACTTCTTGATTGTCAGTAGGGGATTGATGGTCGGTTCCGTGTAAGGATTTCGAGTACTTTAGCAAGATCTCGATTCACACCTCGGACTTGTTCTTCTAGAGCATCAACCCTTCCATCAGGCATTGACATAACTCTTTCCACTTCTTGATTTTCATCAACTTGTTGTAGCTCCCTAGTGCTACGAGTTTGATTTTTCGTATTACGAGGGTTACGGTTTTCACCGTCTTCAGTAACATCACCGTGTTGTTGACCTCTACGACCCATCCTTGATGGTAGAGCACTTAGTTATATACTCTCCCCAAAGACGGCGCCAAATGTTGTTACCTAAAAATGGATGGCTTCCACGTAGGCAACAAACTTAATTTATCGGACGAGTCGGAGGTAGTGCGCTACTTCGACGGCGTGCTACGTAGGTACACTGGGGAAAGGAAAAGAGCACCGTTGGTGTGGTGCGGCTAACACCCTCCGATGCTAAAGTCGAGCAAGCGAGCTAGTGTGCCAGGATAGTAGTAGTAGAGATTCGTTACCTAATGAATAAATTCCTTCTCCTATTTATAGGAGATTAGGTTGATGACATCATCGTGCCACGTGTCACTTCGGGATTGGATTATGTGTTGCTTCTCAATTACGTGTCCCTTGTGGGTTGCGCCACGTGTCGTTTCCCAAGTGGATACTTGTATTTAATCTTAAGTATTAGGTCTATGTCAAGACTGCGTGGCGGTCTTTTCGGTGCATGAACTTTATGCCTGGTACCACTGGTCGGGACGAGTGCTTTGGGACCAGTGCTTCGGACCAAGTCCTTTACACCAGGTGCTTGGGACCAGGTGCTTGGACCAAGTGCTTTACACCAGGTGCTTTGGACCAAGCTTGGACAGTCCTTTGGACCAGGTCCTTGAATGCGTGCTTTACACAGGGTGGGGCGACAATTTTGTCAAGTTGTAAAATTCCACCTGTAATCCAATTTCACCCTCCAACAGAAACAAACAGGAATTCAAAGAAAAAAAAATTGAATCAATTATTTTGTTTGATATAATGTATTAAATATGTGGAGGAATTACTATAGAACTAATTGTATTATTCAATTGAGTAAGAGAGATGATAATCTTTAAAAAGAAACAAATTTTATTGTTAAAAATAAATTAATATAATAATTTTGAAGGTAAAATATAAACAAGACCTTCGAAGTTTTGATCATCTCATATAGTTGAAAAATGACAAATTACATTAACATAATTTCAAAGTTATACTAATAAAACTCCTCCCTTTCAACATCATTGATTTTTTTTTTTGTTATAATAATTTTCATTTGAACTTTAATTTAAATAATATAAGATGTTTATAAACTCTCGTTTTAAGTTATACTTTATAGTCACTTTATTTCAAACAAATTAATAAATAAAATGAAAGTAGACGGATTAACAGGAAAATCTCCTTTTTTCCTTTTCTTAGTGGCACTATCGTAGTTTCTCCTTTGCACTTAATACGAAAAGAAGAAAGAAAATATTGCAAAAAGAAAAAACGCGTAGGAAAAAAGAAAGGGATTTACAAAAGAAGGCATGGAAGTCGAGAATCCATTGGCTAGCGGGAAACAAAAATTACGGAGCAAAATTTGGAAATCTAAAAGGGGTTTTATGGACTTTTCTCCTCTTTTAAACTTGGTGAAGACAACTTACCTTTTTAAGAAATTAAATAAAATTAATATTTTTCCTCCCAGATATTACATCAAATTGGGTGAGGGGAGATTCGAAGGTTCAATCTCATGAAAAGAAAGCATGTGTCTTACCATTTGAGTTATGCTCGAGCTGACATAAAACTAATAATATTAAATTGTACGATTTATGGTACTTTTATCACTTGTGTCAATTTAATCATTGTAAAGTTTTATATTCTTATATTTTATTATCAATCTAATATTGGATAAATCTTCCCCTTCATTACTCAGTTAACTTGCTTACGTGTCATATTTCTATTGGATAATACATAATAATAAAACCTACACATTTATTAAATAAGGTCTATATATTAATTAATTATAATGAATATTATTTAATAGAAATATGACACGTAAGCAAGTTAGAAGAAGTTCTCCCTAAATAGTGTGGAGTTTTATTCTTTAATCTTTTATTTTTAAAGTTTATATTTAGCTTTTATACTTTAATTAAATTTTAATTATAATGTCAATTATTGGGAAATAATATTTATTTTGATGAGAATTTGATTGTTAATAGATATCTAATAAATTCAAATTAATTTATAAGCGGTAAAAATAATTACATATCCAATCTAAATCATTAAGTTCAGCTCAAAATTTTGTAAAAATTAACTTAAAAAAAACTAGGATTAGATATATTTATTTCTTAAAATAAACTAAATTAACATCGGTGACAAAATATAAAAACCAGATCGACTCGAATAATAAAATACAAAGATCAATCATTTAATTTAACCATAAAATTTCGATGAAGAAATGAATCTATCATTAAAGGCAAAAAAATTTCGCGGTAAAAACTTTTGACGGCAAAAAATAGGGTATTCCTGGCGAAACATTTCGCTGATAATACCCTTATGTCTTGTAGTGACCGGTCAGGTTATCGATTATTAGATTTTAGGTATATCATTTTGTTCGATCAATTAAGCTCAATTAAAATACATATGTGAACTGTGAAGAATGCCTTACTTATGTAAGGTAATTTGAGGGGAGAATGGAGAAATTTAACTAGATGATATTTTATTATTGATATTTTTAAATAAAATATAGAATTTTTTTAAAAAAGATTTAGGACATTTTTTTAAAGACGTGAGTGAATTGGGTTTCACACTAACTTTGAGTGAGGGAGGAAAAGAAAAATGCTTTTCTTATAAATTTTTACTATTTAAAAAAAATATCAATTCATAAAATGTGATTTAAAAAAAAACATTCATTTGAGTGATGAGTATTAGTCTCGATTTGTCATGTGCTTATCATTTAATACTCCTTCCCCTATGATCGTTGCAAATTGATTGTGAAGGACTCTACTAAGCTTATATTTAATCCAGTATTATTTGAAAATTATTTTGAAAGTGAAACTTTTACTTCTTATTTATTTTTATTTTTTTTATCAAAACTTTTACTTCTTATTTAAAAATTAGAAGAAACAGAATTTTATATATATATATATATATATATATATTTAGAAGGGAAATGAGGAAATTCTAATCTTAACATTCTTCTAGTTTTTTATCCATATTTTGTTTAGAAAGAATAATTAAATAAATATAATTCTGCCAACTTGAGTAGACACTTGTTCCTTCTCTTAAGGTTGAAGGTTTTAGTCATCTCTCAATTCAATACAATATATTTAGAAAGAAAAAAACAATTATATTCTTCTAAAAAACCTATCTCTATTTCATTTTTCCATTAAAAACATAAAATAACAAGCAAGAGTATCATCTCTAACGACGAACCCTTAGATAATCCAAACATATATATTGAAAATAATCGCGTCAGAAAACTGACCCATTTCATATTTTTTTTTTAAAAACACGATATCAAATTTATAAATAAATGAAGATAAGATTTCGTTAATATATTATAATTTATAGTAAAAACCAATAAATAATTCCGTATTTACTAATGCCATTACGGTACAAACTTTTAAGTTGGTTTTCAATTTGGAGTTGAATGGGCGCCAAATCAATTAATCCATCCACCAAAACTATCACGTTAAATAAAAACAATATTAAAACTTATAAAAAAAATATTTACAAATTTTTATTGGATTTAAAATAGAATGTTTGTAAAGACAACCTTTTTTTATAGATTATTATATTCTAAACGAATAGTAGGGTAAAATATATATAAGACTCCTCTGATTTTTGTCAAATGCATGTACATACTATATAGTTTGAAAATGGCAAATCATACTCTTGTAATTCAAAATTATTTCAATAAGATCACTTTCTTCCAATGTCATAAATTTTCTTTTAGTCGTATTTTATTTGTTTGAACTCCGATTTGGATGATTCAAGATATTTTAGAATTCTTGTTTTGAGCTCCATAAAAAAAATTTGGCTTTGAAGGGAAGAGGTTTTATTGAAATAATTTGAAACTACAGAGGTATGATTTGTCATTTTCAAACCATAAGGTATATTCATGTATTTAGCAAAAAACTACAAGGTCCTATTTGCATTTTACCATGTTTAAATAAATAACTATTTTTTGTTGTAATTGATAATATAAATTAATGGTAAATCGTCCGACTTTAAATTTTTGTTTGCTTTTATAATGTAGTATAGTAATTGTACATTTTATTTTATTTTTAATTTAATCTTGAAAAGACCATCATTACAGTTAATCTAAAAAAAAAAACACAAAATACACCTAATGAGATGACAAAATTTCCTTCTTTTTAACCTATTAAAAAAGAAAGAGATTACAGTTTAAAAATATCCATCGGTTGATTTATTTTTAAAATAATACTTTTTATTTTATTAAATTAATAAATTCATTTTCAATAATTTCTTTAATTTTCAATGTTGAATTTCATTGTTTTCTATGATATTTTTAAATTAAAATTCAGTATTTTTAAATTTTTTAAATATTGATGTAAGGAATTTTTTCATTGTATAATGAATGTTAAAAAAAAATTAAAATTTTTTTCTTAAAATTTAGTGTAAAAAATCATTTTTACCCCACTTTAACCCTAAACTATATAAGTAGTTGTGAGTTAACCTTATGTTAACACCTCTTTGATTATTCGCTCCAAATTTCATTAGTTTTCTAAAATTGAAGAAAAATTGGGCCATAAAACTACATAAACAACTATCTAATACAAGAAAATAAACTCGATGAGTTATCAAATCACATATAATATCTTACTAATTGCAACACATTCTCATAAAATCTATCACCACATGCTTCAATTTTATATATTTATTTTCAAATCGTTCAAATTTATAGCTACAAACTTTATTTACAATTTACATGTGAAACCGTTAATAATTAATTAATAGAAGATTAAACTTACAACAATTTATGTAGTTTTTTTTTTTTTTTTTTTTTTTGATAAAACAATTTATGTAGTTTAGGATTAGAGTTAAATAACAATTAATGTTTGAGGTTAAAGTTGATAAAACCCATATAATTCAGTGGTAAAAAATATTATTTCCCTAAAATTTATGATTAAATAAACATTATTTTTGCCAACTCCAAAAAAAATAAAATTGGAAAGTCAAAGTATTTGTGGCCGCCTACTACCAAACGGAATACGGTGAGTGAAGCACTAAAAGTGGGACCCACAACCCATGTTGTAGGGACCACCTCAATGGGACCACAAAATTCTTACGTAGTGGGATTCATGTTTGGTCCTTGAACACCGCATTCTCGAATCTTAAACTTACTTACAATATTTAAATTAATATAACTATATATTATTTACGCTTAATCTATAAATAATTATTACAAAAATTAAAATAATAAGGTTCGTTGAAATATTCACATCCAATAACAAAAGTCAAACAAGGAGAGGGAAAAAAACCTAAATCGGCTAATGATTTTAGTGTTGTTTGGTTCTAAATTCAATTAAATCAAGTTTAAAATCTACTAATTTTTTTAATTACATAAAATCAGATCAATCAAACCATTCTGATTCGTTTAATTACTAAAATAATTGGAAAAAAATGTAACTACATTTTATTAATATAACTTAATTATTTTAATCAAAATAACGTATTGTTTGGCTTCTATTTCAACATATTATTAAATGACTGACTTTTAATATATTTGTATTTTAGCTTTTATTTTGGGCTGAATAATTATCATCTAAATGAATTTTAGAAACTATTTATTATAAGTTAATTATTAATTTAATTTCAATAATTTTTTTAAATTTTTATTATTTTTATTGATATAATTTCAATAAATTAATAAAAAATATTATTTAAATAAAAAACAAAAAATAATATCACAAATGGAAATAGATATTTAAAACCTTCTATCTTAGATAATTTATATATTTTATTTTATTTTTACAATTCAATCAACATGGATTACATGATTCTCTAAAGATATATTAGTTTTCAAGCCTTTATCCATTTTTTTAAAAAATACATTACTTTAACCCCATTTATAAACATATGTATTTTAAATCATATATTATTGTATTATATTTCAAAATTTCAAAATTTACCATATAGTAATATTTTTAGATATTATATTAAATAAAAGTAGGATAGACTCGAAGGTTCAATCACATAAGATGTTGTACTTCCACCTAACAAGTTCCATGATTATTCTTCATTCTATAAATTAAAAGTAAATCAATTATCATGATCAAGTTATCTAATATTAATTTATTTTAAATGTAAGAGACAAAACACATGGATTTCAACCTCTTGCCATACTCATATATAAAGAAAACTAAGTTAATAATTCAAGTTAGGCAAAGAAATAAAAACACAAATTAATAATATAATTAGATTATGTGGGTATCAAGAAATAGCTTCTTTCATACTATTGTCGATCGATTGTACCTAAACTACAAACAAGTTGTGGTGTGCAGCTGCATGGATTAGGTTGTATAAAATTACAAATTTAAATTTAAAGTGAGATAATAAATCAGTGGGATTTTATGATTTTGATTTAAGATTTCGTTTGATAATCATTTTATTTCTATTTTTTTTATAAACATAATTATTTTTAAATTAATTGATTTCTTGGATTTGAATTCTTTTAAAAAAAATTAAATTATGTAGGTTTTTTTTCTTCAAAAAACCGAAAAAACCAATTGATTATATAAAAAAATCATATTGAAAAAAAAAAAGTAGAAAACAAAATTATTATCCCAATAAGATATCATCTATGATTATTTTTTTTATAGTAGTTTTAAATAGGGGTGTCAAATTCTTTTATACATCGACAAAAAATTGTGGAAAATTGTCCACACAAGAGGAGGAATCTTCACTTTTAGCCCAGACATGGACCAAGAACAAAATAAAATATTTTCCATTATATTATCAAGGAATAGTACAAATAATAAAAAGCAATACACCTTTCTTTCTATTTTTGAACTTAACCGCTCCTCCTACTCCTTACCTCGATTCTTGAAATCACATAATTTGATCATTATTTTTATTTTTTATTAATGTGTAAATATTCATATTCATGTCAATTTATACAATGACAACACAAACGACACAAAATCAAAAGTTAATTATTATTTTTTATTAATGTGTAAATATTCATATTCATGTCAATTTATACAATCTAACACAAACGACACAAAATCAAAAGTTAATTATTATTTTTGCAATTCCAAGTACTTTATACCAAATGAAAAAAGAAAAAGAAGAAAAAGAAGTAGGTTATTATAATAGAGATAGTACCTTTTATCATTTTTTATTTAAATAAGATTTATTGTTTAATAATTCATTGAAATATAAAAAATAATTTATTGAAATCAAAACAATAAATTATTGAAATTAAAAATTAATTTATAATAAAATGAGTATTTTAGTTCCGAAAAACTCAATACGATCATAATGGTTAGCCTAAAATAAAAGTTATAATACTATCAAACTATACATTGATTTTAATAATTTATTAAATTAGAAACAATACACTATTTTCCTACAATATTAAAAGTAGTACTTACATATTTGCTTTAGTTATTTTGATAATTCGTCGTTATTATTTTTGCAATATTTAAAAAATGGGTAGGAATGAGTTTGCTTTGCTACCATGGAGAGATTTTGTTTTTTCCCCCACCCCTATCTCTATCCAAAATGCGGACAAATTTCAATCTCCTTCACTTCACTTTCCTTCTCCCCATTAGAAATGACAATTAATAGTGTCGTAATGCGATACGATACGATCATGGCGTCTCGTCTTTTTTATCCTTGTTCCCCTTTCTATCTTTTTTAAGATGTAATTCTTCATATTTATTTAGCTTGGCCCTCCTCAATTTGACTGGCGTACCTTTCTAATACTCCAGTTACTGGCTCGTTTTCGCCGTAGTCTAAAAATATACGTTCATACTCAACCCCACAAAATCAAAACCTATTAATATTATCATCGTTCAAATATTTTATCAAATTAAAGAAGATAAGACTTAAACCTTTAAATTAATAGGAAAGAGTTTTAACGTCTAACTAATTGAGTTACCCTCGAAATTGAGGAAGCATATTATTTATTACATTACCATATAAATTATTACTCACCAACACCATACCAATACCTTAGATGACAAAAAGCTTTGGATTCGTTGGAAACGCGTAAGCAGCAAAATCTCAACTCAAGAATGCCATTCCCAACACGAAACCCCCCTTGACAAAATCCGTTTGCCAGCTAGGGTTTCTCCCTTTCCTCCTCTCTCATATTTGCCATATTTCAATTTTAAAAATCCATAATTTTATTAAAATTAAAAATTAAAAAAAATAAATAACTAAGATTTTTAATAATATATTTTTTTTTTGTCAGTTTCTGTTTCTATCTAGCTGGTTTGTCTAACTTTGTTGGTTTTCCATTCCATGGATAATGCAAGATTATTATAAAGTTTGACAATGATTGGAACATGCTTCACAAATTGCCTTAAGAGAATATGGAATGAAGAAAATGACCTGGACTTTGGTATTGGGTGAGAAAAAAAGAGAGAAGAGATCAAGTAAATATAATGATAAAATCCCAAACAACAAAAATACATTAATCCATAGTGTGATTAAAAAAAAATTTAAAAAAAAAAACGAAACAACATTTCAAAGTATTAGTCTACAACCCGTTAGACTATTAAAGTTGCATCAAACATTTTAATTGAAATGTCCCGATGTATCTACTGATAATTTATACGGCGAAAAAATAGTTTTTAATTATAGAGTTTATAACAATCGTATTATTCTTAAAAGAAAAGAAAATAATATATTGTTTAGTTTTTTAGATACATTGGGACATCTCAATTAAAAATAAAACGTTTGTAACAACGTATTATTCTTTTCTTTTAAGAAAATCATATGACGAAAAAAGAATATTAAGTGGTTTGTTACAAACCTTATAATTCATATCAAACATTTTAATTGAGATGTCCCTATATATCTAAAAAACTAACAGCGTATTATTCTTTTCTTTTAATAAAATCATATGGCGAAATATAATTTTAATTAATTATTTAGAAGAGCCAAAGAAGAGTTTTGATACAAAATGATTGGGAATAGGCTAGTTTTGTGTCTTTGGACAGCCTGATGGTAAAGGTCTAAAGCCCACCAAAAGGGAGGCAAGGAATATTGGAACCAAATCTTTGTTCGCTATGAGTGGGAAAGCAATGCAGTTCTTGTCTTAGTAAAAGCATAAAGTTATTAATTCACAATAAGACAGCTTTTTCCAGAGTTTGACAATTAAATTATGTATTATATTGAAATTTTGGTGACTAAATTTTGGTGTGGTTTCAAATTCAATGAGATATTATATTGAAATTTATAAATTTTAACTACTTTGAGAATTGTAGGGTGAAATAAAAGAGATACCCGATAAAAAAACAAAAAACGTGGATAGAAAAAAAATACGTGAAAGGTTAATCTAATAAAAATAAAAATAAAGTGTCTTCTTCTTCTTTTTCAAGTTTAATATTTCAACAACTTTAAATTTTTGTATTGATGATTAAGTTAAAGTTTATAGTGACCAGTTAAGAGTTTAATCTAATGATTAAGGTATTTGTATTTTCTTTATCGAGTTAGGGTATATGAGACATATCGTTCTATCTAAAATATCTCAAGTTTTTTTTTTTTCAATTGTAAATTTCATTGAGTTAGAATAACAATTAATAATACATTGTATTTAAGTTATAAATGTTTTAGATGATGATAATAATAAAAATATTAAGAAATAATTTGACCTTTTTATAGCATCAAAATTCTTGTATGCTTACATCTTTTGATGAAAAAAAAAAGTCTATGTTGATAATATAAAGATTTTAATTGTCAACAAATTATTCCGTTCAACAATTTGAATAAGCCAAATTCATGGTATCTTCTTGTTAAAGTAAGATAAAGTCTTAATTGACTAGAGATTAATGATTTTGTGGATAAGCAAAAGCATCTCTTTTTACTTGGAAGAGATTAAGAAGTCTTTGATATCATTATGAAAAAATTACTAATTTCACTCCAATGGGAAAAAGGTTGCCTCCTTGGAATCAAATTTGATACAAAAAACTCATTACAAACAAATATTCATTCTAATAAGTTTCATTTCTTTTAAATGTTCATCATCCATCATTCTCAATTATTCAACTTCGAAGTTTGATTTTTAAAAAAAAATAAAATCAAGGGGTGATTACAAATCTATTAAAAAAAAATTATAAATATATATTTTTTTTAATTTTTTTTTCTAAAATATATATTATTTTTAATGACTACGTCGATCAATGATATACCATATATCACAGTCAATTAATTGGGAGAATTACTAAGATGGAAGAAAACATATATATCTCATATAGCATAATTTTTTAAAATGTACCAAAATAGCATATTGTTTCTAGTTCACTAAAAAAAATTGAACTAGTTCAAAAAAATAGTGAACTTGTTTACTTTTAATATTTACTATGTTAAATTTTATTTGGAACTAAAACTCTTATTTACTAAATTAGTTATACATCATGTAATCAAAATAACATATTGCTTATAGTTCATTAAATTATTGAACTGATTTAATAAATAGTGAATTGCTATTTAAATAAATAATTAAAAGCAGTGACATAAATGAAAATATAAATCTAAAATATGTTATTTGAGATAATTTATACCATTATAATAATAATTATTATTATTATACGAAGTGAATATTATCATAGTCAATCAGTAATATACTTAGTTTTTTTTTTTTTAATAAATGACGTATTAGTAAATATTTTCTACAAATTTTGATACCCATAATCAATTTTCTCTCTCACAATTACGATTGAAAATTAGACCGATTCTTTCAATCTTCAATAAATATATTAAAAAAAGATCTTATAATAGAAGTGTTGAAAATTTATATGGGAAAAAAAGTAAATGTAATGAACAAGTTGAATATCATTAGTATTAAAGAAATAAATGATAACAAAATTTATGGGTTAAGTTTTTCAACAAATCAATTTGAATAGGTCTAATTTTTGTGCACTAGGGAACAAACAAAACAAAGGAATGAATGAAGATGGAGGAATAAAAGAAAATTGAATTTTTTTTTTTTTTTTTTTTTTCCTCAAAATTCATAAATTTTGGATATAACTTTTTGAAAAACCTAAAATCTAAATTCAACTAAAACAAGAATTCAAACTATCCAAAATTAATTTTGTGAATATGAAGGGCAAACCAAACAAATTTAAAATTCAATTTTTTTTTATTCCTGTAATCCAAATTCATAAAATTGAATCTGGATTGCATACGTAATACTTTGTTAAGGAACTAACTACTTCAACTTTTTGTGAATATGTAAAACAGCTGGAAGCCAGCTGTCTTGATAGGACTTAGTGAAATGGTGCAATCACTGCCATCTCAGCCCTTCTAAGCAAATGAGTAATGTTAAAAAAAAAAAAAAAAAATCAATACACTAAAATAATACGACTTTTGTAAATATAATATTATTTAAAAAGTATTTTTAAATATAATAATTTTTAACGTGTTAATAAGATTAATTATTATCAATCTTTATCGCCTCAGTGATTACCACTGATTTTGATTAATCGTTGGTTAATATGAAAAAATTATATATTTATAAATCTTTTAAAATAATGATATCCATTACTTTTTTTAAAATAATAATAAAATATATATTTTTTATATTAAATTTGGTGTCTTTTAATCCTCTTCGAAGGAGATGAAGACGGGATGAATTTAAAAAATTAAGATTGCGATTGATAAAAATTTTGTTCCTAAAAATAAGTTTATTTTCTAATATATATACATATATATAGTGAATAAGAGATAAAATAATTAGCAGTAAACAAATTTGATTTTTCAACATGACACTTTGGGGAAAAAAACAATATAACACGAAAAATTATATTATCAATTAAAACCTAAATGTTTCACCTCCGCATAAAAAAGGTAATGTGATTTTTAGTTTTTTATTTCTTTAAATAGAAAAAAATTATAGAGTTTAAATGTTTTGGTCAATTCATTGTATTTTATAGGTTTAATTTATGTGCTTTTAAAAATATATTGAAGAAGTAATTATAATCAAAACCACATTAAAAAATAATGTATGCACATAAAATAGAGTTAAATGAACAAAGTGGGAACCCCTACTATTTAAATTTAAACGTTATATAATCAAATATTTATAATTTGAATATAATGAAAAAAATTTAATACAAAGAAAGTATATAGGAAGCATCAAAATATTACGAGGGTCCAAATTATTAAGATTAGCCAAAACATATATTAGCCTATTACATTAGTCAGGTTTACCTCATATATTTGAAGTGAGGCTTTGAAATATCTTATAATGTAGTTATTAATCTAAAAACAAAACAAAACATTCCCTTCTATTCTTACTTTCTCAGTTTTAAGAGAAAGGAGCGGATTAATTTATTTTCATTTATATTAAAAAAAATCATGAAAATAAAGCTAATAAACAAGTAACAAAGATTTGTTTCTAGATAATAACAAATACAATTAAAAATTATAATGTGGATTTTTTTTAACTAAGAAATACCCTAAAAAATTTTAAAAAAAATATCTATTTTTTTAAATATATGAAATGTTAGCAAGAATATTTAAATGGAAAATACTTACCCCTGACTAGTTTACGTGTCTTATTCCTATTAATTAAAACTGAGTCCCATATAATTAATAAAAATCAATATATTTATAATCCCTTATTTTGTTTTATCTAATAAAAAAAATACATAAAAAAGTGAGGAGCAACTATATTTATTTAAATTTCAAAATATTGAAAATATATACTATGGAAATTTTTATTGAGTAGGTTGAATTTAAAGTAATGGAATAAACCCGACATGAAATTGGGCCTGTGGAGCGTCTTTTGAACATGAAACTGGGCCATTTTTCTCATTATTGGGCCTCACAACAAAGCCCAATTATAACATTCTGTGTTCCTTGCAGCCCGCCCCATACCCGAAAATTAAGCATCGTTAATGCGATTTTCCGAACATTCGGGTTTCGCCCTGGGTTTCAGCTCCGTCTCTTTCAATAATCCATAATTCTTGGAAGCTCGAGAAATTAGGGTTTCTTCATTTTGAGGAATTCAAAATTTCTTTTCGATTATCCTAATTTTGAGTCTTAAATCAACGGAAAAGGTTTACCAAAAGCTTGGATTTCCTGTCAATTACGAATTCATGGACGAAATTGAAGATGATTCTAGGTATTCATCGAAATCCTACGATTTAGATAATTATAATCTTTCTCGTCGACAAAAGAATTCTATGAAAGGTGCTTCTTATTCTCGCTCAATCACTAACCGGCATGAAAATGATTACGATGATGATGGTGATGGTGATGATTTAGATGAATTTGGTTACGAAAGTAATGTAAATGATGAAAACGGTTTTGCTCGTAATTATGGACATAATGATCATGTTGAGAGGAATCCGAGAAAAAGGAAGCTGAAGAATTCGGTTGAGGGATATGAGCTTGTTCGTCGAGCGACGCCTCGAGAGCAGAATTCTTCGCCTGAGTGGAGCGAGCATGCTACGTTTGTACTGTTGGAAGTTTGGGGTGATAGGTTTCTTCAGCTTGGAAGGAAGAGTTTGAGGTCTGAAGATTGGAATGATGTTGCCGAGAAGGTTTCCGAGGCGTCGAAGATTGAGAGGACGGATATGCAATGTAGGACTATGTTGGATTCGTTGAAAATCAAGTATAAGAAAGAGAAAGGGAAAGTGGTAGAAATGGGGTTGAATTCTAGCAGATGGCCGTATTTCAAGAAGATGGAAATGTTGATGGCTTTTTCTTCAAGGCAAGAAGGTGGACTTGCTTGTGGAGTTGATTCCGGTGAATTTGTGTTTATGAATACGAGAGTTTATCTTGATCGGTCTAATGGGTTTGACGAGATGAGAGATAGTCCTGGGGAATCGGAGGTTTCCGATGAAGACAATGAGTCTGACGATTTTCCTCCTAGAAGGATGAATTTTGGAGGGAACGAGGGGGAGGATTCTTCATTAAGAGTTTTGGCAGATTCAATTCAGAAGTTTGGGGAGATTTATGAAAAGATTGAGAGCAGTAAGAGAGAGCAGATGATGGAGTTGGAGAAGATGAGGTTGGACTTCCATAGGGAGTTGGAAGTTCAAAAGAAACAAATTCTTGAAAACGCTCAATCAGAAATAGCCAGAATTCGGGAAGAAGAAGAAGAAGACAACGATGAAGATGACTATGATGATGAAGGTTTTAGTGATGCCTCTAAGGAGAACTTTAGCGGTTAATCTGGGGATTTGGTTGGTTTTTCCTTAACAATCTTCATTACCATAACAGTTTATTATTTGAGGTTACATGCTGCAAATACTCTTGTATTGCATTTATTGAATGATAAGTACAACATTTTGATTAGTCGTTGATATAACCAATTATGGGTGTGTTATCTTCCATATGTGAGAATGGTATTGTAAAAAAGAGAACCCTTCTCACTTTTACCATTAATCTCATTTCAATTGATTGTCATTCAAGTTGCGATCCAATTGAATTTCTATGATTCTATCTTATACGGTGTCGTTAATTTATAAGAAACTTTATGCTACCGGGTTATAAAGGTAAAAGAACACTTCATAAGCTTATGTTGTTATGTTAGGGGTAGTTTCAAGTTTCCAACCCAATAAACATCAAGGAGGGTATTTTAAAAAGAAAAACAATCTCAAGCATGACTGCTGAGAATCTGAATCCTAGTGTTGTATTAAGATAAAAGGGTCTCAAACTATTCTGACTTGTAATGGTAAGGCTTTATTGGTGCTTGGTTGAGTCTTAATCCAGTTTCAATTAAAAAAAAAATATTCATGGGTTCATAATAGTTGTTGTCATCTACTGACTGTTGTAGAGCTAAGCAAAATCATCTCGATTCCAAGTATTCAACGTGGTGAACTTTGAGGAGTGTAGAGATTTTTTATGTTTAAAAATATATATTTTTTTAAGGTTTCTTTTCCTGAGTCACAGCCTTCCTCCACTGGGTTTTTTTTTTTTGGGGGGGGCACCAAGCCAAGCATTGCGGTTCTTCTAGAATATGAAGCATACCGGTTAGACACTTCCACCAGAGCATAATGTTTTTTGCTGGTTTATTTCATTCTGAGATGTTTTCCACACTTTCCGCATTCAGTTCTAGCTATTCCCATGCCTTCTGATCCCCCACCGAATCCTTTCTTGTGTGATGGAGGTATATAGTGAGTGCAGGTGCGAAGTGTGGTTGGCCTGCGTCGAGGGAGCATAGCATAGGCGGGAAACAAAAGGGAACAAATTACAATAAAATCAAAGGTCTCGGTGACCAAAATTGTTATTCAAAAAATCTCTCTTCTTTATTATCCATATGAATGCATGCAACAACTAAGTTGCCCTTCCATATAGATTGTTATCTCACTTCATCAAGGTTGGGGGTGCTTTTCAATTTAGGTTGATATTATTTTAGGTTATTTTCTATCCCCATGAGGTTAATATTGTTCTTATCCCTTATTTAAATGAAAGCTTGATTCTGATTTGTATATTGCATGAATGAAGAGTTACATTTTTTCTGAATGACGTACTTCGGTATGAAAGAACCTAGAGCGTTCGGTTTGAAGTGTTGGATTTGGCTAGACATCAAAGCTCTAGTTTGAGTTTCCTTTCTACGCTTTTCTGCAATTATATTCCTGTTGTTACGAGCCTTAACGAAGTGCTTTTTCTGAACGCATGAGGGTTTTGTTCTTCTCTTTTTGGCTGTTGTCTTTTCATATATTTTGATTAATAGGTTATGTAGGATCGCACTTCATCAATTTCTCTCCCTTGTTCTGGATAAGAAATAATTCATTCCCAGAGATTGATCAATTAGGGTAGCCTTTGGTATTCAAACTACTTCAATGAAATTAATCCCTCCCTAATTCAAACTAGATGTTACTTTGTTTTTTCGTTTTCGCTTTCTTCCCTGTGATTTTCTTCTTGTCATGCTTGCTGTCTTTGCATATTTTTTGCATTGATTTATAGAACACGTTTATTGGACCCGTGCGACACTTACTGATTGGGGTTTGTTTCTTTTAGAAGGATCTGCCAAATTGCCTGAACTCCAACGATTGATGCATAGCTGGTTGGCGGGTAGAAGTCCGTTGTAAGTCTAAGCTTTTTTCTGCAACCGGTTCGTGACTGCGTATAAAGTGTAACAAAAGTCATCTCACTTAAATCGATCCTTCTGTCTTCGCTGTTGCTTGAGGGTGTGAAGGATGGGTTGGGGACGAAGTTTTGTATATCTTCAAATGAAATAATTTATTTCTTGCAAATAGTCTTTAGGCAGCTTACGTTTATTATCTGTTTCTTTTCGGTTTGCTAGAAAATTACTGATAAAAGAATAACATTTCCAAGTAATCATTCTCAGAAACGAAATATGATATTCATGTCCAGAAATATGTTTATTGTAAGCGTAAGCACACTGCAGATTTGCCTACTCTAATGAAATAATTATACTTGAAAATGTTACGAAATTATTTTACCTTTTCTAACGAAGCCTTCTTTTCTGAAGATATAAATCAATAACATAGGTTTAAGTCGATGAAATTGAATTTACTCTTTCTTTTTCTCTACAAATGGTAGAAAATTTCTATAATTGCCTTTTGATAATAATATAAATAAATAAATATTACAAGGTATGTTGGTTGAAGTAAATATCATGTTCTAGAACTAATCTTTCTCGTTTAAATGCTCTCTTCCGGGAACAGCTCCTCTTTAATGCCAGGAGCAATCCATTGGATCTGGATATAAGTTATCTCCCATAGATCTTCTTCACCTTCATTCTGCATCAATATCTCTTTTTCTTTCATAGTTGTGATAATTTTTCTCAATAAATCTGGGACTAACTCTTTCAAATGTGATTCACCATAACCTCCCAAATCAGCCTTCATACAGGTATCCATTCTTCTCAATACCCCGAGCCAAAATGTTCGGAACCCAACACATTCCGATATCGGTTTCAAGAATTCCAAGTATACATCAGTTAAGAGCTCCATTGCAATTTTTAGAGTACCCTCCATACTTCTTACCTCCCTTTCTGAATGCTCTCTTCTTGAATATTCCAACATCTTTTCATGCAAATCATCGACCATTGCAAAAATTACGAGATTAAAACAGTTAATACAGTTGGACGGGGTGAAATCCAATCCTTCTGCCAACAAGAAGCTTTTTTTAAGAGCTTCGATGGCGTGGTTTCTAATCTCTTCTCTTCTAGCTAAGCTTGTTTTTCTGAGTGCTTCACCCAGTTTGACAAATAAATTCAAAGCAAAATTAGAAGATCCTAAACCTTTGTCCTCAAACGAGATGCTCGCATTGCTTGCTATACTATAACCGTTTCCGGATTCTGTGGAGTGATTCCTATGCCATTTGGCTAAGAAATTTACAGATTCTGCTAATAAATCTAAAATTTTCAAATTCTTCTCTAGTGGGCTATTTTTAAGTGCTACATAACTAAAGGCGCAATCTATGCAATAGGCATAGTTTGTGCGAGTAATATGTGTCCCATCAGACATCAACATGATCAAAGTCTCAACTCCTTGTTCATAAGTTTCAGGTTGTCGACCAGTGGCTGATAACAAATGAAGAAGTGACTTCCAACCAATTTGTGTATGAATATTGGCTGGGTACTCGATAAGAATCTTGCTTACCGATTGTGTTATGCCCTCGAAACAAGTATCCAGAATCTCTTTATCAAGCATCCACATTAAATTTATGGACTTAAAGATGAGTTCCTCGGGAAGCTTCTCAGATTGATTAGTGGAAAGGAGTGTGAGACATACCTTGAAAAGTCCTAAAACACCCTTTTCCGCGAATGGGATGGAAGAGAACAGAGGAAACTGAACAACTGATTGTAAATACTCGTGGAAGCTTGGCCAAAAAGTCTGAAATCGTTTTACATTAGCCAAAGTCATGGTAATAATCAGATCCCAACAGAACCCAACCGTTTCTTCTTCTTCAACTGGTGTACTAAACTTCTGTCCTTTTCCAGCTGCAGCAAATATTAAAGATCGTCCAAGATTGAGCAAAGCATCATCCGGTAAGTTTGAACTGTTGCTGAAGATGCTCCCTATGCGACATTGTTTGATAAACTTCAAATTCTGTTCAAATTCATTTAAGTTGAGAGATAATGAGTCTTCCATAGTCTCAAGTGATAGAAATTGTGAAAATCGACTAACAATACCAGAGGTTTGTTGGCTGCAAAATTTAGGATCTTGAGAAGGGAAAATTACACCTGATTCTGAGTTTAAAATATCATCTGATGTGGTAGAAGGTACATCAAATTCAACAACAGATTGGGGAAGTAGTTTAAGTCTTTTAAGTTTGAGCAGGCAGTCCACAACGTTTCTCCAACCCCCTTGAATTGACTCTCCAAAGCTGTTTGCAATGGTAAAAACTGCTAGAGTAGCCATTTTTGGCTTCAAATCATGACTAAAGGCAAAAACTGTCTCCTCTGCAGATGCATAAGGGTTCAAGAGAGTAGTAAATTTGGAAAACAATGCGAGCAGTTCATCAAGGGTATCCTCCAATCCGCACCGTGCTATCTTAGCTATGGAGAACAACCCTTCAATGCATTCATTGAGCATCTCATCTTCATCTGCATGCTCAAAGAAAGCAGCAAGAGCTGCAACTGAGGGACCAGCAATGCACGCAAACATGTCTCTACCCAGCCATCGATCGAAACCATATAATAAGTAAGGTTGTGCAATCTTTGATCTATTCATCAGTTCAATCCATTTGCTTGGGTTCATATCAAGTTGCAAACCTGATTGTGCAGAGAGAATAATTGCATTATTTGAAATTGAATGAAAAAGCTCATGTAAATACTCTTTTGGAAGATCTTTCCCTCCGTTAATTGCTCTGTTGTTCCTGATGAACTCTTCTTCTGTCATCTTTTTCTTCACCTGTGGATTATGCTGATCGGTATTGAGCATTATTAAAGAATAACAAAGAATAAATACTGCATCTTTGCTTGCAAAGATATCTGAAGATTGTTGATCATAAAATCTCTCTGTGAATGCCTCTAAGATGCGCTGAATCTTTTGCGACTCTCCTGGCAAACGAAAAGTCTCAAGATATGTTCGAAGAGCAGTATCAAGAATCATGCCTGTAAATTCAAAGGTTTCTGTAAACTCTGTTAATACTCTTATATGGAACTCATCAGGATCACCAAGATACTCTCCAATGAAATGTTTGTCTAGTCCATGTGTGTATCGAAAAAAGTAAGCAAAGCTCTTCGGGTCCGGAGGATCAGACACCAACTGAGACAACCTCAGGTACTCTAAACCTTTCTTTTCATCACGGTTGAAATGGTGACCGGCAATTAATATTTTCTTCTTCTGTAGTTTCCTTATCCTTAAATAATCTAGCCAATCCTCTAAATTTTCCTTGGCTTTCTCTTCCCAAAAGGGTCTATACTCATCAATTTGAGCTGGCCCCCTCCTATAAGAGCTAGAATTTTCTTCTTTATCAATCTTTTCTGCAATATTATGTATCATTATTACCAATCCTTCAAAGGCTTGGATCTGTAACGTGTTCAAGGGGCAAGCCACCGGAAACGAGAGCTTACAAAGTAATCTCACAATTTCTTCAAACAAATTCCAACGAAGAGGATCACAATCATAGTTAATATAGATTTCAAAAATGAAGGAAGGCTGCCTGCAGAAGTTGATAACCCCTTCAAGTGCAACTTCTTGGATTTGGCTTGAGTTTCCTAAAGATGCTACTCTCAACAACACAAAAACAAAGAATGCTTCTAATTGGAGTCGAATAAACCTGCCAAGAAACAAAAATGAAAGAGTCCATCAATTTTAGTTTTTATTTTTTTTGCTAAATTATTTATAAAAGAATTCGAGTATTATATCACTAGATTTTGATCCTCTCAAAACCAAGAAAATATTGTTAACATAAAGTAAGAAAAGCTAAAGATTATTTTTTTCTCATTCATTTAATGAATAAATTAGTAAATTAAACTTATGCTGCATGGACCTGAAACAATAGCAAAAATTGATATTACCCGAATGCTTGAAAATATTCCATATATGATTTTTTTTTTAATAAAGACACCTCAAAAAGCCATTTCATTAGAAAATGAAAGAAAAAAAATAAAAGCCACTACCCAACACCCGCACTGCCACCTAATTACCAATATGCGGCCAACTATTTATAATTCGTTCTAAAGGGTAATTACAAAAGGATTTCAAAGTTGACACCCAAAAGGATGTATTTACATGTGCAAACTCCTAAACGTAGTCCCAAGATCACGATTCCCCCTAAATATCCTTCTATTCCATTCAAGCCAAACCCCCATGATTAGCACAAAAACCCGCTTATCCAAATACAATTCCCTCGGCCTCTGAAAGGAGGGCATAATAGTAACTCCTCCATAGTCCGACGAAAAGATCCATATATGAAAATATAAAATATGTGATTCCTGCTTTTAAGTTTTAGTTTGTCCTAAATTTATAGTTGAATTTCCATACAAGATTATATTAGAAAGCAATATAGCATACACTGGAAAATTGAAATATCAGAAAGAAAATAATAATATTAATAATAATAACTAATAAGAGTCTTGTCTTCAGGTCCGAATCGACTTGTGGCTGTAATTAATTACAAGAATAGTTTTTTTTTATGCTCGATTTTTTTTATTGACAAATGTAATCACTAAATAATAAAAATAACCAAAATTTTAGAGGTATTGCCGTTCTAACAAAAAAAATCAATAATATATATTAAAACAACATTGTAAAAAATATATATATAAATTTGACTGACTTTTTTAAAAATATTTGTAAATATAGGGATGTCAATACAACAAGTTTTTCTTTTTTGCGTATTAAAATTTTCAAAATTTTGATAAAAAAAAAACTACAATTTATTTAATACTTAATATTTTTAATCCTCCGAACAAACAATCCAAAAAATCTTATTCCAATATTGATTTTTAATATTCTTAAATATAATAAAAGAACATTGCTTATATTTTTTAACCCCAACCCTTATCCGTTAAAATTTCTTAAACATAATAAAATTTCCCCCTTAAAAAAACAAATCATGAATCTTGAACTTGAACTTGAAGTGCTAATGTTATGTATATAACAAACGAAACTAAAAAAAATTGTACATTTGATCAAAGAAAAATATGACACATGTGCCGGTGAGTATGAGCTCGTGAGTATGTGAAATATATTCCATAAATAGAATAAAAAAGAGAAGGAAGGGAATTGAACCTGCGAAGGAAATGATAGACATTCAAAACAGTACTGCAAATCATGGACAAAACCAATGGATTTGAACAAGCTCCATAATGAATGAGATGATGAAACAAATCATCTTGAACCATTCTCAACAACTTTGGGTGTTTCCCAATTCCATCCCCACTCAATTCCACTGCTGAATTTATCAAAACCAATGCAAATAATTGAACATCTTCATCTGCTGTGTGAGATCCCATTCCCACTCCCATTCCCATTCCCTCACTTTCAATTTCCACCACATTCAACAATGAACATAGGAAATGAAACACATCAATCACACATCTAATTCCATATCCTGAATCCAAATTCCCTCCTAAATCGGCATCTTCGGTATCCGATTCCGAATCACCCCCGTCCCTGACTTCAATATCAGGCAACCTAGAGAAAATTATCTGAATCAATTCATGCATAGTATACCTTGCTGTTCGTTGCAGCAAATCGCCTCGATTTGCCGATTGTTGAACCACATGAAAACAGGTATTCACAATTGTACAAACTGCTTGATCATTCAACAGAAACGAAGCCCTGTGGCTCATGATTCCAGCCAAAACCTGAAGAATCTTCATCATTACTGCATCTTCAGAAACCAAATCAGTTTTCTCCAATCGACAGCTCGTGATCCCCATGACGATCAAATTGATCGCGTCTTTCGCGCCTGGAGTTTTCTCATCGAAGACCTCGACCTTGATTATCTTGAGAATGGCCGAGAGAGCAACGCCAGTGGCGGCGGCGGGGATATCGTCGCTCTGAATCACGTCGAGGAATGGACAGAGGTAAATCGAAGGATCGATGGTTCGCCATTTCTGTTGCGGATTGAATATGAGAGCTCGAAGAGATTTCAACGATTGTTGAAGTGGGGAATCGAAATTCTCTTCAACGTGAGACATGTATGAGGAATTAGATTCCGACGGCGGCCGGCGAACGACGGCGAGAACGGCGCCGACTTCGGTGTTTAACATACAGGAAATGCCTAATTCTCGTCTCTTGGATTTAGAGATTTCCTTTGAATCTTCCTCTTCGATTTGATTATCCATTTGGAGATTAAAATGAAGAGAAAATAAAGATTTGGAATTGGAAAATGGAAATAATTCATGATTGAAGATTGTCATTTGAGTTTTCTTAGTGTAGAAATTGATGGCTAAAATTGAAGATTGGAATTATTCTTAGCATTAAATTCTCCAGATTTGTATATGCATTGCATGGCTGCCCGAGAGTATGGCTTCGCGTCCTTTCTCTCTCAATATCGATGTTTGAATTAGTCAGATTCTCTTTTTCTTATTATATATTTAAATAGGAGAAATAACATATTTCTACAAACTAATTAACCGAATATCACAACTTTTCAAAACTAAAAATAACAAAAAAAAACCTACAAAATTATTGAAATTAAATAGTTCGATAAATTATTGAACTTAAATTTAATGAATAAAAAAATTAAATTTAAAATAATTAATAAAAAATAATCAAAAAATTTGATAAATTATCGAACTTTATCTGTTAATGAAAAACATTAATAAATTCAGTTAAAAACACACTCACATAAATCATTGTTAAGATAATATTCATTATTTATTTTTATTGAATTTTCAAATATAGCAAAATTATCACCAATGAAATTTCCAAAATTTTTAAAAAGTCAAAAACAATAAGTATGCTATAAATATTCATGAAATATTAAGACTAACTCAATTATATTTAAATATCGTTTATTAAATATTTTTCTTTTCTTTTTGATTTTTATTTTTAGTAAAAATTGTCTATTAATAATGCATTAAAATTTTTGTTAAAATCCTTTTTTAATTTTATTTTGTAAAAATTCAGTTTTAATTGCATTAAAATATTTTTCCATTCAGAAATAAAATTCGAGTTTGTGATGATTTCTCCAAAAGGAGCTAAAAAAAATGTGCTGGTAAATAAAAACGAAAAAATGTTTGTAATCGAATTTATTGTTTAAAGCACAAAGAACTTGAGATAAATGGTACATCAAATAAGCCCTGGAATTATTGTTTTTTAACTTTTGTTTCGGAAAAAAAATACCACCACGATCTAATATCTATCAGCTTCAAATTAAAATCGAACTTTCAAAACTGATTTGGAAATGATTTTTTTAGAATAACATTTATATAACAAAAATCACTCTTTAGCTTACTTAAATCTCATATTTTTCATATAATTTAAATTTTTTTTAGATAAGTTTTTTGCCCGTAAAAGGGACACTCGTTAGAAAAAGTGGAGGGAAAAACCGAAAAAAACACATGATTTTATTTTTTTTAAGAAAAATGAGTTGAAATGAACATTGCGTCACCTACAAAATGATATCTTAAATCTTCATTTTTAAAATTGAATTTATATCAAATTATATGTTACATTTCCACAACTTTACAAAATTCCCAGGAGTGTCAATTTAAATCCAAACTTTAATAAATTAATCAAATTACACCCTTTATTAATAAATTTACTATTATTTTTAGAAATTTTTAATTAGACCTAAGTTTTTTTATATCTAAGTAATGTTAATTTTTTTAAATTAATTTTACATTTATGTTAAATATTTTTATGGCTAAATTTGACCGTTTTGATGTAGTTTGAATATTTTCACACCGCTTAAATTGATAACTAAGATTTGAAGTTTTTTATAATTAAAGTTGAGCGTTTTTATAATTAGGTCATAGGCGTTTTGTTATTTTTATCTTTCGATAATTTAGAAATTAAATTTTGATTAATTTATAGTTTTATTATTATATTGGTTTAAATTGATTCACTCGAAAAAGTTAAGGATGCAAAACTAATTCAATTAAAAGTTTAGGATTAAATTGACACAACATATAAAATTTAGGGGTGTAAATTGATTTTTTCTCAAAAATGTAAGAACAATTGATTCAGAAACATATTACACAAGATTGACCTGTCAGTTTCTCTGTACAAAATAGCCTAACCGATTCAAAGACCTAAAGTTCACATAATGCAGGCCTTATGCTTCTTTTTTTTTTTTTTAAATACAAGAAATTCTAATCTAAACTATGCATTAGAGGAAATTATCAGATAAGAAATGTCTGGAAATCTTTTTTTATGCCGCAAACCTAACAATATGATTTCTTTAGCTCGTACCATAAACAAAATAATGTATCAAAGGCATCAAAATCATCACCTTTATTCAGCGAGACTGTAATTAAGGTTTTCAACCACTCTTCATGTAGAGTTGAAAACTCTGATCGTTGTTCACTTGATTTGAAATTATCCCTCATGGATTTTTTCAGTGCTTGGCTAGCTCTTGAAGCTGCTTCGACGACTTTGTTCGGGATTCCGGCCATGGTTGCTACTTGCAATCCGTAACTCTCAGGACATGCTCCAGAAGAAAGGCGATAGAGAAAAACCAGGTCCTGATCTTTGAAAGTGCAGGCCATGTGTTGGAGTGTGACATGAGGATGAGAAGCAAACTCCTTTGTGAGAGGATGGTAGTGAGTAGCAAATAGCAGTCGACAGTTTACTTTTTCAATGAGATGGCGAAATACCTGATGTTAAGATTCATACACATTGTTATCTTTTTTAAACAAAAATATCACAATGTAGAACATATTTCTAACGTAAAAATCATTGACATGTATGGAAATATTCAAATAAATATTAAAAAAAATGTATAATCTAATAAATAGGTCCATGTTTTAATTTTGAAAAAACGGACATGTCATGGAGTCTATGTCATGTCGTGTTTGTGCACCCAGTCCGTGTCTGTATCCATATCCATGTCCATCTAAGGGATTAACAAACTGCCAAGACAAATTCAATCGAAAGAGGTATTCTTAATAGTACATAAGATGCTTTGGTACATAACTCATGTACTACAATGCTTAATCTATAGGCTTTGGCGTTTCCCACAAGAAAGTCACCTCCTTTGGCATAAGATTGTTGTTAATATTCATGGCATTGATGACATGGGTTGGTCCTCGAAAATCAACCCTAAGTGTATCAACAAAAGCCCTTGGAAGCATATCTACAACCTCAACCATCTGATTGATTCTAATAGCATGATCACGGTTGGTAGAGGAAACAAAATTCTGTTTTAGGAAAACTTGTAGCTTGGTGAGGTTTCTCTTGCTTCCCAATTTCCTTTGCTGTACAACATTGCCATTAAGAAGACTCAACCTATAAGTTGTTTTGGAAAGAGGAGTTTACCTCTTGAGTGGTGGAATTTATAAGAAATCTCAATGATTTGGAAGTGGAGGATTGGATTAGATTGATGTCTTTGTTGAAACCGGTGCGGGTCTGCAATAGGGAGGACAATAGGCAGTGGCTTTTTATAAAGGAAAGGGCTTTTCTTGCAAATCTGCTCTTAGCATGCTGTAGAGTAATTGTGGCTATGTTGGGGATACCTCTCATATGTTCATATGGAGGGGAACTCACCCAAAAAAAATTTAAAGTATTTTGTTAGGAATGGGCTAAGGGTATATTAGTAAATAGATGTGAGAAATTGTTAGGGGAATAGGATATAAATAGAGTGGGTGTGAGGAGGTAAGGATATCCATATTTTGAGTAAAGTAGTCTTTAGACTATTGAAGAGGAGAGTTCTAAGCATTTGATAGGATCCGAACTTATATTAATACGAAAATAGAACAACAACGAAACTACTAAGCATTCGAGAGGCTTAGAACTCTCCTCTTCAATAGTCTAAAGACTACTTTACTCAAAATATGGATATCCTTACCTCCTCACACCCACTCTATTTATATCCTATTCCCCTAACAATTTCTCATATCTATTTACTAATATACCCTTAGCCCATTCCTAACATATTTCTTTGGGTTATTCTTAATGATGGCCTTAACTCAAATCACAAAATCCAAACAAGAAGGCCTTGGATTTGTCTACAACCCAATTGGTGCAGTCTTTGTTTCAAGTGCTCGGAAACCATGGAGCATATTTTGTTCAATTGTTGCTTCTCTCAAGCTATTTGGACCTCCCTTCTCAACACTTCCAACATGACATGGGTGACCATAAAGACCCAAAAACAAATGTTTTGGCCTTACTGGGAGGGTCTATGCTCCATGATAAGAAAAAGACTCTTTGGAACAACGCACTGAGATCAATTTTGTGGAACATTTGGCTTGAGCGGAATAGAAGGATCTTTTTGGATCAATGCAAGCCATGGCAGGATATTTAAGATTTTAGTGTTGTTAATGTCTCCAAATGGAGTACAAATTGTAAATTTTTTTGTAATTACTCCCCGTCTGCTATAACCTCTAATTGGAAGGCCTTTTTGTATCCTTTTTTTTTTTTCTATTTTGGCTTTTTCATACCTCAATGAGATAGCATTTGTTTATTATAAAAAAAAATGCTTAATCTACAGACAGTTCTAGAAGTTAAATATATATAAGCTAGAAACAAATATCTTTATTTTGATTCGATACGTAGTAGATATTCCTATGCTTGCGAATGGATACTGATAAGAAAGATTGCATTCAAGGAATCTTACAGCGTATGCAATGGCATATCCATCAAATGTGCTTGTTCCTCGGCCAAGTTCATCTAGAAGAACAATAGAATCTTGAGTAGCATGCTGAAGAACTGAAGCCGTTTCTGTGCATTCAACAAGGAAAGTACCTAGAAAGGATAGAGATTGCCCAGCTGGTTATTGTTTCACAAAAAATGTCACATACATGCATTTATGTCTATGTAAAAAAATTTCACGCCAAACATGCTTAAGAATATGTTGAATACTATGAATAGTCTCTAATTTCGTTTCTATCAAAGCAGAGCTTTGCTTCAAGTCATGCACATCAGCCAAAGATGCTCAGGGTATAAGAGGCTCAACATATTTTTTATTTTCATAACTAAACAATGAACACCCTCACTCTTCCACGTGCCCCTCCGTAAAAGAAAAATTAACAACAAAAACTTACTTTCTCCTGTCATGATCCGATCAGTGGAACCAAGTCGCGTAAAGATGATATCCACAATGGAGAGCACACAT
Organism: Gynostemma pentaphyllum; assembly: GCA_028015215.1. Classification (NCBI taxonomy): domain Eukaryota; kingdom Viridiplantae; phylum Streptophyta; class Magnoliopsida; order Cucurbitales; family Cucurbitaceae; genus Gynostemma; species Gynostemma pentaphyllum. Next base: position 40,388,798 of record CM051348.1, on the reverse strand, counting down.
GTCTCACAAGGCACGTAGCAACCCAACTGCAATTCAATAGGAAAGAAAATGGTGAAAATATTACCATGTACTTTGAAGAATCAATCCACCATGTTAGCAACAAGCAACAGCTGAGAGCAAAACATGCTGTCAGAATAAAGAAATGTGCAACAAACCTGTGCAAGTATAACAGCTAGACAGGTTGAACGAAGAAGTGTTGATTTCCCACCCATGTTTGGTCCAGTTAGCAATAGAGTACGAGGATGGTAGTCATCTTTATCTGGACCAAGGATTATATCATTTGGCACAGGTGATCCTCCATTCTCCACTAGGGCATATGGATGCCATAGCCCACAAATTTGAAGTACTGGTCCTTGGTTTTCTGGGCTCAATGTGGTATTATTTGATTGAGGCAAAATTACAGGTCTAGACATAGCTCCACTAGATGAATGAGCCGTCACCGCAAAAGATCTCAGCACATCAATACAATTGAGAGCATGAATAACTTCAGACCACTCGGTTGCTTTTTCTACCAATAACTCGATCAGAATGGAAAGTCTTTCAGCATCAGAATCTGACACATCATGGTTCTGGGAGCAGAATATAGAAGAGTGTGAATAAACCATTTTTAGAAAAAGATCACCACCCAAGTAAGGATTTTTTTTAAAAGAAGAATATCAGAATTGCAGAAGCAAGGAAAATACAACATTGTAATGGGGCATTTTAAGACAATAAAACCTGATAATTTGGAAACTCGCTATCTACAGCTGCTTCAAATTGAGAGAGGAATTGATCAAGCCCACCACTTGTGCAGAGCAATGGAAGTTTAACTACTTTTGATAATAAAGAAATGATGTGGCCCTCCTTCTGAACTAACATCAACAAATCCAGTCCAATCCTGAGGCCCTTCACCAGAGACCCAAATAATTTCACCTGAACCATACCATACATGAATTACTGTAGTTTGTAGAATTGAATCATCAAGTTAAATTGTTTCTCAATGTGGAATCAATACATGAATTTGTATTGGATAACCTAAAAAAACAAAATAGCAACTAAACCATTGAATTCATACTTTGGAGATAAAAATATTGCAATAATACATAATTTACATCCCCTCCATCATTTAGGGGGGATAGATTACTTGACTGGTAACCAAAAGGAATGAGATCACCTGTCAGTGACACAAATCTAACACCTTTATATCACAACGGAATAACGATTCATTCCCAGTACAAGAAGACTAGGAAAAAATCCAAACACAAATAATTAATACAAGGATCCCATGCTTTCATATTTAATATTTTGAAAGTTCAGAAATGACATTGATTTTGCTTATAGTAATAATGTGCACATATAAAACTTACTCGCCGTTTCAGTAACTTTTTACGAATCAATGGTAATATAATAGAAGCAGACGACTGAACAGTGGCTTTAATCTGCCCAAGAAGCCTTTCCAAGTCTGGAAGCTTGCGAAGATATGTACCAAGAAGTAACGAAATTTCAGATTTTGTCATCAGTTCTTCAACCACGTTAAGCCTATTATTTATCTCTTCAACATCTTTTAGAGGATGGCAGATCCATAATCTCAAAAGTCGCTTTCCTGATGATGTCACACAGCTATCAAGATACTTGTACAGTGTACCTGCAGCACAAGAATTATAGAAAATTAACAAAGGATGTCGGTAAAGTCTGCAGACCTAGGATTTGACACAAACACCTGATGGACCACCATCGGCATTGTTTCTGAATATTTCAAGATTGACCATTGTTTGTCCATCCATTCTTAAGCAGCCTCTATAGACTTGGTATGGTAGTATATCTCCATTCCGCAAGACATCATCTAACTGTATGAAGTGTGAACACATAAATCACAGCAATTATAACAAATTAGACAAAAATGGGTTTCTAAGATCCATGTTTACCATCAGCCTTGACATATGACCAATCAGCCCTCCAAGAGCACATAGAGCAATATCATGGTGGATTGTACTGTCCAAACTAGGATTCCACAAATTAAAGGAACCTTTAAAATATCCCTTGGACTGAATCAAAAGTTTAACTTCAGAAGCTTCTGGAAAATCTGTAACTGGAGATCCTGGGGCCATTTCCAAAGCAGTGGAACCTGCAAAACAAACGAGCAATGAAACCTTCAATTATAATTATAATAGCTCGAACTTCGTGAGATTCAATGGCAGAAATTTTCAATTATCTATAAATAACATTTAAAACAGAAAGTAGGCTAGAATTCCACTGGCAAAGAAAACATTCCATGACAAACTAAGTTACTCACAGATTTTGATAAGTATTTAAGATACCAAACATTGGTTCCCTCATTCTGACCATCTGCTTAATTGTTCCTACCTCTTACAGATACTGATTCAGAGAAGTTGATCCTTAAACCATCAATCATTTTAGAGGCAAAGGTGAAAACATTTCCCCAAGCAAGAAAATCTAATCACATTTGTTATGCATTCTTCTAGCACAGAGAAAAAGTCAATCCTTTTCAATTGAAATATCTTGTGATCTATGAACAATTCATAATAGAATCATGTTACTAGGAATTTAAAAGCAGGAGACACCAGTAAATTCAAATGTCTGAGCACATGCAAGTGCACAAATGTGTGAAACAAAAAACAACCAACCACTTGATGAGTACTTCTTGAGAGCTTTAAGTGCTTCTTTACATAGTCCTGGTAGAAAAAAAATTGGGGAAAATGAGGAGGTGAAATTTCCTTAAAATAAATTTAACTGAATTTCATGAAAACCAAAGAGCAGAACTTATGTGGAAAAGATTTTCACCTCTAGCTTCATATATTATTTCCTTAGGTGACACCTAGAGTTACCGCACATGCAATGTATACGTATTAATTTACAAGTTTGAAAAATTAGGTAGGATGAAAGCAAACAATTGAAAATTTGAATTGCATACTTGCATCAATAGAGCCCCCAGGGCAGCACAGGAAGCATCATCTTTGATGAAACCGGTCCAAATTTTTAAAGCAGCACAATCAACAAAAGCAAACCCATAAGCAATGGAATTGTTATCCATCCCACAGCTCTCCTAGAGAAAATTCCAAAGAAGCATGCTGTCAATAAATCTGAGAAAAATCATTATTTTATAGTTATTTCTATCATCATCGTCCACAGTAATTTCCTGATCAAAGAGAGACTTGAAATAATAATACCATGAAGTAAATACCTTTCCTCTACCTTGAAACTGTGAACTTTCAACCAGTAAAACTTTCATTTAAAAGAAAAAAAAAAGATAGGTGTATTACTCAAACTCAGACCAAGTAAACAAACAGGTTGAATTATCTAAAATATAGCACCATTGTCATTTTTTAACTAGCAAGTCCAGATGCCCCATGCATACAAAAACAGTGTATTCCTAGTACCTCTTTAATGGCAAGCAGATGAACAGCATCAGGTCCCATATCACCATCAGCTCTGGTAGATGGAGTGACCACCTGAATTAATTTCCTTGGGATCACCTGCAATCCATAGCTTATAAGACAGTTATCAAATTGGACGAGGTCAACCTAATAAAGTCAGCTGGAACAGGAATTACAAAATCCAAATGAAAAACATACAAAAAAACAACAGATATGCACAATGGAACCTTTTTTTTTTTTTACTCTTCTTTTGAAACATATAAACATCCTGGTTTAAAAATTATCTCTTTACATTAAAAATAAATAATGGTTTTCATATTATTTCTATTTTTTTTTATGAAAAGATAAACTATTTTCATATTATTTCTCACAAGTTATGATAACAGTTTTGGCTAAAATAGTAGCATAGTAATCTAACAATCAGAATATGTAGCAATTCTCCTCCTTATTCGTCTTTAACTTTATTTTTAATTCCCGATGTTTGATAAGTGGCAATTAAAAAGTAAAGTTAAAGAAGAATAAGGAGGAGAATTATAACTCAAGAAGACAAAGATGATCTTCAGACATACTATTTCATACAAGCCTAAACAGAGAAAAAAATTAAAAATAATAATAATTATTGGAGCTCTCTTTCTACAAACACCATTTTTTCAATTCTCAATTTCTCATTGGATTGGTCGGCTTTCCAACCTCTTTTGTTCTTTCCACTTATCAATAAAAAATCAGTTATTTCAACTTCTCTACAAACACCAATTAAAGAGGTGAAGGGAAATTCAGGATTCCATTGTTTTTGTTCCGTCACTTGGAGTCGTAACTAGAGAAAAAAAATTACTTTTTATTCCTCTTTGATTGGATCCAATTGGAAGCCCTTTTTGTAATCCTTAAGAGCTTTTTTATTTCATACGTCAATGAAAAAATGTTTCTTATCATAATAAACTCATGCCCATAAGTGATGTACTTACAGAATTTGCACCTCTGGCTTTCATTTGATCTGATGATTCCAACTGCTCAATTCGCCCCACTTTATATCTTCATAGAGATTGGTATGAAATGTGTTAACCTCACCTCACCTCAAAAACTCAAAAAACAGCGCACAAACACAAATTAATATACAGGAGGTTCTTAATCAGTTCCGATGTCTCTAGTTTACTCATTTTCTTTTAGGTTTTTTTTCTTTTGCTTTTTCTCTCTAATTCAGTTTATGGCATCAAGCCATAACAAAAGGATGCTCATCTTAGGATGGAATCGGAAAAACAGAAATAGGAAGTCAGATGAACAGAAGACCAGAATTTTCAACTTCCATACCCAAGAGCAACAAGCTTTTGAACAGCATCATCAATCCCACTTTCAGGGACACCAACCTGAACAGAATAGGATATATATATATATATATGTCATGACAATGGATAACTCACTTTAAGAGGTGAAGAAATGGAGACTGGAATGAACAAAGATTAATAACTTCAGTTAACCTGCCGACATTTCCCCACACCACTCAAGGTCATTTTCCAGTCGAGCTCCTTGTGGCCAATTTCAGCATCAAGTTCATAGAGCTCATAAAATTTTCCCTGTGATGTAAGTAATGCAATGAATAGGTATTCCAAAAATCTTAAAATTATGAAATATAAGTAAGACATTGAAAAGCACCCATTAATAAAGCAAGGATAATCTACAGGAGTAAAAACCGAGGAGAGGCAATGAAACTCACTAAGATTTTTCATAAAAAAATCAAGCTTAGCCATCAATAAGATCTTATTAACCTATAGGAGAAAAAGTAATCTCCTTGCTTTTAATGTTTATCTATGCAATCTAACTCAACCGTATTAATATATAATAACACGAGTTGCCGCTGCTTCATTTTTTTTTCTTTTACTTGTGGAGCATCTAATAGTCTGAGGATTGCAAAATTGTGGATTCACCCTAATTTATCAGAGTTAGCAAGAAATCAACAATTATTCAGAAGATTAAAAATATATAAGTTGACTTTCTAAAGCTAATTCATGAGATGATGCAGTTTTAGTACAAACTAACCACTTTAAAGAAAAGCAAAACGTCCATATATTGACATTTCACATTCCAGTATTGTCTTTGTGACGCCGTCATTTTCTTCAGAGCATTAGGTGGTATGTATAATGTTCTCTTATCATAAAGAGGATGTCCAGGCCTTCTACCATTACCATCTTTGACAAGAGAGGAATTGAGCCACTCAAATTTCCGAGCGGCGTCAGAGACTTCCCCGTTAACCTTATTAGAGGTTATTGAATCCTCGAGAAATCTAACTCTTTTGCTTGTTTCTTGCAAAGAACAGCCATTTCTATTCTTGAGAAAATCCTCTTGAGTTCTCTTCAAGATGGAAACAGAAGGCCGCATTCCAGGTGTTTCTGGTCCAAGAATATCGTCATCACTTTCAATATCCAATATAGGTCCTTTGTGTCCGTTTGAATTCACAATGTTGAGTTTTGCATGATGTGTATTAGTGAATTCTTCTTTTGGCAATACTTTTTTATCGTCAACCTTACCGGAGCCCGAACAAAAGCTAGAGGAATCATTATGAACCTCATCCCTGCAAAATTCAATCAGAAATATTAAACGCAGCCTAACCATGAAGCTTATTGCAGACAGTCAAAACACAAATCCAAAATGACGAAGAAATTGAATCGGACTCGTCAATTCAGAACAATCCGCAAGTTTAAAAAGCTGATTCATTCTGCATTTAGTTCTTCCTTAAACAGAAACGAACAATACGAAATCAAAACAAAACGAAAATAAAAATTTCTAAACGATTCATATTGAAAACACAAAATGCAGTGATTTTAACTTTCAATTTTACCTTTCATTCGCTTTACGTCTATCATCAACCCTCACAAACTTGTGCATAATGCTCGAAAAGAGTAAAGAACCTTTATTATTCTCAATGACCGGTAAAATCTGACGTGGCACCTTCTCCGGCGGTGTTTCAGTTCCTCTGATTTCCATGGACGGAGTCTGTAACTGTACGGACAGCAGGATGCTCGAAACGAGCAGCATTTTGCGTCGCCGGAAAGTGAGAGAAACGTTGACCGGTGATAGAGGAACCGCCATCGGAGCTCTGGTTTCCTGCAGAAGATTTTTGGAAGAAGGATAGTAAAGATTTCTGCCGTTGCTGCATTTTTCTCTAGATGAATTGGAAGCTCGCGAGTAAAAAGCAGTATAAAAAGGTTGCCAATTGAAATTGGCGCCAAAATAAAATGTTTTTGCCCCTTCGACTTTTGAGTGCCCTAATTTGGAATTGAATTGAATCATTGCAAATCATATCCATTGAGTTTATCTAATTTCCAAAAATATAATTACTAGTTTAAAAACTTTTAAATTATGTTTTTTTAGAAATTTGTATTGGGCGACATAATTTTTTTTGTTGTATTTATTTATAAATATAGTAGGTTTTTAAAGATTCTCATTCACGTGAATCGATGATAATTTATAAGATGAATTGTGATTGAATGCGCGAAATATCAATTAATATTATGAATCAGTAAATTCATTGATTACCTCTATAATAGAGATGGCAAAAATCCCCGCCTCGAATCCCCGTTAAAATGGGTTTGGGTTAGAGGACGGGAAGAATTCTTCCAAATTATTTTAGGGTTCGGTGATGGGAAATAAATCCCCGCCCTGCCCCTGAACCCAAACATGATTTTTAAATAATTTTTTTGTATAAGAAAAAATTATGTTTTTTTAATCTATTGATAAAGGTATAAAATATTGATATAAAATTAATTTTTAAATTTATTGGAAATTATAAAAAAATAAGCATTATGTTTACTTTTGTCTTAAAACTGTATGTTTTAAACATTTAATTGATTTTTTAGTTACATTTTTAAAATAAAATTTGAAATGAAAAACTTTCCCCGTGGGTAATATGATCCCCGAACCCACCCCTAATTCTCCAAATAGGGGATATGAGGATTAAGGATTAAACATACTCGTTGGTTAGAGAGTCGAGAAGTGCATCCACAACCCCACCGCCCGTTATCATCCCTACTCTGTAGTGAATCTAGTGACAAATTTTATAATATTTTATACGTGGATTCGAGTTTTATGTCACCATTTACAAATAAATATTTGGGTTACTCTTTATATAAATACTGAGCTTAATTTATATGTGCAACGAGCCCATTTATTTTTTTAAGTTTTTAAAATTTGACTTTTCAAAAATTGATATTTTTAAAAATAGCAAAAGTTTTTAAATTTTAAAAAATGGCATTTGTTATATTGTGATCCACCAATTTCAGACCGAGATCGATCTAATATCATATCAAAATTGATGCAATCTCAGTCTGAAAAATATATATTTTAAAAAATCTCAAAACATTTGTTATTTTTAAAATATTCCTACCATCTATTGGTTGGAATCATTCTTTAAAAAAACCTGAAGACAATATTGTGAAACTCTTTAAATTATCATTTGCCTAAAATTGAAACCAATCTCATAATATAGAAAAGGATCTAAAAATTACTTGGCAAACATACAAAGCCATCGTGTCATACTCTTGCGAAACCTCAAGAACGTTCGAAAAATAGCTAACAACATGATGCAATAACCCAAAACGAAAAAGAACTTTCCAGAGTTCCCTCACTCTCTATATATAAAATCATATTCCTCTTCTCGATAACCAGAAAGAAAACATCATTATACGTTTACAGCTCGATTAATTCTTTCTATTCCTCGACTATTGATCTTCAATCAAAGCAATGCCGAGCCGATTTCCCGGAGCCATAACTCAAGATTGGGACCCAATCGTGCTTCACAAGTCAAAACCCAAGGCACATGACCTTCGCGATCCCAAACTCGTGAATCAGGCAAAAAGGTCCGGAGCGCCGGTTCAGACCGTGAAGAAATTTGACGCTGGGTCCAATAAGAAAGCCGTGGCGCCGGTCGTGAACGCTAAGAAGCTAGAGGAAGGGACCGAACCGGCGGCTCTGGATCGTGTATCGATGGAAGTGAGGGTAATGATACAGAAGGCGCGTATGGAGAAGAAGATGAGTCAGGCGGAGCTTGCGAAGCAGATTAATGAACGGATTCAGGTGGTTCAGGAGTATGAGAATGGGAAGGCTGTGCCGAACCAGACCGTTTTGGCTAAGATGGAGAAGGTTTTGGGAGTTAAGCTTCGAGGCAAGACTGGAAAATGAACCGGTGGGTTTTGTATTTTTTAATTAACCGTAAATATCTATGTATTGCTCTGTGAATTTATTTTAACTTCCTAGATATGGTACAAATTGTAAAATCAAATCTTGAAAATTGTTTTTTAAGTTTTGAGAACATTTAAATTACTAAGAATATGGTTATTAGATACTTTTTATTAAAAAAATTATCTCAAATACTATAAATTTTCACACTCATTACAAAAATATCATTACTTTTTTTAAAATTATCAAAATAACATAATTTCAGTTCAATATTATATTCAATTAATTTGTTATTTTTCTTTTTTTTTCAAAAGGTTTCTTTTTTGGTCTTGCACATATAGTTAAAAAATGTCCAATATTTATAAAAATAGCAACCTAAAAAGTTATTGTACAAATAGTAAAAAAACTTTAATTCCCACCTAAAATATTACAAAATTGTGCTAATTTGCACATAAGTAGTAATCATTGATTTTATTGTTTCACTATATCAAATGATATTTCGTGCATGTGATTACTGATAAGTTATTACCGAATATCTCTAAGTTATCCCTGATTTTTTTTATTCACTTGAATGAGGGTTTTTAAAAAAAAGGGCTATATTTATAAATACTTTTAAAAACCGCTTGCTAGATTTATAAATATTGAAAAAATTCTGCTAACCAATGAAATTTCCATTTTTTTTTTACTTTTTAGTTCAATTAAGTATTTTATTATTTTTTATTGTTATTTTCAATATTTTGTTTCCTTTTTTAGTTCAATATAACATTGAACCCTATTTAGATAATTTTTTTTAAAAATCTGACATTTTAAGTAATTTGCAAAATCATTACTTTGACATTCCAATTTAAAGTGAAAACAAATCTCCATTCCAAATTAAATGGCTCTCACCAATTCAAAGAAAAAAACACCAACATACAAATAATAATAATAATAAAGAATATCATTAAATATTTTTTTTTATTACATATAATCGAAAATTAATAACAAACTCCTTCCTCCAAAAAAAAATACATCCATGAATCAATGGAAAATATAAGTCACAGCAAGGGCAACCATAAGAAGAACATAAGCAACTCCTTGGTCAATAACAGAGCCTGCATAATCCAACAACAAACAAAATTAGGGTTTTGCTTTTCCAATCGTTAATCTCTTCCAAAATTTCGATTTAAAAAGGGAAAACAAAATCAACGAAATTCGATTTTCAATTTCAGATTCTCACCGTCATTAGAAGGAGCCGCCGCTGGTCCAGGGGTGGTATCGTGTGAATGTCCATAGCTTAGCTGCAGAAAAGTCAGTAACAGAAATCCGATGATCGGAAGAAAATTATGTTTCATCGAATTCATCTTTTTCCGGCTAAAAAAAAGTCGAAGAATTTCAGAAAATCACACAGGAATGGAATTTGAAAGTTTTTGATTGGAGGATGGGAGAATGGAGAGAGGGAGGGAGTATTTATATGACGATTGGAAGAAGAAAATGGGGAATTTTCCTGAGAATATGAACTGAACCGGGTTTGACGGGTCAAGAAACGTGAAAAAAAGTGACCCGGTTGGCGGCTCATTGACTCGACTCGAACACGTCTACGAAAACGATTGAGAAGCTGCCTCGTGGCTTTCATGTTTCCGTTTTATGACTTTTTGTTTTTTATTTTTCTTTGCTCTTTGTTTTGGAGAATAATTCAAACTTTCAACAATAAATTTTGTGTATATTCTAGAAAAATAGACTAAATGTATGTTTTTTAAAGTGAGAACTGGACTTTAGTCTTTGACATCTTGTACATGTTTTTGATACGGTACTTTTATTTTACGTTCAATTATATTTTTATATAATTTTATTTATAATATTTTCAAATTTTCAAATTCTATCCACGATTTTTTTTAATTTATTTCAAAAATACCTTTTAATAAAAAAAACAAACTACTCTTTAAAAATGTCATTTATTCAAGAAATCATCCTTGTGTTTAAAAAAATTCCCCAATAAAAATACTCTCAATCTCTTAATTTATGTTAAACACAACTGAAATTGCTTATAGAGAGTATTTTTAAAATGATAATTTCCACCACAAATGATATTTTTGAAATAAATTAAATGATTGAGGCTATAATTGAAACTTTTAAAATATTAGGGGTAAAATTAAAAATCCAACCCCATATGTTAGAGGTATTTTGTATAATTTAATTTTTATTTTATCTATAGTGTTTAGTTAGCCCATTAAAACTATTAAAGTAGGATGGTGTTAAACATGGGGTTGTTGATAACTATGTTTAGATTATGTAAAAACAGTGAGTTTGTTAAGTCTGAATTAGTATAAAATGTGTTAAAATTATTAAAAATAATGAGCTTATTAAATAGGGGTTAACAATCTTCACTCTGAATTTTAAAATTGGGAGACAAACGTCGATAAAGTTTGTTTAATTCGTAACTCCTTACTTTAATCAGCTAATCAAACCCACCCTTAATTTTTATGTTTTCAAAATAAAATAATTGATCGCAGCCTAGTTCAATGGTAAAAGATGTATATTTCACTACTAGTTTGAGGGATTTTATTGCTCATTTTTATATTATATAAAAACAGAAGGTTGTTTTGTCTGGTATTATCTTCTACTAGTTAATTTTTATTCTCACAGTAAATAAAATATTATTGTTGTTACAGACTCAATTAAAATGTCTTAAAAAATAGAAATCATACATATAGATTTAAGTTGAATCTGAAGGAATTTCAAATACGGTTTTATAAAATATATGCCAAAAATAATTGTAATGAGATTGTATACCCATCATATTCTCCACTATGTATTTATTTAGATTTTGTTAATTCATATGTTGATTGTTCATTCCTTGAACTATTGAAATGGGTTTTTTACTATTTATTAAGTTTTGGGACTCATGACCGTAAAGGCTTATATTTTTTTCAGGTCATATGCTTTATTAACCATTTTTAATGCTGGAGGTATAATTATCAATTTTTAAAAGGTATAAAAGACTATAAAATATTATAAATAAGGTAATATAGATTCTCACTAGGGGTGAACATGGGCGGGGTCGGGTACCCTGATTACACCCCGATCCCGTTTAAGTCAAAAAATGGCACCCGCCTCCGTCCCAATTAAGTTTTACCCCGACCCCACCCCATTTAATTGTTGGGGTCGGGTACCCCGATTACACCCCGTTTAAAAAAAATTAAGTAAAAGAAAAGGAAAAAGAAAGAAAATAAAATAAAATAAAGTGGACTACTGTCCACTGTCCAGTGTGTGGGTGGGATTTTGGGTGGTGGGGGGTGGGGCTGGGCTATGACTTGGGGGAGGGGGGAGTTGAAAAAAAAAAAACTAATCGGGGTTGAGCCTTGACGGGGTCAAATCCCCATACCCCTACCCCAACCCCGTTTACTAAAAGGGTTATATATACGACCCCGATTAAGTATTTAACAAATCCCCATACCCAGACCCCACCCCGTTTACTTGGGGGAGGGGGCGGGTTCACGGGGTCGGTGTTCACCCCTAATTCTCACCTATCTTTACTTTTTATTTAAAAAAGATAATTATTAATTTTGTCCTGTTGTCTGTAAACGTAAAAAATTACATGGGCCAGTCCAATGGGCTAGACCTAGAAGGCTAGCAGAAGAAGGTGACCACAAATTTTGAAAACATACTTGTAAAAATTAAAACATATATATGAAATTGAAAAATGCCTTTTTTATTTATAAAGTTTCATAAATGTCATGATATTTCTGTCAGCTTACGTCTATGTTCTTATAAAATCGAAGGTTCAAATCTCTTAACACTCATGTAATATCTAAAAAGAAATGTCAAAATATTTTTCAATTTTTTTTTAAATGCAAACACTAATTATCAGTCTATTATAAAAGTGGATAATTTTTTTAGCTGCCTAATATACAATTAGGTCGTGATAATGACTAAAATAATATTTAATTTAAATGTTTAGTTTCTATGAATATTAAAATGACAATTTTCTTGGTAATCAAGCTTATTGAAGCATTTTTATATAAAATAGTCCAGAGTTTTTAAAACATTATAAAATTAAAATAAGTATGAAGATGGGAAAATTGGATCAATTTGACTTTTCAAGGGTACTCATCTTTCGATAAAAACGGCATCCAATTGATTGAAATAGTTTTTTTTTAATAACAATTTGGAACACTACACTAGCGTTGGTTGGACTTTGGAGTAGGTTATAACTTTGAAAACTAATTGCTCCTTACAAGAAAAATCAATGTTATATTTAACTACTGTAAAAAAAAATTGGGAAATTTAATCATGTAGAAGGTTTTAATGCAATATTAGTAAATATATATTGTTTAAAACTATTTGTCACTATAGTAATTTTTATAATAAGTGATTAGCTCAAAATTTATTATACTTACAAAATATTTTGTAATACCCTTAAAAATAATTAGAATTTGTCTCAAATAACATAAATCTGCGATTACTAAAATGTCATAACTTCTTAAAATTACTCAAATAGCGTAATTATAGTTTAATCAATTATTGAACTACTATTTCTCAGGGGTATTTTTGATGAATTTGTTTGTTTTTTAAGTTAAAATTCAATAATTTATCAAACTATTTGATCATTTTTTATTATTATTATCAATGAATTTGTTGGTTTTCTTTTACTTTTTTTTAGTTCAATAATTTATAATTATGCTATTTGAGTAATTTTTGAAAAGTTATGATATTTGTTCAGTAATTAATATGTAAAAATATGTTATTTCAATAATTACTCAAAAATAATAATAAAATATTAACCGTTGTTAGTGATTGATGTATATTTTAACGGATATCGGCCAAAATGAAGTGCAAGGGTGATTTATGTCATAAAATGTAGGGGGGTATAAATTGAATTTTCATTAGAATGCAATCATCAATCTTTCATTTTACCCTATAAACGACATAACATAGATATAAAGATTGATTTCAATCACTTTCTATCCAATCGTACAATATCTACCATAAGCATTAAAGGAAGAAAAAGAGAAGCATTAGAATAAGAACAAAAATATGGGATAAGCATAAGCTCTAACTTTTAACTTTATCATTTATCTTGTTTAAAAGTTTAGAGCGGGAGCATATGATACTGAAAATATTTTAGATATCACTATAATTCCACCCATAAATATAAAATTATTAAATAAAAAAGAGACTAAAAAATTGATATAACAATTTCACGTAGAGAGGCGATAAATTTATAGTCATAAAATATAAGGATAACTGTTGTGAAGTACATATAAAAACCGACATTCAATGAGTTTGAAAAAAATGTAAAATAAGGGGCAGAAATTGAAAAGAAAGACAATGAGGTTGACAAGTAATAAGGACAGAGATATATTTGGGCAAGTAGGGGGAAAAAGAACCATTTATTTCTCAATCAAACTCATAAAACCATTCAAAGCTCATCTAAACCACTTCATTATAGTCCAGAAAAAAAATCTCTCATATTTGACATTGTGAAATAATCAAAGGTCAAGTGGTAAAGAATCTATTAATGTTTATAAAATATTGTAAAAAATCATTTTTTGTTGTATTTAATAAGAGTAAGAAAACTCTACCAAATCATCAATAAAGATCCTCATATCAAAAAGATGAAAAAAGCTAATAATATTTATAAGATCGTGAGTTACTCCTCTCATAACTTGGTTTTGAGATAGAACCCGTGAATTTGAAAAGTTCAACAATAACAAAGAGTTTTCCTCCTTCTCAACATACTTATCATTGGGAGATAAATAATTACATACATATTATACACAGAACAATACCATATAATATGCAACTATTTTGAAAAAAAGTTGAGATATATATAACCAAAGTTTGACAAATTAGAGATATAGAAAGGTATATATTTGAGGAGAGTTATATATGTGTTTTGCTTCATACATGGCCTTAGGTAGACCCAAGAGACTCATTGGGAGAAAGAGAAGCAGCAGAATTGTTTGTAGGCATTGATTTCGATTGTTTCATCCACGCCGATGATGTTGCACGATGAAGTCGACACCGAAAAGAGCCTTGATGCGTCGTGGGCGAGCACAAACATTGGCCTTTCGGCGAACTTGACATCACGGTCTTGGCTTCTCCGTTGCCATTTTCAGTGGAAACCGCAATGCTAAGGCGGTCACGAGAAGCCATATCTGCAAAATATGGAGATTGAAGTGTGTTAATAGCAATATGAATGTAATGTGAGGTTCAGAAGTAGTTATAATATAATGCCATTGAAAAATGGTGACATTTTGATTCTTTTTCGTTTGTCCTTAGTGTAAACAACCATACGAATAAAAAAAAACCCAACAATATCTCTTTAGTTAAAAGAGGAATCTGACCAAAGTTCCCCATGCTTGCTAGTACCAATAATTGGAATTCTGTTTTATCATTCTAATAAAATATTAATATCTTCCACGGTTTGACTCTAAATCAAGAGAAAGAAAGATATATAACTCTTAATATTCATGAGTTTCCGTCTCAAAATTATTTGATAGTGGGAGGAGTAATTCGTGATCTTATAAAATTTATCGGGCCTCTTCATTTTTCTGAATATTCGATATTAGATCCCTTTACATGCCCCTTCAAGATGTTAGATCTTTTGGGCTCACCTCTCTTTTAGCTCACTTATAAAACTTGTTAGGTCTCTTCATCTTTCCGAATCTTCGATATTGAATCCTTAAGATCCCCCTTCAAAATATTGGCTCTTTGGGCACACCATTCTTAGATTGGATTCCATTTTTAACGTTTGAGTTTGTTGGGTTATGATGTCATCTTAATAGTCACGAGCTTCCTGTTAAGGCAATCGGACCTCCACAATCTCTACATTGGTATGATATTGTGCATTTTGAGCCTAGACCTGCATGACCTTATTTTCGGTTTCACTCAAAAAAAGAATCAAAATGTGTGATTATGTTCGCACTCCAACACTTCCATCACAAAACCAGTTGATAATGAGAAGAATAAATTCCACGATGTTATAAACCTTTAATATCAATTGAAAATTTCTATAAATCAAAATCATGATTATTTTCTGCTTTTGAGATCTTGAACTGTGACCAAACTTTTCTATATCAGAAGGTTCTGCTTTTTATATATACTTAGCTTTGGAGGATCAGATACTGGTTGCTAAATAATTGAAGTGGGTGATTCCAAAACTCAATGAATTTAACCAAAACATATCCTAAAATTCTTTTCAAAATCAGACTGATCCAAAAGTTAAAAAAAAAAAGCAAGAGACAAAAGGGAGTTTTAAAATCCCCAATGGTTATCCATTGGCATAGGACACAAACTGAGTTTGGATTTTTATATGATGCTCTTACATATCAAAAAACATTTGCTTTGTTTTATAGCATTATTATACATTACAATAATCTCATGAAATTATTTATAATTTAGAAGTAAAATATGTTGAAAGGACTAATCAATTCTATGAGACGACTTACGTCTTTTGATTCGATCATCGAGTTTCATGAGTAAGATTATCATAATTATGTATAAAGTTGGATTTTATAAGGGTGTAAATAATCATCCGCATTCATATCAAAATTAATTGGTAATAAGAGAAGATACTCGTAAACAATTATAAAGACTATTTTCATGAAGAACGCATTATTAGTGTGTTTAAGATTGCTTTTGACTTGCTTTTTAAATGAGCAAAATCACTTTCTAGATAGAATATTCATATTTGGTAATATTTTAGAAGCACCTTTTGTAAAAGTCAAGAGCACTTTAAAGTGTTTTCTAAACACGTAAGTAATTTGTGATTTTTGAAGTATTTTATTTTTTTTTAACTTTGTATTTCTAATTTCTTTTACACACTTTCTCTCTCTAACCTCTCACTGAACACACACTCTCTCTATCTTCTCTATACGTTACAATTTCTCTATGTACCTTCTCTTCATACATTTTCTCTCTCTAACTTCTCCTTATACTCCCTTCTCTAGCTTATTTCTAGAATTTTTCTTTTCTATACACATTTTCTCAAACAAAATCTCTAAACAAGATTAAAAACACTTTTTAAATGTTAGATCCAAACAATTAAATAATATACAACTAAGCAGTGGCGAGGCCACGTTGATCATTGGGGGGGCAATTGCCCCTCCAAAAATTTTGAAACTTTCATTTTGTAAATATAAAATAATTTGAATTTTCTATTTTGCCCCCCCTAAAAATATTATGCTTAGTTCTTATTGAGATTATTGAAAAACATTTTAGTATTTTCAAAAAACAAATTTTCTGTGCCATCCAAAAAATCGAGCCCTATCTCTTTAACAAACTTTTTCAACTTCCTCAATAAGATTTTCTCTATTATTTATTATTCTTTTATTTCATTTTTTGCAAAACTCATAGACCCTCATCTCTCTTTTTTACTCAACTTCTTGTTTCCATTTTTTTCTCCACTTGATGATTTTGAATTTTCTCTTTCAATTTCTTTTCATACGAGTCATTTGGATACAAATTAGGAGTTTATTTTTTTTATTAACGTGAGTTTTTATTGTTTTATATAGATTTTTAAGGTAGATAAGACAATTGTTGATTTTATTTTTATAAATTTTATTGCACCATACATTGTAATTCATTATTGAGTATTAATCAAATGAATTTTTTTTTTACTATTGCAATGATGTGGTGATAATTTTATGCTCAATGTTTATAAAAAGTTTAATTTATTCTAATTAACTTAAAAAAATATAAAAAAAAAAAAAAAAATTAAAAAAAAAAAAAAAAAAAAATGAGTTTTTTAATTTTATGTTGTGCAAACATATATATTTTATAACTAACATAATTTTTCTATAAAAAATAACTAACATAAATTTTAACACAAAAAAAT
Source organism: Gynostemma pentaphyllum (assembly GCA_028015215.1). Classification (NCBI taxonomy): domain Eukaryota; kingdom Viridiplantae; phylum Streptophyta; class Magnoliopsida; order Cucurbitales; family Cucurbitaceae; genus Gynostemma; species Gynostemma pentaphyllum. The sequence goes on along the minus strand of CM051348.1, from coordinate 40,371,437 downwards.
TGGTTTGTTTTATAATATATATTATTAAAATATCATATCTAAAAATCTAACTATTGAATCAATTATGATAATAAAAAAACTAGATTCACTAAAAGAATATATAACTTTTTAAGGGGGGGGTTTTTTCGCCTGTTTTCTTTTTTTGGTTCGATACTTAATAAAATTTTGCCCCCCTAAAATAAATTCTCTAACCTCACCACTGCAACTAAGCATTTTTTTTATCATAGTACTTATTAGAAAAATATTTTAATTAAAAACACTTATTTCACAAGCACTCCCAAACAAACCCTATCTATCAATCCTCACATGGTGTGATAGAAATTTGGCATTGAGAAGAATCTTTGCTAGTTCATTTGATGGGAATGAAGTTAACAAGAACATATATTTAAAAAAAAATGGTAAATGTAAATAAAAAAAACAGTTTTACGTGAGTAACTAAAAGGGTTCATTGTAAATATTTATAAAAAGTTCATGGGTATTCGTCACACCACATGAACTATAGTTCAATAAATTTATTGAATTATTATTATGATATTTGAGTAATTTTTGAAATTTTTTGACATTTCAATAATTAGTGTGTAAAAATATGTTATTTCAGTAATTACCTCTAAAAAATATAATAACATATCTATAATTTAGAGCACGTGAATTTTTTTTTCTATATAAATAATGAATATATTTCGTATATAAATCATGTATACAAAGTATATATTATCTATTTTAATTAAATATACCTACACAAAAACATATATAATATTTCGAAAAAGGTATACAAAATAAATATCTACCGTCTTCTTTATCCACACCATTGGTCAATGATCCATTATACTTTAGCAAAAACGTAATCGTGAAAAAGACAAAAAGAAAAAGGTGTAATTAATTTATAGGAAAAAAAAAAAAAAAAAACGTAGCAGAGGGGATGAGTCAAAGAATGAAAATTTTATATAAATAAAATTTTATGGAAAGAAAATGAAAATTGTTAGAATATAATTCTTGATTGGCTTTTATTTTGACAAAACAAAATTATTGTAATGTTTAATATTTGTATAAATTTTGAATTGATTAAATAAAATATTAATGGAAAAATTGAAAATTAAAACTGTTAGAATCATAATTTTTTATGAAAATTTGATTATAATTGATATATTATTTTTGAAAATTTATTTATTATTAAAATTATTGCAATGATTTAATATCTGTATAAATTTTGTAAATTGATGATAAGTCATTTAATTAAGGAAGAAAATGGGGGTATATGAAAAAAAAAAAAAAAAAATTTTTTATATTTTTCCTTTATTTTTAAAAAAAAATATTATTTATATATAAAAAAATATGGTATATTTTTAAAAAAAAAAAAAAAAATTTTTTTTTCACCCATTATTTTCCTTTATTAATTAAGCTTTTCTCATATCAAATTGTTAAATTTTAATTTGAATGAATATGATTGAACTTGAATTATGGAAATTAGTTGTAATGTTATTTTGAAAATTTTCATGAGGTGTCTTCCTCCTTTGTTTCCTTCCTTATGTTGATTCTTATATAATTGGTTAATTATTTAATTATGGAGTGTATCCATTTTCTATTGGTTTATGGCATATCACAAATTGATTTATGGTGAATGGAATTTTCCTAACATGGGCTGGCAATTGATTTTCTTACGTAAATCATTTTCACATTATTTCTTTTTCATGGTTTGCTCCAACACATGATTGGAAAAGTTTGTTGTCATAGTTTCCCTTAAACCAAAATTGTTATTACTTGTCTTTATAAAAGGAGGAGCATACATCTCGTAGAAATCACTTCTCCTACACACTCGATTCTAAAATCATATTTTTAGAGAGTTTTATATTTTGCTCTCTCTTTTATTCATAATCTATTGTGCGATTTCTATATTGTTGAGAGAGTTATTATTTAGTATTTTTCAAATATACAAATTCAAGAATAGTCTTGGGATAAGACTAACACATACCGAAGAGATTTCGTGTTGTGATACGTTCAAGACAAGGAAGGGATTTCTTTGATCGAGATTCGCAAGGGGTCTTGTGGATAATCCGACTTGAAGATCTTCATCAACAAGGAGCAATCGAAGACAAAGAAAAAGGGAGTTTTTCATTTGTGTTTTTGTGATTTGCTTTAAATTTCTTGTTTGGATATTTTGTAGTGGATTTTTCTCTAGGAGTGACCTCGTGGGTTTTCACCGTTTGGTTTCCCACATTAATAATTCCTTGTGTCCTTTCCTTCCTTTGATATTTTATGTGCTATTAAAGTTCTGTTTTTCAATCTGTTTTAAGTTACAACTTTAATGATCACTGTTGCAACTATGCCTGTATCGACGAACTTATAATAGAACGTATTAAATCTGATTTCCGCAAGTAATTTGATATAAAACGAATTGTTCTTTAATTACACGAGAAATAGGTCCTTACAAAAATCATATTCATGTTAAAGTTAGAATATGATATTTATGGTGAAGGTTAAATTTAAAACAATAATGGTATAGTTTTGTAATTTCAAGATTTATATAGGGATTCTAAAAATACTCTCAATTCCCTTTTTTTATTTATTTAAAGATCAAAGATTTCAAAAGCACTCTTAAAAGTTAACATAAATATTTCATATTGAACATCTTCAACTATCTCAAATAACTTTTATCCCATTTAAAAGCATTTTGAAACATACCTTTATTGCTAATTATTTGTTTATAACATGTGAAATAATAAATCCAAAAATATGGATATAATTAGTTTTAAATTTAAATATTATTTTTTAATCTCTAAATTTTTATTTTCATTTTTCTAAATGTTAGGACTTGTGTTGAGTTTGGGTGGAGCCCAAATCAAATTGATATTGTTTTTAAGCCCAAAAATGATTAAAAAGCCCAATATTCATTCCCATGGTTTTTGTTGCCGTACGTATCATCCATTCTCAATTAAGGAAAGTTAGTTTGCAAGGGACTTGTGTTGCCGGTGACTGGCTTTTAGCTCTATGTGAGTGAGGCAACAATTGTATATTAGTGCCAAATGTGGATAGATTAGGGTGTTTTATTTTACTTAACCTGAGTTAAATATGTGTAACCGACGTTTATTTTCAAAATTTTAAATATGAGTTAGTGAGTTTTTTAACCCGTGCAGCTCGTGCAAACTCAATTATTTTCATAATTTTAACATAATTTTTAGTAAGTCAAACTTAATAAACTTATTGTTTTATACCATTTAAATACAATACCTCTACTTAAAACTATATTCAAACCTACGAGTCAATCGCGTCCTATTAAAAGTTTATTCTATTGAGAAAAAAATAGCGAGTTATGAAGTATAATTTACAGAGTCTACGAACGACAACTAATTTGATAGTGAAATTATATAAATTTTAGTGTGTTACCGTTTTTTAATCTATAAGTTTAAGATTGGTCAACTTTCAAATTCTAATATCTAAATCTTAAAAAATTTACTTACCTTCTCATTATGTTTTGATCCCTCACCACTAAACTTTTGATAAAGCATTTAACCGGAGGATCTAAATTTGATTCAAAATCTTCTAACGTTATATTATTTAAATGATATTTATAATAATTTATTAATTAAAAAAATAATTTGGAACAATACTAAATAGAACAAGAATAAAAGTTTCAATAAGATTTTTTTTAATTAAATGAAAGTAAGATTTGGAGGCCAACACGAGCATAACTCTCTTCGTTCTCATAGGATTGCAGGTTCGTAAATTGATATAATCTCTAAAAGGAAATGTGTCTTACACGTGGCAAAAGTTATAAGAGCCACTTGTTGTTCATATAGTCTGCGGAAGCGCGTAGTCTTAGTGAAGAAGTAAAAAGTAAGGAACAAAATCGCCTCGAATCTAAGGCACTGTTTGGCCCTCCTCCCTTTCTCATTTATATTCCCCACGCGACTTTTGAAAGAGTGAAAAACAAACATGAACCAAGTCAAATTACATGTTAAATTTATGTATTATATTTATTTGAGCCATATATATTTTTTTAATTTAATTCATGTTTTTTTGTCATTTATATCAATTCAATCCTATACTTTTTAAAGTTTTGTTTTAGTTATTCTTCCTTAATTATTACTAATGGTTCATGTCATTGAAAATCATATTGTTTTTTTTTTTAATTAAAATTTTGATTTTGACTCAATAATTTTTCCATGACGGGTCCATCTATTTTCTAATTCATTTCAAACACTATATTTTACTACTTATGTCCATTTAATCTCGATAGTTTAGTTTCTTTTTTCCCAATTAACCATATACTTTAGTTAAATCATATCAATAATTTATATTATCATTAAAAGTAAAAGTTGTTGTCGTAAAAATGCGATGTCGACGGACATTCACGTAAAAATCACGAAAGTAAACTTATATTAATATTTGGACGATAAATGAAACTTTCAAGGGATATTTAAGTCATAATCTACCATATAATGAAAATATCACTTATAAGTGCATGAAATTTGTCAAATTATGAAAAATTGGAGAAAATGTATCGAACGTTCACATCACATTAAACTATAAGTTTACCTCAAATGATATTCAACATATGAAATATAGGTGATTTTTTGAATTTTTTAAATGAAACTTTTATAATAGCTTAATTAAATCATAATCTATCATATATTAAAATTATACACCTACAAATGATATTAAACATCATAAAATTTAAAAATTTAAATAAATCTGTTAAAATATATTTGTTTCACAATAATAAAAAATTGACATTAAAATTAGAGAAAAAAAAAATATTAGAAGAATTATTTTATTCATTCAATAGAATAAAGTATCATGGTGCCCACATTGACATATGTCACTTGCTGGGTACATTTTTTTTCCTCTTCTTTCAACTCTATGTCTTCTCTCTCCTCAATTTTCATTGTTTTCTCCGCTCGTTTCTCTCTCAAATTTTTCCCTCTTTTTCATCGACTTCTCCATTGTTTTCTCTCCCAAAACCTTCATTATTTTCCTTCTTTTCTTCAATCTGAAGATTCTTGTTCATTTCAATCTGTAACAAAAGTTTGAAATTGAAGATTTGTGGTTCTATTTCATTTCAATCTCTCAAATATTTTCTGATTTGCTCAATTTTCTAATTTGGTTAAAGTATCATCACTATCTTCTAATATTAAAAAATAAAAAAATATTATTGGCTGTTGAATCGGTGGAATTGGAAGAGAAATCAAATACTTAATTTTCCCAAACTCATCGTTTCTTTCGTCTTCTCCAAATGGCCACCCAATCTTTTGTCTTTCGTGTTCATCTTTCTCAAATCGTCTTCATAGACTCTCGACTTTCAGGCGATATGTCCATGATTTGATCGACGACTTCGAGTTGTCCATTGTTTGAACAAGTCCCAGCAGAAAAGATTTTGTTACCACGTCGAATTATCGCACTACGTTGACGATTTGTTGGCGATAAAGTCGAATAATGTTAATTATAATTCCTGAAATGATTAATAAATAATGTTAATTATAATTGAAATGTAATTGTGAGTAGTAAAGTTGCTTGATTCATATCGATTTTCTGAAGAAAAAAATTACATTCATTAAAACATAGACTTAGGATTAAAATAAAACACTTAAAAAATATAATTTTCAAATTGCCTAAAAAATAATAGAATATTGAGATTAAAATGAAACTTTCAAAAATCTAAATATTAAATCGATGAAGATGATAAATTATAATAATCAAAATGTACTCTTAAATAAACACATATTACATTGACAAAAAAAAAAAAATACAGGACCAATTATATAATACAACTTTAGAACTATTACATTCATTCATTTATACTTATATTTAACAAATGTATAAATTTTACTTATTTCTTTAAACATATCAAGCTTTTAACAATTCTTGCTAATAACGGCTTTTTTTGTAAAAAAAACATCCACATTCTATTTTATATATTAATTCAACCTCATTTTGAAAAATTATAAATATAATCTTACAATGTGGAGTTTGTTTCATTTTAGTCATTATAATTTTAAAATTTTAAATTAGTCCTTATGATTCGAGATATGCGTCAATTGAATCTTTATATAGTTTTACAAATTTCAATGTAAACTTTATGGTTCTATAAAATCCCACCAAACAACCATGTTATTACCAAAAATTTTTATAATAAAAATTGGTTATGTATTCGTGTTTTTTGTGAATGAGAACGTGACAGTCATGTGACAAAAATAAATTGTGATATAATATTAACTAATACTTAGATGTGAAACTTTTCAAGAGACTAATGATAAAATTTGAAAATATAGAGACTAAACACATGCAATTCCCATTGAATTAAATTGAAAGTTTCATAATCTTGTGGGTTAAATTAAGATATCTCAATTTATAATTAAACCAATTAAAATATAAGTTTAGTAACAATCTTGGAGTTGTACGCAGCCCATTGGCGCGTAGGATTGATCAACCACTAAAATATCCTTATCCACTCTAAGGCCATGACGTGTACAAAAAGACGAATAGCATCAAGCCAAGGGAGGTCAAAATCTCCAATCCCTCCAATCAAAAAAACGAACGGTTAGATATACGCCACGTGAATCCTTATTACTGTACATGCCACCCCATATATATTACGATGCTGCCTCACTTTTCTAAATACAGAGTAAGTGAGCGAAACAAAGAGAAAGAGAGTGCAGAATTCTCTGAATTTGTATGGGATGGAGATGAATACCCAGAACGACATCGCACCGTTCGTGATGAAGACTTATCAGATGGTCAACGATCCGGCAACCGATGATTTAATTTCATGGGGAAAAGCAAACAACAGTTTCATCATCGCCGACGCGCCGGAATATTCCCGCCAGATCCTGCCTACTTATTTCAAACATAACAACTTCTCCAGCTTCGTCCGTCAGCTAAATACCTATGTATGTCGAATTATCATTTTAAGTCACGGTATCGGTCGTTGACTCGTAGAGTATTGAAACAGATACAATTGTTTATCATTCCGAGTAAAAAACAAGTGGCCGACAAGCCACGAATTTAAAATGGAGAGAAATGAGACTCGAAACTTTAAAATTGGAAAAGAAAATATTAATATTTAATCAATTGAACTATATTCAGGTTGTCAGTTTCTCTACTTCTTATTAATTTTTGAAATTTTCAATACAATTTTTAATTTCAATTTGTCTACTTTATTTCTTTAAAAATTTATTTATAAAATTTAACTCTTAGAAAAAAATCCTTTCACATAAAACAACTATTTTTTTTTATTAATTATTTTTTTCTTACAGGGATTCAAGAAAGTTGATCCAGACAAATGGGAATTTGCGAACGAATGGTTTCTGAAAGGACAAAAACAATTACTCAAAAACATAACAAGAAAACGAAACGTTCAGAATTCATATCTCCAATTGAAACACGAAGACCAAGAATTAGCAATGGAGATAAGAAAGCTAAAGCAAGAACAGAAAGCCTTAGAAGAAGAACTCGATTCCATGAACAAACGTCTCGAAGCTTCAGAAAGAAGGCCCCAACAAATGATGACTTTTCTTTACAAAATCATCGAAAACCCAGAATTCCTGCCGTGGATTATGCTCGAAAACCACCGTGCACGGCGGTTGGTTTCGAAACGACGCCGCGTTGTGATGCCTGAGATCGGTCACGGTCAGTTATCGCCAGAGATAATCGGCGGCGCCTCCATTTCGAGCCCGTTAACGTCAGAATCGGGTGGCGGTTTGAGTGATTACGTGGCGTTATCGCCGCCGGAGAGTAATGAAACGGTGTTTGGATACGGCGGCGGGCAGGATAGTTGCTTTGCGGAATTGGTGACCGTGGATGGGTTGAATTCGTCTCCGTCTTATCCGTTTTCGCTTTTTAGTTGTGGCTTTTAGAATTAGTCGAATTAATTATTATTGTTTTTTTTGCCTTATGTAAAATTAAATGTATATAAGAAAATAAATTTTATAATGAATATTGTTTGGTATGATAAACATATTGAATTTTGAATGCTAATTCCCAGCACAAAATTGTTGATATACGTTCAAAAGCTCAACTGGTTAGATATTTGAATGTTTTATAATCTAAAAAAAATTAGAGTATAAGAGATTTTATGTTAATAATTAGCTTCACTTATTTCATTTCATTACTTATAATTCACATATATAATCGTGATTCCATTGTTTTATAAAATTTAATGTACTCCACTAATCTATGTATTTTTCAGCAAGTATTCTAAATTAAAATAAAATGAATCAAATATAGAATTATAAAAAATCGAATCGATTGGCTGTTAATTTGATTAGTTTTATGGACATATATTCTGCTTTTTAAGCATACTTTAAATAAAATAATTTATTTCTAAAAAGAGAATTGTCGAGAGAGATGAGACTTGAAAGAACATAAAAACATAACAATTTTAAAAAAAATGTTCTAAATTCTTTTTAAACTTGGCTGAAATTTTCAGAACTTTTTTTTAAATAGAAAAATGAAATTAAGAATTAATTAATAGGGTTTTTAAAAATGACATTTTAAGAATTGATATTTTCAAATATAACAAATTTTTTATAAATTTTAAAAAATGAAATTTCTCATATAGGAATCCACATCAATATAAAAAATATTATATTTAAAATATTTTAAAAATTTCTGCTATTTTGAAATTATTCATAAAAGGTCACCTATTCGTTGTTGAAATTGAGAAAGAAAATCTTTGAAAAATCAAAGAGCAAACAAATTTAAAACCATCATCATTTTCCGATTTAACATCACCAATTTAAGCAATTTAAGAAACAAAATCAAAGTGATTAATGTCCATTTTTAAACAAACAAATTCAAACTTGAAAACCCATAGTCATAATAACCTTTCCATTCGAATTGATGACGTGGATCCCACCCACCCCTACAAACCTCACGACACGTGCCGATTACTGGTGGCCACTTTCAATGTGTCCGCACAAAAAAAAGTAATATCCATTATCCAATGGTAGATAAGTGGATCCCACGCATGTCCCCGCGCGTAGGACAAAACGGAGCCTCTCTCATATACTTTTTAAGTGGGTCCCATAAAACTGTGTCGGATTACACGTGTCAACTCTCAATGATGTTTGGTCGTTTTGAGGCAGCGGTTTCACGGGAGAGACCTGTTGGTCTGCACCTGTATGATGCTGCTTCGTCACACATGATCCCGTGGTGCCCTGGCCCACACGATTTTTGGTGGACCCCACCATATCGATCTTTTACAGCGCGACAAACAAAACAACCACGTGATTGTTTTCCTTTTTTTTATTTAAAAAGTATGGGTATTATGGTAATTTTGTAATATATTGTATTATGATTGATTGTATGATAAATTAGATTAATGAGTTAAATTTTATTTTTTCAGAAAATATTTTGGTAAAGTAATGTGATAAGTATTACTTACAGCCATTAATAAATATCTATTTTTTTTTTTAAATTTTTTTTTTTTTTTTGAATAAATAATATTTTTGTTTTACCTAAAAGAAGATTTGTAAAATAATATTACAACGCTCAATTTATATTGATTTTATCTGAAAATGTCTTTAAAAATAAAAAAAAATGGAGTTTTTAAAATATATGGGATTTGAATTTAAAATGTATTTAAAGCTTTTCACGGAAAGAAGTAAAAGATGAATCCTTCGAATCTAAGAGGATTTTTGATAAGTGCTTTTTAAAAAGTAAAGAAAATATGTTAACTTTTGAAAAATTGAATGGTTATCTAGAATAAGTTTATAGTTTATAATTTGTGAACTTTATAGTTTCAGCAAATAAATAGTATATAAAATCTTGTTAAAAAAAGTGTAGCTTTCTTTTATGTTTAATATTTAACTATTGCAACCAATCTGAGTATAATTTCAACGGGTGAGACAGTTGTTCCCTTCCTTTAAAGTTAAAGGTTCAATTATCCTCTCCCCCAATTTAATGTCATATTTATAAAAAAAAAAATAATAAAAAAAACTATGGTCAATTATGGTTTATTTTTTACAATATTTTTTTATCTACTAATTAGATGTTTTTAATGACCTCACCCATTTATCATATAAAAAGAGTTAGTTACTAAAATAATACAATACAAAATTTTATTATATTATTAAAAACTGCCACTTCAATTAAAAATATATTTATAAATATATATTAATAATTCCTCATCATCTTCTTATTAAAAAAATTAATAGAAAAACTATGGTCAAGCACTAAAAATAATTGTGGTTTTTTAAAGACATCATGTCAAGATTGTAGGTTTTAAAAAAATGGGGACTAAAACTTTGAGTTGTGTAAAATGTAGGAACGAAAGTATATTTTACCATCTCCTACTTTTATATAAAAAACCTGATAGGTTATTTTTAAAGATGACTCGTCCAAAAATATATTAGATATATAAAAGTTTGGGGATAAATTAATATAGCCACGTTTGGAGTCACTTTTTTTAGAAGATAGTCACAATTTTTAAAAGTCAAGAAAATAGCCATTAAATTTTAAATATATCAAATTTACCTTTTCGTATTTCGAGTATAGTCTGACATCGACATTCAAACAATTCTGCATATTTACGTATGTTTGACATTTCTGACATTTTTATTTCCCAATGTTTTCTTTCCCAATGCATTTTTCTGCCAATTTTTCAGTATGTTTTTACATTTCAATATTTTGTGTAATGTTTTATATATACTACATATTTCAATTTTAATTCAATTTTGTAGATCGTTTTTAGTAATTGAGTACATCGTATTGTCATGTAAATGTTTGGTCTTCTGGTATATTATGGGTACATCGTCCTCCATTTTGTAAGTTCATTTGAGAAAAAATAACATATGTGTAATATACATAATATACATATCATTTAATCTACAAATGAAAAACAAAAAGTGTTAGTACACGAATACAAAAAAAATACTTAATATACAAACAGACTAAAAAAATGTATATTATGTATATTACAGACTATAAGTTAAGCAATACAACAAAATATGGTGAAGAAAACAGTTAGTTATGTATATTACAGATTGTACATTAAGAAAAACAACATAACATGATAAAGAAAACCGATAGTTATGTATATTACATATTGTACGTTAAGCAAAACAACAAAACGTGATGAAGAAAACAGACATTATGTATATTACTTATATTATAAAAAAAAACATTTAGAGAAACAACCATCATGAAAAAGAAACTGACAGAACATGTATTGTAGTTTATACTTTACATGTATCACAGAAAACACTATTAGCAAAATACATATATTACATAATACAAATTAAGAATAAAAAATATGGAAATTTATGAAAAAATTCAGAAAAACTAAAAAAAAAATACCTTTTGTCAAATCCATGTTATTATTGGTTTAGATCTTCAAGATTTGTAAGATCTAAGATGAAGGAAAAATAACAACAAAAAACTATGAAAATGTTTATGAAAAAATGAGAAAGATAAGAAATTAATAGAGATAGTAAATTTAAAATGATGGATTTTTTTTTAAAAGAAAAGGAGAGAATCAATGGAGGTTTGAAGGAAACCAGAGAGAAAATAAAAAGAAATGAGTGGGAGAGAGAAATGAAATCTGAAAAGAGAGAGAAAGGGGGAAAAATCTTATTTGAGCGTGTAAATAGATACAGAGGGAGGTGAGAGATTTTATTTTCTTAAAATTTGATTTGATGTGGTGATTTGATATAAGGGCAATTTAGTTTTTTTTTTTCTTTCTTATGACTATTTACATAAAATTCAATTGAGGTGAACATTTGTTAAAAATGGATTGAAATTATGGCTACCTATATACTTAAGCCTAAAAGTTTTAGGGGGTGTTTGGAATGAGGGGTAGGGTAGGGTAGGGTAGGGTAGGGTGGGGTGGGGTGGGGTTGTGAAGCCTGAGTTTAGATAGTCTATGTTTGGATGTGTAGGGGTATGAGTTATATAAGTCTGGGTTTGTGTAACCTGTGTTTGGATATAGAATGGGGTGAGTTTCTAAAATTTTGAGTTTTAAAATAATTAAATTGATCATTTCAACAAGAAAATAATAATTAATTGATAAAATAATTATTTTAAATTTTAGTTATAATATTAAACCATTAATTATTATTTAACTAGCTAATTAATAAATAATTTTCTTGTATTTATGATGAATTATTTTTTCATCACTCTTTAATTAATTCATTTATATATACTCATTTAAATTGTTAAAAGTTATGATAAAATATACATTTTTAAATTAATATTTGTTTTCATTGAAAATTCTCTCATGTCATTATACAATAAAAATCACACTGATATTTTTTTTTTTTTTGCAAAACCACAATGATGTTTCCTATCAAAGTTATTTGGATCCTATGAAATACAATTTATTAATTTTTCAAATTTTGTTAGAAAAATATCCAAACTTATAAATAATACTTAAAAGGAAATTAAAAAAGAAATCCAAACTTATAAATAAAATATAGTTGATAATATTAATTTTATTTAATTTAATATCATTAATTAATTTTTCAATAATTAATTTTACAATGTGGTGATTTCTAAATAATTAAATTAATTGATATTTTGCACAAAAAAATTGGTAAAAATTGATTAAAAATTTATAATTATAATATTACAACGGTTAATTAATATTTTATAATAAATAAAAAAATGAACTAACTTAATAAATAAATAAGTTACATCTCAAAAACTAAAAAAGATGATTTTTTTAAATGAATTATTGAATACAAAAAAATCATTTATGAATCACTCTATAATTAAATTATTTATGTATTTTTTTTATTCCAATTATTTATGTATTTATTTAGATTAAAAAAACTTAATAGAATTATTTTTTAGTCAAATATCATAAAACTTATCAATTTGGTTTGCAAACTCTCCATTTTTACTTAAAAGAAGAAAAAAAAAACTCATTTTAACTATTTAAACCCCATGGGTTTAACCAAACCCATGAAGTTACTATTTAAAATCTAAGGGGTAAATAAACTCAAATCCTAGTATTGTTAATCCTTCTACCAAATATTGGTTAGGCTATCTAAACCAACCCCACCCAACCCTAACCCTAATACCAAACACCTCCTTATAGATTCGTATAAATATATATATAAATCCAATCCAGATAATTATTTAAATATTATTTTCAATTTAAATTGACCAGAAAATAGCAAAGGCTGTCATAAATGGGACCAAAATGGAGAAAAGGGTATTTTGTGGCCAGAATTGGAGGGAATATTAAATTCATTATTTTATTAATAGGCCGAAGAAAAACAAAAAACAAAAAGGTGATGTGTGACACGTGTCCTTGTTACATCCCATAAAATGACAGAACATTGAAAAGCTAGACAGCCACAAATTTAATGTTTAATTAAGTAAATTAACAAATATGGTTAAAAATCACCCACGTTTAATTAAATCTTTTATTTTTTTAAAGGGACCTAACTTGCCCCAACAATTATTAAAAAAAAAAAAAAAAACTACTTCTAATGACGGGACTGTAAGCACTTAAATTACCATTTAATAAATTTATGATTTAAAAAAAAAAATTAAAACTCTAGAGGTAAAATCTTATATAAAATGCAGCCCATATCAAAAGTTCAATTTTGGTTTGCTCCCCAACTCATAAATAAAAGCTTAAATAATCCAACACTGTCAAAGAACTAAGCCGGAATGCTTGAGTCCTATCCAAACCAAGAAGACTGAGTAGACTTAAACCAACTAGGACATATATAGTCGATTCGTCTGACTGTGATTTTGTTGGGAAAAATCACCTTCCCACGTTCATCGTTAGGAATGAAAAGAAAACAATCGAGAAATTAAAGAAACAAAACACAATCAGAGAGACACAAGAATTTATACTGGTTCACCCAAATTGGCTACGTCCAGTTGCTACCGCTGCGGATTCCACTATGATGAATCAGAGTTACAATAGAGAAATATTCTCAATACATTAAACCGTGTATTAACCGCCAAAAGCCCTAAAGAAAGAAAACCATTTCTTTTATAATATTTCTCACAAACCCTCACTATCGTAAAAAAAACCACGAAAGCCAAAAAGGAACGCACACCTTTTTTCTTCTCTCTTTTTTCACTCTCAGCTGCACACACTTTGTCAACAAAAGCTGCTGCCTTAAGGACAAAACCCTAAAAATTTATCTCTAGGTTAAGGACAAAACAAAAGTTAATGGGCTTGGGCCTTGATTTGTCTTCACAAAAATACTCAACAAATTCCACCTTGAAGACAACATCAAAACATCATGTCTTCACTGCAACGATAACGACTCCTCCAATTCCACCTTGGTAAGATAGAATAAACCGTAGCTTTTGCTACAATCATTGTCTTCACCGACAATCATAGTTCTCAAATTAGAGAGCTATCCTACTCCACTATATAAGTAGACCACTTGAAATATCACCTTTCAAGATTTCCCTTTTTTCGGCACATGTCGATAAAACTTGCTGAAATTATGGTGCAACTTTCACCTACTTGGCTTCCCCGGAAGTTCTTCAGCCATCGACACCATTCCACACGCCTTGCATAACTGCCAAGTCAATGCCCACGTGTATCCGCTAACAACACATCCTCTATCATGGTAAAACAGTCATACCATGAGGATGAATTTCTTCTTTTTTCAAACAAAGTTGTCGTCTCCCTTTACAAGAGAGACAATGTTAGCTTCCAACCCAAAACCCTTTGTCGAACCTGCTCTGTTTGGACAATCTCTTTTCAGGAGACCATATAATCCACATCCCCAACAACCTATTTTTTGTTTGAAATTCTTCTTCTTTCCATGCTAACTACCAACATAGAGTTATTATGTGAATCACGCCCTTCACTCTTCAACCTTCTCTCCTCCGATAAGAGTTTACTTGTAGTTTCTGCAAAATTCAAAGAATTTTTTCCATACATTAGAACCGTCTTCATGTGCTCATAAGAAGTTGGAAGAGACCAGATGAGTCTAAGTGCCTTATCCTCCTCATCCACATTCACTTCGATTGCCTCCAGTTCTGAAACGATACCATTGAGAACACTTAAGTGATCTGAGATTTTTGTACCTTCATCCATTCGCAATGTGTGAAACCGCTCCTTCAGGTACAACCGATTTGAGATACCTTTAGCTTTAGCCAAGGCTTCAAGCTTCTCCCAAAGTTCTTTAGCTGTCAAAATTCCATGCACATTTGCAAAAACATTTTTAGCCAAACATAGTCTTATTGTGCTCGCCGTCCTCAAATCCATCTCCTCCCAATCTTCATCATTTGAACTAGAGTTCTTAGCACCTCCACTAGAACCACTGCCATCTGATTTCGCTGATTCACCATCACCACTTAACGATTTGAGAGCACCACCGCTCGGTCTTCCATTCAAAGCCTTGTGTAACCCAGATTGTATCAATACATCCTTGACTTGCACTTGCCACACGCCAAAATTAATCATCCCATCAAATTTCTCCACATCAAACTTCACCGGACTCATAAAGTTTGACATACTTTTCACCCCTAACTTGAATCTGCGGACAATTATAACCTAAAGCTCTGATACCAGTTGTTGGGAAAAATCACCTTCCCACGTTCACTGTTAGGAATGAAAAGGAAACAATCGAGAAATTAAAGAAACAAAACACAATCAGAGAGACACAAGAATTTATACTGGTTCACCCAAATTGGCTACGTCCAGTTGCTACCGCTGCGGATTCCACTATGTTGAATCAGAGTTACAATAGAGAAATATTCTCAATACACTAAACCGTGTATTAACCGCTAAAAGCCCTAAAGAAAGAAAACCGCTTTCTTTTATAATATTTCTCAAACCCTCACCAACCCCACTGCCGTAAAAAAAACCACGAAAGCCAAAAAGGAACGCACACCTTTTTTCTTCTCTCGTTTTTCACTCTTGGCTGCACACACTTTGTCAACAAAAGGTGCTGCCTTCCAATTTATCTCTAGGTTAAGGACAAAACAAAAGTTAATGGGCTTGGCCTTTGATTTGTCTTCACAAAAATACCCAACAGATTTGTGGTTCATAATTCTTTTATTTGTTGATATGAGTATATCTCCTATCCAAAAATTAAAATATAGAGACTTACCTTCAAAAGATATCATCTCCCAATTATCATAGATAAAACATTTATTTATCTATAAATTTTCTATACTTACCTACAGTATAGATATTCATATTCTAATTCAATTTATGTACATTGTAACTGCTAATTATTGGGGTGAGCAACAACACACTGGTGAACATGAAAGGCGGTGTTGTTTTTTTTATTAAAAAAAAAAAATCCCATCAACAATTGACTGAATGTAAAAATGATTTTGATTTGCCAAATGAAAATAGATTGATTTAAGATCTAAATAAAATGATAAAAACAGCAAATGAAATCTATGGATTTTATTTTATGTTTTATTTTTTTAAAATAAAACCATACTATTTGAAGGATATTCTAAAGATTGTTATTGAATCCTCGTGCCATACATATTTCTTGTAATTCCATCATTTATATAATTCTTTTTATTGTTTTTTTTAAATCGATTAAAATGATAGGGAAGAAAATATGGAGGGAGATGTTCATATGATGATTTATAATACTAGGCTCGGATTCTTTTTCGTATAAGGTCATAAGAAAATCAATATTTTAAAATATATTCATAGAAACATCAATATTATAAAAATGGATAAAATTACGAAAATCTATTGTGATGCAGCCTGGTTGAAGGGAGTTGTG
The DNA here is from genome assembly GCA_028015215.1 of Gynostemma pentaphyllum. Taxonomy (NCBI): domain Eukaryota; kingdom Viridiplantae; phylum Streptophyta; class Magnoliopsida; order Cucurbitales; family Cucurbitaceae; genus Gynostemma; species Gynostemma pentaphyllum. Next base: position 40,354,770 of record CM051348.1, on the reverse strand, counting down.
ATTTTGGAGTTTGGATAGATTTTCAAAGATCCCGGTGGGTTTATTCTCAAGACGTTTTCATGTAGAGGAAGCTTTGGTTTGAATCCGCTTTAAGCATAGGGTCATTGCGTTATTAATGGGCCGGAAGGTGGGTTGGCTTTAAAGCTCCCGTTGTTTGAACAAATTGTTTTTTGCTTTATTAAAAGAGACTTTAATTCTGTTGCCCATTCTTTAGTTAAGATGGGCTTTGATTTATATTGGTTGGTTTAATTCCTTTATGAAAGTTTATCGTTTGACAAAAATAAAATAACGAAAATCTTTTCTCCAACTTTCCATTAGTATTTTAAAAATATGAAAAAAGTGATAAATACAAAGATTTTATATGATTATAATATATAATAAATAGTATATTGGTCCAACTAAAAATAAAAAATAATGAAAATGATCATTTTGTAATATATTGATTTCGATAAGTATTTTTTAGTATATAAAAATGGACCATATCTGTAATTATTACTATTAGAGCATGTTTGGCCCATTAGATTATGGGCTAGGCTAGTTAATAGGCCCATGAAGGCCCAAGGATAATAGAAAGGAACAAATTGGCTTGGGCTTGGAGAAATTTCAAATGATATCACAAGAGACAAGTTTTCATTACACGTTAGAGAAATTCCACTATATCACACCTTTTTAATAGTTATTTTACAAAATAATTAAAAAATTCAAAATTTTCAAAAAAAATGATATTTTCTAAAGGTATGTGTGAGTTAGTTCTTTAAACTTTGAATCATGTAGTGTTTTAGTCCTGATATTACTTTTTTATGTTTAAATTAATCAAAGAAAATCTACGTGATATCTTACTAATTAATTTATAAAATTGATTAGATGATTATGTAACATTTAGGAAACCTTAAAGTTGATATTAGGGCTAAATCAGAACAAACACTAAATTTAGGGCATTGATTTTTTATTTTTATTTTATAAAAAGTTTAGAGATAAATAGAATAAATTTTAAGTTTTGTGACCAAAAATGAGTTTTTTTTAAGACACCTTGGGAATTTATGAAAAGATTGGAGATCAAATAGCTACTTGTAGGGGTGTGCATGGTTTGCTTTGGTTCGGTTTTAGATAAAACCATGAATTGAATCGATCTACTCGATTTCTAAAAATCATGAACCAACCGGTTCATAAAGAATGAGTAAACCAGTTGGACTTGGTTTTATATGGTTCGGTTTGGTTTACCGGTTTTATCGGTTTTCTCAAGTTTTGTGAGCAAGTAGAGACATGGAGGAAAATCCATCTAATGCAAGAGGGGAGGATCGAGCGGCGGATGAAAAAAGAGAATATTTTTTTGTTTTTTTCTATTTAAATAATGTACTTAGATGGGGTGGGCCTTGGGTGAGATTAGTTTTTTGCTTTCGGTGGGGTTAATTTCACATCAAGGTGGGCTTTGGCTGAAATTTGATATTTTTTTATTTTGATTAAAGAAAATATATATACATGTATGTATGTGTGTATATATATATATATATATAATGGTTCGGTTCGGTTTATTTGGTTTTTAAATTTAATAAACCGAACCAAACTAAAAAAGATTCGGTTTTCTATATTTTAAACCAAAATAAATCATTCTTTAAAAAGAACCAGACCAAAGCAATTGGTTTGGTCTGGTCCTGTTCGGTTTGTCGGTTTAATCGGTTTTTCGTATACCCCTAGCTGCTTGTAGTGTAGGGAGGGGGCTAGGCTAATCTAACGGACAGTGACTCATTTACCTGCCAGCCTTATCACTATTCCCCCAATAAAAACCAGCCACGTTTACTGTAAGAGTTTTGGAAGCTGATAAGCTGTCACTGTCAAAGATACTAAGAATGGGCCAGCCCAATCAACCACAAAGCCCAGATCCAAATCTTTGCTTCTTATTGGGTTTAAAAGCCCAATAGGATCTGGAACCAAGTTTTGGTGCCCAATCAATAGAGACAAGAGACCAAAAAAAAAAAAAGGGCTCGAAAACCCAAAAAATGCGACAATTAATGGAAGTAATTAGGCCAACGTGGAGAGGGGAAAAGTTGAGCAACAGTGATAGATTTGATACCAAAAGAAGATAGAGACTGCCACTAAAAGCCAGAAAACAGATACATTCTTTTTTAATTTTGTCTCCCACTGGCTATTTTGTGTCTATTAGAATTGTGAATTCCGAGTTTGCGTAGTCTCTGTTTAAATATGTTTGGAATATGGATTTTAGATACATAAATTTATGTAGTAAGTATTTATTAGATAAATTTCCGTTTGAGTTTTGTATTTTTGCTTTTTTTTTAAAGAGATTAATAAAATCACACTTTTTATTGTTTAAAATCTATGACTTAAAAAAAAAACTAAATTCGTAATAATTAAATCTCTCTGATAAATATGAGTTAAGATAATTAAGCCTGCCTCGCCTCCTCTACCAAGCGTAATGATATAATCTATAGAGCTGATTATGATCTCAACAAGTTTATATATTACATCATATAAGAGTTATATTCCTCATAAAATGTTACTTATACTGCATGCTATCAATATTTCCGTGTCAATTTAAAAATAATAGTCAACTTAAACACACTCAATTGGTTAGACATCAATTTATTTTTTTTCTTTTTAACATTGAAATTTGAATTCCTAGATTTCAGAGATTCTAATGAGAAACTAAAAAGGGGAGAGTTGATGAAGATTCTTGGGGTAGTAAATAATTTTCAAATCAAACTAAGTTTCTATTGGCCATTAAAATAGGGAAGAAGAAATATAGATTTTTATTTTCTTCTTGACTTTTTTTACCCTCACTTTGTGATAAATTGCCATCAAAGCTCAGACCTTGAGAAAAAGAAAACAATTGACAAGGGTTATAAAAGGCTTTGATTTCACAATCTCCCAAAATGTAAGAGAGAAAATGAAGAAAAGCTAACATTCCATTGAAGCCTTTTCTATTTGGTTTTGAAATACCTAATTTGTCATTCTTTCCATTGAAATTGACTTGACAATATTCTTTGTAAAGAGAAAAAAAGCTTTCTCAAACTACAAAACAAATCCACTTTCTAGTTTCTTCTTTCCCCCTTGTGACTCTTTGATGGATGTGTCCTTGTGTTTAATGAAGAGAAAAAGACTCATTGGCTTATATCACTAAAAGGACTTGAAGTGACCATTTTGAAAGAAAAAAAAATATGAATAAAATATTAAATATACAAATAATGATTTTTTGTAAAATACATGATATTTTTTAAAAATAAAGTAATTAATAAATAAAGTCAAAAAAAGATGGTTAGTTATTTTGAAAATATATGATAGTTTTATTAATATGATAGAGGAATCGTCTACAAAGTATATGATTTATTTATTTTAATTAAAAGTGTCCACTTTGTAGACAAGATAATTCACAGTTGAAAAAAATTCAGTGAAATCGTATGCTCATTAGACAGTTTTTGACGTGGCAGAAAGTCAAACTAAAATTTATATCAAACTAAATATAAAATTTATCATTAATTTTAAAATATTTTTTAGAGTAGAATATTTTTTAATTATTTTTTTTTAGTAAAAGTAGAATAGAAGCAAGTAAAATACAAATAAAGTCGGCGTCTCAAGAAATTGTAATATGTACCAATAAACTTGACTAAATATCACGTTTTTAAAAAAATGTGAGAAAATACATTTAGGCTCGATTATTTATTTATTTAGCCATTATTTGATGACCACAACTTCCTTAATCGGAGAAGTTGTACTCTTCTTCTATTATCGATTAAAATAAAAATAAAAATAAATAAAAATCTAGTAAAATACCAAATGACAAAATACCTTTAGTTTTGGAGTTTTTGGAAACTCGTCTTTAGGGGAATGTTTGTTTGACATAGGACAAACCTCAACATCAATTTTATTATTACATTTTTATTAACTTTTTCATCCATCCATCCAATAATAAAAAAAGTATTCGAATTAATGTATTAGTGAAAAAAAAACATTTTTCTTTCTTTTTGTAACGTAAAAATATATCTATTAATTATTATTTTCATCTATAAAATATTTACAAAAAAATAAAATGAAGAATTTTATTCAAGAAGACTCGTAGAATCCACTTCAATCATCTAAAACTGTATACTTTGGTATCTTCTTTAGTTTAGAATTGTTCAAATAAACAATAAAACATAGATTGAATAAGAGAGTACAGTTTTATCCACATCCATTATTTAAACTTCAACTATATTATTAACATGAGCATAACTCACCTGGTTAGACACATATTATCTCCCTTTGAGATTGAAGGTTCGAGTCTCTCATTCTTCAATTTGATATAATATCTAAAAAAGAAAAAGGAAAAAACTATATTTATATAAATTGAACATTTTTCTATTTAATAAAGATTGCTAACTCATTCATAAAAAATATTTATTCTTCTTCACGTGTTCTAACAATGTACATCAAATATGACGTTGGAAATCACAAATATAATTTGTTTTTATGTTGATATATAGAATAGTATGGTAATATAAAAAAAAATAACTTATTAAAAAAAAACCAAGGACCACCCAAGCATGAAAACCAAAATTTTAAAAAATAAAAATAAAATGAAAAATAATTTGAGTAAGAGAGCACCTAAGTTTTTTCCTTAAAAAATGGATTAAAAACCTGGGTTTTATATATTTCCATCATTCTTTGTAAAAGTAATTAAAAAAAATAATACTTTTAAAATATTTCAAAATTTATATCCGACCGACGATTTCAATCCAAATTTTGATTTGACTATTATAAGTACCATAAATTTCGAAATATTTTTAAAATATATAATTATTAATTAAAAAATCCAAAAACTTAATAAAAAAAGAGAATACCTGCTTTATGATAAGTTAGGAGGATCTCTTTCTGATCTCCATTTCTATTGGTTAAAAAATAATAAGGGATAATTAATATATATTTTTATTAATTACATGAGACCCATTAATTTATTTTTAATCAATAGCAAATGAACACGTAAAGAGATCAGAGGAGATCATCGACTTATGGAAGTATTTTCCATAAAAAAATGTTGCACCTTAACAATAAACCTACTAGTCATGAACAATCAAGATTCTCCAAGTTTATTGGTATTCATTAAAACTATAAGAGAAAGTACAACTACAATGATAACAAATAACTCATTAATCAATGTTAGTGAGAAAGAGATTAAAAGAATGATCTTTTTTCAGTGTCATTCAAATTCATAGTAAAAAAAGTTATCCAATTTCTGACTTTTTTCAGGCAATGTACCCTATAGTCTAAAAGAATGGTAAAACAACCTTTTAGGTGGGTTTGGTTTGGTTTAGATGAATTTATTAAATCTGCGTTTAGATTGTATATAAAACAATAATTTATTAGATCTAAAATAGTATAAAATGTGTTAAAATTATAAAAATGAATAAATTTTATTTGACGGTTCTAGATAAAACCATAATCTGGGATTATAAAACCGTGAGATAAATTAAGGTTAGGTTATCCCGTTGTCCAAACATACGAGCCAAAAACATAGAATTTTAGAGAGAAAGAGAGTGAAGGGAAAATTCCCAAACTCACAAATGACATATATATTGATTTTCTTACCAAATTTAAACAGAGAAAAATTCTCAATTTTGAAAACCCAAATTAGAGAAAAACAGAATTTCTCTAATCTCATTGTAAACTTGAACAATGATTCCATGATAAAGATTAGAATTCAGTGAAAGAAAACACTTGAAAAGTTCTTCAAGTTCTTTCTCAGCAAATATCTCTTTCTCAATTATCATTTCCACCATTGAAGCTCTGAAATCTCTGTACGGATCCACAGAATTCTTCACCACTGCAAAACTATCCTTCACTTTCCCCGGTAACGGAAATGGAGTACCCTTTTTAGAGTTCCGGCGAAATCCCTGATTTTTCCGATGAGAACCACGGCGGCGCGTACGTAACACGGAGGAATCCGACGTGAAATTTCTTGAAGAAAACAGAGTCTCTGTTTCATCCTCTGTTTCTTCATCTTCACTGCTGTACCACCACGCGCCGCCATAGTTCGTCTCTCTGTTCTTTTCCTCTATCCGATTCTTCTTCTTCTTCTTCTTCTTCTTTTTCTTCTTGCTATTCGTCTTTCTCTTGATTTTCTCGGGAAAGTGTTTCTTTTTCTCACGAGACAAACAGTCACGAAACTCGCAAAGAGTGGCCATTTTCTTCAAAGGCGAAATGGGAGAAGCAGGGGGAGCTAAAAAGGGAGAGAATTTCTCTGAAACTTTCCGTCTCGGCCGAAAAGTTTCGGGATTTGGGATTTTTTGTGAGAGTTTTTTCGAAGAGGGATGGAAATGGCTTTGTCGATAATGTCGGAAAATTTTCTAGAACGACAGGAGAAGAAAGAAGATTGGAATATGCGACAGAATCGAAGTTTGAATTTGTTTTCCATTGAAAAAAAAAACAGAGTTTAGAGAGAGAGAGAAAAAGAGTTTTAAGGAATGGAAAAAGGAAGAAGAAGAAGAAGATATGGAATGAGTGTGTTGATGCTTGGGGGAGCAAATGGGTGGTTTGCATGAATGAAACAAAAAGGGAATCCATTTTAAATCATGGTCTAAAAAGTTCTTTTTTTTTCTTTCTTCTTTTAAAATTAATGTTATAAAAATATTATTATTATTTTTTTGATATTTTTTTTCCTAAGGTTTGATTGAAAGATTGGTTCTTATTACGGGTGTAACCAGTTCGGTTCTTTAATTGGGGAAAACCTAATTGATTTGATTTATTTTCTACCCTACTTCTTATGGTTTTTGGTGTCTTTTGATTCAGTTTTGATGAATTTAAATTTTTTGATTTAGTCATTATAGTTTTTATAATTTTGATTTAGTCTTGGATAAATAAACATGAAATGTCTTTATTGTTACCGTAAAGTTAATAGATTGTTTAAGTGTTCGTTTTTTTTTATGTGATAACCATCTAATAAAGATACATGATGACTAATGTACAACAAAGTCTATTCAAGTCAAATTTATAAGCTAATGAAGTCTATCCTAAAGGAAGAAAAAAAAATTTCAACCCTTGATTTTATTGATATATCATTTAAAAACTGCCATGAAAACTTAAATATGACCGTATATATATAGCCTTATAAGAAAATGTAAATACACTATTATGTCATATAACAAATCAATCAAGTAGTAAACTAAAATTAAACAATAAAATAGACTAATACTCTAATTGTAAACTTATAATAATTCTAAAAGAAACTTAAATAAATTGATCTATCATCAAAACAATATTTTCAAACATACTATGAATAAAATTTAAAATGAGAGTCAATAAAGATTGATTTTTTTCATAATGTATTTTTCAAATTTAACCGAATTACAAAAAAATGGGGCATTAATATTTTGGCAATTGGTCTTGCAAAAATAGGACAAAACTTTCCTAAGAAAATTCTTTGAATAAATCTGTTTAAACAGATGAATTAATCATAAATTGTACTTGAAAATTCTCTAAAAATAGTAAAAAAGGAGGCTCTGAAGTTTGAAAAATGTAATTCTCATACTTGACATTATGGAACAAAATGGTTGCTTTCCTTGACCTACATTTTCCATAGACAAGTTACTTTTAGGGTTAGACATTTAATATGAAGAATCTTCTATCTTTTCATCTGCCATGCCTCTACAATAAGTTATGACCACTATATAATTCAAATGCACACCAATTTTTTCTTCTTCTTTTAAATATTTTATTTTGTAGTAAGTTTTGATATATATATTATGAAAATTACATACATCACCTTTGAATTTTAGAAGTTGTAATAATTAAATTTTTGAAGTTTTAATTTGAACATTCTCACCCTAGATTATGAATTGTGTTAAAATTAGACCTATAATATTTTAATTTGACAAAATACCCCTTTAAAATATTAATTTATTGATTATTACTATGAAATCTCTATGGGATGTGAGTCTCAAAAGACCATCATCCCACTCTATCTTGTCTTTGATCCCAACCCCAAAATCTCTATGGGTTAGTAGAGATGAGAAGTTCTTCTTTGATTTCACCTAGGGGTGTAAATGGGGCGGGCCGGGTGTAAACGGGGTGGGCAGTGGCGGAGCCAGGATTTTCATTCAGGGGGCACTTCAATAAAAATTTAATGACAAAAATTACCAGTACATAATCATAAAGTAAAAAATAAACTTACTAATAATTTAAAGTATCACAATCGTCCTCTATGAGATTTCATGTTATGAAATCGTTGGATAATAACTTCATTATCGATCTCATCAAATAAATCTTTCTCAATATATGCTATGAGACTATCATTCATCCATTGATCTCCCATTCGATTACGCAATCGAGACTTCACAATATTCATGGCTAAAAATGTTCTCTCTACCGTAGCTGTAGCAACTGGTAGGATTAATGCCAGAGTGAGCAAACGATAAACTAATGGATACACTTTATCTTTATTTTTCATGACCATTTTTTGTGCAAGATCACTAATACTCGTTAAGTCAACAAACTCAACATCTGAACGCACATCAATAATGTAAGTTTGAAGTTGATCATCAAGTACAACAAGTTCCGTAGCTGAAAAATCTCTAGGATAAAATTGTACAAGACGAATAAGTTTTTGACTTTCAAAAACAGCAAATGGGTTACTTGGATTGAGGCACGTCATACAGAGAAGCAATTATCTGCTTGTTTCAGTAAAATGATTATTCAACTCTTGAATTTGCATATCAATGATCGTATAAAAAATCTCAATATGATAATGGTGCATATTAGTAGTTGGTTGAGATTTTCGCCTCTTTCTTCCTTGAATAAAAAACATATCATCCATCTAAAGAATTTGAATATCATGGTTATCACAAAAATCAGAAACTTGATCTAACAATGAATCCCAACCGTCCTCTCTCAATGTTTGTAGTCTTTCTTTACAAATCTTGACCAAATTCATAGCATTCACGATATCTTGATCTTTTCTCTGTAATGCTTGGGATAATTCATTAGTGTCCCAAGATTTTTTTCATAAAACACATATGAAAAACAAAATCAAATGATTCTATTGAAGATGTTAGAATCTTTGCTTCGTATTTCTGTTCAGAATTTGATCCATCCTCTACAATTGTCTCTAGCAAATCAACTATTGATGAGAACATTGTATTAAAGCTCACCAAAGTATTGTAATGTGAACTCCATCGTATATCTCCTGGTCGTTTAACCATTGTCTCTTGATTTAATCCCTGTCCACTTGATAGTTCACCATTATTTAAAGCCTAAAAAATTGCAATACTATGTTTATCTCTTAGAACATCACGGCATTTTGGTGATGCCCCAATCACATTTGCGACATTTGTAACTATAGAAAAAAGACCAACAATTTCCACATGATTTTTTGCAACAGCTACTAAAGTTAATTGAAGTTGATGAGCAAAACAATGAATATAAAATGCACATTCATTCTCTTTTAAAATCCATGCTTTCAATCCATTGAATTCACCTTGCATATTACTTGCTCCATCATATCCTTGTTCTCGTAAACAAGCAATACTTAATCCATGTTGAGAAAAAAAATGATCAATAGCTTCTTTAAGTGCTAAAGCACTTGTATTTGTGACATGTACGATACCTACAAAACGTTCAATGACTTGACCCTTGTCCACATATCTCAACACAATTGATATTTGCTCATTTGAAGATATATCCTTAGTTTCATCAATCAAAATAGAAAATAACTTATCACCAATATCTCTTATTATTGCACTAACAATTTCTGTTGCAATAAAATTCACAATATCTTTTTGAATATCAGGTGAAGTTAGTTTCAAATTTTCAGGTGCACTTTTCAAAGCAACGACTTCAGTGTCTTTGTTATGATTGCATAACCATTGTAAGAGTTCAAGAAAATTACCTTGATTTTTTTTAATCTTTTGTTTCATCATGCCCACGAAACGGAAGCCCTTGACGTAATAAAAATCTAATACAATCGACCAATGCACCTAATCAAGTTCGATATTCAATTCGTTACCAGCCCTTATTGAAAACAAAGTTGTTTGATTCAAAAGATCTTGCGCGGTTCATCAGCCGCATGAACGACCAAACCGAAACCTTGACGGTTGGTTTGAAAAGGAATAAAGAACGGTCGGTAAGGGGGGGGGGCGAAACCGGAACCGAACCGCAACCTTTTTTTTTAAAAAAAATCTGCAAGGCGACCCACCTCCAAGCCCACTGCCTACCACCCAAAACCCATCCACCCACCACCCCTTCCAAATGGTAAAAAGGGGGGGGGGGGGGGGGGGGATATATATATATATATATATATATATATAATATATAGTTATTTATTTATGTATAGTAGTATTTATAACTATATATGTATATATATATTGAACTAATTCAATATATTCAATAATATATGATTTTTTTGATTAATTCACCTAAATATCAAATTTATCAAAATATTTACAATACAATCATACTATTATGTGACTTTTGGATTAACATCAAGATAAATTAAATATTAGATCATTTAAAAGTCAAAATAATATAGAGAAAAATACTAAATTTGATATAAATCTCATAGGTTTTAAAATAAAAACAATTAAAAAAGGGAATGTTAAGTCTAAAAAAAAACTTTTTTTTTTTCTTCCAATTAGAAAATCCTTCACCAACAAAATGGTCACCTCCCGATTGTTCTCCAACTTCTGGTTTGAATAAGTAGCAACTTAACAAAATGTAGCATCTTTTGATATACTATATTCCAACCATTTAGAATATTCGTTGAACCAGTTGAATTAAAACGCCTTGATTTGGATCCAAATTTCTTCCATGGAAAAGTATGGTTTGGAGACTGACAAGGACCTTTTTGTAAATATGCTTTGCGAACTTGGTCTCGAATGTTATAATTATAATTAAAAAATTTATTTCTCAAACCTGGATCTCCTGGTAGTTCTTCTAAGTTGACTTCTGGAATACTATGGTCACTTTTGTTAATTGGATGTGATGATTTCACTCTCGGTATTTTTAAAAAAAATTATCCATATAGCTCTAAAAAATCTAGACAAACATGAACAAAATATAATGAAAATCAAGAGCATAATGAAATTGTTAATAAAAAAAAGGAAAAGAAAAACCTTACTCTTAAAAAAATGGCATTAATTCAAATACGGAATGACGGTGAGAACATAAAAAAATAAAAATTCGTGAGTGTGAGCGACAATGTGTATATATGGATGGAAAAAAAAATAAGATTAGGTTTGGGCTGTTGGGCTTTGGGCTTACAAATCATATTTTTAATAAATTAATATATAAAAGTCAAATAGATAAGTTTGAAAGTAAATAAAAAACTACAGATATGCTTTTTCTTTTTTATCTTTTTCCCAATTTTCATACTATATAGAATTTTCTTTTGCCAAAGTGAGGGGGGCACTCTCCCATGCTCCCTCCGCCCCCGGGGTGGGTACCCCATTTATACCCCACCCCGTTTAAAGTTTTTTTTTCCTTAACCCGCCCCAATTATCTCTATCCCCACCCCATTTATTAAACCGGGGGGGATAAATGGGTGGGGGAAATTGTTAAAAATGCATGATTTAGTATATTTTTTTTATATTCAAAATTCAATTTTTCAATGATAATAATGCATAATAAAGCACATATAAAACAAATAAAACTTTTCATTATAATCCATATCAAAATAAACCTAGGAAAATTAAATTACAAAATAATAATAATAATAATAAAGTAGATAAACGGCGGGTGGGTGAGGTGTAAACGGGGAAAAACAAATCCCCCGCCTGTTTAATCAACGGGGGAAAAAATTTCCCCCACCCACCCCCGTTTATTATGCGGGTTTGACAAGGGCAGGGCGGGGAAGCGGAGTCGAGGTTTTAACAATCTGACATTAATATCACCATCCGCGCTATGTTGATATTAATGATGCATTTCTTGTGTTTATAGTGATTTTTAGGGTCTAGTTTAATAATCTGAGAAGATAATTCCTCAAATTAATATTTTTTGAGTCCAATTGTAACACTTTATAAATTTTGGAGTGTCAAATTATTTAAATTTAAAATTCAATTGTGAAATTATACAAGTCTTATAGTTTAGAGCTGGTTTAGGGCTAACCCCTCAAAAGTAGTAATCAGATGAAGTGGCTGGTGTACATTAGAAGCAAGAAAATAGCTGATAAGCAACTTTTTTCAATAGCATTTACAAATACCATGGTTATTGATTCCATTCACCAAATTATTCTATATTTAAATAATTGATTAAGTTTTGGTAAATGTTAAAAATGTATAACTTACAAAACCAATCAAAGTTCATGTGGTATAAATTGAAAAAAGATGCATGTATATTTTGAACAATAAATCTATTATATTTTAAAAAAATCATATATAAATTAAACTCATTACCTTAGAATCTAAACTAGGGGAAAAAATTACTCTCACCTCATTAGATGCAAGACTTGCAAAGTATTTTGTCACATCTACATTATAAATATATATAGTTTTTTTTTAGATGTTACATCATAGTAAAGAAGGGAAGATATCGAACATTAAATTTTAGAAGGTGTAACTGATACTTAACTAGTTCAATTATGTTCAGATTGATAAATTCTAAATATATTAAATCTTGATGTATAAAATATATATTAAAATGCCTTTTTTCAGAATAACTATCAATGTGACAATATTTTGTTGAATTAGGTAAGATGGTTGGTTGCTTCAATCTACAACCCATATTTAAGGGTGATACTTAAGACATAATTTCCAATATAAATGCCAAAAAAAGACAATTATTTAGTTGGATTTTTAGATAGTGGACCATTTCATTAATTAATTAAGAAAACTCTTTAAAAGGGGATTATAGTTTTGGATTTGAAATTTGAAATCCTAAAGGAGCCAGCCATTGTTAAAATCCAAAGAAAGAGAAAATCAGCAAAGTACTAAAAGAAAAGACTAAAGATAAGTTGAAAACTCATTAATGAACAAAGCTTAATTAAACTAGTTTGGTTGTCTTATTTAAGCCTTCAAGAATCAAAACATGATTATATCTTTTTTTTAATGCAAGTTTCAACTTTAAAAATATATGAAGGAAGTTCATGTGGTTATATGTCAATAAAATATATGGGACATTGGCTAGGCAATAATATTTTGATTTAAATTTCACTTAGGGAAAAAGATTAATAATAGAAACAATAGTTTGTGATTTAAATAAATTTCAAGTTTGTGTACTTGGATTCTGATAAGATCATATCACTCTTATAGCAATTTAAACATTCATACATTCATAAATACAATAAGTAAGTTATTTTCTAAATTTAATAATTTAGTGTTCATTTAGGATAGTTTTTTTTTAAAGTTTTTAAAATTTTTTCTGAAAAAAGAAAATTTTTTTTTATAACCATTAAAAATACTTTTAAAAATCTGACCCCTTAATTCTCTATATAATTATATAAATATGTATGGATAAGATAGTAAAATCACTTAGTTGTAATTAGGAGAGTCTCACCCTGACCATTGTTTTTTTTTTTTAAGAAAATTAAATTTAAATTTTGGTAACGTGAAATGAATAATCGATAGTTTTCAACATTTAATTGGGGTGGTTGTATGGTTAAATCAACATTTAATGTAGATTAATTAAAGTAATTTGACCAATGAACAAACATGCTTGCATTTTTGTTAGCATATGTAAAGTTATGGCCCCCATGTTATCGTCTTTTTATGGTTTGTTTATAGTGACTTTCGAAAATTTCAAATTTATTTCAATCTTTGATTTTTTTTTTAACACTATAAATATATTTTGAGAGATAATCGTTCTTTGGTTTTTATCAAATTAATATTTTAGAGATCTAAATGGATTGTTTGTATTTTACCGTAAACATATAAATAATCATGGATAAACATATTTTTTCAATTAATAATTTCGAGTTTGATTTAATTCAATTTAAATTGATTTAAATTATTTGAACTAAACTCAACTACGATTACTTGACTTGAGTTATCAGTTTGACATCGTTTTTGCTAAATAATAATGGGAAGGAGGATTTAGTGAGAAGATAAGTGAGATTTTATCATTCTATTAGGTACACTTTTTTAAATAGAACGGTTTTTTTTAACACTCCAATTTTTCACCATTTTAGAGGGATGGAATCTTTGTAGGGTTAGAAGGTTCCAAAAACAAAGAAAAAGACATTTAAACCCTAAAAATATGCAACTATTGACACGATTACTGCCGCCACCAATGGTTAACAGTCAGTTTTTGTGGCTTTTAGGGGGCGTTTGGAGTTTGGAAATCGGAATTGAATGTCTGAGAATTAGATGTCTGGGAATAAGTAGTATGGAATAAAATGGATGGGAATTTGATGCCTGTGTTTGGAGTGTGCTGGAATTAGATTCAAACGTCTGGGAATATGATGTCTGTGTTTGGAGTGTGCTGGAATTTGGTTTATGGGAATATGATTATTGTTTTTGTAGGAAGGAATATGATTTGTTTTTTTATTTAATTATTATATAAAATTTAATTAAAAAATTGAAAAAATTAATTAATAATATTAAATTTAATTAAATTAAAATTATCAACTATATTTATTTATAAGTTTGAATTTTTTAATTTCCTTTTAAATATTATTTCATAAAATAAAATAAAATAAAATTGATGAAACATATAGGAATCAATTTCTTAAAATCATGTATTATTATATAAATTAGTTAATATTAATTGACGGTAAAAAATAAATGATTGTTGTCATTAAATATTTAGGGTTTAATAATAAAACAAATTTATTAATTTAAAAAAAAAGTGAAAAGGTGTTATTTAAAAAAAAGGGTAAAATACAAATAAAACCCTTGTGGTTTTTTTCAAATGCATGAACACCACCCGTGATTTGAAAATGGCAAATCACACCCTTGTGGTTTCAAATTTTTTCAATCAGACCCCTTCCTTCAATGTCATTAATTTTATTTTAATCATAACTTTTTCGTTTGAACTCTGATTTGGATGATTTAAGATGTTTTGGAATCTTCATTTTGGTCTCTACGCTATGGTCACTTCAAAAATTTCTAAATCATCAATATCCAAAAGAGTTAACGGTGTCAATCATACCTAGTATTTTGATGTTAATAAACTCTTTTATTTATTAATCATTTCAAAGTTTTGAAGTGACTATTATGTAAATCATGAAATTAGGATTTCAAAACATCTTGAATCACCCAAATCGGAGTTCAAACGAAGAAGTTATGGCTAAAAGAAAATTATTGACATTGAAGGGAATGAGTTTGATTGAAAAAATTTGGAACCACATGGGTGTGATTTACCATTTTTAAACCACAAGGGGTGTTACTAGGTATTTTAAAACTTTCATTCATTATTATGATTAGAAACATAAATAAAAATAATAAGATTGATCATCAAGAATACAAAGAAAAAATAATGAAAAAAATCATTAATAGATCTAAATTTTTATTTAGAAAAAAAAAAATTGAAATATTTTTTTTCCAGTGACGATTTTTCCTCAAATGGTATGGAGTTGATAAAAAAATTAATAGATCTAATTAAAATAGAAAAAATAATAATTTTTTTAAACAAATTTACCAGAAATTAAATACTACTTCAATCTAATTAAAAACTAGATAGTAAAAAAAAATTAGTTGACAGAATATAGCAAATTCATTTAGTTGCCTGGCTGTACGAGAAGGGGAAAAAATTATTATATATTTCCTTCATTATTATATGGCCTTCAAAAAAACAATTGCAAAAAAGGACATTGATGGGAATAAACTGTCTAATACCTAAGTAAATTTAATTGAACCAAATGTGGGAAGCCCATTCCCATGGTCAATGACTGTACTCCAAACACCCCCTTAAAGTTAGCTAAACGACACGTAGAAAAATTGAAATTAGGCGATTCTTCATCGATGTGCCGGTTATGATTTTCAAAGGTGGCTCTGAATTTTTAAATCCCATTCCATGTGGATTTTCAAAATTGGAAAAAAGTAAGCTATTTTTTTTATTTAATATAATATATCCCTTTTTTTTTGAATGGATAAAAAAATATAATTTTAATTAAACTTTGAAGTTTTAAAGAGTAGATTTGAGATATATTTCTATTTATATGTCAATTTTTTTCAAACTAAATATCGTATTTATTTGTAATAAATTATTAAAATAAAGAAATAAATTATCAAAACTATATAGATTATCAAAATTAATTTAACAACCCACTTATAATAAAATAAGAGTTTTAAATTTTTAAAAAATTATTTAAATGATAATTATTTATCCTAAAACAAAAGTTAAAATAATAAATATCAAGAAGTTGTATATTTATTTTCAACAATTTATAAAAATAGAAGCAATATATTTTGTTTTTATAAAAAATCGAAAGTTATGATACATAGAGAATTACTTATTATTTTGGTAAATAATTTATTTTTCTATGTACTAATTAATATTTAGGTTCTTTAAAAAAATAATATTTAGCATAATGCTTAATAACTTTAAATTTAGAGAAATTTCAAGGGATGACAATTTTTATATGAGTAATTTTAAAAATAGAAAATGTTTTGAAATATTATTAAAATAATTATTCTAAGACTGAGATTCTTATCATAATATAAATTCTTTAAAAATACCATGTTTGAAAAACCCTAAATTTAATATGATGAAAATAATTCAAGATAAGAATTTTATTATCATAATATAAATTGATACACTAAATAGAAAGAAACACAAAAGAACAAATATTGTATGAAAATGCATATAGAAAATTAAAAAATAAATCACTTTTTAAAAGAATAAAAAAGAACATCCAAAACAAGCCGATATTTGAAAATGTTATAAGTTTTTTTTACAAAACTAGAAAACATCTTTCATTTATTATTATTATTATTTTTTATTCAATAAAGTTCATCCTCAAAAAGAGATTCAATTTCTTCCAAGCTTTTTCCTTTCGTCTCCGGCGAAAAGAAATAAAAAAGACTATTGGCCGCATGCCATTAGCTCCGGCGAAAAAGAGAAAAAAACATTTAAAACAAGTCCCTATTTGAAAAGTTATTATTACTTCAAAATCAGAAAACATAATACGTCATCGCCATGAACCCACTCACCAACCGGTTTCAATGATAAGAAAAAGCCTCCTCAAACGAGAGATTCCATTCTTCCAAGGTCCTTCCTTCTGGAAAGAAAGAAAGACGTGCGCCGACATAACTGGCAAGGCTTAACTGCGCCCAAACGTGTTATTTTCCGCAATCGTTAAAACGGCCACCAACCCGACCCTTGGGCCCTCAACTTCACCAAACTCGACCCTTGGGCCCTCAATCTGGATGGAAATATTTCTGATGAATATACCCACGTAATGGGCTCAACCCCAATTGACAAAAAAAGAAAGGGCCATACAAACTGCCAAAACCAAAGCCCTATAGCCCACACTGGTTTGTAATCTGAATTCTTCATAAACTTTGAGCCCAGGCCCACGGTTGAGCCAATAATAAAAGCGGTAGTCGACCGAACCGGTCCAGAAAAAAAGCCGAGATGAAAACAAAAACCATTTTGGAAATTCCGATTATGATTGTTATTCCGATGAGTTGTTTGTTTTCTTCAATTCTGGCGAATCGGAAAATTTTCAGACTGTAATAAACGACAGCCTCGTTTCCTGAAGCTTGCATGAAGAAATTTACTCCAATGGCGGCGATTAGAATCCGACGAACGGCCAGAGTTGGATTCAGGAACAATTCTTTCCATACTCCTTTGTTGCTACAAGAAGAAACAGATTTGATTATTTTCCGAAATCCGAATTCAGATTCCTCTTTCAAATCTAAAATTTTCATCAGGATTTGCTTCGATTCGGTTTCTTGGCCTTTCATTGCGAGCCATCGAGGCGATTCTAGCAAGGCGAATCGCCGGAAAAGTTGCGATTACGAGCATTAATCTCCAATTCAGGGTTTCAGGAAGAGTGGTAAAAGCGTAATTTGAGATGTATCCGAGTAAAATGCCGGCTTGGTTCAATTTTTAAACCTTTATTTACCCAAACCAATTAAAAACGGTTTGGTTCGGTTTGATAGATTTTTACAGCTCCAAACCAAACCAATCCAATACATAATATACAGATATATGATATATTTAAATTTTTAAATATCAATAAAACTTAATAATATGAAGAAAAAAAAAGGAAGAATCTTTAATATTATGTGTTATAGTTGTATAATTATAACAATACTTTATAAATTTTTTTATATTTGTATTTATAATTGGTGGTTTATTGAACTTTGAGATGAATTGAAATTAATTCTACAATTTTTGGAAGTTATTTTTTGAGATTTTGTTATATTTACCATGCTGCATATTAAGTATTTATGAATACTTGAGAAAAAATAAAAAATATAAGAACCATACCGATTCAAACAAATTCTTAATGTTGAAAGGTCTGGTTATATTCATATAATCTAAAAAGAAAATTCAATAGTATCTGAAATTTTAATAAAATATAAACCAAACTAAAGCAATGTTCACTCCTAAAAAATAGAGGCAAAAGAAATGAGAGCGTGGATTTTTTTAAAGAAGCGGCTTTTGGTAAAGATAAAAAATGCCACGCTACGCACACACGCCTATTCCCAAAGTGCCCAACTTCTTTAGATTATTACTCCAAACAAACATGGACCACCACTAACTTTTTGTTCTTTACATTTTTTTTCCTATGTGACATAATTTAAATTTGTGATTTTTTTTAAAAGATTGAAACAACAATCAAAATCGTTATTAAACTGAGCTTATATTTAGATTTAGCTGGATTTTACTTAGTCTCTTAATTTTCAAAATATTAAAATTTAATCTATGACGTTTGGAAAAATAATTTTAAATGATATTTCATTAGGTTTTCATAGGTTTTAGTAAAATAAAACTTATTTGACTTTGACATAACTTAAATTACATGCTTTATTGGTTTTTCAACATAACTTAAATGACATGCTTTATTATTTTTTCCATACATCTTCATTGTACTAAAATGTTATTACATTGATTAAAAAAACTAAGTAACATTATCGCCATGTTATAATTTTTAAATGTTTAGTCCCTTTTTTTGGTTATAAATTGGATAAATTTATAATAAAAACAAATTGGAAAAAAGGAGATGGAGTAATATAGTATTAATAGTTGAGTTATGCTTAAATTGCTTAATTATCGTTCATTTATGTTAGGGGCCACGATTTTATATGCCACCATAAACTATATTTATGGAATAAATCTAATTATCAGATTTTAATCTTGAGGGAAAACATGGTACTCTTGTGTTTGGGAAAACTTGAGTTTGGGCTATTTTTTAAGTGAAGATATTTAGCCCATATCTTAAATACGGAGAATGGGTGAAGATGAAGCCCGGTCCAATCTAGTTCGGTTTTACCGGTTTTCCGTTTTTTTCTTCTTCTTTTCTCTGTGTTGGTCAAAGTTAGGCTGACCGGGGCTAATCGACTTCTTTGGGGGCAAGAACCGAATCAGTTCCAACTTATTCGGTTTTAAGTTCCTTTTGAGGGGAAAACCGAATGGTTCAGTTTGTTTTTTCGGGTTTTTTTTAACCCTAATAGAATGTGATGTATAAGTTTGAATTGTATAAAAATGAGAGTTAGATAGTTTGAGATGTGAAAAAAAATGTGAATGTAACATTGGTGTGTGAGAAATAGATGTCATTATCAAACAATAAATTATATATCCACCAAATATTAAAATGAATTTCACAACCCATAATTAGAGTCTATTCCAATGCGCCAAATAACCCCAAATTTATTTGTGAGTATATATTTCTATCTATATCTCTAATATATAAAAGTACGGATGTATTAGAAACATTTTAGCTCCATCATACCCCTTTATTAATTATGAAATTTACAAAATATGTCACTACAATAATTAATTACCACTAACAATTAATTATTATATTTTTATAATATATTATCTTATTTAATACAACGAGTTTATTTATTTTTAATAAAATAGATTTTTGTTTTTATTGAAGTTGAATATTATTTTGAACTATATTTTCAAAACTATATAGCAAATATTAATTTAAAAACAATAAAATGAATATTATTTTGAAAATATATTTAGTATATTGAATATCATCATCCCATATTTTATACTATTTCCTTTTGGCTTCTCAAACACCATATTCTAAATATATTATTTTGACAATTCTTTTATAATCAAATTTTGATTTTTTTTAAAAAAATCATGTATATTAGGAAAAAAAAAACTATTCTTCAATTGATTATGAGTTTTATATTTTATTAAAAAATAATAATAATTAAGAGTATTGTTTATTACGTGAAAATGAATTTTTTGTATATTAGTTGGTAATACAATGTTTAAAAAGTAATGGCTGGTTGATGAGAAATTAAATGACTTAATGACAAATGAAGATTATGAAAATCTAGAATATACAAAGTTTGAATATCCAATGTTTAGTCCTTTCATTTTTTAGATAGTAGTTTTGAAATTGTAAAGGTTTTGTAACACATTTTTTTAATTATCTAAGTTAATTGTGGAATTTCAAGAGTTTGAAACTCTCAATCAACTACTATTATAAAAAGAGGTATCTTCTGCCGATTTTCTACATTTTTTAAGCTCTTCCTATTCTTAGAGTTATTCTCTTTCTAAATTTTCTCTCCGTTTATGGTTAAGGTCCACTGTTGTGATCCAATTACACAAGCGACCCCATTCGCATCTCTCTAAAATTGCAGTCATGCACAACTCTGGTTCACTTTGTAGAGTAATGAATACGTATAATCTTTGTTGTTTGTATTTGTTACAATGTACTAGCAAATATTATCAGAGCACACAAGTCTCAGCTTCTACCGTCGTAAATTTATTTATTGAGTTTTACTATTCATATTATAATATCAACTAATATTATTATTTAAGTTATTACTGTTTACAAATGTTTATATAATTTCCCAATTTAATATAGTTGTTTTAATTATTAATTTCATAGTACAATGTTTCTTTTTAAAATGTAATTTATAGCATATTATTTCATTATTCCTAATGCATGTTTTGGGAATTCATGATGTTTGTTTGTAATTAGAATTTAATGTATGAGCATTTATTTAAAAAAGTTTTGTCAACATCTACTTTTACTTTTTAAAATAAGGTGTCAATATCTATTTGAGTTCACACAAAATCTTACTTTGTAAAAGGTTCTTTAAAATAGTTAAAAAAATTGTTTTTATCAAATTTGATTTTAAAAATATCATTTCATTATAGAATAAACGTGTTTAACTTACTGAATTTCATATAAGATTTATAGTTTTTCACAAATAAAATATTTGGCATATAATAAGATACTATGAAAAACATATCACGTGCAAGGCACGTGATTATAAATATAATTTGAAATATTGCATGTTTAAAAAAATCTCATTAATATTAATTTTAATAATAGTGATCTATTCATCCCACCTGTTACAATAATCATTAATTTTTAAACATTGATGATAGAATTAGATATTATTCCACAATAGTTTTTAGTCATCATGAACTCAAGTATATGTTTCTTTTACCATATTTATAATTTAAAAAAAAAAAAAATTTTATGATATTTTATCTCAATTTTGCGGAATCTACCACCATAAAAAAAATTATAAATTATATTTTGTGGTTTGCCTGACCCCTTCAGTTTAAAAATGTTTGTAAATACACATGTGGTTTGATAAATTCCAAAACGTACTCCTCTTTCAGTTTGTTTATCACAATTTCAAATACGTGCTTATTTTATGAGTGTCACGTGTTCTAATTCCATTCAAATAACTAGAATTTTTTCATAAATGAGTGTAATTTGTAGAAAATACTATTATAAACAAAGTATACAAATCTAAAATTTGCACATATCTATTAAATTTTTTTATTAATTGAATAAACAGATTACGTGACATATATAAAATAAGTATGTATCCGAAATTTCGATAAACTAATCGATAAAGTGGTGCATTTTACAATTTAGATAAACCATAGGGTACGATTAACAATTTAAGTAAACCACAATAGTGTAATTCACAGGTATGTAAAAAAAAGCAATTTTTTTGTTCATAATAAACAGGTTTCAAATTTCACATACAAAAGCCGCTAACCATGCCCAAGATTAAGGTCTCAATTTTATTTCCCTAAGCTAAATCTGCCTTTCTATAGACAATAGGTTTTGACCTTATTATGGGAGTGTACACATGACCGATTTTTTTTTCCATTTTAACTTAAAATGTTAATGAAGCCATAATTTTAGACAAAATTTACTAATTTAAGTTATAATATGTATAATTTTAGATTTATCTAATTATTTACTTATAGAACTTACTTAACTAAAAGGATGGTGTTACTGTTATTTAGAAAATTCATTAAGGAATTCTTTTTATATTAAATTATAATAATTAATTGGAACTGGGTTGAGGATAAGGGAGAAATAAAAAAACTTCATTTGCATTTTTGTGTCATTTTATTGCAGTTCTTGAATATTAATAGCTCTTTTTAAAGTAAAACCTTTGACATTAGATCAATAATTTTAAATTGGCAAAAAGAGAAAAAAAGAAAATGACAGTTTCATCCTTAAAATATATTATAACTATTTTTCAGTTTTATCCTTAAATTTAAAGCTTGTTGACTTTTTATATATATATATATATATATATATATAAATTTTCATTTGTTTCAAAATCAAGAGAGGGAAGATCGGAATCTCCCATGTTATAGAGACTTGTTCTCTAACCAATTGAATTATATTCAATGAGAATATTATTAATTAGATTTAATCCAATAAAAAGTATTTATATCTATCTATCAAATTAAAAATTTGAATTCTCTTCCCCACCTATTATATAACTTTTTATTCTAAAAAGAAGTTACTTTTCAAATTTTATTTATACGAAAAAGTCTATAACCCCAAACAAATTCCACATATATAAATACAGATGTCCAAAAGAGATTGGATTATTAAAGAGAAATGGACGCCGCTAATCATGAGACAAAGAGAGTTCTCTGATCTCTATGGGGACTCTTCAAGTGGTTGCTCCACCACTTACTCCTAGTCCCAACCATTCTAGAAGAAAATTAAAAAGATGGAGACTTAAAATAGGATTTTTTTAGGAATATTGTTTTATTTTAAATTAATGACATTAATATTGTAAAAGTAAAAGTATTTTAAAAAATATTGCAGTTTTTGATGATTGGGCACGGATTGCTGAACCGGCGGTGAAGTGGAGTGATAAATCGTCTGTACATCAGACGTTTTTGAAAATCGTCTGTACACGCGAAAGGAAGTAAATCGTCTGTTGACAGACAAAAACCAGTCCAATTTCTTCTTCCCCCATCTTCTTCTTCTCCATTTGAACCCTAATCCCTCTCGCCCCCTCCATCTCCAAGCAATATTATCACTGATTTCCGGGAAAATCTTCATCAAATAGCAAGGTTTCTCTCACCCCTCCCATCTCAAAATGTTATTATCACTGATTTCCGGCCAAATCTTCATAAAATATCCCTCTCGCCCACTCAATCTCCATTTTTTTTTTTTACCAAAATCATCAAATCGCAAGATTTACAAAACCTCTCTATTCGACGGCGATTGCTTGAATATTGAAGGTAAAACTTGAGTTCACAAGTTAGGCATTTTCTGGTCTAAAGCGTCTATCGAACAGACGCCTTTAGTCCAGGAACTAAAAACGTTGGCATAAAACGTCTGTTGAACAGACGACAGACGATTTATGTTGACTGGGCTTAAAATTGTCTGTTCAACAGACGATTAATTGTACTTTTGGAAATTATTTTTATATTTTGCAATATTCCTGAAGAAAAGCCATTAAAATAGACCTATTTCTATTTATTATTGAACATTGCCTTTTTGCTTTTAAATTTTTATGTGTGTTTTTTTAAAAAAAATATTACATCAAATTAGAGAAAGTGAGACTCGAAACTTTAATCTCGTAGGAAGAGAGCATATGTCAATTGAGTTCATATTGGCATGTGTGATCTATTTGATGCAGTTTTCAAATAGTAACTTTTTTTTAAATCTTTTAACACCATAATTTATATATATTTAAAACTAATTATTCTTTCTTTCAAAATAATAAATTTATAAATAGTTACTGAATATTTAATAATCTTATTATCTTTAAATAATCAAAAATTGTTTTTTTGAATTCCGTTCAAATAGAGATGGAAGGCTTCCTTTTAAAACACTACCTAAATATGCCTATTAAAAAAAATTGTTTTAAAGTCAAATTTTCATCGAAATCAATGGTCAATACCCATGAATAACTAGATATTTCCATTTACATTTTTTTAATATTTGAATTTTCATTTAGTAAAAGTGGGTTACTTAAATGAGAATCGTATTAGGTATAATGGAAAAAATCTATATTGTTTATGTAATTCATTTAAAACAACATTATTATTATTATTATTAGGGTAAAAATACAAATCATATATGGATTATTTCAATGAGACCTCTCACATTCAACGTCGTAAATTTTCTTTTAGCCATAACTTATTTATTTGAACTCCGATTTGGATGATTCTAAATGTTTTAGCATCCTCGTTTTGAGCTCTACGGTTTGCTATAAAACTTCAAAATTGTTAATAAATAAAAAGAGTTTATTATTATCAAAACACTAGATAGATTACACCATTAACCTTTTTCCAATAATTATAGTTTTGAGACCTCTCACATTCAACGTCATAAATTTTCTTTTAACCATAACTTTTTTATTTGAACTCCGATTTAGATGATTCAAAATATTTTAGCATCCTCGTTTTGAGCTCTACGTTATGGTCACTTCAAAACTTCAAAATTGTTAATAAATAAAAAAGTTTATTATTATCAAAACACTAGATATGATTTACACCATTAAAACTTTTGGTTACAGATAATTTATAAGTTTTGAACTAACCATAACGAAGAGCTCAGAATGAGGATTCCAAAGCTTTTTGTTTCATCTAAATTGGAGTTCAAACGAATAAGTTAGGACTAATATGACTAAAAAAAATAATGACGTTGAACGACAATCTCATTGGAATAATTTGGGTATGATTTGTTATTTTCAAACCACAAGGGGTGTTCATACATTTGACAAAAACCACACTGGTCTTATTGTATTTTACCCTATTAAAATGACAATGCTATTAAAATCATGCATACAATGGCTACTAATTTAGATAATTCTATTCGATTAATTAATTTGATATTGACGATGACATGAATTAGCTATTCAATTATTAATTATTTTATCTTCTATTTAATAAAAAGTATATTTTATATTCTATTCATCATTGATATTCTAGTTAATTTAAAGAACAGGATGATCAAATCCTAATTGCATCTCTTGTTAAAAAGTTTATACCATTAAATATTCTAAATGTCGACCAATAAATATCAATCAATCTATCTTCCAATAAATATCAATAACTATTTTATGACAATAATTTATCAAATATTATCATTTAATTAATGAAAAGAAAATATGCTTAACTTCAAAGTCAAGTTTTCTAACTTTGATTATAAACTTATTTTCCTTGCAATTCATATGTACCATTTGATCCCCTTCTTATGCTTAACCAATGTGACAGTGCCCCTCCCTCCCTTTCCTCTCTAAGTCTCAAGACCACCTTTTTATGACGTCTATAAATTTTCTTATAAAATATTAGTATTTTTTTCAATAATTAATAATTTATATAATATTTATAAATATTTTCTTGAGTATATTAATATATAACATATATCAGAGTTAATTATTATTTATTATATGAAATGATTGTTATATATCACAGTCAATTAATAATCAACTCATTCTTCTAAAAAAAATATTGTTTAAACATTTTTTTAAATATAACAAATTTAGATTTTTAAACTTACATAGAATTTTGATAGCATGAAATTTCATCTTTTATGATCCTATCTGTCTCTCTTTCCCTTTTCCGTTTAGATTTTGATATTTATTGAAAGCTATAGTCAAAGTCTATTCTATGGGATCATTATGGAGTAATTACTTCTTTTCCAATATTCCCAACAACAACAAAAAAGTGTAATTAAAATCAATTATTTTATTCAAAATATATGTAACAAAAAAAAATATTCATTTTGGCAATGAGAATTCTCTTCAAATGAATAAACAGTACCAATTTTTTTTTTAAAGTTTTAACTATCGCAATAAATTTATTTGATTAAAATGAATAGAAAATATTTTATCATAAAACCAAACAGATATATAATATGAACATTTAGATAATACTATTTACTAATAATTCAAAGTGTTCATTATGTAATATACAATGAATATGTCTTTAAAGACTTCCTTTTATCTCTAGTTAAATTGTTGGATAAAAAACATAAAATAAATAAAATACATTGAAATTATTGTTATTCATTCTTCCACCTATGGTATTGTATTAAAATTTAGATTTGACTTATTAATATCTTAACTATTATGTTATTTATTTTTTACTAATTTGAGCGCTGGATTTGTTTTAATTATTAAATTTAATAAATGGACACCAAGAACGACAATTTTTATTGGGAAACAAAAATAAAAATATTGTCAAAATTTGAAGGGGAAGAAAAGTGTCCACATCTTGTTGTTTTGATTTGGCATCCAGCTGGTTTGCCTTTTACTTAAGAGTAACGGATACCTACAGCTAAATAAAATCAATTTAATTGGCTCCAATTTTTATTCTTTTACTAAAAAATAAATTAATTATGTGAAGATGGTAACCAAATCTTTGACTTTATCTTGCTTAAACCTTTGATTTGTTTAATTAATAATAAAAAATTGTTCCCCACTTATTACTTTTTTTTAGAGGTTAAAAAATAACAAATACTTTAAAATATTTTTAAAATGATATTTTTCATATTGAAATTTCACTAATCTCAGTTTAAAAATCACAAATGTTATTTTTTTAAAATTTCAAAACTTTTATTATTATTGAAAATACAGATTCTTAAAATGTAATTTTTTTAAATAAAATCCATAAATTATGGTTATTTATACCTATGGATGTATTAAAATTTAAATTTACTTGTTAATATTTATATTAGTTATTTATTTTTACTAATTTGAGCGCTGGATTTTTTTAATTATTAAATTTTAATAAATGGACACCAAGAACGACAATTTTATTGGGAAACAAAAATAAAAATATTGTCAAAATTTGAAGGGAAGGAAAATGTGTCCACATCTTGTTGTTGATTTGGCATCAGCTGGTTTGCCTTTACTTAAGAGTAACGGATACCACAGGTTAAATAAAATCAATATAATTGCTCCAATTTTTATCCTTTTACAAAAAATTAATTAATTATGTGAAATGTACAATCTTTGACTTTAATTAACCTTTGATTTGTTTAATTAATCATCAAATGGTCCCTGATTACTTTTGTTATAGGCAAAATAGGCAAATGAGAAATCTTCTCAAAATCTTTTCATATTAAATTAAGAACATTTTAAAAATCACAAATGTTATTTTTTAAAAAAATCAAAACTTTTATAATTATTGAAAATATCGATTCTTAAAATTAAGGCATGTAGTTCCACATTTAAGAGTGTAATTTAAACATCACCCAGAAACTTTGTATGAAAAAGAATTTAAGACATTTTCAAATTCTTTACCCTTCAAAATTATTCAATCATTGTATGGTCAAATGTTGTACTAATTATGAATTGGTCTCTCTCTTTTATTTATTTATTTGCCAAATTACTTTGTAAATAACATAAATCTTATTTAATCATGCTCTGATTAAATCTTATATATACTTCCATTTCGGTTGGCTTCTACTTTGAATTCTCTCTCTAAAGCGGCTAAAGACTACAAATTTGAATTATAATTATGTTTAGGGCCTGAGCCAAAAAATTTGTTACGACGGCAAAATACTCAATAAATTTTTTATTTTTCATTTTTAAATAAAGGAGTAAAGTAATAAAAATTTGAGAAAACATATTATTAAAAAAAAATTACATTTAAAATTTTCATTTAAAAAAAATACTCTGTCTCCCCTTTTATTTTTCAATTTTAAATAAAGGACTAAAGTAATAAAAATTTATATCAGCCTTCTGTTCCTTCCATCTTTGGATCTGTTTGTTTAGTGGGACAAAACTGATTATCCAATGAATCTTGTTTGGTAATTGGTTGGAGGGAAGTTAGGGAATTGAAAGGTGTGATTTTTATGAATTTAATTCCCCAAACACAGCCTTGTGGGGCTCCCCTTCTCTTCTCCTGAGAAAAACATAAATTGGTAGCTGTTTGTTTTTGAAATTGACTCTGTTTTATGGGAAAGGAAAGCCAGAATGGGGAATTTTTTTTTTTTTTTTTCATTGGTATGCCAAAACAAACTTGAAGTTTCCATGCATTTTATTCCATTTAATTGGATATTATTTATTTCAAAGCATTGGAAATGATAATTTTAAAAAAGTATTTATTTTTAGTTTATCTCTAAAAATTAAACTATTGTAAGAGTGATGATTGTTTTGTTTGAAATGAAATTCTATCAATATTATAGTGTAAAACTACTTTTACTCTCGAGTTATGATGAAAGATGTATTTTATATAAAGGTTATATATTAGCATGTTGATAATGCTTGTATTTAAAACCGTGAGAAAATAATAATAATTTATTTATTTTGATGTCAACACGAGCATAATTTAAGTTGTTAAGCATCTACTCCCATCTCATAAGGTTGAAGGTTCGAGTCTCCACTCTCCTAATTTGATGTAATATCTCAAAAAAAATATATTTATTTTGAGATATTACATCAAATTGAGAGAGAATTAGACTCAAACTTTTGAATTCAAAGAAATGGAGCAGGTGTCTAAGAGTTGAGTTATGCTCGTGTTGA
Source organism: Gynostemma pentaphyllum (assembly GCA_028015215.1). Lineage (NCBI taxonomy): Eukaryota > Viridiplantae > Streptophyta > Magnoliopsida > Cucurbitales > Cucurbitaceae > Gynostemma > Gynostemma pentaphyllum. Next base: position 40,325,956 of record CM051348.1, on the reverse strand, counting down.
CACTCATTTATTTATTTTGGTTTTGGAAATTTCTATAAAAAAAAAACTTATGGAGAATGAAATTATTGAATGAAAATGATAAATAAAGAACATGATTGAGAAATGTTTTTATTATGATTTCAGGCAAAATCTCGTGATTTTATCCGTAATTAAGGGTGACAAAAGTATTTATTATTTATATCAAAATTGGAAACCATATGGTTGGACAGGACAAATATAGGAAAATATGCAATGAAATAGGATATAGGTAACAAGATTTCAACTGCTCTATTTTTTTTTTTTTTGAAACCCATATTAGAAAAGAATTTCTATTTGGTTTTATCTTACATTAAAAAAAAAAACTTAATATTTGATATCTCTAAATTAGGTTTAAGCCTATATGATCTTTTACATGTGCTTTTTGGTCCATTAGAAAATAATTTTATTTTATTTTTATAAATATAGTAATATTCCTTTTTCCCTCCAAATAAAAATATTTAACCTGAATAGTCTATTGATGACGGCTCAATCAAATTTAATTTGATTTTATGTAATTAGGGGTGGAACTTTTTGATTTTCTTATCGAACAAAAAATCAATCAAGGGAGGAATCGAACTGAATTAACCTAAATTGAATCGATTCAGGTGATTAGTCATTTCTTGATTTTAGAACAATCATGGGTTGGTTTCTTATTCACGCGACCTCTCTCTCTTTTTTTTTCCTGATTTTTCATAGGTTAGGGTAGATTTTGATTATTTTTTGGTTGGTTCGATAATACACCAGACCCTATTAAAAAAAATTATCTTAAATGAACCATTGGTTTGGTTCTTTATCAATTTTTCACGCGCCAAATCAACACCCAAGCAACCTTGTAGGTTTTGTATTTCACCACGATCGAAACCGAACCGAGTGATATATCAAACCGATTGATTTCTTCCACCCCTATAAATAATCATCTTGAGTTCGAGTGTCTACTTTTAATTATATATTTATAAAGAAAATTAAATTTTGCTTTAGAAAGGTCTTAATTAAGGTATTAATCATAACAATTGGATTTTACTAATGAATAATCGATGTGTAATAATATGTAAGAATTTCTCATATTATAGAGATGAAAAAGGATCACATGGTTGACAGCTTTATCAAAAATATGATCTGACAAAGATCATATGACTCAGAAAACGTGGACCCCACGTGAGTGTATGATAAGGCTGGTAGGGGACTTCCCACCAAATCACCACCCAACTAGTCCAACTCCAACATAAATCTGTGAGCTTAAGCAAAAAAAAAATTAAATTTAAAAAAAAAAATCCAAAAAATAGCCGTCCAAATATTAAAATGAAGAATATGTCAATAAATATATAAAATGAAAGGGAAAATATTAAATGAAAAAAAGGGTTCTTTTTAAGTAAAGGTGTTTTTCGATTTTTTTTTCTTTCTTCTAAGCTACTGTCAATTCATTTTGTCTTATTGTTTTCTCCCTTCTATTTTATTTTAAAAAGGAAAGCAAGAGTTGTCAAAAAAAAAAAAAAAGGAAAGCAAGAAAAGTTTAACGAGAGTCAAAAGAATACTTAGCATAAACAAACATATTACTAAATAGAAAAAGCCAGGTTGTAATAAAATAGTTTTAGGATTTAAACTAATTCTCACTCAATCTCATTCTTTATGTAACTTGTTGCGAAGATTTGGTTGAATGGACTAATTTGATTCATTTAATATTTTCTCGAATCGAATGTACACATGAACTTGAAAGGATTAAGGAAGGAAGATTTGGAGGCAAGAAAATACATGTACGAAAAAGAAATACATCAATGTGGTGCAGATCTAACACACTTCTGATGTCTAAATCAGACCAACAGTTGGGTGTGGGGTGAGCAATTTCTGGAGACTTGTCTTAAACTCAAGTGAGAGTGGATCTCGATAGTCAAGTTTAACTCTTCATCAAGAAGAATTTGGAGCTCCTCACCTAGGTATTACTAAACACAGTGTGATAATCTCGTATAAATATTGTAAGTCGTAATCGATTAGTAATAGCACAATTCTAAATTGTTTGGATGCTATAAAGAAAACATAATTAAATATTGAAACTCAATATTAAATTTTAGAAGGATTAAAAAAATTAGAAAATAAGATAACGAGTGAAAAAAATGAGAGAATATCGCGGGCCAGGCGTGTAGACCCCACCTCGCAGGCCCCCGTTGTCCTAGCTGGACTCCTCACCTACGACAATTCTTTCTCTTCCATGTTACTCTCTCTCTCTCTCTCTCTCAATTTTTAAAAAATTAGTATTAATAAATTCAATTAAATAATATTAAAAATCCCTTCAAAATACGAAAAAGTAATTTAAAAAATAAAAAGAATTCATTTTTTGCTTTGTCTGAAAAAAATTAAAAACTGGTTCAACATTCTCCACTCTCTTTTTCTCTCTCTCTCTTAACTCAAAGACCATTATTCTCTTTTTTATCTAGAGAGAGAAAGTTGAGAGAATTCAATTCTTATTTATCATCAAATCTTTAATCTTTTTGTTTTTTTAATTTCCCAGAATCCATTTCCCATTACCCATTTTTCAGTTTCTTGTTTTTTTTTCCTTTGATTTTGATTTTGATTACTGATTTATTCTTTTTAATGTCAACCCCAACTCCGGCGCCGGCTTCCCCGCCGCCGGCAAATAATACCTCTCCACCGCCGGTAACCCCGAGTGCCCCACCTCCTGCAACTCCGTCGCCACCTCCGCCGTCGACTGCACCGCCACCAGCTACTCAGTCTCCACCACCGCCTTCTACCGCTCCGCCACCGACGACTCCGGTTACTCCACCACCGCCGGTAACTCCCGAGCCTACACCACCCACTACATCCCCGTCGCCGCCAAATTCCCGGCCACCGCCGTCGAATTCTCCACCTCCTCCTCCTCCCACTCCGTCTACTACTACCCCTCCGTCTCCTCCAGTGCCACGGAGTCCACCCGCTCCGCCTTCTCGTACGCCTTCGACTCCGTCGAGGAGTCCTCCGCCCCCGACAACGACATCATTGTCGCCGCCGCCGTCGTCTTCTTCAATTTCGACAGGGCTTGTGGTTGGAATTGCCATTGGTGGGGTGGTAATTTTGTTGTTGCTAAGTATATTATGTTTGTGTTGTACTAAGAAAAGAAGGAGAAGACGTGATGAAGAGGATTACTATATGCCTCCTCCTCCTCCTCCAACTGGATCTAAAGGTGAGGAATTATACAATTTTGAAGATGGGATTTTGATTTGGTTAAATTTGATTGAAAATCATTGAATTGTGCTTTTATTCTGCAGTTTTTTGGGGTTAAAATATCGATCTTTTAGTCGTTTTCGTCTATATAAAAGTTAGGAACTTTGAATTGCCCTTTTGAGTGATCCAATTTTAAGATGCTACATTGGTTTGTTTCATCAAATCAAGTTGCTTTCATTGTTCTTTAATCCTATTCCTATCTGCGTTTTTCGGGTTAATGAGCAAAATTGCTTGTGTTAGTTCTTATATGCCATAACCCTTTATGAGTTCCTTTGTGATGTGGGAAGACATTGACACCATTGTTTGTGTTGTTTTGTTAATGACAGTTGATCCTTATGGTGGTCAACCTCAACAATGGCAGCACAATGCTCCTCCACCGCAGCCTCCGGTTATCGGTACAATGCCTAAGCCATCTCCTCCACCAGCAGTTGCATCGCGGCCCTCGTCCCTGCCACCTCCTCTTTATATGAGCAGTAGTGAAGGCTCTGGTTCTATGTATTCCGGGTCTGAAAATCCGCTCACTCCACCACCACCACCACCACCAAATATGGCTTTTGGTTTTTCAAAGAGTTCTTTTACTTACGAGGAATTAGCAATGGCAACAGATGGCTTCTCGGACGCAAATCTCCTTGGACAAGGTGGATTTGGTTATGTGCACAGAGGGGTTCTTCCTAATGGAAAGGAAGTGGCAGTCAAGCAGTTAAAAGCTGGAAGCGGGCAGGGTGAACGGGAATTTCAGGCGGAAGTCGAGATTATTAGCCGAGTACATCATAAACATCTTGTTTCATTAGTTGGCTATTGCATTACTGGTTCCCAAAGATTGCTTGTTTATGAATTTGTACCAAACAATACTCTGGAGTTCCATTTACATGGTAAAGCCACAGCTCCAATTTTGCTCCTCTTGTAATATCAAATATGCCTTCTTTGTGTTGATTATTAAGATCTTATAACCTTTTCCATTGCAGGGAAAGAACGACCTACCATGGATTGGGCCACGAGACTTCGAATTGCTTTAGGATCTGCAAAAGGACTTGCATATCTTCATGAGGATTGTAAGTCTTTCACGTTACTTCTGTTGTGTAAATTGATAAAACTAACTATAATGAACATTTTATTCAAGCAATATGTTTTCTACTTTTTTATATAACTAGGCCATCCGAAAATCATTCACCGCGATATCAAAGCAGCAAACATACTCTTGGATTTTAAATTCGAGGCTAAGGTATTGAAGTATAATTTATTCTTTAGGCTATAATTTTATTTTTATGGTTGTGACTGGAAGCTGAATTTAGTGCTGTTAACTCCAACAATCTGTTAACATATCTAATATCTTCTGTCAGGTTGCTGATTTTGGACTTGCCAAGTTTTTTACTTCTGATGTCAACACCCATGTATCGACCCGGGTGATGGGTACTTTCGGGTATGAGCTTTTTCGCTCCGGTTATTTTCAATTAAAGACCATGGAAGGTCACTTTTTTTACATATTAATGTGTTCTGAGGATTGAATAGTTTTCCTACCGTCTCCTGGATGTATTTAGCTGCATTAGCTGAGTTTTCACCATGAATATCCTGCTTTCCATGAACACCATCAGGCTTAAATTTTATACTCCATCACGGGAGCAGCTTTTTACTATGACTATGCTTATGTTTAGATTCAGTTTATTCTTCTTGATTCCTAAAAGATCTATTTAAATTTCAGCTGTACTTGATTTCAATCGTTTGCTGTATTACCATTTTCAAATCTTAGGCTATGAATCTCATCGAACACGAGTTTTAAGTGTACAATTGATAGCAAAATAACCCCTTTCTTTTAGATCTCTGCGGGTTTAATATTTGGATGAGATTACAATGTAGTCGGCTTTTTTTTTTTTTGCTGATCTTATCCCCTCAACGTTCAGGTATCTCGCACCAGAGTATGCTTCAAGCGGTAAACTCACTGAGAAATCAGATGTTTTCTCCTTTGGGGTTATGCTTTTGGAGTTCATTACTGGTCGTAGACCAGTCGATATAAGTAATACCTTCATGGAGGACAGTTTAGTAGACTGGGTAAGTTCTTGCATTGTGCAATGACTTGTAAAACATGTTTTAGAAGATATACTGAAGATTTGTTTTTGGTGAAATTGTGAACATTGGATGGAAGTATTGAATCTGTTTTCACATTACAGGCTAGGCCTTTACTGAATCGAGCTTTAGACGACGGAAACTTTGATACATTGGTTGATCCAAGGATGCAAAATAACTATAACCACAGCGAGATGGCTCGCATGGTAGCCTGCGCTGCTGCTTGCGTTCGCCATTCTGCACGGCGCCGACCCCGAATGAGCCAGGTAAATTAATTTCTTAACCAAGAAAACCTTCCAATCATATACGCTCAAGAAAACCTTATATTGAATTAGAACAACTGGAAACTGAGCAGGTAGTGCGAGCACTCGAAGGGGACGCATCACTATCGGATCTAAACGAAGGAATTAGACCAGGGCATAGCACAGTGTACAGTTCTCACGAGAGTTCAGATTACGACACGAACCAGTACAACGAGGACTTGAGAAAGTTCAGGAAGATGGCATTGGCAAGCACAGATCAGTATGGTGCAAGTAGTGAATATAGTGGACCAACAAGTGAGTATGGATTATATCCATCAGGTTCAAGCAGTGAAGGCCACAACCAAAACACAAGAGAAATGGAAATGAGAGCAATGAAGAAAGACAGTCAAGGTTTTAGTGGAGGCTCTTGATAATAATTATTTGCCTTTTTTTTCTGTATAAAAAAAAAAGAAGGAAAAACACAGCCTGTTATTTTGACTTTTTTGATTGTTACAAAAATAGCATGATTGAGTTAACCCCCATATATATATATATATTTTTTCTCCTTTTTTCCTTCTGTTTTCACATTGTATTTATTATTGTTTGATTATACCACAAGTTATATGGCAATTTGTTTTATTTTTTAAAACTTTTTCCTTGTCTTTACCATTCCCAACCTGTCAATTTTTATTTTAATACAAAATGCTATTTGGTTGATTTTAAACTTTAATGATAGTGTGTTAGATCAAGCAAAAGGCAATTGCATCTATCTTTTTTTTTTTCTTTTGTGTAATTTTCAAGGTATCTCATATCAATGTTTTATTTAATCTTGTCCATTTAATTATTATAACAGTATATAAGCTAGATTATATTTCCATCATAAATTTTACTCATTAGGTTAATTTAGTTCCTCAATTTTATTTTATTTTAAAAAATCTCACTGTAAAATTGTTTTTAATAAGTTAAGAAATGAGTAACAAAGATAGACATCCAAATTTTTTTTAAAAATAAATAAAAATAAATTTTAAAGAATCAAAATTAATATATTTTACTAATCGTTGGCATTATTGATAATATTTAACTAAATTACAAGAATTGAAATGAAAATGTTAAATGTAGATGGATGAAATTGACACGATAAAATGCGTGAATGAAATAGGTAATTTAACCTAGTATTTTCAATCTATACAATTAAAAAGTTAACTTCCCATAAGAGTAAAGATAAAATGTGGTTTTTTTTTTTTAAAGATCAAATGTGACTGTCATTAAAGTCGTGAAAAGTGAGTGCTTTGAAGTAAAGAAATCAAAATCAAAATGCACACTAGAAAAAAGGTACACTGATTGTTGGACAGAAATCAAAATTCGTTTATCCTATAAATATGGTTTTATTTTACATCAATCAATTTCAGACAAACTTTTGACGTTTGTTTCCAACCATTGTCTTTCCTTTTTTCTTTAAAAAAAAAAATAATCAAGGGCATAAATTTTCTAGACCCATACTCATGTTTGGATAGTCACAAGAAAAATACATGGACAAATTATATTATTTAATTGATTAATCAATATTACTTGGTTACTTTTTAAATGCTTGTACGAATACTTTGTCAATATGTATATTGTATAATAAAGACACCTCGAGGCTACGCCGAGGCCGCAGAGGTGTAAGAAAAACGCCTTAGATCTCGCCTTTAAGGTTCTGAAGAGGCTACGCCTCACCACTTGAGGCGCGCCTTGGTACTTTACGCCCGAGGCTTAAGAGGCTACGCCTCACCGATAGGAAGCTTTAAGGGGAGCCAAACCCCAAAGCTTTTTACACCTACAAGTTGCCGGGCAAACGCTATATTTCTGTATTTTTATAAAATATTTGTAAACAGTACAAAATTTAATTCATTTCCTTTCTCTCTTTTTCCCTGTTTATAAATACATAAAAGTTTAACAATTTATTTTTCCTATTTTCCTCTATATTTTCTTAAATATTCTCTCTATTTTATTAACTTTTAATTGTATATTTTGATTGTGATATATAGTACAGATTATACAAAGTGTATATTCCTCTATCATGTTATTAATGTATGGTATTTTTTAGAAGAGTTGTTAATGTGGGGTATTAAATATTTAGTTTTTTTTTTTCTTTTCTTAATAAAATGAGGCTTACGCCTCACACCGCCTCGAGGCTTACGCCTCGCCTCTCCATACCAAAACGCCTCAAGGCCGCCTTAAGACTTTTAAAACATTGAATAAAGATTGACCAATTTTCGTCATCTAAAACAAACCTCCAATTAGCCGTTATTATGACATCAAATAAAAATACTGTTAGGAGTGTTGGGCTCACGGGTTTGGTCAAAGGGCTTGAACTACACACACCTAACACACATTTGTCTCCTAATTTTAGGATTCCAGATGATAGGTTATTTAAACTCATCATTCTTGACAAACTCATTCATATTCACAATTCAAACACATTTTACGCTAACTCTTCTACACAATCCAAACACATACTTGACAAACTTAGGTTCAACAACCCCATACTTAACAAACCCAGCTAAACTCGTGAGCCAAACACCAAAAGTTTAAGAGAACTTCTTACATTCATATGAACAAAAAGGAAGAAAAGAAATAACTCAAACGAAAAATGTACATCAATAGTCTCATTTACCCTCGAGAAGTTATGGGGAAAGGGAAAAAAAAAGTTGAGAATCCCCTGATAAATTCTTTGGGCTATATTTCAGTATAGAGAGAATGAAGATTGATTGAAACACATATAACTTGCAAGTGGCTTAGAATAGCTTCAGTCTATGAAGGAACAAGTAGCTTTGAGTCCAGTGAGATGAATAAAAGAAGGGTAATATCATAATCTACCCTGTCCACCACTTTCTTTAAATGGATTAAAAGAAGCAAACCACTGCTTCCAAGGAGCATCATTTTGTTGCTCAATCCATGACAAAAAGGCACTGTCCAACAAGCAGAATAAGTTAACATAAAGGAGCTGGTACCTCACTGGCACATATCTGAAGTTTGCAACCTGAATTGCAGGCCACACGGCACCTGATAAAGCCAAGGCCGGAAGAACGTCCCGCTTCAAATCTTCCTTCACTTCAGAAACATCTTTGCCCTTGGCAAATCCCATGTAGCTGAAGAACACTAACAAGTCAATTGGACCAAAGATTAGGCCATCTATTGCTAGTTTTGCTGCAACAAACCTAGCTGATTTTGGTTGCAGCTGAAGCTTTATCCTTATGAATTTGTCCAAGCCTTCATACCTGCCATTGGATTCTATTTCTTCAGAATTTATGTTTACAAATACACAAGTTCAAAATAAGCATAGAATTTCAATTAAACAAATTGAAAAGAAATTACATTACCACCAAACGTATTTAAGCAGTTCTTTTAGGATTCAAATGTGAAGAAACTTATATATGTTATCCACTAAAAAACGGAGTCACTAATCTTTTATGGCCAATGGATCTAGGCATCAGAGAACACTAGTATACTGTTAGGGAAGGGGAAAGGGCATATTAGTAAATAATTGGGGTAGGTAGTTAGGGGTATTTGGTTATAAATAGAGAATGTGAGGATGTGAGGGGATCCATATTTTGGGTATTGTAGTCTTTAGGCTATTGAAGGGGAGAGTTCTAAGCCTCTCGAACGCTGAGTAGTTTCGTAATTGTTCTATTTTCGTATTAATATAATTTGGTTTCTATCATATACATTATTGTTCAGTTCAACAGTCTGCAGTATAGTATACTTGGTAGATCCTAAACTTCTTTCTCCATCTTTCCCTTCATAGGGGGATAACTAGAATTTGCAATCTAATACGCCGGATATAAACTAACATACAAAGCCAACAAGTTATGTGGTTCACCAGTTCTGCAGTAGTACATTTAGAAGAACTGTACACTATACTAAAGTAAACAAAAGGTCATAAAAAAATTTGTTTGACCCTCCATTTGCTTTTAAGCTAAGAATCCAAGGTAATTTATTCCCTTAAAAAAATTTGTCTATCACTTCATGTTGTTAATTGATTTAAGGTGTCAACATTGTTTCTTTTCAAGCTTATTCTCGTACAGTGATCAATCATAATGAAAATCAGAAGGAAATAATTTCTATCAGCAAGCTTAGTTCACATCTTTTTGTGAGCTTGACCACATCCATGTAGACGATACCAAGTTATCAGAATGAAAGGCAACATCCAAAGCAGAATATATGATTGCCTTCCTTGAGGCAATATAGAATAGTGGGTGACATAAATAATAAAGATATGTATCTTTGACTAAACATCTCTTGTGTTCTAGATATTCAAATTTTGACATATCCATCTATATAATTTCAAGATAAAACGCACCCAGACCAAGTAATAATAGTTTGTTCCTATAAGCATTAAATCAAGCAACTCTATCATTGTTCTCAGGAAAAAATTTCAACTTAGATTATAAATATTATAAATACTGCTGGCACATCCTATTGGGTTACAAAGTTTGAAAATATGGAAAATAGTTAAAAAGAGAAGAGACAAAGGAAACAAACCACATGTGGCCGACGGGTCCAACAAAGCCAAATCCGAACATACTTGTGATACCTACACGTTTCCAGTTGATTTTGAATTCTTCTTCAGCATTTGGCTACAAAAATAATTGAGTGTGGAAACCAGTTCAAGTATAACATTATCATATAAACCTAAGTTGAAGAAACAATTTCAGGTTAACAAATGGAGGAAGATTGCCATGTTGCAACAACTTAAAAAAAAAAGACACTCAGGTTAAATAGAAGAGCATAAGCAAAATATTAAAACAGAACCAAATATAGATATTTTTTCGGATCTATCAAGAGACTCATTGATAACCGAATAAGATGATATTGGATTGCCTCGCAAAGAGTACTGTTTAAGATTTCGGGAGTAAATTGACAATGAAGCCAAACTTTAACTTAGGAAGGTTACAATTAAGATGATGTTGTTTGATCAATTCTAGAAAACTAAAGCTCACCATATAACCATAAGCAGGAGAACCTTATATTTTTTTTCTTTCCAAATATTACATTAAATTGGGAGAGGGGATATTAGATTTAAATGTATTAGGCTTTTAAAAGAGTTGTAAATGAGTTGGTTAGTAGTTGGTTTTGTATTAGTTAGTTTGTTGTAAAGTTGTTAGAGCTTCAGCTGGTTCAAGTAGTCTGTATAAATACATTTAGCTTTATTAATTAAAGACAACAATGTATTCTTTGAATTCCATTCTGATTTTTGCCTCGTAAAAGATCAGGTTACCAAGGAGGTTCTAATGCACGGGACTCTTAAGAGAGGACTCTATGCATTTCACCCTTCCTCTGTTCCAGTTAAGAAGTCTTTGCAGCAAGGTAGTGTAAGGTGTCAGTCTATTAATAAGGAAGCACATGTATTACATTCCACTAATCTTTCAAATTCTAGTTTACCTTCAAATGCTGTGTTTAGTCTTTGGCACTGTCATTTAGGTCATTCATCTGCTAGAACAACTAAATTTGTTCTTGATTCATGTAATCTGTCTGTTTCAAATAAAAATGCAACTGATTTTTGTTCTGCTTGCTGTTTGGGTAAAGCTCACAAACTCCCTTTTCCTATTTCTTCTACTGTTTATAATGAACCTTTACAGCTAGTCTATTCTGATGTGTGGGGTCCCTCTCCCATGCTATCTGTTGGGAATTATAGATACTGCAACAAAAATCAGAATCCTTCTCTTGTTTCTTGCAGTTTAAAAAGCTAGTTGAACTTCAATTTCTGATTGGGGTGGGGAATATAGGGTGTTTACCAATTATTGTCAAGAAAATGGTATAGTTCAGAGTTCACAGGAACTCTTGTCCTCACACTCATGAACAAAATGGTCTTGGTGAGAGAAAGCATAGACACATAATTGAAATGGCCCTCACCCTTTTAGCTAATGCTTCTATGCCTTTATCTTATTGGGATGAGGCTGTTCTTACTAGTGTTTTTCTTATTAATAGACTGCCCTCACAAGTACTTGCTGATAAGACTCTTTTAGAGCTTCTTTTCAAAATTAAACCTGATTATCATTATCTTAAGATCTTTGGCTGTTCTTGCTACCCTCACCTGAGACCTTACAATTAGGGGTGCAAGACGGAACCGAAAAACCGAACCGAGCCAATTACCAAACCGAACCCGTAAAAAACCGAACCGACGGTTTCAGTTTGTACATCAAAACCAAAATCCTTATCGGTTCGGTTTACTCTAGAAAAACCAAGTGAAAACCGAACCGAACCGATAAGCTTATATAATTTTTTTTTAAAAAAAGAAAGAAACATAATTACAACAGAGACCTCACGCCCTTCTCCTCAATCCTCAAGTCTCAGCAGCCTCTTTCTTAATTATTATATTTTATATAAAATAAATAAAAATATCATATTTCAATTCTCAAGACTCTCAACCCAAGTTTGCCTCTTCATTTTCTCCAACCTACAGCCTGGCGCTCTTCAATTTTTTGCCTCTTCATTTCTGATTTCATCTCTTCAGTCTTTATTTCCATTTTGTTTCCTCCATTCCAAGGCTTCAGTCTTCACAACCTAGCTCTTCCTTTCAGTCTTCACTTCGTTTCCGTCATAGCCTAGATCTGAATCTGTAAGCTGCTTTTATACGAATTTCTTTGAACGAATCTCATTCTCCCATCTTCTAAAATGAAAAAAAAGGAAACGGAAAACGAATCTTCCGATTCAATCAATGAATCGAACGATTCATCCTATTTGCGATTCAAATCCACGATGTGAATCGAAACCCTACCGTCGAATCGTACGTTATTTATAACCTTGCTTTGTTTTATGGAAATTTCATCAATTTTTGTTAATTTACTTCCCCAGACCCGACCCGAAATCGCCCAAAACAACAGCCCCCACCTGACCCTGCCAAACCCGAAACCAATTGTCTATCGGTTCGGTCGCTATTGGTTTGTGCTATTGTCGGTTCGGGGTCGGTTTCCTCTTATTTCTTCCCTTGTTATCAGTTCGGTTTCGGGTATGGCCCAAAACCGACATCACCCCTACTTACAATAAACACAAGTTTGATTTCAAATCCAAACAATGCTTATTTCTAGGTTATAGCACTCATCACAAGGGTTATAGGTGTTTGGATTCTTCTGGAAGACTCTTTATTTCTAGGGATGTTCTCTTTGATGAACATTCTTTTCCATTTTCTAAAATGTTTCCAAGCACTGATTCTTCTCTAGCTTCATCTTTTACTTCACAGACTTTAGCTACTCCTCCCTTAATTCCTTAATCCTCTTCCTCTAATTCTTCAAATGTTATAGATTCTTCTCCTTGCAATGAATTACAAGTTAATCATTCGCCATCAATCTTATCTGATCCTGGTACTTCATGTTCTGCTCCAGCACCATTAGTGCAGTCTGGTTCCATAGCACAGTTTGATTCTGCAGAATCTAGTTCTCCACAACTTGTTCACAATAATCATGCTATGGTTACACGAGGGAAGTCTGGCATTTTTAAACCTAAGGTTTTGCTTACTTCAAAAGAACCATCTAATCCTAAGGAAGCTTTTTCTGATCCTCTTTGGAAAGCTGCCATGGATGATGAATATGCAGCATTACTAAAGAATGGAACATGGACCTTGGTTCCTTATCCTCTTAATAGGAAACTTATTGGCGGTAAATGGTTGTTTAGAGTAAAAGAAAATCCTGATGGGACTGTTCAAAGGTATAAAGCTCGTCTTGTAGCTAAAGGGTATAATCAAATGGCTGGTTTTGATTTCAATGAAACATTTAGTCCTGTAGTTAAACCTACTACAATTCGGATTGTACTAACTCTAGCCTTAACACACAAGCGGTGCATTAGACAACTTGATGTGAATAATGCGTTTTTTGAATGGAAATTTGATTGAAGATGTTTACATGGAACAACCTTTGGGCTTTGTGGATAAAGTGCATCCTGACTATGTGTGTAGTTGTCAAAGGCCTTATATGGTTTAAAACAGGCTCCACGAGCATGGTTTGACAAATTAACTACTGCTCTTTGTGCTCTTGGATTCCAATCAGCTAGATCTGATCAGTCTATGTTTATTCTCTCTTCTAACAGACTGTTTGTTATAGTTCTTGTGTATGTTGATGACATAATTGTCACGGGAAATAATAATGGTTTTATCTCCTCCCTCATCCACAAACTGAATTGTTCTTTTTCACTTAAAGATCTTGGATCACTCAACTATTTCTTGGAATTCAGGCTACATTTCATCCTAATGGTCTACATTTGTCTCAAGCTAAATATGTCAGTGATCTCCTTGTTAGATTGAATATGCATCGGGTATCTTGCTGGCACTATGAATTATGGTATATGTCTAACTCCCTCATCTTCTCTTGATCTCATAGCATATTGTGATGCTGATTGGGCTTCGGATCAAGACGATATGTGATCTACTATGGGGTTTTGTGTGTATTTTGGAGGTAACCTTGTTTCATGGAGTTCAAAGAAACAAGCCGTTGTATCACGCTCTAGCACGGAAGCAGAATATAGAAGTCTTGCTGCTGTGACAACAAAGATTTCTTGGATTCAATCACTTTTGTCTGAGCTTCATTCCTCCTTGCCACGGAATCCAAGTGTATGGTGTGACAATTTAAGCACAGTGCTCCTTGCTGCCAACCCCATTCAACATGCTCGCACTAAGCATATTGAATTGGACCTTTACTTTGTTCGGGAAAAAGTGGCAAAATGACTTCTTGATGTTCGACATGTCCCATCTCAAGCCCAGCAGGCTGACATTCTAACAAAGCCTCTCTCCAACTCTCAATACATTTTACTTCGTTCCAAACTCTTGGTTAATGCTTTACCACCATGAGTTTGAGGGGGTGTATTAGATTTAAATGTATTAGGCTATAATAAAGAGTTGTAAATGAGTTGGTTAGTAGTTGGTTCTGTATTAGTTAGTTTGTTGTAAACTTGTTAGAGCTTCAGATGGTTCAAGTAGTCTGTATAAATACATTTAACTTCATTAATTAAATGTGAGAATGAATTTATTACATTTGTTAGGGGAGACACGAACCGTCGACCTAGTGGAAGGGAATACTTATGCCTAACTAGTTGAGGCAACACAACTCGGATTTCAATCTCCAGGATTTGTAAAACAGATAAAATTTTCTAATAAACTGTCATGAAAATTAAAATTAGATATCCTTCAAATAAATTTAGACATGAAAATAATAATCATAAAGAACACAGATCCTAACAATCTGAAGAATCCTTCCAAAAAGTTTTTTTGTTTAAAAAAACCCACAATTACCAGAAGGTTACAAGCTAGATACAGAATCAACATGCATATTCACAAAACAAAAAAAGTAATTCCTTTTTTCGATAGAAGCAGATTCATTAATACCCAGAAACATTAGGTCAAAAAAAAGGGAAAATCACAAAAACCCAAGAGGTGGAAGAAGAAGATAATGGGTATAAAATTGAAAGAGAGAAGAAAAGAGGAAGAAGCTCACAAGAGAAGAATGAAGACGATTTTGGGAAGCGGAATGAGTAACGTATTGAGCGGCAATGTCACCAAATCCCCATATAAAACCGGAGCTGATAACTTGGGTCTTCACTGGATGAATCGTCAGACAATTCTGATACCATTTCCATAACCGTAACATAATCTAACAAAAAAACCAGAATTTTTACAGAAAAAAAGAAGAAGAAAGGGAGTGAATGAATGAATGAAAGAAAAAGAGAGAGAGAGGTGACGAGAATTAAGAATGAGAATGAGAATGAGAGTGAGAGGGGACCTCGTGCGTTGTTTTGTTGATTCATTCCTTTCCTTCACCTCTTTCACGGCATCGAGTTTTTTTCTTTTTTCCGCAGTAAAATCTTAAATATCAAGAATATCTACATTAATTCATATTTATTCACTAATACCGATTGTATTTTTTAATATCAATTTTGCCCAACAAACACCATAAATGGCGGTGATCCCATGTTTTCCGTTTTGAACGTTTACCATCATGCCCTTGATTAATTACGTGTTGCATTTACGCTATTTCCTTAAATGTTGAAACCATAATAAATAGAGGAAATCAACGTCTTTTCATTGTTCCCTTGGACGGCGCGTGAAGTTAAAGTAGGTAAATTTGCTAATTTATAAAACATATTAAGTATTAATGCTATTATACCTATTTATTATGGTCTAATATGAAATTAATATAATCTTATCACATCCTAAGTTTTAGTGAAAAACAATTTGGATAAATTACCTTTTTCAATTTGTATGTATTTCATTTCCGAGATTTGTTAATTTAGTCCTTGAGAGTTATCAATTTATATCTGCTTCGTCCCCGAGTTTTGAAAAATAAAATATATATAGTCTTTATAGTTAGTTTTCCAAAGCAATTTGTTTTACACTAATGAATGAAAAAATTAAGAGTAAGGATTAAATTGACGTATTTCTTAATACTCGGGGATGAAGTAAACACATATTGAAAAGTCACATACCAAATAGAAACCTAGCATCAAAAGTCAGAGACCAAAAAGATAATTTACCCAAACAAATTTTCTTTAATCATCAATAACTATATTTAAGTATATTTATGAGATAACTATATATCAAAACTCGTGGTTTGTCTGGTTTGTAAATCACAACACTATATCGATTAAGCATATGACAAATATAGATTAAATACATGTTCAAAATAGGTTAAACCTAACGGATATAGTAGAGATGTGTTATTTTCAATTTTACAATTCATAATAATGTTTAAAGAAACAACAATAGAGATATGATAGGCAAATCACGCAAACCACATACTGTGCTCTACAATTTTCTCCATTTTTTTTGCACTTAATAAAAAGAATATAATATCTCAAAAAAAAAAAAAAAAAAAGAATATAAATATTTTACCACTGATCTAATCTTGATGTGGGCATATAAATATATATTTGATAGAAAATATTTACATATGATAAATAATCATTTTATTTAATAAAAAAAGGGGTGATGGTTAGTATATAATAATAATATATTAAATTGAATAATAATAATAATGGTACATTATTAATTTATCAGTTCCAATTTTAATAAATTAGTTGTCAATACTTGATTAAGTAATTTTTATCATTCTTAAAATAAGTAAAAATTAAAAAATCTTCAACATTTCTCAATAAACTCAGATTTCTATGGTATTTATTCAATATTTCTCAGATCTCATAAGCATTTTCTCAAAACCTTTAAAAACATTTGTGACATTTTATTACATTTTACCTTGATTTTGGTGTCCATTTAATTTTTCAATAATACGATTGAAATATAAATTTTTATAACATTCTTCTATTTCAAGCAAACAATACTTGACTGCTTAATGCTTACACCCAATAGAAAAGTGTCACACGGGCAAAAATTTGGCTCGTGTGACATTTTTCTAAGCATTTCTTATGAACATGTACAACTCATGATATCATTGTAAAGATTTCAATGGAATAGTGTAATGAAGGGTAGATTAATCCAATCATCCTAAAAATCCTTCAGACCACATTATAAATTAAGCTATATTTTTAAACTGATTGAAACCAAACAAGGCAACCCATTCACAAATGCTTCCAGAATCATCGACCAAGACACGACAATCTCAGTTGGTTTTGCTTTACCAAGATAACAGTTGCAGAGTGATTCCAATCCAAAGAAGCGACATTGAAATGCTGCTAATAACCTGATATCTTTACTCTCAGCTTCTTTCAAGTCTACTTCTATCCATGGCCATAATCTCCGAATTCATCGTTGAAAGTATCTGTGGCATTGACATACCCCCAGAGACGACGATTTCTGCAAACGCAAATATTAGAGTTATAATTGATTTCCAGCAAAAAAATATGATTCATTACAGGTATTTTTCAGTTTGTAAATTTTAAAATTAATTCTGAGCTGTGTCATACAGCAGCAACCACCCTGGATTAAGAAAGTAGTCACATCTCTAACCCATTTCCATATCTCGAGAACTCACTCTGACCTCATAATAACTTTAAATTATGGTCATTGAGTAAACCAAATTTTCAAGTCTTGGATATATCAGCAGAATGCATGGGAATAATATTTTGACATGCACAAGCGTAACCAGTTTCCAACTCGGCAGTTCGTGCAATTAGTGAGAAATAAAAAGAGAGAGAGAGAGAGAAACCTCACCAATTCCTTCTCGAACTGATAAATTTGGTCTAATAACATCCTTGGTGTGAACCAGGAAAATATCTCCAATATAAAGATGGTTCGTGGGAACATATACACAGCATAGCTCCTCCTCTCCAGAATAGTTCTGCATTCAAAGAAGATAGGGCTAAGGTAATTATGTAATATGCTTTGATGAGAGAAAATGCATTTTTCTAAAGTCAATGCAACAAATCTCAAGTAGCATGTTAAAGATTTTTTTTTTTAAAAAAAAAAATTAAAAAAAATGGCAATCTTGTTTGCTTTCAGTTGTACCTGGAGGACCACAGACGAAGTAATGAACCCAAATGCATATTCACCGATGCGAGGATGTCGTATGATGGCTACTTCTTTGAAGGCCTGTGAGTTTTGATCTTAGAGTAAAAATGAAACGATTAGTTAGCTACTTAAACTCAATCGACAAAATAATGGAAAAGATAAATAATTAGGACTCACCTGATGATATTGCAGAACTAATTTGCTTAGAAGCATTGTAGATATGACGGACAAATGGCATCCTCTTGATAAACCACTCCCCAAGGCCAAGGACAGAAGCACCCAACCATGATGACATGAACACACCAACCAAGAAGATGAATGAAATGGACGTTACAAACCCAAGACCTACCAAAGATGCAAAACCATTAAAAAAATCCACTTGAAGAAAAATAAATATTTACTTATAACGCACGTCCTGAAGGGGAGCAAGAATCAATGTGTTACATATGTAAGATTTGACGTCCCAAAATTTGCGAGAAAAGGCAAGACTCAAGAAGTAATCTTGCTAAAAATATTATGCCATATTGACATGTCGCATAAACGAAAAAGGTAAAGGATCAAAAGCCAGCCTCCAAAAGCATCTGGTCCAAAATGCTAGTTCCATTGCTAACACCTTAACATGTAAAAAATTATGAACCAAGGGATCTCAGATCTCAAGAAGCAGTTAAAAAAATATTTTCAGAGAAATCAAATTATCGTTGTTAAATAGTGAACCAAGAGCCTAATATTTCAATTCAACTATAATGTGACATAAAAGGAAATTATTTATTGGACAAGGAAGCAAGCAAAGGAAACATTTCCAAATATGGAACATCCAACAGAAGTTAGTGAATAAAACAAGTCAAACAATATAAAATGAAACCAGGAAAAGGAAAGATGAAATACGAAAACGTTGGCTCACCAAAGATATTGATTCCAAGCTGTGCATAGATTGGAGAGAAGAATCCATCCACAAAACGAATAAACCACCATGTTATATAGAATGTAATTGCTATGGGGAACAGGATCACACTGCATAATGCATTTTGTTATAGAACATTGTAGCAGCATTTAAAGCAAAAATAATTACTATAACACAACAATTTAAAGTAATGAATGCCCCGACAAGTTACTGTTACACTGACAAGAAAGAATGTTGGATGGAATTAGGCATGATTAGTAAGAATTAAAAAAAAAAAAAAATCCAAAATTTACAGCAGCACCGGAAGTGATCATTCATGTCTGCAACCATTATTGAGAGAAAGACTTTAAAAAATTTTGGTATTACCAATAAATAAACTATTTAATACCTAAATAAAGACAAAAAAAAAAACACCAGCACCCCCAAAAACATTTCATTATAAGTCTTAAGGACCTAAGGCAAAAGTTCCTTGAAAATAAGTTAAGCACCTTCAGGATGACATTAAGACTTTCAAAAGGCAAGAATTACTTAAAATGCCAATTGAGAAAAGGCATGGAAGTAAGAACAAATGGTTCATGGTCTCCCCACCGAACAACAAGATAAAGAATGTTATAATTGTCCAGAAACATTGAGGTTCTTTCTCTTTCTTGTTCTTCAGCCCACATATGGAATGCGTCCAACTTTTGCCCAAGAAGGAAACACTAGGACACCTCTAAAGACATCACATAATATAACTCATGACCAGGTAATTGAAACATAAAAGCCAGAAAGTAATAAATTCAATTAAAACTATGAATTGACTAAAGCATCTAAGTTTCTAACGACAGAATAATAATGGAAATATGTCTTGGGTACATAAAAAAGCAGTTCAGGTACTTGAAAGTTACTAAACTAATTTACTTGTGAAATGATGAGGTTCAACTAAATGAAATGGGGCTGGCTCTTTCATCTATCAATGAAAAGGTTACTGTTTATTATTAAAAAAAAAAACTAGATGAAATGGGGCTGAATGCCAGGACGATATTGCCAGTATGTAAGAAGACTCAAAAATATGAAATGATATGTATAGAAAACTAGATGATTCACTGATATCTAAGAGACTTCCTCAATATATAATATATGTGATGTTTCTCTTCAATAAATGATGACACACCAAACATGTTCCTATAAAAAGTACTGAACATGCTAATACAACGGGGAAGTAGAGTAGAACCAAGAGAAAGTAGAGCTCACCATCCAGTCATGAACTTTTTTGAGGCCCAACTTCTAATAACCTTGTAAAATGTCTATAAAAGCAACAATATATACACCAGTTAGTCGGATTAAAAAAAAAACCATAGCCACGAGGAAAGCATACAATCTAATAAATTTTAAATTCAGCAAGTGAGTAATCCATTTTTTTTTTTAATAATAGTAAGTCATCCAATTAAGTGTCTAATTGGGATGACTTTTGAAAGCTTTTAAAAGTGTTTTTGACAACCATTAAAAAAACTATGTTAAACACTTGTAAAAGTTATCTTAAACAGGCTCTAAGAACAATAAACTAAAACTGAAAGATTATTTGAAATATTGAACTTGTAAGGAGTAGAAAGAAAACCCAATCAATCAATTCAGTCTCCAACCAATGTTCTAAAGCAAATGTGAATGCAGCAAAAAGACCGGGAAATAACGAAATTAGTGATTACTATAATTGACAGTAGTCGCGTAAATTGATCACAGTCATTGATACGTAAAAAAATCAATTATATATTTGCAAATCATATCTAAATAGTGCTACCTATCGAAGTTTCCAATAAAAAAAACTACATCTAACTTTGGGAAGATCAAAATGCATGAATTATAAAATGATTTAGATATAAAAGGAAATCCACAATAAATTTACACAAAGCTTAACGATTCAAATCCATCGGCATATCAAAAAACCCTACTATTATTAAAGCAAAAACAACCTAACTACCTCTCTACCAGCGTGATGAGACGAGGATGCAGAAGATGAAGGTTTAGAGGAAGCCTCATCAACAACAGAATCTGCAACAGGAATAAGAAGTTCTCGATCTCGTTCTCTGTCTCTATCTCTGTTCGCCATTGCAATAGCCGATTTCTCATCACCCATTATCGCTACAAGAACAAAGCAAAGCCCTTTTCAGAAACCCAAACCCTAACTTCCTCAGAAAGTTCGAGATGGGGCAAGATGAACTTTTTGAGATCCCATAAATGATAAAACCCAAAATTGGTTGCTTAATCTTGTAGCTTTTGGGATTCTAAATTTTGGATTTTTCGAACTGTTCTTTCACTGTGGAAGTGGGAAAGTGGGATTTGAGGAATTAAACAAACACAAATCGAAACAAAAAGGGGGAAATTTTGAGGATGGATTGGGAAAGGAAATGGTTTTGTGGGGTTTGGTAATTTGGTTAGTTGTTGATTTTTGGAGATGGAATTCTGCTGTCGAATTGAGTAGTAGCTAATTTACGAGCTGTCAATGTTTTTTTTTAATCGTAAATCACATCCATTTAATTTATTTATAATTTATATTCATATGATTTAAAAAAAATAGTGTATTTTGTAAAATTAGAAATCACTCATCTCTACTCTATAGAAAATTTTAACATAAGTCAACACGAGCATAATTCAAATGGTTAGATATCTATTCTATTCTTAAGGTTGAAGATTCGAGTCTCCTCTCCCTTAATTTTATGTCAAATCTAAAAAAATAAAAAATAATATGTGTCTTAAAGATTCTTCACTTTATTAGTCTATTATATAAATTTATAAATTACATTCATATAGTATATATTTTCGATTAATTTAAGTAAAAATATAACATGTGACAGACGTTGTGTGTTTTAGTTTCGTTAAAATTATTAACTAGTAAGAAGATGTAATTTAAAATTTCGCAAAAGTATAAAGTGATTAATTCTAAACCATAAGAATAGGGTATAATAGTAAAACCATACTCTTATAATGAGATAAATTTTAAAGGTATGATTTACTATTATCCCTGATTTATTTTTTTATTTAAAAATAAATGTAAATGAAAAAAAAAGAGAGAGAGAATAAAAGTCATTTTCCTTCTCTTTATAAATATCAGTGCTTATTAAAAAAAGGAGAAAACTCAATATATTATAAACTTAGTAGAGTATTTAAATTAAACTCTAATCCTCTAATTCCATCCATTAAATTAAAAAAAAAAACTTTAATGTAAATAAAAAGCATAAAATTATCCAAATTTTATAGGATAAAATAAAAAAATTAAGATTTGAATTATTCATGAAAAGCAATTATTTTCTTAAAAAAATAATCATTAAATTTTAAAGAATATTTTATTTATTTTATAATCATCATTGTCATTTCTTTTGGATTAAACATTTATGAAAGTCGATCATTCCACCAATCAATTTTAACATAAATATGAGTATAATCCGTTAAAAAGAAGTGGAGAATTAATTTATATCCTAAATTTAGTAGGCTATGAACTTAGATGAGCAACCTTTAATTTCATTCGATTAAAAATTTAGACATATATAAATAGTACAATTAATATCTCATCAAAACAAAATTATGAGTTTATCTAAAACCTGATTTAAAAAAAAACAAAATAATCATAATCTATTTACAATAATTTTTTTTTGGATTTTGGGGGTTTTTTTTTTTTTTTTTTTTTTTTTTTTTAATGAAATCTGCGGTTTCTATCAAAAAAATCTCAACAATAAGATTTCGTATTAACAAAAGCAAAGCGTAAAGAAAAAAGTTCAAGATTTATCTAAACCCATTAGTAAACGGTAATGTTTGTTAATCCCTTCTAAAATAATTGATGAATACAAAACTCAATTAAAAATTCAGTTATCAAATACATGACTAAATAAACTCAAACTTCTAAAAACTCATTTATCTACCCATTCAAAGTTTCAAACAAATCAATGTTTCACAATCCTAAAGTATATAAATCTTAGGCTTCACAATATCTCATACCAGACACAAAGAGTAAGTCCCTCTAAAATATAAACTACTATCAAAATATTTATATATATTTTACCATCCTTTTAGAAAAATTCAATTTTCTAAATATTAATTTAATTCATGATACAACTAATATTATAAACTATTATCTCAACTACAATTATACTGCCTTTTATCATTTGCCCTAATATTTTTCAACTTATTTGAAACATTTTGCTTAGAATAATACTTGACTGCACAGAATTATGCAGCCATGGCTGCACCAAGCCAATTAGGTGTTTGGGAAAAAAATTCCATTTTTTTAATAAAAAAACCACATGACTGCACCTAATTGACTTGGTGCAACGAAGTTATTTCTTTTTACTTAAACATATAATCTTATTTAGTATATTATAAACTTTTTTTAAATTATATAAAGACTTGAAAGTTGAAATTTTAAAGAAATAAAAAAAGAAAAGAAAGAAAGATGATAAAGAACAAAGTCTCAAGTGAAGACCTCCTGAATCAACCCAACCAATATCCTCTTTTCTAGATCTTCAACAACTTCCTCTGCTTCATTCATTGCTTCTAGAACCTTCCAATTTAAACCAAGAATTCCACTTTTCATTTCCTTAATCTTTCTGTAATTTCTCCAAGATTCCATTTCATCATAGATATCCACCATTGATTCATCTTGAGAGATCCAAATTCTCAAATTCCCTGCTTGATATAAACAAAAAAACTTATTAGTTTTCAAAAATTGAGCAATTTTTTTTTTTTTTTGTGGTGAAAAGGGGATGAAAATTGTGATGTAATTTTATTCTCATTCTTGATTTTCTATAACTAAATTTTTTTAGATTCATATTCTCATGAGTATTGAAAGTTGTTTTGATTGATTTGTAATTCTACATTATAGAGATTTTTGGTAGAAGCGGTTGAGTGGGGTGAATTAAGCTTTAGTAGCTTAACCATATTTATTAGTTAGGTTTAATTACTCCGCGTTTGGTTTTCTTAAACCTAAATGTTTTAAGCGATTAAAAACATATATTGAAACTCATACCTCAATACATTCAAACAGACAACCCAAACTCGAGCCTCACAACCTCAGATTATACATATATACCTAACAACTTCTCCTACCAAAAGATGAGAGTTATAATAGTTAAGAGAGTTACCGCAAAGTTGAGATTTGGAGCCACCATCTTTCTCCTTTATATGAAGTAAAGAGGCTGGAGAATCTGTTTGATCAGGCTTCTTATCATTATTACTCTGCCCTCCAAAATTGATGTCCTGCAAATATAACACCGAGTTTTATATGTTTCTAGTGTACTTTATGAAAATAACTCAAAAAATATTGTACTCTTGAAAATCTTTTCGACATCTCGACTTTGTGCATCCGAAATCGACTACCAAGAAGAGACTTTCATCGAACTTTTTGCGTAGTCGATTCCTCGACCACCTCAACAAGACTATCATAGATTTCAAAATATTAAAAAAGCATGGAAACATAAGAAATTGAGATTACAATATTCCAATATAACTTACCACTGATTTGACAATTGTAACTTCATTGATGACCTTTTCTCTAATTTCTTGATTCTCCTTTGGAAATTCATCTCTCACTTTAGGTTTAATGTGAAGATCTCTTGCTGTTTCCGGTTTTCGATCTTGAACTTTTGGCAGAATCTTTGATTCCAAAAGCAAGTTTTTGCTTGTTACAATCTCTTTTTGTGATTCCACAACTTTCTTATCAATTGCTTCTTTCCTATGGAGATTTTGAACTTTCTTATCCATCGATCCGAATACTCGTTTCGAACTCGAATCTTCTAACTTTTCTTTCATTTTCAGTTTTGTCAACCTTTTCTTGTTTGAAGCTCCATTTTCCTCAACTACTTGTGAAGCATGAAGGGGTTTTAGAAGTACAATTGGTGGGGCGATATGATCCGAAATCGTTTCGCTTAGGAATCGTCTGTGCCGGGTTTCTCGCAGTTGCTCTAGTCCCATCAGCTTTGCAATTGGATTTTTTCCATTTCCCTTCTTTTCCTTGTTTGCAGCAGTGTTATAAAACATTGAAGATTGGCTGGAGCTAGTGGATGCTGTTTCTGAAGCTGAATTTTCTATATTGCTTCCAGGAAACAGGTCTATTTGCTTTGCGAGGCGATCTCGGATCATGTTCTTGAGTTCCTCACCACCATTTCCATAAGAATAATCGGTCGAAAGCCGAGGTTTATGAAATTCAAATCGGTTTAAGCATGTTCTTTCCCTCTGTTCCTTTTTCTTTACTTGATTCATATACCATGAAGCTTCCTGCAATTTCCCTAAAATGACTAAGGACTCTTGCAAATCACAAGCTCCTTCAAATAAATCTCTTGCAATTTTTTCGGACTCTCTACCATATTTCATCCCATTCGACCACGAATCGATTGTTCGGTTTAGCTTCCGAGCTCCTCTCGACACTTCCTTGAGTTGATAGGAAGATGAACTATCAAATTCATCAACAATCCTTTTGGTAGCTGTTTTCTCTCTTTGTATACACTCCAAAGAATCACAAGACTTCTTCCTTGTTCGTTGGCTTACAGTCTGTTTCTCCATCCCCGACATTTCGACGTTCTGTTTTCGGACTGTGCTGCTATCAACTATGCCTTTTGGATCATTACAAGTTAAAAAAGACTTGTAAATTCTTGATCTTAGACTGTCTTGAGGCATAGCTTAACAGATTGAGATCTTAAATACATTGGCAGAATCAAATGCTGCTGATATTTTCAAAAAACAAAAGACAGAAGAAAGTTTTATGGATTTTCTCTCTAAGTTTTCTTGGGATAGATCCATTAATGGCTGCATTTGATTTGTGAAGCAAAGCCCATAATAAGAAGTAAAGGCATGGAAAAATGGAAAGGGAAACTACTTTCATACAAATCTGTTTGATAAAGTTTGGACCAATTTTAGCTAATCACTGTTTTAAGAAACTAAAAATATGAAGTTGATAAGTTAATGAATCTTCTCATATCAGCAAAGAGGTTAGAGGCAAATTATGAATTCAAATCATTAATTCTCCTCATAATTAATGAAGATTATATGTAGTAAAATTAAGGGAACTCTTTTTTTTTTTTTAAATGCTAGGATGTTTTTGGTTCGTTCGTTA
The DNA here is from genome assembly GCA_028015215.1 of Gynostemma pentaphyllum. NCBI lineage: Eukaryota > Viridiplantae > Streptophyta > Magnoliopsida > Cucurbitales > Cucurbitaceae > Gynostemma > Gynostemma pentaphyllum. The sequence goes on along the minus strand of CM051348.1, from coordinate 40,300,013 downwards.
AGGTAAGAAATCAGGGGTTACAAAAGCCTAAATGACGTTTGTTTCTCAATTCTAAAATCTAGGATGAGAGATTTCTTAACCCCTAACTTAACAAAGTCATCCATTTTCACAATTTTAATGGATTTCACACTAATTCACATTTAACAAACTCATTTTTTTACAAAATCCAAACACACTTAACAACCCTAACCAACGTATTAGATGGGCCAGAATTTATTTTTAAAGGATGTGTTCACTTTTACTCTCGAGACTGGAACCATGTGGTTTTTCACTCATAAATAATTTGATTTATATTTTTTATAAGAGAGACTCTGATAGTTACATTTATTCAATAATTTAGAGCCCTATCATGATATCTAATTAATTTCTCCATATTGTTAGAGCTAGCTACAAAATTTAACCATGACCATAAAAACATTGATTTTTTTGTTTCTTTTTAACCAGACAAATTTGTTTTGACTTTATGCTCTCTTAATATTATTTATTAACATTATATCTTGAATGCATGAGTCTAAAAGTTAAATTTTTCAATACTTCAAAGATATTTCATTTTTTACTATTTTCTGTCAATAAATGATAAGTCACACTTATTAAAGACATATATAATTTTAAAATAATTTACTATCATACTTAATTTAATAAAAATCCATTTTCCTACTAAATTTTAAGCCAAAATGGTATGTTTAAATGCATTCACATGACTCTTGAGAGAAAGGCATAGCAAAGTGGTGTTTTTATTAAATTATTATTACTTTTGGGTGCCTTTCATAAATGCTACATCTCTTGCCTTTTGGGTAACATTCAAGTAGACTCTGATTTTTAAAATTTGAAATTTCCATTTTAATTATCATTAAGCTAAATTGGAGCTAATGATGAAGCTTCTTTTTTTTTTTTTAATTTAGAAAGCCTATGATGAAGAAATTTGAATTCATGATAGATATTTTAATCAACTGAATTTTATTAGGGGAGCTAACGGTTAATATTTGGCAAATATATGAAATTATTGATAAAGCCCTAAACTTGCTCAACAAGTTTGCTTGGTGACCAAGTCTTAATTGTGGCCATTGGATTTGCTTGGTGGGCAAGAATAAATTATGACCGTTAGATTATATTTGGTGACTAAGGCTATTTGTATTATAAACAAAGACAACTTTTGTTGGCAAATGCATCCCAAAAATACTGAGAGTGTATTTGTATTGGGTTCGAGGAGGGCTTTGGTGAGAGTGTGAGAAATATTGTAAAAGAAAATGTTTACTTTCTTGAGGGATTTTTTGAGCGTAATACATGGTTAAGTGTATTAAATATTTTTCACTGTAACTCTTGATTCATCATAGTGAAATCCGCAGCAGTAACAACTGGACATAGTCAATTTGGGTGAACCAGTATAAATCTTTGTGTCGTTTGATTGTGTTTGTTTCCTTATTTTTCTTGGGTTCTTTCTTTTATTTCTAGCGGTGAATGTGGGAAGGGTAGTTTTTTCCCAACACTAACTATATACCATATACATACTTAATTGTTTTATTTCTATTCATCTATTTATACTATAATATTTTATATTTAATAAAGATGTGAAGTTGATTGTTTTATATAATCTAAAAATAATAATAATAGAACAAAATACTTGCCCCTCTTTAACAATTTCGAAAAAATAAATTATAACTCTGTCACTGCTAAATTCAATTTGATAATTTTATAGAAGCAAATAAGAACTTAGTGGATAAGTAAGAAAAAAACTAAACTAAAAAACAAAATAAAAAAGCGGTCAAATATAAATATAACTCAATTAATTATATATCATCAATATTTTTTCTCATATGAATGTAGGTTCGAGCCTCTCATATCGCCCCTATTGAATATGGTAAGAGCATAGATGTATACATCAGTATTTATTAACATTATATACATTTCCCACTATCAATTATAATTTTTTTGGGGTAAAGTACCCCTTTGGTCCTTGAGTTTTGGAGATCGTGTCTATTTGGTCCCTGCATTTTCAATCTGTGTCTAAGTGGTCCCTGAGTTTTGGTTGTTGTGTCTATTTAGTACCCGCGTTTTCAATTTGTGTCTAAGTGGTCCCTGAGTTTTGGATATTGTGTCTATTTGGTCCATAGATTTTCAAAAACTATTAGAAATAAGTTTAATTGGTCTTTAATTAAACGTATTCGTTAACTTCTTATCAGATTATTGACTTAACGCTGACATAAGATGTTTAATTGGTCAAAATACGAAGATGTGATTAAATTTTTCATCAATCTAGGCCTAAAATTTGACATAATTATTAATCACATGTCAGTATTTTGATCAATTAAACATTTTATGTCACCTTTAAGTTGATATTATGGTAATGAGTTAACAAATTAAGGAAGAATTAAACTTGTTTCTAATAATTCAGGGACAATTTAGACAAAAGTTGAAAACTCAGGGACCAAATAGACACAAATTGAAACACGGGACCAAATAGACACAATATCCAAAACTCAGGGACCACTTAGACACAAATTGAAAACGTAGGGATCAAATAGACACGACCTCTAAAACTCAGGGACCAAAGTTATATTTTTTTTTTCACTATCAAATATAATTAATTTTAGTTTAAAAAAAATTATAATTAATTTCTATAACCTTACCACTTCAAGGCGAAAGCCTACACGTGCCATCTATCTGTTACCATAGAAGAATTTAAGAAAATATCTAATGAAGTAACGGTGCAAATGGTTGATTCTGTTTCGATTGTTTTCAAAGCACAGTTATTTAGTGAATATACTATTATTTCTTCTTTTTATTATTATTTTTTTTTAAAAAAAAAAGCAAAAGTTAAACTATATAATTAGTCTTCCCATTCTTATATTTTAGTTAAATCTTACTAATAATCCTGATTATAATAAAGAAAAACTAATATAAACTTAGTAAATTCTTTTGAATTTTTTGTATCTTCGTCACTCATAAAATTTTCTTGGACTTATTAACTTCTTATCAGTGTAAATAACTAGTCAAAATTAAAATTATTCACTAACAACTTGTAGAGACTTATAATAAGAAATATTTCACTAAAACATAATGACTAAAATAAAACTTTTATAATTATAGAGATCAACTTAACATAAATGGTAATATAAAAAGACTAAATATATATAATTTAATTGAAAATAAATAAACCATTGCTCAATAACGTTGTAATTTTTTTATTCAATTCTTATAGAGGTCTTTAGGGACAAAAATGTAATTTATCATGTAAAGAGAAATAAAAATGGATTGCATTGTGAATCTGAACATAGCTTAATTAGTTAGTACATGGTTTGTTGAGATATATGATTAAATTTACTTTTAAGTTTTACCCATTAACTTAAGTTTTTGGGTCTAGTGGTGATTTAACATATTGAATATGCTCTCTTCCTATAAAGTCGAATGTTCGAGTCTCTCCTCCCAAATTTAATATAATATTTAAAAAAAAAAGATTGCATTTTAAAAAAAAAATGCCATACCCTTGTTCATGATTATCTTAATTTTTACTAGATTTTAAAATAAATCTCAAAAAATTGGATATGCCCTCCTTCATCCTTGTGACTATTACATTGTATGAGATGGAAAATTTTCTAGGATTTTCCTTATAAAATATATTAGTATTAGTAATGTGAAAGTTGTGGACCTATAATTTTATTATTATTATTATTGATAATAAATATATATCATGTTATTAAAAGAAATGGTATGAAACATATTTGATCTAGAAATATTTTATAATTTACAACATTAAAAATGGCAAAAAAAAAAAAAAAAAGAAAATTCAGCCTTTGAACATTGGGCCTAGCTGGTGGATCAAACAAGGCATAGAAGTATTTTTGATGAAATGAAATTAAAACCATAACCAAGATCAAGGGCAAGAACATCATTAATAGGAATCCTTTTATCAACCAATATATTAGACAATTGAAGCCGAGAAACTATAATAAAATTCAATTTAAAACCGGTTCTTGCTCCGATTACAATAAATTTATAAAAGTCCAAGTTCGGAGAATTGTCAAAAACACTTTCAAGACATGTACATTGCGGGATCAAGAAGTTTCAAATTGTTAAACCCGAATTCGTGTGTACACTTGATGTTTAGTATATAAAACCATATTTTGTGAAAAAAAAACTTGAAAAAATCATGGCACCGTACTAAATTTACAAGTCTTAAAAAGGAAAATAATATACCGTAGAAACTCATGAAATCATCTTTCAATTCAGACGTGCCATGATTTTTCAAAATAAAAAAATAGGACGAGGATGGGGGCGGGAACGGAGACCGCATCCTCAATGTTATCCTATATACCCTTGATTACAATTGGCAACAAAAACCAAACGTGGGCATCCACTAATTTGCACGTCCATATAGTATTATTTGACCCTTCTCCATAAGTCGTCGTGAAATTAACTTAATATAATTTTATTAAAAGTCAAACCCAAGCAAGCTTAATACAAGAGCTCCTTCTATAATTCAATAAAACAAATGGCTTCTCTTGCTGGGGAATAGGCACATCCCATTGCTGCCAATAACAGGCTGTTTTGGATTGGACTTTGTAAATTCCTTCTTAATTTATTAGGATGGAGCAATGGAATTGTTATATGAAAAATCGAAAAATAAAATAAAATTATACCATTTAAGATTAAGATACAATGTATATGACACTATTGATTTTATATAGGGGCGTTATGTATTCTTAGAGGGATGATTATTCAGATTATAATGTTCAGTTTTGTAACAAATAAAAGATACTCTGGCATCTTTGATATCTTAGAATCCAAACTTACATAATATCCGACCATTTTTTATATCCTTCTATATTACATTGCAACTTTAATCAATGTTTAACTGATTTGCGTTTCAATAATGTTAAAATTTATTACTTATATCTGTAATTATGAATTAATTAACACAAAAAAAACAGATAATTTCATCTAAACCGATTTCTTGATATTTCATTTAGAATGTTAATTTAATATTTAATAAAAAAAAGTATAAATTTTATTAAATTATCAAAATAATACATTAATTTATAAAAATGTAGAATTTAATTAATATGAAAACTATAATAAGGGATATTATTGAAAAATGTTCCTTAATATATGAAAAAAGTAGTTAATAATGATACAAATTAGTATGGTAAAAACAGTATTAGTTATACTTAAAAAAACCAATTTTTAAACACACACTGAAAGAGAGAACATTATTAGGTAGTTTTACTTAAAAAAAAAACTAATTTTTAAACTCACAGTTAGAGAGAGAGAAAGAGGAGAGAGAAAATGGTAGTTGAGCTTGAATGTCCCTCCCTAGTTTGTTGCCAGTTTTGGTCTCTCAACCATTAAATTAAGAGAGAAAATTCAACAAAATTAAAAACCCCTTTTTTACATATAATTTTCTTTCCCACACCAATCTTTCTATATTTCTTTCTCTCATACATGCACCCCACAATCTATTGAATTAAATTAAAAAAAATTTAAAAAAAGGGTAATATTTGTTTGAAATCTTTCTTTTGATTCCAACTTTCTCTTTCTCTTCTTTCTTGTAAGTTTTGTTACCGGGAGAATAATCGATAATCGACGTTGGATTCGCGATGGTTAGAACATTCATTCACCAACCAAATATGCAGCAATCAAGATCATTTCATTTCAAAAGAATGTTTGAGCTTCCTGGTAGACAAACACATAGTTTGGTTTTAGATAAGAGCCATAATGGTCATGGTCACGGACACGAACATGGTTCAAATGATCATCCTATCGAATCTGATCGAATCGGATGGTCGTTGAAAGAGAGCAAAGGTCCAGTTTTATGCTTGGATATTGCTGCTTCAAGGGCAACAGGTTCTCAGTGTCAGCCTACATCAGGTAAAATTCCTCTTCCTTGTTCTTCAAATTGGCAGGCAAGAAAAGTTTCTTAATTGGCTCGGGGTTTGGACAAGGTGTTTGAGCTACACACAAACTTATCCCGTGATTGTCTGTCAGTTTTTCAACTCCGAATGGTGGGTTATCTAAACCCATCATTCGTAACATACTCATTTCTTTTCACAATTTCAACACATTCTACACTTAGACTTACCAAACTCAATGTTTTGCACAATCCAAACACAGGCTTAAAAACACAGACTAAACAAACCCGTCCAAACCCGGGAGCCCAAACGCCCCCAAGGAAGTTAATCCTGATAATTCTTATCAAAATTGTCTTTCGGTTTCAGATTTTGATTTGATGAAGGAAAAGTTTGCTAAATTGCTTTTGGGTGAGGATATGTCAGGAGGTGGGAAAGGTGTTTCTTCTGCTCTGGCATTGTCCAATGCCATAACAAATCTTGCAGGTAATTTTATTTTCCTTGTCATATAATCTTCACTTTTTAAATGCAAATAAATTTAGATTCTGATTTAATGGTAAAAAATTTATTGTAGCATCTATTTTTGGGGAGCAGAAGCTGGAGCCCATGTCTCCAGAAAAGAAAATAAGATGGAGAAAAGAAATAGAATGGTTTTTATCAGTAACTGATCATATTGTTGAATTTGTCCCTTCACAACAGAAGACTAAGGATGGAACAGACATGGAGGTACTACTCTTCCCCTTCCCGTCCCCCCGACAGAAAAATTACACCTCATAACACTTTTTTCCACCGTGATTTCAAAACATCGTGAAAATTTTTGACGAATCTCATTGTTGTTTTTCATGACGGGTTTTAGGATGTTTCGAATTAGAATTCAATAATGTTTTTAAAATTTCGTTAGTTTTTATTGTTTTTAAAATACCCGGTTTAAGACTCTAAAGAAGTAATTGGTGGGGTTTTTTTGTAGATCATGGTGACCTTGCAAAGGAAAGATTTGCTAATGAACATACCTGCATTGAGAAAACTGGATGCCATGTTACTAGTAAGTATTTCACCAATTGTTTGGTTTACAATTCCCCTTTGACCTTGAGAAATCCATTACCCTTTCCTTGAGTTCTGACTTAGATTTCATTGACAGGGTTACCTTGATCAATTTGGGAATCAAAGTGAATTCTGGTACGTATCACGAGACGATGATTCTGCTAAAGACGATACACAAAGAAACGGCGACAAATGGTGGTTGCCTGCCGTAAAAGTACAGCCAAATGGGCTTTCAGATATTGCTAAAAAATTCATCTTGTACTTGAAGGATGCTGTGAACCAAGTTCTAAAAGCAGCTATGGCTATAAATGCTCAAGTGTTATCAGAAATGGAAGTACCTGAAAGCTACATTGAATCTCTTCCTAAGGTAAGGAAAATCTTTAACACGGCCCCACACAATCTTCTTATTGGTACGATATTGTCCACTTTTAGTCTCGTACCAATGAAGATGTAGCACTCTCCTTATAAACCCGTGATCAATTCCTAATCTAACCGACGTGGGATCTGTTGGCATCTGAACAACGGTTATAAAGAAAATATGAAACTCGAGCTCATTTACCTCTTCTCACTTTTTTTGTAGAATGGAAAAACATGCTTGGGTGAAACAATCTACAAGAGCATAACAGTTGAACACTTCAATCCAGAGCAATTCTTAAGATCAATGGACTTATCAACAGAGCACAAAATTCTTGATCTCGAAAACCGGGTTGAGGCTTCAATTGTGATATGGAAGAGAAAGATGAATCATAAAGATGGAAAATCTTCATGGGGTTCAGGAATTAGCTTGGAGAAAAGAGAGATTTTTGAAGATAGAGTACAGACAATATTGCTTTTGCTTAAACAATATTTCCCAGGAATTTCACAATCTACTCTTGATGTATCAAAAATTCAACATAACAAGGTAAGAGCAACAATCTGGTTCATATTAAATTCAAAGGGTGAATTACCTCATTCAAATTGATTTTTAAATCTTTTAAGTAACTGAATTGATTTTAAAATCTTTAAGTAATTGAATTATTTCTCTTTCTTTTTCCTTTTGTTAAAGAGATAATATCCTAGTTTTCTTAACTTTCATTTAATAATGATTATTTAAAAAAAATGAGTTAGAACTTTAATAAGTTGTTTGTTTTTTACTTTTATAAATGCATTTGAAATCTCAGGCAAATTTCAGAAGAAAAATTAGGTTCTTAAAATTTTTTTTTTTTAGTTTTGAAAATTTTGCTAGAATTTTAAAAGAGAAATTCCACTTGGATAGCATCCTTTTCCACACCTTAATTATATATGAAAACAATTTTTTTGTTTATTTTTAAAAATAACATTTTTTTCTTTCATTATACTAATGAATTTATTTTCATTATTTTTTCTATTGTATTGTAGAATGACAAATCTCATTGTGGTTAGATGGTTATTAGGAAGTTTTAAATTATAATCAATAATTTTTCAAGTTGTTAGTTTTTACTATTTTGATAATTTCATTAATTAAATGAAATGTCATTTTTTAAAATTACGAAAAACATTTACTATATTTGAAATTTACTATTAAAACAGTGTCATTTTTGTAAACACCCCATTTAAAAATATTCTTTAGAAAGTATATCAAAGGGGAAAACCCTAATATTAAACAAACTAATTTTCAAAACCAGAAAAAAATCAAACAAATTTAAAATGTTGAAATATGTCCAACATATTATATATAATAAGATTTGAAAATTATACTATTTCTTTATTATGATTCAAATTCAATTAAATTAACCTTCAATTTTTCTCTAAATTTTGACAGGATATAGGACAAGCAATCCTGGAGAGTTATTCAAGAGTAATAGAAAGCTTAGCTTTCAGTATCATATCAAGGATTGAAGATGTTCTTTATGCAAATACTATGATAACTCAAGAATCATCATCAATGGATTCAGAAAACTTAAGTTGTTCTGATGAATCTGCATCTTCAAAAACACTCTCAGATTTCATGGGTTGGAAAGCTGACAAAGGAGATTTCTTTATCAAATCATTAGAAATTAAAGAGAATTACCATAAAGATCAAGAAAGCAATAAACTTATTAGCAAACCTTCTAACATTAGTGTAATAGCAAAGAGATTTTCTTACTTAGAGAAACTTGAGAGTTTAAGTGCTTTGAGAAGTCCGACGGCTCGTCATTAATCAAACGTTGATTTTTTGTGTGTCTGTTTGTAACGAGTGACATGCTTTTCATTGATGTATGAAAAGAAAACTGTAAGGTAAAAGAGAAACAGCCTAAAGGGATTATAAAAAGGCACTCCAGTTAGAGTAAATACCAAAGAGAAAAACGGTATTTATCGGGAAAGGGGAAATTAGAAAGAGAGGGGGGAAGAAAGGAAATGAACTTTCATTCAATGTACATATTCAGATCCATGTAGGATTGTGTTGAGTTAGCTATTCTATCTCTTTTGTAGGGCTTCCTTCCTGCAAAGGAAAGAGAAGGGTTTGAAACATTTCTTGTGATTTTTATTGTTCTAACATCTAGCTAACCTAACATCATTACTTTCTTTCTTTTTTTCACTTAACATAAAAAGACCTCGATGGCTAAATATATCACTTGATTCCTAATGTATACACCATTTTTCAATCTGGTCAGTATTTTAAAAGTTCTAATTTCATCCTTAACCTATCAATTTTTTTATCACCTAAAGTATAGAATACTCTTTCTATAAGAATCAATGAGTTTTCAGGATAAGACTGAATTCTTCATATAGGTTTAACTCTATAAATAGACTTATTTTGTTTTATGTTTATTAGGTAAGACGTATAATTAACATCATTAAAAATAGGGTAAAATGCAAATAAGACCTCTATGATTTTTGTCAAATGCATGACAACCCTCTGTAGTTTGAAAATGACAAATTATATTCCTGTAGTTCCAAATTATTTCAATGAGACCCCTCCTCTTCAACGTCATAAATTTTATTTTAGCCATAAAATCTTTGTTTGAACTTCGATTAGGATGAATCAAGATGATTTTTTTTTTTCAATATTAGGTAGACAAAAGTTTTTTTTTTTACAAGAATTCACAACAAATTTACTAAAATAAAAGAATGTACAAGAGGTTGAGAGGACCTCTAAAAGTAATTACATGGATAAAAAAAAAGTTTCAAGCTAAGTACAACGAAGAAAAGTAATTCATGATTTCATCTCTGCTTTAGATGTTCTTGGCATCATCATATAACAGGAATCCTACAACTGATGCCTAAGACCATGAATTTGAGGATCATTTGAATAAAAAACATTATAATGCCACAAGATTTCAGCTAAGGCATACGTTGCCCCCATATAAAATTCATCATGGTTGTAATATAACTCCACTAATCATTGTAGTAATATGTGTTCAAGAATCAAGATGCAAGAAAAAATAATTTATAAATACCTTATGAGTTCATTTAATAAAGAATAATATTTACCTCGTCATCGATAAGGAGGAACTTCTCCTTACTTTCATGTGTCAAGAGTTCTATAATTCAGTAATATTATAGTTGAAAAAATATGGAGTTTGATTCAATAAAGATATGACCCGTAAAAATGAATGCTTCACAGCGAAATGTTTTATAATGAACCACATTATCATTACATGCTGAAATTTAACTTCAAATGCCATCCAGGATAAAAGAGATTCGAAGACAATGACTGAGGTTTGTATCCTTGTTGGGAACTAAAAAAACAAAACGAACCCCAATTGTCAGCAAACAGAAAAACTGCTGAGAACAGAACAGCTTGCTGAAGAGTGAGACTCATAAAGGCATTGAAATACCTGAAGTAAAGACAAAAACAACATTAAAGACGGTTCTTAAATGAATAAAATTGCAATGCATGAAGCTTAATTTGAAAGAAATTCAAGAACGGGGTTTTAAAAAATGCAACTTGTTATTTTCCCACATTAGCTATCCAGATTCGTGTGCTGAGTTTGGAGTGTGGATTTTACTCCCATAGATAGAAATTCATGGACAGTTCCAGAAAAAAAATCCGGAAATTTCAAGCCTTTCTCAAAGAAGCGGAATGCATGAGGTTCATAAATTAGTCTCCTTGTGAATTCTCTTTCATTCACAAGTCCTTTAAGATGCAGAGACACCAAGATTACAGAGACTTTCAAACTAGACTATCTCATCAAGAATTCAGGGTGGGTATATATCATAAATTTCCATATGCAAATCTTTAGATTTACCTGCATTGTGATACAATCCCACCCAAAAGCCTATATCAACTTGGACATGCTTGATGATGCCACGATGCACATATTCCTTATATACAATGACCGTTCCACATTTTTCTTGATGCAACTTCCCCATCTATGTAAATGAAGTAACATAAGAAGCATTACTTCCAAGTTTTGGACTCTTTAAAGACCTGAATCATCGTTATTTTGTTGTTGTTGTTACTACTTTTGTTTCTTTTCTTTTTTTTTTGTTGTGGTGGAGGTGGCAGTGTAGTGCAGAGGGATAGTTTCGTGATGATAGTCAATAAGCATCCAACACATGTCTAATATATTCAACAGGTGCCTAAAATGTGTCTTATGTGCTTAACAAATGTCTTACACAGGTCCAATAGGGTTATGAGTGCCGAAAACAAGGGTATGGTTACTTCTCATGTATAGCAGTTTATTAAAATTTAGTTCATATACTCAAATTATTCAGCTTATTTCCTTCATAGTTCATATGTCAGTGAAAATGATGCAGCCCTTTCATCAATTTCACCTATATGATTCTGATCACAGTTAACAGGTCATTACAATTGTAGAAGTACAGGCAGACAGCAACTCCACGACGTATTCATATTGCAACAGGCAATTGATTCCATCGGGAATTACACTATACACAGGCACCAGCCTGACCCGAAATATGAACAATGCATGAAATTTATGAATACTCTAGGGCTGTTTTTTTAGATGAAATATGTAAACAAACAAACAGATACTCTAATTTTATTTCATCTCTATCCCCACTCCCCAGAACCACATTCTTAGCAAAATCCCACAAGCAAAGACAACACAGTGGAAAATTATCAGCATTTACGAAAACAAAGTGCAAGAACAAAGAAGCGTAAAATTAGCAAAACGTACCCTGAGGGACAAGACCCCATTTGCCAGACTCGATGTTCAAACTAGATATCAATCTTGATGCAGCAATTGCACTGTGCAAAGGCATCAGTGACCCTTGGCTACTCAGCTCCACTGGCAACCTAAAGTAAAAATATATTCCACGATAAAGAATTGGACAACATTTCTCTCTATAACTAATGAGAACTTGATGGAATGAGATTGAAAATGGGGAAAAAAATTAATAAATAACCAATCTCAATAATCAATCTCACCGTGAAATGCACGAAAACCGCGATGAAGAAGCTGCAGAGGGCTGAGATTGACAACTTGATTTGAATGGAGAAACCTCGGAATACAGACACTTTTTCTTCGTTTTGGGCACGAGACAATGCAAGCGAGATGATATCCGTGAGACTGTTTTTAAGGATGCCATCGAAGACTTTCTTCCTCAAAGTGTGCTTCCTCAAGCTTCATTATTATCATGTGTTATACATAACTCCAAATAAGTTTGGCCGAACCACCAGATTACAAAAAATTCTTCCAGTTGGCTTTAACCAAAAGAAAATCATGGTTACAAATTTCGTTCACAGCCGTTGACTTGTCTTTTGTTTTCGAAAATCCTGTGATTTTTCATTTCATATTTTCATCACTTATCATGAATTTCAGTCATTCTTTTCAGTCCCAACTCAACTTGATAAAGCAGATTAACAAATTCAAATTCTTCAAAACAACACCAAAAAATTCTTCAAAAAAAAAAAACAACAATGAACTCAGAAATCTAAAATCTAAAATCTAAAATTCATCCAATAAAATGATAAGGCACCAACAGAAATCACAGGAACAATTCACACAAATAGCAATCACAAAATAAAATAAGTAATAAAACATGAAAATCCCATTTAAGAAACCTTAAAAATTAGAGAAATTACCAATAAAAATGGAAGCTTTAGAATCAAAGGAGCTGGATTTAGACGTGGACTTCTTGAGAAATGCTGAAAGAAAGTGAGAGCAGAGAGCCCTAGAGTGAGAGTGATTGAGGGAGGCGCGAGAAAAATCGGAACTGCGTAAATTAACAAAAGTGACCTTCTTTTTCACGATATTTACATTTCTGTTAGGTTTTGAAAAAAAAAAATTGCATGGATAGAACTTTAGTAGAAAAATGAAGAATATTATTAAAATATACTGAGATCTAGAAAATAATTAAAATAGACCAAAATTTTGTGTGGGTTTTATTATGGGAATCAGAATATAATAAGAAATTTTCAATATTATCCTTGAATTAAGAAGAATTAATTTAAAATCATTCATACAAATATTAACTTATAATTCAATTGATTAGTATCTACTCTCTTCCTTGAGGTTGAAGATTCGAGATTCTCCTCCCCACTTTGATGTAATATCTCAACGGAAAAAAAAAAAACTGATTTAAAAAATAAATTTATGGTAGATAATTTGATTCCTTAATTTAATATATTAATACTTTTTTAGAAAATAAAAATATTTGGAAATTATATTGATTACATATAATAAAAAAATTAAAAATTGATGAATTTTTTTTATAATTTAAATGATAAATTAGGGATAAATAAGTAAAATAAATCTAAATCATCCGTGAATTATTATAAGGAGAAAACTTACCTCCTAACCATTATGGAGAAGTTCCTCCCTACCAATGATGTGTCTCTTTAAAGCACAATGAGACCAAGTAAAAGAAAAGAAAAATAGAATAATTGGAAATGCTCAGAATGTAAAAGGTTAAGGGAGAGAGAGCTTATATATTGAAAATAAGGTACATTTGTCATCATAACATTGGAGCAATAGTAACAAAAAGGGGAAACGATAAGGACAAAATACAAAAGATAAAAGATATAAATAATTTCTAATTATCTTCTCTAACATCCCCCTCAAGTGAATAGGAAGATTTCTGACAGTGAGCTTGGATCTGAGATTTGCAAAACGCTGGGAAGAGAAAGGCTTTGTCATGAGATCAGTAATTTGATCTTCAGAAGGAACAAACTTGATCAGAAGTTACTGGCGAAGAACCTTTTCTCGGATGAAATGGAGGTCAATTTCTACATGTTTGCTTTTGTTATGCATGATTGGGTTAGTAGCTAAGATGTTGTCACAGATAATTAATGGTGGAGAGGAAGATAAAAAACTGATTTCACCTAAAAGAGACTGAATTCAAAGAAGTTCTACAGCAGCATTAGCAAGCCCACGATACTCCGATTCGGCACTTGAACGAGAGACCACTCGTTGTTTTGCAGAGGACCAAGATATGAGATTTTGCCCAAGAAAAACACAAAAACCACTCGTATTGTGTCTATCATCGGGGCAACTCGCTTAATCAACATCCGTATAACAGGTAATGGAAGAATCAAGAGTGGATGAGAAGGAAATGCCATAGGAAGTCATGTTGCTTTAATGGAAGAATCGGGAGGCGGATGAAAAGGTAGGAGAATGCAAGAATTGGCAAACTTTATTGATGGCAAAGCTTAAGTCGGGGCGAGTAATGGTACAGTATTGCAAGGCACCAACGATACTACGATAAGTAGTGGGATCGGGAAAAGGATCGTCGTCATGAAGAGATAGAATAGAACCAGTAGCCATTGGAGTTGAGGTGGGTTTACAATCAGTTATGTCTGCTAGTTTAAGAAGATCATAAATGTATTTGGCCTGTGAAAGATGAAGAGAAGTGAGTGTGCGTGAGACTTCAATACCAAGGAAGTAGGATAAGGGCCCCAGGATCCTTGAGTTTAAATAAGGAATTCAAAGAAGATATGTATTGGTCAATGAGATTAGGATGGGTGCCTGTGACAATTATGTCATCAACATATATGAGAAAAACCAGGAAAAGAGAGCCAGAGCGTAAATAAATAGAGAACAGTCATTGAGAGGCTTTGAATCCCCAAGACAACAGGCATGAGCTTAATTTTGTGAACCAAGCATGGGGGCTTTGTTTTAAACCATATAAAGCTTTAGAAAGTTTGCAGACGTGTGTAGGAAGAGTGGCAGAAATGAAACCTGGAGGTTGTTTCATATAGACATCCTTTAATAAATCTCCATTTAAAAAGGCATTCTGTACATCGAGTTGCCGAAGCTGCCAATTATTCTGAACGACTAAGCTTAAAATGATGCGAATAGTAGCGGGCTTGACAATGGGACTAAAAGTTTCAAAGTAATCAATGTCGTAAGACTGACTGAAACCTTAAGCTATAAGCCTAGCTTTATAGCGCTCAACTTCACCAGAAGGCTTTAACTTCAAACGAAAAACTCATTTACAATCGATGATAAACTTCACCAGAAGGCTTTAACTTCAAACGAAAAACTCATTTACAATCGATGATTTTACCATTTATGGGTGGTGGAACTAGAGTCCAGGTAGAATTGAAAAGAAGAGCCTCGTATTCAAGTAACATAGCTGATAACTCTATAAAATAGAGTTATTTGGTCCTATTTTAATGCCTAAGTGATAATGATTTGATTGAAATTTGCTTATATTTTGTGCACTTTGAACTCATTTAGAATCATTCTTTATTAAAGTGTATTTTGGAAAAATTCGGGTTTTTAGCACTTTAAAGTGTATTTAGGATTGTTCTTGGCTCTTGGTATTTAATTTTGTCAATTTGAATGAAAGAAAGTCCTAAAAGAATTGCAAATTTCATGCAGGAAATTGGAAAAAAGTGCGAAAATTTTGAAGTGTTTGGAAAGTGGGCAAGACAAGAAGACACCTGGCGTAACTGGGACAAGCTAGTCACGATTTTCACCTGAAATATCGGCTTTGGGGCGTTTCAGGGAGTTCTTCTCAAATAAAATAAGCCCATCATAGGGGTCCATCTTAGAAGCTAATTTGGAGAGATTAAGGATGAAGCCCAAGCCCAATACAAAGAAAAGAAAAGAAATTAACCTAAATCTAAAAAGATTAAAAAGGAGGCAAAGCATAAAAAAGGGAAGGCAATGAAACGTAAAAAAAAGAGAGAGGGCAGAACGTGAAGGAGGAGGAGACAGAAACGAAAGAGGAGGCTTGTTTTCATGGAGCTTTGTTTTGATTTCTTCTCTTCCATTTATTTACTCTTACTTTTCATTATTCTTCCTTCTCCATTCTTAAGAACTCCATTGTTGAACTCAAGTTATGTTAGGCTTACTTTTTATTTTGTTAAACTCTTTTGTTAATTTAGGTTTTGTTATGAACTAAATTTTATTTGGTTGGAATTGATTGATGAACCCTAAAAGGGATTAGTTTTCACAAGCTTTAATAAATTCAGTTTTTATGTTCAATCAATAGTTTGAAATTTCTATCTATTTGCTTATGCTTGATCAACCTAAGTAAATTGCTTAGTTTAGTTTTAATTCTGAAAAGGTTAAAATTGAATAGAAGAATATTGATTGATAGGGGTTAACGATTCTTGAAATTGTTTTTGGTAATGCATAGACATATGTAATTACACCTTAAGGCTTAAACCGGAACACTAAAACATATTCCTTAATCTAATTTTACCTAGACATAGGATTTAAATTGGATTATGAATTAGAATCATGCTAGGCTTGACAAAGTCACGTGAATAATAGGGTTGTTGCATGGAAAGTGTCTCTATTAATGCGGTTTCTTTGCGACAATCACCGGCATATTTGTGAATTCTAAGATTTTTTAGGGGGATTCTTGATTTTCCAACCACTCATCTCTACATAGTTTCATCACTTTATTATTCTTGCATATTTTAGGAGTAATTTAAGCCACCTTAGGCCATCGTTTTATTTTCCTTAATTAATTTAGAATTTATTTATTTAGTTTTGCATAATTTCACAATTTTATTAGTTTAGTTTCATAAATCAAATCACCCCAATTTATCATTATTTTTATTTTCTTTAAACTATTTGTTAAACACCACTTTAAGTCACTAATCCTCGTGGGAACGATATCTTTCTTATCACTTTATTACTTGTTTGAGTTGCGTGCACTTGCGTATTACGATTTCAACACAACAAAAACCCTGGCCATTCTCTGGAATTTGAAGAGCAGCCTTGTAAGAAGATGGTTCAGATTGGATAGGACTGAAACGTGAATCCAAGCTTTTGGCTTAAAGATACCCGCTTTAGATTGAGTGATCATATGGTGATGATTTGTTACCTCAGGGGCAGGAATGGGAATAAGAGGAGAAATAGGTTCTGAAATTTGTGGAGTTGTAGAAAGTAGAGATGGAGAAGGCATATGTGATGTAGAGGAGACAGAAGTATGAGAAGGGGATGGAGTTGTGGGAGGCAAAATTGTTGGAGAAGAAGTAGGAACAATTGGAGATGAAGAGTCAGAAGGTATAGGGGGATAAGTGTATAATTGTATTTGAGGAAGAAAGAATGAATCATGATGGTAGTGTTTAATGGAGGATGGAGGGACAGTGAGGGTTGGATAAGGGAACACAGTTTCATTGAAGATGACATGGCGTGAAAGGTATAAACGGCCAGAGAAGGGTTTAAGACATATGTATCCTTTGTGATTCGAACTGTAACCTAGAAAAATACATTGTTGAAAACGATATTGAAGTTTGTTGGAGTTATATGGACGAAGATAAGGGAAACACAAGCAGCCAAAACATTTAAGAAGGGTGTAATCAGGACGTTTATGGAACAAAAGTTCATAAGGGGACTTAGAATGGAGAATAACAGACGGTAGGCGATTTATTTGGTGAATGGTTGTTTGTGTAGCAAAGGACCAAAAAATAGGAGGAAGATGGGAGTGAGCTAACAATGTCAAAGAAACCTCAACAACATGTATATTCTTTCGCTCAACCCGACCATTTTGCGGAGGGGTGTGGGGACAAGAAATACGATGGTGAATGCCATGAAGAGTTAAAAAGGATGAGAATGTTTGAAATTCTCCACCCCAATCAGATTGCAAGGCTTTAATTTTGGTGGAAAATTGAGTCTCAACCATGTTTTTAAATTGATTGAAGTATTTAAATGCTTCACTCTTTGTACAAATAGTAAATAAAGCCAAGAATAGCCACTGTAATCATCAATGAACAAGAGAAAATAACGAGCTCCATTGATTGAAATTGAAGGGGATGGTCCCCATACATCAGAGTGAACAAGATCAAAAGGTGTTGAACATCTAGACTGAGAAGTAGGAAAAGGTAAACGATGGTTTTTAGCCATTTGACAAGAATTATAAAATGCAGACATTGAAGCACGAGAAGAAGAAAAATTGCAGGATCGTAAAACTTGTTGTACAATTTGGGAACCCGGATGACCAAGACGAATATGCCATAGAGAAGAAGGTTGAGCAGACGCATGAAGTGCTAGACAAGGTGGTGAAGACACAGGATGCAGAATACGATGGGGATGAACTTTGTATAAGCCTTGTTCAAGATGACCGCAAAGTAGAAGCTCCTTGGTCAGAAGATCCTTCACAAGAAAATAGTTTGAGTAAAGTTTAACAAAAACACGATTATCCCGACAAAGTTTGGCTACAATAATGAGATTTTGAGAAAGAGCAGGAGAATGTAAAACATTATTAAGAAGAATGGGATTAGTGGAGGTGGGTAAAATAGCAGAACCAACATGAGATATTTTGAGAAACTTACCATTACCAACCATCACTTGTTCCTAACCATAATAAGGCAATGGATTAGTCATGGCATTGAGGTTTGGGGACATATGGTGGGTAGCACCAAAATCAAGGAACCAACCTTCATCAGGATGAGTGTGAGATTGAGACGGATTTGCAGGGGTGAAATGTTGATTATTATGAAAAGGAGCCTGAGCAAAAGATGCAGCCATATGAGGAGGAGTTTGGTGGAATGAGATTTGAGGATCTGAGAGAGCAGGGGAAGTTTGTTGTTGGACATTACTGAAGTTGGCCTGTGGAGATGGAAAAATAGGATTATTTCGATGCCAGCAATTGGGAGCAATATGACCAAACTTGTTACAAAATTGGCATTGGGGGCGATTGGATCGGTTGTTGTTTCCACGAGAGTTGTAGTTTCGTCCATGATTTGGAAAGTTAGGAGTAGGAGAGTCATTGAATGGACGATTAGTCTGCTGTGACTGTCTTGGATTAGAACCATTGTTGGAGTATTGACCAGAATTGGAGCGAAAGTTTTGTTGTCCCCGATTTGAATTGTTTCGGTTTTGATTTTGAAATCCCATATTAGCAAAGTTAGCCTGCACCATGTTCAGACTATCCACAACAGTTTGGCGTTCCAACCTAACTTTATAGCTAAGGAGCAAACTACAAATATCTTCCAAAGAAGGTCTGTAAGATCGATTTTGAATAGATATAACAAAAGAATTGTATCCAGCCCTTAACCCGTCAAGAAGGTAATCAACGTGATCACGATAAGATAGTGGCTCACCAATAGCAGAGAGTTTATCAACAATATTCTTGATTTGAGCTAGGTATTGAGTCACATTTTGACCATTTTTCTTTATCGATTGAAGTTGAGAGCGAAGACTCATTATGCTTGCCGTGGATGTTGCTTCATATACCCGTCATAATGATTCCCAGATCTCAAACGCAGTATTAAAACAGACAATTTCTCCCATATTTTCTTCGGTTAAGGATGAATAAATCCAGCCCATGACAAAATCAATTTAACTTCTGCCAGAGTATAAAATCAGGATTTAACTGGAGCTGATTTGGGTCAAGAAATCTAGGAGGACAAGGAAACGTTCCATCAATGAAACCTTCAAGGCCATTAGCGATTATGGCGTTGAGCAGCTGGTTCTTCCACAACAAGTAATTTGTATCATTTAATTTGACATTTAAAGAACTAGAGAGATGAGGAAAAGCTTGACTAGTGGGTGTGGGATTTTGATGTGGCTGAAAAACACCAGTTGAGATATTAAGATGGGGAAAGGTAGCTGTAGGACAACCAGTGGAAGGAGCATTTGGATGAACAAAAAAGGAAGTTGACGTTGAAACGCTGGATTTTGGAACTGATTTGCAGCTGGGGTATTTTGAGTATGACTCCCAATCGGAGTATTCATCGGAATAACCGGAGGAACAACATGTATATTTTCACCTTGATTTTGTTGTCCAACATTTGCAAAAATATTCATTGCTCGGTTTTGAATTTCACCGGTATTAGAAGACAAAGCTCCAGAATTTGATGTCATGAGTAGCCCTAAAGCTCTAATAGCATAAAGCACAAATGAGACAAAGTAAAAGAAAAGAAAAAGAGAATAATTGGAAATGCTCAGCATGTAAAAGGCTGAGGGAGAGAGAGCTTATATATTGAAAATAAGGTACAGTTGTCATCATAACATTGGAGCAACAGTAACAGAAAGGGGAAACGATAAGGACAAAATACAAAAGATAAAATATGTAAATAATTTCTAATTATCTTCTCTAACACTCTTTATCTATTTGACATGTGTCTATTCTAGAATTTTAACTCCATTAATTATTATTGATATTTTCAATATCTCACCAAAATATCTCCATATTTTCCTCATACGTTAAACCCAAATTAATGAGAGAGAGTGCATGGCTCTTCAATTTCTTTTCTTTTTTTTTCATACTGATTACCCACAATTTTAAATTTGTTGATTCTACGTACTTGTAAACAAAATCCTTCAATGGCCTAACTTGCTTTTCTCATCGTTTTTTTAAGGTAAATAAATTATTTTTTTTGTGTTTTTATTTCTTTAATTTTCATAGTGACCTTTCTAATATAGTAGTTTTATCTTTTCTTTTGCTTTAATTAAAACACAAAAAAGATATTAGTAGTTTTATCTTATCTTTTGTTATAATTAATTTTGTTTTTTTTTAGGATTTCTTGGTGAGTTGAAGTCTCTGATATAGTCAAAAGGTGTTTTTTTTTCAGTGAGATTCTTATCAGTTTACTAACATCATGGATGAAGGTAATAAATCTCATACACTATTATTAACTTTATCTATTGATTTTTAACAATATCTGTCTTGTTTACAAATGCATAAATGTTACAACATGGTAGAAATATACACTCCTAAAATTTTTAGGAAATTGAAAAAATTGTTGAATCATATTCTGTTTTTTTTTTTTATTAATGGTTGAGAACTATATTTACTTTATCTTATATTAATGGTTGAGAGCTAAATTGTTGAATCATTTTCTGTCAAATCCCCATATATGCTTTTAAAATTAAGTTGTATCAAATTGTAACATAAAACATTATTTTTTTTTGTAATATTGATTTCATTTATCACATAACTAACTTAAGGAATTTAAAAGAGACAAGAGGAATGACAAATCCTAATACGTTGAGTTGAACTTTAAAAGAATAAGAATTACTTATGGGAGTTTTTCAAACCTAGGTGAATTCCCCTTAAAAAAAGGGGAAATAAAGAATTTAAAATGAATTTCAAAGTAAAATAAAATGTTAATGTGGCCATTAATCTAGATTTAAAAAATGATAAAAATAAATATATTAGAAGAACTTCAAAAGAAAAATAAAATAAAAAAAGAATCTGTTAACGAGAGATTTGGGGCTAGTTTGGTATTGTTGTAGCTTTTGAAATAATTGCTGCCAATTGTGCTGAAGAAAAAATCAGCTGTATCAAAAATCAGATTAGTGTTTGGTAAATTCAGCTTATGAATTAAATTAGCCTTTGGTAAATTAACTTTTAAAAGTCTTTGCAAATATATAAATAGTGAAATAATATTTGATATATTGATTTAAAAGGATCCTATTTTTAGACATAATATACAATAATTTTTAAGTTTTCAAAATTTTAATTTAAAATCGTTAATAGAAAAAAAAAAATTTAAACAAAAAAGATATAGAAAAAGGGGGGGGGGGGGGGGGGCTACCTATATTTTAATGACATAATCATTACAACAATTTTTAAGTTTTCTAAAATTTTAATTTAAAATTGTTTTAATAGAAAAAATATATAATATTTTAAACCCAAAAAAAATTTGTATATATAGTATAAAAGAAGGTATGATTTTTTTAGTATAGTTAATTTATATTAATTTGTTAAAATCAACTTTAAAAAATATTTAAACGTATATAAATAGTTTGATAATGTTCAATAAATTAATTTAAAAACATTTATTTAGAAAGAATTAATTATTACAATTATTCGTGATTTTTAATTTTTCAATTTTATATGTTTATTTTACATTAAAGTTATCAAATATTTATTACATTTTGAGGCAAGTTATAATACTTTAATTTCAATTATCCATAAAATATATTTTGACTATAAAAATATTTTTAAAATAAATCAATATAATAAGTGAAACTCAATCTGCGATTTGCCCAAAAAAAAAAAAATTGACATCATGCTCCACCAAAATCTCACCCACTAATTGATTCTGGAAAAATCTATTTTGAAAAGCCACTCATAAAAAGCTTTTAAAATCAGACGTTAGTTCAAGTGATTTTTTAAAAAAATTGTTAAATTTTGTTTTACCAAACAAAAAAACAGTTAGAATTCTTCAATAAGTTGAGTAAAATCAACCCAAACAGCCCTTGGTCAGTAGAATCAACAAATCCAAAATTTGTGAGTAATCTGTTATATAGAAAAAAAGAAATTGAAGAGTCATGCACTTTCTCTCTCATTAATCTGACTTTAAAGTATGGAGGAAAATATGGAGAGATTTTGGTGAGATATTGAAAATATCAATAATAATTAATGAAGACAAACTTTTAGAATAGACATGTGTTAAATAGATAAAGAGACACATTGTTGGTAGGGAGGAACTCCTCCATAACTACTCTTATCCCATAAAATGTCACATCTTAAAATATTCGGCTTCCATAGATGTATGAGCATTCCGAAACTCCTATATAAAAAACGGGGGTGAAAATAAAAACCAAAAAATGAGCCGAACTGTTTCAGTTTTCTCTAATAAAAAACCGAACAAAAAAACTAATTCGGTTTTCAGTTTCAATAAAACTTGTTTGGTTTAATACCAAAAACCGGTAAAATGTGTGTGTCTATATATATATATATATATAGTTTTTTTTTAATAATCTGAAGCTTATTACATGCCGTATGCATGGGAGAGACCTGTCAAGGCGCTGTCATTGTATGTTCAAGTCCCTGGTTCAATTTGTGGCTTAGGCAAATTGATGTACATTTTAATTATTTTAGTTGGCCCATCCCATCTTGTTTTTTTTTCAAGAGAAAGTTTGATTTGAAAGTAACCAAAAGATTGAATTTCAATTATTGATAAATTTCAAATTTCAAATTTCATCAATTAGTTAACTTAAACTATTAACATTTCATAATTAATTGTTTCAAACTTTCACTTCTCTAGGAAGTAAAATGGGGTGATTATTCTTCCATCCCCTCTCAAAATGGAGGAGTGACAAATCATAAGACAATTCAATTATATTTTTCGATCTAATTTCATATTTCACTCTTGTTTCTCTCAATCTAATTAGTTAAAGTTTGGGTAGAAGGTTGATATTCAAAAGAGCAGTAATAATTCCGAAATACCACGAACTTGTAATCGAAATAAAGTTCAAATATCAAAATAGAAAGAAAAAAAACATAGCTAAAATATGTTTCAAATTATTTCGTGAGTAATATGATTATGGAACCCATTCACATTTGACGATTTATTGAATCGAACAAAACGTTTTTAACAAACTCAAAAGAAAGAAAGAAAACAAAACGGAATGGTTTTACGTTCACATTATAAACACATTATTCATTTTGGTCAAAGTCATGTTACAAAATTTATTAATAATATGGAGGATTTCGTTTTCCTTATGGACCACTTGTGAATGTGGACTAGCAACAAAAAAAAATCTACCTACCTACATTTTATAAATATCGAATACTGACCAATTTAATATGAACATACCTCAACTGATTAGATATTTATTTTATTCTCATGAGCCTGAATATTCAAGTTTTCCCCCATTTAATGTAATATCTCAAAAAAAATAGTACATAAGACCAGCAATTTATGGTTCCATCCTAACTCAATTAACAATTGTTTATTTTTTCAGAATAATTTTAACAATGGTTCTTGACATTGATGGGTTTTTGTTTTTTTTGGATCAAAATAATATCAATATTAATCATGTGTTTGATATAAAATCATGATTTGTTAATAGCAACTCTGTCAGATAAGTATTTGACATATGTTTTTATATTATTGTTATATTAAATCTGTAAAAGTATCAAGAAGTATAGAGAAAAGGTTACACTGAAAATATTATGAACAATACATTTGATTAGTCAGTTTGGTCCTTTTCTTGGAAATAAACATACAGAGAGAACATTCGAACCTGCCACATGGAAACGTACGTACGGCTCCCAAAGCCAAATGAGCCACTAAGTTCGGCGGTGTCAGTTTGGTCCTTTTCGATGGACCTTTCCTACCTTGTTAAGAAAAATCCCTTTAAACCTCTTTTTAACTAATGAATTCCCAATATTGATTTATATATATACAATATATATATATATATGGGTAAAATCAAATTAGCCATTTTTGAAGGCATATTTAACAAAACAGCTATATTTTATAAAAGTTATTGAATTAGCCACTTTTCACTATTTAAATTTTAAATATACCAAAAATACCCCTTTCCGTATATCAAGTATAGTATGACACGTCTCACAATTCCGTATATTACGTATATCTGACATTTTTTTTTTTTTCCAAATACTTTTTTTCCCAATGCATTTTTTCTTCTCTAATTTCCGTATATTTAGTGTATCGTGCATAGTTTTTATTACATTTAATATTTTTTGTACATTTTCAATATTTTTAAGTAAATGCTTTATTTCGATTTTGAATTATTGTATTTTGTATGTTTTGTACATATTTTCATTTTAATTCATTTATGTATATTGTTTTTAGTATATTGGGTATATCGTTCTCTCAGGTAAAATATGTTTGTCTTCTAGTATATTGAGTATATCGTTCTCCGATTTTGTAAATGCATTTGAAAAATAACACGGGTATGTAAATATACGTATATACATGTCATTTAACTTGCAAATGAAAACAAAAGAGCGTTAATACATAATACTTAATATGCAAAATAAACAACCAGTGTATATTACGTATATTACATAGTGTACGGATAGTAAAAAAAATATAACAGAAGAAGAAAAAACAGAACAAATGATGGGAATACGTTGAACATTTCTTTAGTTTATATATCACGTATATTACAACACTTATGTACATTACGTATATTATAGAATATATATTTAGAAAACAAATTGTCGTATATTACATATATTGCAGATAATACATTACGAATATTACAGCGCATATAGCAAAGAATGTAAAATCGTATATTACATTATGTATAATACAAACTGTACATTAAGTAGAATAGAAACAGATGAGAGACAAAATATGTATATTATGTATATTGCAAAAAAACGTATATTGCATATATTACATATATAGCAGAAAACATTATTAAGAAATTATGTCTACTATGTAAAACAACAAAAGACGTAAATCAAACTAAAACACTTAAAAAAAATACCTTTCGTTAAATCCATGCTATTTTTGGTTTAGATCTTCGAGATTCGGAACAAAAACGTGAGAAATATTTATGAAAAAAACGAGAATGAGAAGAAATTAAGGAGAGACATAGTAAATTAAAAAAGTGTATGAAGTTTGTAAAATAAAAATTTGTAAAAGATAAAGATGGTAGATTTTTTAAAAGGAAAGAGAATAATAGAATCAATGGAGGTTTGGGAGAAATGATAGGGAATGGATAAAGAAATGAGGGAGAAAAGGAATAAGAGATGAGAGAAAAATGAAAAAATTAAAGGCAAAAATGAGGGAGAGATGGGGAAAATCTAATATATAGAAGAAAATTGGGGGGGGAATAGGAGGGAAAATTTATTTGAAATATTTATTAAGAAGTAGAGAGTTATTTAAAAAAAGGAAAGAAAGAAGGAGGATGCACGAAGGGAAGGAGAGGAGAGAGAGAGAGAGAGAGAGAGAGAGAGAGAGAGAGAGAGAGAGAGGGGAAAAAAAGGGACGTGCACATGAAAAGAAGAGAGAGAGAGAGAGAGAGAGAAACTTTTAGAAAATATATTTGATTTGACTTAAGGGTAAAAATGTATTTTCATTTATTTTAGTGGCTATTGAGAGGAAGTTTTAAAAAAGTGGCTATTTGGGAAATTAGGAGGTAGAAGTGGCTATTTATATAATTGTTTCTATATGTAATGGGTAAATTGCAAATAACATCCATGTGGTTTCGGTCAAATTTTTACATAGCCCCTGTAGTTTAAAAATGGCAAAGCACATCTTTATAGTTTCAATTTATGCCAATAAGACACCTCCTCTCCAACGTTGTAAACGTTATTTTAGCCATAACTTCTTTGTTTGAACTCCGATTTGAATGATTCAAGATGTTTTAGAATCATTTTTCAGATTCTACGTTACAGTCACTTGAATACTTTTAAATCATCAGTAAACAACGGGGTTAATGACTTCAATCATATATAATATTTTGATGATAATAAACTCTTTTATTTATTAACAATTCTAAAGTTTTGAAATAAATTGACCATAACGTAGAGCTCGAAATGAAAATTTCAAAATATCTTGAATCATTCAAATCGGAGTTCAAACGAAGAAGTTATGGCTAAAAGAAAGTTTACTACGTTGGAAGAGATGAGTTTTATTTGCATAATTTATAACTATAGGGGTATGATTTGCCATTTTTAAAGTACAAAAGCCTTGAGTTTGACCGAAATCATAGGGGTATTGTTTGTAATTTACCTATAAATAATTAATTACATATCTGCAATTGAATTATTTATAAATCACATCTTTATAATTTAACATTGATTTTAAAATATTGTAGTTTGTAAAATTATAATAACACTCTATTGATTAGTTTTAAATAACTTGAGACCCGCGTTTATTTTAGTTTGTTACGTGTTTTAATTTTATTTAAAAAATTTAACAATGAATGCAAATGGTAGATTTATCATCCTATTAATAATGACTTAATTTATAAGTTACACTCATTTATTATATAATTTTTTTCTTTTTCAAATTGAGATATTACATCAATTTAGAGGAGGAGAGACTCAAAAATTCGAGTTCATAAGAAGAAAATTGATTTCTAACTAAAGGAGCTATGCTCAGATTAGTAAAATGATTGATATTTAATTAAAATGAAACATATGTCAAGTATAGAATAAATGTGTGTCTCTAAATTATTAAATTTACCGGGTCCACGAGTTTGTATGATAAGGGCCGATCCTAAGATAATAGGGGTCCGGTGTGAAATGAGATTTTGGACCCCTCTTATATAATTTTAAATATATAATAAAGGAAAAATTGCATAAACCACCTTTGAATTATAAGAGTTGTAAAATTTACATTTCAATTTGAGCAATTGGTTACTTGAACTTTGTAAAGTGTTAAAATTGGACCAAGAAAATTTATTTTTTCAAATTACTTCATTAGCTTTTAAAATTAGACCCTTGAAAATCATCATAGAGATGAAAAATACATTTCTAATATCAACGGGGCGGGGGAGGTGGGATATGAGAAGAATTTTCATTCCCGACCCACGTGAGGATTTTGCGTTCGGGGTCATGGACAAGGTCAAGATGGGACGGGAGCCCTTGGAGTTGGGGACATGACCTTGTAAAGATTTTATGATAATTATTAGTAAATTGATATTAAGGATAAGTTGACAAGTTAAATTTTCTTGGGTTCAATTTTAACACTTTGCATAATTCAGGGGCCAATTGCTCAAATTGAAAGTTTAAGAATATAAGTGTTACAACCCCTATAATTCAGAGGTAATTTGTGCAATTTTTCCTATAATAGATTAAAATATACATAAAAAGGTATAATATTATTAGCCTCAATCAAATAATGAATATTAAATGAAATAATACAATTCAAAATTTCATTTAAAAAGTGACATTCTTCGTAAAAAGTGAACATACTGTGAATGAGTTGAATCGAATTGGGTTGAAAATTTTCAAGTATTGTAGAGAATTTTTTTTAGAGGGTGATAAGTGATTAGAATGACTAAACCACTCATTAATATAAATTAGGCTAAAATGAAAATAAGACCCCTGTGGTCTTTTTCAAAATGCATGAACACCTCCTGCACTTTGAAAATGGCAAATCGCACCCCTATGGTTCCAATTTTTTTCAATCAGACCTCTCTCATTCAATGTCAATAATTTTCTTTTAGCCACAACTTCTTCGTTTGAACTCCGATTTGGACGATTCAAGATGTTTTGGAATCCTCATTTTAGGCTCTACATAAATGTCACTTCAAAAATTTGAAATCATTAATAAATAAAAGATTTTACTAACATCGAAACACTAGGTATGATTGACATCGTTAACTCTCTTGGTTATTGATGATTTCAAAGTTTCGAAGTGACGATTATGTAAAGCCGGAAATGAAGATTCCAAAATATCTTGAATAATCCAAATCGGAGTTCAAACGAAGAAGTTATGGCTAAAAGAAAATTATTGACATTGAAGAGAGTCGATTGAAAAAAATTGGAACCACGAGTGCGATTTGCCATTTTCAAAGACAGGAGGACTTATGCATTTTGAAAAAACCACGCGTCTTATTTGCATTTTACCTGGTGGCCGGGGCGGGGCGGGATACTTTCCCATCCCCAACCGTATTTTATCCCCATACCCTACCCTATCCCCAATAGAAAAATCGGGGCGGGTTCGGGATTCCCTGTCGGGATCGGGTTACTCTGGGAAAATTCCGTTTATATTTTAAGATTATTTAAAAAGGAATATAAAAAGAAATAGATATTTGGGGGGAAAATATATTTTTTAGACAAAAAAAAACATAATACAAACATTTTATAATATTAATGAATGTATTTTATTTTTTCAATAAATAAAAATAAAAGAAACAAAATATATAAGATGTTATTAAATAAAGGGGAGGGGGGGGGAAGTATTCCAGTCCCCTGTCACTTATAAGAAATTGGGAAAACAAATCTAATTAAATCGACCCTACAAGCATGACTTGACCCGAGATTTTAAATTAATGATGTTTTGGAACGGGAATTATAAAAAAGAAAAGAAAGAAAACAAAAAAAATCGATACCCTAAGAATAGGGTGGGGGGGGGGGGAAAAAAAGTGATTGGCCCCTTATATTTTAGGGGCCCAGGGGCCCTATTGATTCATAACTTTACATAGATATTTAAAATTCTTCATAAACTATGAGATGTGATCAATTCAGGGAATATGTATTTATTCTAAAAAAATATCAATCTTATCGCTATATCCATCCCCTTGCTTCCGAAATTATAACCCCTCTTTTGTTTAAAGGATAAGCTCAATTTAATTAACAAAGTAAATAGAAAAGAAATTTCATAGTTGACCTTTTTCATTTATTTTTTAAATACTTTCTAAATTTATTATGTTTTTTTTTTCTGAAGACTTTGAATCAGTGAGATGATAGGGAAAGAACCTAGAAATATAAATGGAAATGCATTTTTTTAATCTCAATAATTTATTTCTACCTAATGATAAGGAAAGAACCTAGAAATAGAAATGGAAATGCATTTTTTTAATCTCAATAATTTATTTCTACCTAATTTCCAATTAAAAACAAAGTTGATGTGGGAATGTTTGATATCTATGAACAGGAATAAAATACGGATGTAATTAAACTTATAGTACTATTTTATATTCACCTACAATATTCATTAGAGTCTATTCGAAATAACATTAACAATAGTCTGAAAATATATTTTAGCTTAAAAATAACGATTTTTTTTTTTACTAAAAACACTTTAACCCTCTTAAAAATTAGACAAAACCAACATTAAAAAATTGATATAGATAGTAAATATCTAGTTTGTTTTTCTTTGATCCGTATTGTCATCCATTTTTAATAAGAAATGATTAATTTTAGATTTATTAATTTTTTTAAAAATATTATTGATAACATATATTTAATTTTATACATGATTTAAAAAAAAACATAAACACAACCATTTGTAAAATGACAAGGCCCTTTGTTTATAACAAGGGGCAAGAGTAATGCGTGTATTGAAAAAAAAAATCATATAAAATATCTCAACTTTTTGTTTGTTTCCTTTCTCAAAACTATTGGAATTATTATAATTATACTCTTAAACTTAAAAAAAATATAAAAATGAGACCTTCAATTATAAATATTAAAGAAACTAATAAATATGTGTAATTTGAAGTCCGATAACTATTCATTTAACAAAAATAAAATAAAATAGAAACAGAAATAGTAATTTTCTATTTATTAATGAACTACCAATCACGTAAATAATATATAAAATTTGTTATTTGGTATCTTTTAACCTCATATAAGAAAAACCAACTTATATTGTGGATCCCCTTGCGAAAAAAGAGAGAGAAAAACTTATATAATGTAAGATCAATTTCTACAATTTTCTTTTCTTGATTATGAATAAAATAATTTTATACGGGTAAAGTACTCATTTGGTCCCTGAGTTTTCAAGTTTTGTCTAAATGGTCCTTGGATTATTATAAACAAGTTTAATTTTTCCTTAATTTGTTAACTCATTAACATAATATCGACTTAACGGTGACATAAAATATTTAATTGATCAAAATACTGACATGAGATTAATAATTATGTCAAATTTTAGGCCAAGATTGATGAAAGATTTAATCATATCTTCGTATTTTGACCAATTAAACATGTTATGTCAGCGTTAAGTCAATAATCTGAAAAGAAGTTAACTAATATGTTAAATTAAAGACCAATTAAACTTATTTTTAATAGTTCTTGAAAATTTAGGGACCAAATAGACACAATATCCAAAACTCAAGGACCACTTAGACACAAATTGAAAACACAAGGACCAAATAGACACAACATCCAAAACTCAGGGATTACTTAGACACAAATTGAAAACGCCGAGAGGCAAAATACACCAAGATCCAAAACTCGAAGACCACTTGCATACAAAAATGAAAACGTATGACCAAATAGACACAACCTTCATGTTACTTTAACCATTTTATATTTTAATAAACATCCCGAAAGTACGGACCCCAAGTCTTAGCAAATTCGTCATCATTTCCACGTATTTCTTTCCCAAAAATTCAATCTTCAAATTCTTATCATATAAGCAATGATCACACGCTTCCACTCACACCCGATCACACCAAATTTAAAAAACAAAAAAAACAACGTACGGCCAAGATGAAACAATCACAATCCCCATAATAATGCGAGTTGACTTAACATTGAATTTAGAATTCTAACCAATTAAATCACTCCACGTCAAAAGAAAACAGTAATTGCGAAGCAAGCAAGTAAACACCATACATATATTTATTTATTAAAATAATTATTCTTTCCGGGAAATTCAGCGCGTGTCATTTTCACACTCGTGAAGCGGACCATCGATCATCGCCGATTCGACAATTTAAATCGCCGATTCCATCATCGTCTTCTTCACTGAAAAATCACAGAGAGAGAGAGAGAGAGAGACGGAGAGATTTAACGCCGTTAAGAAAAAGTGAAATCGTCATGACGAAGCCTACAGTGACTATGGAAGTCGGAAACGATGCCGTTGCTGTCATCACTCTGTCTAATCCTCCTGTTAACGCTTTAGCTGTTTCCTGTAAGACTGACAAATTCAGATTCCTGATTTTGAATTTGATTTCTTTCGGTTTTTTTTTTTTTTTTTTTTGGATTTTGATTTTTTCTTTCTTTCTGGATTTGCAGTAATTGCTGGATTGAAGGCGAAATTGGATGAAGCGATGAGGAGAAATGATGTGAGAGCTATCGTTTTGATTGGTAGGTTTGATCGAGAATTCGTCTAGTGACAAATTCATGAATTTGATTATGCTGAATTTTGTGAAATGTTGTGCTTTTTTTCCCCGTGTTTTGTTCTTGTTTTGAAAGTTTAGTTTTAATTTAATGAAGGTAAAGGAGGAAGATTCTCTGGTGGTTTTGATATTAATGTTTTTGAGAAGGTTCATAAGACTGGTATGTTTCTGTTCATTCAAGTTTGAGAATTTAAAGATGGAGAAATTTGTTTCATTTTGTGATTTTTTTTTTCCCAAATGGTTTGATATTTCAGGGGACGTATCTGCCATGCCTGATGTTTCTGTTGATCTTGTGGTCAACACAATTGAAGGTTTTTCTCAAGTCATTTTTTTTTAGTATTTTCTTACTTATTTTGCGACGAATTTCGTTTTTCATACTGGCTTGTTGAAAACCGTGTGCTGTCTTAGTATTGTCTTGCTGTTGTAAATGCAGATGGCAAGAAGCCAATTGTTGCTGCCATTGAAGGACTTGCTTTGGGGGGAGGTTTAGAATTGGCTCTGGTCTGTGCTTTATGTTGAGAATGATCATATTTTATTTTTCTTCCTCTCATTTTATGAACTTTGCATCACATTATTAGTCATTATACAGGGAAGCCATGCGCGTATCGCTGCACCCAGAGCTCAACTTGGTTTACCGGAGCTGACACTTGGAGTAATTCCCGGATTTGGAGGTAAGTTTTCTTTTGAACACGTTCTTAATTATGAGCAATGTAGCATTGTTTTTTTTTTTGGCTAACATTGACTGAGTTTCTGGGGAATTGGTTGATTTATCAGGCACTCAACGACTTCCAAGACTTGTGGGTCTGTCAAAAGCAGTTGAAATGATGCTGGTAGGCTGAATTTTCCTTTCCTAATTGGTTTCTGTAATTTAAGTAACCTAATCTTTTGTGGGTCAGAAAAGAATAAAGACACTAAGGTGTTTGGAAACTTGCTATTGTTTATTATGATTTGATCAAATGGTCGGTAGTTTGTGAGGTTTGTTAACCAAATGTAACTCTTCATTGACATAAGATGCCATTTAGTCTTGGATGAAGATCTGAAGGAAGTTCAGAAACTTCTGAATTTTATTTTATCTGAGGGATGTGTAATTAACGACATGATTGTCTATGCATATCATTAATTATGGTGGGGGAAGAACAAAGATATTTATGTAGTTCTCTACTTGAAGAATTAATTTTAGTCTCGAATACTTTTGTTAGGCATTTGTTTTCCAAATGCTTGTCTCAGCATAAAGTGTGATTAATCAATTTGATTATGCATGTCATGCAGTTGTCTAAATCAATCACATCTGAAGAAGGAAAGGAGCTAGGTCTTATTGATGCCATTGCTAGTCCGAATGAGTTGCTGAAAGTATCTCGAAAATGGGCTTTAGAAATTGCTGAGAGACGTAAACCATGGATCCGTTCCCTTCACAGGACAGACAAAATTGGTTCCCTGTCTGAAGCTCGTGAGATATTAAAGTTCGCACGACAGCAGGCAAAGAAAACAGCCCCAAATATGCCACAACACCTTGCATGTATTGATGTTATTGAAGAAGGAATTATTCATGGAGGATATAGTGGAGTTTTAAAGGTACTTTTGTATTATATTCTGCACGTAAATTGTCTTGATAAAATATATTTTCCTGCAAGCAAGGATAAACTTGGTATCATTGCACCAATTTTTGGTTTGTTGAAACATCTGGTTTGTATAGGGTACTTTTGTTATATTATGCACGTACATTGTCTTGATAAAATGTATTTTCCTGCAAACAAGGATTAACTTGGTCTCATCGCACCAATTTTTTGTTTGTTGAAACATCTGGTTTGTTTCTTGTCCGTTGGTTACCTAACTTAAACAATGGTGTTGCAGGAGGCCAAAGTATTTAAGGAACTTGTATTAACAGACACTTCAAAAGGCCTTGTTCATGTCTTTTTTGCCCAGCGTGCAATATCAAAGGTACATCAATAATACTGAACATCTTCTCATTTCTAAACCCCCTCTCCCCGGTGATAAAATACACTATCTTTTCCCATTTAGGTCCGTTTGGTATAGCTTCTCCTAAAAGTGTTTTGTGTTAAATATTTTAAAAGAAATACTAATGAAGTGTTTCATCTCCCAACAGTTGAATACACTAAAAGGTTTTTGGAGAAAATACTTGATCTGTATTCTCTAAAGTGTTTTAAACAAGTATTTCACTTAAAATACTTCACTCAATGTTTTTAAAGAAACACTTCATTGCATTTCTTTTAAAATGTTCAACACAAAGCATATGTAGGGGAGAAAAAAAAAAGGGGAACATAATTTTTATACCTCCATGCATTATAGCATGTGTGTCACAATTATTATGGTTTCTAGATGACTTGTTCTTTGACTTTTTGTCACTGATCACTGTCCTCTCAACTTCCTCAGATACCAAATGTAACTGATATTGGGCTAAAACCAAGACAAGTGAAGAAAGTTGGTGTTATCGGGGGTGGTTTAATGGGCTCTGGCATAGCTACAGCACTTATTCTGGGTAACATTTGTGTTGTTCTCAAGGAGATCAATGTCGAGTATCTTATGAAGGCAATGAAAATAATTGAAGGTAAGATTTTTAATATTTCTATTACTATATCAAGCCCTCAGATTAGCACTGTTGCATATTACTTCATTTCATTTGTGGAAGGCAGTTTGACTGGAATATCTTCCCTGCTAAATTGTTATAATCTTATTTCCCAAATGCTTGTCAGGTCATAAAAAATTGTTGAGCTTAATTGGATCAACTTTTGTCTAGGATTCCGTTTCTCAGACAATTTTGGATTCACTGATGAATATTATTTATTATATGGGGTGGATAAGTCAAATCGTGATATTCAAACAGGGGAATATATTGGTTTACTTCATTTATCAATTGTAGTTCACTAAATTATAAACTGCATATTGCAAAGTACTTGAAATGTGTTTTCTTCATTAATCAATTGTAGTTCACTAAATTAGAAACTGCATGTTTGCAAAGTACTTGAAATGTGGTTTGGACTTTAATCATAATGACGTGATTGATCTGTAGTTTTGAGTATCTTTTTAGCCATACGTTTGGCTTTAGTGACTAAACTTTTCAGAAACGTCCTTTGATTTTAACTGTTGCAAGCTTGGGAATCTAGTTATAAATTATAATGTATAACTGGTGGTTTTCTAGTCATATTTCTTTTCCTTCTCAATTCAGTATAAATCTCCTTTTATGAAATCTTGGTTCTGGTCTACAGGATTTTTTATTTTGTGGCTTATAATATCAGTTAGGAAAAGATCTATCTATTGCTAATGTCAGTAGAAATGTTCCTTGCAAAACTGGTGCGCTGACAGTTGCAGATAATGGCTCGGGTTTTGAATATGCAAGTCTTAGACCTTTGAAGTTGAAACATGCTTTGGGATTGAGGGTTCACAGAGTATATAGCTTGTAAAATGTTGATGATTTTATAGATAACTTAAAAACCAAATTATAATATATTTCAACCTTTTTTTCATTTCAATTTAAATTTTCATGAAAGTATTAGTATTGTGCTTCATCAGTATTCCTCATTCTTTGGGTTATGCCTATTCTTTGTTTGACAGCCAATATTCAAGGCTTGGTAATAAAAGGCAAGCTGACACAAGATAAGGCAGGTAAAGCTCTTACCTTTCTTAAAGGTGCATTGGATTATTCAGACTTCAAAGATGTGGATATGGTGATTGAGGTGGGTTCTTAGTCTCTTTTAATAGTAGATATAGGTAGATATATGTTCAAGTTTTTGAGAATATCAACTAAAATTTTATTTTTTAACAGCAGCAATGGTACTGTAAATTACAATGAGATGGATTTTGTAATGGTGACTTCAAACTATTATTCACCAATCTTTCTGACTTCCAATCTTTTTCTAATTTTTAGAAAAAGAGTTCCATACATTTTCTTTTTAATTTTAAAGTAGCACTATTGATAAAGGGAGAACTTATTTTCTTTGCAGGCTGTCATTGAGAGTATTCCCCTTAAACAAAAAATATTTAGTGAAATTGAGAAAGTGTGTCCCCCACACTGCATATTGGCAACAAATACCTCTACTATCAACCTCAATCTAGTCGGGGAGAAGACCAACTCTCTAGACCGTATAATTGGAGCACACTTTTTCAGGTCATATCATACTTCAACTTTCTTTTTTATGCACGTGCTATCATGTCCATCTCCATGCAATTCAAAATCAATTGGGATTGAATCTCTGAAGTTCTAGTAAATACTATGCAAACCATGTTACTTTCCAGTTTCGACACAGAAAAAGAGAGAACTACCTGTCATGTACAATTTCCTTGATGATCATGCTAATTTGTATGAGTTGAAACTAATGTTGTAGGTTTAGTAAATTGCAATAGATAATAGTAGTTTCTTAGAAGTCATTTGTCTGTAGGTAACCAGAATCACCAAATATCTGGTTTTGCATATGAATCGAAATGTAAATGTTTACAGTACTCACAATCTGTAAAGGTCATTAATGGCATGTTTGTATGCAAAAAAAAAAAAAATCTATAGGGGCATCAATGCAACATTTGAATTTATGTTAGAACTTGTGTTGTTTTGATTACCAATTGTTGTCTTCTATAATTTCTCTCTTGTTCATGGAGCCATACAGAAATAATATGACCAGCAGGCTACAAATATTCCATGTTGAGATTTTTTGAGTTGGGCAAGGTCACCCTAGAAGTCTATGTGTGTCCTGTCTCGTAGGATAAGTAAGATATATTGGGTAGCATGATGGATTTTAAACTATTTTATTAAAAAAGAAAAAAGTAGATCTTGTTTCTCAATAGTTTCAGTAGAAAGTAGTACTATCTTTTTCTAATCTGTCTGGCATCATTCATGCTCTGAAAATTTTTGAAGTGATTTCTTCCTCAGTGACTAATCATCAGCAACCGTTCTTCACACTTCTCTACAATGAACAGCCCTGCTCATGTGATGCCACTACTAGAGATTGTACGGACTGAGAAGACTTCTGCACAAATAATTCTTGATCTTATGACTGTTGGAAAACTAATAAAGAAGGTTCCTGTTGTTGTGGGAACCTGCACTGGATTTGCTGTCAATCGTGCATTTTTCCCATATGGCCAAGCTGCACATCTCTTGGCCCATTTAGGTGTAGATGTGTTCAGAATTGATCGGGTGATCACTGATTTTGGCCTCCCCTTGGGCCCCTTCATGTAAGTTTATCTGGTACTGGTAGTAATACAATTTGTTTTCTTATTATCTCCATTTATCAAACAAGTAATGCCTGCTTGGCTCTGACTTCTTCATCTCCAATAGAAGATAATTAAAACTTGCTAAATGTGCAATGTTGCATGCGCATCTTAAATAGTTTTTTAAGATAGTTTTTTCCCCCCTATATTTGGCTTGGTGGCTTAGAAGATACCATCATCTTTCTTTCTCCCCTATATTCGATGGCATATTGATTGGACATTCTAGTTCACTCCACAAAGGGCATTGTTCCATAGTGTTATTTTTTTTTTTTTTTTAAGAAGAATCTTATTTGTTGTTCTGCTTGTATTCAAGTCTTTCGTAGTCCTTTGCGGAAAAAAAGGGACTCACAAGATAATATGAAGTTTATAGGTATTTAAAAGGCAAAAATTGGGGCCAGATTACATTGCCATATGAGGTATGAGCAAATTTTTTCATTTTTTGTTTTGAAGCTTGACTTACCAATTGCAAATTTGATAAAATGATTCTTCCATCTCTTATTGAGTAAATTTTAATCTAAAATAAAGGGAGATGTTACCACACGATTTTAAAGCACGTATTTCAACATACAACTAGCAAGGAGTTATGATGATGTGATGCATCATATTTGACCTTGACTGCCCCAAGGTTTACTGTTTAATCCCAAGTTTTCTATCTGATTGCAAGCCTCAGTGCATCATCTATCACTTCCTTTTCAAAATTATCATTCTCTGCAATGTTGATTGCTTGAATGATTTTTGCTTACAGGCTTCAGGATTTAAGTGGATATGGAGTGGCAGTTGCAGTAAGAAAAGAATTTGCTAATGCGTTCTCTGATCGAATGTTCCTCTCACCATTGACTGACCTACTTGTTAAAAATGGACGCAATGGTAACAAAAACATTTTACTGATTTTCTTGTGAAAAACTCCTATTCTTTTTTCGCTTCACCAAATGATTTCATGTTTAGAAGTGTCAACTGCTTATGCATCCTTGTCATGCAGGTAAAAATAATGGTCGGGGTTTCTATATTTATGAGAAAGGAAGCAGACCAAAGCCTGATCCTTCTGTCTTGCCAATTGTGGAGGAGTCTATTCGCATTGCCAATATTATTCCCAGTGGAAAGGTACTTATCAACTACACACAGAAATTCTATTTGCCTTGTTTTTGGCGCTGTAAACTTAAAAACACTATATGGGATAATTCACTTTTATTTTTGAAGTTGGGGTTTACCTTTTTTTTTTTACTTTTAGCAGCCTGTATCCATCACCGATCAACAAATTTTGGAAATGATACTCTTTCCTGTGGTAAACGAGGGATGTCGTGTTGTGGATGAAGGAGTTGTTGTTAGGCCATCTGATCTTGATGTTGCATCTGTACTTGGAATGAGCTTTCCTTCCTACCGGTAACTTGACTTTATGCACTTGTCATTATCAGTTGATTACTACAGTGTGAAAATATGCTCTTTTAAAATTTGTGGAGTTTACTATATACTTTCTATAGCTCAAGACTGTCTATAATACCTTTGCATTTATCGTGAACATCAAAGCCTTAACCATTTTCATTGCTTTTTTCATATAGTGCTAACAAGTTACGTGCTTCCTGAAATCTGTCCGCTTAGTTTTGATCAAGAACAAAATAACAAATTACAATTTATAGACACAGAATTCTTGATCCTGGACTTATGAAATCTGTTGTATAAAATCCAGTAAATGAGTTTGGTAAATTTCTAGGCCAGTTATAATTCGCTTGCTACAAACTAGAGTCTCCCTTTAAGAATTTGTGAACTTGCTTTTTCATCGCGTAAGATATGTCTCACGCATGGTCCACATACATGACATTATGCTCACAGTTCTTCCCTACTCGAATATTTCCCTTTGCAGTGGCGGTCTCCTATTTTGGGCAGACATGGTTGGGCCTAAACATGTATATGCAAGTCTGAAGAAATGGTCAGAAATATATGGTAATTTCTTTAAGCCCTCAAGGTATTTAGAAGAAAGAGCGGCAAAAGGCATACCTCTGGTAAGATCTCTATTCTCTCCTTCCCTCATTCACATTATTGCCTTATGTGTATGAATGGCTGCTCTCGCTCTCTCTCTCTCTCCCGGGAAAAGAAATGTGACATTTTCCATTTTCCATTTTCTTGCAGTGTGCACCCATTTTGGAGAACGCAGCGTCAAGATCACGTCTTTAAGCCAGCAGTCTTTGTATCCAGTTGTCCAGCTAACAGGGTGCTGTGTACTGTAGAAAATTACGGCTCTAAGACCGTGAATCTCCAATTTGCAAAAGCAACATTGAAAATAGTTGCTTAATTATAGATCCAGGAAAGAAAAACAATTTGTAAAAATTGCAGCTGATTTAGGCTGCATCCTTTTTATAGTTATTATGAATAATTCTCAAAACTTTTTATGAATATTTTCTTTTCCTTTTTCTTGTTCGTAATCTCTATTGTAATTGTGATTATAATTTTTAGTCTCCTCGAAAAGATTGGAAAAAAAAAACGATGCTTACAAGTTACAATCAGATGTGCTTTGATCGTTAGATATTTCGATAATTTGATTTGTTAAAACTTTTATTATTCATGGAAGTGTCATGCTAGCGATATTTCAAATTCAAGGAAAGGGATTGGGTCCACGAGAGCGGATGAAAGTGAAACCAGGAAGTCTTTAAATCTAAACAGAAATTAGGGAAATTTTAAAATTTATTTGTACATTTTTTAACGGGTTCATCAATGATTAATGGTAATCAATAATAATCATATCTAGTGATTTATTTTTTTAGATTTCTTAGTGATTAATGGTAACATATAATAATCACTTTTGATGATTATTGTAGTAAACCATTTATTAACACACTTAGTGATGATAATACTCTATACTACAAAAACTCTCTGAGTTATATAATTTTAATTTAGTGATGATAATACTCTATACTATAAATGAATATCTTTATTTTAAGATGAAATTTTAGTATAATTTTAATTTGGCGGTGGTTTGAAAAAAGAAGATTTCAAAATTTTGACCTTGTGGAAGAAAATATCGATGGCTAATCAATTCTTTTTCTTTTTTTTAGTGGATGTCTTACCAGTTAAGTTATATTGAGATTAATGTTGATTTGTATAGTATACAAATAGGCCTCATGTCTATTAGTATTATAATATAACAAATCAAAATTTCTATACTACAAATAATTTTATGTTATATTAAATACATTTGTTATTTCTAATTTTTTACTATGTAAAAACAAAATATTGTTTTAATTTACAATTTCATCCCTAATTTTTTAATTATTCTATTTTCTTTACACCTTAAATTAATATGCCACAATTAATTCTTTTTACTAACGTGAATAGTAGAATTTAATGTTGAAGTAAATAAAGAGTACATAAGAAAGATGAAATTAACAGCATAGAAGTAAATTCAAAAGATCTAAGTTCCTAAAATTGCAAGTTGTGTAGGGGTGGATCCAGGAATTTTTTTTAGAGGGGGCAAAAACTATATAAAAATATTTCTAAAAAATTTGGGGGGACAATATATAAAATACATTAAAAAGTCAAATTTTTACTTATAATTTTTTCATTTTTACATTAGAAAAATAATAAAATAAAAAATTTAGGGGGGGAACTGCCTCCCCACCCCCCTTAGTAGGCCCCTGGTTG
Organism: Gynostemma pentaphyllum; assembly: GCA_028015215.1. Lineage (NCBI taxonomy): Eukaryota > Viridiplantae > Streptophyta > Magnoliopsida > Cucurbitales > Cucurbitaceae > Gynostemma > Gynostemma pentaphyllum. Next base: position 40,259,452 of record CM051348.1, on the reverse strand, counting down.
TGCCTTTAAATTTACAAATTCGAAAGACAAACAGAACAATATTTCACGCCAACCATAACGTATATTGAATAATCCCGGTTTTTTTTTTCGAAAAAAAAAATATCAATTAATGGAATGTTATCTTTAAATTTTGCAAGCTAATAATTGGACTAGAACCAAATTTAAATGCGTTATTCTTGCAAGGATTTCCATCTCTCATCATCCATAGATATCAATACAACCCAATATATAGAGAGAGAGAGAGAGAGAGAGAGAGGGGGGATAATAAAAATTAGAAAATCAATTTTAAATCTAAATGACATTTTAGCCAATACAGGCTTTGCATTTCTCAAACACTCTAAGAAGAGTGACTAAAAAAAAAAAAAAAAAACTAAATCTTACATCAATATGCAGAAATCAGAGGAACGATCCATTAAATATATAGCTTGCAGCTTTGAAGGATCAGCACAATGTGGATAATCCAGAATGGATGCCAAAAGGCTGCATTGTTTTTTTCAACTCTATGTCAATGTTTAATTTAGTATTATTACCCATTTCAAGACAATGGCAAAATTTTCTGTCGCTGATCGTTACTAAGGGTCATGACTCCCGTAGTTACCGTTTGCGATGTCTTCACCGTTGGCGGATTAGGAGATTTTGCAACTTTATTGTTGAATGAACCAAAATGAGTTTGAGTTTCAGTTCTGGGATTTGTGGTGCCATTGTTGAATTCTTTTTCCTGATTACCCACTTCACTTCTGGCAAAAGACGAACATTGCGTCTCTGTAATGTACCAAGGAATTAGCAAAATTATTCTCAAGGGAAAAAGGCACAACAAGAAGGATTTGCATCATACTATAAACATCTGACTTGAGCGCAGTGCAACGGTTTTGCTTTCACTTTTGGACGCGGATAGAGAGAGTAAAAAAAGGACCAATATTAATACTAAATCTGATGAAGAATGGCAGATTATAGAACAAATTGTCAAATTCAACCTTCATACGCCCATATTGGGTAAAAGGCCAATAGGATTAGCATACTTTATGATTAGGAAGGCAATATATTTACTTGATATCGATTGACAACCATCACTCTTAAGATTACATTGGGGGGTAGGATGGGAATATAGGGGCATAGTAGTAAATAATGAAATAGTTAGTTAGAGGTGCGTTATTATAAATAGTGAATGAGTGAGAACGAGTTCTTTATCCAAGATATTGAGAATATTAGTCTTTAAACTATTGTAAAGGGAGAGTTCTAAGCCTCTAGAATGCTTAATAGTTTCGTAATTGTTCTATTTTCGTATTAATATAGTTCGGATCCTATCAGGGTCATGTTTGGATCTAAACCGTCAGACTAAACCAATTCATTCAACAGGAAGCAAATCAAATAAGGTTAAATGCAGTAAAGTTGAATTGAAAATATGTGCAAGAACAATTTCCAAAATTTTATTTTTATGAGTTTTGTACAAAATAATTTAAACCTTTCACCATGCTAACAGCAGTATTTTTTAATAATAAACCAGATGCTAACAGCAGTTTTCCCTAATTATATTATCATCTCTCAAGATTAAAGGAGAAAGGCACGTCAAACTTACCTTTTATCTCTCCCAAAGTGATGAGTCTATTGAGACAATCCCGAAACTTGGTCAGGACAATCCTTTCCTGCTCTGCATAGACCTCTGACGTGTCTTGTCTGTGAGGCAGTTGTGAAGAGGTGCTGCAGCCCGGGCCCATTAACCGACTGGGGGAAGCAGAAGCCATCAATATCGTGTCTTGCTCATCACACATCAAAGCTAAGGTTCCAGGAGACATGGGCATGCCCTTTGGTACATCAGCACCATCTGAATTAGAATCATCAGGGGTGGTTTTATCAGCCTGATTTGCACTTGAACGATCATCAGCTGCAGCTTTCTCATTGGTCGCATCTTTGTTCTGCAACCTATCTAGAGTGGATGAAGCAACTGAAGTTTCTGCCTGACAGTCTGCTTGCTTCTCCGTAGCATTTCTTTGGTCTGGATAGTGAAAAATGTTTATTTTTCTCAAAAGGTCCATTTGATGACTTTCTACTAATCTTCCTCAAGTGCCGATAAGTTTAAAAAAAAAAAAGTGTGAGAGAATGACATCATCATACCTTCAATTGTCTTGGCAGCTTCACTTGACAGCACAACCAAAACTGAGCAAAGATCCTTCAAATCTTGTGGCTGAATTATGTCTGCCATTAAAGACCTTCAACAATTACACATAAATCAGCTTTTAGTCCAAGTATATGGCCAATATTACATTTAGTAGAACTGATTATACCTATACGTAAACTTTGAAGGACCCAACAGTGACGGGTTTCCAACACCAGCAATCGGGAAGGCTGGTAAAGAAGGAGCAGCAGCTTTTATATGATTTGCCTGCTAAGTACAGTTGATATGTTATGATGAATACAAGAGGTATAAAAAGTGAGAATGAAGGAATTTAGATGATGAGGTTTATGTTTATCCACAAATGTTTATGGCCAATCCCACTAACATAGAGCTTGAGAAGAATCACTATAATGCTAGTTTTTTCTGTGTGACTAGTAAACTTCGACATAAATGTCAGTGGTAAGATATTATCTTTTTATAAGAAAGATATTCAATTGTACTAGTAAATGAATAGCACCACCTGCGGAAATTGTGCTGGCCTTTGAACGGATGGATCCTTAGCTGATGATCCAAAGTAGAGTTCATGACCTTTTCTTTTCTTTGATACTGGAGGTGAAGCATAGCCAGAGGATCCAATAGCTCCAGTTATGGCAGCATTGGCTGCTTGCTGAAGGAATGTCATGTTGTTACCATGGTCTCCATGGAAAAGAGCTTGTCTCTCTTCACTCCCCTCATAATTCTTGCAGTCCATGCACTTACAATTTTCAGAACAAAGAATGTTGGCCTGGAAGCACTCGCAGTACTTTTTCAGGCAACCTGATTTCTTGCAGTGGCATCCTTTGTTATGCTTAGCCAGCATCAGCAACTCCCCAGCCTCCTCCTACATCAACAAGTTCCACATGAGTATGCATAAAATTTATGCCATGCCACTTTATCTCCACTATCTACTATAACCACATGCAGAAAAGATTCTTAGCGGTCAAAACCATAGGCATTGCAAAAATAATTGATACCATGCCATTTCACATATGGTATTTTCCATAATAGAGGACTAAAAGATTTTAAATGGTCAAAACCCATGGGATAGCGCAAAATTCTTATGGTTAAAAAGTAAAGGCACAATCACCTCAAAATTCATGTAAGCAAAATCCTTATATGGATAAAGGAAAGCTTCTTAAGACTTACATGAAAGGCAAAGAGTAGCAACCCCTATGTAGTAATGAAAACCCACAATTGCATAGTATGTTAAGTGCTTGTTATTCAGAAGACAGTCATACATACCCTACTATCCCGCACTCCATGAGGACTGCTTGCAATTTTTGGTCGGAAGGCATTTGGATTACGCTCTAATGTAGCTTCAACTGCTTCTCTTCTAGCAGCTTCATTTTCAACATTGTTATAACAATTTATGCAGTTGCAACCATCGCAGTATATTCCAGAAGCAAAACATTCACAATACCTGCTCAAGTCAGCAGGCAAATTACTTTTCAGTAACTAACAAATAATTTTTTTTACAACAACAATGCTTTTTATTCATAACGATATGGATATTATGGAAATAATAAAACATTGAGATACAGGGAATACTATTACGTGAACTAAGAAAGCAAGTGCATATTTTAGAAATGCATTGAGCAACAGCAAAAAAAAATGACTGCTTCAGTAAATCAAATTGACAACGTTAAAGAACACCCTTTTTGGGTAAATTTTAAAACATTGAATCAGGCTATCACTGAACAATAAGACATAGTGAAGGATAAGTTGGAGAATGCAGATATACCACTCATTTCAAAAACAAAGATAACATAGCAAAATGAGTTCGAGTTAGCCATTAGCAATGGGACAGGGCTTTAGTGGTAACTTCAAGCAACCAAAATGACGTTTGGTATAAAAGCCCTCCAATTTGACAAATAAGAACAACACATGAAGGAAGCTGGAGGAGTGAATTAACAAAATCCACCATAATACGCTTAGCCGAAAGTTAGAAAGTCAATTTGCCCCCTAAAAATTGACATACAACGGTATAAGAGACAAGTAGAGTCGATGAAGCCTACAGCCAAGCGAAAGATAAGACAGAAACAAGATTCAAAGAGCCAATTTTTATATAAGAAACAATAAGGAAAATTTTCAATAAGCCCATCTTACCATGCAAGTGCGCATATGCTTTATTTGTTGAAAAGAAATTCCAGCAAGAAAGATCATGAACTTACAATTTTAGACACCGCGAATGTTTACAATTACACTGTTTTTGCTTCTTAGGAGTACTATCTTTAGCTTCAACAACAGCAGGTCTTGCTCTAGACATTGGAGACTCAGGTTTCCTGTTTAAAAAAAAAAGTCATATTTCCATTGATACAAAATTTCCAACATTACAAACTAAATAAATTTTTAATTTTTTAAGAGCATGAATGAAATAGGGTAAAAGCCTCAGGATGACCAAATCCAAAAATTCGAGATAAAAATTTGAACTTTCAGTTAACAAATGCATGAATTGAGTTTTCTTTAAAAAAAAACAATGAATTTTTACTTCATAGCTCCAATGGCATTGAATTAATAAAACAAATACTTACACAGCTCTCACTGACGACTGAGGCGCTACCGTCGCCGCCATCGGCGGCAGTTGTGGCTGATTCTGAGAAACTACTGCCGCCGGCGACTGTAAATGCGAATTAGAATGAGATTGAGAAAGTGACGCGCCACCAAGGCCGGTGAAATCCAGTTGCCTAGCGAGCTTCTTAGACGGAATCTCCGACGACGAAGAATTACTCGGAGCTGCACCATCCGATTGAGCTTTTTTCTGATTCAAATCCACGATATCTCCTTCCTCCATCAAATTCAAATCCAAAATTTTCAACAATTCGTTCACTATTCCAATTTTTAAACAAAAAAATCAAACTCGCGAACGGAATTCGCCAATCAAAACAACAAATCCTCCAACTTCTGGATCCAAATGAAATCTCAAAACCCGAAATTAACAAACTTTCGTAGCTAAAATCAAACTCAGCAACAAGAAGAATCCGAAATCAAAAAGACATTTTTCCGAAGCAAAACGATGATTCAAAGAGAGCAAAAACCAGAGAAAAAGCAAAGATAAGTAAATTAGGGTTTTTTTTTTCTCCTTTCGAACTGTAAAATTTGAAAGAAGAAAAGAAGAGAAAGAAAGGCTTTTCGTTCTTCTTCTTCTTCGTCTTTCCTCCCTCTCTCTCCCGAGATTTTGAAATTTCAATTTTTATGAATATTGAACGGTCAGATTGAGACTAGTGGTCAGATCGGACAGTTGATATTGTACAATTTGATCTAACGGTTTGAATTCATAGAAGTGAGCATTTTGGTGATTTTTGACCGTCCGATTGAGAAGGTAGTAGATTTTCTTTAAAACTAGTGAGGGGTAGGATCTAGTGTTTCCTACATCTAGATCAAATAGCAATTATTATCTTGCCACGTGGAATAAATTGAAGAGATAGAATGTTATGGGTACGTGGAGGTATATGATTGGATGATATCGAGGGGGAAGTGGGTGAAAAAGGAGGGAATTAGTGCAAGATTCCATCGAATAAAGAAAGGAAATAAAACAAATTTGGCGCTAAATGGATTATCAGAAGCTGTTTGGTTATTAAAAAACAAAGTAAATCTTTTGCAACAAATAATTAATATTAAATTTTCAAATATTAATTAATTGATTCTTTTTTTAAAAAATTTTTTTCTAATTTTTTTTTCCGTCGTAATAATTTAAATATTCTCATTATATTTGAGGATAATGAATAAAAGATAAAATCAACATGATATGAGCTTAGCTTATCAAATTAATTTTGAATCGAGTTTCACTACTTATTTTAATGATTTTTTTTTTTTTAGCAATGTTCATCAGATCAAGTTGTTTTTTAGTTAATAATCTTAATAGTACATAGTATTTGAAAAATAGCTGTTAGATTAGTTAAAAACATGTGTTTTCTAGTGTTTTTTTTAGAAATAAAATGTTTGATTTGAAAATATTATTCTCAAAAATAACAATCACGTTTAAGTCACTATTCTATATTTATAAGAGGTAATCATAAATTTATAATTTAGAAAGAAATCTTTGAAAATGAATTATTTTTAAAATGTTTTTAAAAGAAATATTCTAAATCTATAATTTGTAATAGAAACTTAAAACAAATTTTGTTCTTCCCTAATCTTTTCTTCAAACCCTAGTTCTTCCATTCAAAATTAAAGTTAACTAAATAAAGGGCAAAATGAAACTATCACCCCTGTTGTTTTGGTCAAATATAAAGACAACTCTTGTAGTTTGAAAATGAATATTTATACCCTTATAGTTAATTGTGCAAATTAACCCCTCCCCCTCTACGGCGTTGATTTTCTTTTAGCTATAACTTTTTCGTTTAATTCTGATTTGAATGATTCAAGATGTTATGAATCTCCGTTTTAAACTCTACATTATAATAACTTAAAAACTTAAAAATCGTCACTATATAAAATAGCTATATGCATCAAAATATTCGATCAGGTTGAAGTCGTAAACATACTGATGATTTAGACATTTTTGGTGACTACAATGTAGAGCTCAAAACGAGAATTTCATAATATATTGAATCATTCAAATCGGAGTTCAAACGAAAAAGTTATGGCTAAAAGAAAATCAACGACGTAAATAGGATGAGTCAATTTGCACAATTTTAAAACTATATAGGTATAAATATTCATTTTCAAACTACAGAAGTGTGTTTGCATTTGACCAACTACAGGGTGTTATTTACATTTTGCTCTTAAATAAATTAACATAGGTTATTGGTCACATGACAGTTGGATAGTTTAATTTTGGTTTAAAATTAAATACAATAAACTTTAGAAGTGTTGAGTAACAGTTTGGTAATATTCTTTAAAATATGCTTACAAATGATTTTTTTTTTTCTAATTTAAGTATAATTTCTATATTTTTTTAACCTAATATTGTTTGGGGATTGGATTATCTACCAGTGTTGGAGTTCAATTAAATTATCCATGATTAAAAAATGGGTAAAATGTAAATAAGACCATGTGATCTTTTCAAAATGCATGAGCACCCCCTGTACTTTGAAAATGATAAATTGCACCCCTGTGGTTCCAATTTTTTTCAATCAGCCCCTCCCCTTCAATGTCAATAATTTTCTTTTAGCCATAACTTCTTTGTTTGAAGTCCGATTTGGATGATTCAAGATGTTTTGGAATCTTCATTTCCAGCTTTACATAATCGTCACTTCGAAACTTTGAAATCATCAATAACCAAAAGAGTTAACGATGTCAATCATACCTAGTGTTTCGATGTTAATAAAATCTTTTATTTATTAATTATTTCAAAGTTTTGAAGTGACTTTTATGTAGAGCCTAAAATGAGGATTCCAAAACACCTTGAATCATCCAAATCGGAGTTCAAACGAAGAAGTTGTGGCTAAAAGAAAATTATTGACATTGAAGGGGAGAGGTCTGATTGAAAAAAATTGGAACCACAAGGATGCGATTTGCCATTTTCAAAGTATAGGGGGTGTTCATGCATTTTGAAAAAACCACAGGGGTCTTATTTGCATTTTACCCTTAAAAAATCTAGTTTTATTTCACATCCAAGCATAAATTTAAAAGAAGAAGAAAAAGTAAGAAAATATATTATGTAAAGTACTCATTTGGTCCCTGAGTTTTGGAGGTCGTGTCTATTTAGTCCTCGTGTTTTCAATTTGTGTCTAAGTGGTCTCTAAGTTTTGGATGTTGTGTCTATTTGGTCTCTGCGTTTTCAGTTTGTGTCTAAGTGGTCCCTGAATTTTGAATATTGTGTTTATTTGGTCCTTGAGTTTTCAATTCGTGTCTGGTCTCTGGATTATTATAAATAAGTTTAATTGTTCCTTAATTTGTTAAATCATTAACTTAATATCGACTTAATGCAGACATAAAATGTTTAATTGACCGAAATACTATATGTGATTAATTATTATGTCAAATCTTAGGCCTGAATTGATTGAAAGATTTGAATCAATATCCTATGTCATATTTTGGTCAATTAAACATGTTATGTCAGTGTTAAATCAACATTATGTTAACTTCTTAACGAATATGTCAAATTAAGAATCAATTAAATTTATTTCTAATAAGTGTTGAAAACTTAGGGACCAAATAGACACAATATCTAAAACTCAGGGACCACTTAAATTCAAATTGATTTCACAGGGACCAAATAGACATAACATCCAAAACTCAGGGACCACATAGACACAAATTGAAAACGCGGTGACAGAATAGACACAACCTCCAAAACTCAAGGATTAAATAGGTACTTTACCCAAATATATTTCAAAACTGAATAAAAAACAAGTCATTTATGAATAATTCTAAATATGTCAAATGATTAATGACATATATACATACAAGATATAATTTTGACTAGAAAATGAAGAATCATGTTTTAAAAAATATAAAACAAAACAAAATTAAAAAGTTTGTTTTTAAAAAACAGAGAATAATATAGGAAACAGCTTATCAACAAAACAACCTATTTGATATCAATTTTTTTAAATTTTCATATCAAATTTACTCCCTATTATTTGAGTATGTAATAATTCATACCATGTGATTTTAAATTTTTTAATTTAGTCTCCATAAATTAAGATATGTGTCAATTTAGTTTATATAGTCAAGTACAATACAAACTAATGAAACGTCTTTATCATTATTGGAATTCATCACAACATGTATGTTGACATTTTTTAAAATCTAACTAAGAGAGGATGATATTACATTAACTGATCCTCTTTGTGATAAAACACAACCTAACTTGAAAAAAAAAAATCATTTCAACCCAATTTAAAAGCCCTACATTTACAACTCAATAGAGTTCCGTTTAGTAACCTTTTTAATTTATGTTTCTTGTTTGTCTTTCTCATTTTTTAAGAAATGGAGTTATTTGTTAACTCTTTCTATTTCTTTTTCTCTTTTTATTAGAAATTTTTTCCAAAATTGTGTAGAAATTTTAGAAATAACAAATTATAGTTTTTTGTTTCTAATTTTTTCAATATATTAATATATCGTTGTTTTGTCCCGATTTGGTTTTAAAATATAATATAAATATCTAAAAATGAAATTGATATAATAATTTTGAATAATTTATTTTAAAAATTATTTTTCACATAAAATTTTATTTTTAAAAAAAATGAAAACAAAAATAAAAAACATTTCCAAACATTTTTTTTTCTTAACAGAATTGCCAGACGTGTTACTATTAATGCCCTTATTTAATTTCAAATTCGATTAATAAAAATAAATATAAAACTGAAGGTTTTAAATACGTTTCATATTCCTTAAATTTTTTTAATTTAGCGTTCTGATTTGTCATGATTGTAGTATGCTTTTATCATATTTAATTTGTTAACATTTTGTAAGTTTTTATTTTACTTTATTTTAAAAAAAAATTAGAGATTAAATTGAATTTTTTATCTTCATTTAACTTAAGTAGTAATACAAACCATATGGATTAAATTAAAAATTAAGTTTGCCTGCTGATATTTTTTACTTTTCAAAAACACTTTCAAATCTAACCCAAAATAAAATATGAATTATGAAATGAAGAGTATGTAATGCCCTTTTAAAACAAATTTTTTCATTTAAAAAATTAAACTTAAAACCTAGGTTTAAAAAATATAAAAAAATCAATTTTTAAGGAATTAGACTTTATTAAAGTGAAGCTGATTTGGCGAAAAATACGTTGCAATTTTTATAAATTTATGTTCTATAGAATCCAGCGTATGTTTCATTAGTAATTGACAAAAGCAACAAATTTCCATTGCATAATATTTCTACAAAATCAACCCACGAAATCCCTTAATTGATATTACGTGATCATTAATTTTTATTTATAAGAATTTCGATCATTTCTATTTCAGTCCTGGCATGTCTAATTTAATATAATATTTAAAATAAAACCATATAAGTAGAAATGCTTTCATTTGGTTCTTTTACTTGTTTTCTTATAAAGATAGGTAGTAATGAATAAGCTTAAGTCTAAATTAATGTGGTTCATCAAAAAAGTAAGCCCAATATAATATAAGATATCTAAATACCGAAGTTGACATACCCTATAATTTTGATTAATTTCCACAATTTAGGAAAATGCTATTTTTCAAATAGAAATTTATAATTTTTTTGAAAAATGGAAAGGAATGGAAATAATAGAAAGGAATGCTACATGTGTTTTTTCATTTTTTCAAAAGCATGATTTCCAGGTAACGTGTTTCCTTTTCTTATATTATTATTTAATAAATATTAATATACAAATGAATTATATAATATATCAAATAAAATATAAATAATTATGTGATAGTAATATAATATATCATAATCAATTATTCAAAATAGTATTATTTTAATATAAATAAAAAAAATAATATTAATATTAACCATGGATAAAAATATCTATTATTTTAATGTTAATAATAAATTTAAATTTACTAGTAATTTTATTAACATTTTGTAATTTTTATTATTACTTTATTAAAAAAATAATTAAAGATTCAAATATGAAGTTTTAATTTTAATTATGGAGACTATTAAGTTGAAGTGAATATTTTTTAATAAAAATATGGATTAATATTAAAATATTAGTTATGCCTAATGATATTATTATATTTTAAAAACTACTTTCAAATCTAACCCAAAATAAAATATGAAAAATCAGATTTGTTAAAGCCCTTTTCATTTTTTTTTCTTTAAAAAATTAATTTTAAAACCGATTTAAAAAATAATATAAAAAAATCAATTGTTAAATTAGATATTAAAAACTTTTCAAAAAATATGAAACTAAAATATGCAATTTTTATAAAATCCTAAGAATACAGGTACCAAGGGACTGAACAAAACCAACAAATTTCCATTGCATAATATTTCTAAAAAAATAAACCATGAGTATAGTTCAAATTAGTTATATATCAATATTTCTTTTTATAATATCGAATATTCTGAGTCCTCGCATCTCTAATTTAATATAATATTTATAAATAAAAAAACCATATAAGTAGAAATGCTCCTTTCATTTTTTCTTTCTACTCGTTTTCTTCTATAGATATTTAGATGAATTAGCTTAATTCTAAATCTACTTGGTTCATCAAAAGTAGAAAGCCCAATAAAATTAAGAGACCTTAACACCGAAGGACAACCCTACAATTTTTAGGTGTCTCCCACAATGTAGGAAAATGCTACAAGAAGCAAATCTCAGTAAGAGGGGAAAATCACGTCTTTGATTCTGCAAAATATACAAGGTATACAAACAAACATTGCTTTTTCTTTTTTTTTTGGAAAGAGAATTTTTCATTGATAAATGAAAAGAACAAAAAAGTTTGGAAAACCAAACGAGCCAAACGAACGAAAGAGGCTATATAAATAAACATGACCGTTCTTCATGAGTTCAGTCATTCAAACATCTAAATTTTTCAAGCTATTGATGTTTTAAGTGTGAAAAATGAATCAAGGAAAGCTTTCCTTGTAAGTAATAGCTGAGCTGAAACAAAGTTTAACATCACATATTCAAGAGTACCTCAATAATAAGTCCCCATTGTTTAAAGGAATTGTATGGAGTAACCAGTGGCACTGGTGGTAACATTCATGGGGCCGAGATCATCGGTATCTGAATCCGACTCCATTTCATTGTAATGGTACCATCCTCCAGGAGATCCATCATCCTGCCCACTTCTGGTTGAAGGAACATGCAGCTCGGATATGGTAATGGGAAGCGGCTCATCAGTGAAATACTTGTCTTGTAGCAATTCCATGGCGGTTGCTCGGTTACTCGGATCATAACAAAGAAGTCTTTTAACTATAGAAATCTCATCTGGAGAACGGTTGGGCAGACATGCTTCCAAACCAATTGGGTTTTCTATTTTATTGAATGATATTATTTGAAAATCAGGTAGCTTAGAACAACCTGGCCAAGCATCTTCAGTCAAGTTGCCTAAAGTACTGAAAATTCTGCTCATTTGATCGATGTCAGCAGTTCCTGGAAAAAGGGGCTGCAACGTAAAAAGCTCGGCAAAAATGCAGCCCAATGACCATAAATCAATCTCCAAACCGTAGTTCGTAGAACCATATAGTAATTCAGGGGCTCTGAACCAACGAGTTCCGACACATGATGTAAAAGAACCATGTCCATCATCTGCAGAAACTCCCACCTCCATTTCATAAGAATATGATGAACCTTTAAATGGATCATCTTCCAAGTCACTCGTGGTGCAAGTAGCTAAGCATGACGCATCTCCGTCATAAATATACGTTTCCTTATCAAATTCATGAGTGGAATTTTTCGCTTTGAGCTCGTCTAAAACTCTAAAATATTCCTCCTTGCTCACCGGTTCCTGTTCTTCAATTCTATTACCTTCTCGAACCGGGCTTTCAGTTCCAAGAAAAACCGCAGGTGGCCGAGAAGCGGTAACTTGATCAGAAGAACTCTTCTCACATGGTCGTGGGATCTCATTGGAAGCAACATATCCAGACTCCATAAGTATTCTTGCCTGAAACCAATATCACAAAAAACTTCTTGAAAACTCCAAACAAAACATATAAAGCTACCAAAGTGTCAATGTCCATAAATCATATATCAAATGAATATCCTCGTTCGTTTTTATTTAAAATATTAGGATTTGAAATCCCATTTTTAGTTTAAAAAAAATCCAGATCAAAATAGCCGGATTTTACAGGATTCATCCGTTTCATTTATAAGCTACGGTCAATCTGAACACAGTTCAAGTGGTTAGACATTAATACTCTCTTCACATGAACTCAAAGATTCGAGTCTCCCCCGTTTTGATGTAATATCTCAAAGGTTTTATTCGTAAAATCTATACTTTCTTTACATATTCAGCTACCATTCAAACATTTTTTTTTTTTGTAAGATCATTCAAACAAAAATTTAGAATCAAGTTCATTTCAAACGAATTTCGGAATTTAAAGTCACATAATTCACTCCATTTTCTCGTCATCCAAACAGCCTAATTGAAAGAAAAAAGAAAAATCACCTGTCCAAAATCAGCAAGTTTAAGAACGCCATCATCAGAGATTAACAAATTGCTAGGTTTCAAATCCCTATGAACAATCATATTCCTGTGACAAACATCAACACCACTCAAAATCTGGATCATCCACCGCTTAACCGCCCCGACCGAAATCCCGCCGCCGCCGCCGCGTTTCTTCGCCTCCGCTATAACGGATGCCAAATCCGTTCTCAAGAATTCGAGAACAAGAACGGCGTCTTCATCTTCGCGCCAAAAGTATTCGTGCAAAACGACGACGTTGGGAGATCCTTGTAAGATTTGGAGAGCTTCGATTTCACGGAAAGCAGATTGATAATCGTGAATCTCTTTCAAGGCGACAATTACGCCGTCGGAGATCCGCCGCGCACGGTATACGTCGGAGTAAGATCCGGATCCGACCCGATCGAGGATTTGGTAGTTTTGGATGATCTCCGGGCGGGTGTGGATGCTCCAGCTTTTGGGTGGTGGAGGATCCATTTCCCGGAAAGCTGAACGGTCTTTGGGATCCTATCTTCTATGGCTTTTTGTTTTGTTTTATTTTGTTTGCTGGGACTGTATTCGAGGGGTATTTTAGTAATGTGACTTGCTAGTTTATAAACCACATAATTTTATTATGTGTTTTGACGAATTTGATAGACGTGTTTATCACAAGTATGTCACTTGTTCTAATTTTGTTTTTTTTGAGATATTACAGCGGTGAACATTCGAGTCAGGAAGATAGTAGATGTCTAATCAGTTGAGTTATGTTCATGTTGGCGTCACTTGTTCTAATTTCATTAAAAATAACTAATTTTTTTTAATAGATGATGTGAATAGTAGTTTTTATACTTTATTAACAATTATTTATTCGCCAACACGAATATAGTTCAAGTGGTTAGGCACCTGATCCCTTCCCACGTGGATTAAAGGTTCGAAATACTCATATTTAAATTAAAAAAAAAACCAATTACTTATTCTACCAATTATATTAATAGAAAGTATAATAAACATGTATATATATTTATTAAAATTAATTGATAGAAAAATATGATTTTCTATTATACAAAATATGTGATATTTCAATTTGTGTTTAAATCACAAGAGTGTAACTTGATAATCAAATTTTGATTAGTAATTACTACATAATCAAATAGATTTGTTATGAAAAACAATTATTAATATTGGTGAATTATTTATTTATCTACCTCAGATTTTGATTAGTTAACCATAAATCTATGTCTCTATCTATCTCATTAATGAATGGAAGTTTGATGACCAAATTGAAGCTTTAGTCAGGAGTCAAGACTTTGAACCATTCTAAAAAGTTGATAAAAGTTCAAAACCCAAAATCACAACATTGACATCAAATAATTATATAATTAAAAAAATATATTTTAATTGACAATAATATATCAAAACATAAATAATCTAATTTTATTATATTTTACTTTCCTGTTACTTTTTCCAATTATTTTCAATTTTTGTTGACAACTCCACCTTGAATTTATATAAAAAAAAAATGTATTAACTCCATAAATAGCCACTTTTGAACCATCCAATTACAAAAATAGCAAAGAATAAAAAATTATATATTCAAAACTAGTCATTTTCAAATTTTTATTCCTAACATACCCTATAAATGATATCTCCTTAAATTAGTCGGCATATCTTTTTTTTTTTAATAAATAAAACATATCAATTTGATTTAAGATATTATACCTTAAATTTTACAATCTTCTATCTATTATCTTCTTCCATCTTCTACATTTAAATAATATTCTACCCTCAATTACCCAAAACCAAAAACTTCGTTTTTCACGCTTCATTCAATTTTGTCATCACCTTTCTTCCTCATGCCTCTAATCAATTATGCAATTTGAGCATAAAATCCCACATGGGTATCATCCACACAACCATAGAAGAGTAAACTTTTTTTCATTTCATCAATTGCGAGTTCTTCTCTAATGGACACTCTTTCAACGTAATCTCGATGACCTTATCAATTTGATTTGTGATAGGGTCTAGAAGCCTCTTCAAGAAAAGAGATGTTCTGGAGAATTTAGAAGGGGTCGACCGCAAAGAACGTCTTTTGGTTGGCGCCTCAGTTTCTCATCATTGGAATTGGATATGGGTTTGCTTTTGTGGGGTTGCAAGAGTATTTTTTATGATCAAGTTCTTGATTCTATGAGAAGCCTTCCAGCAGCCAGAAAGATCGAATTTAGATTCTTTTATTATATACCAATCTGGTATAAAGTATAAATATATACTTTATACCACTTCGAAGAAAAGAAGAAAAATTTATTTTTATGAGCAAGTTCCTGATTCTATGAGAAACCTTCTAACTGCCAGAAAGATCAAATTTGGATTCTTTTGTTATATACCAATTTGGTATAAAGTATAAATATACACTTTATACCACTTCGAAGAAAAGAAGAAAATTCTGATTGTAATGCCATTGAAGTCGAATTCGTCGAAAAGAAGATGATTTTCATAAGTATGTGTAGGACCGAATGACAACACTAAAGGAGGGGTGAATAGGGTTGCTTTAAAAAATTATAAATTTAAAAATCAAAATTTATAACAATAACGTTTTTCAAATTGATCAACTAAATTAAAAATTAAAGCAAACAAGATGTAAATTAATGAATTTGTTGAACCGACAATATTTTCGAAAGATCGATGCAAGCAATTAATTAACACACAACAACAAACACAAATCAATAAAATAAAACGTCCGGAAATTAAAAAGTTTAGGGAAACAAGACACTGAAGATTTTTATAATGGTTCGACAAGCCTACGTTCACTCCCCAAGACTCCTCGAGATTTTTCACTATCGCCGATTCTCTTGCGGGTGAGAATCAAACCGATACAATCTCCCTCTTTAATTTCAACAGGAAAAAGAGAAAACCCTGATCCTTTTCACTGGTTTAGGATCTAACCAATTTCTTTTTCACACCCCAAAGTGTTCCCACACCTTAATACAAATCCCAATAAAATTTGAATTAAAAAATCCTCACAAATCCTCTCAAATAGGAGATACACAAATTTTTGTACCGTTCAAATTGTCACAATTTCCTCACACAATAAACCTCTCACAAAAAACAATAAGCAAAATTAGGGTTGAAAGAGAGAATTGAAGGATGGAGCTCTTAGGAATTTTGGGCAGCAAGTTAGAACAGATTAGAGAGCATTAGGTACTGTTTTAGATCTGAAAATAGGGTTTAAGAGTAGCCAAAAATGTGTTTAAGCTTTAGGTTAAATTTGGACCGTTGATGGGCTTTATTTGATCCAAGGGCTGAGAATAATTGATGAAAAATGGTCAAAAAATCTCCCAAAAACGCAGCTTTGCTTTAGCAGCCTTAGATCTGTCCATGCTAGGGATGGCAAAATTCGGGGCCCCCGACCCTATAGGGGGGGGAATCCCCGTTTTATTAGGGTTAGGGTTAGGGTTAGGGGAATTTCCCCCGATTTCTTATAGGGTACGGGGATGGGAATACATTCCCCCGCCCCGCCCCGATCCTGAACCCAATATTTTAATAACATCTTATGTATTTCGTTTACTTTTATTTTTATTTATTGAATTTTTTTTATATAATATGGTTATATTAACTAACAAATTATAAAATGTTTAGTATTATGTTTTCTTTTTGTCTTAAAATGTATATTTTAAATATATATTTCATTTTTATATTCCTTTTTAAATAATAATAAAAATATAAAACGAGGAATTTTCCCCAGGGGTAACCTGATCCCCGAACGGGGAATCCCGAACCCGCCCCCGATTTTTTAATTAGGGGATATGGTAGGGTATGGGGATTAAAAATCTTTGCGGGTTAGGGGATGAGAAATGTATCCCCGACCTCGCCCCGCCGTTGTCATCCCTAGTCCATGCCCAGATGCGAGAGTAGAGAATGGACTGCTACTCACGCTTCAGCCAATGAGAAGCGCCCATGCGGGCGCGTGTACTACACGCGATCCAGAGGCGCGTGAACCGCGTCTCTGCAGCTCTAGCTTTTTTTTTTTTTTAATTTCAAATCTGTAGCCACGTGTTGCATTATGATTCGTCCAGGTTTGCTGCGTCGGCGTCAGTGTTTGTAAGTCCAGTCAACGCCTCGTTAGCTCTTCAATCCTTGTGACAACTTCCGGTTAGTCCATTGTGCCACGTCATGCATCTACGTGTAATGCCATGTCACCCAAAATGTTAATGTTTGAGACGCCACGAGTCATCCACGTCATCAAACTTTGACGGTTGACTTTGACACGTCATCCATATTGCCACGTGTCATATTCTGGTTCGCCCTTTTCGTCCATGTTAGTGATGATGTCATTCGGATTGTGTATTTGCCTCTAAACTTGTTTTGTCTATAACTTCTTCGTTTGGACTCCAATTTGAGCGATTCAAAAGGCGTTAGAATCTTTGTTTCGAGCTCTACAACATAGACACTTAAAAACTTCGAAACCATAAATATATATTTGGTTTGTTATCATCAAAATATTAGGTATGATTGAAGCCCATAAAGCTAACAGTATGTAAATCGTATCAATATTATACTCGGTTTATTAATTTGTATAGATTGTTTATATACGTTATACTGAATTTGATATTGTATATATCTTCCATATACACATTTTATGCATATTGTGGAGGTGATCGTAAGGTAATTGAAGTCGAAAAAATAAATCTCTTCAATTAGGATGAGTTATATACAATCAAAGGTAGTTCGTATAAATTAATTTATGTTAAATTGTATATACATATATACACACACACACTTTATACTACTACAATTATTTTGTATGAGGCTTTTTCTGGTGATAAATTATATTTTCTAGTGAGAGTTCCCATTTCCGTCGAAAGGTCAAAGCTTAAATTATCATCCATGGTAAATTTGTTTATATGAATTATTTAACTTATTTTATTATATATAAATTATATGTTTTTTTATTTGTTAAAAAATATATTTGACACTTGGAATCGGCAGAAAAATGAAAAATGAAATGGTGGAGATTTGACAAAATTTATGTTTTTGTTATTATAAAATAGTATTTGATTTAGTCAGCAGATTTTGTTTGGTCTTTTCAAGTCCCAACTGACTATTTTTGGTTTTTGAAGAAAGAGGGAGGCTATTTATATTAAATTTTCATTATTTTTTTTTTGCTAAATCTTGTATATAGCCCTAAAAATGTTGTAGAAATTATTAGGAACATTTTCTATAAACGGTGTTAAGGGAGTGGATGGAGGAAATTTTTACGGGTGGTAATTTCAAGAGATTCTAGTTTTTTTTTTTTAGATATCTCATCAATTTGGAGGCCGTACATCTCTTTATTCTAATCGCATGTCTTCTGAGACAAGTAGCAACCAAAAATTTGTATAAACTTTTCATGGTATTATGCATGGATCGAGAAGGGAACATGTGTCTAATCCATTGAGTTATGTTCAGATTGGTAAGAGATCATGATTAGGGAGAGTACAACCTCTCGAACTATTTTGAAGTTTATATTTCTTTTATTGTTTTAAATATAATAAGAATTTTATCACATTGATAAAGCAAAAAAAGGAAGGAAGAAAATAGATGACATGATCCAATTGAGGGGTGTTATTAAGATAAGAAAAATCAATATTTTAAACATCATTCAGAAACTCTTGAAGATTTATAGTACAAAATGAAAGGGGTAGGTCCTACCGTATTGAAGGCAGTTGAAAAAACAAACATGCCCCATTTGGATTTTGAGAGTTGCATTAAAGCAAGCAAAAGATTTACTGATTTGATGTAACATTTCCTCTTCACTCTGTCCCAAATTGTGGTACAAGACAACCTCCATATGTTTCTACTTTCTACTTCTTGTTTAATTTCTCAATGGAAAGTTGATGAAAACTTCCATCTCCAATAATTGAAGGTAAATTCTAGAAGAAAGGCGATGTTCGAATCTCCGTCTTATCGAGTTATTGGTTGTGATTGATACACTATCTTAATTACCGATGAAATGCACGTTTTCTTGTCGAGCATAATCAACACGCGATAGAAGTAATACAACAATTTACTAGATCTTACTTATAGATACAAAAAGCCACAACACATATACCCGGATTCAGTTTCTAAGAGAATGAACAATTCCCTCTGATTTTCCAGCTGTGGTCAAAATTTGAGATTTGGATACCCTTTTCTCAACTACAGTTTATGCTAATGTGGCTACAGTACAAAGTTACAAAAACACAAAGGTGTGATTGGCTGCCGAGTAGAAGTGTTTTGAACCGTTGCGAAACATGGTGGGGAAAGCAACGGAATATGTAAAAGTTGGAAAAATAGGATTACCCTGAGCTTGCATCGATGTGCTCTAGGCAGCGCAGCCTCCGCAGATGATGCTCCTGCTGTAGTAACATATTTATATATCAGTAACAAGATTTTGTCCTTGTATAGACGAGTATATGATATTACAGGTAAAGAAATGTCATCTACCATTCTGGTGACTGAGGAAGTAAATTGGATTTATTGAAAAATATCATATTTTCTTGAAAGTAAGATGACTGTTCAGAAAAATTCATGAAAAAAATTATCATATTATGCAAAATCAAGCCTTCTTTATTACTTGTTCATAGTTTGCAAAACTATTAACTCTTAAAAGATGCAGAAATGAAGTACTTACGTGATTGAGCAGCCAGATCCTCGGCGCCTTTTCTTCTTTGTGACCTCCCTTTTCCTTGGAGGTTGCAGAACAACCTTAATGGCAGTATCGAAAACAGCTTTGACATTCTAAACAATTAACCACAAACTCAAATCAGAAATTCTTCAACAAAGGAAAAGTCTTTAATCTCCCAAGGTGATTAAAAAGCTTAAAAACGGATCGTTAAAAAATTCCAAAAGTTAAAAACATCTTCAAAGTCGTCTACCTGCTGTGTCTTGGAACTGCACTCAATATAAGCTGCAGCACCAATTTGCTTTCTCAGCTCTTCACCCTGCTCATTCATGTCTACATTTAAGTTTCTCTCATAGAAACATAACATCATAGTTCACATTAAGAAAATATGGAAGGACGGGGAGCGAACCTGAGAGGATGTAATGATATCATATCCAATTTGTTCATTTGCATATCGCTGGTCCTCGCGAAGATCTAATACAAATTATCATGATGTTGTTGGTAGATTGACTCAACTAGACAAAACTAAAATGAAACGTAATATCAAATAATTCGGAAACTTTTGAAGTTACCTACCTAGCTTTGTTCCAACTAGAATGATTGGAACATTGGGTGCAAATCGACGAAGTTCAGGCATCCACTGCAAAAATCAGAATAAAAAACAATACAATTAAAAGTTAGAGAAGAATCAAAGATTTTTGATTTAGAGCAAGAATTCGAGAACCCGTTTGAATGATTATGAAATCAGTACCTTTTTTAGGACATTTTCATAGCTTGCTCTACTAATTAATGAGAAAGCTAGTACAAATACATCTGCACCTCTATAACTCAGAGGCCTCAGCCTGCTATAATCTTCCTGACCTTCAAAACAAAAAAAGACAAATAAAACTTAGTCTAATGAAAACTCCCATCAGTAGGTACATAAAAATAATCAGAAACTGAGATTTTCTCTCTTATATTTTGAGAGAGATCAAGTCACCTGCAGTATCCCATAATCCTAAGTTGATGATGTTTCCATCCACAGACACATTAGCACTGAAATTGTCAAAAACTGTTGGAATGTAATCCTGCCAAAAAAAAAAAAAAAACCCAATAAGAAATTCTCAAGTAATTCGAGAAACTTAGATGCTGTGCTCAAGAGCAAAGCTCAAACCTAAACAAAATCTTAACTTCATTTACCCCTGTCAACCCGAGTATAGCTTAATTGATTAGGCATCAGTGTCAACTCCCATAAGGTCGAGTCTCCCATCCCCCAACTTGATGTTAAAAAAAAACTCCATTTAACCCAACCCCCTTTGATTTAAAATCACTCTTCCCTCTCTAACAAACTAATTTAACTATCAACATAATGACCAAAATAATACCAAAATAACAATTCAAAACAATCCTATAAAGAAAGAGAGCTAATAAAACCAAAAAACAAAACTAAAAATATGAAGGAGAGAAACTGACAGTGGGGAACTTGTTGCTAGTGTAGCAAATGAGCATGCAAGTTTTCCCAACAGCTCCATCTCCAACAGTCACACATTTAATGAACTTTGAAGCACTCATTTTCCAAAACCCACCCCCAGTTTTCTCTTCTTCTGGTAACTGCTAAGATTGTCCCTTGAAAAATAAAATCCCTTTTTAAAGTTTGAAACTTTCAAAAGTACAGATGTGGGAAAAGAAAAAGAAAAGAAAAGAAAGGGAATGGCTTAGCCTAGGCTTGAGATTTCAAAAGGGAAATAACAAATTGAAAAATGGGTGTTTTTTTTAATTTTTTAAAGTCAAATGGACTTTAGTCTTTACTGCAGGTAGCTAGCTTCTCTTCCCTCAATAAATTTGAAATCCAAACAGACAAATATTTTGAAATACAGAAAACGAGACATGTTTCTTCTGATCTCTCAAACGGTCGGGTACCTGAGATGGGTCCATGGCATTAATGACATTTCCAACTCCAACCACACAATCTAAGCCCATAGCCCATATGTGTGGGTATCTCTTTTGAATTGCCTTTTAACGCAAACACGAGCGATACTTAACGCATATGCTTCCTGCCCTCGAGATCAAATGTTCGAGTTCCACTATTTTAATTTAACGTAATATTTAAAAAAATTATGTTTCACCGTTATGTTTTCAAAAGGGTAAAATGCAAATAAGGGAGCTTTTCAAATGCGTGAACACCGGGGAAGAATGGGCAATCGGGGTTTTCTTAAGGGTTTTTTGAATTTGTTGGTGTCTTAATTTTATTTTAGAACCTGTTTGAACCCGATTTGGACGATTCAAGATGTTTTGGAATCCTCATTTTAGGCCACTAAAGTCACTGGAAACTTTGAAATCATTAATAAATAAAAGATTTTATTAATATCGAAACACTAGGTATGATTGACATCGTTATTTGTTTTGGTTATTGATGATTTCAAAGTTTCAAGCAACGATATGTAAAGCCAGAAATGAAGTTTCCAAAACATCTTGAATCATCCAAATCGAGTTCAAACGAAGTATCAATAAGAAAATTATTGGCATTGATGGGAGGTCCGATTGAAAAGGAATTGGAGCTGAGCGGTTTATTGGAGTTTACATTAGTTAGTTACATAAGGAGGTTTATTAGTTAGCCTTTTGTATTTAATTTACATTTATACCAGCTCATATAAAAGACTTGTAATTTCATTTTATGAAGTAAGAAGCTCATTTCTATTTACTCTTTCTCTCACTAGTTTCTCTTACTACAATATGGTATCAAGAGGATAATTTTCCCACGCTTTCCTTTTCTTTCGCGCCAAACCCTAGAATTCTCTGCTTCTTCAACAATCACAAATTCCTTCAATAATGGCTGTCAATCCTTCAACAGATCCTTCTGTTACTTCTTCATCTCCAACCTTGGATGACCGCAATCAGAACGATCCTTAATTTCTTTACCATTCAGATTCTTCATCTACTGTTTTGGTTTCACCACCATTGAATGGTGATAACTTTGCTTCTTGGAGTCGTTCAATGCGTTTAGCGTTATTTGTGAAGAATAAGCTCGGATTCATTGATGGATCCTTGATTTGTCCTACTAATGGAAGTCAGATGCATATTTGGCTTCGTATCAACGATGTTGTTGTCAGTTGGCTTCTCAATTTTGTTGCAAAGGATATTTCTGCTAGTCTACTATATACGATTCTCGCGGTTGAAATTTGGAGTGATCTCGAAAGCTTTTCACAATGGGACCACGGATCGGGGGGGTGGGGGAGTTTATGAATCTACTCATGAGGGGGGATCTTTCTGGTCAATAGCTACTCACAAAACCGAAAATTGTTTGGCAAGAGATGATGGAGTATAGCCCAAAAATTTCTTGTACTTGTGGAGAAATTAAGAAATTAAACGATTTCTTTCATGAGATTACTTTCCGGTTTTCTTATGGGCTTAATGATTCTTATGAACGCATTGTTAGTCAAATTTTACTCATGGATCCCCTTCCTACGATTAACAAGGCTCTTTCCTTGGTTATTCAAGAGGAAAAGGAAACGTCGATCAAGCCAATTGAACAAGGAGTTACATCCGAGGCCATGGCATTTGCGGTTCTGGACATTCTTCTTCAAACAAGTTTAAGAAAAAGGATAGACCTGTATGCACGAATTGTGGAATTTCTGGCCATACGATAGATAAATGCTATCGTCCTTCATGGATTTCCTCCTGGTTTTAAATTTCGAACTAAAACCTATGGTTCACCTATGAATTCCTACTCAATCTGGTGATTGGCAATGCGTAATTTTGCCTCTCCGCTTCATCTGGTTCAAATGGTTGTTCCTCTAATGCTCCTTGTTGAATTGAATTCTTCTGGATTCAACAACTTCTCAATCTATTGGCAACTCAAACCTCGATGACAAATCCAGGCAATCACACTGCTCTAGCTTCTCTTCCTCTGCTAGTCCACCATCAAAAGCTCCCGTTGTAGGTAAAGTTCCTCATTACCGATGCTTTTGATGCTTCTCAAACATGGCTGGGATTATAGATTGGGGGCGGGGGTGCTCATCACATCCGTATGTGAGGTCTTACTTTCACACTTTTGAACTTGTGCACAACACATTTATGTCTTTACCAAATGATCTTGGGATGTCTTACGCTTGTATTGGAGATATTTTTCTCAACAAAGACATCCTTATGCGGTGTTTTTTATATCCCCGAATTTCATTATAGTCTTTTATCTGTGAGTGCATTAACAAGAGCTACATCTTTGCGGCTTTCCTTTACTACCTCTGACTGCATAATCCAGGACATGTCACTTTCGAAGATGATTGGCAAGGCTAGTCAGCAACAAGATTTATACATCTTCCATGCTTCACCACCATCATCACCTATGCTTTGTTCTACTCTTGGAAAGAAGTCATCCCTTCAGACATGGCATGCTAGATTGGGCCATCCTTCTTTTAGAACTTTATCTTTTCTGCAAAATAAGATTGATATTGTTTTCCCTGAGACAAACATAATAATACTCATTGTCGTTTGTCCATTGGCTAAACCAGCGAAAGTTATCTTTTCAATCATATAATCACATGTCTACTGCTTTTGAATTATTACATTGTGATACATGGGGACGGCCTATCACTCTCCTACAACGGGGTTTGGGGGTATTTCACTTCCTACACCTGGTTGATGACTTTAGCATTTCACTTGGACTTTTTTATGAAACGAATCTGAGGCATTGATAGTTGTTCTTAGATTTTTCACAATGGTGAAAACTCAATTTGGTCAATCCATTAAGAAGTTTCGATCCGATAATGCTCCGGAACTCAAGTTTGAACAATTCTTTCATGATAATGGTGTTCTCCATCGCTGTTTGCATCGATTGCAACTGGGTTAGGATTGGAACGCAAACATCAACATTTGTTAAATGTGGCTTGTGCTTTATACTTTCAGGTAATTCCAATTGCGTTTTTGGGGAGAATGCATTCGTACAACAAAAAAAATTTTTAATTAACGGGATCCCATCTCCTTTCGCACAATCGACACCTTTTGATCCGTTATATGGTGTTTCAATGGATTATACTTTTTGAAAGTATTTGGTCGCCTCGTTATGTATCTACCTTGTCTCACAATCGCAAGAAATTTGAGCCTGAGGCGAGAGAGAGTAGTTTTTGGGGTTATCGCCAGGGTATAAAGGGATATAAGGTTTATGATCAACATACTAAGCAATTTTTGTTTTCCAGGGATGTAATTTTTCATGAAACCGTTTTCCTTTTCACAATTCCTCAATCCCTGATACTATTGATCTATTTGAGGATTATGTGCTACCTTTACCTTTACACACATCCATTATTTCTCCCATCCCTGCTAGCACTACCCAAATTTCCACCCTAGTGGATTCACAATTACAACAACCTGATATCACCCATTCTTTGCCACTGTCTTTGCCTCTGCCTTCTGTTTTACCACAAACTTCAGCTTCAAACCCACCTAGAAGATCAACAAGGTCTTCAAAACAACCTAATTACCTACAAGACTATCACTATAACTTGCTTACACAGACCACCCCTTCTCCTTCTTCTTTACCTTATCCCTTAGAATCAGTCCTATCTTATGATAAACTCTCTTCCTCTCATAAATCTTTTGTTCTAAATGTTTCATTGCATTATGAACCCATTTATTATCATCAGGGTGTCAAATTTTCCCATTGGAGAGAGGCTATGACTGCTGAGATACAAGCATTAGAAAGAACAAAAACTTGGAGCATTGTTCCTCTTCCTCCTGGCCATCATGCCATAGGCAGCAAATGGGTGTTTAAAATTAAGCATAAGAAATATGGGATTATTGATCGTTTTAAAGCACGCTTAGTGGCTAAGGGTTACAATCAATTAGAGGGTTTAGATTATATTGAAACATTCTCTCCGGTTGCTAAGATAGTCACGCCTGTAAAAAGTCCTCTTGTCTATCGTCTCAATATCAATGGCCTATTGCACAAATGGATGTTAGTAATGCTTTTCTCAACGACGATTTATTTGAGGAGGTCTATATGAAGATGTCTTTGGGTTATAAGCCTCTTAATCATGTTCCAATTGAGGGGAGACTCTTGTTTGCAAATTGCATAAATCTTTATGCACTTAAAACAGGCCTCTGCCAATGGTTTACAAAATTCTCTCAGCTCTTCTCTCTTTCGGCTTCCAAGAATCCCAAGTGATAGTTCATTATTCACAAAAGGTTCAGGTTCATCATTTGTGGCTTTGTTAGTATATGTGGATGATATCGTTCTTCCTGGTCCCAAGACATCACATTTGGCAAGAAGTACAAACCTTTTACACTCACAATTTCTACTTAAGGATCGCGGGAAATCTCAAATATTTCTTGGGTTTGGAAATTTCACGGCCTCAATCCGCATTTTCTTATCTCAACGCAAAATTGTCTCCAATTACTTGAGGATATTGGTTTTCTATCATGTAAGCCTATCAATTGCCCATGGATCCAAAGCTAAAACTTGCTATGAAGGATGGTGTTCTTCTTCCACTGGTGGAGGGGGGTGCTTATCGACTGCTCATGGCGAGGGGGCCTCACTTTACTTGACATTTCTCGGCCTTAAACATCACATTTGCGTGCATAAACTTAGTCAATATATTTCGGCTCCAACATCCATTCATCTAGCGCGTCCATTACTTATTACGGTATCTAAAAAAGAACAAGAGGCCAAGGTATTCGTTTCCATTACCTCATCTTCTCACCTCTTCAATTACGTGCATTTGTTGATGCCGATGGGGGTGCTTGGACACACGCTGCTCACAGGGGTGGGTTTTGTGTCTTTCTTGGGGATTCATTGATTTCATGGAAATCAAAGAAACAAATGACATCGCTTCTTCCGCCTGGGAATATGGGAAGCGCTTGCATTAGTTACATGTGAATTAGTTTGGCTTTCTCATTTACTAAAGGATTTTCAGGCGCTTTAATCTGCTTTTTGTGATAATATGGTCGCTTATTCAAATAGCTCAATCCCGCATTTCATGAACGGACCAAGCACATTGAGATCGACTGTCATTTCGTGCGCGATAAGGTCACTGCTGGTTTTCTCAAGCTTCTACCGATTAATACTTCGCTTCAATTAGCTGATTTGTTCACTAAAGCACTTCCTTCTACTACTCTTTTTTCCTTACTTGGCAAGATGGGTGTCATGAATATCTATCACCCACCTTGAGGGGGAGTATTGGAGTTTACATTAGTTAGATACATAAGGAGGTTTATTAGTTAGCCTTTTGTATTTAATTTACATTTATACCAGCTCATATAAAAGACTTGTAATTTCATTTTATGAAGTAAGAAGCTCATTTCTATTTACTCTTTCTCGCACTAGTTTCTCTTACTACAATACAATTTGCCATTTTCAAAGTACAGGGGGTGTTCATGCATTTTGAAAAAACCACAGGGGTCTTATTTGCATTTTACCCTTTTCAAAATAGTTCAAAATAGTCATTTTTCTTAAGGTTTTTTTTTTAATAGTGAAAATGTGGTTATTGTATTGGATGATGAAGTTATATTATTTAAGTTATTTTTTTAATAAAATTTATAATGATTATGTTAGATTTTCTTCGCTATAATTGATAAAAACATTTTTTTTGTTGCGTAAACTTATAAATCAAAACCCTTTATCAATTTATATTGATGAAATTTCAGACACATTTTTAATCTACGTTTATCTTGTACTTCAATTTTATTAAAAATAATTGAAAGTTATAACATATAATTATTTTACTAGAACACGTGTCATACACTGACTATAATAAGCATACGTCTGACATTTGTAAAAACAA
The DNA here is from genome assembly GCA_028015215.1 of Gynostemma pentaphyllum. Taxonomy (NCBI): domain Eukaryota; kingdom Viridiplantae; phylum Streptophyta; class Magnoliopsida; order Cucurbitales; family Cucurbitaceae; genus Gynostemma; species Gynostemma pentaphyllum. Next base: position 40,231,933 of record CM051348.1, on the reverse strand, counting down.
ACCGGTTGAACGCGTTTGATTTTTTAAATAAAACAAACTACACGGTGTATTTGGTTGAAAAATGGAGAGTAAAGCGTGAAAATGTGATGTTTGAGAATGAATAATATAAATGATGTGAGAGTAAAACTTATTTCTATAAAATAAAATTGAATAATAAATATAGGATTGAGTTTAGAGAAATCTTTCCCGACACTCAATTTTTTATTCAACTCTCCTCCTATCAAACACGGCACGGGTGTGATTTGTAATTATCCCATAAAAAAAACATAATTATACGTCAAGTATAATAATAATGTAATCAAGAGACGACAAGTCGTTCATCGTTGATTGAGTGGGAGGGGAATATCCTCGAGCGCCGGATTGCGCAGATTCAGAAAAGCTATTTCATAATTGGCTAAATTAGGGCAATCAAAAAAGAGATTCAGCAAAACCTTGTTGAATCTTCTTCTGTTTGAATTCAAGGATTCTTTCCAAAACGAACATGAAGCTCAAGCAATTGGAATCCTTACTCGGTGAAATTCAACAGTTTTCCAATCCAAAGGTTTGATCTTTTCTCAATTTTTAGCTGATTTTTTTTCTTATAATTGTTGAATCAAATGCCTATGCGCCATGTTTACTCTGTTTTTTTTCTTCAGGTGGAGCTGGAACAATACCCAACTGGACCTCACATTGCTTCTCGCATGTTATATACTGTCTCTCTCTCTCTCTCTCACTCTTTCTATTATCTGTGTGTTTATCCTGCGTTGAAATTTGTTATCGTTATGAGAAAATGAAGCTTTTGATCATGAATGAAATTGTTCCTTTGATTGTTGAAATTTTGGTTCATAAACTTTTCCTTTTACTAGTTACATTGCTAGTTCATTATATCGTAAATCTCGTTATTTATGCGAGTATGTTCAATCACCACTAGACCCGAATGTTTAAGCGGATGGGTTAGGATAAATTTAACATTTTCATGAATAATGTATACTGTAAGGTTTGAATTCAAGACCGCTTATTTTAATGCTAAATTTTTACTAGACTCAGAAAGTTTAAATGGATGAGTTAGGGTAAAATTGAATCTTTTCAATATATGTATAACATAGTACAGTTTGAATTTTGTACATTTGAGGATTTCAGGTGTCAGGATTTCCTTAACTTTCTTTACTAACCATATTTAACTTTTGTTTTTTTCCTTTCTTTATGAGTCGAAAGTCTCTTGTGCTGACTGTAGTGCTAAAACTATAGCGCGTTTTCCATTGAATATTATACCAATATGTTACTATTGTTGTTCATTTTGTACAATCATTATTTATAATCTCGGTTACTAATTTGAAACTTTATCAGGCAGAAAATTCATTTGAAGATGTGAGTGGCAAGGTAGTGGCTGATTTGGGTTGTGGTTGTGGCACATTAGGAGTTGCAGCTGCACTCATGGGTGCAGAGTGAGTTTCATCTTTCCTCTGTTCCCGTTCTTTAACGTCTATTAGATATTTCACCCAAGTGACTTTAATCACATTTAAATACCGGTTAGAACTTGGAAGTTATCTATACAAACCAAATTTTTATAGTAAATATTTTTATTCGTCATACTTCTGGTTTTAAACATGTCAAATCCTATAAGACTTACAATGCTTTGATCAGACATGTTACAGGGATTGACATAGATCCAGAGTCTCTCGAGATAGCATCTTCAAATGCAGAGTATCTTGAGGTTCTGTCTTTTGACTTTAATTATGAGTTCCATATTTTGGTTTTACTTACATTGGGTTGGGGTATATATCATTTTCTTCATTGCATTCAATATGATATTCATATAGAATCTTTGTATCATTCTTGTCTCTCTCTTTCTCCATCCCTATTTATTGAAAATGTTCATGAGGAGATTATTTGGATGCGAATCTATACTTTGTTTGTTCTTTTGTTTAATCTGTTGGGAAATGCAGTCTCACGCTTTCTGTGTCTCTACTAAATATGTTGCTGAGGAGATTATTTGGACGTCAATTTACACTTTGTTCTTTTATCTCATCTGTTGGAAAATGCAGTTGGATATCGACTTAGTCCAGTGTGACATAAAGAACTTTGGCTTGAGAGGTAACAAACCTCATTCTGCTTTCATTCTTCCGCATTTTCAATGTGTGTGCATACCCTTATGTAGTATGATTTGTTCTGCTTTCTGCGCATGTATGGTGAAATTGATAGGGTCAATTCACATTAAAGGTTCCTATTTACTGAATTCTTGAAGTGCAGCTCTTTTATCTGTTCTTTTGTTGAATAGTCCAAAATAGTTGTTGGTAATTAGCATCTTAAGTCGATTTCTCATCTCCCGTTGTATTGCTCTTTTTTTAATAAGTCATTGATTCCTTTTAAAAAAAGAGCATCTTAGGATTTTCTGTCCTTGTGAATGTGGTGATAAAGTGAGGGTGTTTATATTCAGTTTTTCGTCATTACGTTATATTCTCTTCAATACAAGTGCCTTTTTTTTTCCTCTTCATTTTAGGCTTTTGTTTGAGTTTCTTAATTGTTACTTTTCAAATAAAAAGAGGTTGAGTTCCTTAATTGTATCTGCGTTTAATAATCTGATATTCAGTCAGGTCAGATCGTTGATACAATTGTAATGAATCCTCCATTTGGAACCCGACGAAAGGGTGCAGACATGGAATTCCTTTGTGCGGCTTTGACGGTAAGTTCTGTTAGACTCAAATGCTCATTTACATTTGTTTTAAGTTTCCTCATCAACCATAGTTTCACACATTTTTCTTTTTTTATTTACTTCACAGCTTGCATCTCAAGCAGTTTACTCTTTGCACAAGACATCAACGAGAGATGTAAGTTCTTTGTTCAAAAAAAATTCTTGTGCAAATAAGATTTCTCCCCTCCCTTTGATTGGGGTTTATGTTATATCAATTTGTTTTGCTCATCCCATGCTTCCTAACGTTGTGGAGTAAGTCTATTGAAACAACTTGTAGCGGTGTCTAAAGCTTCCAAAAGTCCAGTCAGATAGCTCATGTTGTAAATTTTCCGACCAACAGTTTTGGATTTCTCTCTCTTTTTCCATCTTGTTGATAGTGGATAGCAAGTGTAGATTTCTGGACAAATTATTATTGTTTAAGCTACTGTTCAATGTGCATGCACATTCACACTGTTCAAAAGGACTGCCTGATTAAAAAGAGAGAGAGACCATTAATGCATTTTGTTACGACACAATGAAGTGCTTATCTGTAGTTCTTACAAGTCTGCTCTCTTTCATTGCTGCAGCATATAAAAAGAGCGGCTTTGCGGGATTTTGGTGCCCAAAGTGCCGAGGTTTTATGTGAGGTGGGTGACTATTTTTTTTCTCTATAAGCTTTCACCATGATCATATTACTTTGTTAATGTCCATTTTCCATGTTTCCTATGAAGCATTAGTGAAACAATTGTTTGATGATGGGTCTATGTGAATAAGCAAATCAACTTGTAGTTATAATAAAGCCACATTCTGTTAATTAATCTGTTGTTTCTCTTAGCTTCGATATGACGTACCTAAACTCTACAAATTTCACAAGAAAAAAGAGGTTGACATTGCTGTAGACCTTTGGCGATTTGTGCCGAGAAGCCGTCAGGAAAAGGGCATTTAGAATGGAGCTCTACATGAAGTTCATGCCCTTGAATCAAGATTTATGTATAATGGTGGACACAAAATTTTCTGTTGACACAATCAAACAGGAAGAGAAGCACAAACAGCTCTTATGATCTGTTCTTCAAGATTTTCATCTACATATTGCTCTGACATCCATTAAAGAATATTGATCTGTTGCTCAAAGGTCAAGAATTTTTGTTTCAATGAGGAATATCAACAGATCTCCCTCCCTCCCTCCCTCCCTCCTAATCTCAGGATAGTTATGTGATCCTATAATAATTAGTGTTGGGAAATTCTGAGTAGGTGACCTCAAGGCTTAAAGAAATCTTTTATTACTATGCCAATTCATGGTTAATTAATGAAAAAACGCCCCGACTTGAGTAAGAACTTTGATCTTTATATGACAGAAACTGTGATAATAACATAAAAATATTATAGGAAATTCCATAGCTAGGAAAGGATAAAGCTATCAATTTGGTAAACCAGTTCATATAAACTGTGATAATTTTTTTTAATCAATAGGATATAAAGCGATTCTCCATCCAAGAAAAACGACAGTCAGACAAACTATTTAATATTTTAAAGAAAGTTCATAGCTCTTATGAAACAAACAATTTTTTGTGGCTTAAATTAAAAAAAAAAAAATCAATTGAAGATTCAATCAAATTTTATAATTGAACCAATATTTCATTTGTTGATTATTTTTTTTTTTAGTAAAAAATAAAAAGAAAGCAAAACGTCAATTGTCAATCGAAAAAAAAAACACATCAAAACATAATCATAAGAAAGAACAAAACACAAATGAACACGTTTTATTTAAAAATTGCTAAAAGACTTGAAGTTTGCATGAGCAAGCAAGTCTACTTTGTTGGGTGGCAGAAGCAAAGTTCAATGGATTCGTTCAAACTTTAAAGCAATAAATTAACAGTTTTCAATTATGAGGGGGAAAAAAACTATAATTTAATTATTATTTCATAATTGAGGAATGTGATGTCATGCTCTCTTAAAGTTGCAATTTCATTAGCAATTTTCCCCCCCACATTTGCTTTACAGGCAGTGAGAAGCAGATATTTCTTTGTTGTTTATTCCCAAATGGGCCAATGTCAAAAACAGATTCTATAGAGAGGATATCAATACATGATTTGGCCTCTTGTGTCAAAATAGGGATAAAAAAAATTCCCCGTCCCCGTCTCCGTCCCTGTTTGGAATAGTTTTTGTGAAAAAAATAACACTAGAATTTTGTGGATTAGAGGTGTACAGTTGGCTCATTCTCATCTCCGTTCTTGTTTAAAACGGTCTCGGTACAAATAATGACTCTAGATTTGTGGGTAAAAGTGTCATAACGACCATTCTTTATCTTCATCCTCAGTTAAATAAATCCCCATAAAAAATTGATACTAGTAGTTATTGTCATCTCTATCTTTATAGAGGACGATATATCTTTTTAGGTAGAAGTAAAATCAAAATCATACGGAGTTAGATTCAAAGTGAATGATATTATAGTAATATGCAGATTCTGGAGGGCTATAACTGTAACTAACTATCAATTTTCTTTTAATTAATATGAGCATAACTCAACTGGTTAGGCACTTGCTTCATTCTTATGAGCTCGACGGTTCGAGTCAACCCTCCCCAACTTGATGTAATATAAAAAAAAAACCATCCATTCGTTTTTTTCTCTCTAAAAATAGTATTAGAGGGTTGAAATCCTAACAATATAGACTTTTATTGGAGTGAGCTTATCATTTCATGAGCTAGGGTTTTAGCTTCTTGACTAACATCTTATGAAGCATGTCTTTCAATAATTGGCATTATATTATATTCAAAATAAAAATTTATTTATGAATTTTCTTGGGTGGTTGTTCATAAATAGGGCAAAAGAAACCTCCCCCATTATGAAGAACTGTGCTTGATTTGCCCAAATGCACATTGGGGATAGGAAAACTTCATTAGAAAAAAAAACAAGAATGCATTGAATGTTTAGTTGTTTGAGAGTCCATCTCTAAAAGTATGTCTTTATCAGTTAGCTCATTTCAAGATCAAGACTTTGGAGAGTTGGATTTATACAAAGGGGACCGCTTGCAATATTAATTGGACAGAATTGTGAGAGAGGAACTATGATTGAGCAATGATAACGACGGATTTTTTTAGAAATAATACTTGTCTGCTCACTGGTGAAGAGGAGTTGCTCCTCACATATACTAACGAAAATGGTGTATCTTTATCCGGTTCACTTTAGACTTGGATCTAGATCGATGAGCATAATAAATTTTGATTTGATCATTAGATAAATGAATATGAATAAAAAGATGGTCTTTCTCATATGGTTGAAAGATAAATTAAAAAAGTGAGTGATCATTATAGTATCAACCAATTCACGAACTAGATTCTTCAAACTTGAAAGCATAAGTTCAAGATTTTTTTTATTACAAAATTGTTTCAAAAAATGAGAGGCCCTTACCCACTCTCTCTATATATATTATAGATAGGGGTCAACAATTAGTGGCTATCAGCAGTTAAGATGAAAGCAAACTTTAATCTATACTATATTAAAAAATGGCTGGAATGTAAAAAAAATTTATTTTCTTTTTTACTCTATTAGTTTACTTTATTATCTAAACTAGTCATTTTCTTATATTAAATCATCATTTTTATTTTATTCAATAATATAATAAAAAATATTTACACTTATACATTTATAAAATAAAATTTCATTGGAATGTTGTTTCATCAATTAAATTATTAAAAAATTAATAAAAAAATTGTATTGCATATTCTTCTATCAAAATGAATTATTAAAAGATGGTATATCGCTCGTTGGGAGGAATGGTAAGACACATAACAATCGAGGCCGAATTGACATTTTGAAAATTTCTAAATTGGTTGTGGTGTCCATATAACCCATCTAAAAATAGGTGAGCGCACTTCAACAAAAATAACCATATTTTTAATTATAAACAAAATTATGAAACCATGATAGTTAATAGATTTTTCAATGTCAATTATGATAAATTCATATTAACATAAATTAAGTCTTAAAAAAATTTAAAAGTGAATTACAAACTCTCTAATATATAAGTATAAATAGCATTTTAATATAACCATTTAACCTTTTAGATCGTTAGTAAAAAAAATAGTTTATCTAAAACTTTAATCAACCTTCGTTTAGTATAAATAGAGAGTTAAAAAGAGTAGGAATAAGTTTATACTGAACAATCATATTTTAAAATATTAATACAAAAATCACGTGCAATGCACGTGTTAAAAACCTAGTTCCACTAAATGTGTAACTTAGTGATCATATACAACATATACTTGGCACTTTAAATAAACTTAAAACTGAAAAATTTCTAGTACATCTATAGTAGATACTCCTATTCATAATATACAATATTGAAAGTTAAAAAGTGGTAGACCCTATTACTTATTTATTATTGATAAAAAAAAAGAGAAATTCTAATAGATGACGCTGTTTTTATGAGTAATGTAAAAAATATCAAACGTTTTAAAATATTTAAAAATGACATTTTTTAGGTGGAATCTTAGTAAAAAAAATTAGTGGAATCTTTGAGAAATATCATTTTCGAAAAACTTCAAAACTTTTGCTATTTTAAAAAATATCAATTCTAAAAATACAATTTTTATAAACCCCCAAAAAATACATGAATCATATAATCAATTAGAAAAGTTTTTAATTTATCTTTTAAGATAAGGAGAGTATTATAATTTTTCCATCCAAAAACCAATAAAATCGAGAAGATTTTATCATTACAACATAAGATCCTCAATCTTTTTGAGTGGATCAGTTCTAAAAGTAATTAAACAAATAAATCATTAATGGGATGCTTATAAAACTTTTAATTTGTAAAAGGGGAAAGGACAATTGTTGAATTCTTTAGCATTTTAGCACGTGGGTGATTCAGGAAAAGCTCCCCAAGGAAGCCTAAAATGGTCCCAATATATAACAGTTGTACCAAAAACCCTAAAAATTTATGCATGTTATGTTTTAATTTAATTAAAGTAGTGATCATTGATCCCTCATAAGGGGACTTCTTGTAATATTATAATTTATATTACCTCTTTAAGATATGGGAAAATCTTCCCACAACTACACCAACGTGGCTCCTGCTAGTTTCTTTTGGATGATCTCACCTTATGATATATATCATCTTATATATTTTGTTCGAGATCCACGATCTTCATATTAATATGATATTTGTTTATTTCAGATATAAACTCGTATGACTTATCTCACCAGATATATGGAGAGAGAAGAAAGGATAGGAGGGATGAAGGTTATTAATCATGCATGTTTTTTAACTTAGGAATACTTTTATTTTATTTTATTTTTTTCATTATAGCAACATGATTCACCAAACCACATATTTTGCACAAATTGAAATAGAATAGTCCTATAAAAATGCATATCAAAATTAGCTGCTTTCCACACACATGCACTCATGTAATGCAAAGAATATATTTTCAATTCAAAATATGGTTGATATAATTTTTAGTAGTGTTTGTGAGTAAAATATACTTAATTAATATTAAGTATTTTTTTAAAAACATATCAAATACTCACAAAAATGCCTCCCTCCCACATCAAATTTTTTAAAATGTCTCGGATTGAAAAGTTGGTTAATTTTATCCGGTTTTGACAAAAAAAAAAAAGAAGACCATTTCATTTTTTTCACCCGACTTAAGACTACGTCAAGAAATCTTGAATCGGGTCAAGAATTCTAATATAGGATCAAGATTTCACGAAACAATATAAGAAAATGAAGAATATAAAAAAAATGTGGTAAAAAAAAAAGGTTTCTTGATTTCTAACATCGATCTAAGATTTCTTGATCAAATTTAAAAAAAAAATGACAGCAATAAAATTATTTATCAATAAACGAGTAAAAATAATCAAATATACTTTTAATCAATTTAATTTCTCGTGTACACAAAATCTCAGACGCTTATTATATTCATATTATTATTGATCTCTCATTCAAAGCGAAAGAAAGAAACTGAAATATCACCTAATTTAATATGTTATTAGAAAAAAGAAATATTAAAATAAACCATCATAATTTGGTGTCTTTTTTTTATCAGAGTCTGAATCTTCGTATTTTCAAAAACAAATAAAAATTCATGTGGTGACCGATTAGGAAGCGTTTAAATTAATTAGTCAATATGAAATTAAAAAAAAATTGTTTTTATCATAATTTGAAAGAACCAAATTTGATCTATTCAATACATTATAATATAGGGAAATTCCAATATATGATATTTTTTCTATTTGTATTTTAAAAATAGTAAATGTTTTGAAATATTTTCAAATAACATTTCTCAAACTGGGATTCCACCAATCTAAGATTAGACTAATCTCCATATTAGATGAGTGAATCTCAGTCTGAAAAATGCTATTTTTTATTTATTATTTTTTAAAATATCAATTCTTAAAATGTCACTTTAAAAATTCCTATAACATATTAAATCATAAACACGTTTTATCGTGAACTTTCAACTATAGAAACTTGAGAAAGGAGAAAAAAATTAAATTAAACTAAAACTTTTCTGTATATATGGCAGCATCCTATTGGTGGGACGTTGTCCGATGTGCAACCGAGATATTTCCTTTCAACACGTCAATAAAGATAAGAATGAATTATTTTTCCAATCGGACAGGAGATGAATTATCATTTTTCTTATGGAACAAGTGAATTATATTAATAAACTCAATCTTCTCCAAGAATCTTGAAGGATCTTTCAGTTCTTTAATACCTTTTAAATATTCTAAGGAACTGCCAATAAACTAAAGTTCATAATACATATTATTTTTTTATATAAGAAAAAAATTCAATGTTATATTATGTATTGATTATATAAAAATAAATTAAGAAGGCTGTGGTTCAAGTAACCTATAATATAAATAAATAGTTTAATTGAGAGAGAATCTAAAATATATAATAATGGATTGAGAGTGATCTTTATGGATTTGGAACTGTTGGTTAAAAGACTTTTTATTTGTTTATTTAAATAATTTTGATATTTTGAAAGCAAAAAACACAGCGATTTCCAAGAAATTATTTTACTTTGCCAAATCGTGTGGTGTAAAGAAACCTTTATGTTTGCACGTGCTTCCAAATCTACAGTGGATATGTCATATATTCTCTGTATCTCTCTCCACTTCTCTTTGTCTTTCATCTTAATTTATAACATATATATATATATATTAAGGTAAGAAAGATCTATTTGTTTCGGTTTGGTTCAGTTTAGTTTATGATGATTTTGATTTTTTCTTCTTTGATTTTTTGATCAACTATATGTTGAGCGCGTTCAAAATTCTACATTGATTAAAATTGAGGTATCAGAGTTGTCATGTCTCAAATTTAATCATGTGAATGAAATCTTTAGATAGTAAATAAAGTGATTGAATCTCATAAAATTTAGTTTTGATTATTTGTCAATGAATATCTTAATTAGTTATTGAATTATGTAAATCAATGATTGTTATAAGGAGTGATTGGTATTTATTATAGTGATCCATTAGTTATTCATCATTATCCATCAATGATTAACTTGTTTTGAAAAATGTTCTTAAAAAAAGAAAACTTTGTTTTGAAAAATATTATATTTTCATATATTATAAAAATTATTAGTTTTTAAATCCATTCAATTTTATAATTGAAAATCGGTCTAAATATGATTATAATAATCACAATAACCAGGGTCTAAAAAATCTAGTAAAAATGCTTACTTAAAAAAATGAGAGTTGCTAAACAGGGTCTAAAATTTCATTTTTTTTTTAAATATATATGCTATTATACGTGTATACGTGGTTCGAATTTAAATAAAAGAGCAAGAAATTCAATATTTTTATTTTTATTTTATATGCCTTTTGAGTGATATTAGAGTAAACAATAAGTCAAACTACTAGATCTTCTTGCTTTTTTATGTGACATAAATCTCAAGTTTAGATCATCATCCCTTTTTATTGGAAAATTAAACTTTATAAACTCTTGCATAGTGTTCAAGGATGGGGAGGGAGTAAGTTTATTTTAATTGTTATATATGACTTCTTTTGTATAATTCCAAGAGTTTTGATTTTGACATCTTTGTATTAAATATTTTCTTTAGATTCTTATAGGTTTGCTATTTAACCATTTAATTAAAAAATGGATAAAAAATTAAGATAATTTTGAACTAACTAATATATTAAAAAAAAGAAATAAAAAGGAAAGAATTCCGAAAATAGATTAAAATAAAAATCATTTGGTTCATTTTAAATAGTATCAATCAAATAAATTGTATATACTTTAATATGAATATTCATATGTGTGACATATAAGAATATTAATTTTGGTACTTGAAGTTAAATAATTTCGTAGTAACATATTTTTTTTATTTTAAAAATGATAAAAATAATTCTTCTGATTTTATTTAATCCGCGTGAACCTTCTTTTCTATAGAATTAAAAATAGAGTAAATAATAATTCTTTTCAAACTCTAATAACCTTAAATTAATTAATAGTTGTATTTTTTTAAGCCATTATAGTTGTATTATTAAAAAAAAAAGGTTTAATGGTAGTTAAATTCAAGCCATTTTACTTAAAAATTGTGGCAAATGTCACCTCTAATATTTCAATTTAATCAATTAAATACATGTAGTAAATTAATCAACTCAATTGAAATTTTCGTGTAAAGAGATCCTTTAAAAATGTGTACTACATGAGTTCTTTCATTTAGTTGAGATAAGTAGACAATTTTTAGAGAAGAAAAGTCAACAAAAGGTAATGGGGCGTTGGATTAAAAAAAAGAAGAAGATGGAAAACGTTTTTAGAAGATTCCTTACACATGTAATTAACACATGAGTTCAAAATTTCGAAATTTTGAAAAATCAAATTAAAATATTAGAGTGAGATTTACAATAACTTATAGCACAAGGGTGACTTTGTAATTAATAAATAAAATTTAGAATGATACTTGGATCTTTAGCGGTCCGGTGAAGTTACTCCTAATTTCTCTTGGGTTTAAAATGTCTTTGATATTGACGATATATGTCCGTTGATATATCTCTAAAATGGAGGTTCGACTTTTTAATAGAGATAAAATATTTTCAACATTATCGACATTCCTATCGAACTATTACTCAACTATCGTTGATCACACTCTCTCCTTTACTCTTTTTTATTTTTTATTTTAATTATTTTCTGTATTATACTAACTTTTTATTCATTCTCTCTTTAATTTTTTTACAACTTTTAATTTATTCTCTTCCTCTCCATTTAATTTATTGTTTTTTTTCTCGATGTTAAATATCATTTATAAGTGCATAGCTTACTTTTATGATTAATTATGACTTATTTAAATAGTAATTTAAGTTTCATAGATTAATTCTAAGTATTCAGTTAAGTTTCTATCGTTTCCATCTTTTTGATCCAAATATCCGCCGATATCGATATTTCCATCGATATATCCAGGGATGGATCTACAGTAGGACCGGGGGCACGTGCCCCCCCTCGATTTGTAGATAAATTAAAAATATATTCATATAAATTTAAATTATAAAAAATTGTGCCATGTTTTGTAATTAAATATAACAATGAGTTTTTATATTTATGAAATGGTTAGGTTGGTTCATTGGCAGGAAGTCCTTTCTTTCGCCTACGCATCCCGAGCAAAGCAATTTTGTCAAATCTATTTTTAAATTTTCTAATTTCGCCTAATTACCTGTTTTTTAACCAATTTTTTAGTTAATTAATATATGTTGCTCTCTACCATTAGTATGGTTAGTAATATTGAAAGGATTATAATAAAACAATTAAATTAATTATGTTTTAATTTCATATAAATAAAAGGGGGAAAAATCAAACTAGCCACTTTTGAAGGGCTATTTAACAAAATAGCCACATTTTTTAAAAGGGATTGAATTAGCCACTTTTTACTATTTAAATTTTAAATATACCAAAAATGCCCTTTTTCGTATACCAAGTATATTCTGACACATCTGACACTTCCGTATATGACATATATCTGACATTTCTAACAATTTTTCTTTCCGAATACTTTCTTTCCCAATGCATTTTTTCTTCTCTAATTTTCGTATATTCAGAATATCGTGTATAGTTTTTATTGCATTTGACATTTTTTGTACATTTTCAATATTTTTAAGTAAATGCTTTATTTCGATTTTGAATTATTGTATTTTGTATGTTTTGTACATATTTTCATTTTAATTCATTTATGTATATTGTTTTTAGTATATTGGGTATATCGTTCTCTCAGGTAAAATGTTTATGTCTTCTATTATATTGAGTATATCGTCCTCCAATTTTGTAAGTGCATTTGAAAAATAACACGGGTATGTAAATATACGTATATACGTGTCATTTAACCTGCAAATGAAAACAAAAAAGTGTTAATACATAATACTTAATGTGCAAAATAAACAACCAATGTATATTATGTATATTACATAGTGTACGAATAGTAAAAAAATATAAAAGAAGAAGGAAAAACAGATCAAATGATGGGAATGCGTTGACTATTTCCTCAGTTTGTATATCACATATATTACAACACTTATGTACATTACCTATATTATAGAATATATATTTAGAAAACAAACAATCGTATATTACATATATTGCAGATAATACATTACGGATATGTGCAAAATAAATAACCAATGTATATTATGTATATTACATAGTGTACAGATAGTAAAAAAATATAAAAAAAGAAGGAAAAACATAACAAATGATGGGAATGAGTTAACCATTTCCTCAGTTTGTATATCACATGTATTACAACACTTATGTACATTACGTATATTATAGAATATATATTTAGAAAAAAAACAATCGTATATTACATATATTGCAGATAATACATTACGAATATTATATTACGTATTATTATAGACTGATTAAGCAAAACAGAAACAAACGATAGACAAGATATGTATATTACGTATATTGTAAAAACAACGTATATTACAGATTGTACATTACGAATACTACAGCGCATATAACAAAGAATGTAAAATCGTATATTACATGACGTATATTACAGACAAACAAAATAGAAACAGACAAGAGACAAAATATGTATATTACGTATATTGCAAAAAAAGGTATATCGCATATATTACATATATAGCAGAAAACAGTATCAAGAAATTATGTATACTACATAAAACAACAAAATACGTAAATCAAACTAAAACACTTAAAAAATAATAATACCTTTCGTCAAATCCATGTTATTTTTGGTTTAGATCTTCGAGATTCGGAACAAAAACGTGAAAAATATTTATAAAAAAAACGAGAATGAGAAGAAATAGATAGTAAATTAAAAAAGTGTAGGAAGTTTGTAAAATAAACATTTGTAGAAGAAAAAAATGGTAGATTTTTTTAAAAGAAAAGAGAAAGAATAAAAGAATCAATGGAGGTTTGGGAGAAAATGATAGAGAATGGATAAAGAAACGAGGGAGAGAATGAAGAAGAGATGAGAGAAAAATGATAAATGAAAGAAAAAAATGAGAGAGGGATGGGGAAAATCTAACATATAGAAGAAAATGGGGGGAAAAATGGGAAGGAAATTTTATTAGAAATATTAATGAAAAAGTGGAGAGATATTGAATTTAAAAAAAAAAGAAAAAAAAAAAAAGAAAGAAAGAAGAGGATGCGTGGAAGGAGAGAGAAGAGAAAGGAAAAAAAGAAAACAAGAAAAAAAAGAAAGTGACCTGAAAGAGGAGAGAAGAAAGAGATTGATTTGATGTTAAGGGGCATTTTTGTATTTGTATAAATTTATATGGCTATTTACTAACAAATTTAAAATTGTGGCTATTAAGAAAAATGAGAGGTAAAAAAGTGTCATTTTAATAATTGTTCCTAAATAAAATCGTTCTATCAGATCTATTTTTAATATTTTCAAAATTAAAATTAAAATTAAAATCAAAATATAAATTATACTTAGATTTAGATTTATTTTTATTTTTAATTTTTAATTTTAATATATTATAAATACCAATAATTTTTTTCATTTTTTATCCATTTATCTTATTTATAAATAATTATCAATATGAACTGATTTTTAACATAAAAAACCAAATATTTTAAAATTTACTTGACTTAATTTTCACCAAATTAAATACCATTGATGGATATATAGATTTTATTTGTGTAGTTATTAGTATTATAATAAATTATTATATATTTGCATGTATTGCGTGTTAGGGGTGTTTTTAGTTCGGTTTATGACAATTTTAAACAAAATCGACACTTAACCAATTAAAGAGAAAAAAATTGCACATTGAAAATGAACCGACTATGCGTCGAATTAGTTTTGAACACATAAGTGGTTTAAGGTATTGATTTTTATAAGTTTTAATCGGTTTCATTTCAGTTTCTATCAATTTGACGATTTTTACAAGTTGAAACTCTACTATGTGCCCCCTATGAACTTAAACCCTGGATCCGTCACTAGTATCTATAAATTTGAAACTCTGTTATTTTTATTGACATCAACTTTTAACTCCGTCATTATTATTGGGATAAAATATATTAACAGATAGGAAATGCAAAAGTTCTTTTTTTTAATAAACACATAATACCCACCAACATATTTTATTTAATAAATAAGAGAGAGGTACGAAAGTCGAGAAACTCCTCCCCATCAGTTAGGGACTCAAATATTTGAGTAAAATATATAAATAGCCACTTTTTGGATCTTCTTTTCCCCAATAGCCATGACATTTAATTCTTTTTTTTTAGCCACATGTAAAGGTAAAATGTCTAAAATACCCCCAAGGTCAAATCAAAACTCTCTCTCCTCTCTCCCATTTCCTCCCCTCCGTCCATTCACTTTCCCTTTTTTTTTTAAAAAAATTTTAACCTCTCCCTCCTATCTCTCTCTCTACATTATTTTGAAAATATTTTCCCTCCCACTTTTCCCCCCCATTTTTCTTCTATATATTAGAATTTCTCTTTCTCCCTCTCATTTTTTTCATTTTTCTTTCATTTCTTCTTCCATTTCTCTCATTTCTTTATCAATTCTCTATAATTTTCTTCCCCAAATTCATTAACCTCTCATTTTTTTCATTTCTTCTTCCCTCTCTCATTTATTTCTTTATCAAATCTCTATTATTTTTTTTCAAACTTTTATTGATTCTTTCATTCTTTCTCTTTCTTTTTTACAAATCCACCATTTTTACAAATGTTCATCTCACAACTTTTACACATTTTTAATTCCCTATCTCTTCATAATTTCTTCTCATTTTCGTTTTTTTTTAATAAATATTTTTCACTGATTTTGTTATGAATCTCGAAGATCTAAACTAAAAGTACCATAGATTTGACGAAAGGTATTTTTTTTCTTAATATTTTGTTTTCTACTATACATGTAATGCATGCAATATAGTTTTTTTTTTGCAATATACGTAATATACATATTTTGTCTCTCGTCTGTTTCTGTTTTGCGTAATGTAATGTCTGTACTATACGTACTATACATAATATACATTTTTCTGTGGTCTGTTTACATATATATTTTGTGGTCTCTCGTTCTGTTGTTGTTTTGCTATACAATATGTAATATACACAATATACTTTTTTCTGGTCTGTTTAAATATATATCTGTTGTAATATACGCACTATACATAACTATGTGTTTTTCTTGATATACAGTTTGTAATACACGCAATATACGAAATATACATACTATACACAACTATGCGTCTTTCTTGATGTACAGTCTATATGACACGTAATATATGATATATACGTACTATACACACACATGAGTTCTTCTTGATGTACACAACTGTACTACACGTAATATACGATATATACGTACTATACACACCTATAAGTTTTTCTTGATGTGCACCCACTTTCTTTTATGTTCGTTCTATAATATACGCAATATAATATATATTTCTTTTTATTTTGTTTGCATATTAAGTATCTTGTTTTGTACATTTAGTGTTATTGAATTAACACTATTTTTTTTTTTCATTTGCAGGTTATATGACATGTATATTACGTATAGCACGTACAAATGAAACACTATGGACGCTATACGAACACTATGGACGCTATACGAACTATACCAAAATAATATACTAAAATGAATCTGTAAAATTGAATTAAAAATCGAAATATGTAATATGAAAATCAAAATGCAAAAATAATAAAAATATAAAACAAATGCTAAATACATGAAACACTATGGACGCTATACGAACTATACCAAAATCTGGGAAGAAAGAATGCATTGGGAAAGAAAAATGTCAGACTGTCAGGCCGTACGTGTCAGACTATACCTGCCATACGAAAAGGGCAAAATAGGTATATTGAAAAATCAAATAGTAAAAGTGGCTATCTAAAACTTTTTTAAAAAAAGGTGGCTACTTTGATATTTTTGATCCAAAAAGTGGCTAGTTTGATTTTTCCCCCCAAATATTTTCCTAAAAATTATGGTTTAAAATCAAAATTCCATCTAGAAACACACCATAATTTTACACAAGTCAAAGCCAGAGTAGGGCACGCAACCGACGTGCGCGTGGTGTGTGAATAGCTATGGTCTTCTTGCTAATCATCTTGTTTATGTAATCTTTATATTATAATATTCCAAGATTATTTGAATTGGTTTTATTAATTATTTCAAGAAAAAACATATGATTCACGAGATACTGTTATAATATTTGTTTAAGTTGTTAGTTAATTAATTTTTTTCCCATTCCGTTGAAAATTAAGTGTTGGAGTCTTGGATAAAAAGTGAACACGCAATAAGAAACAATAACAACATTAAATTATTTAAAAGAATAATTGAATTTTTTTTAAATACACTCTAACTTCATGATTTCTCACTCACCTTAAACTCTTTCAAATTTACATGTAGATTGTTAGTTTGAGAAATATGAGTTTATATAATCTAAGGTTTAAAATTTTTAATTTATATAATATATGTTCAACTATAGAAATTTATGTTTATGAAGGAAAATTGAAAAATCATTCTATTATACTAGGATGACGAAACAAATCCACAATTGCAACACATTTTAAGGAAATGCTATCTTAATAGAGTTCATGCTCGGTCATAGTTTTATGGGTTTCCCCTCTTATTATCATTAGCCATTTAACTTGAATGAAGTGGCGGAGCCACATGTAGCTGGGCAAATTTTAAAATGAGTTTTTAAAAATATATTAAGTCTATTTTACCCCTTCTCAATTTTTTAAAAATAGCATTAAATGATTTTTGCCCTCATAAAATATATTTATGGCTCCGCCCTGCTTAAATGTCGTGAAGTTTTAGTAAACATTACTCTTTAATTAGTTGAACCTCTCTATGATCTTTTATTGTTTTTAAAATATAATTTTTTTTGTAAATTAAGGTTCTTAAAAAAATTATAATAAACTTTCTTTTTTCTTGATTTAAATTTGTTGTTTTTTTTTTTTCATATTGGATAAATTTGTACATTTTTCAAGATCAATAGATGAGTTTATGAGTCAAATACAAAAATAAATCCACACATAATAGCTTTACTCAATTCTGAACATGTTTAGTGTACAAACTAACAAAGAGTTGTATACTTTAAAAAAAAAAAAAAAAATAGAGGTACACAATCTAATGAAGCCACGGGAATCGGGATCACCTCCAATGATTTATTAATAAATAAATTTAAATATATATGTTAAAAAAATATTTTCTTAATGATATTAAGTTAGGTAATTTTTTTATTTGATCCACACATATAGATTAAAATACAATCAATATTAAGGCCACATATTATATAGCTCCAATGATCAGATATTAATACTTCATCGGTGACTTATATGATAGTAGGTTTAAATCTTCTCTTCTTATTTATAAAGTAATGTTTTAAAAAAAAACTCTCAAATCCATAATTTTAAATGGTTGTCATTATTTGAACATAAATTTAATAGTTAAAATTTAAAGATAATGTATTGATTATTTTATTAATATGCCATGATAATAAATAGAGAAGTCACATTATAGCATATACACCAAATAATTTATCTTTCGTGACATCATGTAAATAAAATTTAGAGATTAATTTATCCCATTTTAAGTTAAGAACCAAATTATATCATCATTTCATATATAATCGAGATTACAAAGAGTATTTTTTTCTTTTATGTTTTATACATGAAGAGAGATTGAAAATGTCGCACGTATTTTAAATCATAAAGATTAGACAAATTTGATCGACTATTCAAATGTGATATAATGGGTGAAAATTGGTATTGAATAATGTATTTTATGTTTTAATAATGAATGAACTTATTAGATTTAGAATTAATTACACCAATAACTTATTTAATTCACCTAATATCATTAATACCGGTTGTTATAGTCTTTTAACAATTTTACCCATAAAACACCATTTGTGGTGGCGCATCCGGTGGACGTCAATGAGCTGGTTTACCGTATTACCCTTCCCCTGATATATTCCCTTTTCTGTTACATTTTATTTTTTTTATTTTATTACGTGATTTGGGGGATTTGATTTTTCAATCTGTTTCCTTCAATTTTTTTGTTTAGTTTTTAAATTTTCTATTTCCTTTCTTGTTATATTGTTCATCAAATCCATTTTTAATCTGTTCCCTTTTAACCTAAAAAGAAAAGGAAAGAAATCTTCAACGGCTCAAGAATTTAACCTTCCCCAAACGGTAGCCCTAGGGTTCTCTCAATGCCATTGTTCAGCAACTCAGAGAGAGATCTATACGCCACTGTTTTCCATCTGAGAAATTGAAATTTTATCAAATTGAATGCTTACTTTCAATACCCTTTTCATATCAGAATCAAAGTTAAGATTTTTTCCCCTTTTTCATTCGATTTCTCTTCCTCTCTCGGGAATCAGAAAGCTTTCTTTTTTGTTTGAAAATGGTGGATTTGGTTTACGTTTTTGTTTTCCCATAATTTTGGCACGCTCTGTCATTCTTCCACGATCATCCTTTTTTTCATTACCCTAGATATTTCGTCTCTCTCATTCAACAACGTTAATTGTTTGATTTCCATTACTTTATTTCGTTCTTCCTCTTTTCATTCTTCTACTTCTATTGATCTGTTACACGACGGTGCTTGGGATGAATCTCATAGTTATGAGAAATATCAATTGAAGACAATAATTATTTCAAAAGGTACTCAGTTTATTGCTCTGGTTAACAAAGTTAAACGGAAAGTTCCGTTCAACCGTGAATCAAATTGTCATATATATGAGGGTTATTGGGATGAAACTCATAGTTATGAGAAATATAAATTGAAGACAATGATTATTTCAAAAGGTACTCAGTTTATTGCTCTGGTTAACAAAGTTAAACGGAAAGTTCCGTTCAACCATGAATCAAATTGTCATATATATGAGGGTTATTGGGATGAATCTCATAATTACGAGGATTAGACAATGATTATTTAGAAGGGAACCAATTTCGCTGCACTGGTTAACAAAGTTAAACGGAAAATTCCATTTAACCGAGATTCTAATTGTCTCATGATGGAAGGCGATTGTTGTTGTGGCTCGTGTTGTTGTTCAATCGATTAAGAAAGCAGCAGAAGGTACTTTTAAGTAAATGTTTATTTTTTTTCAATGTTTTTCTCTTTCGTTTTTACTCTCAGTTTTCATTTGTTTTTCGATCTTGCTAGTGATTTTTCTTGTAGATGAGTCGGATCTAGGGTTTTGTATATATTTGATGATGTTTTTTTATCCAAATTTGAAGGATTTTATTAAAATATTTATTTTTGTTCAACATTTATTTTAATTTTCCAGTGAACTTGCTTTCTCTGTATTTTTGTCGAATTAATTACTTTTAATTAAATGTTTACTTTTTATCTCTGTATTTTGTAGGAGGACGAACAAGAAAGACATTTGAATTTTCCTGAAAAAAGAAGTCAAGTTTGAAGATTTTCTTTTATTTTTTGTTATAGTTTAATTTTTTTTTTAGATTTGATTTTTCTATTAATTTTGTAAAATTTAAGGGGGTTTTATAAATTTCCTTAAATTTTACACAAATTAAGGAGAAATTAAATCGGGGGTATGTTTTGTCTTTTCACATGTAATTTAATTTGGCCGGCGGCGGTTTTTGGGTAGTTTTGATATATATATAAAAGATACGGTTTTCTTGAAATTTTCATTTATTAAATGATTATTACTGAAATTAACCCTTAGATTTATTCAACCTAATGTTTTAACTTCTTAGTGCTGTTTCACGATTGTTATCGATCCATGTTCATTATTTTTCAAACATGTAATATTTAAGAAGCATATAGATAAGATTTTGTATTGTAGTTGGGTCCAAATATAATATTTGACCAATTAGAAAATCCCATCCTTTTTTGACCTATTAAATCTTTTTAGACTAAAGATTTTGATTTTATATTTTTTATAAATTAAACTTATACCTCATTTAATAATCATTTTGTCTCTTATTTTTTATTTTTACCTTTTAAATTTTTAGAGATAAATACAAAATACACCCCTATATTTTAAGTTATTATTAAATCATACCTCTATATATTCTTTGTTAAAATGAGATTCAAGCTTCAAAATATCTCAGTTTCCCACGTGTGAAAGGAAGAGGTCGAAACCATTGAGGAAGAAACAGTTAGCAGCTAATGGATTAGTTAGTAGTCTGTTGCAATTAGTTACTAAACAGACAGATTAATTGAACTAATGAATGCTTAAGTTCTTCTTGGTATAAATAGCTTAGTAATGAACTTGTAATGGTGGTTGATCATTTTTCTTTTGACAGAAGAGAGACTAAGAGCTCATTCTTGTAAAGAGAGAGATTGATTCATCAATAGAACCTCTCATTTTTCATCTTTGTTCTTGCTTCACTTGTTCTTGTTATTTTCTTGTGTAATTTCGATTTGAAGTTAGAGTTTGCATAACAAATCTGGTATTAGAGCCATCCTTGGAAGACCATTGCCATTGCAAGAACCCTAGTTTTCTTACTCACTAAAATCCATTCTCACGAAATCAAAGCCATTGTCAAAGATGAGTCTTACACGAATTGAGGTAGAAAAATTTGATAGAAAAGGAGATTTTTCTCTATGGAAAAGAAAAATTAGAGTTGTGTTGATTCAACAAGAGGTATATGCTGCCCTGCAAGATCTGAGTGAAATGCATGCTGAGTTGAAGGAACTGGTAAGGAAAGAAATGCACGAAGTAGCTTCTAGCATTATTACGTTGCATTTGACAGATAATGTTCTTCGAATGGTTGATGAAGAACTCACAGCATCTGAACTTTGGGCAAAGCTGAATAGTCTTTTCTTGACCAAATCTCTGTCAAACACCATATTCTTGAAAGAAAGACTGTTTAATTTCAAGATGGAACCTTCTAAGAGTTTAGATGAAAATCTAGATGAATTTAAGAAGATAACTCAAGCCTTGACAAATGCTGGTGAGAAAACAAGTGAGAAAGACCAAGCCATTCTTTTTCTGAATGCAATCCCAGATTCTTTTCGGGAGGTTAAATCTAGGTTGAAATATGGGAGGACTACACTGAAATTTGAAGATGTAGTTGAAGCTTTAAGATCAAAAGATCTTGAAATTCAATCTGAGAAGAAGAGTAAGGGCAATGGGGATTTGTTGAATGTCCAAGAAAAGGCAGAGAAGAAAGATTACAGTAACAACAAATGGAAGGGAAAGAACAGTGTAAAGCAAAAGAATAGAGTCAAGTATTTTAAGTGTTATTTCTGTCATAAGGAGGGTCACATCAGTAGGAATTGTCCTGAAAGGAAGAAAGGAGGAAGACCCCATGAAGAAAAAGCTAGAAATACACTTGTGGAGAAGGAGAAATTTGACAATGCTCTCACCCTAGTGGTAACTGATATCATAGAAGATAAAAGATAGATGATTGACTCAGGTTGCTCCTTTCATATGACTTCAAATAGAAACTGGTTTGAAGAATTTGAAGTAAAAGATGGAGGGCAAGTCTTGCTAGGAAATGACACACCCTGCAAAGTTTCTGGAATTGGAACCATTAGAATTAAAACACATGATGGTTCAATGAAGCTGCTAACAGAAGTGAGGTATGTGCCTAACTTGAAGAGAAACTTATTGTTTCTTGGTACCTTTGAGAAGAAAGGTTACAATTACTGGGCTAAAAATGGAATCTTGAAGATAGCAAAAGGATCAGAGGTGGTCCTGAAAACAATCAGGAAAAATGTATTGTATATGCTTGTTGGAAGTACCATCACAGGGGTTGCATCTGTTGCACAAAACAAAACTGAAGCAAGCTCTGAAAGATGGCACCAGCCCCTGGGACATGTCAGTGAAAGAGGACTCCAAGAACTTCAGAAACAGAACTTGTTGTCATTGGAAAAACTGGATAAGTTAGAGTTTTGTGAACATTGTATCTATGGAAAAGCTCACAGGACTGTTTTCCAAACCTCTAAATTCACAACAAGAGAAGTCCTAGCTTATATGCATTCAGATGTCTGGGGGCCAGCAAGAGTGGATACAAATGGAGGCAGTAGATATTTTGTAACCTTCTTTGATCACTACTCAAGAAAGGTATGGTTATACCTAATGAAAACCAAAGATCAAGCCTTTGACAGATTTCTTGAGTGGAAAACAATGAAAGAAAGGCAAACTGGAAAGAAAGTAAAGAAGCTGAGAACAGACAATGGACTCGAATTCATAAATGAAAGGTTCAATAGATTCTGTGAAGAAGAAGGCATAGTAAGACATAGAACTGTCACCTACACACCATAACAAAATGGACTCGTAGAGAGAATGAACAAGACCATTTTGGAAAAAGTGATATGCCTTCTGTCAAGCTCTATGTGACAAGAAGATTTTGGGGAGAAGCAGCCACTACATCAGTATATCTGATAAATAAATGTCCATCAATGGCAAACCAGTTTGTAACTTCTGAAGAAAAATGGAATGGAACCCCTCCCAGTTTGAATAACCTTAGAACCTTCGGATGTGCAGCTTATGCACATGTTAAGGAAGGAAAATTGGAACCTAGAGCCAGAAAATGTATGTTCCTAGGATATCCTGAAGGTGTAAAAGGGTACAAACTATGGTATGAAGAAGGAAGAAATGGAGGGTGCTTCATCAGTAGAGATGTAACATTTAGAGAAGATGAGATATACGTGAAAAATAGGTAGTCTTTTGATGATTATGACAAAAGAGAATGTGTTCAATTTGAGGTGGAGAATCATGGCAGGATGGATGGCACAACTGAAAATGAGAATGAAATCCCTATGACTCAAGAGCAAGGTGGAGAACTTCAAGACTATCAATTAGCAAGAGACAGAACAAGGAGAGTGATTACACAGCCTCTAAGGTACTCCTCTTCTAACTACACTGCTTTTGCTTTGAATATTGCTGAAGAATATGAAGAAGTGGAACACTCCACCTATAAGACAGTTATCACAAGTCCAGAACATGAATTATGGAAACAAGCCATGGATGATGGGATGCAATCCTTGATGAAGAATCAAACATGGATTCTTGTAGAAAGGAAATCAAATCAAAGACTTGTTGGATGTAAATGGATATACAAGGTGAAACCTGCAGCTATTGAAGGGGAAAAACCAAAATATAAGGCAAGACTACTGGCCAAAGGTTACACTAAAAAAGAAGGAGTTGATTATAATGATATATACTCTCCAGTATTAAAACGATTAAAAAGAATTTCGGGCGAAATTAACTACTAAATTCTAAATTACAAAAATAATAATTAAACTAAATACTTAAATTGAAATAAATAAATAACATTAGATAACATTAAATAAAATAAAAATTCACTTCAAAATAACGGGACGTTACAAAGTCACTTCAGACTATCAGCAGAACAGTGTCCAAAAACCCATGAAGAAAAGACATAAATGGCTAAGACCCCTTACTCAAATGTTGTAGGAAGCATAATGTATGCAATGGTGTGCTCAAGGCCTGATATTGCATATGTTTCAAGTCTAATCAGCATATATATGGCAAACCCTGGGAAGACTCATTAACAAGCAACAAAATGGGTGATGAGGTATTTGACAGGGTCCTGCAATCTGGGACTGAAGTACAACAGAATCAGAAATGATGAAGAATGCTGCCTGGAAGGTTTTGTAGATTCAGACTTTGCTGGGGATTTGGATAAAATAAGGTCTATGTCAGGTTATGTTTTCACTTTGTATGGCACAACAATGAGTTGGAAGGCTATGTTGTAGCATATTATTGCTCTCTCAACAACAGAGGCAGGATATATTGTAGTAACTGAGGCAGTTAAGGAAGGCTTGTGGCTTGAAGGAATACTAGAAGAGCTAGGTGTTGAATGCAGTAAGATGAGGATTAATTGTGATAATTAGAGTGCACTGTACTTGTCTAAAAATGCAATGTATCATGAGAGATCCAAGCACATTGATGTCAAACTCCATTTTATCAGAGACATAGTAGCTAGAGGAGAGATTTGTCTGGAAAAAATTCATACAAATAGAAATCCAGCTGATATGATGACAAAACCAATTCCTGAAAATAAGTTCAAATGGTTAACTTGACTGAGTACTGTGGAAGAGGTGAATGAAACATGACTGATAGAGGAAAGTAGTTGAAGTTGATCTCAAGGTGGAGATTTGTTAAAATGAGATTCAAGCTTCAAAATATCTTAGTTTCCCACGTGTGAAAGGAAGATGTCGAAATCATTAAGGAAGAAACAGTTAGCAGCTGATGGATTAGTTAGTAGTCTGTTGTAATTAGTTACTAAACAGACTGATTAATTGAACTAATGAATGCTTAAGTTCTTTTTGGCATAAATAGCTTAAGTAATGAGCTTGTAATGAGCTTGTAATGATGGTTGATCATTTTTCATTTGACAGAAGAGAGACTGAGAACTCATTCTTGTAAAGAGATAGATTGATTCATCAATAGAATCTCTCATTTTTCATCTTTGTTCTTGTTTCATTTGTTCTTGTTGTTTTCTTGTGTAATTTCGATTTGGAGTTAGAGTTTGCATAACATTCTTTTTAAAATATTTATGAAATTGTAAATCACCCCCTTCTATCAATTAGTTTTGACGAAATTTAGACACGTATATATTATACGCATACCACATGTTCCAAAACCATTAAAAATTTCGAAAAATTTGAATATTTGAGTGTGATTTATAGATTTTACATCTTATTATCATAAGAGTTAATTTAAAATTCTACACGTCTGTCAATTTTTTTTGTCATTTTTCATGAAATCAGAATACATGACATACGTAGAATATAAATGAATCTCAATTTTGTTAAAACTAATTGATGGAAGAGTGTGATTTGCAATTTTACTAAGGTGCAGAGATATTTTAAAACAAAACAAAAAACTGCAGAAATACATTTTACATTTATCCCTAAATTTTAATAAAATGAGTTGTTTGTCAACCAATTTAATTTTTTAGTTTTTAAGATTTTAATTTTAATTTTAAATTTTCAATAAAACTCAAAAACCAAAATAATAGTTTTTAAAAACCGTCTCTTATTGTTATTTTGATTCCATTTTTTGTTCTTCTATTTTAATTAAAAAAAATTGTTATCAAACATATTAAACTCTCGGTTTTTCAAAAGGAAAAAAAATCATATAATTATTGTTTTTTATATTTAAAAAACAGAAAGCCAAAAACTAAAATGATGATCAAACGGGGATGTTAAAACAAAATCTAAGGCTACGAAGACTAAATATATATTTGAGACTTGAGAGAGGTTAGAATTTTTTTTTTTTAGAACTTTTGGATCAATGAGAATTGAATTAATTAAATAAACTAAGATGACGTAGTTAAGAGGGATAGGTGTGGGGTTTTCCATCTAAAGTAAACGCTATCACGTGTATGTTTGCAAGTAAATCATACGGTTCTCTTTTCTTCTTCCTCACAAACAACACCTCTCTCTATACATATTAATTTAATAAGTTTCCACAAAAAGAATAAAAAAATTAAATGCTGAAATTTATTATAATGTGGTATTTATTTGACCAAATGATGTTAGTAAATTGAGATGGACGTGCCAGATAGATTATAGAATGAGACTGAAATAATGAAACTATTTACTGATAAATTGTTATATTAGTATTTTTAACATAAGAGATGAACAATTATTTAGATCCAATAATTAATGAATGAAGATATTACAGCGACTACATCTGATAATTTTTTTTGGTAAGATTTGGTTTTAGTATTTCTATTGTATCGAATAATTTTCATACACCTCATTTTAATATTTTATTAAATATATTTTTTTATTAATAATAAAAGAAAGTATGGACCATCATTTTCATATGATAAAATATTAATGAAAGGAAGATTTTCTATGTTTTGCACGAACAATGAGGTGTTTGTATTTTTCCTTACCATGATAGGGGAGAGGATTTGAGATGGATAGATATAATATGTGTAATATTTTTATAATGATTTTTTTTGTACCAAATCTGATTGAGCTGTTTCGAGCATGATTTGTAGGGGCAGTAATTTTTTTCTTCTTTAAATGGTATTTTATGAATTAGTATTTTTTAAAATATTAAAAAAAATTAAAAATTAAGAATAACATTTTTTTTACCTCGTTCTTCAAAGTAAATGTCAAACGCAACCCTACACATAACTTTAAAAAAATATCAAAACTTTTATTAGTTTTTAAAATATCAATGCATAAAATATCATATAGTAGAAAAAAAATATTTATACACACTTTCTTTTGATGGGATTCAAATTTAACTATACTCTCATCTCATATAAAAATTTATTGTTTTTTTTTTAAGAAAAATTAAGGTATATCATGAAAGTTAAACGAAAGAAGTACCCCTCTTTGTTCGATACATGCTAAAAATAGAGGATTTATTTTTAGATAAAAGCTTTGTCCTTTGCATTTTATACCATTTAATTAAAAATCGATGCTATAATTTGATAAATTTTAAATTATTTTAAACTTATATAAGGATACTCAACTGGAAAACATGTAAATTGCCATTGATTTTAGAGAAATTATACCGTAAACTTTAAATATAGTTGATTTATTTTTATGACGCTTTTTTGCTTTCATCAAATTCATAAATTTTTTTCATTGATTTTTTTCTCTTGTATTGCACAATGTCAAATCTTAATGTGTTATTTTTAGGATGATTATTAAGATATTTTGAATTAGAATTTAGTAATTTTACTGATTTTATTAGTTTTTACTATTTTAATGCATTTATTAATTTAATGGTTTTCTTTCAATAAATTAATATATATGAAAAAGTTATTATTTTTTGAAATTATAATAATAGTAATTATTATTTTTAAAATCAATTATTTAAAAATTGTCATTTTTGAATCTCACCATTATTTTAAACACTGTTTTTCTAATTGAATCTCCTAACCTAATGAACTCTGTATGGAAAGAAATTTATATTGATTTACTTCATAACGAACCATTTGATCTAACAATGTTTATAAAATCTAACCGTCACGTTTTTCATTACCAATTAATTTTTAGTTGTAAGCCCACATGATTATTAAAATGGTAGGAGAGCTCAATAAACTCAAACAAGCATCTAATCCATGAATGGATCCGACGAAAGATTAGTAAGTCCAAAAGTGCCACAATCTAGAGAGAGAATGTTAAAGATCTCACATAAAAAAAATGAAAAAACCTAATAATATTTATAAAATTTAAGAGTTACTCCTCTCATTACCTATAAGTTTTGAGTTGGAAGGCCCCGTGATATTAAAAATAGCCAACTTAGATATAGACCTTCGATAACACACCTATATTCCAAGTCTTTCGATTCTCTCATATTGTGTAAAGAAAAAGATTTAATTTTCCAATATTGATATATGTGATTGAACAGAAACTGTTTATTTATATTTTATATAAAATTGAGGAAGATGATACTCAAACTTTTAACTTTAAGAAAATGGAGTATGTAATTAATCAATTACCACCGAAGCAGCTGATGTGAATTCACCAAGCTAGAAATTTACTCCACATAATCCCCAAAGTTCTGCAAAAAAAGATTTTATAAAATCTATGATGTTTAAAAGTCACTCAATTCTTTCCCTTCTTTGCCCTTTTTTTTATTTGAAATTGAGTTTCTTTTCTTGGTAAATTACTTTACAATTTTTTACAGCTGGTGCATGATATTTAATTGCCCTTTTAATATTAGAAAACAACATTCAAAGCGTGGACCCCACTTATCCTACGTGCATGATCAATGCTAATCTGATTTGATTGACCTAATCCATGATCAAAATATAAGGATATGATTGTCTCCTTTGAGCTAATTAATATACGATTCTAATGTTTTGTTTTGTGTTTATTTTGTATTTTTATATTTGAATGAAGATTCACCAAATGGATTAAATATTTCTTGTATCAAATAACTATATCTTCTCTTTCATTAGTGGCAAATTTAATTAGTAAAATTTTAATTGGATTTAAATTTCTATCCAAAATCAAATAATCTATTTCCAATTATATTTTTGTCATTAAAAATAGGAGAATTTTAAAGAAGTTCTATATAGCTATTTGATATTTTAGATCCCGTTTGATATCAAATTTATTGTTTTTAAAATTAAATATAATTTTTTTAGATATTACATTAAATTGGAGGAAGGGAGATTCAAACCTTCAATAAATTATGCTCATGTTGGTAAAATTAAATATAGTTTAGTTATAATATATCTTTGTTTTTGTATTCTAATTTTTCAAATAATTATAAAATCTTAGCTAAATTTTAAAAATTATGTTATTAAAAAAATAATAATTGAAAACTATAAAAAGAAGCCTACAAACATTTTTATGCATATGAAAATTGACAAAGATTTTTCAAAAGTGTTTTTTAAAAGTAAGGTTTAATTACTATTTCAATCCCTATGGTTTGAGGTTTGTTTCAATTTAATCCTTAAAGTTTTAAAAAGTTTTAATTTAGTCCCTATGGTTTAGAGTCATTTGATAAAAGTTCATAATTAATCTGTGTTTGTTCTTACTACATTTATACGTCAAAAAGTCTCATATTTACATGTTAGTTAACACTATATCGATATCTGTCTTTAATAACATGGGTTGTCACATTCATAAAAACATATACATAAGATTTTATTTTTTTTAACAACGATGGGACATTTCATGCTTTTTTATGAAACCTCATGGACCAGATAGAAACTTTAAAAATTACTAGGGACTAAATTGACACATACTTCAAACCATAGGGACTAGATTTGAAACTTTTAAAACCATAGGGACCAAATCGAAATAGACCCTAAATCATTGGGATTAGATTTGTAATTAAACCTAAAAGTGAAAATCAAAATAAAAATTTTAATAGTATAATAAGCTCAATTTCTATAAATAGTAAATTAAAAGAAATTTTGTTATCAAATAGAATCTTGAATATTGAAATCATTTGAAATCTAGTGACCCAATAATTATTTTCTTTTTTTAGAACTTTTTTTCCCGATATTTTCAAAATTGGTATTTTTGAAATTGTAAATTATAAGATTAAAAAAAAAAAAAAATAGTTCTTTCATTATATAATGAATTTATCCCAATCATGAAACTAATTAAACTTGAAATTGTTGAATTTTAATTTAAAACATTACAATTAGAAACATATAAAACCAACAACAATAGTATTGATCATTTAATATTAAGTGCTCGTTTAGGATAATTTTGAATGTGTTTAAAATTGTTTTTGATTTTTTAAATAAAAAAAGTGTTTTTGATAACTATTAAAAAAAAAACATATTTAAACACCTAGGGCCCTAAAAAAGAAGAAAAATGAAATCATTAATTTATTGAAAAAAAAATCAATAATTAATAAAAGCAAAAAAAAATGTTAATTTTTTAAAATAAATGAAACTTTTACTATTTTTGAAAATAAAGTAAAAAAAATGCTATAACTTATAATTTCTCTTCTTTTAGATGGTCTTTCTTAATTAAGTACATAGTATTGCCAACCCATAAAAAATTCCCCTCCATCAAAGGAATTTGTCTTCCATTTCGATTGATTTCATTCCAATTCCTGATAAGTAAATAAGAATAAAAATAACTAAATTTTTCCTAATTGAATTTTATTAAATTCCAATTTTTAATTTGATATCACTCAAATTAATTCCTATTATATTGAAGAAAAAAAAATACAAATAAAAAAATTGTAAACAATGTACCAAAGTCTACTTTTATAATTTTACAAATAAATAAATAATTATAAACATTTATGGGGTGCCACCATAACAAGTTAGTCCATTATTAAAATAGTTAAAAACCAAAGACAATCGCTTTCAAAATGGAGTGGTTAAAATAATTAAAATGAAGAAGAAGAAGAAGAAATGGGAAAACAAAGGAAAAAAAATTATTACAGCGATGATGATGATTATTGATATTATAATTGGAAAATTCATAGAAGTTCACAAAATCAAGCATGAGAGAGAGAGAAGGAAAGAAAAAGAAAAAAGAATAAAATCTAAGTAAATATATATCATTAAAATCTGCAGACAATCTGATCCAGCGATGCAATAATTGTTGGAACTGTGAAAAAAAGAAAAAAGAAAGAAAAAACAGCTTAAAAAGAGGTTTTTGAAGATCTCTGATTTCTCAGCCTAGCCAGATTCCAGACAGCAATCTCTCTCTCTCTAGTTTCTCTCTCCAGTTTTGGTTTTTGTAAGAGAGAGAAATGGGTAGTGGTTATTTTGGAGAGATGAATATGGGAAATGATCAAATAAGAAGATCATCAAGTGGGTCATCATCATCTTCTTCATCAAGAAAAGGGAGAAAAGGAAATTCTTCTTCTGACAAACCAAAACAGCCTCAGAGAGGACTTGGTGTTGCTCAATTGGAGAAGATTAGATTACATGGTGAAATGGCTTTCCAACAACAACAACAAAATCAATCCTTTCCTAATTTTAACACGGTAATTAACCCTTCTCGTCTCTCGTCTTTTTGGGAGGGGAGACGAGAAACAAATGTCTAATCAGTTGAGATATACCCGTGTTGGCATCTGTTAATGAATATTTTTTCTTCTTGTACATGCAGGATGATATGAGAATGCAAACCACTTATTCATCTATACCTTCTTCCTCTTTTTCATATTCCACATCTTCATCTCCATCTTCTTCCTCTCCTTCCTTTCATTTCCACCCCAATTTTCAGGTATTTCTCCCCCCTCTCTCTCTCTCCATAATTTTAATTGATCAAAATGATATGATATTTGAATTGCTTGATGTATTTTTAGGGCTAATTTTAAAAAGAAAAAAAAAGTAGTGATTAGATTTTATTTTTTTTTATTGATATAAATTCTCTGTAATTTCTATATTTGGTATGATATTGTCTAATTTGAATTCTTTACTTTACACTCTAATCTGAAAGCGGATCTCGTATTATTAAGATTATTTTCTTCATTTCTAACTGACGTGAGATTATCTACATAAATATTTAGGGAAAATAATTATTGAAAATGTTATTAGTGATTATTATGTTTTTGGTCAGTGCTTCTTTTACAAATCTGTGTTTAATTCTTAGTCAAATCTCCATGCTGTTTTTTTCCCATGGAATTTACAGACAGGAATTGGAGAATATGAAAGATCAAACTTCAGATATGGTGATAATTCTCAGCCCACAACTACTGCCATAAGGTAATCTTTAATCTCTTAATTTTTGTGTTTAAAAAGGATATCTTAATCCAGATTTTCTTCTTCTTTACTTCCTTCACTTTAAATTTGTTTAGTGTTGATTTTTTTTTTTTTTTTTCTAATTTTAGATGGGACACCAGTAATACATTCCTTGAGACCCAACATTTTGGGCAACAAAACATGACTAGACACCTTTTCAATCCTCATGTAGAGGTTAGTGTTCTCTCTTTAATTTTCAATCTAATTTTTGCATAATTATATTTCCATATATTGAAGCCATGAAATTTCATAATATCGAATTTTTATCGTTTCGTAAGTTAGATTCAGAGAAATTCTTCAATATGATTGTTACAATACAGTCACGGATATTAGATGTATATCACTACTTTCTCTCTCTAATTAAAACTCTGCATCTAAAGTTTATTAGTGGGGAGCCATGTTAACACTTTTCTCGAGGATTTGAATCTTTTACAAAAATTGTACTAATTAATTGAACAATGAGTTGTGTTCGTTTGAGGTAGCTTTTGAAAGTGCTTAAAAGTGTTTTTAATAACCATTAAAAACACTTGGAAACACTTTTAGAACTTATTCCAAACGAGCCCATAGTCATGTTTGATATCGAATCATGAGTTATTTAAATTGTAAAATATACTTGAAAAATAAAAAAAGAAAATATCGATAGACACCATTATAAATATGAAGTAAAAAGTTTATTATGCTAACTTAACATAACTCAACAGCTAGTTAGATATCAGTACACTTCTCTTCCTCAATTTCAATATAATATCTTAAAAAGGTTAAAAATTTATTATGATTATTTTTGAATCATTGCCATTGAAATGTGACAAACTTTACATTAAACTAAACATGATTTGGTGGGTAAATGCAGGATTCAATGCATAAGAACATGAATACAAAATATGGGAGTGATTCAATTGGTTCAAGCAGTCAGAATTCTGAATCAAGTGAAACCCAAGAGCTAGATTTGGAGCTGAGATTATCACTTTGATAAGTTGGGTTTAATCAATCAATTTCTCAACCATTATATAATATATTTATATATATATAAATATAAATATATATTGCATGCATGCACAATTCCAATATTAATCTTTTCCAAGTACAATTACAAATTGCATTATGGGGAAGCAATATTGAAAGAAAGCTAAGTTCATCAGAAAAGTACTGTCATTTGTAATTGTAATCAAAGTGTAGATTGACTTTTCTTTTTCTTTTTTTTTTCTGGTTTTTAGAGATAATATTGAAAGTTTTTCTTCCTCCTCATGAATTATGATAGTGAAGAAAAAGATTTAAAAAAAAAAAAATTGTTATCTCACTGCTTCCTTTGAGGTCTACATAGATAGCAATCAAACAGGGCCACTGTTTTTTTTGTTTTTTTTTTAATTTTCTAAATTGATGGGAAAATTTCAAAATTTTATCTGATTCATCGGTTTTTGGGAAAATTGATTAGATCTCCTGTTGTTCAACAGTTGAAATTTTAATTAAATTAAAAAAGAACATTAAAAGGGGAGAAATCAAGATTATTTTTTAATTTTCTATTAAAAGCACAGTATTTGAAAGCCACATCAAAACTTAATTATTTTCTAAACAATGACACTTTTTTGTGTGGAATAATTCTAATTAATCACTGACTTATGCCAGTTAGGCTAAAAGCAAAAAGGGCATAATTTGAATTTGAGTCCCTTATTGTTATTATTATTTTAAATCACTCATATCACATTCCACTTTATAGTGACGGAATCAGGATTTCATCTCAGAGGGGGCACCGAACACTAATTTTAATGATAAATTTATTTTTCTTCTTGAATTATAAGTTAAAATTATATATTTTAATTATGTAATTTTATTAATTAAAAACAATGTAAATTTTATTCCAATGAAAATATTAAAGAAAATGCTAAAAAGTTTTAATCTAATCTAAAAACTTGAGAAAATATTTCTAAATTATAGATAAAAATAAACAACTAAAATTGTAATAAGGTGTTTATTGTTGAAACCATTTTTTTAATCTAAAATTAAGAAAAATTATTGATGATTTTTTTTTTAAATAATATCAAATTATTTATATGATAAAATTTATAATTAAAAAATAAGGATTTAATCTAAAAATATGATAAATTAGTTTTTTTTTTTCAAATTATAATGAGTTTTATAAATTAATTATAAAATAATGTATTCAATACATACATACATATATATATATATATATATAACTATTTTGTTGCATATATGTAAAAAAAAATTAATAAAAGGGAAAAAAATTGAGGGGGGCACGTGCCCCCTCTGATCCTATAGTGGCTTTGCCACTGCCTCTTTACCTCTTTAAGTATGGATTCAAATATTTGTACACGACTCAATCATATTAAATATTAATAATCGGTGAAGAAATGATTATGTTGTGGTTTAAAACTCATGCGATATCTTCTACTTTAATACCATATTAAATCATAAATAAATTAATCTAGACAAATTTAATCATTTAACATATCTGAACATTTCTTTATTTTCTTTCATATCACATTAGAAAGAGGTATTAATGCTTTTTTTTGGAATAGACAATAAAGAAAAGGAAGAAAAAAATTACTCTCTTTTCTGCATGCGATGTTTGTTTCACACCAAGCATATTGATTACTAGTAAAGGGAATCTCGTGTTGTTCATATTTGCCTTTTTTTTTTTTTTTAATGTTTTGTCCCAATTATGGCCAAAAGCTAGGGCAAGCATAAAATGTAAATCACTTTTTCTTTTTAATCTTGCACGTGTGGTAGGAAAAATAATGATCCAAAAGTTGCGTTTATACGATGATTTTACCTTTTTTTTTTCCTTGTCTTCTTATACAATTTATAAAACATATCGTGTTCAAATAAAATCGTCGATGTTTTTATCAATTAACATTTTAATGGAAGATCCTAATTATATACATATCGAAAGAGGGAAAAGTTTAAACAATCTCAAATATTTATAATAAAGATGATTAAATTTATCATAACTTGATAGCTTAACTTTTTCGAATCTGGTAACTAAGGACCCTTTTGGTAACATTCTTTATTTCTATTTCTTGTTTCTTATTTCTATTTCTTGTTTCTTATTCCTATTTTTTAAAAAGAGAAACAGAAACATGTTTGGTAACTGTTTCTTATTTCTTGTTTCTGGAAGAAAAAAGAAACAGAAATGTGTTTGGTAACTATTTCTTGTTTTTGTTTCTCATTTAAAAAAAATTAAAATATTTTGCAAATATTACAATTTTAAATGACATATTTAAAAATATTATATCAATATAGTTTTTGGATATTTATAATATATTTTATAAGTCAAAACGGGACAATATAATAATTTATTAATGTGTTGAAAAGTTTGGAAACAAGAATGAGAAACAAGAAACTAGAATTTGTTGTTTCTAAAATTTCTACACAATTTTAGGAATGGTTTCTAAAAAAATGAGAAACAAGAAATAGGAATAGTTACCAAACATCTTCATTTCTTAAAAAATGAAAAATAGAAACAAGAAACAGAAATTGGGATGGTTACCAAATGGGCCCTAATTTGACATATAATACTATAAGTTTAAAATAACTTTAGTAATATTATTTCTTCCTTCATTTATATTAATATATAATGCTTAAATTTTTGGGTTTAGTCAAACATATGAAGAATCTAAAAATACTTTTTCTACCTCCGTTTACTAATAATAGAAAGAGATCCATGAAGGATATCTAATATATCTATATAATATAGTATGAGAAATAATAAAATGGAATGAGAGATGAGGGTGATCAAGATTCTTTGTATGGGAGTATGAAAAATTCATGTCAAGTGATAGAAAAAGGGCATGCATGCACCAAAAGTTTATAGTGAATTTTCCAATTGGCAATATGCAACAACTGTATTCTATTAGTGGGGAAAGTGTGATTAGACATTTTGGTTTATTTTCAAGCTACATATATGGGAGGCATTGAGGGAAAAAGCCTACTTTTTGTGTTTCTAGGAGAGATAGAGAGAAACACCAACCACCTTATTCTTCCTAGATGCATCTCTTCTTAATTTGTTTCTTATGTTTGTTAATTAAATTAAAAAAAAAGAAGAAGTTAATCTTGCAATAGGATGGTTTGCCCCCACCCCAAATCAATCTATCCCTTTATTTTTAAAAGGTTGTTGGGTAATATTCTTGTTTATGGTTCAGGTTGTTTATTCATGTTTCTCTTTTAAAATAAAAACAGAAACATATCTAGTAATCATTTCTTGTTTATCGTTCTCTATTTTTTTTTGAAAAAAAAAACATAAACTTTTTTTTACCATTTATTGTTTCTTGTTTTTCTGAAAATTTTATATGAAAAATAAATTTTAAAATGAAATATTTCAAAATATTATATCAATTTTATTTTTAGATATTTAATATACATTTTATACCAAACATACTTGTTTCTGAAAAAAAAATATAATTTTATTAATGTATTGAAAAATATTTGAAAACAATAATTGTTGACGGAATATTTATCAATTACCCAACAAGCATACGGAGTCAAGTTTTAATATAGTGATAAGAACAAAGGGTTGTCGTTCTCTGGGAAAAAGAATTAAGTCTACCTAAGTACTAATGTATGACTAACTCAATTTTACTTAGAAATCGTAAAATAATGAGTGTTGAACTAAACTAATAATCATAAACTAAAAAGATAAGACAAAACTAAATGCAAACAGGTTAAATTAAATCAATGGAGAAATGTTCTAGAGGAATGATTTCACTACTTTAATTTATGAAAATAATATTATCAACTACCCTGATCGCAGTCTTATTTAATCGGGCAGTCATTAGACTCCGCAACTATCAGTTGGGTGCTCTTCCAATATAACATCTAAGCCGTTCGATAATGAAAATATCCTTATCTGACGTTCGGAAGCGCGAGTAGCTTGGTTTTTATACACTGAGTGCGTTATTTCGACAGATATCAATTTGCTTCTTTCTCCTTATTAGTGCATCAGCTGCCTAGATTTTGTCATGTAGAGTCACCTAGTTTTGTTTCACTCCCGATTGCCCTATTTTTTAAAATTATTTATTTCAAAACTTCGAAATCATTAGTAAAAAAAATCATTTACGACATCAATTAGACATAATAAGAGAGTTTTGATGATAATAAACTATCAGATAAAATACCATTTTGATCCGTAAACTTTCACTTTGAACTTTTAAAAATGAAGTTTTTTGTCCCTGAACTTTGCAAATCATTTTGTTTT
Source organism: Gynostemma pentaphyllum (assembly GCA_028015215.1). Lineage (NCBI taxonomy): Eukaryota > Viridiplantae > Streptophyta > Magnoliopsida > Cucurbitales > Cucurbitaceae > Gynostemma > Gynostemma pentaphyllum. The sequence continues at coordinate 40,194,486 of CM051348.1, read as the reverse complement.
CGTTTTTCCATCAGGGACATTAACGGAGGCTTACGTGGCATGCTATGTAGTATTTTTAATGATGTGGTTGGCTGACGTGACTTTTTTAAAATGAGGTGGTATGTTTAGTTCTTTAAATCATTTTTTTTATTATATGGCATTTTTTATTCATTTAATAATTATCATCTCTCTCATCTCTTTTTCCTCTCTAAGCAAACCCTAACTTCGTCTTTCAACTTAAGCAGCTACCGCCCACTTCTCCTCTTTCCATCTCTTGTTCAACTGAAGTAGCCGCCGACTAGATCTGTTACTCCATTTCTATCCAAGATCGTCTTCACAAATCGATCTCGCGATCATAGTCCACAGTTTCTATCCAAGATCGTCAAATTGTCTTCTTCTCACGATCTCAGACCACCATTGTTGTTCAATATAGTCAAATCGTCTTCATCTCGCGATCTCATACCTTCGTGGCTGCCAATATCGTCAAATCGTCTTCATTTTACGATTGTCTTCACATTTCTGTCCAAGATCGTCCTCACGAGTCGATACCCAACAGTCGCGAAGATCATCTTCGAATCTCAGACCACCGGAATTAATCATCTAAAGCTTCTAAGTCGATACCCAACAAGCGCTATTTTTTACTTTTATATCTTTTTGTGTGTGTGTGTGTTTTTTTTTTACTTTCCATAGGTTTTTCTTGGTTTCTTGAGATTCAGCTGAAATTCTCTCTTTTTTTTCTTCATTTGGATCTTATGTAAATACGAAAGTTTGAGTTTTCAATCTTGAGAGAGTTTTTATTGTTTTATCTTTTGATTATTATACTAAGCCTTTTTTGTGTGTAAAAGTCTAAATGATATCTATGTTTTCTTGATTTTTTTTTTATCAATTTCCACCACAATTCGAGCTCCAAGGTCGCAAAATTTTGTTTACTATTTCAGAATTATTCTTCATATCCATGGTCACTGTGAAATCTGCCATAAACACCGTGTTCTTCAAGCTTTAATCGTTACTGTTCAAATCAACTTCTCATAAACAATCTCTGGAAAAAAAACTAATTGATATGAAAACAAAAGTGAAGAAAAATTGTAATCAATTTTTTAATTTTCGAACTTTCACGAGTTCCATTACAATGGCTATGAGATCTTAAAAAATCCCTTAAAAATCTCATATTTTTTCTGCTTAAGTTTGTAGATATGGGTTGAGAAAAGGTTGTGATGAAATTGGAGAAGACTGAAAAAGTATTCATGGTGGTAAAAAAATGGATGGTGGAGAAAGGTTAGAGAATAGGATGGTGTAGGAGAGAGAAAGCAGGGAGGTGGGAGAATGGAAGAGAGAAATTAAAAAAATTGACACATAAGCATTCAAAACAATTATAAATTAAAATCGATATTAAAATATTAATAAAAAAAACCATGTCAGCATGCACGTAAGTCTCCGTCAACGTCCAAGACGGAAAAATAAATAGAAGGGCGAAAACGGAACGATTTGGAAAGTTCAGGGACGAAAAAAAGTCATTTTTTAAAGTTCATGAACGAAAACGAAACTCGAGTGAAAGTTCAGGGTCCAAAATGGTATTTTACCCTAAACTATCTTATTTATTCACGATTTTGAAGTTTTGAATAATTGACCATATCGTAGAGCTCAAAAGATCTTGAATTATCCAAATCGGTGTTGAAAAAGTTTTGGTTAAAAGAAAGTTAACGGCATTGGGAAGGGAGGGTTCTCGTTGACGTAATTTAGAACTACATGGGTGTAATTTACTATTTTCAAACTATAGGGATATTCATACATTTAACCGAAACCACGTGGGTGTATTTTTATATTTTTATATCGTAGTAAATTTTCTTATGTACTATTATGACTAAATTTATATATATCACACAACTATGTAAAATAAAATTTTCTAAACCTTCTTTTTATGTAGAAAAAAATAATTGTATTTTTTTATTAAAAAAACATATTAGATTTTAATTAGAAAATTAAAATTAGTTGTCATAATTATGTCATTATAAAAATAGGTAATTACCATTTAAATCAATTTATCAAATATTATGGTACTTATTTATATATCTCACAACACTTTAAAATTGAGTTTACAAAACAAAAATTTAATTCATAAGTTAATTTTACCAAATACTTATATGATTCATGATATAGTTTAATCTACCGACACAACTAACAATAAATTATTTCAAAAGTTACATAATTACCAAACTAATCGGATATTCACAATTTTCTCTTTCTTCATTTGTCACATTAGTATTTATGCCTTATTTAAATAACCGAAATAAGAAATCATAGAATGGAATAAAAAAATCTCTACTATTATCATGTTTAGTAAACACTTTTTATGATTAAAATAAAAAATTCATTTACTAATTTTCGGAATGAGAATCAATTCAAATTATACGGTTCCACTATTGAATTGGTCCAAAAAGTTCCTAAAAAAAAAAAAAACTATTTCTCTAAACACAATTAATTAAATAAAACTAAAGCTTTTTTTGTTAATTTTTTTTTAATGAACTAATGAGAAGTGTTATTTATATTTTATTCTTAATTTTAACTCTCTAAAAAAACTGGTGGATTTCACACATTTTCCCTTCTTCAAATAGCAAATCTGGTATAACTCTTCCCTTTAAACAAGGAACGACCAAAGGCTAATTTAGTAATCCTTTAACCAATTGTGTTTTTTAGCCATAAAATCGCTCATAAAGAAACAAGACAAAAGGGAAGGAAAACACAAAGAAAAAAAAAACCCAAAAAAAAGAAAAAAAACAAATTAAAAAAATTAGAAATAAATAACACTATTTCTACAACAATAGATATCAAAGAAAGAGAGCCATTTTTTTCAAGCAAAGGCACCCTATTAAAACCATTTACCATTGAAGAAGAAGAAGAAGGTAATAATTCGACCTTCCAATGAAGGCCATGATGCCTAAACCTAAGGCATCTCTTCTTCTTCTTCTTCTTCCTCTCTTATTCATCTCGAGTTCCGCCCAATTCTTTCATGTCGGAGGATCGTACGGCTTTGGTGCCGGGGGAGGCCAATCATTTGGTGAAGGATTCAAGGAAACATTGGCCGATCCCAAGACCGGGTCCAACGATGGTGGTTTGAAAGACGGTGTTACCCCAAAGCCAATTGGGTTCGGGATCTCGTTACCGGGATTCAATTTCAGGTTTGGTTCGGGGCAAGAGGAAGAATCGAGCAAACGAGAATTCGAGACGAATTACGGAGGAGAATGGAAGATTGTGTCAAAGGATTCCGGGGTATCAGCAATGCATATAAATTTGCTACCAAAAAATGGGAAGATGATAATAATTGATGCATCGGCATTTCATATATCAAACGTGAAATTGCCAAAGGGAGAATGTCTGCCTTTCAAGAATGATAAGGGAGATACATTGCCAGATTGTTGGTCTCATGCTGTGGAATATGATATTGAAACTTCTAAAATAAGGCCACTCAAGGTTTCATTACAAAAACTATATCCTTCTCCCATGTTTTTTTTTTTTTTGCATGATTTTAAATTATGGTTGTTTTTTCCCCTTTAAAATGTTATATGTTGCATCAATTTGTTTATTCATGTGATTCTTAACCTAAAAAAGTATTGAACTAAAACATCTTTTTTTTTTTGTCTAATTTTGGGATTTTATAATGTTTTAGATTAAATATGATTTTGTTATAATTGAGTCATATGGATGAATATGAAATAAGACCATGCTAGGATTATTTGTTACAAATCTAGTAAAAAAAAGTTATAATATTTATAAAAATAGTAGGTTTTAAAGATATTTGTAAATATTGTAAATTTTGAGATAGACAATCAGTGATTAATATTAAATTTCATATTTTAAAATAAATTAATTATTGATTCATACATTAATCAATGTTAATCACTATTAACGCATAGTAAAAATTTATTATATTTACAAATAATTTTCAGCAATGATATATTTATAAATACAATATAAAATTGAAATTTTCCTTATTTATTTGAATCGATTTCATGCATGAGTAAATTTTTTTCTGGATAGTGAAATTTTCAATGTTCAAGATTTAATCTATATTATATATAGGGATAAAACAATTATGAGAGTGATAAAGCATTCAAAATAGTAATTTGTACATTTTGTTAGCAAAACAAGATATTTGATATCAAATTTTATCGAATAAAAATCATTAATTGTTGAATTATTACTCACTCATTACTATATTTAAAAATAAATAAATAAACTAAAACCACTTTTTGTAATTATAGTATTAAATCATGCTACTTATTGCAATTTAAATAAAAAAAACATAGGAGAAATTTATTTTAGTGAAGTATGAAATATTATTAACGTAATGTGTTGCCAAGCAGGACATAATCTATTGATTAAGATATATAGTTTTATATTTAAGAGTGTGGTTCAATCCTCACCCCGAACGCTTTATATCAAATAAAAAAGTAACGTAATGTGTTGGCAATAGGTGCTTACCGATCCATGGTGTTCATCGGGAGGGCTGGACGTGGAAGGGAGATTGTTGAGCACTGGTGGCTGGATGGGCGGCGGCAAAGCAGTCAGATACATCGACGCATGCAAAAACTGCGACTGGAAAGATTACGCAACTGCTTTGGCTCGCCCAAGATGGTAATTTTTTTTCTTTTTCTTTCATATTTTTATAATCGTTTCATCTCGATATTTTATTATTTGTATAAATTTGATTCTTATATTTAAAAAAATAAAATATTATTCCAATACTTGTATTTAATTCAATCTTATTATTAAGGTTTTATTAATAATATAAAAAAATTCTCAAAGTATATGAATCAAATTAAACAAATCAAAATGAAATTTGTGTGATGGATTTTAACTCAATAAAGAATATTAAGCTAGAGTTTCGAATATTTTTATTAATTATATAAAAAAAAATATCAAAATTTAAATTGTTGGTTACAAAATATAATAACCAACCTAAAATTTAGAAAATACTTACATATTTACGGCTACGAGTGAGTAGAAGCTCCATCTAACTTTCTTGCTTTTCTAATTTCTATTGATGTACGAAAGTCAGAGAAACTCTTACTTACCGATGAGCACGATGAGCAGTGAAGTATTTTCATATAATTGAACTCCTTTCTCTACTTCAAAATTCTTATATTGATTTATGATTTTTTTTTTTTGCTCAAATTTTTAAGGTATGCTACTCAAGCAACCATGGACGACGGCGGATTCATCTTAGTCGGCGGTCGGAGGTCATACAGCGTAGAATTCGTTCCACAAGAAGGAAAAAACAATGCTAGAGCAATCAAGCTCCCATTCCTCGACGAAACAACCGATTTAGACGAAAACAATCTCTACCCTTTCGTCTACCTTTCGACGGACGGAAACGTGTTCATCTTCGCCAACAGCCGTTCAATTTTACTAAATCCCAAATCCCACGCTGTAATAAAAGAATTCCCAGTCTTAGATGGTGGTTCTCGAAATTACCCAGCTTCAGGAATGTCAGCTCTTTTGCCAATAAAACTCCAACTCCGAAACCCTAGAGTGATCCCAGCTGAAGTAATCGTTTGTGGCGGAGCGAAACCCGAAGCTTATCGTGCCGCCGAAGGGGGAAATTTCATGCCAGCTTTACAAGATTGTGCTCGTCTTGATATAACAAAACCTAACGATGTTTGGAAAAAGGAACAAATGCCATCTCCTAGGGTTATGGGAGATATGATGATTCTTCCAACTGGTGATCTTCTTATGTTAAATGGAGCTGTTTCGGGGACGTCCGCTTGGAAATTCGCCGAAGGACCGAATCTAACTCCGGTCCTATATAGTCCCGATAAACCCGATGGCGAAAGATTTAAGGAGTTAAACCCTAGCAAAATAGCTAGAATGTATCATTCTGTTGCTGCTGTTCTTCCTGATGGGAAAATTTTTGTTGGTGGAAGTAATACAAACCCTGGATATGATTTTAAAGCTAAGTATCCAACCGAAATGAGGATCGAGAAATTCTCACCGCCTTATTTGGCACCGGAATTAGCCGATTTCAGGCCGGTGATTAGAAAAGATGGGTTTCAAAATAAATGGAATTATGGAAAGCAGTTTGATATTGAGATAAATTTGAAAGTGAAGGGAGATTTTGATAATGATAATGATATTAAGGTTACGATGTATCCGCCGCCGTTTACGACACATGGATATTCGATGAATCAGAGGCTTATTGTGTTGGCTAATAGTGAAAAAGTGGATGAAATTGGTGATGGTGTTTTTAGGGTTTCCGTGGTGGCACCGCCTTCTGGAGTTATTGCTCCGCCGGGATATTATCTTGTCTTCGTTGTTTATCGGGGAATTCCGAGTGTCGGAAGTTGGGTTCAGATCAAATAGATCATCGCCACCGGCCGCCATTGATATCAATGGAGCTTGAGCTATGTAATTCTTCTTTGTCATGGGGTTTGTCACCATTATTGGCTCTGAGTTATGAATTTTATATGCTTTGTTTGTTTTCATTTTGTAGAAGGAATTTGGTGATGGATACTGCCTCATTAATTTATTTCTTTTTTTCTTGTTCTTTTATTTCTTCTCTCTTTATATATAAAATATGGATAGGTGTTTGACCTATTGAACATAACTAATAACTATTGTATTTATTTCATAATGATTTTGTTATTTTTAAAGATTAAGTTTGTTTATTTGTAATATTATTCATCAGGTGTTTTCCCTTAAAGTTTAGTTGAATTTTTAAAATAAGAAACTTTTTTTTATAAATATTTTTAAAATTTAGATTTAATTTTGAAAACTAATAAAGAATTTGTTATTGAAAATAAACTAGGGATTACTACAATAATGTCATTGACCTGGATTTTCAAAACCAGGCTGAGATTTTAAAATATAACGATTGATTAATATAATAACTGATGGACTTGTTTAATAATTTTTATTATTATTTTCTTTAAAATGATATTTTTAATTACCTTTTATAAGATGTTTGGATACAATTCAATTTGCATGTACAAATTGCTTTTTCTATAACATATTTAACGTCGAAACTGTTGAAAATATATTGATTAAATCATTATCAATTAAGTCATTTCGGGTTCAACCCAATGATAAGATATTTATATATTCACTCTACCATATTAGAGATTCAAATCATCTCCCATATATTTTTAAAAATTAATTTTTAGGGAGAACTGGTTATATAGCCCAAATTAAAAAAAAAATTAAAGCATAATGGCCTCAAAGAAATAAATAAAACTGAATAGTCTAAGTGAATTTTCAAATGATAATGAAAAATACAATAAGCCCGTCTAAATTAAGGAAAAAATAAAAGAAGAAAGAGAAAAAGATTTGAATATGCTTAAATGAAGGAAACATTAAATATGAAAAAACTATATATGAGAGAAAATTTGAATTTAAAACAAATCAAAATAAACAAACAAAAAATCTAACTTTTCAAAACTAATAACTAATTTTTCCCCAGAATTGTCAAAAAAAATTGTTTATGCACATCCAATAATATAATGTACAGTATAATATAATATAATATCATATATTTATGTACAATACGAAAAAAGTGTAATAAAGTAATATACTGTACATAATATTATATATTTATGTACACTACGAAAAAGATGGTATAAAGTAAAATATATAATGTACATAATATTAATATTTATGTACAGTACGAAATAGGTGTAATAAAGTGATATATATTGTACATAATATAATATATTAATGCACATTACGAAAAAGATGTAATAAACTAATATAATATATTATGTACAGTACATGAAAAGAGGTAAACATAGTTAGATGAATGAAAAAGATGAAAATGTACAATATAAGATTCGATACTGTACTTTACCAATCTGAGTTTCTAAAAAAGTTGTTTTCTTCGATGGATAATGAGTTTTGCATCATGGCCTTTGTTCAAGATCCGATGACGGTAGAGATCGCAAAATTCCTTGCGGGTTAGGGGCGGGAATTCCCGCTTTATAGGGTTAGGGGGGAAAATTTTCCCAAATTTGTTATAGGGTTAGGAAATGGGAACACATTCCTCGCTCGACCCCGAACCCGATATTTTAATAACATCTTATGTATTTTGTTTACTTTTATCTTTATTTATTAGAAAAAATATATATATAATATGGTTATATTAACTTATAAATTATAAAATGTTTAATATTGTATTTTCCTTTTATCTTAAAATGTATATTTTAAATATATATTCATTTTTTACATTTCTTTTTAAATAAGAATTAAAATATAAAAAATGGAATTTTCCCCGCAGGGAACCCAATCCCCGAACAGGGAATCCACGAACTCACCTCTATTCTTCGATAAGAGGATAGGGTTGGGTATGGGGATTTAAAATCCCCGCGGGTTAAGGGATGAGAATGACATCCCCGACCCCGCCCCACCCCGTTGCCATCCCTAGATGACGGCCATGCTTTTTGTTTCTGTTTCCGTTTCTATTCCAGATCCGCCATCAAATCTCGGTTTCAAATCTTAGATGCCGGAGAATAGAAGAGAAAAGAGAAAGATGAGGAAGAAAATAGATGAGAAAAGAGAGAGATGATAAAGAGAGAATAGAAGAGAAAATAGAGAGATTGATTTTTGATCCGCCATCAAATCTCGATTTCCAGATTCGCCATCATGATTTTTGTCTCACGCCATGGAATTTGATTAAGATAATAGAATAGAAAAGAGATAGATGGGGAAGAAAAGAATCTACTCTTGGAATGAAATTCTACGTTTTAAAAAAAATAAGAGAGAAAGAAATAAAAAAGGAAAAGAAATAATAAATAAGGAGAGAGAATGTAAAGAGGCGATAAATACATTAAATAAAAGGAGTGTAAATCAGGTATATTTAAAAATCTGATACTCTAAAAATGCTATAAAAACATAAGAAATTTTAAGGGCTAGAAAAACATAAGGTATAGTCAAATTGGGCTATATACTGAATTATCTCTAATTTTTAATGAACTTCACTCGTAGAGAGAAGCTTAAGCTAATTAGAGAGAATTCAAATTGCTGGACAAACCGGGGCTTGAACCCAATTGAGCAGCCCATTGCGTAATTGGGCTGATCGGATAATGGACCGATGGCCCAATAAACAATACTATGTGTCACAAATGGGCCCACCTCAATAATTGTCGGGTTGCCTGACTGATCCAGTTATTGTTGTCTTGATATGAATTTTAGTATCTATTTTTAATTAAAATAAAATTTTAAAATAATAATAACTCATGAAATTGTTTTTGAGAACGTATTTTTACAAACGAATGCTAGAATAAACCATCGGGAAAAGCAAATCTAGATAAATAATTGGAATTTTATAAGATATAACCCTTTTGATAAGTCCATTATCTTTTTTGCCATCATAATTTTAATTGTATCTTATTTACCATTTTTTTTAAAAGTAGTTAGGTTCTTTTTTTTAGTCCAATAATACCCTTGATCTAGTTTCTCAAAAGAATCGATGGGAAAAAATCGTGCTTTGTGAAACGGTTAGTTTAAAAAAAAAAATATTGGTTACCGATTAAATCGCATTCACTTACACATGGCTTTAGAACTTTCACTTATATGAAAAAAGTCATCTGCTTTTGAACTTGGAATGGCTACGAGTAAGAATTTTTTCTTTATTGTTTTTTTTTAATACCCATTTTCTTTGCTGTTCATAATAGTATATATTGTTGAGAAATTTTACAATGGATTTCAATGTGAAATTCAAAGTATATGTGTTTACACAAATAGTAATTATAAACAAATTAATTTTTAGAGTTTTTTACACATGGGTTTTCGTTTGATTCATTGCCTATGATTTTTCAAAGTGATTTTTATAGTATCTGTAGTCCATAAAGTCTTTATTTTAGTGACATAAATGTATATTTCTGAGTTTTTTTTTTTTTTAATTATTTGTTGAAGTAATTGTGTCTAAACAATGGTATTTTAGAACTACATGTTTATTTTTATTTTGTTTTTTGTTTCGGGCACAAAGGAATATAATTTAGTTTGATAAAGTACACTAATTATAATAGTGTAGAATTATGTAAAGACACACTAAAGAATAAGATATGAAGAAAAAACATGTAATGAAAATAGAAGATATTTTATCAACAAAATGAATGATAAAGTTATTATATAAGATTTAGTTGAAAGTGTGAGGATGTTTAATCTGAGATACTCATAAATACACGATGAGCTGTTTCAAACTTCCAGTATCTCTTTGTCATGATATGCATTCTATTATGGCTAAGTTCTGGTGGGGTTCCAACGATTCTGCCCGAAAGATACATTGGAGAAGCAGGGAGAAAATGTGCAAAATTAAATGTGATGGAGGTATGGGCTTTCGAGATCTTTCAATTTTTAATCAGGCAATGCTTGCTAAGCAAGGATAGCGAATAATCCAACATCCTCACAGTCTTGTTGCAACAATTTTGAAGGGAAAATACTTTAAATATGGGAGCTTTCTCCAAGCTGACCTTGGCAATCAACCCTCTCTTATATGGCGGAGTATTATCTGGGGGTGTGACCTTCTTGAAAAGGGTATCAGATGGAAGATAGGGAATGGCTTCAACGTCTCCATTGAAATGGACCGTTGGTTGCCAATTCAGATTCGTGCAATTTAAGTTGGGTTCCTGAAACATTTCGAGGTCGTTGTGTAGCTTCATTAATAAATGAAGAAGGAAACTGGGATACTTCTCTAATTCAAAACTCATTTTTGGCCAATGACGCTGAGCAAATTTTGAACATACCCGTTGGTGATAGGCACGTAGCTGATTCGGTTGTTTGGAGGTTCACAGGTAATGGATATTGTGAGATATTAGTGAAACTAAATAGTCTAACTAACTATTATGTAACTACTTTAGAGTTTGTTAGTGAGTCATTAGTAGTGAGTCACACATTGTAAGCATATTATAAATACTCTTCTCTCTCTCTTGTAAAGAATTCTGAGATATTTTGAAATAATATTCACTCTTTCTCTATCTCTGTCTTCATGGTATCAGAGCAAGCCTTGACAAACGTCAATGGCCTCATCTTCTTCAACTTCTGAAATCCCTAATTCCTCCTCAAATTCTTCGCTCATGGCTTCTTCTCTTCAAAATTCACCAATTTTTCTGCTTGCAAATATATTCAATCTTGTTCCTCTTCGGCTAGATTCCACCAATTTCGTTCCATGGCGTTTTCAAGTCTCTTCGATTCTTGAGGCTCATTCTCTTTTTGGTCATATCGACGAATCTACACCATGTCCAGATCAATTTCTTCGTAGCACTTATGGAATAGTGTCTACAAATGTGAATCCTGAATTTGTGAAATGGAAAATGCATGATAAGGCTTTGATTACCTTAATCAATGCGACGTTATCTTCATCTGCTCTGGCTTCTGTTGTTGGATTTACTTATTCTCGCATGCAATGGCTTATTCTTGAGAAGAAGTATTCATCAAATTCACACACAAATGTTCATGAATTGAAGACTGATCTTTACTCTATCAAGATGAAATCGAATGAAACTCTTGATTCGTATTTGCAACGAATTAAAGAGCTTGTGGATCGTCTTTCTGTTGTTACTGTGAAAATTGCTGATGAAGAACTCTTCATCCACACTTTGAATGGTTTACCAGATATATACAACAATTTTCGCACAGTAATTCGTACAAGAACTGACGCTATTTTACTAGAAGATCTTCATGCTATGCTTAAGGCTGAAGAAAAATCTCTTGAAAGACAACCTCGACCTACTGATTTATCTGCTCTTGCTGTCAATCGAGGAGGCCAATTTCGAAATTCATCTCAACAGAATTATTGTGGAGGAGGTAATTCTGGAAATCAATTTTCCAACACCAATTTCAACAACAATTTCAATCGAAACAACAATCAGCATCGTGGTGGAAATTCTGGAAATCAATTTTTCAGTAACAAGAGTTCATCTTCTAATAGCAGTTCTGGTAATTTTTTCTCTGGTAATGGAAGTTCTTCCAATGGTCATTTTCGTGGAAATGGTGGAAGTACTGGATATAATCCCTCTTCTGGAAATGGTGGCAAATTTTTTTGTCAAATCTGTGAAAAATCAGGACATAATGCTTTGGACTGTTATAATAGGATGAATTTTGCATACCAAGGGCGTCATCCTCCTGCAAAATTGGCTGCACTTGCTGCCAGTTCATCAAATGGACCGAATTACTCTGCTTGGCTGACAGATAGTGGTTGTAATACACATCTTACTAATGAATTGACTAATCTGCGTTTGAGCGACAACTACAATGGGGATGATAATGTTACTGTTGGAAATGGACAGTCACTCAATGTTACTCACACGGCAGGCGGTAATCTCCTTACCTCTTCTCATAAGTTCAATCTCAATACAATTCTTTACTCCCCGATGTTTCCACTAATCTCTTGTCTGTTCATAAATTCTGTAAAGATAACAATTGTTTGTTTATCTTTGATGTGGATTGGTTCCTCATTCAGGACAAAATCACGGGCAAGATTCTTCACAAGGGCCAATGTAAGAATGGTCTATATCCAATTCATCGCTATACCTTCCCACTTTTCGCCTTTAAAAGCTTCTACACACAGCTCCATTTGGCATTATAGATTCGGTCATTGTTCTTCTCTTATTTTGAATAAGGCACTTGCCAACTCTGGTATGTCAGCCACCACTTTTCAATCCTTGTGTGATTGTTGTAGTTGTTTGAAGGCAAAAATGTCTAAACTTTCCTTTCCTTTGTCTTCTTCCTTTACTACAAATTGTCTTGAATTGCTTCATAGTGATGTATGGGGGCCTTCTCCAATCCCCTCTATTTCTGGTTTCAAATATTATGTCTGCTTTGTTGATGACTTTAGCAAATATACATGGATTTTTCCACTTTGTTTCAAATCTGATGTAGCTTCTGTCATTAATACTTTTGTTCCTTTTGTTGAAAACCTATTGTCTTCTAAACTTAAAATTTTTCGTTCTGATGGCGGTGGTGAGTTTGTCAATCATAGTGTCACTCAATTTTTCAATTCAAAAGGTATTATGCATCAGAAATCCTGCCCTTACACCCCTGAACAAAATGGTACAACTGAGCGTAAACATAGGCACATTGTTGAAACTGCTTTAGCTCTTATGTTTCATGCATCTGTCCCTCTAGAGTTTTGGTATCATGCCTTTTCAGCAGCAGTTTTTCTCATAAATAGAATGCCAACTTCCACATGTTCATCTCCCTTTGAAACTCTCTTTGGTCATTCTTCAGATATGCTTCATTTAAAAGTCTTCGGGTGTGCATGTTATCCTCTCTTAAAACCTTATACCTCTCATAAACTTGAGCCCAAAACCAGTCAACATATCTTTCTTGGTTATCCTTTGGATTATAAGGGTTATATTTGTTATAATCCAATTACTAAAAAGACCATTATTTCTAGACATGTCATTTTTCATGAATCCATTTTTCCTTTCTCCACAACCCAAACTTTGTCTCCAAACACTTCTCTTATCACACCACCTGCTGTTCAATTATCACAATTTATACATTCTCCTCAATTTTCAACTTCTATTTCGGATTCAATTCCTCCTCCTCCTATTCCACCTATTTCTATTTCTTCCATCAATTCTCATCCTATGCAAACTAGACTAAAGTCAGGAATTTCAAAGAAGAAAGTACTTCTTGCTACCACCACTCCTTCTCTTGCTACTGTTGTACCACATGATCCTTGTACATACACAGTGGCTTCTAAGTTTCCTGAGTGGAGAACAGTTATGTCTGAGGAGTTTAATGCTTTACAAGAACAAGGTACTTGGTCACTTGTTCCTTACACCTCAAATATGAATGTAGTTGGATGTAAATGGGTATTTCGCACTAAGTATAACCCGGATGGTTCTATATCCCGTTATAAAGCTCGATTAGTTGCTAAGGGCTATCATCAAAAGGAGGGTTTTTATTTTGAAGAAACATTTAGTCTGGTCGTGAAAAAGCCTACTATTCGGGTAATTTTGTCTCTTGCTTCTTATTTTGGTTGGACATTACATCAATTAGATGTCAAAAATGCATTTTTGCATGGCACTCTTAAGGAAAATGTTTATATGTCTCAACCTCCTGGATTCAAGGACAATGATAATCCTACTTTGGTTTGTAAACTACACAAGAGTTTGTATGGTCTTAAGCAAGCTCCAAGAACATGGTTTGATCAATTTACATCTCATTTGCTTACTCTTGGCTTTATTGCTTCTGCTGCTGATAGTTCCTTATTTGTGAGAAGCTTTCAAGGTTCAAATACCTATCTTTTATTGTATGTTGATGATATAGTGATTACTGGGTCTGATTCAGTTTATATTAAGCAACTAAAGCAAGATTTAGGGACTGCTTTTCAGATCACAAATCTTGGCAAATTGAAATACTTTCTTGGCTTGGAGGTTCATTACACCCATTCTGGAATTTTTGTTAATCAAGCAAAATATTTGACTGATCTTATTCAGAAATCAGGTATGATAGATGCCAAGCCTTGTAAGACACCAATGTCTATCAAAATTGATCTTAATGGGGCTGCTCCTTTATTTGGTGATGCATCATTGTATAGACAATTGGTAGGTTCACTACAATACTTGACTTTCTCTCGTCCTGACATTGCTTTTGCGGTGAATCGTGTTAGTCAATTTATGCAACAACCTACTACTATTCATTTTACTGCTGTCAAACGTATTTTGAGCTATCTGTCTGGTTCAAAACAGCTTGGTGTTCTTTTTAATTGCAATGATTTATCTCTGATTGCATACTGTGATGCGGACTGGGGTGGTGACAGTCTTGATAGGCGTTCTACATCCAGTTTTATTACTTTTCTTGGCTCTAGTCCTATATCATGGTCTGTCAAAAAGCAAAATACCATCTCTCGTTCTTCCACTGAGGCCGAATATAGGTCCTTGGCATCGACTTCCGCTGAACTTTATTGGCTACGACAATTGCTTTGTGATTTACAGATTCATATTTCTACTATTCCTACACTTTGGTCTGATAATATCTCTGCTATTTCACTTGCTAGTAATCTTGTTTTTCATGCCCGAACGAAACACATAGAGATTGACTACCATTTTGTACGAGAGAAGGTTGTTCGTAAGGACTTACGTGTGCAATTTGTTTCTTCTAAGGATCAACTTGCTGATTTGTTCACCAAACCATTGGCACTATCTTCATTTCATACCTTCAGGGACAAACTAATGACATCCTTTGCAGCCTTGTCTTTAGTTTGAGGGGGTATATTGTGAGATATTAGTGAAACTAAATAGTCTAACTAACTATTATGTAACTACTTTAGAGTTTGTTAGTGAGCTGTCACATTGTAAGCATATTATAAATACTCTTCTCTCTCTCTTGTAAAGAATTCTGAGATATTTTGAAATAATATTCACTCTCTCTCTCTCTCTATCTCTGTCTTCAATGGAGTTTTTTCAGTGCGGAGTGCTTACAAAGCTAGGTTGGAAGACCCTTGTCTATTGCAGGCAAGTCCCTCTAATTCATCTAATTCTTCTCTCTGCTGGAAAGCTTTATGGGGTGCAAAAGTTCCAGCAAAAATCAAGATTTTAATGGAAAATATACCTTGATATATTTCCCTCTCTTGTTAATTTGAAGAATAAATGAATTTTTATAGAAACAGAGTGCAACTTTTGCAAGTGCAAGGCAGAGACTTCGATTCACGAAATATGGGGTTGTTTGTCAGTGAAAAAAATATGGTATGGTTTTTTCCCAAACCTTAATTTTTTGGTTAATGATCAATGGAGCACAGCTGATTTTCTTTTTTGGATGTTTGAGAATAATTGTGAATATCTGGAATGGGCTCTCATTGCGATTTGGCATATATGAAACTCTATAAATAACAAAATCTTCAACCAATCTTCGATACTCATCCAAGATTCGATTAATAAAGTTCTTGGATGGGAGGAGGAGTTTCTTTCTCATAGTAGAGGAGCCCTAATCAAAGCTCTGTTAGGAATGGTGTCCTAGAACTTGTAATTATTTAATAATAATGATTTATTATGAATAAATTAAATAAATAAACATAAGTTCTTTATATTATCTAGATTGATTCAATTAATGATATTAGGAATATATGGAAATATATTAATATCAAACATTCAAATAGTAAACCCTAAGTTACTCTTATGAAATCACGACTTAGTATGTGAGTCATACGAGAGGATTAAAGTCGAGATGAGTAACTTAAACGTGTCTACAGTAAACGGATAACGTTTGGGAACCTTATCCTGGTAACACTGTTGATAGCTTCGCATTTTGTTTATAGACAAATGATTGAATCCTGATCATTCATGTGGGAGACATGAAATGGAAGTATCATATGCAATGTTGATTGTATAAGACAGGACCACGATGTTCGATCAAATTTCTCATTAGTACCAGGTTTTCAGGAAATAATCGAATATCAAACTAAGTTTATCAACCGTGATAGATCTCAATCCTGAGTGAAATGCGGACTCCTATTTATGGAGTTATGTTCTTTGATTCACATGGTTGAGAAGCGATCCGTAAGAACGCTCAATACACTCTGTTTTGGGAACATGACTAGATAAGTAGTCTGGGAACTCATTTTCACGAGATGGAATTCATAACTTTCCTATAAATTAACGGTATCAGTGCGATACCCTGAACATTTTAGGAACTTTAGGAAACTCCCTTGATGTACTGATTCGAGACATGAACAAGTGGCGCCACGACTTCTATTGATCACAGAAGTACCTTATCTCTAGTTCGACTAAAGATAAAGTTCATTGGAGAATCAGCGGGAACACAAGGATAAAGCGGTAATTGTAGGGGCAAAACGGTAAATTTACCCGTCTGTAATTATGAGGGTTCCACGTGAAGGATTATATCACATATATGAATAAAGATAAACTAAATGGACATAACTCATCTATAGTGAGGGGAGTTCAGCTATGAATCTATAGTGGAATTATTCATAGTTAGATAATAAGTAATTAACTGATTATGAGTTAATCAATTAATTGACTAATTATTAAGCCCATGATCTATAGGTCCATCGGGTCCCTATGCTAGCCCAAATATCGTAGTCGCGAAATCAAGTAGAAGAAATGGAAATTTTAAGTAAAGTGAATTACTTAAAATAGGCAATATTAATTGTTTAAATATTGAGTATATTTAAACGGTAATTAATATAAACATTATTAATTGTTTAAATAATGAGTTTATTTAAACAGGAAATTAATAATGAAATATTATTAATTAGATATTATTAATTATTTAAATATTGAGTATATTTAAATGGTAATTAATAATTTGAAATTAATTGACAATTATTAATTGTTTAAATAATTAATTTTATTTGAACGGAAATTAATAATTAAAATTAATTAATTAATAATAAAATATTGTCAATAAAATTATTTAATTAAATAATGAGTTTATTTAATGGAAATTAATAATTATAATATTTATTATTAATTATTTAAATAATGAAAATTATTTAAATGGAAATTAATAATTAAATATAAATTTGATAATATTTAGTCAGGAGAAAATATTAATTGTTTAAATAAAATATTTTATTTAAATGGTAATTAATAAATAAATTAATTAAGTTGGACTTATTAATTTAAGAGAGAATTTCAAGCCCAATTGGATTAATGAACCCAATTGGAATTGGCCCAAAATAATTAATTAAATAAATTGTATTTATTAATTATTTTATTATGATAAAATCGGCCATATGAGATAATTTGTAGGAGATAATTGTTTGAATTATATCCTATAATAATTATATAGATTTATTTACCCAAGATAAATAAAATAAAGAAAAGAAAATAATCTCCTATTTATCTATGGCATTTTCGAAATTGCAAGATAAAGGAAAGAGATAATCTTTTTTCTTTTTGTATTTATCTCTATAGATTAATCCTAATGGGATTAGGATTCCTATTTTTCTATAAATAGGAGGGTTGGGTCATTCATAAATTACACAATTCAATTCCTTAGAAATTCGGAATTCTCTCTCCTTCCCTTCTCCCCCCTTGGCCGAAATTCCCTATTCAAAATTGGGAAGAAAATATTTTTTCTTCTTCCCAATTTCTTCTAAAGTTCGATCCCACAATCGGGTTTCGTTTGATCGATCGGGATATAGCATAGAAGATCCGGTGTTGCTGAGGATTTGATGCTGTAAAGAAACCTCCAACCGATTCTCCATTTATTACTCAATGTAAGTTTTGATTTTAATTTTCGAAATTTAAAGCATGAATCTACATGTTTTTCACAAATTGCATGATATTAATAGATCCATAATTAAATGTTAATTAGTTTACTAAATCAAATTCCGCTAGTTTAGTAAATCATCCCTTCAATTGGTATCAGAGCTAATTTTAATTATCATGCAAAATTGTGAATTTTCGAAAATTTTGGTGGGTTGCATAAAAATTGTTTTATGTATGTTTATATAAATTGTGTTATATAAATTGTGGAGGTTTGCTTATTGACTGTTTAGGTATTCTTGAGGCACTTAGGTTTTTAAATTTTAGTAGAAAATTTGTAAACCCTAATTTTAGGGTATAGGAAAAATTTGTAATTTTCCCATACCCAAAGAGGAGCAAAATCGGCTACATCAAAGGGAGAAGAGAAGAAAATTTTTCTCCACCATTCCATGAGGTCCACGCCCAAAGGAGAGAGAAAAGGTAAAGATATGGTAAGATATTTTATCATAATTATCTTGTTATCTCAATTTAAAAATTTAAATATTTAAGATAAGGATAAAATCTTTTTAAAGATTATATCCCTATCTTAAATTATGAATTTAGAAATTGATATAAGATTACATGGAAAATATTTTCTTTATTTTTTCCATATAATTAAAAGATAATTATTTTAAAACAAGTATTTATGGAAATATTAAGGAGATAATATTTGCCCCATAAATACCCATTCCCACGCCTACACCATGGAGGAGAGAGAAAGTTGAAGCCTCAAGTTCTACAATGGAAGATTTAAATTAAGTTGTAATTTTAATTTTCCGTTTTAGAAATAGTGCCAAGAATACCTGGTCAATTTAGCTATTTATTATTTAAATTGTTTATATGTATGATATAATTGTTTTTAAATAATATTCATGCATAAGAGTATGTCATGTAGAAAATCCCACCATAGGTTGTATGATTTTAATTAATTGTACATACATGCATCATGATATAATATGTGTTATTATATGCTAATGTATGTGAAGCATGCTATAATTTTATTTTATAAATGTTATTATCGAAAATTATATTCTAATTGTTTTAGAATCAAAAGCATGCTTATTTAGTTAAAATTCAAAAGTTAAATCTACTTTAAAAGTTGAATAGAAACTAAATGAATTATTTGTAATATGGAATTATTGTTTAAACAATTGGGCCAAAATCCATATAAGATAAACAAATAGAAACTTTTAATTAAGGGTTAATTAAAAATTAATAATTGAGATTAATTAAATTGAACGGATCTCTGGCGAGAAAGCTCTGCCCAAGCGATGAGGTTTCATAAAGTTCCCCAACACCGGAGCGCCTAACCTGGGGAGCGATCCTGGGAGAAAAGTTCAAATTAATAAATCAAAATTATTAAGACGGCTCATAATGTGATTAGTTTTAATTAGGAAAACTTGAACAATCACTTTATAAAATTAATCTAACCAATTTAAGAGTTAAAGTTGATTAGGTTAATTAAAACTTGGATTAATGAGTTAGCCTGAATTAGTCTAAGTTATGAAACCCTAACTCAAAATATTAAGTGGGAGAAGGAAACATGTCAATGTATCCTATGGTCTCCACTAATGGGCTCGAAACGTGAGATTTATACATGGCCTCTAACAACTCTGCTGCGGTGTTCATTCCCATAGGAAGGTTTATTGTATAAATCAATATCAAGTTGGGTCTCCTGAAAGGGATAAAGAATTTTAAATGAGATTGATTGAAGATGGAATCTACACTTCGTAGACACTCTTCAATTTTATTTAAAAGACTAAATTAGTGGGTCACACTTAAAAGGAAATTTGATAAAGTTTGTTATCAAAATTCTTGACCAAATACACGGTAAAACAATGACATAGGAATATGAGTTATTCCGGATTGTCAATTGTTCGAGTGGCATCTCGTTTTAATGATGGTAACCGACCTATCATTCGACGGCACTTCACCTAGTATCATTAAAATATCGTGACATAGTAACATGTTTTAGGGCTTTTCTGTTCATTAATATGTTCGCATTCATGCATCATATTTAATTATATGTCGAAACTTTGAGTATTTGAATGTTGAATGCATGTTAGATTATTAAGATAAAGTTTATTTAAATTTCGGGAATATAGCATCTGTTTTAGTCATTATACTTGGAAAGAACAAACCGAACGATGAGAACTATGTTTCTTAGAAAAAGGAAATGAATAATTTAAGTAAAGCAGTTTACTTAAATAAACTGACAATATTAATTATTTAAATAATGAGTTTATTTAAATGGAAATTAATATCATTGTTATTAATTATTTAAATAATGTGTTTATTTAAATGGTAATTAATAATAAAATATTATTGATAAATAATTATTAATTATTTAGGTAATGTGTTTACCTAAATGGAAATTAATAATTAACATTTATTATTAATTTTAAATAACAGTGATTATTTAAAAGGATAATAGTAAATAACATATTTATTATTAATTTAAATAAAGTCGATTATTTAAATAGAAAATAATAAATATTTATTAATAATATACAAAATCGGGATATGATATTTTATTTAAATAATTGATTTATTGAAATAAATATCGAGAGTTAATAAATAAGATTTATTAATAAGGAAGAACCTATAATTGAATTAATGAATTCAATGGATTTTGGTTCAAATTATTTGAATTATTAAATACCAAAATCGACTCATATATAATATTTTAGGAAATAATTGTTGAATTATTTTGTCTAAAATAAATATATAAAAGAATGTTCAACCAAAGACAAATTAAACAAAGAAAAATTAGTTTTTCTTATTGATTTTATACACATAAAATCGGCACGTAAGATAAATAAGGAATAAAAATTGATTTTATTCTTGGCATTTATCTTGTATTTATTTTAATAGTATTTCCTAATTCGATTGGAAAACTGTTTTGCGTATAAATACAAACGTCTTGGTTGTTCATTCAAAAGCTTCTAATTTCAATTTTCGAAATTGAAAACTCTTCTTCTTCCTATTCTCCTCGTAACCGATTTTACAATAATCTAAAAGGGAAGAAAATATTTCTCTTCCCAAACCATAGTTTTCGAGTTTAGTTTAGTTATCAATTTGTTTTTATTTTGAATTATGTAATAACTATTGGTTCTCATTTCGTATGAACCAAGTTTGGGAATATTTTAAATAAGAGTTATTTAGGTAGATATTCCTTTACAATTATATTACAAAGTTCCAAAGTGTGATTGGATGGTTATTCAAAATACTTAGTATAAAACAAATAAATTCCAAATCCAAATTCTAAACTACGGTATATCTAAATGAGTTATAAGGTTTAAAAATGTTTAAATACTTAAGTCTAAAATTACTTAAATAAGTTAGAGGGATTAATCTCTTAAAGATGGTTCTCAATGAGTTTGAGATGATAACCATATTAATCCTCGAACTTATGGGATAAGTAAAATCAAACATCTTTGATTTATCAAAGATAACTAGACTTAAATATCACTAAAGTTGAACATTTAGATGTTAGAACTTAAGTGATAAGCAAACATTAAATCAATTTCTTATATTCCAAACATTCAGTTATTTAAAAGGATGTTTTAAAGGATACAAACTGATATGGAATAAACAAAATAGAAATTGAAAAGCAATAACTAGTGAAGAATTGGTTTCACAAATTATTAAAAGAAAAGTTCAGTAAATCAGTGATACTGAAAAGTTTAAACCATACTTAAGATAGAAAAGAATTACAATGATTTTATTTCACAATAAAACAAGTAGTCATTTAAAAGTATAAATGGTAAAACTACTTGTAGAACTTTATTTGAGTGGGAGCGTCATAGTACGAACCAAAGGACTTTCGAAGTCCAAATAAAACTCATTGACTTCAAAATCAATGAATAAAGTTCAAAAATAAGTGAAATAAAACCGACACGAATTTTCAATAGTAGAGTTGAAAAGAGTCACTTATACTTATACATTATTTTTGAAATAATAACAAGTATAAAATTGTAATCATTAAACAAATGAAAGTAATGGAGAATTACTTTGTAGTGGGAGCTTAAGAATTTCGAGAATCCTAGAACCAATGTGACTAAAATAAAATTTACAAATAGTATGTTAGTGCACATAGATAAAATGGGAGATTTTATGAGTTGCACGGGCTCAAATTCGAACATGAATTTACTTCCATGTAAGAATTTGATAAAAGACCTTTGCGAATTAATCATTGAATGAGTTAAGTATAAGTAAAATGAGTTTTTACTAACTAAACTCTAAATTCGCTTAAAATTACTAAGTTGTTAGTAAATGAAAAGGTGGTTGAGCATGATGGTTTCAAATCAATAGTTAATAGAGTTTATTTTATGGCGATAAAATATGGAATCTATTACACTTAATGAAACTAACATCGACAAAAAGAAATACATACTAAACAGATGAAAACGTTATTGATAAAGTATTAAAATGACTACCATGGCTAAATAGTTGATA
Organism: Gynostemma pentaphyllum; assembly: GCA_028015215.1. Lineage (NCBI taxonomy): Eukaryota > Viridiplantae > Streptophyta > Magnoliopsida > Cucurbitales > Cucurbitaceae > Gynostemma > Gynostemma pentaphyllum. Next base: position 40,171,846 of record CM051348.1, on the reverse strand, counting down.
GTCATCCAGTTTACTTGGAATTACAAGTCAAATCTCCAAAGATCTAGGACAAGTGGGAGATTGTTAGGAATGGTGTCCTAGAACTTGTAATTATTTAATAATAATGATTTATTATGAATAAATTAAATAAATAAACATAAGTTCTTTATATTATCTAGATTGATTCAATTAATGATATTAGGAATATATGGAAATATATTAATATCAAACATTCAAATAGTAAACCCTAAGTTACTCTTATGAAATCACGACTTAGTATGTGAGTCATACGAGAGGATTAAAGTCGAGATGAGTAACTTAAACGTGTCTCCGATGAAACGGATAACGTTTGGGAACCTTATCCTGGTAACACCGTTGATAGCTTCGCATTTTGTTTATAGACAAATGATTGAATCCTGATCATTCATGTGGGAGACATGAAATGGAAGTATCATATGCAATGTTGATTGTATAAGACAGGACCACGATGTTCGATCAAATTTCTCATTAGTACCAGGTTTACGAGAAATAATCGAATATCAAACTAAGTTTATCAACCGGTGATAGATCTCAATCCTGAGTGAAATGCGGACTCCTATTTATGGAGTTATGTTCTTTGATTCACATGGTTGAGAAGCGATCGTAAGAACGCTCAATACACTCCTGTTTTGGGAACATGACTAGATAAGTAGCTGGGAACTCATTTTCACGAGATGGAATTCATAACTTTCCTATAAATTAACGGTATCAGTGCGATACCTGAACATTTTAGGAACTTTAGGAAACTCCCTTGATGTACTGATTCGAGACATGAACAAGTGGCGCCACGACTTCTATTGATCACAGAAGTACCTTATCTCTAGTTCGACTAAAGATAAAGTTCATTGGAGAATCAGCGGGAACACAAGGATAAAGCGGTAATTGTAGGGGCAAAACGGTAAATTTACCCGCCTGTAATTATGAGGGTTCCACGTGAAGGATTATATCACATATATGAATAAAGATAAACTAAATGGACATAACTCATCTATAGTGAGGGGAGTTCAGCTATGAATCTATAGTGGAATTATTCATAGTTAGATAATAAGTAATTAACTGATTATGAGTTAATCAATTAATTGACTAATTATTAAGCCCATGATCTATAGGTCCATCGGGTCCCTATGCTAGCCCAAATATCGTAGTCGCGAAATCAAGTAGAAGAAATGGAAATTTTAAGTAAAGTGAATTACTTAAAATAGGCAATATTAATTGTTTAAATATTGAGTATATTTAAACGGTAATTAATATAAACATTATTAATTGTTTAAATAATGAGTTTATTTAAACAGGAAATTAATAATGAAATATTATTAATTAGATATTATTAATTATTTAAATATTGAGTATATTTAAATGGTAATTAATAATTTGAAATTAATTGACAATTATTAATTGTTTAAATAATTAATTTTATTTGAACGGAAATTAATAATTAAAATTAATTAATTAATAATAAAATATTGTCAATAAAATTATTTAATTAAATAATGAGTTTATTTAATGGAAATTAATAATTATAATATTTATTATTAATTATTTAAATAATGAAAATTATTTAAATGGAAATTAATAATTAAATATAAATTTGATAATATTTAGTCGGGAGAAAATATTAATTGTTTAAATAAAATATTTTATTTAAATGGTAATTAATAAATAAATTAATTAAGTTGGACTTATTAATTTAAGAGAGAATTTCAAGCCCAATTGGATTAATGAACCCAATTGGAATTGGCCCAAAATAATTAATTAAATAAATTGTATTTATTAATTATTTTATTATGATAAAATCGGCCATATGAGATAATTTGTAGGAGATAATTGTTTGAATTATATCCTATAATAATTATATAGATTTATTTACCCAAGATAAATAAAATAAAGAAAAGAAAATAATCTCCTATTTATCTATGGCATTTTCGAAATTGCAAGATAAAGGAAAGAGATAATCTTTTTTCTTTTTGTATTTATCTCTATAGATTAATCCTAATGGGATTAGGATTCCTATTTTTCTATAAATAGGAGGGTTGGGTCATTCATAAATTACACAATTCAATTCCTTAGAAATTCGGAATTCTCTCTCCTTCCCTTCTCCCCCCTTGGCCGAAATTCCCTATTCAAAATTGGGAAGAAAATATTTTTTCTTCTTCCCAATTTCTTCTAAAGTTCGATCCCACAATCGGGTTTCGTTTGATCGATCGGGATATAGCATAGAAGATCCCAGTGTTCTTGAGGATTTGATGCTGTAAAGAAACCTCCAACCGATTCTCCATTTATTACTCAATGTAAGTTTTGATTTTAATTTTCGAAATTTAAAGCATGAATCTACATGTTTTTCACAAATTGCATGATATTAATAGATCCATAATTAAATGTTAATTAGTTTACTAAATCAAATTCCGCTAGTTTAGTAAATCATCCCTTCAAGCTCACTCTCAACCTACAGTACCTAGCCATAATTTATGGCTTCCACCCGAAGAGGGATTTCTAAAATTGAATGTTGATGCGACAATTAATGTTGCAAGGAATGGAGGTTTGGGTTTGGTGTTGCGTGATCATAACTGGTTTGTTCTTATGGCTGGTTGTTGTGAAACCCGTTTTTCTGCTTTTCCAAAGGTCTGGGAAGCCTTGGCTATTTATGAAGGTTTAATGAATATTGGTGATCTTTCACAGGTGATTTCTGTCGAATCTGACTGTCTAGAAGTTATAAATATTATCCATGGTAAGACGGTTGATCTCACTGAAGTAGGAACTATTGTGGCAAAGATTCAGACCCATGTGGGCGATGATCAGACTTCTATATTTATGCATATTAGTCGAAATCGTAATCTATTTGCTCATCTCTTGGCTAAGAAGGCTGCTGATTCGGGAATCTTCGGTTCTTGGCGTGGATCTTTCCCCGTTTGGTTCGCTGATTTATCTTCTTAGTTTTTGTGTTTCTTTTCTACTTCTGTTTTGTTGTTATAAAAAAAAAGATCAAAGATTTTAAAAAAGATTTAGATGATGAAAGAGAGAGTTTGAAACTATTATTTGTTGGGTGTGAGAAAAATATGGAACTTGAACAGAGAAAGGGTAAAATGTAGTTACCTATAAATTTGTTTTTAAAAATTGATATCTGATTGCTTCAATTTGATGCTAAAAAAAAAAAAACCAACTTGCCTACATAATTGGTGGACAAATTATTGTTTTAATTGGAAAGTCAAAATGGTAAATTACTGTCTTTTTGGAATTACTTAATTCAAAAAAGGATAATATTGATAGTTTATCAATTGAAGGGTTAATATTAATGATAGAAATGTGAAATAGGGTAATTCCAAAAAAAAAAAAAAAAGTGAAATAGGGTAGTTGTGAAAATTTCCCTAAATAATTCCTTCTTTAATATGTTTACATTATTAAACAACACATTGAAGTATATATTTTCTTACCCAAAAAAAATTATATTTTATCCTCATATTTATCTGACTATAAGTTTCAAATATTAATTTCATCAAATTGATTGAATTCTATTATTTTTAAGATAGAGATAAATATGAATAATTTTATAATTAAAAAAAATCTTTTTGTGAATATTAATTTTAATACAGGTATGGGACATTTTTTTTATATTTAGGGTGGTATCTTCGGTGCATAGTTTGAATTTTTTTTATCATTTAATTTATGATTAGAATTAAATATTTTTTATTAATGATATTCAAATTTATATGATTATGTTATAAATACTTTATTTGTTTACTTTTTATTTTTTACTTTTCAATGTATTGATTTAAGTGATTTACTTATTGAAATTTAGATAAATTTATAGTCTTTATTTAAAATTGATATTAATTATACCAATTATTAATATATATAATTCAATTTAATAAAATTAAAATTGACTAGTCAAATTAATTAATTAAGAATAATTTGCTCTCAAGAAAAAAACATACTTTTGAGGAAGCACAAAACAAACCATCTTTTCAAGGCACAGGCAGATTATGAGGGGGATAATCTGATGGCAGTGGAAACAAAAAAGGAAATGATGAGTTGCTACGACAACTGACTTATGTTGAATTTAGGGTGTGTACTTCCTCTATTCATTCACCAACTATGGTTTTAATATAATTGAGCCACTAAACCGGATATTATGTTATGAATTTTTTGACGTAAAAATATTAAAGGATCGTGTAGTTATCATATGAGATTAATTAAGATGTATATAAATTGATACGAACACTCACATTCATAATATTAATCACGTATAAATTGTATATGTTGTTTAGTTTTATTATAAACGGACTATTTTGTTATTCTTTTTACAAAACAATACTACATATATTTAAAAAATAATAATTTATATACGGTTAAGTTATTTTTACCATTTTTATTATGTACAAATTATAATAAATATAATGGCTAACACTTTGTTTTCTCTATTTGTTTAAAAAATATGTTAGGAGAAAACTCTCATAATTAACAGAATGTTAAATTATATAAAATATCTCTATATTTTAGGGTTGGTTTCAATTTTACCTCTAACGTTTTAAAAGTTTCAGTTATACCGCTAACCTTTTAATTTATTTCAATAATACATTTTGTTGAAAAAATTACTCTTTCAAAATATCATTTTTTTCGAGAAATTATCTTTTTATTACAATAATACTATTTCAAAAGGACCCTTAATCTTTTAATTTTCGTTAAACTTAACTGAAATTGTACATAAATTATATTCATTGAAGGGTGATTTCCTCAATGAAGGGTATTTTTGAAACAAAATAAAAAAGTTGAGGGTAGAATTGAAACTTTTAAAATGTTAGGAGTAAAATTAAACCAACACTATAGGTTAGGGGTATTTTGTATAATATTTTAGCCTTAAAAAATGACTATTTTTACAGTTAGTTCCTTAATATTCATGAAGTTTTATCTCAAAACTATTTAACAATGAGAAGAGTGATTCATGATCTTGTAAAACTTAATAAATTCTATTTATCTTTTCAATGTGAGATTTTTATCAGACTCGACTCATTAATTTTTAGTCTTTATAACTCGTTAACTAACTTGTTTAAATAATCTACCTAATCTCGAAAGGTTTAATTATTATATGTGGAGTGGAGACAGAGGAATGGTGAGATTTGAGGATTAAGATTTGAACCTCTAATCTTTTAGCTAATTAACTTTTTTCAATTATAGTATTGACCAATGCACTTATGTGCAAACTCATTAAGTTTTATTATGTGAAATGCATAGTAGATGAGTCAACGAATCCGTTTTTTGTTTCGATTAAAAAAAAATCATATGTGAATATCACAAACAACTATAACTTCTAAACTATTTTGTCCTAAAATAACGAAGAAAAAAAAACCCTATAGAATGAATGAGAGAGTTCATAAGAATTGAATTAGGAAACACATTCCCAGACGTTTTAAAACCCTAAACGCACTATAAGTAAATATTAAACAAAATTTCCTTTAATTTTAATAAATTATTTTTTATTTAAAAAAATATTATTATATTTATTATGAAGTGATTTTTGAAATAAAATATTATCGTAAAATATAATAAGTTAATTAAATAAAAAAAAACCATTTTTTACATTATCGTTTCAGCCTACTAAACACATATTTTTTATTCCTCGACATCACATTCTTATTCTATGCAACCCCTAAATTTCTATAATAGTAAAAATAAACCAAGTGAAAAAATTTGTGAACAAAAAATAAATGGTGATCTTTCATCGCAATCTCAATCAAAGCACTTGACAAAAGAAAATGGGTCATATGAAAAAGTTGGAAATAAATATAAAACCAAACACAGCGCAGCCAAATTAGAATACATTATTATATTTCTTACTAAAAGAAGAATATATTATTTAAATAGAAACAAAATAAAAAAACAAAACACTGTGATTGTGGATGAAAGATTAAAAAGGCCTGGCCCCGGACTCCTAGTCCCGGCCCAATATTTAAATTATGTCACCAAATTGATAAATAAAATATAAAATTCAAAAGAAAAATACTATTACTTCTATTACACAATTTTTTTGGGAAATTGCGTATATGACTCGAAAATTGAGTTTTAATGAACCATATCCTCACTTTCTATTTTTTATATTTAAAACCTTCTGCTGATGTCATCCGAGGGTGAAAAGACTAAAAACCCTTTAAAAACTACCCTCTTACATTCCACTTTACTCTCTCACTCAAAAGTCTCTCTACCTCTCTTTCTATATTTTTCTCTCTCTAAACTCTAAATTTTTACCCAAAAACTCAAAATATATCTCTAAAAATTATTTTATTTGCCACAAATTTAGATTCAATGAATAGATGACGAAAAATCGAATGAAATCAATAACTTATTTTGGCGAAAAGAAGTTCGAATGAAGAAGTTTACACCAAAGTACTAAATATTTGAAGAAATAAAAATCTGATTTTTTTTTGTCGCCTATGTTCTTCTGTCAGATCATAAGTAATGATCTGACCGATCATAGGCAATGATCGGTAAGATCATTGATTAACAAAGGATTCAAAAAATGGGTATTTTACTCGTAGCTTTTTCTACAAAATTGGGACTGGTATGAATTTAGATGCAATAGATAGATATCGAAAAAACGTATGAAATCGATGTATTATTTGCGCGAAATGGAGTTCGGATGAAGAAATTAACGCCAAAATCATAAATTTTTTAAGAAAGCAAAATCTGAAAAAATTTTTATTGTCGCCTATGATCTGATCGATCATACGCAACGATCTGTCAGATCATTGATTAACAAATGATTCGAAAAATAGGTATTTTACTTGTAACTTTTTTATAAAATTGGGATTGACATGGATTTAGATTCAATGGATAGATATCGAAAAAATCTAACAAAATACAAACTATTTTAGTAAAATAGACTATAGAAACGTACTTAAAATGATGGATTATGAAAAATTTGGCTTTTGAACGGAAGAAAACGGTCAAGATTTGACCAAGATATGAAAAAAAGAAAAAAAAACTTGGGGCCTTTGCTGTTCTGCGTCTACGGCTAGGAGAAAGAAAAAGAGGTTGGGGAAGAAGGGGGTCGGGGGGGGGGGGTGATAAGCTGTCTTGATTTTTTTTTAAGTTGTATCGCTGGCGCACGCGATGCTTATAAAACCATGCGCCGACATTGGGCCGGCCCATTTCCGGCGCATGGTTTTATAAGCATCGAAGTTCTGTGTCGGTATTGAGCTACCATTTTCGGCGCACAAGTCTTCAAGGCCCAATTGCCGGCGTGATGGGTATGCACCGGCAATGCTCACGCCCGTAGAACTCCAAATTCTTGTAGTGGATTAAGCTAATCACACCAATGATCAAATATCAATTTTTAATGTATTGATTACTTTATAAATCAGGGATTAACTTATATTTATCATCTATTCACCTGATCCTAATTTATTATATTTACAAATATTTCTAAGAATTGATGTGATTATAAATATTAAAAAAAAAAACATTTCCTAGATTTGCAACTACCATAAAAATATATATTTAAAATCTGCTGATACAATTTCGTAAATTTCTTCCAAAGCACAATTTAAGGTAATCTAACATTAGTGACTTGCTCTCTTCTCATAAAGTCGAAGTTCGAGTATTTCCTCCCCAATTTGATGTAATATGTAAAAAAAAAAAAACATTAATAACCGAAAATCAATAGTCAACAGGTCAATGAAAGGAAGAAATTCCGAAAATACCCCCTCTTATCCCTTGAAGTTCAAAGTTATAGAGAGAGAAAAGAGAGTAACGCCATTGTGGTCTACCTGTTCTTCGCTCGCTACTGGTCCTCTTTTTTCTCCCTCATCTCTCCTTCAAACTAATTCTCTCTCTCTCTCTCTCTCTCTCTCTCCTTCCTTTTCTTTCTTTCTTCCTTTCATTTTTATTTTCGTATTGATTTTCAGAATATTCGAAACCCTAGTTTTTCCTTATTTTTTCATGCTGTAATCGATCTATCTTAATTGGATCCACTTGATCTTCGTCATGGAACGCGTAATCGGCGGCAAGTATAAGCTCGGCCGTAAGATCGGTAGCGGATCGTTTGGTGAAATCTATCTCGGTTTGTTTTTTTTTTCTTTTCTTTTCGGTGAAATTTCAGCTTTGAGTTTCTTAAGTCTTTGATTTATGAATTATGAATTATGAATCAGGTTTTTTTGTTTTTTGATTTCAGCTACTCATATTGAAACGTTCGAAATTGTCGCCGTCAAAATTGTAAGTTTTGAATATTCAATTCTGAGGTTTTGTTTGAATTTTTATGCGTGGTTTTGATGGAAAATTATAGCTCTACTTTGATTTTGTTTTGTTTACTGATGGAATTGGTTTTACTGTGGCAGGAAAATACTAAAACGAAGCATCCACAATTGCTTTATGAGGCGAAGTTATATAATATTCTTCAAGGAGGAAGTACGTGGTTTATTATGTTATGATACAGTTTTTTCATGTTTTGTAGTTCAATGCTTGTGTATTGGGACTGATTATTATTGTTTAAGTCGGTGTCGTTGGCTAATTGTGTTCTTGTTAATCAAGGTGGTATTCCGGGTACTAAATGGTCTGGCATAGATGGGGAGGAGAATGTGCTTGTCCTTGATTTGCTGGGACCAAGTCTTGAGGATCTTTTCGTATATTGTGGGAGGAAGTTCTCGCTGAAGACAGTCTTAATGTTGGCTGATCAAATGGTGAGCATCTTTTCCAGCAGTAGTTTCTCCCTTTTCATGTGCTTGTTTGTCTCTGCAATTGTTAGAAGATATGAGTTTTCTTCTAGCAATGGCAAAAACGTTTTCTGGAAGTTCCGTATCTAGTATCTTTGTCACATTCATCTTCTATTTCCATTTTAGATTACAAGAATAGAATATGTGCACTCGAAAGGATTTCTGCATAGAGACATAAAACCTGATAATTTCCTCATGGGTCTTGGACGGAAAGCAAATCAGGTAATGATTTGTTTTAAATGCAATTATTTATTCAATCAGTCACTTCTTCGTGTTTTTGCTAACCTCTTTTTCTTGGCTGTGTATACTCATGTTGCATTCTTACCTTCCTTGGCTTGTCAGGTCTACATAATTGATTTTGGATTAGCAAAAAGATATCGAGATGCAACCACGAATCGACATATTCCTTACAGGTGTCTCTTCAATTCTCATTTATATTTTGCTTTTGCAGGTTTTTAAGTTTCTTGTTGGGCTTTAAAGAATTCATTTCTATTTGAAAGCTGGGATGGAACCTTGGTTTGTTATAACAATACTTTCATACAGGGAGAATAAAAACCTAACAGGGACAGCTCGTTATGCTAGTTGCAATACTCATCTTGGAATTGGTATGTCAGACTTATAGTTTTAATACTTTTGCCTTGCATTTTATTGTGATTGGGACCTTATGCACCTTCATTGGTGTCTTCTCATTAGAGCAAAGTCGACGGGATGATTTGGAGTCTCTTGGATATGTGCTTTTATACTTTTTGAGAGGAAGGTATACCATTTTTTGTTACTATTAATTTAATATGGTAGAATCATCTTCATCTGGAAGAAAGTTGTTGCATTTCATGGGATGTTATTCCAGTATACCATCATCTCAATCCAAGCACATTTAACGGCATCTTAATCTAAAGCATTGATAGGGTTAGAAGCACTGCCCTCTTAATTTAGTTTTTCCATTTTTCATTGATGTTTGAATTTTCCATTTGTAGCCTTCCATGGCAGGGATTAAAAGCTGCCACAAAGAAGCAAAAATATGATAAAATATGTGAGAAGAAGCTATCAACTCCTATTGAGGTATGGTTAACCACATTTTATGGATTTTGACTAAATATATCCCAGAGCTTATGCAACCATTATATGGTCATTCTCACAGGTTCTATGCAAGTCTCATCCCGTGGAGTTTGCTTCATACTTCCATTACTGCCACTCTCTGACATTTGACCAGCGACCTGATTATGGGTTCTTAAAGCGATTGTTCCGTGACTTGTTTGCCCGTGAAGGTATTGATAGTATACATGTTCACATCTAAAACTTGTTTGATCAAATTTCAATTTGAGTTTCACCTATGTTCTATCTTGATGTTTTACCTTTTATTTTGTGGCAGAATATGAATTTGATTATGTTTTTGATTGGACTATCATAAAGTATCAGCAGGCGCAAAAGAATAAACCTCAGCCTCGAGTATCTGTAAGTATCTTTACCTGGTCAGCACCTCGCATGTCCTTATGCATGTTATGATTTTATTGCTTGAAAGTGGAATGACAGACTTCTGTGATTCTAAATATGGTACTGCCTCTTATTTCAGCCTATTTCTGGTGGCACCCATAATCATGCAATGCCTATGGAATTGGAAAATCGTCAAGGTTAGATTCCTGTTTGATGCACTGTTTAACGTCACTCGTTAAATGATTCTCCTTGTAAGTCCAATAGAATTGTTGATGAGAGTCAAATATATATATTGAACAAAAATTCCATGCATGTATTTACACTATATGACTTGTTTTTACAGCTAAGTTGAATGCATCCTTTAGAGGAGAACCTATGGATTTTGTTGTTCTTTGATATGTATGGTTGTGCATCTTGATGCTAAATTTGTTCTATATAAAATGATGTGACTTGATCGTATTTAATTTGCAGGTGGCTTTAATGCTTATTCAACTGAGATCACAGATCGTGTTAGATCTGACAATGTTTCCAGTCCTGCAGTGCGGCTGCAATTTAAACAACCCACTCACAGGAACTTGAGTTCTGACAATGCTCTTGACATGAATGTAAGTGAAGGGTATAATTTTATGCGTCTTAATATTTGTTTTGCGTTTGCACTTGTTCATTATTTTCATTACAATGATCAACTGGTAGTAAATATTAATACTGTAGATTCTCAATGATTCCCGCATTGCCACTTCGTCATTTACACCTGCTGGCACCTCAAGAGGAAATACATCGAAACCTTTGCAGTCCACAGAATCTCCAAACCATGTTCATGGAAACGGTCACAGGGTTGGTCCTTCAAGTAGCTGGATTTCGTCATTACAGAGAATTCATTCTGCCAAGTGATCACAATGGTAAGTCCATGGTACATAAATAACTACCAAGTATGATTAGGATTTTACTTCTTATCATGGCTATAATGTTGAGTTTTCTCTGACCGCACATCCTGCATCGTGATTTAGCTACAGATCTGGCCAGGAATATTTTAAAACTACATCTACGAAGCTGCAAAATTTGTGATGATTTGATGTTATCTTTTTGCAATGTATTCAAAGAGGTTCTGGTGATTTATTGGCAGAAGCTGCAACATGCTTGCTCGTTAGATGACTGTTAGTCCCTGAATTTCTGCAAGCTTACATTATTTTATGCTAAGGTGACTTAAATGCTTTGGTGGTTATAGAATACAACTTTCTGAAGCAGGGCTTCTGCTGTGTAAATAGAAGTGAATCACAGCAATCTTGTACCTATGGTTCTATGTAACATTACTGGTGTGAAAGAATTTCGTGGTTTTAACCCATTTTTGTTATTATACTATAAGATTTCTTTGTAAGGCAATATGACTGATAATACCTGCTCATGTTGTGCCCAATAATACCTTCTTTATTGTTGTGAGTGCAATCTTAAAACTTTTCTATCCTCTAGATTTGAGAATTCAATTGAAATGTGTGATATTATAATAGCATGAAACTTGAGCCGTTCTCTCAAAAATAGCATGGAACTAATTAGATCCAAACCTGTAAAGCATCTAAATATTTTGGCTGTTACGGTGGATCTTAAATTGAGTAAGACTAAGTTTGGAGTGCTTTGGAAATAGTTTTTTTTAAACAAAACATTTTCTCTGCATGTGTTTTATAGACTTATTCATGTAGATATACAATGGAGAACTTGAAAAGTGTTTTTAGAAGATTCAGAAGCACTCCCAAACACATTTTATGTTCTATTAGCTTTGACAATTTGTCTCTAGGTTCTGAAACATACTTTTCTGCCAGAACGAATATTTGTGGAACTAACTGGGTAAATGAACATGATTCAGATACCTAACCTCAATAGAAGGTAACACTATGGCTCTATAAAGGTCTGTACTTTTGGAAGGTAGTCTTGTGGCACTTAGTCCCGACTACCTTGAAATATATTTGCTTCATGCTGCTTTTTGCAGGGTTGAAGATGTTGATGGACATTTGAGGCTGTCATCTGAACGTCTACAAAATGGACTTCTACCTCAATTTATTTATTTTTATTTTTGTTTTTAATTCTGCTAAGCTTTCTATTTCATGTCTTTTACATTGAAGTCCTGAACCTTTGGCCAAATTGTTATCCACTTTCTCTAATCGTCTTTTAGCACCTATCTAAGATTTGGTGCTAGGACAACTATGTTTTTTGGATTCATTGTGATTTCACTTAATGAGGATATTGGTACTCATTTTAGTTTTCTTTAGTTGGTCTGTAAGTACTGTAATATACTTATAGCCATGTTAGAAATATTCATCTCATGCTCTAGGGTTGAGGCTTTTCACTGGCTACTCTTCCTGCAGTTATATCTGGTTCTGAATGCTCCTTTTTATCACTTTAGAAGTGTAGTTGTTACTAATCCCGTGTTTCAAGTGTGTTACACCTGAGAAACGATGGTCCACTAGGCTTGTTTGTTATTTTAGCTCATCTACTTGTGCAAGATTTTAATAAATGCTGCAGATCGATGTAATATCTGTATAGTATTTTAAATATCCTGCTAGATTATCAGTTTATACTTATGATTTGCAGGATTTCCCTCATCAGATTTGTTCAAAAAGAGGACTGTGGCAGTGTTATGAATTGGGTGGGAGCTAATGTGAACCAGTGATCATTAGGTAACGAGGAAAGTTGTGGAATTGGATTACAGCTCCTGGAATCTGCATTTTACTAACAAGCAAGCTCAATGAATCTGAACCTTCTAGTTCAGCAACTAAAACTCTCTTGAGAAAGTGGTCATCTAAGCCATCGATCTGTGACAAAACGGTACTTCAAGAAATCTTGAATCTGGTAATTAAATTAGATGTTTACTTGGTTATCAGATCGATTTTAAATCGTGGTGGGCTCTCGAAACTGCTGAAGGTAGGTTGAGAGATTTGAATCTTACCTATTCCAGTTGTTTTAAGCTATCAGTTGGGATTATGTGGAACCCGTGCATCCATTATTGCTATAGTATGATTTGTTGAGTTGACAATCCAACTTTGCTGTCCTTTAATTTAGTAAAGTTGATTTGTTGGATTTGATTATCACTTATGGAATTTATCATTAGGTTCAAGATTCTTCGTATATCCTCGATTCTATGAAGGTAGGAATGCATCAAGGGTCTCTCTGTTGAAGCACTAATCATATTCTGGATCATTTCGCTTCCAGAAAAGAATTTTTTGAAGTGGTATTGTGATAAGTGAAATTTTATCCATGGTCACAGTTTGTTTTTAGGGGTTCAACAACATCAATCAAAATGTGAGCATGTCATGTATTGGTATAATGATCTATAAAAAGGAGCAGCATCCCATGCCTTTCAGTCAAGAAGATATCTTCCTTCCAGGAGTGAGAAAATGAGCAGATATTGTTGAATTAAGCAACAATTGGTGCCAAATTATTACCTGCAAATTTATTTTTGATCCCAGCCATTATTTTGCCATGGTTTTCTACAACCAGATCTAGGAAGTTGATGAGAACCAAACTTTTCACCATGCCGATATCTTTAGGTAATTATATGTTTAGGGGTAGTGAGGAACTTTTTTGGATGTCACCAACAGTTTCCCAGATTATAATTTCCCGTGAGGATGGTGCTGAACCTTTGTGCTGTAGTAGACATGTAATAGAAGTCCAATTATGAACTAGCGAGCGTCCCCGACTGAAGTTTATGGCAGTGGCAATCATGGATATGACTGATTCTTGGGGAATCTGACTCCCATGCTCAAGTGACTGTAACTGATTGTTGCTACTGGTCATAGATATATACAACCTCTTTTATGCCATACGAATTTCTCATCGGTTGGAGCAAGCCATTCTATTCTACGTTTACCGAGTAGTTTGAAGCTTACACAGGTTCTTCTATGGTTTGGAATGGTGGGTCTATGCACAAAGTAAAATGCCATAAGAGGATTCCCAAAGGGCCATTGCCCTATCATGGAATATTCATCCCTTCAAGGTGAAACTCATTGAAAACGGGAGGGTGAATGCAGTTTTATAGATAGATCCAATCCAGATTCAGGTACAAATATTAAAGCAAAATGGAACAGTTCAGATGGATCTGAATATCACATTACTCGAGAGGTTTCTTCTTTCTTTCATTCTGTTTCAAAGTAGATTGGTCATGACCCGTTGACAATTTTTACTTAAAAAAATTAACAAATATTTTAAATTATCAACAATCCTAGAAAAAGAGTTTTTGATATTAAAAAAATAAATAATAATTAGTAATTGAGTTTTATTTATTAATATATAAAAAAAAAATAAGGGTCCTTTATCGAAACTGTATTTTTGAATTGATTTATCAATTGTTAGAGAAATACGTAATTTATTTTACTTTTATTTATAATATATATTAATTTTAAAATATTTATTTATTTTTTTTTTGATGAGAAACAAAATATTAATTTTAAAATATTACCTGGTAAAATATGTTATACTAAAAAACATAGAATAACTGATAAAGAAAATCCATTAAAATAATGAAAATTGATTTTAAAATACTGTTCTTAAATCTTAAAACACAAAATTGTTTTTTAAATATGGTCCATGATCTTCTGTTTTTATATATTTGGCAAATTTTAAAAATTGAAGATTTCGAATTTTTTTGGTTTGGTTAGGATTTTAGATATGCCTAAAATTACTATAGAACGATTGTTTAAACAGTGTTTAATGGTAGAGGATGAGATTTTTTTTGGATGATACATAATGAAATTAAACGTGATTCATTAAATATAATTTTTATTTTTATTTAATCAATAGTGGCATAAAACTAAATGAAATGTTTTAACGGAATATTTGTATAAAAGGTTTTCCAATAGATGCAATTTTCCGACGAGTAATTTTAAAATTACCATTTGTGGATTGCAGCAGTCTTGACTTTTGAGATATAAATTTTACAATTTTTAAAATATCATTTGAGAAAACCCCCTAATTTTAACTCAATTAACAGTGACAGTACCAAACTTCTATGGATTTTCGTATATAATCAAATACAACAGTTTAAAAAGATACATAATCTTTTTTATACAAAAAATCCACTAGTTAAAACAAAAACATATTACAAATTATATAAAACAATTTAAAAAACAAATTACAGATTTATTAATAGCAACTTAAATGTTATACAAGTTAAGCAGACCAGTAACAATTTAAAACAAACACAAACGAGGCGGAGGGACTCATCAAAATATAAAATAATACATAATTCCTCAATACAACACAATTCTTATAAAAATAAAAATAAAAATTATTAATTAGTTCAATAATTTAGAGAATTGATTACTCGAGCATACTTCTTCTAGATCACAAAATAATTAGCCACAACATATGACACGAATTTAGTTGGAGGCAAAATGTTAGCCACGGACGCATTTTTGTTGTACATATATGTGCCTACCATCCTAACTGCTTCAAAGCTTTTATTAAATGCGATATCAATGGATAAAAATGGAATTGATACATACTCGAGATGAAAAATTCAATGAACAATCATAATATCCACAGCGCATTTTACCTCGGCATCGCAAGCAAGCGTTGACAGAAGAGTTAACCACAAACTCATTCCAACTCCTTGAGAAAATCAATGTTATCTACAAAAACCTGCAGGATAAAGAAGCTTCAAGGCAAATAGAATGATAAAATCGCAAGAGATGGTTGTTCACATCATTGGAACAACATGATAAATAGGCAAAGTATTGGGAATGTATGTGTTGGTACTACTGCTAACAAAACTCAAGTGCAATACAATGTGTCGTCGACTCGGATTCAAGCAATGAGCCAAAACCGTCTGTTGAATTCCTCATTTATGTGATAATTATAAATCGCGCTCTTATGATTTACCTAATTTGTATTAGGGAGGGGAGGATGTCATTGTAGTCTCTGATAATTAGACCTTTTTTTTTTTTTATTGTTTTATATACATTAACCTCTGCAAAAAAAAAAATCACATAATTTGCAAAACACACCAGTCTGAAAGTTGAACAAATTTAGGACATGTGTTTATTTTACCTCCATCACGTGTTCCAATTCCATTAAAAATAAACAAACAAAACATATAACAGCTTGATATAAATTTTAGAATAGTCCAAGTTAAAAAAGTGTAAAATCTACCATTCACACTCACTCGTTTATTAAATTTAGAATGGAACAAGCGATAGATGTAGAATAAACACATGTCCCAATTTCGTTAAAACTATTTGGAGGGTGTGTGTTGCAATTTTAAAAACCAGAGTTTATTAAATTTGGACCAGAGTGAGGCTGAAAATCATTCTTAAACTAAGGGTGTGATTTGAGATGATCTTTGAATATTGAAATTCCATTTTTAGTTAACTAGAAGTTACGGTGAATACAAAACAAAAAGATCCGTCGGTATTATAAAATGAGATGCAATAAGACCCAAGATGAGAAGAGGAGCCGAAAGGAAAACATAATAAGTAAACTAGCTCCAGAAGCCTACCGTCTTCCAGCCATCAGGATCCAAACAAGCTGTAATCTTGGTGTTAATGCCAGGTAATGGTCCAGGTTCTCGGGTGATCTTTCCCCCGCAAAGTTTCACTGCTTCTGCTGTTCTGTATACATCATCTGTACCTATAGCAATCTTTTCACAGAGAAGAAAAATCGGTATCAGTAATATACCACTTGTTTAGTTCACGGATCACTATGATAACAATTAATCAAGAATAATAAGAAAATGGTGGTATTCACACTTCCAAGATGAACTTCCCAGCATATTCAATTGGAAAAATGATGTAATTACAATTGGAAAACCGTAGTACCTGAGCGTAAGCATTTCCTTTTTCATAATCAGTGACACCGTAGTTATATGTCAACTCCAGAACTGCACTCTTGTCTTCAGGACCATAACCCATCATTGCTATGGTATACTAAATGAACAATCATACATCACGTCACAAAGTCAATGGATGCACATGTAATAAATTGAGTATGTTACGGAACACAGTAAAACCATTAGAAGCCAAGGAAATACAGGCAAAACGAAAAACAAGAAAACATAGTTTTGATGGAGAAAAGAGTAGAAAATTGAACAAGGCAGGCTAGAAGAATAATGGAAAATTGTGGGTAATCACAACCCGTCGTTCTCCTGATAAATTACAACATACTAAATCCAAGTAAAAGTATGTTCTATCCTTCATTAATTGCAGAAATCCAAAACGGTAGTTCCAAAAAAAGTTAATGCAGTAAATATTTTCCCTCAAGAGATGCCAGTACTAAGAAACCATAATTGAGCACCATTGCCTTCTATGTTGAGAGCTGCTTCAATGTTCACAGTATGCATTGAGAATCGCGATAATCAAATGTATGTAGGTTTTCTCAAAATATGAATTTCGGTATGAGGAAGATGTTGCGATAGGAATTGAAGTAAGATGCTCAAAAAGAGCCAATTTTCTGCAAGACAGATCTCTAAGATTTCACAGATATTTTCAAAGATCCAAACTCCTCCACTACATACATTTAGAAGAGATTTACCAACTTCACTGCATACAACTTTAAGCTTGAATTCTTCTTCAGAATTCAGATAAAGGTCCATTGGTTCAAAAAGAAACCAACTTAGCAAAAATTATCTAATTAAAATCTGTCAGTGCCAAAAAGAACAAAGATAGTTTGATATGCATACTGTAAATTTACACCTCAATTATAAGTCCCAATTCACCTTGTAATCTGGATTATCTCGTTTACGAAGAAGCTCCATGCCAAATGCCTAAATGGAAAATAAAGAAAGTAAACGGTATACTTCTAGATTAGATAATAAAAAAAATAGTATAATTACTTAAAAGATATTCGGGGAAATAAAAGAGAAAACATGATGAAGTTAATAATTGTTGACTGCAACTGACACAACAATGACAACTAAAACCTTACCTTCTTATAAAAATTTATTGAGCGATCAAGGTCACCCACACGAAGCATTACTTGACATAAAGGCTCTGGAGTAGGTCCCCTTTGCAAAAGTTCAAACTTATAACCATCTGGATCTTCAACAAAAGCAATAACAGTACTGCCACCTTTCACAGGGCCAGGTTCTCGGGTCACTTTCCCTCCCTTGGCCTTTATGAGTTCTACAACCTTGAAAACCTAATCAGAAAGAGCAAAACTATTTTCATCAGAAAGAATAAGATCTTATATGCTTTTGTGATTACAACATCATCCAGTTGGCACATTTACATATGTGGAGAGAATATAAACTGATATGAGGATGCAGTGTGTGAGTATTGGGGTATAGCAGAAGGGAAAACTAGAGTAAGGAAACATCCAGAGTGCACCTACAGGAGAAACATGCAAGCATGAGGCATAGGTAGACACTTGCATTTTCAAAGGGCAAATACAAAAATAAAAATAAGTTTTGTCAAAATTAAGAATGTTAAAAAACTACAATTTGATAAATTTCTGGAGTATTTCATAAAGAAAATGGATGAAAGGATGTGTGAAATTTATATTTTTCTAATATTATTTGGAAGTGACGAATTTTAACAACACCAACCGGAGAATAAAGACTTGAAAAATCATGGTTAAAAACGAGCCAAGAGGTTTCGGTTTCACATATGTTAAGATACTAAAACTACTCACTCGTTCATTGGGTATCCAGAAAGATCTTCTATAATCTAAGAACATAATTTTTTTATTGAAGCTTGCTCATTTAATTTTTAGTAAACCTACCTTCTATTAAAAAAATGTTATACACACAAAAACATGAGATATATATATATATATATATATATATATATATATATATATATATATTTCCATGAAAGTTAACTCTGCGTGAATTTTTTTATTTATTTATTTATTTTTTTTTTTTTTTTTTGTAATAGTTAACTCTGCATGAATATAATAATACGACATAATCAGAGGACCTTACATCTTCAACAGCGATACCAAAATGACCAAATGCAGTTCCGATATCATACTTGTCAACCCCATAATCTGGAACAGAACAATAACCAACCAAAGTATTAACAAACAGACCCACTTATAGAGCATAAATATGTTGGATCTCAAACCCTTAAAAGCTATTTCAGAAGGTTTAGAAGAAATCTACAAATTCTGAAATTATATAAGTAGCCAAACAGAAGTCGCATAGCTCATAGCTTACTATAAGTGAGTTCGATCACAAAGTGAGAGTCCTCTGGACCAAATCCAAGAAAGGCATTTGTGTATTTCTCTTCTGGTATGTCACGTTTTCGCAGCAGCTTCATTCCAAGGCACTCCGTGTAGAATCTGAGCAACCAACATTTTTGTTTCTTGGTCTTTTTTCTTCCTGATCTTATCTTAGTTCTATTAGAAAATGAAAAAACAATATATGCTGTCTCAAATAAACATACTTTATGGTCTTGTCTAAATCCCCAACACGATAGACAACATGAAGCATTCTTCTCTTGTCCTCTTTCACCCAGTCTAAGAGATTTTCGGGGGAAACACTAGTGCTTGCTTGGGCTGCATTTCCAGCTGCAGTCATCCCCATGTTGTTTCCTTCTCCCCTTAACAGCTCAGAAGCTTTCAGACCAAAATATTGAGATTGTGGTACAGCTGCAAAACAATTTAAGATAATACAGTTGCCTTATATCAATTATCATGAAAGAAATCTTTCCTTTAATCCACTAGTGCATGAAATGCCACATTTAAGTGTCAAGCACTGAATTTTCACTAGATATTCAAGAAAAAGCACCATGAGGAAGAAAGGCACAATCATTTACAAAGAACGGATGAGAGGCCTCAAACATATGCCATTACATCATTATTCTCATAGTAAAGCACTGATAGAAACATCTAAGAAGATTAATAAACAGGAAAATGATGAATTGCAATAGAGATATTCATATCCAAATTTCATTTCCACTCGGGCCTCAGGAGAACAAGAATGAAATAAAACAAGATTGTTCACATTAGACAATTCCAAGCTCTTAATTTTAATACCAGCACTATACAAAAATGTGGATAAAATTTGCTAACAACTGTCGCCGAAATCCGATATACACAATTTTTCAAAAAACACAAGAATCACTAAAACAAGATTAAAACACTTGAATACAATTTCTACGCAGGAAAAACAAAAAGCATTATTCACTACAATTCACGGTTATCGCTACCATTGATCGCCGTCAATCACTAATCAACACGAAACACTCACAAAAAGTGTTATCCACTATAATTCCCCTAATAACAAACGGAATTGGCGTCGATTACAGCAGAACAAAGTACATTTCACGACAAACATATAAAAAAAAAGCACAAATGAACATCTCGAAAAACCTAAATTGAAATGACAATTTGAGAAAGAACATAACTAAAGAGATTCACAAAAGAAGGAGAAGAAGAGGAACAGAGGAATTCCGTACCACTACCAAGATGCAACAAGGCGATCCTCCGCGTAGTGTTGTAAGAAGAGAGAGAAAGTCTAGAGCGAGAAGATCCGGCGAATCTGAATTCCGATAAGGAAGGTCGAATTGAAGAAGCCATTGGTATTATCCGAACCATTTCCCTCTCTCTCTCTCACAGACACTGTTCAATTTTCTATTTTATCTATCTGCGTTTTTGGTGCGGTGCTCAATGGCCAATACTAGTGAGAGAGAGAGAGAGAGAGAGAGAGAGAGAGAGAGAGAGAGATTTGTAATAAAATAGAAAAGAAAGGGACTGCTGATTTTAGAAATGATTAAAAAAAAAAAAAAACCCTAGATAATAGAGGGCATAATTATTTAAAAAAAATATAAAAATATTAATGTTTTGGAAAAATTAGAAATAGGAGTTCAGATTTTCTCTTTTTTTACACAGTTTTGAGAACACTTCCTAAAATGAAAAACAAGATATAAGAAACTTTACCAAACAAATCTATTTCTTAAAAGTTAGAAACGAGAACGTTACCAAACTACTCATTTTCTTATAATAAAAATATATGGTTCATATTATACGTCAAACAATTAATGTATCGTAGATTTAAACTACCCCTTGGTAATATGCTATATAAATAAGGGGATAAAGTAATAAAATATCAATAGGGGCACGATTGCCTCATTCCCCGTTTTAGATCTGTATCTACTCTTCCACAACCCTGTCTCATCCCTCCAAAATTAATGTTTTAAAACTACAATGTTTAAAGGAAATCCTTGATTATTTTGTGATAGACAAATGCCAATTTTCTCTCCCCTTTGTTTAAATAAATTCATCCAACCATTTCACAAGAAAGTAAAAGCCAACTTAACTAATTATAATTCTTATTAGCTTCCGGTTCCATCACAATTAATATTTGACAATGGAAATTATAACACATCATTAAATACAACAGAAATATTTGAATTTTGAAACACCATTAGCTAACCTTATATCATACATGGAAATAAACAATAAAACATCTGCAAGGGAAAACCATATCTGCCAGCCTCTCCTCTTGCCCAATGTCATAAGATCAGCTCTATGATGAGGCAGCAGAATTTTTACTTGGCATCGTCACGGAACCATTGCCATTCTGTGCATTAAAATTCTCATCACTGGCATGTCGAAGGAACTCGTCAGGCGACATGTGAGAACCGTGGCAAGCACAAACAATTTTTACCTGGTTTGCATTATATCTGTAGGTTACACCAGAGATTGTTTTACCTGCTGGGCCCGGAGCAGTGGTCGAAACCCATGGTAGGTTTGGGTATGAACCACATCCCCCAAAATCAATGTCTGCAGCAATACCTGGCCTTAAAGCTGGAAGATCAGGGGAGACGCCAGCTGCTTTTGATCGTTCTGATGCATCTTTTGCAGTATGGTTTGAGCTGCCTCCTTTCACATATTCCACTCGAGAAGAGGACCCTTCTTCGATGGCAGGCTGTTTGCTATCACCTTTGATATGTTCTGCTGTCCTCCCGTTGTACAGCAAACCCTCAGATGGAAATTGTCCAATTACTTGCACAGCAGCTACATATATGTACATACAGATGTCAGAAGTTATCATCTTGTATTCTCTTCACTGAAACATAAAAGGACATGTAGTGTCGGCCAATAGCATGCAGGGATTTTTATCCTGCAGCTTATGGTATCGGCCCTATAAAACACACAGGAGTACTGAAATTTGTAATAGCAAGTTGTGGCATGAGAAAAATATCTAATCAGAAGGAAACATACTCCCATAGAAAAATTATTCAATTTCTAGATCTTGAAAATAAAACCTACAAATCTTGGCAAAAAAGGTAACTTATTCTTAAAATCTGCTTGAGGGAATATTATGACTGTTTGGCCCAACTTCTAAAAGTATCCACAGTAATTTAATAAAAAATAGTGGCAATTACTGAAATAGCATATTTTTACATACTAATTACTGAAATGTCACAACTTTTCAAAAATTACTCAAATAGCATAATTATACTTCAATAATTTATTGAACTAAAAAAATTAAAAAAATTAACAAATTCATTGAAAATAATAATAAAAAATGCTAACAAAATTGTTTATTAAAGTTGTGTTTCCTTCCAATATCAGACATTTGTGAATGATGAATTTAACTGATTAATAATCTATTAAAATTCAACCACTCGAAAAGTTGCTTTTAAAAATAATTTTATAAAAGTTAAAAGACTCTTTGAAGCACTTTCCAAATTAGACCTTAATCGCCAATACCTATAAAAACTAGAAACCTAATACTTCTTTTTCAGTCTGTTTCCACAACACAACAGATAAACTAACGCAAAGAGACAGTAAATCATTCCCAAAAAAATTAATTAAAAGAGATCAGTCGACATAGTAGTACACAATTCATTGCAAGTGGAGGCCTGGAGCCAGATTCCAGAGGGTATCGGATAAAGAGAATTTAACAATATTTCGGTCTATAATAACGTTTACCTGAGCTAGTTGAACTTGGACCTCCACCAACACAGGGATGATGCATTTGAGGGTGAGATACCAAACCCCATGACTTATCTTTGTCCATTGCCGAAATCTGGAGCGGTGAAATGCCAGTCATACGAGGCAAATTTCTAGGGTTGGCGTGTTCAGCTCCCAATCGCTCACCATTTGCATTAGATAACATGTGCTGCATTCCAAGATGCAAATGGCCAGATGTAGTGACACCAAGAGCGTTAGAGTCCTTCACTGATAAAGAATGAGGCATGTTCCGCATATTTGTTGTTTGAATGGATATTGGAGCACCAATTGATGAAGTGTTAAACCTTTTCTGCCCAGCTAAGTCTGTGGCACTTGAATTAGCAAATCCACAAATCTCCTGTGGCAAACTGGTAGCTCCTAAATATCGATTGGAGCCATCATCATGTTTTGACCCTAGCCTTGATGTTGAACCTTCAGTTCCAGACTCTACCACATCTTCATTTTCTGCCGAACCGTCTTCAGTGGTGGAAATGTGTGATGCCCTTGCCTTTTCACGTAGATCGCTATGATGAGATTCATTTTCATGCTTTTTATGATGGTTCATTTCCTCAAACAACAACTTGCGTTTATTACCTACCTCTGGCAGATTATCATCTTCATTTTCTGCATATCGGTTACTACTTTCAATCCAAGTTCCTTTCCTCTTTAAATCAATAGATGACTCTCCACCCACACCAACTTTTGATAGATCATTGAAGAAATTGTCTTTAGATGGAATCGAATTACTTTGGAATGATCCAGTGTCAGAGTCTTGTCTATGACTTTCACCATGAAGAAAATTCTTAAAATCATCAACCAACTTATTGCCTCTATCATTTTCCTCGGCATTTCCACTTGAGGAGCTAGTAATTTTACCTTTAGACTTGATGGACGATCCACCACAGAACAAGCCCAAGCTAAGCTCAAGCCCATTCTCATCCTCCATTTTCCAGCTAAAAGATCATCCACATGGGCAAAACATACATTTTTCAATCCTGGTTCTTCTATTCAAGTGGAACGGAGCCCCGTGAATCAAGATGGCCAGAAAAGTTAGGTGATAATACGCAATTACCTGTCATGTATAACAAGAACAAATAAACTCATGAAATTCAAGTGCTACCTCAGGAATAAATAAAAAGAGAATGATTGCCCAAGAAAGAACGAAAAAAAAGTAGATGGAAGAACTTCAAACTAACGAGGTATGAAGGTCAGACTATTCAATTGAAGAAATTATTTCATAACGAAGGACACTTGAAATGCCCTCATACTATGTCAAACCTGTTAGTCTGAGATGTAGGGGGAAAACAACAATTTGAAAGTAAATGTTCCATAACAAAGATTCATACATTTTTTATGCTCAATGGAAACAGAAACTTTGATACATTTTTCTCACAATAATAAATTTCTTTCGGTTTACTCGTGCAAGAAGAACCCAAAATTTCATGCAATTAAATCTCAATATTATAGGGGGAAAGATGTACAAATGACAGAGTTAAAATCCAGAGTGATAAAAAGAGCAGGTGACTTCCAACCTTTTCCTCATAAAGATTTTTGGATCTTGGATAAATCGGGCAGGTTTACTGTTAAAAGTAAAACTTTGAGCTGTGTTGTGTTTTGTTTTGTGCAAACTTGTTTCATATTCTCAGTAACCTTAAAAAGTGAAAAATCTTCCTTTGGTTTTCATGTCCTGAAGTTGTTACTATTAACGATGTTTTACAATTAAGGAATATGAATAAGTGTTGTCTCAATACAGTGTTCGTCGTATAATAGAAGTGGAGAAACAACAATTCACCTGTTTCTAAACTGCACAAACATTTTGACCTCTTGAACTCACACATTGCATTTCACAAACAGTGAGAAAAAAAAAACAGCTTTCGTAATGTTTTAAACTGTTTTTCGGTTCGAGAAGCAAGTGAAGGTTCTTCAAATGAATTCTATTTGTAATTGAAGGGGATAGGGACATTTTCAGAATACTCAAAACACATCGAGGAAACCGGATATCATAATCTATTGACTTCTTCCTGGATTTTACTTTCAAATTATTTTTTACAAAAATTCAATTCCTTCTAGAGTAGCTTCTACTTGGAGATTTTTTTTTTTTTTTTTTTTTTTTTTTTTTGGTAATTCCTCCTCCCTCAATTGCAATATTTCACCTTATCAATGAAACTATGCTTCTAAAAAATTTAAAAAAAAAAAAAAAAAAGAGCAAGCATAATTCAGCATCAATAAGACCAGAATCAAAACAAAGTCTCAAAATTCAGACAATTTTGAAAGAGAATATATGAAATGAAATCCAACAAGCCGAATGAAAGAGATGCCCATTCCAAAATAAAGATTAACGATAAAACACAGGAAAAAAAAAAAGAGCTGAGATAAACCTGAAATGGAAACCCTAACGCTTAAACCATTGAAAAAGAGTACTCGTGAGAATTTTCAGCCAGTAACATCCATCCACAACTGTAAGGAAGAAATGTTTCTTGATTTTTTTTTTCTTTTTTCTTTAGCACGTGAGAATTATTGTATTAAAATGACCTATTGTTTTGGGAAAAAAATCATTAAAACGATTTTTATCGTTATTATAATTTAACTAATTGTGTTTAAGTGACTTTTGTTTTTTATAATTATAATTGTGTTTAAATAGACCGTTATACCGGAAATTGTAAATAAGATCTTGTGGTTTTAGTCAAATGTCCGAATTGTTTTTTTTAGTTAAAAATGATAAATTATACTTAAGTAGTTTAAAATTATGTCAATGAGATCCCTCCGTTTTAGGCTCTAGCTTATGATCATTTCAAAACTTTGAAATTGTCAATAAGTAAAAGAGTTTATTATCATCAAAACATTAGATGTGATTGTAGTCAAAAACCATTTTTATTGATAATTTCAAGCGACCATAAAGTTAGAGCTCAGAACGAGAATTCCAAATCATCTTGAATCATCAAAATCGAAGTTAAACACAAAATTTATGGCTGAAAGAAAGTTAACGACGTTAGAAGGTAGAGGTCTCATTGGCATAATTTTGAATTACGTTGGTGTAATTTGTCATTTTATAACTACATGGGGGGGTTGATGCATTTAACTAAAACCATATAGCCATTATTTACATTTCACCCTAATTATATTTGGGACAATTACTGAAATAACATATTTTTACATATTAATCGTTGAAATGTTAGAATTTTTTTTAAAATTACTCAAATAACATAATTATACTTCAATTAATTATTTCCATAATTTATTAAATTAAAAAAAAAACCAACAAATCATTGAAAATAATAATAATAAATATGGCAAATTGCAAGGGACACCCCGGTGGTGTTGGTCAAATGCAAACACACCTCTTATAGTTTAAAAATGAATATTTACCCTCATAGTTTCAAAATTTTGCAATTTGATCCCTCCCCACTAACATTGTCAACTTCTTTTAGTCATAACTTCTTCATTGAAATTTTGATTTAGATGATTCAAGATGGTTTGGAATCCTTGTTTCAAGATCTACGTAATGGTCACTTTAAAACTTCTAAATTATCGGTAAATAAAAGGGTTTATGACTTCAATCGTACATAATATTTTGTTGATGATAACTCTTTCATTTATTATTGATTTAGAAGTTTTGAAGTGACCATAACATAGAGATTGAATCGAGGATTCCAAAACATTTTGAATCATCCAAAACGAAGTTCAAACGAAAAAGTTATGACTAGAACTTAACTACGTCAGAGAGGAGGGGTTAAGTTTTGCATTTGGCCAAAACTACAAGGGTGTTATTTACATTTTCCCCTAAAAAACAATCAAATATTTCAATAAATTATTGAACTTAAACTTAAAAAGGTAAAAAGCAATTAAATTCGTTGAAAATACCTATGAAAAATAACAAAAGTATAATTCAATAATTTATTACTGTTTGAGTAATTTTTAAAAAGTTATAACATTTTAGTAATTAGATTGCAGATTTATGTTATTTGAGACAAATTCTAATTATAATTATACATGAGTTAAAATCATGTCGTCATTTGTTTATCAAATCACGGTCACATTCATAAATATTGTTCACACGAAAAATTAATTAACTTATAGTTATGATAACGTGATTCGTAAATAAACTAAGGTAATTCAAAATTATATGAATTAAATTGACAAATACTCTAGATTTATGGATTAAATTTGTAATCGAACATTTATTTATTCTAACATTGTGCTCTTAAATAAAATATTCTCTAAGTAGTCATTTATCATTTTAAAAACAATATTTTTCCTTTAAAAAATGATTTAGATTTTAAAAAATTACAATTTGGGAAACACACTCGTTTTAGGAAAGAATATTTTAAATTAACAACTAAGTCACATGACGTGAGGTTCTTGTGGCTCCTTCCAGTAATATATCTATAAAAAAAAGAAAAAACTCATATGACCTAATTATTTATTTGTGATAAGATAATATGACTATTTCAATCTATCAAATTGAGGTTTGAAATCCCTCCCACCCATTGATAAAAAATTAAAAAAAAAAAAGTAGTTACTGAAATAAAATATTTTTCATATTAATTACTGAAATGTTAGAACTTTCAAAAATTATTAAAATAGCATAATTATAGTTCAATAATTTAATAAATTATAATTCATTAATTAAATAAATTAAAAAAGTAAAAAAAAAAAAAAACTAACAAATTCATTGAAAATAATAATGAAAGATAATCAAATAGCTCGATAAATTATTGAACTTGAACTTAAAAAGATAAAAAAACATACAAATTCATTAAAAACCTTTGAAAAATAGTTCAATAATTTAATGAATTGAATTATAATTATGCTATTTGAGTGATTTTTTAAAAAAGTTTTGACATTTTAGTAATTAGTATGCAAATTTATGTTATTTGAGACAAATTCTTAAAAAAAAAAACAATTTATTTCAAATCTATCCTGATTTGAAATCTTTAAAATTTTTGAATTAACAAATAAAAGTGTGAGATTTTTAAATTGACAAATCTGTTAAAAAAAATTTAAAAGTTGGAAAAAAAAACAATTTACACCACTAAATTTTTATAGGAGGTGTTAATTTAAACCATAACTTTTAATCTAAATCAATTTAAACTAAATAATTCAATTTATAAATAAGGGTTGATCACCAGAGGCTTATAAATGCTCTCCATATTTATTTCGGTATAATACTTGTGTAGAATCAAAAGTAAGTTATGCAAACTTGAATCCAAAATAGATAAAATCACACAAATGTAGAGATTGTAGACAAATGTGGAGATTGTGGACAAACGTATTTTCTAACCTAAATAAGAACATGTTATTTTGGAGTATGTTTTCTGTTAAAAGTGATGAAATCCAACTCATTATTTTTTGAGATATTACAATAAATTGGAGTTGGTAAAAACTCAAACTTTCGACTTCCTATAAAGGAATAGGAGTCTAACAAATATAACTCTCTATCAATCAGACATATTAATCCTAAAAATGATGATCGTAAATTGAAAAAAAATACAAAAAAATGTTATTAAAGTTAAGTGATTAGTAGAGATTAACCCAAATTAAAAAGAAATATAGGTGTTTTCAAAATATTTTATGAATGGATATTTTTAAAAATAACAAAGTTTTAATTTTTTTTAATAATAACCCACACATGTATTAAGAAAAATGTATTTTTTTTTTAATTTTTGAAAATATCAATTTATAAAATTTCATTCAGTGAAATTTCTCAATAAAAATGATTTTCTTCTCAAACCGTATACTAGAGCTGATGTAGAGGTTTCATTAAAAGGTCTGCACCCTTCTAAAGCACCAGGGCTGGATGAAACTCATGCTATCTTTTTCCAGCATTATTGGGATACAGTGGGTAATACTTGTTTAAATGTTCTCAATGGTTTATCTTTTGTTGATGCTTTGAACGAAACTTTTATAGCTCTCATCCCCAAGATCAAGAAACCTCAGCACACTTTAGACCTAAAAGAGTCTTGGATTAGATAATTTCTCCTTCCCAAAGCGCTTTTGTCCCCAATCGTTTGATAAGAGACAATGTTATAATTGGCTTCGAATGCATTCATGCGATCAATAGCAGAAAGAGTGGCAACATAGGGGCAGTGGCTATGAAATTGGATATGAGTAAAGCTTACGATCGAGTGGAATGGATTTTTATTCGAAGATGATGGAGAAAATGAGATTTGATTCTCGTTGGATTTATTTAATTATGAGTTGTATTGAAACTCCTTTTTTCTCAGTGTTTGTCAACAGGGATCTTAAAGGAATGTTTCAAGGGAGAAGAGGCCTTCGCTAAGGGGATCCTCTTTCCCCCTATTTGTCTTAATCTGTGCTGAAGGTTTTTCTACTTTACTCCAAGATGCAGAACGTAATAAGCTCATATCAGGTCTTCATATTACAAAATCCTGCCCCCTATTTCTCATTTGTTTTTTTACGGATGATAGCCTTATTTTCTTTAAGGCAGCTAAAAATGAATGTTGTGCAATAAAGAGGATTCTTTCTACTTATGAGAAGGCTTCTGGGCAATTGATCAACTACAACAAATCAGTGTTTATGACAAGCAAGAATACTAGCCAGGATTTGAATGAGTATATGCAATGAATTACTTCTTTCAAAAAACAGTTTCTTTAGGTAGATACCTTGGGCTCCCATCTCAAAATGGCAAAAACAAGAAGCAAATTTTCAGAAATGTAAAAGACAGAGTGTGGAAGATTTTACAAAGTTGGAAAGAAAAATTCTTCTCTCTTAGGGGAAAAGAAATTTTGATTAAAGTCATGGCTCAGGCTATTCCAACCTACACAATGAGTTGTTTCCAATTTCCTTCCACTTTTTGTGATGATTTACATTCTATCTTCGCAAAGTTTTGGTGGGGTTCTAATGAAAGGAAGAAGAAAATTCATTGGCAACGATGGCAGAAATTGTGTTTGAATAAGGATGAAGGAGGTCTGGGTTTTCGTGATCTGGGCATCTTTAATCAAGCTTTTCTTGCCAAACAGAGTTGGCGTATTCTTCGCAATCCTAACAGTTTATCGGTTAAAATTTTGAAAGGCAGATATGTCAAATCAGGTAATTTTTTAAAAAGCAAAGTTGGGCAATAATCATTCTTTCATTTGGGGAAGTATTTTATGGGGAAGAAATCTTTTTGAAAAGGGGTATCGTTGGAAAATAGGAAATGGTTATTCAGTTTCAATTGACAATGATCCCTGGATTCTTGGTTTAGAAAACAATCTTTCCCTCCTGACGCCTGCAAATCTTCGTGGTAATTTTGTGACAACGCTTATGCTAAACAATGGCCATTGGAATGTGAAGGGATGATTTACTAAATTAGCGGAAATTTATTTAGCAAACTTATTAACATTTAATAACGGATCTATTAACATCATGCAATTTGTGATAAAACATGTAGATTCATGCTTAATTTCGAAAATTAAAACCCTTTTACTTACATTGAGTAATTAATGGAGAATCGGTTGGAGGTTTCTTTACAGCATCAAATCCTCAGCAACACCGGATCTTCTATGCTATATCTCGATCGAAAGCAAAACCGACTTGTGGGAACCGAACCGGAACAAAAGTAGAAGAAATTTCTTCTAAATTTTTCTCTAAGGAAAATCGGTAATTGGGCAAAAACTTGAGAGAGAATTTTCACTTTTCTAATTAAAGTGAGAAGTGTACAAAATATGAATCCCAATGGTCATATTTATAGGAAAATATGATATCTAATCTAATTAGATAAGCTTATCTCCTAATTATTAAAATAAATAGAAAAAATAAATAAAATAATATATATATACTTTTCACAGCCATGCATGGGACTTTTTTGCAACTTAGCCTATTTTTTCCAAGTAATTAAGAAAATGTCCAAACGTTTGAAGTATTTAGGTAAATGTCCTTTTTTTTTTAAATCCGGAGTTCAAGACCCGTCTTTGACTACGTGGCAAATAGAAATCTGCTATTCAAAAACAATTTTGATACGTTGGATGAAGTCCGGTCTTCAAGACCGAACTTTAGGACAAAAATTACACCAAAGGCTTCTTCAACCTCAGATCTACTCCCTCTTTTATATATAAAAAAAAAAAACCAAAAAAGATCTACTAAACTAGCGGAATTTGATTTAGTAAACTAATTAACATTTAATTATGGATCTATTAATATCATGCAATTTGTGAAAAAACATGTAGATTCATGCTTTAAATTTCGAAAATTAAAATCAAAACTTACATTGAGTAATAAATGGAGAATCGGTTGGAGGTTTCTTTACAGCATCAAATCCTCAGCAACACCGGATCTTCTACTCTATATCCCGATCGATCAAACGAAATCCGATTGTGGGATCGAACTTTAGAAGAAATTGGGAAGAAGAAAAAAATATTTTCTTCCCAATGGACTAAGGAAATTTCGGCCAAGGGGGGAGAAGGGAAGAAGAGAGAATTCCGAATTTCTAAGGAATTGAATTGTGTGATTTATGAATGACCCAACCCTCCTATTTATAGGAAAATAGGAATCCTAATCCCATTAGGATTAATCTATAGAGATAAACACAAAAAGAAAAAAGATTATCTCCTTCCTTTATCTTGCAATTTCGAAAATGCCATAGATAAATAGGAGATTATTTTATTTTCTTTATTTTATTTATCTTGGGTAAATAAATCTATATAATTATTATAGGATATAATTCAAACAATTATCTCCTACAAATTATCTCATATGGCCGATTTTATCATAATAAAATAATTAATAAATACAATTTATTTAATTAATTATTTTGGGCCAATTCCAATTGGGTTCATTAATCCAATTGGGCTTGAAATTCTCTCTTAAATTAATAAGTCTAACTTAATTAATTTATTTATTAATTACCATTTAAATAAAATATTTTATTTAAACAATTAATAATATTAGTATTTTCTCCCGACTACATATTATCAAATTATATTTAATTATTAATTTCCATTTAAATAATTTTCATTATTTAAATAATTAATAATAAATATTTTAATTATTAATTTCCATTAAATAAACTCATTATTTAATTAATAATTTTATTGATAACATTTTATTATTAATTAATTAATTATTAATTATTAATTCCGTTCAAATAAAATTTATTATTTAAACAATTAATAATTGTTAATTAATTTCAAATTATTAATTACCATTTAAATATACTCAATATTTAAATAATTAATAATATCTAATTAATAATATTTCATTATTAATTTCATGTTTAAATAAACTCATTATTTAAACAATTAATAATGTTTATATCAATTACCGGTTTAAATATACTCAATATTTAAACAATTAATATTGCCTATTTTAAGTAATTCACTTTACTTAAAAATTTCCATTTCTTCTACTTGATTTCGCGACTACGATATTTGGGCTAGCATAGGGACCCGATGGACCTATAGATCATGGGCTTAATAATTAGTCAATTAAGTGATTAACTCATAATCGGTTAATTACTTATTATCTAACTATGAATAATTCCACTATAGATTCATAGCTGAACTCCCCTCACTACGGATGAGTTATGTCCATTTAGTTTATCTTTATTTATATCCTGATATATCCTTCACGTGGAACCCTCATAATTACAGACGGATAAATTTACCGTTTTGCCCCTGTAATTACCGCTTTATCCTTGTGTTCCCGCCGATTCTCCAATGAACTTTATCTTTAGTCGAACTAGAGATAAGGTACTTCGTGATCAATAGAAGTCGTGGCGCCACTTGTTCATGTCTCGAATTAGTACATCAAGGAGTTTCCTAAAGTTCCTAAAATGTTTAGGTATCGCACCGATACCGGTTAATTTATAGGAAAGTTATGAATTCCATCTCGTGAAAATGAGTTCCCACTACTTATCTAGTCATGTTCCCAAAACAGAGTGTATTGAGCGTTCTTACGGATCGCTTCTCAACTATGTGAATCAAAGAACATAACTCCACAAATAGGAGTCCGCATTTCACTCAGGATTGAGATTTATCACGGTTGATAAACTTAGTTTGATATTCGATCATTTCTCGTAAACGGTACTAAGGAGAAATTTGATCGAACATCGTGGTCCTGTCTTATACAATCAACATTGTATATGATACTTCCATTTCATGTCTCCCACATGAATGATCAGAATCGATCATTTGTCTATAAACAAAATGCGAAGCTATCAACAATGTTACCAGGATAAGGTTCCCAAACGTTATCCGTTTCTTCGTAGACACGTTTAAGTTACTCATCTCGACTTTAATCCTCTCGTATGACTCACATACTAAGTCGTGATTTCATAAGAGTAACTTAGGGTTTACTATTTGAATGTTTGATATTTATATATTTCCATATATTCCTAATATCATTAATTGAATCAATCTAGATAATATAAAGAACTTATGTTTATTTATTTAATTTATTCTTAATAAATTATTATTATTAAATAATTACAAGTTCTAGGACACCATTCCTAACAGTCCGGTCTTCAAGACCGAACTTTAGGACAAAAATTACACCAAAGGCTTCTTCAACCTCAGATCTACTCCCTCTTTTATATATAAAAAAAAAAAAAACAAAAAAGATCTACTCCCTCTTTCCCTTTCTCTTGGCCTCTTGATTCCCTTCTCTCCCTCCCATGGATTCTCAATCTCATCTCTGCCTTAGGTCTTCCAAACATATACCTCCTTCCCAATTTCCTTCCCTTCTCCCCGTTTCTGTTTTCGATTCTCTTATCCCCTCCGCTTCTAGAATCCTTCACAAAAAACCTAATTATCTTAGAAACCTCGATGACCATCACTCCACTCCTCTAATCCTACTTACCGTTGTCGTTGTCGGCGATATCCATGGCCAACTTCACGATCTCCTCTTTCTCTTCCAACAAGCTGGCGGCTTTCCTTCTCAAAATCGTTTCTTTGTCTTTAATGGTGATTACGTCGATCGAGGTGCTTGGGTTATTGAAACTTTTTTGCTCTTATTAGCTTTCAAGGTTTTTATCCCCCATCGTCTTTTTCTTCTTCGTGGTAATCACGAGTCTAAATACTGCACTGTCTATGGTTTTGAAAAAGAAGTCATGACTAAATATGGAGATCAAGGTAAATATGTCTATAGGAAGTGTTTAGGATGTTTTGAAGCTCTGCCTCAAGCTTCCATTATCGAGTTCTGTTTATACTACTCAATTAAATTTTCTACCATCGGGGTAATTTATTACGCCTTGACCGGATTTCATTTTTTTGTCCTAAAGTTCGGTCTTGAAGACCGGACTTCATCCAACGTGTCAAAATTGTTTTTGAATAACAGATTTCTATTTGCCACGTAGTCAAAGACGGGTCTTGAACTCCGGATTTTTAAAAAAAAGGACATTTACCTAAATACTTCAAACGTTTGGACATTTTCTTAATTACTTGGAAAAAATAGGCTAAGTTGCAAAAAAGTCCCCATGCATGCCACGCCACTTTCTAAACATGTATATATATATATTTATTATTTATTTAAACTTTATTTAAACTATTTATTTATTTAATAATTATATATTTATATATTTAAAATTAGAAAAATTCAAATAATAATTTCTAATTTAAATACATTTAGCCAAAACTAATATAATTAATTACTATTGAATCTTATCCAATTAATTAATTATTTTGGGTCAATACCAATTTGTTTCTTAAACCAATTGAATTTAATTCTCTCTAGTATTTATTATTAAATTAAATAAACTCATTATTTAATTAATAATATTAATTATTAATTTCCATTTGAATAAAATCATTATTTAAATAATTAATAATATTAACATTAATTCCCGTTTAAATAATTTATTTATTTAAACAATTATAATTTTGCCTTAAAATATTATAATTGATAATGTTATATTAATTTCCATTCAAATAAACTCTTTATTTAAATAATTAATATTGTATCAATATTAATAATATTAATATTAATTTTCATTGAAATAATCTCATTATTCAAATAATTAATATTGCCTAATTTTAAGTAAAATCAATTACTTAAATTATTTGTTCTTCCTAAGTTAAATTAATAACTTAGTTTTGCTACAACGATATTTGGGCTAGCATAGGGACCTGATGGACCTATAGATCATGGGCTTAATAATTAGTCAGTTAAGTGATTAACTCATAATCAGTTAATTACTTATTATTTAACTATGAATAATTCCACTATAGATTCATAGCTGAACTCCCCTCATTATAGATGAGTTATGTCCATTTAGTTTATCTTTATTTATGTCTGTGATATATCCTTCACGTGGAACCCTCATAATTACAGGCGGATAAATTTACCATTTTGCCCCTGTAATTACCGCTTTATCCTTGTGTTCCCGCTGATTCTCCAATGAACATTATCTTTAGTCGAACTAGAGATAATATACTTATGTGATCAATAGAAGTCGTGGCGCAACTTGTTCATGTCTCGAATCAGTACATCAAGGGAGTTTCATAAAGTTCCTAAAATGTTTAGGTATCGCACTGATACCGTTAATTTATAGGAAAGTTATGAATTCCATCTCGTGAAAATGAGTTCCCAGCTAGTTATCTAGTCATGTTCCCAAAACAGAAGTGTATTGAGCGTTCTTACAGATCGCTCTCAACCATGTGAATCAAAGAACATAACTCCACATATAGGAGTCCGCATTTCACTCAGGATTGAGATCTATCACGGTTGATAAACTTAGTGTGATATTCGATCATTTCTCGTAAATGGTACTAATGAGAAATTTGATCGAACATCGTGGTCCTGTCTTATACAATCAACATTGCATATGATACTTCCATTTCATGTCTCCCACATGAATGATCAAGATTAGATCATTTGTCTATAAACAAAATGTGAAGCTATCAACAGTGTTACCAGGATAAGGTTCCCAAACGTTACACTTTTAAGTTACTCATCTCGACTTTAATCATCTCGTATGACTTACATACTAAGTCGTGATTTCATAAGAGTAACTTAGGGTTTACTTTTTGAATGTTTGATATTAATATATTTCCATATATTCCTAATATTGTCAATTGAATCAATCTAGATAATATAAATAACTTATGTTTATTTATTTAATTTATTCGAAATAAATTATTATAATTAAATAATTACAAGTTCTAGGACACCATTCCTAACAGAATGATCAGCTTATTCGCCATTCGTTTAATGAAGAGGTATAAGAGAAGATCATCAGTATACCAGTGGGAGATAAACAAATTCATGATTCTGTCATTTGGAAGCTTACAAACAATGGGCATTTTACTGTGAAGAGTGCTTATAGGTTGGAGCATCATTGTCTCAATCCTTGCAGGCTTCATCTTCTGATTCTAGTTTGGTCCCTCTTTGGTGGAAAAGATTCTGGAAAATCAAAGTTCCTTAAAAAATCAAAATCCTCTCTTGGAAACTTTTTCCCAATATTCTACCTTGCGTTTCTAACATTGTGATCAAGGGGAGTCTCTATGAATCCTTGCTGTCCTTCTGGCAATCGTGTTCCTGAATTAGCTACTCATGCCATTTGGGTTGTAATTCAACTAGTCTGGAAAGTGCTTTTTCCTTTGCTTCATTTCGAGATAAAAGATCATTGGAACCTGGCTGAGGGTCTTTCTTGGATGATAGAAAATTGCAGAGGTAACGAAGAAAGATTTCTCATCTCCATTTGGCACATTTGGAATAACAGAAACAAATGGATTTTTAATTCCTCAAAACTGAAACCTTAAGATTCAATTGACAAAATCATGGGTTGGGAGGATGAATTCATCTCTTATCCTCGTACTCCTCACCTTCCTCAAAATCTGGGTAATCAAGTTTGTTCTAATATTGCTTGGATTCCTCTTGAAATGAATCAACTTAAGCTCAATGTGGATGGAGCTATCAATAAAATGAGAAGATGTGGAGGTTTAGGTTGGGTTCTTAGAAACCATGAAGGTCTCATTTTATCTTCGGGTTATAAAGCAGTTGCATTCTCTGAATCTCCAAAATTAATAAAAGCATTGGCAATTCGGGATGGTTTGAGAAGTTTGGTTCATCAAAATGCTCCGGTGGTTGTGGAATCAGATTGTTTGAATGTTATCAGCCTTATTAACAATGTAGTTTTGGATCTTGCTGAAGTGGGGTCTATCGTTTCTGAAATTATTCATCTGGTTAAAGCTCTCCAGGTTGCAATTTTTCAACATGCCAAACGAACGTGTAATCGTTTAGCTCACTCTATGGCAAAGTATGCGGCAGCTCATGGTCGTTCAAGACAGTTGAGGAATTGTCTTCCTCCTTAAATTAAAGTAGATTGTATTTAATTTTTTTTACTGTTCTTTGGTTCCATGTAATTCAAAAAAAAAAAAAAAAAAAAAAAAACTAAATCGAAGTGCCAAATGCTATATCAGGAAGCCGTGTTTTATTTTATTTTATTTTTATAAAGAATATCGCAATGCCAAAGTCAAATTTTTTTTATCATGCCAATGGCAACAGATGAAAGGATGATTTTGATTTTCTATATACCTCAGACATGCACAAAATTAATGGAGTATAATTATAAAAAAATTCTCACGATAAAGAAAAAAAAATCATTGAATATATATATATATATATATTTTTAGATTACATCAAAGTGGGGAGGGGGGACTCAAACCTTCGACCTCAAAAGGAAGGGAG
The DNA here is from genome assembly GCA_028015215.1 of Gynostemma pentaphyllum. Classification (NCBI taxonomy): domain Eukaryota; kingdom Viridiplantae; phylum Streptophyta; class Magnoliopsida; order Cucurbitales; family Cucurbitaceae; genus Gynostemma; species Gynostemma pentaphyllum. Next base: position 40,134,191 of record CM051348.1, on the reverse strand, counting down.
TATATGCCTAACCAGTTGAGCTATGCTCATGTTCGTAAAAAAATCATCGAATATTTAACTACCCCATTAATACAAAATTAACTCTTATAACTATTAAATTTAAATAATTACCTTACTAAATTTAAAATAAATTAAATACAATTTATCTTAAATAACATAAATTTACATACTAATTACTAAAATGTCATAACTTTTTAAAATCACTCAATTAGCATAATTATAGTTCAATAAATTATTGAACTATACTTTGTTATTTTTCATGGTTATTTCAATGAATTTGTTTGATTTTTGCTTTGCAAAGTTCAAGTTTAATATTTTATTGAACTATTTGATTGTTTTTCATTCTTATTTTCAATGAATTTGTTGGGTTTTTTTCTTCCCTTTTTAGTTCAATAAATTATTGAACTATAGATCAATAAACAATTGAATTATAATTATGCTATTTGAGTATTTTTTTAAAAAGTTTTAACAATTCAGTGTTAATATGTAAAAATATGTTATTTCAACAATTAGTCCTAAATTAAATCTCACTATATCTTTAATTAATATAATATGATTGATTCTTTAAAAATCATAATTATATCATACAACAATGATCAGATATGTATTTATATTTATGTCATTATTTTTTTACTATGGTAAAAATAAAAAATGTTATTTAAATAAAAATATATGGAGATTTAAAAAAAATAGCATTTTCTAAATCAATATATTTTAAAAAATAGGAAAAAAGAAGGAAATTTGGGTAAAATGACCTCCAAAATCCACAATTAATGCTTTTTGACCTCCATTCTCATATTAACCTTTTTTGATCTTATGATGATATTCTCTCTTAAACATTTATATATCTAATATTAGAACCCTCTCACTTTATAAATGATATTCTCTCTCTAAAAATTATCTCTCTCTAAAATTCCCAAATCTCTCCATCATTCCTCTTTTCAATCTCTTCATTATTCAAGGTATGAAAAATGATCTCTTTCTTTAAACAATTTTTTAGAAAGAAAAAAAAAAATCCGGGTTGCCCCGAAATGTGAAAATTTTCTCCGAAATTCGATTTTTACCCCGGAATCGAGTTTTTATAATATCTCCTGAATCCGGAGGTACGTCCGGATTCCGGATCGGATTTTGAAACTTTAACTTCTTTTTTTTTCTGGAATTAAGACCGATTTTTGAAATTTGTTCCGGAATTTGCAATTTCATTGTTTTTTTTCCCTATATAAAAGTTTAGGGTTTAACATTTGCCCTGGTATTTGTATTTTCCCTCAGAATTAAGACCAGATTTTTTAACTTTGTTCCCGAAATTTGAAATTTCACCTTTTATTTAATATTTGCCCCGATATTTGTTTTGGTTATTTTATAGGATGTCAATGACAAGAATATTTATTCATTATGGTGGAGAATGTGGTGCTAATGGCAACAAGTATATAGGCGGTAACACTAAAGGAATAGCGATAAGCAGAAGTATAACATACGAAGATTTTCTAGTTCGAATGTATACAGTTGCCAGTTGCCAAAATTGATCTTGAAGTGTTTGATATCAAAATCAAGTCCATTTACAAGTTACTATTTTACTCCCCTCCATGCGTCATAAACGACGATGAGGACCTAAATTTTTTTTTAATGGGTGAAGATGCATCTGTACTTCCGTTGTATATATCAACTGTGCCCAAAGATGTGACTAGTGAATGGAATATCCAATTCAATCCGTATATTACGTCTGGTTCCGACAGTAACCAAGTAGCCAACACTACAAGAAACTGTCGTAATAGCAACGGAGCTCTAGCGACGAAAAGCGAATGCGTCCCAATTTAACGATGGAATTCGTCGCCCGTGTGAAGAGTTGACTTTCAGCGATGCATTCCCTCGCCTAATTAATCGGATATATTTAACGGAAAAAATAATTTGGACGTAACAATGGTTGGCGTCGCTAAAATTGGCGCCAAAAATTCCCGCGTTAATAGGGAACGATGCAGTGCGTCGTATACGATGGCGCGAAACATTCTCGCGCAAACGGAGGATATATTGCGTCGCCCCACGTTATGGAGGGAACGTTTCCCGCTATTGGAACGACGAAATCGATCGTTATTTTATATAGTAACGACCGATTTCGTCGTTAGTTCACAGTTTATATATGCCTCAGGAATGCAAAGAACTCATCATCAAAAACATTTTGTTATTTCCTTGTGTTTTTTTTTCTATTGCAAAAAAAATGTGTGAATGGATGTATGTTCGTCTTTTAGAAGGCTATTTGAATGATGAGTTCGTAGCAGGGGTTGAAGAGTTCGTTGAGTTTTGTGAAAGTACGGAGGATTTTGATCGTAATGGAAAAATGATACGATGTCCGTGCAGAAAATGTAAAAATAAGAAGTTATATTCTCATTTGATGTGAAGAAACACCTATATAGTCGTGGGTTTGTGGAGAATTATTTCAAGTGGATTTATCAAGGGGAATCTGACGATCAATATAATGCGGCGTTGGAGCGAGTCGTGTTGTACCAAGGAAGCAGCTCAAATGCTATACCGAATTTGGAAGAAGATCATGATGAAAGACAGCAAGAGTATGGACAAATGCAGCATATGATATACGAAGGTACGTTTAATCATAATCAAGACGATAATCAAACTATTCTAGAGGAGGAGGAGGAAATGAATCCAGAAGCGCAACGAATGTATCATATGCTCGAATCAGCAAGTATGCCGTTATACCCAGGTTGTGATGTCAGTCAACTGGTTGTAGCTACGGAACTTCTAAATATAAAATCGGCATATCATATTCTAGAGAGAGGTTTTAATTTGATTGCACAATGGTTTCATCGTTGCGCTCCTGCGAACAACACGTTGCCAGAAAGTTTATACGACAAAAAAAAATTAGTGGAGGGTCTCGGGTTGCCTGTTGAGAAGATTGATTGTTGCCTGAACGGATGCATGATATTCTGGGGTGATGGAGATTCGAGTCTCCATAATTGTAAATTCTGTTTCCATCCGAGATATAAACAAGGTAAACGCACTCTCATTCCACATACTCGTATGTTTTATTTACCGATCACTCCTCGACTTCAACGATTGTATGCATCGGAAGTCACGGGATCTCATATGAGATGGCATTACGAGCATTCGCAAGAGGATGGTCATATGAAACATCCATCTGATGCTGACGCGTGGAAGCATTTGGATCGTTGTCATCCAGAATTTGCAAGTGAGATTAGAAATGTGAGATTGGGGTTATGTACTCACAGTTTTAACCCGTACGACGCTTCTGGTGCATAATACTCTGTATGGCCCATTATGTTGACACCTTATAATCTCCCTCCATCGATGTGTATGAAAGATCCTGTGATATTCTTAACGGTTATCGTACCGGGTCCAAAGAGTCCAAAACAAAGGTTAGATATCTACCTCCAACCTCTTATTGTTGAGCTGACTAATTTGTGGAATAATGGAGCGTTGACTTACGAAGTATCGAGAAAACAAAATTTCTGTATGAAAGCCGCAGTAATTTGGACGATAAGTGACTTCCCGGCATATTCGATGTTATCTGGTAAGCACGATAGCTTACTAATTATAAATTATTTTCATTGCATAATAATATGTATAATCAATTTAAACTTATCGTAGGTTGGAGCACATCCGGAATGTTTGCTTGTCCTCATTGCATGATTGACACTAGAGCTTTCTCTTTGAAACATGGACGAAAAACGTGTTGGTTCAATTGTCATAGAAGATTTTTACCGAGCGACCATTTGTTTCAATCAAACAAGACAGATTGGTATAAGGGTCGTAATGCACGCAACCAAGGCCCGCCCCGAATTTATAGTGGAATCGAAATATTACACGGGTTAGATTCTATTGACATGAAAAAAATTACTGAAATAGGTGCTGAGGTTGCAAATAAGGCCGCTGGTAAAAACAGTGGATGGAAGAAACAAAGTATATTTTGGGATTTACCGTATTGAGGAGATTTACTAATCAGGCACAACTTGGACGTAATGCACATAAAAAAGAACGTGTTCGACAATGTCTTCAATACAGTTTTAATGTGCCAAAAAAGACGAAAGACAACCTGAAGGCACGGTATGACATCCAAGAAATATGTCGTCGCCCCGAGTTAGAGCCGGATGAAGATGGGCACGTCAAGGCCAATACATGTTAAATACAGAAGAGAAGAAATTACTGTTTGAATGGATGCGATCGATTAAGTTCTCCGATGGTTACGTTTCTAATCTCTCGAGATGCATTGACGTGCAGAGTCATACTGTTTTCGGAATGAAAAGTCACAATTGTTACGTTTTTATGCAACGATTGATGTCTGTTGCTTTCAGACCGTTCCTCGAACAGAAACATTGGGAACCGTTGGCACAGTTAAGTGTGTTCTTCAGAGATTTGACATGCGCAGATTTAACACGAGAGACAATCGAATCATTAAACTGAGAGATTCCAGTTATAATATGCAAACTTGAGCGAATGTTTCCACCCGGATTTTTCGATTTGATGGAGCATCTTCATGTTCATCTACCGTATGAGGCACTACTTGGGGGCCCTGTTCAATACAGATGGATGTACCCGTTTTAAAGGTAAAATATTATTATGTTAATTGACCTTTTTAGTATATTTAAATACACATGATGCTAAATTTTAGATTTATTTTACTGCACAAATTCTAGATATTTGCATAGATTGAAGAAAACTGTTGGAAATAAAGCACGAGTGGAAGGATCGATTTGTAATGCGTACCTGGTACACGAGACAACTACGTTCTGTTCATATTACTTCGACCAACATATCTTCGACCACTTTCGTCCAGTGAACCGTAACGTGGTTGACAATCTTCCAGAAGGTGTAGACTTGAACGACCTGGATATGTTTATCATACCAGACAAAGGTTTAGGCAAATCTATGCGGACAAACTTAAGTGATGAGGAGTACCATGTCGTCCAGAATTATTTATTATGCAACTGTGCGGTAGTAGAGCCATATATTGAGTAAGTTTTTCTCATTCATGGAGTTTTGTTTTATTTAACATGAATAATTTTGTTTAAATTTTCATTAATTAATACATTTTATGTAGATTATTTGTCAATTCATGTGTACGATCATCACATCCCGGTATTACTGAATCAGAAGAAGGGAACATCATAGATAAACATTTTCGTTCCTGATTTTACAATTACGTTGACAATCCCACAATTCCGATCGCTGATCAACATATAATATGGATCGCAAAAGGTCCATCCAGAATTGCAAGATCTTACACCGGTTATCTGGTGCAATGTTACAGATTTTAAACAAAAGCTCATTCAGTGAACCGGGCAACAAACAACAGTGGCGTATGTATAAAGGGTCAAGTGTTCAAGAACAATGCAGAAGATTTCTATGGAATCATTGATGAGATTATTGAGCTTCAATTTGCAGGTCCGAGTCTTAAACGTGCAATCGTTTTTAACTGCACATGGTTTGAAACAACGCGACGAGGTGGAGTTCGCAATAATATCAATCTTAAAATTATTGAGGTGAATCGAAGAAAACGCATGCACACCCAAGATCGTTTTGTTTTGGCACAACAAGCAATTCAGGTTTACTACTTAAACTATCCCGCTCACTGTCGAGATTTATCTGATTGGTTAGTTGTCTGTAAAGTTAGACAGATGATAATAGATGACAGCCTCCCTGATAAAAATAGTGAGAACTACATTGCATTCCAGGAGGATGAAGTGCAAAATCGGGAAATCGATGAAGATATTAATTCTGACACTACGCGTCCGTTGAATGATGCATCAGAGACACTTTTTAATGAAGGGAATGTCTATGTTCCACCTGAAAATGACAAAGATTCTCCTCCAGATTAAACAAAAACGAAGAAGACACTGAAGAAGACAGCATTGATTCAAAAAAGATGAATGATTCTGATTACGATGATTGAAGTATTTATGTGTAACAAGGGAAATAATAAAAAAAAATACAAATATTAACGACGGAAGTCATCATTGAATTTAGATATACATTGAATATAACGATGCCATGCGTAGTAAAACCTCACAGAACATAATGATGGGATAATTTTTCCCTAAGTATAGAATGGTTTTAACGACGGAATGCATCGTTGAATTCAGATATACATTGAAAATAACGATGCCATGTGTCGTAAAACCTCACAGAACACAATGATGGAATAATTTTTCCCTAAGTATAGAATGGTTTTATCGACGGAATGCATCGTTGAATTCAAATATACATTGAATATAACGATGTCATGCGTCGTAAAACCTCACAGAACACAATGATGAGATAATTTTTCCCTAAGTATAGAATGGTTTTAACGACGGAATGCATCGTTGAATTCAGATATACATTGAATATAACGATGCCATGTGTCGTAAAACCTCAAAGATGGGATAATTTTTCCCCACATATAGAATGGTGTTGGTATTAACGACGAAATGCATCGTTCCCAAGTCAAACAGATAGTTTATTGGAAACTGTTCAAATTCATGGCCGACCAATTGCGTCGTTAAGTGTAATTAATAAGGTGCGACGATCAAAAATTTCACAAAAATTGTGGCGCGAATGGGCGATGCAATTCTTCGCCTATTAATATGAATAGTCACTTTCACTTTATTTGAAAAGTGGCTTAAGCGACGAATTACGTCGTGTATATAAAAAGCAATGATGAATTGCGTCGTGTTGTTCATCGCCATAAGAACGTAGACGACGAACTGCATAGCTAGAACGAGGGATTCCGTCGTTAAGAAAACACGCGCGACGAGTTTTTAAGTGATTAACAACGGAAGACGTCGTTAAATCCCTTATAAAACAGAACCGTTTCTTCCATTTTCACCATGCCCTTCCGTTTTTCTTCCTTTTCTCTCAAACATAATTCTTCTTTATTCAATTCCCTTAGCCAATACCTTCCCATTTCTCTAAAAATCCTTTCCCTTTCTTAAAAACCTCAATCCTTGGAACGAATTCGAGTAAGTTTCTTCAAATTTAATATTTGTTTTTATGTAATTAGTTTAAATTTGTAATTAGCATGTTATTAGTTAATTTAGTTTAAAATTAGTTAACTTTAATTTAATTTTGTGTAGTTTAGATAATGTATGTAATATGTATTTAGTTTTCCCTAATTAGTTATGTTTTAATTAATTATATGTTAATTAGTTACTTTAGTTTGAAATTAGTATGTATGTTTTCATTTAATTATATGTAATTTAGTTTGAAATTAGTATGTACGTTTTCATTTAAAAATATGTTAATTAGTTAATTTAGTTTGAAATTAGTATGTATATTTTCATTTAATTATATGTTAATTAGATATTTTAGTTTTAAATTAGTATGTATGTTTTCATTTAATTATATGTTAATTAGTTAATTTTGATTGAAATTAGTATGTATGTTTTCATTTAATTATATGTTAATTATTTATTTTAGTTTGAAATTAGTATGTATGTTTTCATTTAATTATATGTTAGTTAGTTATTTTAGTTTGAAATTAGTATGTTTTCTTTTAATTATATTTTAATTAGTTAATTTAGTTTGAAATTAATATAGGGTTTATAGGTTAGAATTTTAATTACTTAATTATTGTATTGTAGGTCATGCCTCCCCGTAGACGCCCTCCAGCACCTTCTGACACACCTGGTGCCAGTAGTTCAGGGAGTTTGCCCCCCAGTGAGGAGGATGATGTCCGTCTCGGGGATACCCCTGACACGATCATTCGACATGAGGATAGCGACCCGGAGCAGGAGCCCGTGCAGATGTCTATTTTCGGGAGGGTTCGCCTGTCGTTCGAGGGCGGCCAGTAAGTTTTGTTTAGTTTGTATTCCTATTTCATTAATTATTTATTATTTACAAATTCTAACTTTTCAATTTTTTCCTTTTCATTTCAATAGATTACATCCATCACGGGAGGTTTCGAGGAGATTTACGGAGGTATTGAAGATGCTTCCTGTACGGGGACACCCTCGTTGGCAGAGCGTCACTGCTGCGCACAAGCTGCGGATGTTTGGGGCATGGAAGGTAAACATATTCAAAATATTATATTTAATTATATATATATATATATATAATATTTCGAAAACTGGCAGTTAATTTTTTTCAGCAATATTTTGATATTCCAGAGGAGCTGACCGACAAGGTCATATACGCTCCCTGGCATCATCAGGGCGGCGTTCGGTATAGAGACACTGGCTACAATATTCGCCACACCCCTTTCGATAAACGACCGACCCACATTTCTACGGAGGACTTGGCGGATATCTTGGCACGTACTCAAATGTCGGATGCCCAGCGCATTTCGACGATCAATAGTGCCAACCGGAACGCCAACCCGTCGAAGCACACTGGAGGGTCACGCTCAACATACGAGCACAAGAAACGACTCGTAAGTTATTTTTTGTACTAATTAACTTTTACTTTATTTTCGTAAGTTATTCATTATTCGTTAATTATTTTTAACATTCGCAAGAGCAAAAATCGGGTTGTCTGGTTCATGCTGCTGAGTTGTCGGCTTTTCTCGAGGCAGCAGGAAGGAGACGTTCGGACGGTACTGTTCCTGGACTCGGCAACCTCGGCCCTGTCATTTACGCCGATCAGCCTCGGTCTTCCCAGACAGCTCGTTCGAGAGAGGCTGCCGAGCTTCGCGCGAGAAACGATACTTTGAGGGCTGAGACTGTAGAACTTTGAGAGAGCAACGCACGGCTCATGGTGGACGTGACAGGGATTACGGCTCGTCTCGATGAGTCCGAGCGGTCCAGGCTCGAGTTTGAGAGGTCGATGAAGGCAACGATAGACATCTTCATGGCGCAGATGCGCGGCGAGGGTTCTTCGACTTCCGGTTTTGGTTTCCCTCTTCCCGATCCTCCATCTGATCCTCATGTCGATTAGGCTTTAGGAAAAAAACATTATTTTTTATTATTTTGGGATTTTTAATATTATTTATATAATATTATTTTTTCTTAATTTTTTTTTTGTAATTAAATTTAATTTTCAAATCACAATAATTTGTAATTAAAACCCTAAACCCTAATTAAATTTTAAAAAAAATAAAAATAAAATTGACCGACGCATTCCGTCCTTATAGTCAAATATAACATTGACTTATATAACGACGCAATACGTTGTTGTAGACAAACAACGTAACGACGCATTCTATCGTTATAGTGAAACATGACTTTGACTTACAGAACGACTAAATGCGTCGTTAAGGTCAACATGTGTCTTTGACTATTATAACGACGCTAACCATCGCCCAATTCTAGTCAACTAAACACAGCGATGGAATATTTTTCCCTCGTTATGGACTGAGGCATTTCGTCGTTAGTTTCGTCTAACGATGGAAAAAATAACGTCAGGCCATTTCGTCGTTAATTGCGTCGTTAATTCCTTTTAACGACGAACTATTGCCTCGTTTCGTTGCTAATTTTCCGTCGCTAATTCGCATTTTTTTTGTAGTGCAATGACAATCGAAACTCATCAACCATTCCAGCAATAAATGAGAACATTGCTCCGTGTGATTTAGGTAATGATAAGGAGCCTTTCATAGATGACCATTTTTTGCCACAAACGCAGTTTTTACATCCTCAATCTGATAATCTAGAAATGAGAGATGTTAAGAAAGGAAAGTGTAAATCTCATAAAAAAATAGTCATTATGAATATATCAAATAAGAATACATCAAGTTTAATGGATATGATTACATATGGAAATTCTATGGGGGATGAGTTTGCAGAGGGGAGTATTTTTCTTTCAAAAAAAGATTTGTCGATGAAACTGTCCACTGCAACGATGAGAATTAAAAAAGAGTTTAGAGTGAAAAAGTCGACGAAATCTTTGTTCTCAGTGGGATGTATTGATACAAATTGCAAGTGGAGGTTATGAGCTACTTGTTTGAAAGGGTCAGAAATATTTCGAATTTCCAAGCCTGTAGATGTTCATAGTTGTTCGCTTGATGGGTTGAATTATGATCACAGACAAGCTCGAAGTTGGGTTATTGGAGATATAATAAAGGGGAGAGTTGAAGATGTTGGTCGTCAGTATAGGCCGAAAGATATAATTAATGACATGCGGAAAGAGTTTGGTGTTAACATAAGTTATGTTAAAGCGTGGCGTGCCAGAAAGGACGCATATGAATTGTCCTATCGAAGGATAATTGTGCCCAATCAAATTTTTCAAAACTCTCATTGTCATCCAAAATAGATAACAATGATGTCTCAATAAGTGTCGATCTCTTATTCCCCAATAACACCAACTCAATAAAACACAAAAGGGCCAATTTCACCACAACTCCATCATCACTCAATCTATGGTTTTTCATCTTCGTTTCTAACTCGTTTGATGTTACCTGAACGCTATCATTAAACAATAATCTTCTAAGTCTAGGATTGAACTCATGTCTTGTGTAATTCCTCGTAGACTTTAACCCGGTAAGTTCCTCAAACGATCTCAATGAAAAGGTAATCACCTCCCCTCCAATCAAAAATTGCATAATACTTTTATCTGGTTGATCAAGCTCTCTCAACAAAACTTGATGTATAAGTGGACCACAAAAGACCAACCCCGTATCAATCAACCTACCAATGCTTGAGTTTTTAAACAACTCTAATTGATGAGGAGTGAGAACACTAGTAATCAAACTAACAGTTCTCGATAAGTGTGATAAGTTACTAAGGGTGGAATGAAAATGTTGATCCAACAGAATTATCAACACCACATCATCGTTGCTCATAGACATTTTGAACTGAAAAAACACATATAAACTAAATTAAAGAACTAATTAAAAAAAACCACATATAAACTACATTAGAGAACTAATTAAAAAAAAACCACATATAAACTAAATTAATAACTAATTTAAAAAAAACACACATATAAACTAAATTAAAGAACTAATTAAAAAAAACTACCTATAAACTAAATTAAAGAACTAATTAAAAAAAAACCACATATAAACTAAATTAAATAACTAATTTTTTAAAAAAAAAACTACATATAAACTGAATTACATAACTAATTAAAAATAAAAACCACATATAAACTAAATTACATAACTAAGTAAAAAAAACACAAACTATATTAAATAACTAATTAAAAAAACACATATAAACTAAATTAAATAACTAATTAAAAAAAAATAACACATATAAACTAAATTAGATAAATTAATTAATTAAAAAAAATTACCTCTCCTTCGGATTCCGCTCCGGAATTCCGAGGAGATCTCCGGATTCCGGGGTGATCTCCAAATTTCGAAGGAACAAAATCCGGAGATCGGATTCTGGAGGAACCGGAGATCCGGATCTCCAAAGAAGGAGATCTCCTCCGGATTCCGGAGGTCCATGGATTTCAAAGGAAATCCATGGAAATCCGTAGATCTGAGTTTTGGGATTTTTGAATTCTAAGTTGTGTACCTTTTCTTTCACCGTGTAGTCTTCTTTCCGTTGTTAGAGATTGAATGATAAGAAAATGAAATGAAGAATTAATGGAAGTTGAGAGATTTGTTTAGAGAAGTTGAGAGGGAGATTTCTTCTTCTTTTTGGAAAGAGGGAGGAGAGGAGAGTGGTAGGGATGGCAACGGGGCGGGGCGGGGTCGGGGATGCACTTCCCATCCCCTAACCCGCGGGGATTTTTAATCCCCATACCCTAACCTATCCCCTAATAAAAAAATCGGGGTCGGGTTCGGGATTCCCCATTAGGGGATCGGGTTCCCCGCGGGAAAAATTCCCCATTTTACATTTAATTCTTATTTAAAAATGAAATATACATTTAAAAAAGGGCTATTATCACATATACCCAATATCGAGTCTCAATTTTCAAAAAAAACCACAAACATTGAAAAATATCAAAATTACCCAACACATAGTTAATCCATAATTTTTTTATGAAAATTTGATTATAATTGATATATTATTTTTGTAAATTTGCATTACTGATATAAATTTAATACTAGAATTTACATTACTGATAAATTATTGTTGTAAAATTACATCAATGACATATCATTAAATTAATAGAATATCTAAAAATGGGTAAATATGATATAAACATGAAAGTGTGGCATATATGAAAACAAAACTCAAAAGTTGGCTACCACGAATAATTTTCCTTTAAAAAATACAACTTTAAGTAAAAAAGAAAACATAATACTAACAATTTTATATTGTATTAGTTAATATAATCATATTTCACATATATTTTTCAATAAATAAATATAAAAGTAAACAAAATATATAAGATATTCTTTAAAAATCGGGTTCGGGGTCGGGGACGGGGGACTTATTCCCATACTCTTACCCTATAGCCAATCGGGGGGGGGGGGATTTCTCACCCTAACCCTAACCCTATAAAACGGGGATTCCCCGCCCCTATAGGGTCGGGGCCCCGCGGGGAATTTTGCCATCCCTAGAGAGTGGAGATGAGTTTAAGGGTAAATTAGAATTTTCACACCAACATGACATCATCATAAGGTAAAAAAAAAGGTTAATATGAGAATGGGGTCAAAAAACATTAATTGTAGATTTTGGAGGTCATTTTACCCAAATTTCCAAAAAGTAAACAAAACAATTATCATTTTCAATTATTAAATATTTTAGAAATAAATGAAAACATTCTCAATATAAATAATACCCCATATATATAAATATATATATATTTAGTTTTTTTATAACTGTAAGTTATATTCGTAAAATGTAAATGAAAAGGGAAAACTTCGCTTTGTTACTTCGGGAGTAAAAAACTCTTCCTCAAATTGATTCACCTGTCTTAAAAAAAAAATGGGTTGACACTTCGATTTGTTTTTTTCTTTAAAAAAAAAAAAAAATTACTCAGTAAAAAGAGAGTGGAAGTTAGAGAGAAATAAGGAAATATAAGAAGTTAGAAGAGATACTGATAATATCTTTCCATATCTCCTAATGTAATCTAATATCTATATCTAAATTAAAAGGAAAAAATTATATTTAAATTAAAACATTGCATCCTGTTTCTCATCTTCACTATCAAATCTCAAGGGGAAGAGGGGAAGAAAAATCTGAATATTCAAAAGAAGAAATTTAGGCAATCCAAGGTGAATGAATTTCTATAAACTTTTTTTTTTCCCCATCTGATAAATCTTTAGAGGAAGTTGAATAATTAGTGAATTTACGAAACGAAAAAGAGGCTGAGAATTTTTTTGGCTTTCTTTCTCTAGAGTTTTGAGCTTATAAATTAGTCATTTAAGAAAGTTTTAAGTTGTTTTAATTTGGTTGTGAAATATTCCTTTGTTGGTATCATAATTTGATAAATTTTTGCCACTCTCAACTGGGGGTATGACACCCTACTTTTTATAGGGTCGAAGTTTGAGTCTCTCATCTTTATATTTCATCACGTGAATTTTTGTAAAAAAATAATACGATAATTCTTAAGGAAGTTAAATTCGAGAATATGAGGATTTAAACCTTTTTTATGTAGTTCAATTCATTATCATATTAGACTTGTTTGATAACTATTTTGTTCCCGTTTTTCACTATTTGATTTATAAAATTATTTAGTAACCAATTTATTTCTTTCAGCCCTTTCGATTATTTTAAAAAAAAAAACATAGTTTAGAAACGTTTTCTAAAATTCAAAAACTGAAAACTCATTGGCTATCTAATTTCATTGTTGGTAGAACTGAAAGATAAAGAGAAAGAGAAAGAAAAAAGAATTTGTATAGAGAAGGAGAGGATAGAGAATGGCAGGAGGAGGATTTACAGATGGAGAAAGAATGGAGAGGGCTCATCTATATGAGCATAAATTTACATGGTATTTCTTCATGTCCTGCATTGTTGCTGCTCTTGGTGGATCTCTCTTTGGCTATGATCTTGGTGTTTCAGGTTATTTTTTTATTTTATTTTTTAATTAAAAAATTAAAGTTTTTTTTGCCCTTTCAAAATATTATTATTTTGAGGAGAATTGGTTTCAAATATATAATTTTATTTGATATATGATTAGATTTCAAATTATTGAATTTTAAAGTTTTTGTTTAGATATAATTGAAATGTGGATGGAAGTAATTATTTGACTATTATATATATATCGTTGATTGATAGAATTTAAAATTTAATAGATTTAATTTTGTATTTTCTTTTTATATGAGATCTTACTAAATCTTATGATTTTTAGCTTTTAGTTTTTTTTCCCTTTAAAAATAGGGTATAATATCACTTTTGTTTTACTATTTCCTATTAATGATATCAAATAAAGGAATCCATTTCAAGCTTTTTTTAAAATAATATATATTTTTTTTTAAAAAAATTTGTTTCTTCTTTCAAAAATTGATCAAGACAAGATTTCAATTACATCTAAGAAAGAAAAAAAAACCTTTCGTAATGGTATTTTAAAAATATAAAAATATATTCATTATATAAAATTTTAGTATTTCAAATGAAAAAAAGGTATGACCTCTTTGATACATTTTTTTATTCTTTTCGACTAAAGGAATCCATTTAAACTTTTTAAAATTTAATAACAAAATATGCACAAGTATAAGATAATAATTTTTTTAAATTCCTTTCTTCTTCCTAAAATTGATTAAAGACTAGATTTCAACAACATTTAAGATTTTTTTTTTTACAAATAGTATTTTTTTTTAAAAATAGTTATTATATGAAGTTTTAGTATTTGATAAAATGAAAAAGATAATCCTATTTGATAACCATTTCATTTATGTTGGTTTTTTATTTTTGAAAAACGGAATAATTAAAAAAATCAATTGGTTTCTTGTTTTTTGAATTTTAAAAATTATAATCTTTTTAAGTTTTAGGTATTTTTATTTCTCGTTAATCCAAAAACGAAAAAAAAACCAATAATAATTATGTTTAAAAACAGAGAATCTAAAAACAAAATGATTATCAAACGTGGCCTAAAACCTTAATGTTTAGTTTTCAAATATTTCAACTAACTAATTTCATAGCATTGATTTCCAATTGATGTTGATTTTTCAGGTGGAGTAACTTCCATGGATGATTTCTTGATAGAATTCTTCCCAGAAATCTACAAAAGAAAACAACTTCATATCAAAGAAACAGATTACTGTAAATATGATAATCAACTTCTCACTCTTTTCACTTCCTCTCTCTATTTTGCTGGTCTCCTTTCCACATTTGCAGCTTCTCATATCACCAGAAAGAAGGGTAGAAGAAGATCCATTTTTATTGGATCTATCTCTTTCTTCTTAGGAGGAGTTGTCAATGCATGTTCTATAAACATTTACATGCTCATCCTCGGCCGAATCTTCCTCGGTATCGGCATTGGTTTCGGCAATCAGGTTCGTCTTATGTTCGGGTTTGTTTGGTAATGTTCTTGTTTTTATGAATAATCCTCCTTGGACTTAGGGTTTTGGATTTGACAATCAAGTTGTTTTAAAAATTTTGAGAAATAAGTTTTCTTATAAAAAAATTTAGAAACTTTTATATACCCATTTTGATAATGATATTAGTTTTTATTTCCCCTTTTTAAGATTAAGCTTGTTTATTAAAAGTTGTTCTGAAAACATTTTTGAAATCCCTACTAAATTATATTATAAAAAAATCTCAATTTTTTTTTAATTTTTTTTAAGTAAATAAATTTTAAAAATAAAATCATTCATCAAATGGGGTCTTATATTTTTTGTTTTAGTTTGTGTTTCTATTTTTTTAAATTAAATTATGATGAATGCATGTAACTATTTATTAACCTTTTTCCCTTAAATATTAAAAAAATTCACTTGAAAATTTATATGAAATAATAAAACTAAAGAATTTGTCATGAAATTCTTAGTTTATAATATTTACTAGGTTGAAATATACATTTGATCTCGAAGAATGATTCTAATTTAGTGCTTCACATTTACTTAAGTTTTTATTTTATTTCATAAATATAATAAAATAACAAATTTGAAAAATTCTTATTTTAGTGTCTCACATTTTTTAAGAGTTCTAATTCAATCTCTCATGTTTTGATTGAGTTCAACTTAGATCTTACTGATACATCTTTAATAAAAAAAAAATGATATAGTATGTTTTTTTTATTGATTGACGTATGTGATTGAATATCGGGATGTTAATAAAATAATAATAACAATTAATTCCACCAAAAAAATTATATCATTAGAAACATAAAATAAGAAAATAAAAAGTTATTTTTGTGGTTGATGATATTACAGGCAGTTCCATTATACCTATCAGAAATGGCTCCAGCAAAAATCCGAGGAAGAATCAATCAGCTTTTCCAATTGACAACTTGCTTAGGAATTCTCATAGCAAATTTCATTAACTATGGAACTGAAAAAATTCATCCATGGGGATGGAGATTATCTCTTGGCTTAGCTACAGTTCCAGCAACCCTAATGTTTATTGGCGGTTTCTTAATTCCTGAAACTCCCAACAGTCTTGTTGAACAAGGTAAACTAGAAGAAGCACGAAAAGTCCTCGAGAAAGTTCGAGGAACGTCGAATGTCGACGCTGAATTTGCTGATCTTGTCGATGCTAGTAATGCTGCTAGAGCTGTTAAACATCCTTTTAGGAATCTTCTACGTCGAAAAAACCGACCGCAGTTGATTATTGGAGCCCTAGGGATACCGGCATTTCAGCAACTTACTGGAAATAACTCTATTCTTTTCTATGCTCCTGCTATTCTTCAGAGCTTAGGGTTTGGCTCCTCCGCGTCTCTTATTTCCTCCGCTTTTACCAGCGGAGCTCTCGTCGTCGCGGCGTTGATTTCGATGTTTCTTGTCGATAGGTGGGGGAGGAGGAAATTCTTTATCGAAGCTGGGATCGAGATGTTCACATACATGGTAAATTGTTTTCTTCTTTAATTAGAATTCAATTTTTTTTTCAAAACCATTTTTGTTGTTTACTTAAAAAATGAAATGTTGCATCTTCAATTTGTTGTGGAAAAAAAATACTTGGTCTATTCACCAGTGAAATGAACTTTTACCGACTTTCACACGAGTCTTACTTGATCCTGATAAAAATAAGACACCTATAAAAGTTAATAGAAGCTCTTACTCATCGATGAATTGACAAATATCTTCATTAGTGAGGATGAGTTATTTGCTTACTTTTATAAAGTCATATTTATATTGAGAAAGAAATTATTATTCCTTTTTAGTACCCCTCATTCATTCAGTCATAAAATTTTTACCATTCGTTTTTAATCTCACAACTATTTATTAGTTATTAATATTATTTTCTTTCTAATTATTTTCATTTTAAATATAAGTAAACAATATGATCGATTGTGTTTCGATATTATGATTGATTTTTCTCGATCTTATTTGAATATATCCATGCACGCAGATCATCGTTGCTATCATATTAAAATATACATTTGGACAAGGAAAGGAATTCCCAAAAGGAGTGAGCTACATTCTAGTGCTAGTGATATTCTTATTTGTGTTGGCATATGGAAGGTCATGGGGGCCATTAGGGTGGCTAGTTCCAAGTGAGCTATTTCCATTAGAGACAAGATCAGCTGGTCAAAGCATAGTGGTTTGTGTTAATCTTTTCTTCACAGCTTTAATAGCTCAATGCTTTCTTGCTGCAATGTGCCATCTTCGGTATGGGATTTTCTTCCTTTTTGCTGGTTTGATTTTCATCATGAGTTGCTTCATTTACATACTTTTGCCTGAAACGAAGCAAGTTCCTATTGAAGAGATTTATCTTTTGTGGGAAAAACATCCCATTTGGAAAAATATTGTTAAAGAAGATCATGATAACAAAGAGCAAGAGAAGCCTGCTGATGATGTTCAAGTTTAGAAACTTTTCTTTTCTTTTTAATTTAATTTCTTCTTGTTGTTTGTTCATTTTAGTTGATGTTTATAACATTATTGTACGTTTTAATGACCTTTTTTTTCCGTAATTTGATTAACCGTTTATCTTAAACTCATAGTTATTATTTAGCCAACCATGAATACGATATAATTTCGATTATAAGTAACCCAATATCTATTTCAAAGTGAGTGGTTCAATCTTTCATTTCAATAATATATAAAAGAAATGTTTATATATAATTGATTTGGAAAATTATATTGTTTCATATTTTTTTATTTAATTTCATTGAGGTTTAAATCTTATTTTGATTATTAAACTTTTATATTTTTTTATTTTAATTCCTCAACTTTTAGATTCTTTCAACTTTTAAAAGTTGTATGTATCTGAATTCTAATTGAGGGAGGGGTGCCACATAGGCACAAAATTTAGAAAATAAACTATTTACACGCACCCCTGGATGTACTAGTTATCGTGCCCACGGTAAACATTGGGTAGTCAAAGTGCAAACGATGAGCCGGTGTGTGGTTGCTCTTTTGGGAGCGCCCAAGTTTTGTCCCTCAAATGATATGGTGTGTTTTTTGTTATTATATTATTTATGTCATAGCTTCCTTTGTTGGCCAATGATGACCAATTTGTGTAACCGAAATAATTCTATATATATATATTTTTAATTTATCAATGAAAAGTTTGTTATGCTAGAACACATCATTTTTTAACGTACATTGTTGTATGTGATTTAATCCTCTATTTATTTATTTTTATAAATCACACATTCTACAATTTTATAGGTCAATTATTAAATAATTTTCCTTATTAGGTCAATTTTTTTATATATTGTGAATGTAATGTTTAATTAATCATAAAATCTACATATTATATCATATAAATTAAAATTAAAAATAATAATAGTAATATTCATACTAAGAACAATATTTTTTTATTTTTTATAAATGGTTTAACAAATTGATATTTAAAAAAAATGTTTAAGATATTATTATATGATACATTGTATTTACTACCAATTATATGAATAATATTTATTTATTCAACCATGATATAATACTTTTTCAAATAATTGATATATAGACATGATCTTTTTACCTTAAAAATGAAGATGCAAGAATCTTTATATATTTACAACAAAAAAATTACCGGACTTTGATGCAAAAACAAACCAATAGCTAAACATGAAGAAGAATTGGAAGGGAAAAGAAAATTAAAGAATAATCAGACAAAATAATTTGTATTAATAACTAATCAAGTACAATAAAGATTTACCTGTACATGATCAGGCCAACAATTTCGCAAGTTCATCTACTCCTAGGCTTCCTTGTGGTGCATTCAAATTATATTCACCAAAAATTTTCTTCCCTTTTGTTTTAGAAACCTTCTTCTCACTTCCTTCATTAACTGAAACTGCAGTCACTTCCTGGATTTCCAATTCCCAGGTTTCCGGCTTCTCCCTCTTATCCACTGGTACCGTCCTTGGCTCTTCACTCTTATCGACTCGAACCTTCCTTGGGTAGTGCCTAAAAACAGGTCCCGGTGGAGCAGACTGCGAAAAGGCGACCACTCTTCGATAAACAATGTCAGCATCCAATGAGGAATCATCTAGCACAACAGCACGACCATTTTCAATTGCTTGATTCAATAGTAAAAGAACTTCATCAACTCTACTTTTTTGGAGAGCTTGTGAGGCTTCTGAAGCATGCATTAACTTGTCTTGGGTGGCTGGACCGACTGACAAAAGACCTACCTTCGTTTCAGAGTTCCCAAAATCTGAAATGGAATCAAATTTTAATTGTTCCATTGGTTCTGCGTCCTCAATGTCCGAGAATCCAGACTCAATATCGCTTCCAGACATTGTGCTCCTAGATTCAAAACCTTCGTTATATGTATTAGCATCTATGTGCATTTTTCCATCCTCTCCCTCTGCAGCTTCTATGTTGTCCTCAACAGAGTCTTTGGTCTTAGGTATAGAATCATTTTGAAAGATCTTCTTTGTAGTTGAACCCGCATCAGTGGTGCTATATTTTTCAACCATCATAGGATCCAGCTCCTCGCTTTCTCCAGTTGCAACAATTGCAGAATCCGGAGATGTTGAATCAAAATGTTTCGAACTAGCATCCTCAACCTCAACTGACGCTTCTTGTTGTTCTTGTTGTTCAACAAATGGTGGAACAATAGCTGCTTCATCTATTTTTGGTGCCTCCTCTTCCTTGGAAATACTTACTCTAGGTGGAAGGGAGGACTTCCAATCTCGTCCTCTCCATATAAGAATGTGCTCACTTTCAAAAGAAATAAGAACACATGGGACAAGATCCTATAGTTAAAGAAATAAAAAGTACGTTCAATAGACTGGTTGACAAAATCCAATGGGAAGTAAGTTGATCTTTCAATCATAGAAAGAAAATATAAGACCTTCAGTTTAGCACCAATTTTATGAAAGTCGCTCGGATTCATCCCTTGACAATTAATTCTGACAAGCTCACACTCTTCAAACGCCTCTTTGACATGTTTTACAAGCTGATAGTACACACCATTTTTCCCTGTAACACATTCAAACAAGAGAGAGTTAGTGTGCCCATTTACTCGATATGATAAATTGGTTCAAGAAGAATAAGAAAAAGCATGTACCTAGCTTGCATATTGGTATTAATTTTCTTCCATTCTTACGCATTTTAGTTGCTTCCTCCAATGTTAGACCATCTGGGGCCTGCTGAATTAACCTGGGATATACCGGGGTGGCAGGTTTCCATAGCATGAGAGGGAAGCGAGGACGGGTTCTGTAGTTGTAATTTCTACCTCGATAAAGGTACAAAGTCCCACCTCTGCTATAGATTATTTTCCCTCCAGTTTTTTCCTGTCAAATCATGTAACAAGAAAGTAAGTTAAAAGCACCAAGCAAACCTATTTTTCTCAAGTTATTTATTTACTTGTTTTGGCAAGAAAGCTATACTACTTAACACACGCAGCATGAGTTGATTCACGTGTTTAAGCAACAGCATATTTTGAGATGCTTATATTAGGGACTGTCGTGGTGTGCATGTCAAGGTCAAAGGTAGATTGTTTCAAAAAACTAAATTAAATAGCAAAGATGTGGAAATATTAAACAACAAAATTCAAAGTTCAGATAGCAACTTCTGTCAAAAAATCATAATTATGGGAGAATATAGAAAGATAATAATTAACAGTTTATTTGATCATGCAGTGATTGAGCAGTGGAGCTAGAGGATACATCCACCGATGCAACAGTAAACACGCGCCACACAGACCATCATAAACTATATTGTCAATAACCAGCCTATTTCATGACTTGCCATGATACTTTTCCAAAAAAATAAAAATAAAGGCCCATGAATTCTTACTATGGGACCTTCTAGAAGAAGAAACAATTTGCTGAAATCGGACAACTTAGGAAAAATATGTATTGCTCAGAAATGTACAATATACTATAGTAGATTGGAGGAAGGTTCTTCTAACCTGAAATTATGAAATATGCCCCAAAAAAAAACAGCTGATCAAACTTATATTTGTACTAAAAAGAAGAAATCATAAAAATGATGGCAATGAGTTTGATCAAAAAATAATGGCAATGAGTAGTAATACATGCTATATAAAAAGAGGAATCAACCTCTAATTGCTGTTTCACATTGTCCATATCAACAGTACACACTCCTTTGCATTTTATTTTGCACACTCTACGCCGTTTCCAATGAGAGTGAATGTTATCCAACATATTGTGCGTTAAACCATCTCTACCTAAGCACAATTGAACACAAAAGTTTCTGTAAGATCATCCAACAATTCCCTCAAAAGTATGGAAGAGGATAAAATTTCCCTTCAGAGGTATATTTCCGATCGAAAGAATAAAAAAAACTCACCTTTGCTAGTTGATAAACTACAAAACAGGTAATATATAAACAAATTTAAACCACGTGAATCTTGAAATCTCCTTTGGAGGAAGAAAAACCAACAAACAACTCAAACCATTTAAAACATTTCCACTCTACTCTGAAACAGACCACGAATGATTTAATGATTCACAAAACACAATCAACAGCTACATGACTACTCTTCTTTTTTTTTTTTTTTTGCACAACAAACACACACTAAATGCCTCATAGTTACAGTTTTTTTTCATGATAACTGATAATTGATTTCTATAAAATAATGCAGAAGTCCAAACATAAATAGTACCGATATTCAATTGCCTGCTGGATTTCAAGCACCCTTGGATCAAAAACTCAATCTCCTCTTGTGTCAATGGTTCACCCAATATTTCTTCCCTTGACATTACATACTTCGCCCCGTGCCCGGCAAGAAGGGTCCAGGAGCCTGCACAGGTTTAACCCCCTTCTTATCTTTCGGCGGAAGCCGAAACGAATCAAACTCCGGCAATTTCTTCTTGCTCGGCGGCAATGGAGCACGCCCGGTCCACGGCCGTGGTATAGTAGTCGGTCCAAACGGCGTATACGGTTCACGCAGCTTTAACGGCTTTACCTTCGGAGTTTCCGTATAACTATACTTAAACTCAAACGGAGCTCCATCAATTACATAAGAAACTCCATCTTCACTTATATTAACATCAGCTTCTACACCTACAGGTCTATCTTTGAGTGTAATCATATTCCTTTTGGTTTTTGAAACTCGACGAAACGCAGGTGGTGAATCAGGGTTAGGGTTTTTGGAGTACTTAGATTTCCGACCAGGAATTGAAGGATTTGACGGAGAAGAAGGCGTACCTAGAGACCGAAACGCTTCGTTTGTGGAAGTGGATGAGGCGTCGGATTCGGAAAGGTTGGAAATTCTGGTGACGGATTCGAAGCGGCGTTCACGGCGGATTTGGAACTCGATTTCTTCCTGAGAACGGCGACGGAGCTCGAATTTTTCGGCGTTTGCGTTGTACCAGCGGGAGAATCGAATTTCGGTAGGAGAAGAGAGGGGGGGGAGATGAATTAGGGCAAAATTGAGGAGCGAAGAGAGGGAAGGGGATGGGCAATTTGAGCGCCATTGCCATTGATGGAAATGGATTCAAGGTGAGAGTGAGAGTAGGGATTGTGTTTGGAAGTAAATTTTCCGGCGACACCAAATCAGCCAAAACGACGTCGTATAAACTTATGGCCCGTTTGGTATTTTCCATTGTTTTCATTTCTTGTTTCTTATTTCTACTAGATTCATACCATGCGTGTATTTTTTTTAAATTCTTTAAAATTTAAACGAATGTACGGAATTTTAATTTTAATTTTCCCAACATTTATGAAATTATTATAATATATTTAATTTCTTAGAAAAATTAATCATATTTTTAACTTTATTTTAATTTAAATAAAAAAATTTATAATTAATTAAATATATCGTATAAATTATTTTAATCTAACAACAAATTTAAATAAGCCCTCATTAGATTCAAAGTTTCGATTTTGTTTTTTCTTCTTCTTTTACTTGTTTTTAGTTTTGTTCTTTGTTTGTTTTTTATTTTTTTTTTTTTAATTTAAACGTCAAACTACCCGTGTTTCCTAATTAAAAAAAATTGAAAATTCTTTTATTTTATTTTTACTTGAAATAAAATATTTATTTAATTGAAAAACAAATAGTAATATATGGATTTTTTTAACATGTTGAATTATTAAAAAAAATGAATATTCTTAAAAATTTGCTAAATAACTAAAATATAGCTTTTAATATTTGTAAAGTTTGAACATGTTTTTAATTTCTTGACCTTTAATATACATGAAAAATCAAATTAATATCAACAATGTATATGTATTGAATATAATATGTTTATTTGAATGATAATAATATATTGAATTAATTATTTATTAATAAATTGATCATTACTTAAAAAAAAGTACATAATTAATACATAAAGTAGTAATTAAATAGTAATGACATATTTTGTAAATTATAGGTTTAATGAAGGGTAAATGTTATATTAATAATGACATATTTTGTAATATTTAAAAATCAAATGGGGATATAATGGTCTACGAATGTTTCTTAAACATCCCACCTTTTATATATTAAGGATAAGGATAAGGATTTCTTGTTTCTGGTAGGAAAAGAAACAAAAATTTGTTTGATAACTATTTATTGTTTCTTTTTTTTTTTTTTTTAAATATGATGACAATATTACAATTTTAAAGTTAAAACAAGATAACGTAATAATTTATCAATGTGTTGAAAATTTTGGAAACAAGAAAGAGAAATAAGAAACTAATATTTGTTGTTTCTAAAATTTCTACATAAATTTGGAAAGTGTTTAAAGAAAAATAGAAAAAAGAAGATTACCAAACAACTCAATTTTTTATAAAATGAAAAATAAAAGTAATAAACAAAATTGGGAAGGTTAACAAACGTATCCTTATTTTCTCCATTTCATGTGTAAAATAGAAATATGATTTATTTGTATGAAGGATAACAACATTTTTTAAGTAATCACATTCCTTTTGGAGAGGAATCTTAATGATTTTTTAAGATTGGAAATTTTGAGGGAGGAGGTGTTCGATTTAGTTTTGGCCTATGGATCTCTTTGATCTATGTTATCCAAATCTTTTTATAATTGCTCTGTCTCTCATTTATGAAAATTGGAGGGTTTTTTTTTCTCTCATTCAAATTTTCAACTGATAGTGTCTCATTTTGTTGAAAAATTAAAGTGAAATAAAAGTTTGCTTTTTAGTTTTCTAGTAAAGAAAATTAATAAAAATATTTTTTAAAAAAATAATTTGAAGTTTTTTTCCTTTTCAATTGTGGCTTATAAGTTATTTTTAAAAACAAAGCAATCTCTTACTTTTTTTTTTTTATTTATAAAGCAATCTCTTACTTTTATTTATAGGGTAATTAATTGAACACCATATTTTCACACTATAAATTATTGAAATGTTATAAGTTTTTAAAAAACTATCCAAACAACAGTTGAATAATTCATTAAAATAAAGAGGAAAAAAATGAATAAATTCATTGAAAATTTATAATAGAAAATAATAAAATATTTTAATAATTTATTGAAGTAAACAATATAAAAAAAACCATTAAAAATTAACTAGGGCATAATCCATTTGTTAAGGCATAGTAATTTCACATTTAAGAGCGTGGTTCAATCGACACTTTATATAAAAAGAAATAATTCTGATAATTCAGTAATTAGTATATTAAATATGTTTTTTTAGACTAATTCTATTTATGTAAAGATAGAGAACTAATTTTTATATATATATATATATATATATAATATATATAAAAATATTAAAAGAAAAAAGCCGAATTTCAAAAACAAAAACAACAAGAACGATAAGACAAGAACCTAATTAGAAGAATCTACAATTATAATTTATTTTAAGGACATATTTTTTTTTAATCCATTTACCAAATTCCAATCAGTCAAAGTCAACGATTTTCAACCTGTAATCTATGGACGTTTCGCCGCACAAAAGCAGAGCAGCTGGACAAAGCACCACGTCTCGCCACATTCTTCTTTGCCTCACAAACTGACAGACTTTCTTTTTCTTTTTCTTTTTCTTTTGCACAGAAAATCCAGTTTCCACTGTTAGTTTTCAGTCAGAAATTTAATTAGATTATCCTACTTGAACAAGGTTTTTTCCCCTCTAATTAACTCAAAATGGGGTTAAAAATATCGGCCGAGTCTGTTACAATTTAGTCGAGTCGTATTTATCTCAATAGATAATGAGATAAAAAATATACTCACACTAAAAGAGCTTAAAAATAAATGACTCGGTTCGACTCAAATCAAACACTATGACTCAAGCTAACACGATTTGATAATCTTTATATATATTATTTCTTTTATTTGTGTATCGTCGGATGCTAGTTTAATTCAAATAATCGTATCTCTCGGAGTTAATTACCGATACCGTGACTTAGAACCATGACTCGAAATTAACATAACCCATCTCATTAATATGTAGAAACTTCCAAAAAAATTGGAAATTTGAATGGATAATGTTTTGTCATTGGGTGCCTTTGAAGCAAAGTTTTTTTTGTGGGGCCAAAAGATGATTCTAAATTAAAAGCAACTGGATAAAGATCATCCAATGCTTCATTCTTCTCCATGAATCTTCTTTCCTATCGGTTAGTTCTTTTCCCAATATCTTTTTTTTTTTTCAGTTTTTATTCTTCTCTTTTGTTTTTTTGTTCTTTCCTTTTTCCCTTTGCTTGTGCTTTCAGTTTCATACCGTTTTTGGGAATGTGGGTCTTTTCAATCATGATGTTTCCCTCTTTTTAAGTTGATTTTACTTCATAAGAGTGATCTTCCCATCTGGGTCTTGCAGATTTCAGTGTTTCTGTGTCTAAACTATTGGTAATTTGTCACCATATACATATTGTTTTTCCTTTCTTGAATCTTGTAATGTGATATTTGAATATTGGAGGAACATTGAGCTTTTTTGCCTAGTTGAATCTTTTGTTTCAAAATTTACTGTTTTTTTCCCTTTTTTGAAGTTTTTTTAGTCATGTGCTTTGTTGTTCTTTTCCATTTTGGTTTATGATTGTTGTCTAGAAATGGATTGATGTTTGAGTTGAGAGTAATTTTAATGAATTTGGTAATGTTATATGTGTTGGGATTACGCCCAAAGTCCCACATCGGTTAAAATTGAGGATGGTCGTGAGTTTATAACTAAGGCATTGTCTCTATCGACATGAAGCCTTTTGCGTAGAAAAAAAAAATTAATTCCAAGTTTAGTCCCAAAATAGACAATATCATACCGATTTAGTTCTAGAAGATCCGATGTCCTAACAATATGCTTTAGTTTCTTATTTCCATCTTGTATGCTCTTTAAGTTTAAGGAACTTTTGCTTCAGCTCATAACCTCCCTGTATTCATAATTGGGTGCTGAATTTTAAACTCAAGATTGAATCATAGCCACCTTGTTCCATTGGTAAAACCTTTTTATTGAAATAGATAATCAAGTAACCTAAAGGAGCCAGTGTTAAAAACTGGAGTTTTGATCGCTGCATTGGAATTAAATCAATTGGAGCTGCGGACATTCGATTTTCTGTAGGCTATAGTCATGGGTTCATCAACTTCTTTATTTCTTCTTCTAGCCTCTTTTTTCTTGTTAAAATGTTTTTGGGTTTTACTAAAAGCATTAACATTTTTGAAACTTCTCATATCTTTTCTATATGAACTAGTACTCCTACTCGATATTTTATATTGTGCTCCGCGATGAACTGACAATCACGGTCTCATTTATGGAAATTATGGTGCCTGATCTCAGAAATTGAAGATTGGATGGGAGATGCACACATCCAGGATGACATATATGAAACTGCTTCAATGGTGAGTGCTAAATTTCCAGTTCTTGTCATTCTTATTACATGACTAGAGGCAGTTGACGATGGTTCCAAGGTTGTAGCATGTTTGTTTTTCTCAGCATTGTAACCTTCGATCATCAACAAATTAGTATGACATCTCTTTTTAGGAAGATTGGCCTTCCAGATCTTATATTGCTCTTCATTTCAGGCACATGGCGATTCTCTTCAAATCTTTGGTATTGTATCACCAGTGGATGAGATTTTAGCCCATATCTTTGTTAGGGAATCGATAGGTTCGCGACGCCTAAAAATTCACACAAGAACGATAATGCGAATAATAAACGTAAATAAAAGGGAAGAAATACGACACCGAAATTTATACCTGGTTCACCCGAATTGTTGAAATTACGTCAGGTTCTTCTATCATGCGATTTTATTATGATGAATCGAGTACTGATTGAAATATCCAATCTAATATTTCACACAACTCTCACTGATAAACCCTCACTATTGCTCTCACACACAATCGACGAAACAATAGAAAAACACCGCTCTCTGTCTTTGAATTGTTTTGCCACGCCGCTCACACCCACGAAGACCACACCAATGGATTTTAATTTCCACTGAAGTAATAATCAAGCTGCTGCCCTATTTTTGGTTAGACACGCTTCACGGTGCAGACCAAAAACAAATCCATAAAGCCTTCTTTTTGTCTCATACGGCTTAACAAAAGGAATTAGTCAAAAGTCTTATTGGGCTTTAATAAATGTGGGCTTGGAGCCATTCTTTATTATTAATTGTTTATTTGTCTTCACAATATAACAATCTCCCACTTGAAGACAACAACAAACACCATGTCTTCACTGCAGCGGTAGCGACTCCTCTCTACTAGTTCTTGAGAAGTCCAGTCAAGTTGTACACAACTTGATTTGTCTATTGGACTCGTCTTGGTAAACATGTCCTAGGATTCGACTACCAGGAATCTTTTCAAGTACCAACACATCATCTTCCAACACCGACCGATAAAGTGATACCTCACTTGTATGTGCTTCGTTCCGGCATGAAAAACCTGGATTCTTTGCCGGATGAATAGCACTGACTCGTCACAATGCAATGTTCCCTTTCCCGTTTTCGACCAAGTTCCTCAAAAAAAGATCAAGCCATATCATCTCTTTATTGCTTCAGAATCGCAACATACTCGGCCTACGTCGTCGAAAGGGCCACTATCTTCGCAACTTAGAGACCCAACTAATAGTTGTACCACCCAAAGTATACACATACCCAGGTAGTACTTTTTCGCCATCAATATCACCCGCCATATCTCGCATCCACATAACCTTGCAATTTAAAATCGACCTTTTAAAATGCAAAAGCATAATCGATTGTTCCCTCAAATATCCGAATATCCACTTAACAACTTCCCAATGATGCTTCCCTGGATTACTCATATATCTGCTCCACAACTCCCACTTGCATGTGCAATGTCCGGTCCTGGGTGCAAACCATGGCATACATAAGATCGCTTATACCGAAGCATAAGGCACTCTATCCATGTGATCTCTCTCCTGCCGTAAGTGGGTGAATACTCTTTAGATAATTTAAAATGAGAAGCTAAAGGAGTACTCACCGGTTTTGCATTCTCCATGTGAAACCCGCTCAGAACCTTTTTCACATAATCACTGTGACAAAGTCAATAAACCATCGAGATCTCTCAATCCTCATCCCGAGAATCTGTTTAGCGAAGACCTAAATCTTTCATAGCAAACTCTTTTGATAAATCACTTTTGAGTTGATCAATCTCCTGTTTGCTAGCCCTGCAATCAACATGTCATCGACATACAAAAGCATATAATGTAAGAATTACCCGCACGCTGATGTAACAACAATGATCTGCCTGACATCTCTGGAAACCGTTGCTACTCATAAAACTGTCAAACTTCATATACCACTGTCTAGGAGCCTGTTTGAGACCATACAAGCTCTTCTGAAGTTTGCACACCATTTTCTCCTCTCCCTGTACTACAAAACCCTGTGGCTGAACCATGTAAATCTCTTCCTCTAAATCACCATGGAGGAAAGCCGTTTTTACATCTAACTGTTCCAAGAACAAATCCTCTTCTGCCACTATAGATAATACAGTTCTAATAGTAGTCAATTTAACAACAGGAGAAAATATTTCATTGAAGTCAATACCTTCCTTTTGCTGAAAGCCTTTGACTACAAGCCTTGCTTTATATCGTTTCTTGCCATCGGGTTCCTGCTTTATTCTGTAAACCCATTTATTATGCAAAGCTTTCTTGCCCCTGGGTAACTCAGCAAGCTGCCACGTCTGATTCGTCATCAATGAATCCATCTCATCCTTCATGGCAAGCTCCCACTTGACAGAGTCTTCCATGTGAATCGCCTCATCATAACACTCAGGCTCACCTGTCACCAATAAAATATAGTGAAGTGAAGGAGAATACCTCTGTGGTGGTCTAATAGTCCTGCTAGATCTCCTAGGAACTGTAGGAAGGAGTTATTGGACCGATTCTGTCTCAATAACTTCATTTAGTAATATCTTGTTTTGAACTTCAACCTCTGCGATTTGTCTCAATCTCAGGAAGATCCTCTAACTGAATAACCTCAGTAGACTTTCCATCTATCTCTGATCCCCCTGCCTCAATTTCTGCCTTGTTCTTATAAAGAACCTGTTCGTTGAAGATCACATCTTTACTTCTGATGATTTTCCGATTCTGGTCATCCCAGAATCTATAACCAATCTCAGCACCACCATATCCAATAAAATAGCATTTAGTGGATTTAGCATCTAATTTACTCCTGTCAACAGCATTAACATGTACATAAGAAACACAGCCAAAAACCTTTAGATGGGAAAGGTTTACCTGCTTATCGCTCCAGACTTCCTCAGGCAATTTGAAGTCTAGTGGTGTAGAAGGACTCCTATTGATCGAGATAGGCCAGTCTTGTTGCCTCGCCCCAAAACATCTCAGGCAACCCAGTGTAATCTCATACTCGCACGCTTCACACAACGTTCGTTTCATCCTTTCGCCACACCATTCTCATGTGGTGTCCCTGGAATAGTTTTGACCATCACAATACCGTTTTTGCGCACAATCTGCTTGAACTCCCTACTATTGTATTCTCCACCGTTATCCGACCTCAAGCTCTTCACTTTTAAACCTGTCTCATTCTCAACCATAGCTCTCCAAATTTTGAAAGCATTAAACACATCGATTTATGTTTGAGAAAATAGACCCCATACCTTCTGCTTGAGTCATCAATGAAAGTCACGTAGTAATTGGAACCTCCAAGAGAAGTGACTGGGTGGGCCCCCATACATCAGGATGAACCAATTCTAACTTGATCTTCTTTGGCTCTACTCCCACTTGTGAAAAACCGACCTTTTCCCGTTTCCTGAAAATACGGCTCTCCACAAAACTCGTGCTCTTCTAACTTCCCAGAAGAATGAAGAATTTTCATACCCTTCTCATTTATATGTCCCAACCTGTTATGCCACAATTACGGTATGTCCGGAGAATCCGCACCGCAATCCGATCTCTACTACCAGAAGCTATATAAACTCCCCTCCATGCTTCCTCGAGCAAATATCATGGCACCCTTAGTAACTTTCCAAGATCTATTGCCAGAAGGATATTTTATATCTGCATTATCCAACCGCCAATCAAATCAAATTCTTTGTTAGTTTAGGTACGTGTCTTACTTTGGAAATCTTCCAAACCAACCGGTTCGCGGTCTTCAAGCTCACATCTCCTATACCAACAATATCCAAGGGTTCTCCATCGGCGAAGCACCTTACCATGATTTCCTGCAACATAATTATCAAGAATATCACGTTGTCCTGTAATGTGAAAAAGACGACTGAATCAATAACCCAAAGATCATGGGCTTTCTCAACTGCAAGCACTAAGGCGTCATAGACCTTCCAGAATCGTGTTTGTAACAACTTCCTTCCCCTTAGGCTTCTTTGGGGCCTTACGGTTCCTTTTCAAGTGACCCGTTTTTCCACACTTCCAACATTCAAACTTGATATCCCCTGGCCTTGTTTCTTGACCTTTTTCGTTTCCTGTTACCTTTACCAGGTTGTTCCCAATCGACTTCTTCCCCTGTCCATATTCAAATCAACCAGGATGTGAAGTCCCACCAGGTCCCTTCGCAAATTTCGTCTACAAAAGCTGCATCTCCGATATCCGCAATTTTCAAATTTCCTCTCCCTGGGCTATTAGAAATTGCAATTTCGGTTTCACAACTTTCGAAACGACGTGTCGGTGGCGGTAGGCTTTGCATAAATGTTGGATAAGGATTTTAGCATACTGCGGTGGTCGTTTCTTTTGACATAACCAAAGCCACGTTCTTTGTCAAAGTCAAACGAATTATTCCTAAAACCCGCCTATCCAACTTCTTCCATTCATCATCCTTCATCTCAACCGGTTTCGGTCCCAATGGTGATTCCAGGGATTTGCTCTGCAAATAGTCTTCTATCTGCATCTTCCATAAGGCAAAATCATTGCCGTCAAATTTTGCAATTCCCAAATTCGAATTCTCTTCCCGATTAGACATCGTTCTTCAACAATAACCAGAGCTCTGATACCAGTTGTTAGGGAATCGATAGGTTCGCGACGCCTAAAAATTCACACAAGAACGATAATGCGGAATAATAAACGTAAATAAAAGGGAAGAAATACGACACCGAAATTTATCCTGGTTCACCCCAATTGTTGAATTACGTCCAGGTTCTTCTACATTCTGATTTTATTATGATGAATCGAGTTCTAATTGAAATATCCATCTAATATTTCACACAACTCTCACCGATAAACCCTCACTATTGCTCTCACACACAATCGACGAAACAATAGAAAAACACCGCTCTCTGTCTTTGAATTGTTTTGCCACGCCGCTCACACCCACGAAGACCACGCCAATGGATTTTAATTTCCACTGAAGTAATAATCAAGCTGCTGCCCTATTTTTTGGTTAGACTCACTTCACGGTGCAGACCAAAAACAAATCCATAAATCCTTCTTTTTTGTCTCATTCGGCTTAACAAAGAGAATTAGTCAAAAGGCTTATTGGGCTTTAATAATTGTGGGCCTGGGGCCATTCTTTATTATTAATTGTTTATTTGTCTTCACAATATAACAATCTTGGCATTGACTAGTTATATAACTCGTCGATTTGTCCAATTTATCGGTGAGTTTTATACTTTACCCCGTCTATTATCTGTGTGCCATTCACGATGACATTCTTACAATGAAAATCGACCATATTCAAAGTGTTTGACTTACAATTTGAATCTGTTGAATCCTTAACTATCCATATTATGATTATAATAATGAATGTCCGCATATGTCGCTTCAAGCAGAGGATCTTGTAGTCAGAGATGTCAACAGATTTCTCACCGACCCCGTGGTCATCTCAATGGGATATAGTCCAAGTTCTTCTAGTCAGAGCGTACAGAGATCTGTTTTGGAAGGTTTTTCAATGTCCACCTTGGGTACAATCCCAGGTTCCTCAGATTTGAGGAACGGTCTGCTTGTAGATAGGAGATCAGATGTAGAAACTGTTTTCCAGGGAACATTTCCCATTTATCAAGGGTAACTATATATTCTTCTTGTTCTTTCTAGGTATTGCAAAGCAAGAATGTATAGAAAAGTGAATCAAAGTGGAACTATTTTCTGCTTTTAGTTATTAAGTTGTTGCACAGAACATAGAATTCCTTCTTATAAAGTCTAGACTGACGTGACATCTAACGTTAAACGGAATGAGAGTTTAGTAGTATTGCCCCAAAAATTCTCTGAATAATTTTCTTAATCACTTTATCTTGTGTAGGTTGATCCTCCCATTTTATGGTTTATGCTTTCTCCAAAAGTTAGCATTACACTCTTTGAGACGTTGTTTCTCCTGCATTAGATGCATTCAACTCCACCTTCATAAGTAAGAATACAATGCTTTGATTTGTGTTTTTTTTTTCCTGAGGTCGATGCCCTTTTCCATTAGATGTTACGAACTTACAATCAAATCTATGCTTTGCGCTCTTTCCATTTTTATATTTGATTTTTCGATATAAAGAGCTGACTGTCTGTCATCTCACACTGCCAGTATTATATCTAGAATAGAAAGAACTTTGCACGGTTCTTCTGATGATATTGGATGGCTGCAAAACACTCCTGGCATGCCTCCTTCTGTTGACGGCACCGCAAGATTCCTGGAATTGCTCTCAGAAATAAGGTTTTAGATTAAATCTTGTACATTTCCACATATTAAATTAAATTTGAGACTGCCATTTTTTCAAAATATCATAGGTTCAATTGATTTTTGATTCATTTAAAAATGAAATATACATTTAAAAAAGGGCTATTATCACATATACTCAATATCGAGTCTCAGTTTTCAAAAAAAACCACAAATATTGAAAAATATCAAAATTACCCAACACATAGTTAATCCATAATTTTTTTATGAAAATTTGATTATAATTGATATATTATTTTTGTAAATTTGCATTATTGATATAAATTTAATACTAAAATTTACATTACTGATAAATTATTGTTGTAAAATTACATCAATGATATATCATTAAATTAATAGAATATCTAAAAATGGGTAAATATGATATAAACATGAAAGTGTAGCATATATGAAAACAAAACTCAAAAGTTGGCTACTACTTAATAATTTTCCTTTAAAAATACAACTTTAAGTAAAAAAGAAAACATAATACTAACAATTTTATATTGTATTAGTTAATATAATCATATTTCACATATATTTTTCAATAAATAAATATAAAAGTAAACAAAATATATAAGATATTCTTTAAAAATCGGGTTCGGGGTCGGGGACGGGGGACTTATTCCCATACTCTTACCCTATAGCCAATCGGGGGGGATTTCTCACCCTAACCCTAACCCTATAAAACGGGGATTCCCCGCCCCTATAGGGTCGGGGCCCCGCGGGGAATTTTGCCATCCCTAGAGAGTGGAGATGAGTTTAAGGGTAAATTAGAATTTTCACACCAACATGACATCATCATAAGGTAAAAAAAAAGGTTAATATGAGAATGGGGTCAAAAAACATTAATTGTAGATTTTGGAGGTCATTTTACCCAAATTTCCAAAAAGTAAACAAAACAATTATCATTTTCAATTATTAAATATTTTAGAAATAAATGAAAACATTCTCAATATAAATAATACCCCATATATATAAATATATATATATTTAGTTTTTTTATAACTGTAAGTTATATTCGTAAAATGTAAATGAAAAGGGAAAACTTCGCTTTGTTACTTCGGGAGTAAAAAACTCTTCCTCAAATTGATTCACCTGTCTTAAAAAAAAAATGGGTTGACACTTCGATTTGTTTTTTTCTTTAAAAAAAAAAAAAAATTACTCAGTAAAAAGAGAGTGGAAGTTAGAGAGAAATAAGGAAATATAAGAAGTTAGAAGAGATACTGATAATATCTTTCCATATCTCCTAATGTAATCTAATATCTATATCTAAATTAAAAGGAAAAAATTATATTTAAATTAAAACATTGCATCCTGTTTCTCATCTTCACTATCAAATCTCAAGGGGAAGAGGGGAAGAAAAATCTGAATATTCAAAAGAAGAAATTTAGGCAATCCAAGGTGAATGAATTTCTATAAACTTTTTTTTTTCCCCATCTGATAAATCTTTAGAGGAAGTTGAATAATTAGTGAATTTACGAAACGAAAAAGAGGCTGAGAATTTTTTTGGCTTTCTTTCTCTAGAGTTTTGAGCTTATAAATTAGTCATTTAAGAAAGTTTTAAGTTGTTTTAATTTGGTTGTGAAATATTCCTTTGTTGGTATCATAATTTGATAAATTTTTGCCACTCTCAACTGGGGGTATGACACCCTACTTTTATAGGGTCGAAGTTTGAGTCTCTCATCTTTATATTTCATCACGTGAATTTTTGTAAAAAAATAATACGATAATTCTTAAGGAAGTTAAATTCGAGAATATGAGGATTTAAACCTTTTTTATGTAGTTCAATTCATTATCATATTAGACTTGTTTGATAACTATTTTGTTCCCGTTTTTCACTATTTGATTTATAAAATTATTTAGTAACCAATTTATTTCTTTCAGCCCTTTCGATTATTTTAAAAAAAAAACATAGTTTAGAAACGTTTTCTAAAATTCAAAAACTGAAAACTCATTGGCTATCTAATTTCATTGTTGGTAGAACTGAAAGATAAAGAGAAAGAGAAAGAAAAAAGAATTTGTATAGAGAAGGAGAGGATAGAGAATGGCAGGAGGAGGATTTACAGATGGAGAAAGAATGGAGAGGGCTCATCTATATGAGCATAAATTTACATGGTATTTCTTCATGTCCTGCATTGTTGCTGCTCTTGGTGGATCTCTCTTTGGCTATGATCTTGGTGTTTCAGGTTATTTTTTTATTTTATTTTTTAATTAAAAAATTAAAGTTTTTTTTTGCCCTTTCAAAATATTATTATTTTGAGGAGAATTGGTTTCAAATATATAATTTTATTTGATATATGATTAGATTTCAAATTATTGAATTTTAAAGTTTTTGTTTAGATATAATTGAAATGTGGATGGAAGTAATTATTTGACTATTATATATATATCGTTGATTGATAGAATTTAAAATTTAATAGATTTAATTTTGTATTTTCTTTTTATATGAGATCTTACTAAATCTTATGATTTTTAGCTTTTAGTTTTTTTTCCCTTTAAAAATAGGGTATAATATCACTTTTGTTTTACTATTTCCTATTAATGATATCAAATAAAGGAATCCATTTCAAGCTTTTTTTAAAATAATATTATTCTTTTTTTAAAAAAATTTGTTTCTTCTTTCAAAAATTGATCAAGACAAGATTTCAATTACATTTAAGAAAGAAAAAAAAACCTTTCGTAATGGTATTTAAAAAATATATATATATATTCATTATATAAAATTTTAGTATTTCAAATGAAAAAAAGGTATGACCTCTTTGATACATTTTTTTATTCTTTTCGACTAAAGGAATCCATTTAAACTTTTTAAAATTTAATAACAAAATATGCACAAGTATAAGATAATAATTTTTTAAAATTCCTTTCTTCTTCCTAAAATTGATTAAAGACTAGATTTCAACAACATTTAAGATTTTTTTTTTACAAATAGTATTTTTTTTTAAATAGTTATTATATGAAGTTTTAGTATTTGATAAAATGAAAAAGATAATCCTATTTGATAACCATTTCATTTATGTTGGTTTTTTATTTTTGAAAAACGGAATAATTAAAAAAATCAATTGGTTTCTTGTTTTTTGAATTTTAAAAATTATAATCTTTTTAAGTTTTAGGTATTTTTATTTCTCGTTAATCCAAAAACGAAAAAAAAAACCAATAATAATTATGTTTAAAACCAGAGAATCTAAAAACAAAATGATTATCAAACGTGGCCTAAAACCTTAACGTTTAGTTTTCAAATATTTCAACTAACTAATTTCATAGCATTGATTTCCAATTGATGTTGATTTTTCAGGTGGAGTAACTTCCATGGATGATTTCTTGATAGAATTCTTCCCAGAAATCTACAAAAGAAAACAACTTCATATCAAAGAAACAGATTACTGTAAATATGATAATCAACTTCTCACTCTTTTCACTTCCTCTCTCTATTTTGCTGGTCTCCTTTCCACATTTGCAGCTTCTCATATCACCAGAAAGAAGGGTAGAAGAAGATCCATTTTTATTGGATCTATCTCTTTCTTCTTAGGAGGAGTTGTCAATGCATGTTCTATAAACATTTACATGCTCATCCTCGGCCGAATCTTCCTCGGTATCGGCATTGGTTTCGGCAATCAGGTTCGTCTTATGTTCGGGTTTGTTTGGTAATGTTCTTGTTTTTATGAATAATCCTCCTTGGACTTAGGGTTTTGGATTTGACAATCAAGTTGTTTTAAAAAATTTGAGAAATAAGTTTTCTTATAAAAAAATTTAGAAACTTTTATATACCCATTTTGATAATGATATTAGTTTTTATTTCCCCTTTTTAAGATTAAGCTTGTTTATTAAAAGTTGTTCTGAAAACATTTTTGAAATCCCTACTAAATTATATATATAAAAAAAATCTCAATTTTTTTTCTTTTTAATTTTTTTTTTTAAGTAAACAAATTTTAAAAATAAAATCATTCATCAAATGGGGTCTTATATTTTTTGTTTTAGTTTGTGTTTCTATTTTTTTAAATTAAATTATGATGAATGCATGTAACTATTTATTAACCTTTTTCCTTCTTAAATATTAAAAAAATTCACTTGAAAATTTATATGAAATAATAATAAAGAATTTGTCATGAAATTCTTAGTTTATAATATTTACTAGGTTGAAATATACATTTGATCTCGAAGAATGATTCTAATTTAGTGCTTCACATTTACTTAAGTTTTTATTTTATTTCATAACAATATTTGAAAAATTCTTATTTAGTGTCTCACATTTTTTAAGAGTTCTAATTCAATCTCTCATGTTTTGATTGAGTTCAACCTAGATCTTACTGATACATCTTTAATGTAAAAAAAAAACGATATAGTATGTTTTTTTTATTGATTGACGTATGTATTGAATATCGGGATGTTAATAAAATAATAATAACAATTAATTCCACCAAAAAAATTATATCATTAGAAACATAAAATAAGAAAATAAAAAGTTATTTTTGTGGTTGATGATATTACAGGCAGTTCCATTATACCTATCAGAAATGGCTCCAGCAAAAATCCGAGGAAGAATCAATCAGCTTTTCCAATTGACAACTTGCTTAGGAATTCTCATAGCAAATTTCATTAACTATGGAACTGAAAAAATTCATCCATGGGGATGGAGATTATCTCTTGGCTTAGCTACAGTTCCAGCAACCCTAATGTTTATTGGCGGTTTCTTAATTCCTGAAACTCCCAACAGTCTTGTTGAACAAGGTAAACTAGAAGAAGCACGAAAAGTCCTCGAGAAAGTTCGAGGAACATCGAATGTCGACGCTGAATTTGCCGATCTTGTCGATGCTAGTAATGCTGCTAGAGCTGTTAAACATCCTTTTAGGAATCTTCTACGTCGAAAAAACCGACCGCAGTTGATTATTGGAGCCCTAGGGATACCGGCATTTCAGCAACTTACTGGAAATAACTCTATTCTTTTCTATGCTCCTGCTATTCTTCAGAGCTTAGGGTTTGGCTCCTCCGCGTCTCTTATTTCCTCCGCTTTTACCAGCGGAGCTCTCGTCGTCGCGGCGTTGATTTCGATGTTTCTTGTCGATAGGTGGGGGAGGAGGAAATTCTTTATCGAAGCTGGGATCGAGATGTTCACATACATGGTAAATTGTTTTCTTCTTTAATGAGAATTCAATTTTTTTTTCAAAACCATTTTTGTTGTTTACTTAAAAAATGAAATGTTGCATCTTCAATTTGTTGTGGAAAAAAAATACTTGGTCTATTCACCAGTGAAATGAACTTTTACCGACTTTCACACGAGTCTTACTTGATCTGATAGAAATAAGACACCTATAAAAGTTAATAGAAGCTCTTACTCATCGATGAATTGACAAATATCTTCATTAGTGAGGATTAGTTATTTGCTTACTTTTATAAAGTCATATTTATATTGAGAAAGAAATTATTATTCCTTTTTAGTACCCCTCATTCATTCAGTCATAAAATTTTTACCATTCTTTTTTAATCTCACAACTATTTATTAGTTATTAATATTATTTTCTTTCTAATTATTTTCATTTTAAATATAAGTAAACAATATGATCGATTGTGTTTCGATATTATGATTGATTTTTCTCGATCTTATTTGAATATATCCGTGCGCGCAGATCATCGTTGCTATCATATTAAAATATACATTTGGACAAGGAAAGGAATTCCCAAAAGGAGTGAGCTACATTCTAGTGCTAGTGATATTCTTATTTGTGTTGGCATATGGAAGGTCATGGGGGCCATTAGGGTGGCTAGTTCCAAGTGAGCTATTTCCATTAGAGACAAGATCAGCTGGTCAAAGCATAGTGGTTTGTGTTAATCTTTTCTTCACAGCTTTAATAGCTCAATGCTTTCTTGCTGCAATGTGCCATCTTCGGTATGGGATTTTCTTCCTTTTTGCTGGTTTGATTTTCATCATGAGTTGCTTCATTTACATACTTTTGCCTGAAACGAAGCAAGTTCCTATTGAAGAGATTTATCTTTTGTGGGAAAAACATCCCATTTGGAAAAATATTGTTAAAGAAGATCATGATAACAAAGAGCAAGAGAAGCCTGCTGATGATGTTCAAGTTTAGAAACTTTTCTTTTCTTTTTAATTTAATTTCTTCTTGTTGTTTGTTCATTTTAGTTGATGTTTATAACATTATTGTACGTTTTAATGACCTTTTTTTTCCGTAATTTGATTAACCGTTTATCTTAAACTCATAGTTATTATTTAGCCAACCATGAATACGATATAATTTCGATTATAAGTAACCCAATATCTATTTCAAAGTGAGTGGTTCAATCTTTCATTTCAATAATATATAAAAGAAATGTTTATATATAATTGATTTGGAAAATTATATTGTTTCATATTTTTTTTATTTAATTTCATTGAGGTTTATATCTTATTTTGATTATTAAACTTTTATATTTTTTTATTTTAATTCCTCAACTTTTAGATTCTTTCAACTTTTAAAAGTTGTATGTATCTGAATTCTAATTGAGGGAGGGGTGCCACATAGGCACAAAATTTAGAAAATAAACTATTTACACGCACCCCTGGATGTACTAGTTATCGTGCCCACGGTAAACATTGGGTAGTCATGATGCATGTGTGGTTGCTCTTTTGGGAGCGCCCAAGTTTTGTCCCTCAAATGATATGGTGTGTTTTTTGTTATACATTATTTATGTCATAGCTTCCTTTGTTGGCCAATGATGACCAATTTGTGTAACCGAAATAATTCTATATATATATTTTTTAATTTATCAATGAAAAGTTTGTTATGCTAGAACACATCATTTTTTAACGTACATTGTTGTATGTGATTTAATCCTCTATTTATTTATTTTTATAAATCACACATTCTACAATTTTATAGGTCAATTATTAAATAATTTTCCTTATTAGGTCAATTTTTTTATATATTGTGAATGTAATGTTTAATTAATCATAAAATCTACATATTATATCATATAAATTAAAATTAAAAATAATAATAGTAATATTCATACTAAGAACAATATTTTATTTTTTTTTATAAATGGTTTAACAAATTGATATTTAAAAAAAATGTTTAAGATATTATTATATGATACATTGTATTTACTACCAATTATATGAATAATATTTATTTATTCAACCATGATATAATACTTTTTCAAATAATTGATATATAGACATGATCTTTTTACCTTAAAAAAGAAGATGCAAGAATCTTTATATATTTACAACAAAAAAATTACCGGACTTGACTTTGATGCAAAAACAAACCAATAGCTAAACATGAAGAAGAATTGGAAGGGAAAAGAAAATTAAAGAATAATCAGACAAAATAATTTGTATTAATAACTAATCAAGTCAATAAAGATTTACCTGTACATGATCAGGCCAACAATTTCGCAAGTTCATCTACTCCTAGGCTTCCTTGTGGTGCATTCAAATTATATTCACCAAAAATTTTCTTCCCTTTTGTTTTAGAAACCTTCTTCTCACTTCCTTCATTAACTGAAACTGCAGTCACTTCCTGGATTTCCAATTCCCAGGTTTCCGGCTTCTCCCTCTTATCCACTGGTACCGTCCTTGGCTCTTCACTCTTATCGACTCGAACCTTCCTTGGGTAGTGCCTAAAAACAGGTCCCGGTGGAGCAGACTGCGAAAAGGCGACCGCTCTTCGATAAACAATGTCAGCATCCAATGAGGAATCATCTAGCACAACAGCACGACCATTTTCAATTGCTTGATTCAATAGTAAAAGAACTTCATCAACTCTACTTTTTTGGAGAGCTTGTGAGACTTCTGAAGCATGCATTAACTTGTCTTGGGTGGCTGGACCGACTGACAAAAGACCTACCTTCGTTTCAGAGTTCCCAAAATCTGAAATGGAATCAAATTTTAATTGTTCCATTGGTTCTGCGTCCTCAATGTCCGAGAATCCAGACTCAACATCGCTTCCAGACATTGTGCTCCTAGATTCAAAACCTTCGTTATATGTATTAGCATCTATGTGCATTTTTCCATCCTCTCCCTCTGTAGCTTCTATGTTGTCCTCAACAGAGTCTTTGGTCTTAGGTATAGAATCATTTTGAAAGATCTTCTTTGTAGTTGAACCTGCATCAGTGGTGCTATATTTTTCAACCATCATAGGATCCAGCTCCTCGCTTTCTCCAGTTGCAACAATTGCAGAATCCGGAGATGTTGAATCAAAATGTTTCGAACTAGCATCCTCAACCTCAACTGACGCTTCTTGTTGTTCTTGTTGTTCAACGAATGGTGGAACAATAGCCGCTTCATCTATTTTTGGTGCCTCCTCTTCCTTGGAAATACTTACTCTAGGTGGAAGGGAGGACTTCCAATCTCGTCCTCTCCATATAAGAATGTGCTCACTTTCAAAAGAAATAAGAACACATGGGACAAGATCCTATAGTTAAAGAAATAGAAAGTACGTTCAATAGACTGGTTGACAAAATCCAATGGGAAGTAAGTTGATCTTTCAATCATAGAAAGAAAATATAAGACCTTCAGTTTAGCACCAATTTTATGAAAGTCGCTCGGATTCATCCCTTGACAATTAATTCTGACAAGCTCACACTCTTCAAACGCCTCTTTGACATGTTTTACAAGCTGATAGTACACACCATTTTTCCCTGTAACACATTCAAACAAGAGAGAGTTAGTGTGCCCATTTACTCGATATGATAAATTGGTTCAAGAAGAATAAGAAAAAGCATGTACCTAGCTTGCATATTGGTATTAATTTTCTTCCATTCTTACGCATTTTAGTTGCTTCCTCCAATGTTAGACCATCTGGGGCCTGCTGAATTAACCTGGGATATACCGGGGTGGCAGGTTTCCATAACATGAGAGGGAAGCGAGGACGGGTTCTGTAGTTGTAATTTCTACCTCGATAAAGGTACAAAGTCCCACCTCTGCTATAGATTATTTTCCCTCCAGTTTTTTCCTGTCAAATCATGTAACAAGAAAGTAAGTTAAAAGCACCAAGCAAACCTATTTTTCTCAAGTTATTTATTTACTTGTTTTGGCAAGAAAGCTATACTACTTAACACACGCAGCATGAGTTGATTCACGTGTTTAAGCAACAGCATATTTTGAGATGCTTATATTAGGGACTGTCGTGGTGTGCATGTCAAGGTCAAAGGTAGATTGTTTCAAAAAACTAAATTAAATAGCAAAGATGTGGAAATATTAAACAACAAAATTCAAAGTTCAGATAGCAACTTCTGTCAAAAAATCATAATTATGGGAGAATATAGAAAGATAATAATTAACAGTTTATTTGATCATGCAGTGATTGAGCAGTGGAGCTAGAGGATACATCCACCGATGCAACAGTAAACACGCGCCACACAGACCATCATAAACTATATTGTCAATAACCAGCCTATTTCATGACTTGCCATGATACTTTTCCAAAAAAATAAAAATAAAGGCCCATGAATTCTTACTATGGGACCTTCTAGAAGAAGAAACAATTTGCTGAAATCGGACAACTTAGGAAAAATATGTATTGCTCAGAAATGTACAATATACTATAGTAGATTGGAGGAAGGTTCTAACCTGAAATTATGAAATATGCCCCAAAAAAAAACAGCTGATCAAACTTATATTTGTACTAAAAAGAAGAAATCATAAAAATGATGGCAATGAGTTTGATCAAAAAATAATGGCAATGAGTAGTAATACATGCTATATAAAAAGAGGAATCAACCTCTAATTGCTGTTTCACATTGTCCATATCAACAGTACACACTCCTTTGCATTTTATTTTGCACACTCTACGCCGTTTCCAATGAGAGTGAATGTTATCCAACATATTGTGCGTTAAACCATCTCTACCTAAGCACAATTGAACACAAAAGTTTCTGTAAGATCATCCAACAATTCCCTCAAAAGTATGGAGAGGATAAAATTTCCTCCAGAGGTATATTTCCGATCGAAAGAATAAAAAAAACTCACCTTTGCTAGTTGATAAACTACAAAACAGGTAATATATAAACAAATTTAAACCACGTGAATCTTGAAATCTCCTTTGGAGGAAGAAAAACCAACAAACAACTCGAACCAATTAAAACATTTCCACTCTACTCTGAAACAGACCACGAATGATTTAATGATTCACAAAACACAATCAACAGCTACATGACTACTCTTCTTTTTTTATTTTTTTTGCACAACAAACACACTAAATGCCTCATAGTTACAGTTTTTTTTCATGATAACTGACAATTGATTTCTATAATATAATGCAGAAGTACAAACATAAATAGTACCGATATTCAATTGCCTGCTGGATTTCAAGCACCCTTGGATCAAAAGCTCAATCTCCTCTTGTGTCAATGGTTCACCCAATATTTCTTCCCTTGACATTACATACTTCGGCCCCGTGCCCGGCAAGAAGGGT
Source organism: Gynostemma pentaphyllum (assembly GCA_028015215.1). Taxonomy (NCBI): domain Eukaryota; kingdom Viridiplantae; phylum Streptophyta; class Magnoliopsida; order Cucurbitales; family Cucurbitaceae; genus Gynostemma; species Gynostemma pentaphyllum. Next base: position 40,090,492 of record CM051348.1, on the reverse strand, counting down.
CCAGGAGCCTGCACAGGTTTAACCCCCTTCTTATGTTTCGGCGGAAGCCGAAACGAATCAAACTCCGGCAATTTCTTCTTGCTCGGCGGCAATGGAGCACGCCCGGTCCACGGCCGCGGTATAGTAGTCGGTCCAAACGGCGTATACGGTTCACGCAGCTTTAACGGCTTTACCTTCGGAGTTTCCGTATAACTATACTTAAACTCAAACGGAGCTCCATCAATTACATAAGAAACTCCATCTTCACTTATATTAACATCAGCTTCTACACCTACAGGTCTATCTTTGAGTGTAATCATATTCCTTTTGGTTTTTGAAACTCGACGAAACGCAGGTGGTGAATCAGGGTTAGGGTTTTTGGAGTACTTAGATTTCCGACCAGGAATTGAAGGATTTGACGGAGAAGAAGGCGTACCTAGAGACCGAAACGCTTCGTTTGTGGAAGTGGATGAGGCGTCGGATTCGGAAAGGTTGGAAATTCTGGTGACGGATTCGAAGCGGCGTTCACGGCGGATTTGGAACTCGATTTCTTCCTGAGAACGGCGACGGAGCTCGAATTTTTCGGCGTTTGCGTTGTACCAGCGGGAGAATCGAATTTCGGTAGGAGAGGGAGATGAATTAGGGCAAAATTGAGGAGCGAAGAGAGGGAAGGGGATGGGCAATTTGAGCGCCATTGCCATTGATGGAAATGGATTCAAGGTGAGAGTGAGAGTAGGGATTGTGTTTGGAAGTAAATTTTCCGGCGACACCAAATCAGCCAAAACGACGTCGTATAAACTTATGGCCCGTTTGGTATTTTCCATTGTTTTCATTTCTTGTTTCTTATTTCTACTAGATTCATACCATGCGTGTATTTTTTTTAAATTCTTTAAAATTTAAACGAATGTACGGAATTTTAATTTTAATTTTCCCAACATTTATGAAATTATTATAATATATTTAATTTCTTAGAAAAATTAATCATATTTTTAACTTTATTTTAATTTAAATAAAAAAATTTATAATTAATTAAATATATCGTATAAATTATTTTAATCTAACAACAAATTTAAATAAGCCCTCATTAGATTCAAAGTTTCGATTTTGTTTTTTCTTCTTCTTTTACTTGTTTTTAGTTTTGTTCTTTGTTTGTTTTTTATTTTATTTTTTTAATTTAAACGTCAAACTACCCGTGTTTCCTAATTAAAAAAAATTGAAAGTTCTTTTATTTTATTTTTACTTGAAATAAAATATTTATTTAATTGAAAAACAAATAGTAATATATGGATTTTTTTAACATGTTGAATTATTAAAAAAAATGAATATTCTTAAAAATTTGCTAAATAACTAAAATATAGCTTTTAATATTTGTAAAGTTTGAACATGTTTTTAATTTCTTGACCTTTAATATACATGAAAAATCAAATTAATATCAACAATGTATATGTATTGAATATAATATGTTTATTTGAATGATAATAATATATTGAATTAATTATTTATTAATAAATTGATCATTACTTAAAAAAAAGTACATAATTAATACATAAAGTAGTAATTAAATAGTAATGACATATTTTGTAAATTATAGGTTTAATGAAGGGTAAATGTTATATTAATAATGACATATTTTGTAATATTTAAAAATCAAATGGGGATATAATGGTCTACGAATGTTTCTTAAACATCCCACCTTTTATATATTAAGGATAAGGATAAGGATTTCTTGTTTCTGGTAGGAAAAGAAACAGAAATTTGTTTGATAACTATTTCTTGCTTCTGTTTTTTTTTTTTTTTAAATATGATGACAATATTACAATTTTAAAGTTAAAACAAGATAACGTAATAATTTATCAATGTGTTGAAAATTTTGGAAACAAGAAAGAGAAATAAGAAACTAATATTTGTTGTTTCTAAAATTTCTACACAAATTTGGAAAGTGTTTCTAAGAAAAATAGAAAAAAGAAGATTACCAGACAACTCAATTTTTTATAAAATGAAAAATAAAAGCAATAAACAAAATTGGGAAGGTTAACAAACGTATCCTTATTTTCTCCATTTCATGTGTAAAATAGAAATATGATTTATTTGTACGAAGGATAACAACATTTTTTAAGTAATCACATTCCTTTTGGAGAGGAATCTAATGATTTTTTAAGATTGGAAATTTTGAGGGAGGAGGTGTTCGATTTAGTTTTGGCCTATGGATCTCTTTGATCTATGTTATCCAAATCTTTTTATAATTGCTGTCTCTCATTTATGAAAATTGGAGGGTTTTTTTTTTCTCTCATTCAAATTTTCAACTGATAGTGTCTCGTTTTGTTGAAAAATTAAAGTGAAATAAAAGTTTGCTTTTTAGTTTTCTAGTAAAGAAAATTAATAAAAATATTTTTTTTTAAAAATAATTTGAAGTTTTTTTCCTTTCAATTGTGGCTTATAAGTTATTTTTAAAAACAAAGCAATCTCTTACTTTTTTTTTTATATATAAAGCAATCTCTTACTTTTATTTATAGGGTAATTACTGAAACACCATATTTTCACATATTAATTATTGAAATGTTATAAGTTTTTAAAAAACTATCCAAACAACAGTTGAATAATTCATTAAAATAAAGAGGAAAAAAATGAATAAATTCATTGAAAATTTATAATAGAAAATAACAAAATATTTCAATAATTTATTGAAGTAAACAATATAAAAAAAAACCATTAAAAATTAACCAGGGCATAACTCATTTGTTAAGACATGTAATTTCACATTTAAGAGCGTGGTTCAATCGACACTTTATATAAAAAGAAATAATTCTGATAATTCAGTAATTAGTATATTAAATATGTTTTTTTAGACTAATTCTATTTATGTAAAGATAGAGAACTAATTTATATATATATATATATATATATATATATATATATATATATATATTTAAAAGAAAAAAAAAGCCGAATTTCAAAAACAAAAACAACAAGAACGATAAGACAAGAACCTAATTAGAAGAATCTACAATTATAATTTATTTTAAGGACATATTTTTTTTTTAATCCATTTCCAAATTCCAATCAGTCAAAGTCAACGATTTTCAACCTGTAATCTATGGACGTTTCGCCGCACAAAAGCAGAGCAGCTGGACAAAGCACCACGTCTCGCCACATTCTTCTTTGCCTCACAAACTGACAGACTTTCTTTTTCTTTTTCTTTTTGCACAGAAAATCCAGTTTCCACTGTTAGTTTTCAGTCAGAAATTTAATTAGATTATCCTACTTGAACAAGGTTTTTTCCCCCTCTAATTAACTCAAAATGGGGTTAAAAATATCGGCCGAGTCTGTTACAATTTAGTCGAGTCGTATTTATCTCAATAGATAATGAGATAAAAAATGATACTCACACTAAAAGAGCTTAAAAATAAATGACTCGGTTCGACTCAAATCAAACACTATGACTCAAGCTAACACGATTTGATAATCTTTATATATATTATTTCTTTTATTTGTGTATCGTCGGATGCTAGTTTAATTCAAATAATCGTATCTCTCGGAGTTAATTACCGATACCGTGACTTAGAACCATGACTCGAAATTAACATAACCCATCTCATTAATATGTAGAAACTTCCAAAAAAATTGGAAATTTGAATGGATAATGTTTTGTCATTGGGTGCCTTTGAAGCAAAGTTTTTTTTTGTGGGGCCAAAAGATGATTCTAAATTAAAAGCAACTGGATAAAGATCATCCAATGCTTCATTCTTCTCCATGAATCTTCTTTCCTATCGGTTAGTTCTTTTCCCAATATCTTTTTTTTTTCAGTTTTTATTCTTCTCTTTTGTTTTTTTGTTCTTTCCTTTTTCCCTTTGCTTGTGCTTTCAGTTTCATATCGTTTTTGGGAATGTGGGTCTTTTCAATCATGATGTTTCCCTCTTTTTAAGTTGATTTTACTTCATAAGAGTGATCTTCCCATCTGGGTCTTGCAGATTTCAGTGTTTCTGTGTCTAAACTATTGGTAATTTGTCACCATATACATATTGTTTTTCCTTTCTTGAATCTTGTAATGTGATATTTGAATATTGGAAATGGAACATTGAGCTTTTTCTTGCCTAGTTGAATCTTTTGTTTCAAAATTTACTGTTTTTTTTCCCTTTTTTGAAGTTTTTTTTAGTCATGTGCTTTGTTGTTCTTTTCCATTTTGGTTTATGATTGTTGTCTAGAAATGGATTGATGTTTGAGTTGAGAGTTATTTTAATGAATTTGGTAATGTTATATGTGTTGGGATTACGCCCAAAGTCCCACATCGGTTAAAATTGAGGATGGTCGTGAGTTTATAACTAAGGCATTGTCTCTATCGACATGAAGCTTTTTGCGTAGAAAAAAAAAATTAATTCCAAGTTTAGTCCCAAAATAGACAATATCATACCGATTTAGTTCTAGAAGATCCGATGTCCTAACAATATGCTTTAGTTTCTTATTTCCATCTTGTATGCTCTTTAAGTTTAAGGAACTTTTGCTTCAGCTCATAACCTCCCTGTATTCATAATTGGGTGCTGAATTTTAAACTCAAGATTGAATCATAGCCACCTTGTTCCATTGGTAAAACCTTTTTATTGAAATAGATAATCAAGTAACCTAAAGGAGCCAGTGTTAAAAACTGGAGTTTTGATCGCTGCATTGGAATTAAATCAATTGGAGGCGGACATTCGATTTTCTGTAGGCTATAGTCATGGGTTCATCAACTTCTTTATTTCTTCTTCTAGCCTCTTTTTTCTTGTTAAAATGTTTTTGGGTTTTACTAAAAGCATTAACATTTTTGAAACTTCTCATATCTTTTCTATATGAACTAGTACTCCTACTCGATATTTTATATTGTGCTCCGCGATGAACTGACAATCACGGTCTCATTTATGGAAATTATGGTGCCTGATCTCAGAAATTGAAGATTGGATGGGAGATGCACACATCCAGGATGACATATATGAAACTGCTTCAATGGTGAGTGCTAAATTTCCAGTTCTTGTCATTCTTATTACATGACTAGAGGCAGTTGACGATGGTTCCAAGGTTGTAGCATGTTTGTTTTTCTCAGCATTGTAACCTTCGATCATCAACAAATTAGTATGACATCTCTTTTTAGAAGATTGGCCTTCCAGATCTTATATTGCTCTTCATTTCAGGCACATGGCGATTCTCTTCAAATCTTTGGTATTGTATCACCAGTGGATGAGATTTTAGCCCATATCTTTGTTAGGGAATCGATAGGTTCGCGACGCCTAAAAATTCACACAAGAACGATAATGCGGAATAATAAACGTAAATAAAAGGGAAGAAATACGACACCGAAATTTATACTGGTTCACCCCAATTGTTGGGCTACGTCCAGTTGCTACCGCTGCAGATTTTATTATGATGAATCAGAGTTACAATTGAAATATCCAATACAATATTTCACACAACTCTCACTGATAAACCCTCACTATTGCTCTCACACACAATCGACGAAACAATAGAAAAACACCGCTCTCTGTCTTTGAATTGTTTTGCCACGCCGCTCACACCCACGAAGACCACACCAATGGATTTTAATTTCCACTGAAGTAATAATCAAGCTGCTGCCCTATTTTTGGTTAGACACGCTTCACGGTGCAGACCAAAAACAAATCCATAAAGCCTTCTTTTTGTCTCATACGGCTTAACAAAAGGAATTAGTCAAAAGTCTTATTGGGCTTTAATAAATGTGGGCTTGGAGCCATTCTTTATTATTAATTGTTTATTTGTCTTCACAATATAACAATCTCCCACTTGAAGACAACAAAAAACACTATGTCTTCACTGCAGCGGTAGCGACTCCTCTCTACTAGTTCTTGAGAAGTCCAACTGAAGTTGTACACAACTTCAGTTTGTCTATTGGAACTGTCTTGGTAAACATGTCTGCCGGATTCTGACTACCAGGAATCTTTTCAAGTACCAACACATCATCTTCCAACACCGATCTGATAAAGTGATACCTCACTTGTATGTGCTTCGTTCTGGCATGAAAAACCGGATTCTTTGCCAGATGAATAGCACTCTGACTGTCACAATGCAATGTTCCCTTTCCCTGTTTCTGACCAAGTTCCTCTAAAAAAGACTGAAGCCATATCATCTCTTTACTGGCTTCTGTAACTGCAACATACTCAGCCTCTGTCGTCGAAAGGGCCACTATCTTCTGCAACTTAGAGACCCAACTAATAGCTGTACCACCCAAAGTATACACATACCCAGTAGTACTTTTTCTGCCATCAATATCACCTGCCATATCTGCATCCACATAACCTTGCAATTTAAAATCTGACCTTTTAAAATGCAAAGCATAATCAGTTGTTCCCTTCAAATATCTGAATATCCACTTAACAGCTTCCCAATGATGCTTCCCTGGATTACTCATATATCTGCTCACAACTCCCACTGCATGTGCAATGTCTGGTCTGGTGCAAACCATGGCATACATAAGATTGCCTTAGCTGAAGCATAAGGCACTCTATCCATGTGATCTCTCTGGTTCGGAAGTGGGTGAATACTCTTTAGATAATTTAAAATGAGAAGCTAAAGGAGTACTCACTGGTTTTGCATTCTCCATGTGAAACCTGGCCAGAACCTTTTTCACATAATCGCTGTGACAAAGTCAATAAACCATCGGATCTCTCAATCCTCATCCCGAGAATCTGTTTAGCAAAGACCTAAATCTTTCATAGCAAACTCTTTTGATAAATCACTTTTGAGTTGATCAATCTCCTGTTTGCTAGCCCTGCAATCAACATGTCATCGACATACAAAAGCAAGATAATGTAAGAATTACCCGTCGCTGATGTAACAACAATGATCGCCTGAACATCTCTGGAACCGTTGCTACTCATAAAACCCGTCAAACTTCATATACCATTGTCTAGGAGCCTGTTTGAGACCATACAAGCTCTTCCAAGTTTGCACACCATTTTCTCCTCTCCCTGTACTACAAAACCCTGTGGCTGAACCATGTAAATCTCTTCCTCTAAATCACCATGGAGGAAAGCCGTTTTTACATCTAACTGTTCCAAGAACAAATCCTCTTCTGCCACTATAGATAATACAGTTCTAATAGTAGTCAATTTAACAACAGGAGAAAATATTTCATTGAAGTCAATACCTTCCTTTTGCTGAAAGCCTTTGACTACAAGCCTTGCTTTATATCGTTTCTTGCCATCGGGTTCCTGCTTTATTCGGAAACCCATTTATTATGCAAAGCTTTCTTGCCCCTGGGTAACTCGGCAAGTCGCCACGCTCGATTCGTCATCAATGAATCCATCTCATCCTTCATGGCAAGCTCCCACTTGGCAGAAGTCTTCCATGTGAATCGCCTCATCATAACACTCAGGCTCACCTCTGTCGATCAATAAAATATAGTGAAGTGAAGGAGAATACCTCTGTGGTGGTCTAATAGTCCTGCTAGATCTCCTAGCGGTGTAGGAGGAGTTATTGGGCCGATTCTGTCTCAATAACTTCATTTCTGGAGTAATCTTGTTTTGAACTTCAACCTCTGCGGTTTCGTCTCAATCTCAGGAAGATCCTCTAACCGAATAACCTCGATAGACTTTCCATCTATCTCCGATCCCCTGCCTCAATTTCGCCTTGTTCTTATAAAGAACCTGTTCGTTGAAGATCACATCTTTACTTCTGATGATTTTCCGATTCTGGTCATCCCAGAATCTATAACCAATCTCAGCACCACCATATCCAATAAAATAGCATTTAGTGGATTTAGCATCTAATTTACTCCTGTCAACAGCATTAACATGTACATAAGAAACACAGCCAAAAACCTTTAGATGTGAAAGGTTTACCTGCTTATCGCTCCAGACTTCCTCAGGCAATTTGAAGTCTAGTGGTGTAGAAGGACTCCTATTGATCAGATAGGCCGCTGTACTGACTGCCTCTGCCCAAAACATCTCAGGCAACCCAGAGTGTAATCTCATACTTCTGGCACGTTCACACAACGTTCTGTTCATCCTTTCTGCCACACCATTCTGCTGTGGTGTCCCTGGAATAGTTTTGACCATCACAATACCGTTTTCTGCACAATGCTGCTTGAACTCCCTACTATTGTATTCTCCACCGTTATCTGACCTCAAGCTCTTCACTTTTAAACCTGTCTCATTCTCAACCATAGCTCTCCAAATTTTGAAAGCATTAAACACATCAGATTTATGTTTGAGAAAATAGACCCATACCTTCCTGCTTGAGTCATCAATGAAAGTCACGTAGTAATTGGAACCTCCAAGAGAAGTGACTGGAGTGGGCCCCCATACATCAGTATGAACCAATTCTAACTTGATCTTCTTTGGCTCTACTCCCACTTGTGAAAAACTGACCTTTTTCTGTTTCCCGAAAATACAGCTCTCACAAAACTCGTGCTCTTCTAACTTCCCTGAAGAATGAAGAATTTTCATACCCTTCTCATTTATATGTCCCAACCTGTTATGCCACAATTCTGTTATGTCTGTAGAATCTGTCACTGCAATCCGATCTCTACTACCGAAGCTATATAAACTCCCCTCCATGCTTCCTCGAGCAAATATCATGGCACCCTTAGTAACTTTCCAAGATCTATTGCCGAAGGATATTTTATATCCTGCATTATCCAACTGGCCAACTGAAATCAAATTCTTTGTTAGTTTAGGTACGTGTCTTACTTTGGAAATCTTCCAAATCAACCGGTTCGCGGTCTTCAAGCTCACATCTCCTATACCAACAATATCCAAGGGTTCTCCATCGGCGAGAAGCACCTTACCATGATTTCCTGCAACATAATTATCAAGAATATCACGTTGTCCTGTAATGTGAAAAGACGCACCGAATCAATAACCCAAAGATCATGGGCTTTCTCAACCGCAAGCACTAAGGCGTCATAGACCTTCTCAAGAATCGTGTTTGTAACAACTTCCTTCCCCTTAGGCTTCTTTGGGGCCTTACGGTTCCTTTTCAAGTGACCCGTTTTTCCACACTTCCAACATTCAAACTTGATATCCCCGGCCTTGTTTCTTGACCTTTTTCTCGTTCTTGTTACCTTTACCGTTGTTCCCAATCTGACTTCTTCCCCTGTCCATATTCAAATCTGAACCAGATGTAGAAGTCCCACCAGAGTCCCTTCTGCAAATTTCGTCTACAAAAGCTGCATCTCTGATATCTGCAATTTTCAAATTTCCTCTCCCTGGGCTATTAGAAATTGCAATTTCGGTTTCACAACTTTCAGGCAACGACGTGTCAGTGGCGGTAGGCTTTGCATAAATGTTGGATAAGGATTTTAGCATACCGCAGGTGGTCGTTTCTTTTGACATAACCAAAGCCACGTTCTTTGTCAAAGTCAAACGAATTATTCCTAAAACCCGCCTATCCAACTTCTTCCATTCATCATCCTTCATCTCAACCTGGTTTCGGTCCCAATGGTGATTCCAGGTTTGCTCGGCAAATAGTCTTCTATCTCGCATCTTCCATAAGGCAAAATCATTGCCGTCAAATTTTGCAATTCCCAAATTCGAATTCTCTTCCCGATTAGACATCGTTCTTCAACAATAACCAGGCTCGATACCAGGTTGTTAGGGAATCGATAGGTTCGCGACGCCTAAAAATTCACACAAGAACGATAATGCGGAATAATAAACGTAAATAAAAGGGAAGAAATACGACACCGAAATTTATCCTGGTTCACCCCAATTGTTGAAATTCGTCCCAGTCTTCGCATTGCGATTTTATTATGATGAATCGGAGTTCAATTGAAATATCCAGTCCAATATTTCACACAACTCTCACCGATAAACCCTCACTATTGCTCTCACACACAATCGACGAAACAATAGAAAAACACCGCTCTCTGTCTTTGAATTGTTTTGCCACGCCGCTCACACCCACGAAGACCACACCAATGGATTTTAATTTCCACTGAAGTAATAATCAAGCTGCTGCCCTATTTTTGGTTAGACACGCTTCACGGTGCAGACCAAAAACAAATCCATAAAGCCTTCTTTTTGTCTCATACGGCTTAACAAAAGGAATTAGTCAAAAGTCTTATTGGGCTTTAATAAATGTGGGCTTGGAGCCATTCTTTATTATTAATTGTTTATTTGTCTTCACAATATAACAATCTTGGCATTGACTAGTTATATAACTCGTCGATTTGTCCAATTTATCGGTGAGTTTTATACTTTACCCCGTCTATTATCTGTGTGCCATTCACGATGACATTCTTACAATGAAAATCGACCATATTCAAAGTGTTTGACTTACAATTTGAATCTGTTGAATCCTTAACTATCCATATTATGATTATAATAATGAATGTCCGCATATGTCGCTTCAAGCAGAGGATCTTGTAGTCAGAGATGTCAACAGATTTCTCACCGACCCCGTGGTCATCTCAATGGGATATAGTCCAAGTTCTTCTAGTCAGAGCGTACAGAGATCTGTTTTGGAAGGTTTTTCAATGTCCACCTTGGGTACAATCCCAGGTTCCTCAGATTTGAGGAACGGTCTGCTTGTAGATAGGAGATCAGATGTAGAAACTGTTTTCCAGGGAACATTTCCCATTTATCAAGGGTAACTATATATTCTTCTTGTTCTTTCTAGGTATTGCAAAGCAAGAATGTATAGAAAAGTGAATCAAAGTGGAACTATTTTCTGCTTTTAGTTATTAAGTTGTTGCACAGAACATAGAATTCCTTCTTATAAAGTCTAGACTGACGTGACATCTAACGTTAAACGGAATGAGAGTTTAGTAGTATTGCCCCAAAAATTCTCTGAATAATTTTCTTAATCACTTTATCTTGTGTAGGTTGATCCTCCCATTTTATGGTTTATGCTTTCTCCAAAAGTTAGCATTACACTCTTTGAGACGTTGTTTCTCCTGCATTAGATGCATTCAACTCCACCTTCATAAGTAAGAATACAATGCTTTGATTTGTGTTTTTTTTTTCCTGAGGTCGATGCCCTTTTCCATTAGATGTTACGAACTTACAATCAAATCTATGCTTTGCGCTCTTTCCATTTTTATATTTGATTTTTCGATATAAAGAGCTGACTGTCTGTCATCTCACACTGCCAGTATTATATCTAGAATAGAAAGAACTTTGCACGGTTCTTCTGATGATATTGGATGGCTGCAAAACACTCCTGGCATGCCTCCTTCTGTTGACGGCACCGCAAGATTCCTGGAATTGCTCTCAGAAATAAGGTTTTAGATTAAATCTTGTACATTTCCACATATTAAATTAAATTTGAGACTGCCATTTTTTCAAAATATCATAGGTTCAATTGATTTTTGATTCAAAATTTTCTGATTATCAGGCTTGCTCATTAGGACTATTGGTTATAAATTTGACCTTTTACACCCTTTATAGTCATAAATCATGAGTCAAGTAATGCTCATAGTTCAATGTTGTCATTTATTTTGAACTACATTTTTTGAAATTTATGATGGGCTCTTTATGAGAAATTCAAGATTTCTCAAATTTGATTATTTATTCATCAACCTATAACTTATCATCGAACTGTATTCGTTATGATAACTCAGGAATGGAGAGCACACACTACCCAACACATTTGTTTATTTATTAATTCCAGGTATTGAAAACATCTTATTTGTTAAAACCGTATCGGAATTTGTTTCCTCATTTTTCTGTTCATCATGAGATGTTAGCAGGTTATACACCTCTATAATGGAAATTTTGATTTCTCAGGTCTATTTAGTAATCATGGTCCCTTATATTTTGTGGGCACCAAGAAATTTTTTTCAAAGATGGGTCTTACTTGCCATATTGCAAGAATCCACAGTGAGGTAATAAATCATCTCCCGGAAATTATAGCCGCTACTCGTATGGCCATCAAAGAATTGCCTGCTTTGTATATTGCTTTCGCCCCTTTCATTTTTCTGGGATAATATGTGAATTAAGACTGGTTCCTTACTCCAATTATAGTTTTTCGTGTACCTATTATAAGTAATGTCGTTACACATGTACGTTCCTTACTCCAATTATGCTTTCTCGAAGGCGTCTGTGGAACATAATGCCTGGGAATTGAAAGAATACATTGAAGAACTTTACTGGGGATCGGGCAAGCGAGTGATGCTACTAGGCCATAGCAAGGGTGGGGTTGATGCTGCTGCTGCATTATCAATCTACTGGAGTGATTTGAAAGACAAAGTTGCTGGCTTGGCTCTGGTACAATGTCCATATGGTGGCACCCCTTTAGCTTCTGATATACTTCGCGATGGGCAGATAGCCGACAAAGAGACTCGGAGGATCATGGAGCTCATAATATGCAAGATTATCAAGGTAGCATTTTCCGATGCCCTTAACATTGATTCTTCGTCTGTGATAGTTATCATAATCTGATTAGAGGAAACAAAATGGCGGAGGAAGTTGTGTGATTTTTGACATGCCGGGAACCAAGTGAAACTATGGCTCGTTTTCTTAATCCTTTAAAGGCTAATTTTTAATTCAGTATGGCGGTTCCTTCCCCGGTTCGGCCGTTGTGAACTATGTTTTTCATTGGAGGAACTCATTATACATCAGCTTTATGTAGTTTCTCAGGATGCAGTCCTGTTTCTCCTACGGAATTCTAATCCTGTTCAATGTAGGGCGATATTCGAGCATTGGAGGATCTAACCTACGAGAAGCGGAAGGAGTTCATCACAAGTCACAAACTCCCAGATAACATACCACTAATCTCCTTTCACTCCGAAGCACGAGTAGCTCCCGGAGTTCTTGCTACAATGACTCAAATAGCTCATGCCGAGCTACCATGGCTACCTCTCCCAAGATCTTGGACAGAAACTGATACTGTAATACAGGGAGGACGCCAGGTTCCAGTCATGATTCCCCTTTCTGCCGTTATGGCTTTGTGTGCTCTTCATTTGCAGCTTCGGTACGGGGAGAAGAGCGACGGTTTAGTAACAAGCCGAGATGCCGAAGTTCCTGGCTCGGTCGTGGTGAGACCGAGCCAGAAACTTGATCATGCCTGGATGGTTTACTCTTCAAGTAAGAAGAATCCTTATGATCCTGATGCTTGTGAGATGTGTGAGGCTATTTTGACATTGCTTGTAGAGCTTGGAATGAGAATGAAAGAAGGAAAATTGAAAACTGAATTGCTATAATTCATCATCAAAACCAAACTCATAAATTTTTTCCATTGCAAAATTTGATTGGAAAGTTAAAGTTTGTGTTTGGTGAATTTTTTTTTTCTTCAATGAAAGTGGAGTTTGATGACATTTCATGGCCAGGAGAATTGGAATTCAGAAACAAAATGTTATTTTGTTGTTATGGTTGAACGATGTGTAGTTTTCTTTTTTATTATAAAATGAAAAAACTTTTAACTTCACCTTGAGAACTACTCGTATTTTTGTGAAACAATATAGAAATTTTTAATCATTAAAACAAATCAGAGCTTTTATTTACAATTATATTAAATGAACACATATTAATTATTTTTAACAATCAGGTTTTAATGTAATCAAGGGGCTTAATATGAATATACATGTTATTAACCCATATAGAAATTTTTACTCATTAAATCAAAAGAATTTGTCTCAAATAGCATAAATCTGCAAACTAATTAATAAAATGTCATAACTTTTTAAAAATGACTCAAATAGTATAATTATAGTTCAATAAATTATTGAACTATTTTTCATAGGTATTTTTAACGAATTTGTTTGTTTTTTGGTTTTTTAAGTTAAAGGTCAATAATTTATTGAACTATTTGATCATTTTTTATTATTATTTTCACTGAATTTATTAAAAAAATTATTATTTTTAGTTCAATAAGTTATTGAACTATAATTATGCTATTTGAGTAATTTTTGAAAAGTTCAAACATTTCAATAATTAGTATGCAAAAATATGTTATTTCAGTAATTGCCCCTTAAATCAAATAGGAGCTTTTATTTACAATTATATTGAACAACATTAAATGATAAAATGAAAAAAGAACAAAAAGGAAATGATGTCAAATACAAACCGACGATCATGAAAAAAACTGTAAAGCAATGAATCGATATGTTATATCGCACTGATGAATAATTGAAAGAAAAAATATAAACAAAGAACCCTAGTTGTCCACGTACAAAAACAAAGAGAGAGTAAAAAAAAATAGAAAAAATAAAGAATCACAAACGTAATCAATGGAACGGATATGTAAAATTTGATAACAAGAATAATGGAACATGGAATTAGGGAACAAGATCTTAAAAAAAAATGGGGTTAATTATATGAAACAGATTTGGTAAATTTGAAAAAGAATAAATGGACAATGAAAAAAGAAAAAATATATGAAAATAAAATTAAAACAAAAACGGTTTAATAGAGAGCGAAAACAAAATTTAAAAAATCGTAAAATTGGGATTTCGTAGGGGGAAAACCACCAAAAGTGGCCTTAAATGGCTATTAGTGTAATTAAATGTGGAACACAGCTATAATTGTAAATAAAAGCTCTGATTTGATGCGCCTATTCTTATGTTGTTATAAAAAAAGAGCTCCGATTTGATTTAATAAGTAATAATTCTTATTTTTAACTAAATTTATGCATTTTATTTTATTTAAAATATATCGAAAATCTTAGTTTAAATTAATGAGTAGATATGGAATAATTAATCTAAATTAATTTAAGTTATGATATGAGAATATCTTATTATAGAATAAGATATTATATCTTAATTATTTAAAATATATTTTAATATCTTTATTTAATTATTTAATAATTAAAAATAGGGTGAAATACCATTTTGGTCCCTGAACTTTCACTCTAGTTTCATTTTTGTCCCAGAACTTTCAAAAAAGACCGATTTCATCCCTGAACTTTTCAAATCGTGTCATTTTCGTCCTTCCGTCCATTTTTCCGTTTGGGAGAGTAAAGGTAGCTTATTTGGGCCTCATTAATTGACGTGACATTAAATATGTGGGAAAATGTTATAAATGATGTAGAAAACCAAACTGATGGGCATTTTCTATTAGGTTAAAAATAAGATTGAGGGTTAATTAGTCATTTAACGTTTTTTCCTAATCAAACCGAGTAGGTTGTCTTCTTCCCAAAAAAACTAGGGCAGTCTGGTTTCACACATCACAGTGGAGAAGATTTACAGGCCGGGTTGAGCCTAACCCGTCAACCGTTGACTTACAGGCCGGGCTTGGATTGGGCTTAGGCCGGCCCACGAGCTTTATCCATATGATGTGGCTTACTCGTAACAGATGTTGACGGAAAACAGTTTAGGTAACTCAAATTTGAGTATTAACAATGGATCGAGGAGAAGTAACCAAAATCAGAATGTGACGTTGTGCTACTGTGGAGTTCGTGGTAAGTTACAAACATCATGGACAAATGAAAACCTAGGGTGTAGATTCGTTGGTTGTGCGTATTACAAGGTTAGATTTTTACAGGTTGTTCTTTTTATGATTTTGAAATTATATTATTATTTTAATCTCATATGTTATTCTACTCATTTATCTTCATAGGGAGGTTCGTCAGGATGTGGGTTTTTCCACTGGTATGATGCAGAGTTCATAGATCATTAATTGACCTCGTGAAAAGCCAATTAAGTGACAGGCATCCAGTGCAATAAGCGGGCGACAGTAGTTAAAACTATTCTTACAACACTTCAGATAGACGTATATTCGCTTGTAGATTAGAGGACGCTCAGCATCCAACCTATCTGTTTCAATCTTCACGGTTGATCCAACGTTTGAACACAACACCCCCTCACAATAATCTCGTAGCCTCCTAAATTGTTCCACCAGTGTTCCGTTAATTTTTCTCAATGCCTTTGTTCCTGCATGATAGGCTTTTGATTTAGAAATTGTCACATATAATTCTGTTTTTACTGTCTCTTGAATTTCCTTCAATGGCCATTTTGGATGAATACGAAACATATCCATGTACTTCCTCGCAATCCAAGACGAAGTCAAATTCCGATTTGTGAATTTCTTGGGGCATGTGTGTTCGCCATAGTAGGTTTTAACTTGGAAAGTCTCAAGCTCAGTTTTCACCCGAGAGGCATGAAGTTTCCAAGCGCACTATCCAGAACACACTGCCCGAACTCGCTCTTTGTCGTTCTTCACCAACTTTACATTGAATGCCTCAGTCATGGCATATTGTTTAATGGCAGTCTTCAAATTTTTTCTTGTGGGAAACTTCTTCCCAATGGTAAATTCTACCTTTTCCATATCAGCCCGTGGATTAAACCATTCATAACTTGGCTCTTTCTCACCATCCGAATTAAGAGGTGTGTTCAATTCATCTGATAGTACGTAATTCGATTCAACAACACCTTCAAAATTCAGACAATCATTTAAGTCAATCTCAGACTCCACTGAGCAATCAGATACTACTACATCACCCTTTCATGGTCAGCCTCTTCATTATCTTCATATTGTTTATCAGCCTCAGCCTCTTCATGCTCATCATCAGACTCTTCATGCTCACCCTCAACCTCAACCTCTTCATCCTCAGACATAACTTCTTCGTCCTTACAAACAACCTCTTCACCCTCATCACCCTCCCCCTCTTCTTCATGCTCAGACACAACCCCAGCCTCAACACTATCTTCACCATCATCCTCAGCTTCAGCACTGTCTTCACCAGCAATGTCTTCATGCTCAGACACAGCCCCAGCCTCAACATGCCCACTGTTTTCACCATCATCATAGTCTTCTAGTGAATTGGTTTGGAATTGAGTGAGGAAATTGGGGAATTTTGTAGGGATTTGATTGGGGAATTTGGGGGGGGGGGAATTGATTGGTGAAATTGGAGGGGAATTGATTGGGGCATTCATTGGGGAAATCGGGGGGAACTAATAGAGCATTGAGCAAATTTGGTAGAGAAATTTGTTGGTGAATTGGGTGGTTGTATGTCTTCATTGGAGTAACGGGGAGGAGACCATGACATATCGTCATTGGAAAAACGGAGAGAGGACCACGTCATTTCTTCATTGGATAAACAGGGAGGAGACACTGTTATGTTGTCTTTCTCATCCAACTCCATTGTATCATCACCAACATTATCATACTAAGTATCATGCCATCCTAGAAGAGGTATGTGAAGAATTGTGGTGATCGACTCCGCTATGACATAAAACACTTCATTCGGGTTGTGTTCAACATAAATGTGGATGTACCTATCCTCTGTAATCAGCTTCACCATTTCAGGAATTTCCTCATCAATTAATATACAACGAAGTCCATTACTGATGTCCATTACAGGTTTCACGTAATGAAACCACACATGATTGTAAACCTCCAACCTCACAATAATCATTCTCAACTCTATAATAGAGAGCCTATCCACTTCGTAAGTGATTACTTCTTGAACACCCCCAACATAAGTGAACTTCGGTGTATATACCAGCCATGCATCCTCTGTCATGTATCACTAGATGACAGTAATCTTGCAAATCTACCATTTTTCCTCCAAATTTCAGATAGAAAACACTTAAGCTTTAGAAGGAATCAAGGGTGACAAATGCACAAGTTAGGGCTTGTACAAGGTTAGGGCTTTCCAATGTAAGTGTAAGGTACACAAGTTTCAAACCTTTTTTTGGGATTTTTCTTCACAAAACCTATGTACCGAAAAATGCAAAATCGCAATTTTTGTTCGCAAATGGCTTCGCTTCTCCTTCAAGTTGTTCACCTTCGCTTCTCCTTCAAGTCATTCACCTTCACTTCTCCTCGTTTACCCTTCGCTTCTCCTTCGTCTTTGTCTTCGTCTTCATCTCAAGCGATTTTTCTGCTTCACGATTTGAAGGTTAGAGCAGTTAATTTAGGGATGAAGGATTAAGAACGAAGGATGCGGTTTATGGAAGTTTTACTTTAGAAGTTAGATATAAATTTAGTTTCTAAAAATGGATTGTTCAGATTGATTAGGTGTGTTTAAAGGTCCAGATTATGCCACATCTAATAGAAAATGCCACATCAGCTTGGTTTTCCACATCATTTATAATATTTACCAATATATTTAATGTCATGTCAATTAATGAAGCCTATGTAAGCCACCGTTATTCTTCCAGACGGAAAAACGGACAGAGGACGAAAATGATATGATTTGGAAAGTTCAGGGACGAAATCGGTCTTTTTTGAAAGTCAGGAACAAAAACGAAACCAGAGTGAAAGTTCAGGGACCAAAATGGTATTTTACCCAATCCAAAAATTTTATGAAGCCTTAGTTTTCCTATAAATAGAAGACTTAGGGTGACACGAATCACACAACTAAGAGAGCAAAAGAAAGGCTAAGAAAAAAATCCCTCCTCCCTCTATCACTTTACTGCCTCTGGCCCCTGTGGTCTAAGGGAAGAAATTTTCTTCCTTTTTCCAAAGAGGATAGTGCCCACTAGGAGTATAAACGGGGCGGGGTGGGGCGGGGGCGGGGGCCCCTGTTTATCCCCCGTCCCGTTTAAGGGAAAAAACCTCTCCCTGCCCCTGCCCCTATTAACATTTCCTCCGCCCCGTTTATGGAACAGGGGCTGGGTGGGGGATAAACGGGGTGGGGCGGGGTGAGGCGGGGCGGGGGGGGGGGGAGGGGGAATATTTAAAAAAATGCATGACTTTTTTTTTTTTTTTTATAAATTTTAATATTTTCAAATATAAATCTTATATAATATGCACATTTGTATTTCTTTCCATTCCATAAACAATGTATTTAACAATAAACTAAAAGTTTCAACATAATATATATTTTCATTATAAAGTCTTAAGTAACAATTCAAAAACAATTTTCGTAAACATACATAATCAATTTTTATTTTATTCTAATATTATCAAATCAATCCAAATTCTAATTTGATATTTCAAAGTCTCAATAAACATAAGTAATCCAATTCAAACATAATTAATGTATGTAATTTAAAAAAAAAAAAACTTAGTGCTAAACGGGGTGGGGCTGGGCCCCGCCGGGGACATTCCCATTACCCTGCCCCCGCCCCATTTAGTAAATGGGGGAATTTTTTCCCCCTGCCCCTGCCCCTGCCCCATTTACGAAGCGGGTTTGGCGGGGTCGGGGCGGGAGAGTTTCCTTTCACCCCTCGTGCCCACACACCTATTTTATTTTGTGCTTAGCGAGGAAAATCTTTTTGGTGGTCCCTAGATCGTAACCAAGAAAGAAGAGGAAGAGCCAGACACTTCTCAATAAGGATTAGTCTTCTATTTATGTATATGTTTTTAGATTAATATTATACTGCAAGGAAATATCTTTGAGAATTCCGCTTGAGAACTCTTTTATAGAGGCCTCAATCCCAACAGAAATATGATTAGTAAAGAAACGGGTTGAAAAAATTGTTAGTTAACATAGTATATAACTTACGTAATCGCAGTCACACTATGGGATCGTGAACATGCTTGTCTACGACGTTATCCATGAGTTCAGAACAAGCCTGCCAATCATATAAGCTCCTAGCGCAATATACTTTCTTCTAAAGGCCAGCCTGCGTCATGGCCTTTCTATTCCACCATGAACATACTGGTGGCATAATTTTCAGCAACAAGCTTCGGTATTTATTCATAAATCCATGCCTGCAATAGTTTCATATATAAAACATCAGATAGCTATAAAATTTCAGGTAATTTAAAGGTAGTTTTTAGAATTCTACCTGGAATGTGTACGAAAATCCGGGTAGCGTGTAGGTTGCATCTAAAACCTTGGTATTTGGGTTGCTATTTTTTTTCTCCTCAAACTTTTCATTATCCAATAATTCAAGTTTTTTTTTCTTCTTCTTCCTCAATTGCGTCCTTCAGCAAACCTAGTGTGATCGCATAAATCGTGTAAACTCATTCAAAACTTTCCCCACATTTCTTCATAGTCTACCAATGACAATAATCTGGTATCAATATGTTTTCTTCTCAATCTACCAATCAACACTAGCTCCACAATGTACACGGGCGTCAATTTCAATATATCTTTTTCCTCTGTCAATTCGTGATCAAAGAAATTATCATCTAAATCATACTTGTTTATAGAATAATGATCACTAAACAATAAATACTGTAGTGATCCATACATATAAGGCTTCTCCCGCGCGGCAACCTAGAAATACGTGCAAAATCATCCTTTATAAATGTTATGACCCGTCCTCTAATCAGAAAACTTATCATCTGCTCATTCGGTTGTTCAACCTTTCTTAGTAGAACTACGTGAATGAGTGGACTACAAAACGTAAAATCTACATCAATTAAACACCCGATGAATGATTGCCTCACCATTGTTAGGTGTGTTGGAGTGAGCTGCTTCTTAATATTCTTGACAATATCAGTCAAATGTGAGACCCCAATTACAGTAGAGGGAAAATGTTCATCAAGACTATATTTCAATTTAGCCATTTAACTTGAAAGATAAAAAGTTTCAAAAATAAGACATTAGAATAGAATTAATAAAGTCAAAGTTTTAAGGGATAATGATCGGACAGATCATATTCTATAATCGGTCAGAGTAGAGGGAAAATGTTCATCAAAACTATATTTCAATTTAGACATTTAACTTGAAAGATAAAAAGTTTCAGAAATAAGACATTAGAATAGAATTAATAAAGTCAAAGTTTTAAGGGATAGTGATCGGACAGATCATGTTCTATGATCGGTCAGATTATTGCTTATGATCTGACCGATCATAGAACTTGGTATTCTTTAGATCGATGATCTGACAGATTCTTCATCAATGATCTGACCGATCATAAGAAATTATCGATTATATCGAAGAGATGATCTGTCCGATCATTATTCCTAAAACTTTGAGTTTACGAATTGAACATTTTTTCACTGAATCGAAAACATACATTTTCTCGTTCAAGTTAGTAGTAGAGGCGTTTGAGATGAGTTTACGAAGAAGAGCTTGAGATTTAACGTTTGATTTCGAAACTGAAAACGCAAACTTAAAAAGGAAAGTCAGATCATATCGTGGGTTTAAACATATTGATTTCGCACAGATTGTGGGTCTGAATGTATTCTCGATTGAGATCGTGGGACTGTTTGCCTAATTGTCGTTTCAAATTGTTTGTGGCATTTGGCTTTCGTGGGTTGGATATCATATTAAGGGTTTTTGATCTTTTCACATTTAGATGACATCAGCACAAAGTTTTATTTATAAAAATTAGAAAGGGAGGTTAAGTTTCATTAAGACTCAATTTTCAAAGTCAATTTGGCAAATTTCTGTAGTGAAATTATTATAAATCACTCATTAGTTTAGATATATTTCACACCATAACCAAATATGATTCACATTATTTTATTAGCTAAACATCATAGTGTTGTCTATGCAGACCTATTAAATCAGTACTCATCACCACACATTGCATGGTTGAAAAACAAACTTGTAGACTGTGGTCACCGACCTATGGAAAACGTGTTGAAGTAAGGACGAGGCTCTATCTGAAAGCGTATCTTAAGATGTCACAAAATGGGCCCTTCTTTAATTGGGCCTCTGACAATGCTGTCATTAAGCCCAACAAAGCACTTATTTATCGATCCAAAGTATTAAATTTTGGTAGGCCCATAAGGCCCCATGACAATCTCCAAGCTATATGTAAGGAATGAAGGGAAATTTTCATAACTAACCCATTGGGAAAACTAGTTTTCAAATTTACCCTATTTATGTAGAAGTTATCAAAATTACCCCTAATTTTACACATGAAGGCTAGCCAATTAAAGTTAGTGGGATGACTATAACTAACCAGAGGGTAAAAATGAAAGTATCATAGGAGAGAGAGTATTTTTGATAACACACTTTAAATTTGGGGTAAATATGATAAAATTCCAGAAATGAAATAGGATGTTTTGTTGGCTAGCTAAAGATGAAATGAAATGGCTATTCTTATGAATAGGAATAAATAGAGTAGTAGTAAGAAACTAGGGTTACATTACACTAGAAACCACCATAGAAGTAAAATATAAAAAATAAATGACTATTCTCATGAATTTTTTTTCCCATGAAGATGAATTTCATTAAATCAAAAATTTTGAGCTAAAATGTGTTACGTTTCCATAAAAGAAAATGAGGAGGAATTGGTTGATCGAAATAATTTAAATCTAATTTGATAATTTTTTTTTTCAGTTTCTTAATTTTAAAATTAATCACGCTTTACGAGCAATTTCTTAGTTATGTAATCTAGTTTTTATAATTATTTTTAAAGTCGTTCGGAAAATGTTGTGGTTTTGCTATAAACAAGAAAAGAAAAGAAAGTGGTTTAGTTTTATTTACCAAGTATTTTAAAAAGAGAAATTTCTCTAGATGGTATTTTTTGAATTGGTGTTTTCATAAATAGCAAAAGTTGTGAAATTTTTTAAAAGTGACTTTTTTTTCTTGCATTAATTTAATGAGAAATTTATAGAAACGACCCTCAAAATTAGACATTAAAAAATTTCGACCTCCATATCTCATTTTATACTATTCTGACCATTTGCTGATGTCACATATGAAAAAACCAAAAAACCCATTTTAAAGTATTTGTTTTTTTGAAAAATACAAAAAATCCTAAAACTCTCTCATTATAATCTATGTTCTTTTCTTCTTCTTTAATAAAACAAAACCCACAGATCATTTTCATAATTCATTTCTTATTTTCACAAATCCTTTTCTAAATTTATATGGATTTAAACTTTTTTTTTTAAATAAAGAGAAATGTTGAAAAAATATTGGATGAGTTTCTATACAATTTCTTCTATTTCAAAACACCAAAACCACACAAATCATCTCTCATTAAAAAAAAAAGTATGGGATCTGATTAATCTCAATTTCCGTGTTTTTTTTTTAAAGAATTTTTTCTAGATTTTCAATTTAAACCCTAAACTTTTGATTTGATCAATTCAAACCTTAAACTTATATAAATGAATCAATCTATACCCGATTAAATTTCCGTCAATGACTTTTTTGTCAAGTCACATGCAAGGGTTTTTCTTCCTCAAATTTCAGAGGGAAGTGTAGGAAAATACACCAATTGGAGAGGGGAGAATCCATGGAAGAGGAAATTTGTAGTTTTTCTATCCCAACCCTGTAAATTCTTTCAAAGAAAACCATATTTTTCTTTGACATATTAATTGAGTATTTTTCATGTGTGTCTCAACTCTCAATAAATCACAAATTATCACAAAATCTTGACCAAATAAAACTAAAAGGTTAAACATCTAAGATTCACTTCCCCTCAATCAAATGGAAAAAATGCCAAACGAAACTAGACCCATCATTTCTTCTGAATTTGAGGAAGGAAGACCCTTGCATGTGAGGAAAAAAAGTTTATTTGTAACAAGAATTTTAATAGTGGATTTAGACTAATTCACTTATATAAGTTTCGGGTTTAAGTTGATTTAACAGTGGATTTAGATTGATTCACTCATATAAGTTTCGGGTTTAAGTTGATGAAATCAAAAGTTTAGTGCTTCAATTGACAGACCCTCTTAACGGGATTAATGATATTGGTAACATTGTAATAACTTTAAAATTTTAAGGATAGATTAAACTTTGAGAATAATTATAAAAATTTAACAATATAATCGATGAAATTTAAATTGAACAATTATGTAGTAAATACTTGAATGCTGAGAGGCGAATTTTACAATTTACCCATAACTAAATATGTTTCACATTATTTTATTAGCAAAACGAGAAACTGTTATTTAACATAGAACCATTAAAGACTGTTTTTTTTTTTTATAGATATTACATAAATTAACTTTGAACTCATGGAAAAGGAGCAGATACCTCACTTTTTGTGACTTTTTAAAAGTATTTTTTGGGTAAAATAACATTTTGGTCCCTAAACTTTCACTTCAGTTTCATTTTCGTCCTTAAACTTTCAAAAGTTGTATTTTTCGTCCCTGAACTTTACAATTTATTTCGTTTTGGTCCATCCATCTTTGTTTTTTCGTCTAGGATACTAATGGAAGGCTTATGTGGCATGTAATTGATAATGTGACGTTATAGAAATATATCGTGATGTTAAATACCATGGAAAAACGAATATATAGTAAGGTTAATCTCATATTTTTCTTCTTAATTTTAGTTTTAAACCTCACTGTATATTCGTTTTTTCACTTCATTTAACCTCATTGTATATTTATATAATGTCACATCATCAATTACATGTCATATAAGCCCTCTGGGAGTGTCCTAAACGAAAAAACACAGATGAGTGGACCAAAACGAAACAAATCGTAAACTTCAAGGATAAAAAATATAACTTTTGAAAGTTTACGGACGAAAATGAAACCTGAGTGAAAGTTCAGGGACCAAAATGATATTTTACCTTATTTTTTCTTCACACTTTATTTGTTTCAAAAACTCTTTAAATTTTTCAAATGTTAAACGGATATTAAATGAGACACGTGCACCTATTGTCAACCATACATTCCTGACAACAATCGTATTGGCTAAAAACCAACTTGTTCATTGAGGGCCCCAACCTGTGAAACACGTTTTTGAAATTGATGACTTATGTAAGGAAGCGAAGAGGCTCCATCTGAAAGCGTATCTTGCGATGTCACAAAATGGGCCCATGACAATGCTATTATAAAGCCCAATAAAGCACTTGTATTCTTAGTGTAAAGTATTAAATTTTGGTAGGCCCGTAAGGCCCTCAAGCCCATGAAAACCTCCAAGATATATTTAAGGAGTGAAATAGGTTGTATGCTAGCAAAAAATGGAGTGACTATTCTTGTAAAGAGGATGATATTGAGTAATAATAAG
This sequence comes from Gynostemma pentaphyllum, assembly GCA_028015215.1. Classification (NCBI taxonomy): domain Eukaryota; kingdom Viridiplantae; phylum Streptophyta; class Magnoliopsida; order Cucurbitales; family Cucurbitaceae; genus Gynostemma; species Gynostemma pentaphyllum. The sequence continues at coordinate 40,065,811 of CM051348.1, read as the reverse complement.
AAACTAGAGATCTCACCTCAGAAATATGAAAAGACCTAATAAGATTTATAAATATTATGGTTCACTGTTTTCATTATTAATTAGTTTTGAGATTGAAACCCATAATTCTTAAAATGGTACCAGAGTCCAACAAGCTTAAACAAACATTCAGTTCAATAATAGGATTCAACTCAAGAATAATGAGCCTAAAAAATTTAAAATACACACAAATATTACCTCTAAATTTGTTCCCCAATATAAATTCTCAAGGAAAAAAAGTCTACCACATAGTACCACAGGTAGGGATATATATATAAAAAGAAAAACTCAATTTAGTTGTTGTACTATTTTTTCGATTGAGAGGTAGCCTGGAATTTTTTTTCCGTATATTTAAGAGTTAGGATTTATCTTATATCATTAAATTTAGGGGCATTACAAATCTAACCATCTTTTTTTAATAATATTTATAAAAATAACAACTCTAAAAAATATTTGTAAATATAGCAAATTTTCATCGAGTGAATAAGTGATAAATATTGAATTACATATTTTTATACTAAGTTTATCACTGATACACACTTAAATGATATCATTGTTAATCATTGATTAACATAGTAAAAATTGTTATATTTATAAATACTTTGTAGAGTCTCTATTTTTATAAATATTATATCAAAATCTGCTATCCAATGAAATTTTCATTTAAATTTAACATAAATCAAATTTATCATTATTCGAGTAAAAAACAATTGATCAAGGGGGATAAGAGAGACATAATTCAAATTTAAAATGTCATTTAAATATTTAATATTAATTTCCTTGTTGAAAAATGATTTTGATTATATTAATTAGTAATTAGTAATTAGTAGTTTTAAAATAAAATCATCATTCAATCAAATTCAATGGCCTTAGCCGAGCCGAAATAAGTTGACCGATAGAAAAACAGTTCTTGTAATATTAACATTGAAGGTTCAAATCGCATAATCATACTCTTTTATTGATTTTTAAAATTTTGAGAATAGAGGTGACAACATGTATTTTTACATAACTGTAAATAAAAAGATTTTTTAAATTTGTAAATTTAATTAAAAATAAAATACAAATAAAAATAGTTGGGCAGTTATTAAGTATAAGGAAAGGAAGAGGTCCACCTGCTAAATCGACCATGGCTCCAAATATTCACTTTCCAATCACCATCGGCATTAATATCTTGTAACAATAATTGTTATAATTTATTTTCTACTTTCTTTCAAACTACGCTTTAGAAAAGAAAAAAAAACATTAAACTTGAGATCATTTATATAACACACCTCTAAAATATTCTAATATACAAATCAAACTCTTATATTTTAAGAACAATATTATTGTGGAGAAAATTTATAACACGTAGAATTTTATAATTTGATAAAAATATATATACACCTAGTAAAAATACCTACGCACCTTGTAAAATATATATACACTTGATGAATGCCTATACATCTGAGTAAGATGCCTACGCATCTGGCAAGACATATCTATGCAATTTTTAACAACCTACAAACTTGAGACCAAAAGCAAGTATCTAATCGGGAGATGACATGTAGCGTAACCTACAAGTGACACGTAGTTGAGAAACAACACATGACCCAATCCCGACACGACATGTGACATGATGATGTCATCAACTTATTCTCCAATAAATAGGAGAAGAAACTCAACCATAAGGTTAAGTGTAAATTAGATTATTATTTAGTTCATACCTGAAAATTAAAATAATGAATAAAAATATTCTTACCGGATATTATTGAATATGCTGGGTAGGGGTATTCAAAAAACCTGATCAACCCAACCCAACCCATCGGTTTTGGGTTGGATTATAAACTTATTTGGATTGGATTGGGTTGAATTGAGTTCAAATTGTTTGAAATTGTATGGGTTGGGTTGGTTCGGGGTTCTCCTAAAATTAGTTTGGGTTGAACCGAACCAATTTGAATTTATTATTTAAAAAAATATTCATTTATTTATCATCTAAACACTTTTATATATCTTTATTAATTCCATATATCATAATAACCCTTTGAATTTTTTTATTCATTCTTATAATTTTTATCAAATAATTAATTCAAGTACTTGAATATCATTTTTCATTTAATAAAGTGTAACATTGAACATTAATTTTTAATTTAATATATAAAAAATAGGTAACCAGATCATAAAATTACTATTATTCCACTTTTTATTTTACAATTTTTAAAGTAAACAGCCCGAACTCAACCGAAATTTATAGGGTTGGGTTCAAAACTTGATAAGGGTCATTTGGGTTGTATGAATTTGTAACCCGAACAATAGGGTTGGGTTCAAAAGTACCTCAACCCGAACCAACCCCCCAACTTACGAACACCCCTAATGCCGGGAAGTCACTAATAGTTCAAATTACAACGGTTCTTATCCAGAATTTTTTCTCTCTCGATACATCGTAAGTCAATGCTCCACATTATTCCTCAAATCAATCAACTTAGCAATAAGGGGTTGAAGGTAGACATCTAACCTTTGTTTCGAAATCTTCGGACCCGGTACGATAATCGTTAAGAAAATAACAGGATCTTTCATACACATCGATGAAGGTAGGTTATACGGGGTCAACATAACAGGCCACAAGGAGTATTGTGCTCTAGAAGCGCCCATTCAGTGCATAACCCAATCAGACATTTCTACCCTCTCTTGCAAATTATTGATGACAACGATCAAAATGCTTCAACGGGTCAACATCAGATAGATGTTTCATAAAACCATCCTCTTGGGAGTGCTCGTGATGTCATCTCATGTGAGAAGCCGTGACTTTAGATGCATACAGCTGTTGGAGACGAGGAGTGATTAGCAAATAAAACATATGAGTATGTGGAATGAAAGTGTGTTTACCTTGTTTTATATCTCGGATGGAAACAAACTTTACAATTATGAAGACTCAAATATATGTTCCTCGTTGCATCCGTTCGGGCAACAATCAATCTTCTTAACACGAAATATTAGACCCTCAACTAGTTTTTTCGTGTTGTGTAAACTTTCAGGCAACGTGTGTGTGCAGGGGCGCAACAATGAAACCATTGTGAAATCGAGTTGAAGCCTTTATTTGGGATATGATATGACAGAAGCTCCGTAGCTGTAGCTAGTTTACTAACATCTCACAACACAAGTACAGTGCCCTACTAGTTGATTCGAGCATATGGTACATTCATTGCACTTCTGGATTCATTTCCTCCTCCTCCTCCAGAATAGTATGACTATCATCTTGAGTATGATTAAACATACCTTCAAATATCACTTGTTGCATCTGTGCATATCACTCGGTTCTTCCAAATCGAGGTGCTGCCTTCGTACAACAAAGACTGCTCCAACGCCGCATTATACTGATCGTCAGTTTCTCCTTGATACACCCATTAGTAATAATTTTTCACCGACCCACGACTATATAGTTTTTTCTCCACATCAACTGGCAAAAATATCTTTTTATTTCGGCACGGACATCGTATCTTCTTTCCATAGCGATAAAAAAACTTTAGTACTTTCACAAAAATCTACAAACTATTCCACCCTTGCTGCGAACTGGTTGTTCAAATAACCTCTAACAACTGAACATACATCCATTCACACATTTTTTTAATAAAAAATAAAAAATAAAAAACACTATTCAGAATCTCTCGAACTGAAAACCTCGCCAAACGTAAGTATGCAAATAATTTTTTTTTTTTATGATGGTGATATCTTATTGCTTGAAACATGTATTTATAACTAGTAATCTGCAAAACTAGCGACACAATTCATCGTAATTATGGCGGGAAATTCTGCCGCCATATTTTGTAATGACAAATGCTGTCACTAATGATGGCGGGAACCTTCACACTATTTATAACGATGTAATCCGTCGTGTCATATTTTCACGGGAACATTTCGCGCCATTTTCAGCGACGCACTCTGTTGGTAAATCTGGCGCCAGTTCTTGGGGCCAACAATTATGACCTAACGCATAACAGAGTGCGTCGCTAGTCAACGCTTCTGTTAACGAGGTAAGGCGTCATTGATCGGCGATGGAATATATTTTGTAGCTAGCGTTACGTCGTTATTACAGTTTTTTCTTGTAATGTATTAGACCAATTCATGGGAGACCATCATATTGAGCATTGTGATGCAGACTTACGCGTTTTACGATATTTAAAGGGATGTCATGGACAAAGCATTCTTCTTCGTGGTGAGTGTGATTTTCAGCTCACTACTTATTGTGGTAGTGATTGAGAAAGCTGCCCTTTAGCTCGACGTTATTTAACGGGGTATTTTATTCTCTTGGGTTCCTATCCTATTTCATGAAAGGTCAAGAAACATGTTACAATCTCTCGTTCTTTAGCTGAAGCAGAGTATAGATCTATGGTAACCACAACATATGAATTGAAGTGGTTGAAGTCTCTATTGTCATATTATAGAATCAATCACACACTCAACCTATAAAATTATATTGTGACAATCAAGCTGTTTACATATAGTGGCAAGTCTTTCTAATTACTATTAAGATTTAGGAAGGAAAATATGCATGTTGGCAGATTTTCCTCCCAATATCGCCGCAGCCACGCTTTCTCGTGGTCGCAGCCTGCAAGTTTTTGGCTCCTTTATGCCAAAAACTCGAACGTTGGCATTGCAGCAATGGCTCCTCTTCACCGCGACAACATTTTACGTAAGAAAAGCGCTTCCCGAGCTCAGTGACACAATGATGGTCTTCTCCACGCCGCAACAACTCCTCGAAATTATGAGCTGTTTTATTTATTTCCTTACAGATAATTGTATAGTGATTTTATTTCCTAGTAGATGCTTACCTAAATGTAATTATATATAAACTTGACTATTTTCCAACACAAATCTTAATGAGAAAAACTCTTATTCAAACTTTCCAATTACCGTATCACAATTAATAAAAGCATAAGCTCTTTCTATTTTTAAGAGCAAAAGTAGAAATTATCGAGAGAGATTGAGGGTAATTTCTATTCAAAGTCATGTAGGCATGATATTTATTCTTGCAATTGAGAGTATTCATAAACTGCAAAATGGGAAAACAATGGTATTTTGAAGTTTCCTACTTTCGTTCCAAAAGATCTTTGGTTATTTTTATTTTTTTTTGGTTTTCATTTTTTAATTCGTAAAATCCTTTAGCATTAATTAATTGTATTTATCACGTTTGTCGCTTTGCCTTCAAAAGTTGTTGCTAAGTAATGAACTGAGTTATCTAACATATTAAACATCTAATTAAATGATGCTTTCCCAATCTGAATTCTGAACTTTCTAGTCACATGAGAAAAATAATTGATTTCGAGCTTATGATTGAAGTATTATAATAGATATTTATTTAGCATTTGAAAAATTCTTTTGATTTATTAGCTATTTCTTCTACTCTATATTTGACACCTAATCTCATAAATTAATAGGTTGTTGAAAGAAATGACTTTTTAACGTTTAACTATCTTATTTTCAACGATTAATTTATAAAACTTACCTCTTTTCAAACCTCATTCTATGGTTGAAATTTGGCTATCTTTTTTTTTCCCCTCCCACACTTGTGAGTGTGGCCTCCTCCTTTGAGAAGAAGTTAATTTTTGTCCTTAATAAAATGATTGAAATATCTTTATGATTGGCGTCCGATTATACTAGAATAACAACATATTCAATGAGTGATAGTAATTGATTATATTTAAATATTTATAAAAATTATCCTTATCTTTATTAATGTATATATTCAAAAATTTACTATTTGTGAGGGGAGATGTACGAATACCTCCTCATTTGAAAAAAGGTAAGTTTTTTTTTCAAACTATCAATGTTCAAAATATCAAAAGATCACAATTTTGATTTTGTTTGACCTAACTTGTTAACAAACATTTGACAATAAATGAAGTAAAATGATCATATATATATATATATATATATATATATATATATATATATATATATATATATATATATCTAATATATGTAACAAATTACCTCTACCTCAAATATTAAAAAAAAAAAGATTTGTTAATCTACATTTTTAAATTTTAATCAAAATTTTAAAGTAAAAAAAGAAATGTTTTATTTAAAACTATTGTATTGTTAAAATTTAATTAATTAATTTAACAATAATTTATTTTATATAAAATAAATATTAATTATTGTAGATACTGTGTTTTTCCGACTTAATTTTTTTTTCAAAATTATTTAATTAAAAAGAAGATAAAATTGAACAAAAGGGAAAATAATTAGGATAGAGTTGTAAATGATAATTTGAGACATAATTTTTTGAGTTGTAAATGATAATTTGAGACATAATTTTGTTTTAAAGTACGCAAATATTGGGTTTATTTTTAAAAAGAAAAAGAAATAGTAAAACAAAAAAGGTTATTAATCTGCATTTTTAAATTTTTAAAGAAGACAAATTTGAGTTTTATTTGAAAAAGAAAAAAAATCGTAGAAAAAATTGGTTTTTTTTAAAAAAGTCAAAATAAAAATCATATCATATTTAAATATTGTTGGGGTGGAATTGGATTACACGTGGAATTTTACAACTTGACAAAAATGTCTACGCACCTCGGTCTGAGCGTAGTATAAAATCCATGATATTATTAGGACTAACATACTCTTACTACCACTATAAATAATTAACATAAAAAAATTAATTATTTAATTTAGTCATTAATTTTTCGAAATAAAAAAACTAATTATAGTTCAATTTATTATAAATTATTTAAAAATTTATAATTAATTACACTAATAACCAATTTAATTAACCTAATTTTAATTTTAATGGTTGTTTCATATTAACATCAGATGTACCCATAAAACACCATTTATGGTGACGATTCTGGTGGATTCTTATTTCAGTGTTTATCTTATTACCATTTTATCTCTCCTAATAACTATATCTCATTAATTACATATCATTTAATTTATAATTTATATTTTTATTTTGAATTCAAATCAATCTTGATTATATGAATCTTGAGTTAAAGAAAACCTAAATATGTTTATTTTTAGACAACTATATCATTCTCTTCCTCTCTTCCCTCTCGTCGGCGTTTTCTTCTCAAATTGCTGAATTACTGTAGATCTCACTCTGGATTTACTGTAGATCTCACTCTGGATTTACTGTAGATCTCATGTTCCTCTTCTCCCTCTCGCCGACGTTTTCTTTATCAACGGTCGAATCTGGCCGTTCCTGGAGGCGTCGTCAATTGTGATTGGAGAATGATCGGGAATCATGAAAATGAAAAAGAAATCGTCTTCGTCGTGATTTCCTGTAACAACCCGGTTTTTCGCATAAGGGTATTTTAGTATTTTTAACAATTTTTGATCCAAATAATGATATCTTTAATTTTCCCGAACCATCACGTCGCTACAAGTCCAACGCAATTGACTACGCTCAATTTCGAGACCCGAGTAAAAAGATATGGCCTGAATACCGTTTATGTCCTTTAGTTATTTTTTTAAATAAGGGCATTCTAGTCTTTTGGTAAGTTTTCATGCATTCATAATATACAAAACCCTAAACCTAAATCCTCTAAAAAGCTCACGCCCTCTCTTCTCCTCCTCTTCGCGTTAGCCGTCTCTTGCTCAGCCGTGTGTCTTCGTTCGAGTTTTCGCTAGGTAATTGATCGAACTAACTCGCTCACCGTTTGTCTTACCGTATCTCCGTATCAAAACCAATTCATAGGCTGCCTTGTGATGACAAAAAATAGGTTCTTGAGGGTTTTGTGAGGTCGCCAAAAAATCGAAGGAATCGAAACCGTTTCGCTCCATTCTCTTTGGTAATTCTCGATGCAATTCATTACCAGAAGGTTTCTCTTTGTTTTCGTTTAAATTTTGTGAGAATTAAGTGTTGTTTTCGTTGGTTTTCTTCGCGTTTTAGCCTCTCCAGAATCTGGGTACCTTCTTCACCGGCGTTCATCGGTTTGAGACAAGTTGAAGGCCGTTACTTCGAGTTCTCCACTACGTTTGATCCGAGACGAGTTTGGGACGAATTTCCTTGAGTTTTTTTTTTTTTTTTTTTTTTTTTTTTTCTGCTGGTACGATGCTGTTCTATTGGTTTTTTTAAAAAATAATAATGTTGCTGCTTTTTCTTGTCTTCGTGCGTGCTGGCTGATAGAGGTAGAGGATGAGCCGATCCAATTGGATCGGCTGGACTGGTCCAGCTAGTCCAGACCTGTTCAGAGCCCATTTTAAGCCAATTCAAGCCGGTTTTCGTCCCGTTAGCTTGATTCTCTTTAAATTGACTTTAAATTAATGTCAATACAGGTTTTGGGCATCTTTAGGAGTCTTATTGGAGTTATTTTGGGACCTTTTGCTAGTTCAATTTGAATTCAAGGTACGTAGGTTAATTCCTACTTAGAAGTTAAATTAAATATTTTGTTCTTGCTTGTTTATTGCGTGATTATCATGATATTTTCTGGAGATGATTTATTGATTTTAATTATGATTATTATTACTATTATTTTAATTATTATTATTATTATTATTATTATTATTGATTTTAAATTCTTATTCTTATTCTTATTATTATTATAATCATTTTTTTATATTATTGATTTTAATTATTATTATTAGTATTATTAATATGTGCTTGTTTGATTAGCAAATATTATATTTATTTAATTTATGTTCGTTAGTTGGTTATATGCTATTTAGTGCCTAATAGCGGTTCAAGTTTTAAATTAACCAAATAAATACCTATTAAATTTGTAGAGCTAGATGCTTAGCATGACACGTATCATGAGTGGTCCTATACCCCACTATGATACCTATATGCAAATTTAATAGTAACAAAGAGATAAAACTTGATTGGTGGTTATAACTCGAATCGAACATAATAAATAACCCTTATTAAATTTGTAAAGCTGAATACTATGGCACGTATCATGACTTGCCTTGATACCTATTTCTAAGCTGAATAGTATGGCCTATATAGTTTGCGGTCGCGTATTCCACATTTATAACTATGCAAAAATTTAATATAAAATAAGTGTTGTTGTAGGCTAAGTACCTACTAATTATTTATAAAGCGTGGAAATGGACGAGTATCCATAAAGTATAATGATGTTAATGCTTTGGATTTAATTTGCTTATTTGAGTTGGATTTTAACCTACTAAGCTAAAAACTCACGGTATTCGAATGCTCTGCAAACTTTTATTTTGCAGGTAACACTGATAAGAATGGAAACCATGGCGATTGACGAGGAAGACGCTACACTAAGAGCCCTTAGGACTTGTTATTTATTTATTTCGTTTATTGACTATTTTGTTAGTCTTTATTTTTATGGGATTTCATTTTCATTTATTTTATTTGTTTTAATTATTTAAAATGGCGCCAAATTAAAGGTTTTATTTTGAATATCCTTTGGTTATTAAATAAACGCTTCCGCAATCATTTAGTTTTACTCTGATTTAATTATTTTATTTTCAAACGAGTCACGTATTTACTTATTTATCTGGTTATTTTGGGTCGGGTCGTTACGTTTCCTTTTCCGCCATTTTAATTTTTCCCATCTCCCTCTCGTCGGCGTGTTGAATCTAGAGAAGCTTCGTCGGCGGACATTGATGAAGTTTTTTGTGTTCGTTCATGGCTGTTGCTACAAATTTATTTAGTGTTTGCTACGGATTGATTTATCTATAATACACTGTTTATTAAATGTAAACATGTTTTTATATATGGTTGCTGCTATAGATGTTAATGGCTAGAGCTTGGTTTATCAATAATACACCATTTATTAATCATAAACATGTTAAACTATGTAAAATTTGTTTTTAATTGCTGTTTCTATAGGTTGATTTTTCAATTATACACTGTTTATCATATATAAATGTGTTTAAACTATGTATGATTTGGTTTTTAATTTATTTTTTTTATGTTTTATTTACAGTTCAACCTTATATTTTGTTTAGTTTTGTTAAAACTTTTCTTTTAAGAATATAAATACTTGTTACTTTTTGTTTATCAATTATACATAATTTAACATTGTTAAACTAACGATGATTATCTTTTAAAAATTTCAGAGTTTCACTACAAAAAAACTGTCAATTTGCGACCAGAAAATTGCGACTAAATGGTCGTTTTTAACCTAAAATGCGACCAAAAATGCGACCAACTGAGTGGTTGCTAAAAAGCTGGTCGGTTTTGAATTTGTGCGACTGGATGGTCACAAATATACGACCAAAAATTTTTGGTCGCATAAAAGTCAAACTTTTAAAAATGCGACCAGATGGTCACTTTTTAGGCGACCATATGGTCGCATTTTAAGTAAGCCTAAAAGTGACCATTTGGTCGCATAAAAAGTGACCAAATGGTCGTAATTTTTGTGACCAAATGGTCACTTATTGGCTCGATTAAAATGCGACCAGGATGGTCGCCTAAAAATGACCATCCTGGTAGCATTTTATGTGAAAGATAAGTGACCAATTGGTCACATAAAAAAGTGACCAAATGGTCGCATTTTATGCGACCAAATGGTCACTTTTAGGCTTACTTAAAATGCGACCGGATAGGTCGCCTAAAAAGTGACCATCCAGGTCGCATTTAAGAATTTTTTTTTAATTTAAATTTCAATAATTAGTTAATTAATTATTAATTATTTATTAATTATTAATTATTTATTTAATTAATATTAAAATTTCATAAAAAAAAATTGGAATTAAAATAAAAAATATATATATCAAATATTAAAAAAACGTTTTATACGAATGAAAGAATCCTATAACTACTCATGGAGGCGGGGGTGGGGAGGAGGCGTCGATGATGAAGGGCCGCCGCTTAGAGATCCAAGTCGCGGCCAAAGCGGCCGCGACCTGGACCTCGACTCGTGCTGCATGTCGGCCTCAATAGCAGCGACTCGAGTAACGAAGTCCTCGCGCATAGCCCCCATGTCCAGGTGAGCAATTGCTTTCCAACCAGGAGAGAAGGGCGGAGCTAGTGCTCGCTCCGCTCCCGCCGAGGCGGGCACATCTCGCATAAAGGCGTCGCCCTACAACCAAAATAAACTAATTTAATACTAATTACGTAAGTAAAATATTGAAATAAATTTAATTAATTAATTAATGAAATAATGTTATTAAACTAACATAAATTAAGTAAATAATTTAAAATAAACTAATCAAATTAATTTGAATAAAAGGAAATTGAAATTAGATTAATTGAACTAAAATTAATTCAATTAAACTTAAGATTCATTAATTAAAACTAAAATAAACTAATCAATTAATTTGAAATAAAGTAAAGTAAAATTATATTAATTGAACTAAAATTAATTGAATTAAACTCAAATTAATTTAATTCAATTAATTTTAGTTTCAATTAATCTAATTTTAATTTACTTTAATTCAAATTAATTGATTAGTTTATTTTAGTTTTAATTAATTAATCTTAAGTTTAATTGAATTAATTTTAGTTCAATTAATCTAATTTTAATTTACTTTAATTCAAATTAATTGATTAGTTTATTTTAGTTGTAATTAATTAATCTTAAGTTTAATTGAATTAATTTTAGTTTCAATTAAACTAATTTTAATTTACTTTAATTCAAATTAAATGATTAGTTTATGTTAGTTTTAATTAATTAATCTTAAGTTTAATTGAATTAATTTTAGTTTCAATTAATCTTATTTTAATTTACTTTATTTCAAATTAATTGATTAGAATACTTAAACAAAATTATTCTAATTAATTAATCTAATTGTACTTTACTTTAATCAAATTTAACTAAAATTAAGTAATTAAACAATTTTTATTTATTCATTAAACTAAAATTAATTAATTAAATTAGTGTAATTAATTAATTTAAACTACTTAAGTATAATTGAAGTTAAACTATTTGAATTAATTACCCTACTTTAAATTAATTGATTTAATTAAAGTAATCTAAATTACATTAATTAAACTAAAATTAAAATTTAAACTAGTGTAATTATAAATTAATTTAGTTTAATTTTATTAAATTAAAGTAAACTATCTTAAATAAACTAAATAAGTAATTAAACTAAATTAGATTAAGTAATTAAATTAATTACTACTTAAATTGAATTAAAGTAAACTAAGTTAGATTAATTAAACTATTAGATTAATTAAACTAAAATTACTTAAAGTAACAAAATTAAACTAAACTAATTAATTAGTTAATGTAAACTAAAATGTTATGAATTAAACAAAAGTAAACTAAGTAATTGATTACACAAATTTAGATTCATTAAACTAAAACTAATTAAATTAACAAAACTAAACTAAACTACTTAATTGAAAACTAAAAACTAAAACTAAGTAAAATAAATTCTTAAACTAAACTTCAATTTTATACGAAAAACTAACCTCGTAATAGAAACCGGGATTGGGGTTTGAGGGTTTTAGATTTAGAGTAAGAACGGGAACGGGAACAGGAAGAAATAACGGGGAACGGGAGAGGGGAAAGAGAGAAAAGAACAAAAAGAGAGGAAGAAAAAGAGAAAGGAAGAAAAGAAGAAACGGGGGAAAGGAAAACTGATGGGAATTTAAATCAGATTTTGCGACCAAATGGTCGTAAATATGTAATCATGACAAGAAACGAAAGGTCGCGCGTGCTGAGGAAAATGGCGACCAACTGGTCGCATTTCTTGAGATATTTGCGACCATATGGTAGCATTTCATGAAAAAGCGACCATATGGTCACCACTTTACCATGATCCATAACAGCTGTCATATCACGAGTCCCATCAATAATTGCGACCATCTGGTCTCAATAATGAAATTCACCGCCAAATATTGCGACCAGATGGTCGTAATCTTTAAATTCACCGCCATAAATTTCATTGAAATTTAAATTTACAGCTCATTTTTACGACCAACTGGTCGCATTTCACTTCTAAATTACTACCATGTGGTCACCTTTTGTGTGAAATTGCGACCACTTGGTCGCAAATATAATTTTTTTTTTAATCTTTCCTTAAAAGAAATAGTTTTAATTAATTAAACACATACACACACATTTGAATAATCAAGTTAACGAAATATCTCATTCATCATCGTCTCCAAGAAGTTCGTCGAATCCGTCTTTTCTTCTTCTTCTTCTTCTTCTGCTTCTTCATCGATTCATCGTCTCGAATAAATTCAAGATCAATGTCACGTGCGTGAGAAGTGGAAGCATTTATATCATCATTATCATGCAATGTTATCGTTCCATCGTTCAAAGGACGAACAAGATTTGCATTCGACCATCGTCGATTGCACGAGATCGTATCTCATCTTCTTGAAAAGCAACGACTTCCTCTGCGTGGTCGTCTTTCTCGGACAAGTTTTCTTCTACCTGGCGTGGTTTAACTTTACAAACAACTAACCAATCACTGGATCTCGCCTATTAATAGGATAGTTCAGGTAATAAACTTGAATCGCTTGTGAAGCCAGGACGAACCTATCAGGTGCGCATATGCTTAGACTTCTTTACCTCAACGATTTGTAAATGATCAATCTTACGGACTCGCCTCGTCTGGTTGTCTCGAACCAAGTGCGGTTGAACAGAACAATGCGTTTTAGCGTCGGACTTGCGTATTGAATCTCAAGAATCTCATCGATTACTCCTGGTAATCGTCTTCGTTTGTCTTAAACACGTGACCTTTTATGCAAACACCACCGTTGTTTGTTGCCCTGTTTCACCGAATGCGCCTTAGTTTGAAATCATGAATCGTTTCCGACGTATCCACCATACGACCTTGCTATCCGTCCAGGTCCCTTTGCCAAAGAAATGATGCGAGGATCATCCACCAGGTAATGTAGAGGAGTCAACTTTGTGTCATTGTCCACATACATAATGTTAGGAAGATAGTAATTGTTTCAACATAATGCAACGGTTGTTTGACAATTTAAAATAACTCACGTATGCACCGAACCAAGAACGAAACTCTTTGTCGATTATTGACCCCTCCTCGGCGTCGTAAGACCAACTCGTGTCATTCGAACGTATACGTTTAGAAATAATCAGTATGTTACAAAAATAGTTAGCAAATAGTTTGTAATTGTTTATGCGATGGAATAATGTTAAGTTACAAACTCACTCTATGTAAGGCTCGATCTCTGCTGATTGCATAACACGTATGTCCGCATTACGTGATACTCAGGAATCGGTCAACGGCCTTCGACCGATCTTCCAACTGTCATGCCAGGTTCCGTAAAAATCGGCAAGTCGTTCATGTCAACACATTCAAGTAAATTATCAACAACGTTTCGTTTTGACGGTCGAACGCTCTGCAATGTGTTGATCAAAGTAGTATGAACAAAATGTGGTAGTCTCTTGCGTCAGTGCAGCACTACGATAGATCATTCTACTCGTGATCTATTTCCAACCATCTTTTTCAACCGACGTAAGTACTGTGGGTACAAAACATTATTAACATTCGATGATCACGTCGATTCATACGTGTACATTACAAAATAATCGTGCTTACCTTTCAAATGGGTACATCCAATGGTAATGTACGGGACCCCCTAAGAATGCCTCGTATGGAAGATGCACTTGGAAGATGCTCCATGGAGTCAAAAAAACCAGGTGGGAACATTCGCTCCAACTTACAAATAATAACGGCGATCTCGAACTCATTGAAGAGACAAGAGCTTCCGTCGACTCGTACATGTCAAGTCCCCTCAAAAAAACACTCAACCGGGCAAGCGGCTCCCAATGTCTATTCTCTAGGAAGGGTCCGAACGCGACGGGCATCAATCGTTGCATGAATATATGACAATCGTGGCTTTTCATCCCGAACATGATATGTTTTTGATCGCCTATACACCGACTCAAATTAAACGTATCCGTCCGGGAATTTGATGGATTTGATCCACTCAAATAATGTTTTCTTTTCATCCGTCGTCAACATGTACTTTGCTTTTGCGTAATTATCATTGTCGTCCAGGCTCCAACTCAGGACGGTCATATATCTCCCGTATATCATAACGCGTGCCTTGATTGTCCTTCGTTTTTCTCGGAGCGTTCAAAATCGTATTGAAAATGTTGTCAAAGAAATTCTTCTCGATATGCATTACATCAAGATTGTGTCTAATCGGTAGATCTTCCCAATATGGTAGATCCCAAAAAATACTTCGTTTCTTCCAACCCGTGTTTTTTCCAGAGCATTGTTTGCACTCTCTGCACCTTCCACGGTAATCTTCCGCATCCCTATAGTATCTATACCGTGCAAAACTGCCTTCCACTATACATGGTCGAGGGGTTTGTTTTCTTACTCGTCGACCCTTCTTCCATCCAGCCGTTTGAACGGAAAGTGTGATTCAAAGGCAAGAATCGACGGTGATCAAACCAAACCAACAAGTTTTCCGACCGTTTCCGAGATAAAATGCATCCGTGTCTAGCATGCAATGAGGACATGCGTATGTCCCCGCCGTACTCCATCCTTTAAGAGGAGGAGATTGAGGTTCACACAATTAACTACAATGACTAAGGAAAGCAATAACAAAAGCTAAACACCGACTCAAAAATGTATATGAAAGCAATTAAATATCAACATACCTGACGAGATTGAATACGCAGGGAAGTCACCGATCGTCCAGGATTAACGCGGGCGCATCAAGAAATTTTGTTTCTTCGAAATGTTGTACGTCATAACACCGTCGACCCACAACCTTTTCAACTCGCAATAAGTGGTTGCAAATACACTTCCGGTTCTTTTTGGACTTTTCGGCCCAGGTGCGATCACCGTTAGAAAAATCACCGGGTCTCGCATGCACATCGAGGGAGGCAAGTTATACGGGGTTACCATGGCCGCCAAACTGAATATTGTGCCCTGGATTCCCCGAACGGGTTGAAGCCATCTGTGCATAAGCCCAATCGACGTTTCTGGATCTTGTGCAAAATCCGGATGACAATTATTTAAATGCTTCCATGCCGCAAAGATTCGAGGGATGTCTCATAACACCTTCATCCTTGTGAATGCTCGTGAAGCCATCTCTATGCGCGAGGCCATCACATCCGATGCATACAACCGTTGCAGGCGTGGGGTCGGGCCAGAAATAGAACATGTGGGCATTCGAATCAGTCGCGTTTCCCCTTGTTTGTATCTTGGAAGAAAACAGAGATTTGCAATGATGCAGGTCCTCATCCACATCCCAAAATCATGCATCCGTTTTGACACGAATCTATTTTCTCCACGGGTAATCCAAGTCCCTCCACTAGCTTTTTCGTGTCGTACAAACTGTGGGGCATATTATTTTCTTCTAGAGCGTATCGACGAAACCACAATGCAATCGCATCAAATCCTCTACCCTGGTATGTTGTCCTGCCTTTATATTTAAAAGTTCCAGAGCGGCAAAGAAGTTGACTTACCTCACACCCATCGTACAATGGTCTTTGGTTGTCTTTAGCATCTCGTGCATCTTACGTGCTTCCTGGATTCATTTCCTCTTCTACAACCCGTTCATCTTCGCTCACGTTTAAACTTTCACCGAAATTTTCATTGCCCCATACCCTGCACCATCAATTATCATTTCTTGCATCCGACAATCATGTTGTTCATCATTCCGTTCTTCGTCAACAACCTCTACATTCGAAAGCTACCTTCGTATCGTCTCGATTCCTGTAATGCGTCGAACATTTCCTGTGTTTCCCCATGAAACACCCAGGATAATAATTCCGCACAAACCTCCCAGGTATAAAGATGCACCTTCAACTCAGAATCCTGGTATGATTCTCCTATTGTCGCATTTCCTGCACGCAGGTGTAGCTTTCCACCATACTTTTCATAATAGACGTTGTCATGCAAAACTCAACAAACTGTTCAACCCCTGGCCACGAACTCATCGTTCAAATACCCGTCTATCAAACGAACATACATCCACTCTCTCATTTTCTTTTTTCTTAATGCTAAGAAACAATGGGTGGAAGGGTTTTTATAATGGACTCCTCTGGCTCATTTGCGACCAGGATGGTAGTATTTTTGCTACCACCTGGTCGCGGTTTCCGCCAAATTTTCCCGCTTATTTTCCTCACTGCCCCGGGTCACATCAAGTCAGAATTTACTACCACATGGTCACTTTTTGGGTGACCACTTGGTAGCTTTTATCCCACCAAATTCTTTATCAATTATTGGTCCCATAAAAATCACATAATTTGCGACCATCTGGTCACTTTTTATTGCGACCATTTGGTAGCTTTCTTCCCTCCAATTATAAGCTACCACTGCTCACTTTGGGTCACCAAAATTGCGACCATCTGGTCACTTATAATTGCGACCATTTGGTAGCTTTCTTCCCTCCAATTATAAGCTACCACTGCTCACTTTGGGTCACCAAAATTGCGACCATCTGGTCACTTATAATTGCGACCATTTGGTAGCTTTCTTCCCTCTAATTATAAGCTACCACTGCTCACTTTGGGTCACCAAAATTGCGACCATCTGGTCACTTTTTATTGCGACCATTTGGTAGCTTTCTTCCCTCCAATTATAAGCTACCACTGCTCACTTTGGGTCACCAAAATTGCGACCATCTGGTCACTTATAATTGCGACCATTTGGTAGCTTTCTTCCCTCCAAAATTACGTGCCATTTTTTGCTACCAAGGAACATTTTAGTCACAAAAATGCGACCATATGGTC
Organism: Gynostemma pentaphyllum; assembly: GCA_028015215.1. Lineage (NCBI taxonomy): Eukaryota > Viridiplantae > Streptophyta > Magnoliopsida > Cucurbitales > Cucurbitaceae > Gynostemma > Gynostemma pentaphyllum. The sequence goes on along the minus strand of CM051348.1, from coordinate 40,048,223 downwards.
GCAAAAAAACACTTTTTATTGTGACCATTTGGTAGCTTTCTTCCCTCCAAAATTACGCGCCATTTTTTGCTACCAAGGAACATTTTAGTCACAAAAATGCGACCATATGGTCGCAAAAAAAGTGACCAAATGGTCACTTAGAGTCAACCTTCAAAGAAAGTGACCAGGTGGTCACCAGAAAGCTACCATATTTTTTTGGTCGCAAATTTTTGGTCGCATTTTGACAGTTTTTTTGTAGTGTTTGTAGAAATATTAATGGCGGTTGGAGGATGATCAAAGAAGAAAGAAATTCAATTTTTTCCAAAAGAAATTAAGTAGTCAGAAGCTTGAAGTTTTTTTTTTTTTTTTATAGTTTTAATTTTTTTAGATTTAAAATTTTCTTTAATTTTACAAAATTTAAAATTTTCTTTAATTTTACAAAATTTAAGGAATTTTATAACTTTAGAGTATGTTTTGTCTTTTTACAAATGTATTTTAAATTGATTGGTGGTGGTTTTAGGTAGTTTTGATATATATATATATATATATATATATATATATATATATAAATAAATAAAAGATTGTGTTTTTTTTTAAAATAAAGAATATTAATTGGTCAATTACTAAATTAGATTTTATATGGTAGTTAAATAAAAATCTTAATTATATTTTATAAATCTCATTTCTATAAATCCAATACGAATATCTCAAAAATCTTAATCCTAGATATCATCATATTCCAATATTCGTAGTATATCCAAACATTAAATCTGAGATTTTCAAGTTTTTTACAATCCTAAAAAAGCATTCAATCAAGATGAACATGACTTGAGGTGGGTAAAACTTCCAGCCTAAAAAAGAAGTTTGAAATCCATCTGCAACATCTTATAATTTATTACCTTGATATTTATTTATCTTCAATTATTTGCAACTCTCTTTATGTATATATATGAAGAATTCACATATTAATTTGGTCAACATCAATTATTTAAAATATTTACTAAGAAGAGCAAAATAAAATCATAATTGGGACCACACTCCATAGTTCACTGGTGGCAGAGTTCAGAAGCTAACTTCTTTAAAACAATTTATAAATTGCCTAACAAATGCTTTCAACGTAGCTGTCTACGAATTTAATTTTTTTTTCCTTTTCTTCCTTTCTTTTACTATTATCATTATTATTTCCATTATTATTAGGGCAAACTATAAATAAGATCTTCTGATTTTTCGATTAAATGTATGAATATCTTGTGTAGTTTGAAAATGATAAATTACATATATGTAGTTCTAAATTATGTCAATGAGAGATCCTTCATTTCCAACACTATTAACATTTTTTTAGTTATAATTTTTTTGTTTGGATTTCGATTTAGATGATTCAAGATGTTTTGAAATCATCGTTTCAAAATTTATGTTATGGTTACTTCAAAACTTCGAAATCATCAGTATATAAAAGACTTTATAGTTTCAATCATACCTAATGTTTTGATAATAATAAACTTGTGAGAACATGTAGGTAGAGAAATCAAAGTGAGGATGATATGGTCATTAATTTAAAAGATTAATTTTTCAAAAATCAAGAATTTCTGTTAGGTTCGTAATATTAAAGATTTTCTATACACCTCTTAGTAGTAAAATTTCCCCCTTAAAGAGGGTGTGATTCTTAAGTGATATATATATATATATATATATATATATATATATATATATATTATCAATTAAATAAGGTTATGTGAAACGCTAAAATTAGTATGTATGGGGAGGTCTCTTCATTTAGATCCCTTACTGCTATTGGAGAAATATGCATATTTATTCTTTCATTCTAACTTATTTTGTTTAATAAAAAATATATAAATCCATTTAGGTAAAATTTTCTCCATTATGAAATAGAATTTTTTTTATTAGTTACATTTTACTAATAAAAGGTTAGAAAAACGTAAGACACATCTCTCTCTTAAAAATTATACCTTTTTTTTTATATATCTTAAAAATTTATACTTGTTTGTACAAATTAATGATACTCATCGTACAAATTGGTACAATAACTTTGTCCAAATTGGAAGTACCCCCACATGACTCTCATTAAAAAAAAAAATTCAAACAAAGGACAAATTTAAAGTTTTTTTTTTATTATTATTAAAGAACATAGTTTAAGAGAGGGAAATTTGTCAAAGACTTAAAAAACCCTCCCAATACTCTAAATTGCAAATTCCCCGACCCTAAAATAATATGATTTTTTTTTTAATTTATCAAACATTCTCAATATCAACCCCTTACTTAAAATCAGCCAATACTACAATCGAACTCTACGATAAATTTATAGGAAAAACATACAAATAAAACGGGGCAATTATTGAACTGTCAAAACTTTTAGAAAACTACCCAAATGACATAATTATAGTTCAATATTATATTAAACTAAAAAAAACAACATATTTATTGAAAATAATAATGAAAAATAACAAAATAGTTCATTAATAGCTCAATATTATATTGAAATAAAAAAAGTAAAAAAAAATCAATAAATTCATTGAAACTAATAATGAAAAAAAACTAGTTCAATATAATATTGAACTAGAATTATGCTATTTAAGTAATTTTTAAAAAATTATGACATTTCAGCAGTAAATAGTATGTAAAAATATGTTATTTGAGATTTTCTTTTTTATTGTTTAATACCTTAATACTAAGTTATTTTTTCCACAATCGATAAAGGTGAGGAGATTTTAAACGAGATTGTTCAAACCCCCACTTTTATAGTTATCGGGAGTAGACTTTTATCATTCTATCAGATGAAGTTTGTATCCTTAAAACCAAAACTTCAATGACTATGAAAATAAAGTATTTATGGAAATATGTTTAAGAAACCATAGCCAAGAAATGGGGAGAAAATTATAATGAAATATGCAAAAATATCAAAGAGGGAAAATGCAATGTTTGGCTATGAATGATATGGACATAGACAAAAGGGATAGGTGAGAATGCAAAGGCACTATTTATTAAAGGCATCAACCACTTTTATGGTTCTTAGAGAAAAGGAAAGGAAAGCTTGGCCACATATCATCAATGGCAAGCATCCCCCATTTCCAATTAGAATTTATTCCAATATCAAATGCTAAATTTTGATTTATTAATTTCGTTTGGTATTAAAATCCGAAAAGGTTGTGATTATTTTCGTTATTTCAGGGATCTGGTTTTGTTGTCCTCTCTTAAATTATTTAGTTTCTTTGATTATTTATAATGTTTCATCAAATAATAGATATGAGAATAAATTAATCAATTTATGTCGTTTTTACTTCTTAGATTATACAATTTTTTTTTTTTAAATTACTGATTATAAATTTACAATATTTTAGAGTATGTGTTGATTCAGTTCTTATGATTTTATAAAATTTATTTTAGTTTGTATTATTAGATAAATACTGATAAAACATCATTACCACTATTAGAAGTTAATATATCGTTTAAATGATTATTTTTAAAGAAAAAACGTGACAACCTCATGATAGAAAAGATGTGTAAATATGAGGTTTTTGTTCTAGATCGGGATGGGATGGGACGGGACAAAGGAACATTGTAATTTTCATCCACGTCCCCAAAAGAACATCAAGTGTGAGAGAGATATTATGGATTGTTCCTTAAATAACCTAACATGGGAGGGGGGAGAAGGAAAATTAATCCACTTTCAAAAAAATAGACAGCTAAAAATTAAACGAAAATAACTTTTATATTTGTTTTCAAGGGTGAAGTTAGGATTTTTTAGTCCAAAAATATTTTATAAAACTATTTTTTTTAAAGATATTATAAAACTAATTTTAAGAAGTAAATGGATTACTAAAATTTTAAATTTCACAAGAAAAAATAGTCATTTTTAAAAATTGGTTGCCCCTTCCCTACCATGTATTATGGCCAGTTTATTTCAATCAATTTCAATTCGTATTGAAATGTATGTATCTCTCATATTTTTATCAATCATAGAGTGAAAGCTAAAACTCTGATCCCGCTTTCCCGTCCAATCCTGCCAATCCCGCATAATAAACGGGGCAGGATGGAGGAATTTTTCCCCTGTTTACACCATCCCCATTTAACTACTTTAATTTTTTTAAATTTAATTTTCCTAAGTTTAATTTGATATGGATTATAATAGAGAGTTTTATTTATTTATTTTTATGCTCTATTATGCACTATTATCATTAAAAATGAATTTTGAAAAAAAAAAACGAAATCATGTATTTTTAACCGTTTCTCCAACCCCACCTCACCCCGAGGAAGGGGATAGAGTTAATTGGGGCAGGGTGGGGATATACACCTCAATTACTTATCTCCATTAACTACAATTTTTTTTTTCCTAAAACCACAATTACCGTAAAAATTTATTAAAAAAAAAATTGAGTAAAAAGTCAAAGCTCTTATATCCTAATTTTCTTTAAGATAATTTATCTCAAAGATTATCCACTAAAGTCCTTATTCAATAAAATTTACCATCTTTTTTTTTTCTATGTTAGGTCTCCTATGTGCTCTAATTCTAGGTCCTACTCCTTGTATTTTTTCCTTTTTTTCCTCTCTTATGTATATTGAGTGTTGATTACGTGTCAGAATTATGTAGACCATGCAAAGTGATACTTGCAATGGTGGGTTGTTTAAAAAGCCCCCAATTTCATCACTCTTTTTATTTTCATTTCAACCATAACACGTTTCCATTGCATTTTGTCCCCTTTTCTTCTTCTCCATCCTTCTCCTCATATCATCCCAATACAAAACTCCAATTTTAAAATCATTCATATTCTCGAGTTTAGTTTGATTTGGTTTGGTTCAGTTTAAATAATTAATACGAGTAAGTGATGATCAGTGATATGGTCATCGCGGAGAGTGATACAGTTAGTGGAAGCTGGAATTCTTCCACTTCCATTAACTCACTCTCTCCGTCATGTTCCGTTTCGTCTCCGTTGAAACACGGCGGAGATAGAGGAGGAGGAGGACGGGGAAAACGCGGCCGTCAAATCACTAACGGTAGACACCCGGTTTACCATGGGGTCCGAATGAGAGCATGGGGCAAATGGGTATCCGAAATCCGAGAGCCCAAGAAGAAAAGTCGGATCTGGCTCGGCACTTTCGCCACGCCGGAAATGGCGGCGCGTGCACACGACGTGGCAGCCTTAAGCATAAAAGGAAACACCGCCATTCTTAATTTCCCCGAACTCGCCGCGTTATTCCCACGACCAGTCTCGAACTCGCCGCGTGATGTTCAAACAGCCGCCACGAAAGCAGCTTCAATGGAAATCCCAGATAAAAACCCACCACCAATATCTCCTCCTCCGCCACTTCCGCCGCCGTCATCGCCGCCGCAATCATCAATAGATGAAACAACGCCGGAAGAGCTAAGCGAAATAGTGGAATTGCCGAGTTTGGGAACGAGTTATGAAGAATATTCGCCGGAGATTGTATGTGAAGAATCATTAAATGAATGGATGTATAGATTTCCACCATGGTATCAAAGCTCGAAGGAAGAAGAAGAAGAAGAAGTTTATGAATATTTTAGAGATCAAATGGTAATGGCGGAAATAAATCAGTCTGTGATTCCTGCTGCCTTTGAAACTTTCTCGTGGTAACATTAAATTGAAATTAAAATTAAAAATTGAATCTTTTTTTTTTAGGTTGGTTGTTAATGTAAATGTGAGGAGTTGGTTGTGTCATCTTTCTCTCTCTCAATTTGTTTTTTTTTTTTTTTTACTTCTCTCTTGATTGGATTTTATTTCAATTAAATGTGAAGTTTTTGAATTTTGGGAGGGCTAAAATAGGGTTTTGATCCGTGGTTATTTCTTTCTAGATATTATATTTAATTGGATGAGGGGGAGAATCGAACCTTTCAACCTTGTAAAAATACAGTATCTATATTTAAATAATTGAGTTAATGTTCAGTTTAGTATCCGTGAATATTTTTTTATCCATTCTATATATCATCTCTCTTTTTAATAAGCTTTTATCAAATTCTATAAAGGAGAGAAACCTTTTGATGTATCGAATTTTATTTTATAATAATTAATAATAAAGAAAATGATCATGTCTATCATTTCCATTGATAAAATAGTTTTTCGATAAAATTTATATATTCTATATGTTTTCATGTGGATATTAGAATTTATATTTTCTTTATAATAGCCAATCTGTCACTGATAGATTTATTATTACATTATTGACTTTGAACATTTTCATCCCTTAATTTTATATATTACTTTCAATTTCACTTTCTTTTTCATTCTTGATGATCTACCAATGATCGAATTTCTTAAAAATCCATTGTATCTTTCCAATATTGGTTTGAAATTGAATTGGAGGTTGAGAGTGACACAATTGAAATTGCTATTTTTTTTCTCCTCGAGAGGTGACAAAAATGGGGAATATTATAAAGAAAATTAGAAGGCAAAGAAAACTAAAAAAAATGGAGGGTTAAAAAGGGAGTATAGTTAACCTATTGATCAGAGAGTTTTTTTGTTATTTGAATTCAAATTCATATATATATAAATATATATTGAAGTGGAGGACATAAAGTTTTTTTTTAGGATTTATAAAACGATTTTTGAGAAATCAATGGGAAAAATAGATAAAATATAACACATATTGAATTTTTAACCTTTTTATATAATTTTAATTACTTATTGTAAAAAAGGAGGGAGGGGCTATAAGTGGATTATTACTAGATGTGTGTAGCTATCTATTTAAGATATTATCTTATAAATTTTTCGACCTCAAATATTACAAGTTTATATGGTTGTTTTTTAAAATTCGTCGAATTAGGAACCTAATCCGAACCCTTATAAGAGTACAAAAGAAAAAGAAAAGGATGAGTAGTGATATTTGTCATTCTTGCATACAATAATGCAGCAAGGGTTTCTGATGACCCACACATATTTAAGGTTAGATTTTTAGAATTGAGTGCTCAACTAACTACATAATCCAACAAGATTTCTTTTATTATTGAGCACCTTCCCACATTCTCCTTGTTAATATTTCTCTTCTTTCCCTAACACAAATATTTACTAAACAATGTATTAAAAATTAAAAAAAAAAGTTACAATTAAACTTGGGTTAATTTCAGTAATTGACACATTAATTTTGTTTATTTAAAAAAAACACAAGCTTTTATATATAAATCAAAACTACCCAAAACCACCACCAGAAAAATTAAATTACATTGTGAAATGACGAAACATACCCCTGATCTATTAAATGATATGTAATTAATAAGACATAATTATTAGGAGAGATAAAAGGGTAATAAGGTAACACTCAAATCGGAATCCACCAAAAACGCCACCATAAATGGTGTTTTATGGGTAAATATGATATTAATATGAAACAACCATTAAAACTGAAATTAGGTGAATTAAATTGGTTATTAATGTAATTAATTCATTAAACTTTTCTAATGTTAAATCGATTTTTTCACTGTTTTATCTCTCTAATTCTCTTGATATAGATATAATTTAATAATAAAGTGGAACCCACAAGTTGAAATCACAATAATAAAATAATAGAGAGAATGAAGCTAGGATCATTTACTAAGGGTTTTATTTATTTATTTATTTATTATAATCCTTAAAATTGTATCACAAAAATGAATTATCATATAATGTTAATTAAAATTATGGGAAGATAAATCCAAAGTTAAAGCAAACAGTAAAAAGGTGTCATAATGTGGTTTAGGTCTCAGCTAAATTTGTCCTTATTTTCTAGTTCTTCAACTTTAATTTTCATGAGTTGTAGGGTTCTTTCTTTCTAGAACTCTGCCCCCCTCTCTCTCTCACTTACCCTACATTTTTTTTTTTGAGAGGGAGGGTGGACCTGACCTATCACTTATATTTTATTATCTTGCTAAAATAAAATGAAATAATTTGATGGTGCTAATTTTTTTTTGTTTTATTTGTAAGAGATATTTGGTTTGAAGTAAAACCTAACATAAAAGAAAATGGTCAATTCTATCAATTTTCTTCAGTCACATTTAAATAAGTTAAATCCCAATAATAATAATAATAATAATTCATATCTATGCCTCTATTTTATATATAACATTTATTTATTTGAGCTGAAAAAATATATTTTATAAGATTAAATTTACTTTAATTCAATAGTTTAAATTTTTTTTGCGACGGATTTATATATAATGTCAGAACAAATGATCTTAGATTCAAATTCTCATATTGACATTTATTTTTTGTGTATTAACATTCCACGTGAATGAGACTCGTGTAAATATCTAAACCTATATATAAAGGGAGTTTTGAGATTATAAAAGATTAATTTTCATTTGAGTTGTGATTTAACTATTAGATATAATTTTCACTTCTCATAGATTTAGTTCTTCCATCAAGAAGTTTTTTAAAAGGTTAATAATATTAAAATAATCAAGAAAAAAAAAGAGAGAGAAAGGAGGAGAGGAGAGGCTGCTAATGATAATTAAGGATGAGTAATTAAGTTGATTAGTAGTCACTGTTGGTTTAGTTAGGTTCCAATATTGAGGCATTATGATTCAAAAATACCCATCTGATAAGGAAGCATGTCTGGCCCATGCCGTACGCACACTTTAAATTGTGCCTTTGACATTTTTGTCAGTCCACAATAAATTCTATGAATACCTTTCTAATTTATATATATAATACTCACACCATTTTTTAAATTGGTCATTTTATAGATTTTATTGGTTTTCCGATATTAATTTTGTTAACTGACAATGTTTTGTTTATAAATGTATGTTATGGATTTTAATTTAATAATTTTTAAACATGATATTGGTTTAATAAATATAGTCGTTAAACTAACCATTGTTTTTCATTTTTCAAAATTTGTAGCATGACAAAGCATCAATAGCGAGGAAGATTTATTTTAGTTTTTAGTTAGATAGATTTAGATTTCCATTCTTTTTTAGTTTTTATTTATCTTAAATCTTCCACAATTTAAGGGATTTCATATTTTTCTTTAAATATTGCATGATTTAAGGAAAATTAAAACGAGGGTATTTTTCGTCTTTTCACAATTTACTTAAATTTACTGGTGGTGGTTTTGGCTACATCTGTAATAAAATTGGCTCCCCAATATATTTGTAATTAGTCTCCCACTTTTGACCATTATTGAAATTGAAGTCATGAACTCTTTTATTTATCCATTATTTCAAATTTTTTGAATTTACCATAAAGTAGAGCTCAAAACGAAGATTTCAAAATATCTCGAATCATCTAAATTGGAGTTCAAACAAAAAGGTTATGGCTAAAAGAAAGTCGATGATGTTGGAGGGAGAGATCTCATTGACAAAATTTTAAACTAAGTGGGTGCAATTTACCATTTTTTAACTATAGGTGGTGTTCATGCATTCGACCAAAATTATAGGGGTGGTCTTATTACATTGGGCTATTTTCATTTAGGGTCAAATAAAAATAAGACCCATGTGGTTTTTGTCAATGCATGAACGCCCCTATGGTTTGAAAATGGAAAATCATACCCTTGTCATTCCAACTCCAATGACATAAATTTTCTTTTAGTAATAACTTATTCGTTTACACTTTGATTTGGATGATTCAAAATATTTTTGAATACTCATTTCGAGCTCTACGTTATGATCACTTCAAAACTTGAAAATCATTAATAAATAAGAGTGCTTAGTATCATCAAAATACCATGTATGATTTAAACCATTAATGCTTTTGATTACTGATGGTTTAGAAGTGTGAACTAACCATAACGTAGAGGCCGAAATGAGAATTAAGATGATTCTAGAGAAGATGAGTTCATTGACAACATTGTTAATGAAGATGATTATGATTTTAACGATGAAGAAGTTGCAGACATAGTTACACCAGAATCTGATTTTAGTGACTAAGTTAGTAAGTAGGTTATCTTAGTGAGTTTACATGTATATATTGTGAGTTTAATTTGTTGTACATCTGCAGGCCTCCTACTGGTCCACGTAAGACATGTAATAGTGCATTACAACGAGTTAGTATGCAGTCTAACCATGAGGCTGGAGGTAGTCAGCAAGCTTCAGGTTCGTTATGTTCGAGTGAGTACGCATGAACATTATATATTATATACATACTATATTTCAATTTCATGCATAATATATGAATTTGTGCTTTTGTAATAGGTTCACAGACACCAAATACAAGAGGGCCATCTAAAAGTCTAGCACTTGCCCAAGCGGTCCAGGATAATGGAGAGAAACTACCTGTGGACATCCCCGACAAATTATGTGTTCCCATTGGCGCTAATGCCACATTGTTCATCAATGAAGTCAGTGTTCTTTGTCGCCCGTACATTCCATTCGTCATCTCGTGAAGTGGAAGAATGTGACACAAGAAGACAAAGACAATATTGTCCATCGCCTTTTGGTAAGTATATTGAATTTCATAATTGATATTGGTAATGTGAATTCAAACTAATTTTATTTCTTTCGTGTACATTATATATTGATGTAGGATAACTTCATTTTCGACCCTACTCGAGAGGCAGTGCAAATTTACCTCAATCACAAAATGCCTGACGTATTGAACGAGTTTTGTTCGATGTTGCATACATATTATAAGAATACCAAAGAGAAAGATGGCATTCAAGTAGCCCGAGGAAAATAACACAAACGAGTGGAGAACTTGGATGATTGGATCTTCTTGTGTGATACGTGGGAGCCGCCTAAGTTCAAGGTAAACACATAAGAATAAAGATTTAAAGTTTTATCATACATAAAACATTACACATATAGTAACCTTACATTCATTGTAATGTAGGCCATGATTGAGGCTAATACTGAGAATCGAGGGAAAATGAAATACAATCACAAAACAGGCTCGAGATCACATGTACGAGTCATGACAGAACATGTACGTATATGTTGAAGTTTATATTACTAAACTTATTTGTGCCTAATATAACTTGTATTGTTTTGATTATAGCAAGCCGAAGATGAAGATCATGAAGAAGAGTTCAATCAGATTGATCTATTTCGAGTCACGCATACAAATGCTGACGGTGTATGGATCAACAATGCAGCGGAGGAAGATTATGTAAGTTTCACAAGACTGAAAATTTTTATATTAACAAGTGTTTGTTTTTAAATTTTAGTTCAATCATAATTATATACGTACGTGCAGGGCATGATGTGTGATTTGCTTACTGCTCCTGAAGTGGAGGTGGACGGAGTTGTCCAACCGGGCCTAACTGATGCCGAGATAATTGTGAGAGTTCGAGGCTATCGTTCAGGATATATTAAAGGTTTAGGGGCAGGACCTGCACATAATAGGCTGGTGTCTTCTCATCCACGTGGTCGATCACTCTTCACAGAAGATCCGAGGGTCGATAAGCTAGAGGCGGAAAACTTAAAGCTTAAAACGAAATACAATGAGATTTCAAATACTTTAGATGAGTTTAGACGTGAGTTCTATGAGATGAGGAACCAATTTTCTACCTTCAAGCAGACTCCTCCGCCTAGTTAGATGATTGTACTAAAACTAGTATTCTATGTTTCTGTTTTTTAGATGATGAAAAGTACTTAAGTATTAACTATTTGATTATGTTATTGGGATGTTTTGAACTTTTTTATAAATATTTCTTATTGATTAGTAGTACATTGAATAGGAAAAAAGGTTCTAAATTAGAAATGTAAACTTTTTGGGAAGAAAATGAAAAAAAAATTTGAACAATGGCTATGCCGGCGAAATTTGCCGGCATAGTTTTTAATTTTTTTTTTTTTGGTTTTGCCTGCGAATTTCGCCGGCAAAAGCTATGCCGGTGAAACGAATTTCGCCAGCTTTTCCACAATAATGGGGCAGCCCCATTATTGCAATGCCGGCGAAATTCAAACTTCGCCGGCTAAGGCTAATTCAACGGGGCTTTTACAGCGAAAAGCCCCGGTGAAATTTTTCGCCGGAAATACCCTAATTTTCGCCAGCAATACCCTATTTTCTTGTAGTGATTTCAAAACATCTTGAATCATCCAAATCGGAGTTCTAACGAAGAAGTTATGGCTAAAAAAAATTAATGACGTTGAAAGTGGAGATCCTCATTGGAATAAGTTGGAACTACATAGGTATGATTTTCCATTTTCAAACCACATGGGGTGTTCATGCATTTGACAAAAACCCTATATGTATTGTGTTTATTACAGATATATTATAAACCATTGGGTATTTCAAATCTGCCAAAAACCATCGTTGGCCAATTTAAATTATATTGTGAAAAGATAATATTCCCCAATTTAATTTTCCTTAAATTTTGCAAGATTTAAGGAAAACTATAAAATCCCATAAATTGTGCAAAATTAAAGGAAATTTAAATCTAAAAAACTTAAAAACATATAAAAAAATATATTCAAACTTCATAAATTCCCTTTCTTCCTCCAACCGCCATTATACTTCTTCGAACTCTAACAAGATCACATGTAGTTTAACAAGTTTATATTTGATAAATAAAAAAAGTTATACAAAAATTGTCAATATTTAAACAAAATCATACACATTTGTGTATAATTGATATAAACCAAAAAATCCTAATAAAAAGTCAATCTATAAACAAAGGTCATACATAGTATTCCAAGTTTATATTTAATAAAGTATCTATAATTGAAGGGGGAAAAAACTAATAAAAAGCTAATATCTAAACAAAGATCATACATAGTTTTACAAGTTTGTATTTGATAAACTCTGTATATTTGATAAACCAATAAAATCCATATAAAATGACTAGTATTTACACACAAAAATTATACATAGTTTAACACGTTTATATTGGTAATTAATAGAATCCATATAAAATGGTGATTATTTAAACAAATATTATACATAGTTTAACACATTTATATTTGATAAACCGTGTGTGATTGGAAAACCAACCTAGTTTTAGTTTTGATTTGAAAATTCATCAAAAAGCTTGAAGCAAGTTTGGTCTTGGTCTAATAGTAAGGATGCTCGTGAAAGTAGAGTGATTGAAGAATTATATGAAAAGACACACACAAAAATCTGCTTTGAATATTGGAGAGCAAATTTCAACTGTACTCCTAAGAAGAACAGGAAAAGAAATCTTAGACATCAATTTTAGATCTAAGATGTTACTAGGTCTAGATTGTAGAAGAAGAGGATGAAGCCACCAATTATAGATATATGATATTGATAAAACGGAGGAAATCAACCCAATAAAAAAATAAAATTTTAATTTAATACTCCATTAAATTCTTCATGATTTTAAGATCTCTGTTTCAGATTTTTAATTATGATTGAAGGTAAATCAATAATCTAAAAAATCTTCTCCCCATCGTATCAATTCCAAAAATTGTGGTTTTTGGTTAAAAACAAAATCATTTAGGCTTTGTTAATAAAAGTGAAATTGAGTTAAAAATTATGGTTATATATGTAATTATCTCTATTACATTTTACCATAAAAAAAGGATTAGTCTTGTTTGATGCCAAAATTTAATTTTATTTTTATAAGAGGCTTTTTTTAAAATTTAACATATTTGATTTTTTTTTCTATAACTGTTTTTTAGTTTTTAAAAGTTTTACTAAAAATCTTTATATTAATTTTTAAAAAATTAATAAAAAAAAACTACAAGTAAACTTACTAATATATTATTACATTGAGTTTAATTATTGTAACTTGAACTCTCAACTTTTTTTTTTTATAGATATGTGAGTGTTAGAATCAATTTACGTGTAACTCAACTAATCTTACCGAATAACCCTACTACTCTATAACACTACACGCACCTCAACCAATCGTTATAACTTGAACTCTAAACCTTTAAAAAGATAAAAAAACTAAATCTATGCAATTCTTTATATATTTGTGTGGGATGTGGTCCATATATAAAAACTTTAACTTGATTTTTTTTTTTTTTTTTTTTACCATTTCCCCAAACCCACGAGAGGATGGGAAGAGATGGTTTCAAAGAGTGTGTTATTTTCAGTATGTGGCTTCATAAAATTTAGTTGTTGGTAAATTTAAAAAAAGAAAAAAAAAGATTTGTATTTGTGTGGATCCTATGTATTAGAGGTTATTTGGCGATTCACAAAAATAAAAAGATTGGTGGATGTTTGGATACAAACTTAAATGAAGCAAATTGACAAACAACTACAAGATGTACCTTTACAACAACATATCCCCCAAGTGTAATCTAAATGCCAGAGCATATGACAAACTAAGAAGTGACAAAACAACCAACTTCTTGTTTTCTTTTCTTTTTAGTTTTTCATTCCATTTCTTTTTATAATGTATAAACTTTTTTTTAATAATATTTTTCTATACTTAATCTTGAGATAATTAGATGCAATTTTGGATGAATTTGGAGTTGTGTGTGATTACTCAAAATTATGCATTTAGAAAATCAAACTTGTTTACTGATAATTAATTTATATTGTTTTTTTTTTTATTTTTACATTTTTAATAATAAAAACCGTTTTTTTTAAAAAGCTAGGTATGTTTGAGAGTTTTTTTTTTTAAATGCGAAAACATATTAAGGTATCGGTTCTTTTTTCTTTTTGTTATTTTACTTTAATGAATAATCTATTTTTCAGAATAATTGGCGTTAATCTTATATCCAAAATCATAGATTGTTAGTATAGTGATTCAAAGTGTGCAATACATTAGAAATTATTTGTTCTAATTTTTTTTTTTATAAATGAAAATTGTTTTTATGATAGTTACTCGGCAACCTCCAATTTTTTTTAAGAGGTAGATTATAAAATTTAATAAGTCGATAGTAAAACGGGTGTTCATGCATCTGACCTAAAGTAAAACGGTTTCATTTGCATATTACCCTCATCTAAATTGATTAACATTAATCATCATTAATCACCAATTTACATTAAAAAAAAATCTGATATATTTACCAATAATTTTTCATACAGATTTTCCAACCATTTATATTTTATTTGATAATAAAATATAAGAAGAACTAAAGTATATGTACTCAAATTGTTACCATATATGTATTTATTAAATTAGTCTCTGACCGTTATTTTGAAGAAAAAAAAAGACCAAAATGGAGGGACAATGGCGCGAACTCTCTAGAAAACAATAATCATTGAAATATTCCACTAGAGGATAACATTTTCCACTTTCGACCCAATTTTTTCAGGAATTCCTGAAATTTCATTTACATTTTTAGTCAGAAACTTCATTTACTGTTCTTGCTAAAGATTAAGGGAAGCTATGTCCTTAAAATTAAATGAGGTCAATTCTTGAGAAGTTCATCTATCAATCCCTTCAAAAGCAGGACCACTAGGGGGGGTAATGTCCTAAAAAAAATGGGGAAAATCCTACATTGATATATATTTTTCAATTTTTTTAATGGGCAAATTTAATTACTTGATTTTTTTTATATATATTGTTAAACTCTTAGCGGTCAAGATTATTTAGGGTCAATGAGAAAATGTCTTGTGGATAAAAATTATAATTCTTTATTTTCTTTTACAATTTTTACCCCGCGTAGTATTTTATCATTGGCTTTAAGTAGATGTGGTTGCTTGATAAATTTATATATCACCAAATTTTTCTCTATAAAAGACTGCATATCAATATTTTGAGGTTTAATTTAGAAATTTGGTTAATATGCTTTGCATATGTTTTACTTTAGTCTATATGGTTTCAGTCTATATCAATTTAGTCTATATAGTTTTAAAAGTTTCATTTTAGTTCTTATAATTATATAAAACCTCACAAAATATCATAACAAACAACTACATTTACACATTAGTTAACACTACATCGTCATATGCTTTTGCATTTGTGTTACCATGTTTCACAGAAACAGACATATAAGTAATTTGTTAATTTTTTTTTATTTATAATTATTTGAACATTTCATGAATTTTTATCCAATCATAAGAACTAAATTGAACTTTTAAAATCATAAAAATACATTAAACTGAACAACCCCCCAAATAATAAAAATACATTAAAACTTATAAAATTTTTAGAAGTAAATTAAAACAATACCTTAAATTATAGGGATTAAAGGTACATTTAAACCATATTCTGAAAACAGCCCACATGAGAGAGAGGTTTGATCCTTGGGACAAAAAGGCAATAGAAAATGAAAAATCTTCAAATACATATGATTGCAAAGCAAAAATACAAGGGAAAAATTAGCAAAAGACAGATGCAAATGGAAGGTTATTGGAGTCAACTTCAAAGCCCTAACTTTTTTTTTCCCCCTTTTCCCTTTAAAGATTGATAAATTGGAATCAGTTTGGTCTCTAAATCCATAATTGAGTTTGCCTTTTGAAATATGTAAAAAAAGTAGCTACATATGGTAAAAAAAAAACCAGGGGTAAAAAAAGATATCAAAATGTAATGGAAGAAAAACCAATTTTTTTTCCCAAATTTTCCCCCACATCCAATCAAAGTGAAAAAAAAAAGGGTTAAAAAAAAGTGAAAAATTAGATTAAATTAATAAATATGGGTCTTTTCGAACCCTATGTCTTGTTTTGGATTTTTCTAAGCAATAACATCAATTCCATATAAAAGCAAGGTGGGAAACTTAGTGATGGTTGGGAGAAAACAGTAAAATTGACACATTTTCCTGTTTCCAAAGTTGGTGATGAAATTATTTGGCTTCCAACCATGATACACCATTTTGATATATAGAGAACTAAAATAGAAAATAATTCAAGTAGAATATATGCTGTTTTTTAATATAAAAAATAGTATGATTTAATATTAATTTTTTTATTTATATATTTTATTAGTTTTAAAGCATATGTGAAATATAGTTTTGGAAAATCTCTATTTAAAAATTATCTAAATTTTTTTAAAAAAAAAAAGAAGTAATAGTTTTGTTGGGAAAGATGCGGTAAAAAACAATTAAAAAAAGGATTTTGTTTCTATTTTTTTTAACCTGATTAATTATTTAGATTTTTTTCTCAAAAAAAAAAAAACCCCGTTTTTTAAAAAGATTAGAAAAAATATAGGGACAATTACTGAAATAGCATATTTTTACACACTAATTATTGAAATGTCAGAACTTTTAAAAAATTATTCAAATAGCATAATTATAGTTCAATAAATTTATTGAACTAAAAAAGTAAAAAGAAAAAAAACTATTAAATTCATTGAAAATAATGAAAAAGAATCAAATAGTTTGAAAAATTATTGAATTTGAACTTAAAAAAGGCTAAAAACAAACAATTTTATTAAAAATAGTCATGAAAAATAGTTCAATAAATTTATTGAACTATAATTATGCTATTTGAGTAGTTTTTAAAAAGTTATGATATTTTAATAATTAGTATGCAGATTTATGTCATTTGAAATAAATTCTTAAAAATATATATCTATCACATGGGTCAAAAATTGATCACATTTTTTATATATTTGAAAATCAATATTCATTTAATCTATTTAGAAGACAGAAAATTGATAGTCCTTCAATAATTTCAAAGTTCAAAAGTAAAATTACAATTTAAAAAATATATTTATCTATTAGATTCCTTGTTGATACTTGATTTTCCCACTTTAGTGACATATCACGTTTACAAGTCAACATCAAATACTCCATTTTCATGAATTAGCAAAGTAATTTAAGAAACTTTTTGTCTAAATTTTGATGATTATCCATTTGTTTTTATGGGTGTGTCTTATTCAATTAAATTAGTTAATGCCTAAGTAGCATCAATCACCATCTAACTTTATTTAAATACCCAATTAATTAGTTAAATTATTAATTATTATAATTAATTAACCAGAAACTCCCCCTAATTAATAGATGCATGCACAAATAATATTCCTAAACGCCAATAATGTGAATAGATTATGCAATAAAGCATTCTGTTTACTGAAAAACAGTGCCTAAAATATATCATAATTTGAGTTTATAACTAATCTAACACTCAGCTGTTAGATTGTCTCCATCAATTTGGGTTTTGCCACTTTCTCTCTCATAAACTAAATGAAATTGACATTTACTTTATTATCAACTTCATTTTAATTGGATGAATATTAACCTTATAACAGCAACATTATCTTATTAAAACCACCAAAGTCTCGTCAGTTTAATAGTATAGATAATAATTGGTTAAACATTAGTATTCCCTTTGAAGGTTCGAGTCTCCACATATAATTGATGTAATATCTAAAATAAACCAACCTAAATTTGTTTTTAAAATTTTAATTTGTTTCACCAATAATTCATTTATTTTAGAGTCTAAATTTTACAATAAACTATTTTTTTAGATTATGATTTAGAATTTTTAAAATTAAACAAATTTTATTGAACTTAATAATGGGAATGAAATTAGATTTTCTTATCTTTTGTCTTTTTTTTTAAGTTATTATATTCCTATCTCATATGTTTATTTAAGCAGAGAAAGATGTGTATTTGAATTACCTTTGTAGTTTTTGTAGAGTTAATCACTTTCAAATTTCCTATAAACGAAAAATAAGTCAGAAATTCCATGCATTTAATCTATATATTTTTAATATCTACAATATTAAATATGTGTAGAATGAACATTTATAATCCCAATTTTAAGCCACCCTGTCGTTCACACTTACTATCAACTTTTCCAAATATTCCTCAAACTTTGGTTTGCCTCTAACATGTTATTAATAATATCATGCAATTAACTCCACAATCACATCTAAAATAGAGTGATTACATTAAACCTAGTTACATAAATTAATATTTATGAAGAGTTATATTTTCATGTAAATAAATGATTACAAATTGACAAACTAAAAAAAAAAAGGATAATACAATATTTATATATGTATAAAATTGGGTAAAAGGTAAAATATACCTCTGTACTTTAAAGTTGTGGCAAAACATACCTCTGCACTAATTAAATAGCAAAATATACCCTTACACTTTACAATTGCCAATTTTATATGCCCATCTGTTAAATGAAAGTTAAAATTAACGTTTTGGATTATTTTTTTTTTCAAACTTCGAAATTTGGTTTCCTCAATCTATTATTAGGGCCTTTTTTTTTTTTTTTTTTGCTTTGGTGTCATGCGCTTTCTCATGGAAACTTACGTGTGAGAAGTTCACAAAGTTGAATATTTATACAAACCAAAAGTCATAGCTTATTTGTTTGCACGAACTAGAACCAGAGGTAGAAGAATGAATGTGATATTTACCTTTGAAACACCCACATACATATGAATTTTGAATCGAAAAAATAAAATAAAAACTATGAAAAGCCCTAAAAACAGATGATAAAAAGCATCTTAACAGAAGAATCAGTTTTAAACCATATTTAAAAAATTAAAAAAAAAACTTCAAATCCCAATTTTTTTAACCCATTTTTTGTGAAAAGTCCTCTAAACGAACACCTCTACCTCGAAACACTTGCTTTAGGGGGGAAAAAATTCAGCCAAAACGTTAAGTTTTAACTTCCATTTAACAAATGGGGCATAAAAATTGAAAATGGTAAAGTGCGTGGGTATATTTTGCTATTTTGTTAGTGCAGGGGTATGTTTTGCAACAAGTTGTAAGTGCAGAGGTATGTTTTGCATTTTACCCTATAAAATTTGACTTTCTTTTAGTTCAAGTGTATTTTATTTTTACTGCGCATTATTTTCCTTTGGTTAACAATAGTCGTAGTTTTTGCTTACTTGATCTCTTGTGGGTCACCATCATCAATGGGTTGGGTCGAGCCAAACATTAGAAGGCTCAGGCTCAGGCTCAACCCCAATGAGCCTATACGTTTGGTCGAGCCGAGTCGGCTTGGCCCAATCTAAAATTTTAAGGCTCGTGACTCAACTCATAGGCTAGGCTCATTGAGCCGAGCTTGGACCTAGCTCGTTGGAGCGAGCCAAGCTCGACCTATGATATGGTGCATAACTTTCGAATAACTTTTTAAAAAAAATCAAATGTTAACAAAATAAACATATTAAACTTATTATTTTAAATAGCAAAAAAGTGAAAAAATCAATATATTAAACTTATTATTTTGAACAACACAAAAGAAAAAATTGTTCAATTTTATCCGTTAAATGATTTAACTATTTTATTTTATCCTAGTTAGTAATCACACAAAAGTATCAACTTTAAAAAATAGATATTTTTATTAATTATTTAATACATGAATATTTGAGAATAAAGTTCTATCACTACAATATAAATACATCCTAACTAGGTTGGCACCCACTCATTTGTCAATCATATACATTTTTCTCAGCTTAATTTTTAAATTGGTAATAATATAATATTCTATTTAAATAATAAATAAATACTGCGAGTTTTATTTGGGCCGAGCTCGAGCCGGCTCGTTGGATCGGCCCTATAGAGGCTCAAATGAGCCTGCCCACGAGCCGACTCGTTCAAAAAAAGGAAGGCTCATATTCAATCCAAACATTTAACGAGCTGAGCCGGCCCGTCAAACGTTGACTTTCGAGCTGAGCTGAGTCGGCCCATCAAACGTTGACTTTCGAGCCTAGCTTTGGTTGAACCAGAGCCTAGCTTAGGCCGACCTTTAGGCCGCGAGCCGAATGATGATGGTGACTTGTGGGGATGAAAATATCAACGATAAAACATGGGAAGTTTATTGGGATTAATTCTATAAATAGTCACTTTTGAACCATCTAATTACGAAAATAGCAACAAACTTTTCTATATTTAAAATTAGTCAATCAACTAAATTTATTAAAAAAAATTACCCATTTTATCCCGCATTATTTTATTTCATTATATTATTTTTATCCTTTTAATTATGATATTTTAGTTAATAAAATCTTTAAGTTATATCAAATCTTTTAGTTTTTATCAAATTGGACAATCTATTGTGTGTGCTTGTTTTTTATTTATTTATAACATTGGTGTTTCTATATTTTTGTGTTTTTTCGTCATTCCAAATTTTAGAAAATTTATGTTAAAATTACTAGTATATATACACTATACCGTTTATACGTTGTTATTATTATTATTATTATTATTATTATTATATATATATATATATATATATATATATATATATATATATATATATATATATATATATTCATTTATACAATTTTTAAGTTATCAAAGTTGTGAGATTTTTTTTTAAATCCCACCGATTTCTATGGAGCCTTATGAAACAGAGATTTGGCAAGAGAAATTTTTTATTTTTTTGTTGTTTTTTCATTTTGAATAGCTTGGGGAAGAGAGAGAAATGTTTAACCTGGAAAAAAATAAAATAAAATTTTCCTCCCTTGATTTTAGGTGGAATTACCTTACAATTTTTTTTAATAATAACTTCAATAAGGGTACATTTATCCTATCATATCATTAAAATAGTCTGGCCACCATGAAATGACTATTTTTTTTTATTCATGTTAGTGGCTATTTATGTTAAATTTCAATTTTTTTTGGCTATTCTTATATATTGCCCGAGTTTATTGTCTATAAACTAAATTAAAAAATATAAATTGAAATCTAAGACTAAAAACGTTATATTACCACTTTAACGAAGATTCGGAAAAAAAAAATATTCTTTCAAATTTTGTTGTTAATTTATATTTCAATTTTTAAACTATTATTTACATTAATTATTTAAATGAAATTGTATATTTAAATTGATATATTTGTCAATAAATTATTGGAAAATGTGAAATAAATGCTTATTAAGTACTTAAGTGTTTTAAAATGTACATTTCTTTTACCATGATTAATAAATAAAAAATATTTTTTTAATACAATAAATTATAAATTATAAATTTGAGATATAAGTAGTTTTAAAAAAATATATTGATTAAAGAATAGTTCAACAATAAATTATGTAGAAAATTACGATACTATGATAAATTAAGTTATTTTAAACTTGTACAAATTCAAAAATCGTAGTATTTAAAATCAATAACCAATGATAACAACTATAAAACAATATTAAAAGTATTTTAAAAATTAATTTTCAAATATAAATGAAAAATGTACATTTCAAAATTTTAATTACCAATATTATAGGTTACAAAATTTTACAAACTTAAAAATTACACTATTTATCATAGATATATCATAGGGCTCCATCTCAAAACCAACTGGCAATGAGAGAGGGGTAGCCCATGTATCTTATAAACAGGGTCGTCATAGGCATGGTGCAACTGGTGCAACGTTGGGGGCCACAAATTGTGAATTAAAAAATTAGTATTAATAATATATAAATGAGAATTTATTCTACGTCGTGTTAGTAGATCTTCTCCCTACAATATCTCTATGTTCTCCGTCATTATGAGTTGAGTTTGTTCCCAACATAAGTTCAAAATTCAATTTTTATATTTTTTTTATACTACTTTGATAATATTATGCTATTCTTTTATTATATTATTTTATTGATATTGTGTTTTAATAAAAATATTTTTTTTAATACATATATATATATTAAAAAAATATTTTTATTAAAACACAATATCAATAAAATAATATAATAAAAGTTTGTGATTTTTCATATTAAGGATTATATGATCGAGGGTCCAAATTTATATATCGCATTGGGCCTTTTTTTTTAAAGAACGGCCATGCTTATAAACATTGTGAGTTCCTTTCATCTTTCCGATGTAATATTCTCAACATGCCCTCTCAATATGATGCCTCTTCTGGGCTTACCATTTTTTGGTCGAATCCCATTTTTGGACCGAATGCCCGTTTGGAGTTGTTGGGCTCTAATACCATCTTAAGATATTATGGGGTTCCATCTCAAAACCAATTGATAATGAAAGGAGTAGCTCATGTATCTTATAAATATTGTGAGTTTCCTTCATCTTTCCGATGTGAGATTCTCAATAATTTATAACTCCAAATTATTAATTCACTAAATAACAATATAATTTAGCCCGATCTAGTCGATCTAGTGTGTTAATGCATGTCAAACATAACAAACCATTGATCCAAGTTAGTGCCAACATGAGCATAATTAAGTGGTTAGACATAGTGGCGGAGCCAAGATTTCATCTCACATGGGCACCGAACACTAATTTATATGATAAATTTATTTTCTTCTTGAATTATAAATTAAATTATTTAATTTTTATTAATTAAAAACACTGTAAAAATTACTTCAAAGAAAATATTAAAGGAAATGCAAAAAAGTTTAATCTAATCTAAAAACTTGAGAAAATGTTTTAAATTATAGATAAAAATAAGCAACTGAAAATGTAATAAGGTGTTTATTGTTGAAACTATATATTTTTTAATTTAAAATTAAGAAAATTATTGACGAAAAAAATATAAAATAATATCAAATTAGTTGCGATAAATTTTTTAATTAAGAAATAATGATTTAATCTAACAATATAATAAATTAGTTTTTTTTTTTTTTTTTTTTTTGCAAATTATAATGAGTTTTATAATTTAATATAACTATTTTATTGCATATATATAAAAAAATTATTAAAAGGGAAAAAAATTGAGGGGGGCACGTGCCCTCCAGTCCTATAATGGCTCCGTCACTGGTTAGATATTTACTCTTTGGGTAAAGTACCTTTTTGGTCTCTAAGTTTTGGAGGTCGTGTCTATTTGGTCCCTGCGTTTTCAACTTGTGTATAAGTAGTCCCTGAGTTTTAAACATTGTATCTATTTGGTCCCTTTGTTTTCTAGAATTATTAGAAATAAATTCAATTGGTCTTTAATTTAATATATTCGTTAACTTCTTAACAAAACGAATACTGACTTAACGCTCATATAACATGTCTAATTGACCGAAATACGGACACGAGATTAAATATTATTTCAAATATTTCATCAATTTAGACCTAAGATTTGAAATAATAATCAATTTCATGTTAGTATTTTGGCTAATTAAACATTTATTAAAAAGGCTAAGGTTATTTACGTTATTTACGTTTACATTTAGGGCTGACAGTTCATCTTCTAAAAAATGTAAGGTTGGGGTATCTTTATTTGAGAAGAGGAAGACTTTGAAGCAGCCGTTTTGAGTCTTCCAATTTGTGATTTGGTTGCAATTTGAAGGAGGAAGAATAAACTATTGTGATTTGATCTTGTGAAAAGGCTAAGGTTTAGCAATTAAAGTTTGGATTTTATTTTTTTTTAAAAAGCTGAGGTTTGTTATATTGTGATGCTTTAGATTGATGTAAACATAAATAATAGGTAATCAGACCCAACGGGATCATTTTAATGTGTTGTTTAAGTATCACGTTGTCATCTTCTCTCTTTGTCATATGTAATGCACATCATCATCTAACGAGCGATATAAATTTTTTGTCAAAACCCATTAACGTCAAGGACTATTTATAAGATTTTATCAAAGTATAGAGACCAATTTGAAACTCTTAAAGCTAGGGGTGAGAATCAAAACCGCAAAACCGACCAAACTGAACCGATATTTACGGTTTCGGTTCGGTTCGGTCTGAGAATTTTCTAGACCGGTTATAATTAGTTCGGTTTCTGTTCGGGAGCTGTGAAACCGCACCCAAACCGAAACTTTATATATATATATATTAATTAGCCCACCCCACCCATCACCACCCACAGCCAATCCCCCACCCTCACCCATCACCACCCAAAGCCAACTCACTGCCCCTTCCCAAAGAATATATATATAATTTATATATGAAGCAAATTCAACATATTTTTTTATTAATATCAATAATAAATTAAATATTAGAGTTATTTGAAAGCCAAAATTCAATATAGAGTTTTTTAAATACAAATTTGACACAAATTTCATTGTTTTAAAAATAAAAACGATTTTATAAAGTGTCAAGTATATAGTAGAACATGCCTAATTGGTGCAAGAAAAAAAGAACAAAAAAACTGAAACTGAATCCTTATCGGTTCGGTTTTAGTTCGGTCCAAATGCTTATCGGTTGGGTTCGGTTCGGTCGGGACAAATTCACAAACCGAAACCGATATCTCACCCCTACTTAAAGCATAGGGATTAAAATGGAACAAACACTAAATCATAGGGACCAAAATTATATTTACACCTAAATACTTCATTACATTTGATTTTCATTTTATCGTTAATATAATAGTTGACTGATTTTCTTTACAAAAGATCAGTAGTAAAATTTTATTTTATAAATTAAATACTCAATTTTGTATCTATTCATTTAAATTTGTAAACTCTTTTTCCAAGCAAATTAGCAGAGTTTCCATCCGTGTTAAGAATCTAACATCGGAAAGATGAAAGAAACTCACAATAGTTATAAGATACATGAGCTACTCCTTTCATTATCAATTGGTTTTGAGAAGGAACCCATAATATCAAGGTGGTATCATAGTCCAATAAACTTAAACGGGCATTCGGTCTAAAAATAGGATCCGGCCCAAAAGTGATGAGCCCAAAAAAATATTATCTTGAGAGGACATGTTAAGAATCTCACATCAGAAAGATGAAAGGAACTCACAATATTTATAAGAAGATACATGAGTTACTCCTCTCCTTATCAATTGAAACTCACTTTGGTTTTAAGATGGAACCATAATATCAAGATTCAAGAATGATGAAAGTAAAAAGTTAGCTCGTTATTGAATTTTGATTATTTGTGAAGTGACCTTAAATAAAAATCTTGAATCCGATGATTAATTTTTACCTAATGAAAAAATGTTTAATTCTAATAAGTTCATGGAACTTATTTCTTGTCAAAAATTAAGATTATAATTAAATATGATACAAGGATGTGGACAAATAATAATTCGATTTTTCAAGAGAATAGACCGTGTATGATATTAGTTAGTGTTCGTTTGGAATAGTATTTAAAAGTGTTTAAAAGTGTATTTTAAATAAAAATAAATAAAATTTTAATGTTTTTTTATCACCATTAAAAAAACACTTTCAAACACTTATAAAATTAGTTATCTCAAACGAGGCCTTAACCGATAAAAGAATTATTAATGCACCGATGTGTTAGCAAAGAACTAAAATAATTGAAAAACCTCCAACCAGGGCATAACTTATTAGTTAAGGCATGTAAAAAATAAAATAAGGTAAAATATCATTTTGGTCCCTGAACTTTCAAAAATTATTTTTTTTTGTACTTGAACTTTACAATTCATTTCGTTTTAGTCCTTTTGTTTGTGTTTTTCGGTTTAGGACACTAACGGAGATCTTATATGTGACATGCAATTTATAATTGTATCATATCTAAGGGATTCCTGGGTTCGGGCCGAAGAAGCAATGTCACTCGATCATTATCAAATCGACTGTAATCTTTTTCTGTCTGAATGATTGGTTATGAGACCATGAAAATGGAAATTTTCCTTAATAAATGATGAAGAGATACCAAAAAAATGACATTACATAAATATAAAGTGAGGTTAAATGACGTGGAAAAACAAATGTGGAAAAATAAATATACAGTGAGGTTAATCTCATTATTTTCTCCTTTAATTGAAGTCATAAACCTAACTGTATATTTATTTTTCACGTCATTTAATCTCAATCTATATTTATATAATGTCACATCATCAATTACATGTCACATAAGCAATCTGATAGTGTCCTAAATATCACTTTTAAAATTTTAGGAACGAAAGTGAAATTCGAGGACTAAAATAATATCTAACCAATAAAATAATCTATTCTGAACAAATTAAAAGCTAGCTGAGTACGTGTGTAGTAGGCATGTGTCCAAATCCAACATATGTAAACCATCCTGTCAATGTATCTCTCTTCCCAACTAACTCATTTTCTTTGTATTTAATAATTAAAGCATATTTGTATAATTATAAAACGTGTTTTAAATTAGATTTTATCCATTTTTTTAAGTAAATTGTAAATAACACTCTTATAGTTCGGTCAAAATCACTCATGTAGTTTAAAAATGACAAATCATACCCTTATAGTTTAAAATTGTGCCAAGAAGACATCTCCCCCCCAATGTTTAAAACTTTCTTTTAGCCATAACTTATTTGTTTGAATTCCGATTTGAATGATTCAAAATGTTTTAGAATTTCCATTTCGGGCTCTATGTTATGGTCACTTGAGAAAAAAAATAAGGGTGTTTTTTTAACATTTGGGCCAACTTATGTGCACCTCGAGTATTTGTAAGGGACAACCACACAACGCTATAAAAGTTAGGGCCTAGAAACTTGTACGATAATATATTAGATAGGTAGTCACACATGAATTTAAACCTATGATCTCATGGTTTTGAAGAAATCTCTCTAATTAGTAGATCAATTATAATTATTTTTGGGTTTTTTTCTCCATCTCTATTATTGTATGAATCATTTTACTAACTTATTAGGTCAAATAATTTTTATTTATTAATTAAAGTAAAAACTAAGACAAGGAGATGACTCATTGATTAAGGCATGTGTGGGTTCAGTCTCCACCCAACACTTTGTATAACAAAAAAAATTAAAATTGATATGATAAAAAAAATTGTGCTTCAAAGTAAATTTAAAGTGTTTTTATGTTACCATATAATTAAAGCGTAACTAATGATTTGATAATGAAATGAAGCATTTTCCACTCAATATATAAAAATATTGGTTTATGTTGACTAATAATTAAAGGTTTAATGATCCTTTCATGCTCAAACAAGGATCACGAGTTTGCACGATGGGTTAATCATGATTACTCACTTAATTATTATAGTATTATTATTAACCAATAATTAAAAGACACATCTCAGCATGTGCCCCAAAAATTAACTAATCAATTTTAAAAGTAAAGGAAAACATTTGATTGATGGTGGTTAAAAAAGTTATAAACAATTGATTGTGTAAGTGGGTTTCCATGGTTGAGCTCATCAAGGATGCTCAAGGATAACATTTTTTAATAGGTAATTAATTAGTTTAGAAATGTTTTTGAAATCCCCCTTCCAATAAAAAAAATGAAAAAAAGAAATAAAAAGAAAAAGAATAAAGAACTGCCTTTGCTTATTGATATTTAGAAAAAAAAAATTCAAAAACTTTTTTCTTTTAAATAGAAAACAAAAAAAGAATCGAAGTCCCCTCTTTGAGATTTTTTTTTTCTTCACAAAATAGAGGGATGGTATTTTAGCCACTACATCATGAGTGGTAACATTTTTATTAGGGGTGTTCATTTTCCCCCGCGGGGCCGGTGTTCATTTTCTCCGCGGGGACCCGCCCTGAAAGTAGTGGGGAATCCCCGTTCCCAACGGGGATGGGGATGAAAAATTTCCCGTTCGAGTTTGTCGTCCCCGTCCCCGAACTCGACCTCGTTCCCCTAAATCCCCGAAAATAATATATATATATATATATATAATTTATTTTAGAATATTTTTATACTTAAACTTTTTTAAAACTTTTTGTAAATATTGTTTTCATTTTTTATCAATAAAAACTGTTTTTAAAAAACTTTTTTTATACTGTTTTATATAAAAAAAAATTAAAACTGTTTTCAAAGACTTTTTAAATCTGTTTTATAAAAATAATTTATAAAATGTTTTTTTACTATTTTTCATATCATTATTTTTACAGATTTTTTGTTTTTTTAATTATAATTTGTTGCTTTTATTTTGTTTTAGGTGAAAACGGGAAAACTCTCCGTTCCCCATAATTTCCCCGAGGGGAATCCCCGTCTCCATCCCCGACCTCTTTGAAAGGGGAATTTACCAGGGACGGGGATGGGGAATGCATTCGCCATATTCCCCATCCCGTCCCGTCCCGTGAACGCTCCTAAATTTTTATATAAATTTTAATATTTTAATAAAGTAACAAAAGAATATGTGTTATTTTATTATGTAACGTATTTTAAGTCAGAAAATACTTGTCTATGATTGATTAGGAGAAACTTCTCTTCTTTTTTTTTTTCTTTTTTCTTTTTTTAATTTATGAATCAAATATATTAGGAGACTCACATATTTATTTACCGTGATTTAGATGTTCTACTAAAACAAATACTCATATAAAATAAAGAGGATAATCGATCAGGAGGTAAATATTTTTATTTTGAGTAGCTCCAATCTCTTTAAGGGGGGGAAAAGAGTGAAATAAGAAAGAGATTGATTTGAAGGGTAACATGGAGATGCTCTTGTTAGTTTTGAATGAAATATTTAACTACAACATTAATTACTTACGGGTGGTGATGAGTAATGAATTATAATATATATTGTTTAGTTTTTTTTTTTTTTTTTTTTTTTTTTGAAGTCCTATGTATTGTTTAGTTTAATCCTCTTTTTTACTCCGTTCCTCCACTTTAGAGAATTAATATAAGGTTGAAGACTCTTTATTCAGAGGTTGGAGAAGATTTTCTTAAATATTTTTATTTAAATTATATCTAAAACATAATTAAATTTTAACAATTGCATAAAAAAAAACATTGATTTGGTCATAATAGATTAATCTTAAATGTAAATCATTATGTTTATAATAATATATAATATTTTTTAATAACTACATAAATTAAAATATATATATATATATATATAACAATGATTATTAAAAAAATAGAATAATACAAGAAATATATTATGCAATTTTATATTCTTGTCTCCAAAATCAATTCTTTGAAATTGTAATATATATATTTTTTAATTCATGTGGCGTTTTCTTATTGGCTTATAAATATATTTAGGTGCATATATGTAACCACCTAAGTATTTTTTATAGGATTGGATCCTCGCAAATGAATTAAATCACATGTTATTCTATTACAATAGATTATATTTTAAGAACGAGTTAAGAAATAACTTTTAGGTGCCATTTTAAAATGTACTTTATATACTAATATTTAAAAAAAATACTGATAAGTAAAATGCATTTAAGTATTTTTATAAATTGGTTATAAAAGGTATGAGCTGAAAGGTGCTTTAAGCTATAAAAAGCACTTCCCCTAAGAAGAGAAAATTGGGGAGAGATTGATTTGATGGCCAACATGTGAATTTTAGTATCAGATTGATGGGTAAATTGTAAATAACACCCTTGTAGTTTCGGTCAAGTTTATGAACAATTTCGGTAGTTTAAATGACAAATTACATTTATATAGTTCTAAATTAGGCCAATAGACCCCTCCTCTCCAACGTTGTAAACTTTCTTTTAGCCAAAACTTTTTCGTTTGAACTCTAATTTGAATGATTCAAGATGTTTTGGAATCCTCAATTTGGGCTCTATATTATGGTCACTTGAAAACTTCTAAATAATAAGTAAAGGTTTCGATCATACTTAATATTTTGATGATAATAAACTCTTTTATTTAATGACGATTTTAAAGTTTTGAAGTAACCATAACATTAAAAAGGTGTAGGGAGAGAATGAAACAACCAAGAGAATAAGGAGAAAATATTCTATATTATTCAATGAATAGAGAATGACATAATACAAATATATAGAAAAGATAGAGGACACATGTCCATACATAGTAGGAGAATAAAATAACAGAATATGAAAGAGTAATACTAAGGTGTAGCACTATCTATTCTAACAAACATAGAGCTCAAAATGGGAATTTCAAAATATCTTGAATCATCCAAATCGAAGTTCAAACGAATAAATTATGACTAAAAAAAATTTACAACGTTGAAGAGGATGGGTCTTATTGGCATAATTTGGAACTACAGTGGTGTGATTTATCATTTTTAAACTATATAGGTCGTTCATGAATTTGACCAAAACTACGAGATTGTTATTTGTAATTTACCCTAGTTTGATTGAAAGAATTATTAGAAAAGAAAAAAAAAAGGTAAAGGGATGGTTTTTGAAGGTGACATGTGATTCTTTAGTTGGTTTGAATAAAATAATTGACGGCAATATTAATTACATATAGTTAAAATAAGAACGATAGCTTTATGGCTTTTTTTTAATTACCCTAAGGCAATTTACACGAACTTTGATTAATAGTTGGGACAATTATCTGTCTTTCATAATGTTGTTGTGTAAAAATAGAGAGTTTCCACGTAGGCAACGAACTTAATATATGGGACGAGTCGGAGGTAGTACGCTGCTTCGACGGCGTGCTACATAGGTACCTGCACAGGAAAGCAAAAGAGCACTGGTATGATGCCGGCCTAACACCCTCTGATGCTAAAGTCAGAGCAAACAGAGCTAGTGTGCCAGAGAGAATAGTAGTCGAAATTAGTTACCTAATGAATGAGTTTCTGCTCCTATTTATAGGAGAATATGTTGATGACATCATCGTGCCACATGTCACGTCAAGATTGGGCTACGTGTTGCTTCTCAATTACGTGTCGCTTTCGGGTTATGCCACGTGTCACTTTCTAATTGGACACTTGCATTCGGTTTAAATATGTAGGTCTATGTTGGAGACTACGCAGCTAGGTCTTTTCAGGTGCATGGACTTTATGACTAGGTACTGCGGTCAGACCAGGTGCCTAAGTTCCGCGGTCAGACAAGGTGCCCAAGTACCGCGGTCAGACCAGGTGCATAGACAGATCTTGTCAAGTTGTAAAATTCCACCCCACAACACATAACATTTAATATCACAAAATTTATAGGATAATACCAGTGACGGATCCAGGATTCAAGTTGAGGAGGGGCACATGCACGAGTATATATATAATTATAATTATAATCACTGAAGTAAAAATTAAAATTTAGAGTTGAAATTTATTGAACATTAAATCAAGTAAATATAAGTATTAATCTATTTATTTTTTATATTAAAAACGGTTTTGATTCATACCATAATATTCTTTTTCCTTTGGAGAATAGATTAATTTCAATTAGATAATTATATATGATAAATTAGAAGATAAATGTGAGTTAGATTCTTATACATAAACTATAAATATTTACAAAAATGGAATTTTTTTTATTTAAATTTTAAAATGACATTTTCATTATATAATAAATTTATCAAAATCATAAAAAAAAAACTTAAAAAATTAATAAATTAATAAATTTTAGTTTAAAGTAATATTGATAATTTAATAATATAAGAGGAAAAATTAATTAAAATGAATTCACTAATTTGAATGAAAACGATTAATTAATTAATGAAAACAAAAATTGCAATTCATAGAAAATAAATCAAATTTTTGTAATTTTGAAATTAAGGCAAGAAAAAAGTGCTATTGGGTAATTTCCTTACCAAAAATAATGAGTCTGGTATATTTATATACAATAAAAAAAAAATCAAGCAGCTCAATTCAGGATTTGAACACTGTCCTTGCTGGGAGTAAAAAAATCACTCCACCACTCAGGCCAAGCATCAACAATTGAAAAAAAATACACCTTACAGAAATTATTAAAAAGTTGGGGGTGCCCCCTCTACCTCTTCACTAGGTCCATCTCTAGATAATATAATAGATAGATGATCACCATATTTTAAAAAATACATTTTATAATGAATTGATTTACATTACATATATACATTTTTAATAAAAAATAAAATATTAAAATTTTATATAAATATTTAATTAATAACTGTGATTAGATAAATTAAAAATATATACTCTAAATTTGTAACTTATTATTATTAAAAAAATTGAAGTTTTTTTTTATTAAGTTTTGAAAATAAAGGGAGGTGGTTTTTAACGTAGATGAGTACTCTAAGTACATAATTATAAGGAGTGACTTTTTATAACACTGCCAAAAACACACCTTTAAATATTTTGAATATCCTAATTTCGTCCTATTTATTTAGAACATGAGTTATAAAGGTATAAGATTCATTTTATTATTCATCTCTTCTTCAACCTTTATTTCTTTGTCACCTACTAATATCCATTATATGAAAAAGAGGGTGAGAAAAGAAAAGTCAACTTTCAACCAAGTGTACTTTTGGTCAACAATGGTTTGGTCCAGTTAATTTTAAATACAACTAACACATAGATTTATACATTCTTCATCGTATTATACATTATTCTGATTTTTTGGGTTATAATATATGCTACATTATGAATCGATCTACTTTAGTAATATTCATATCAAATTAAGGGTTTATCAATTGTATGAAATATATTTTATTAAAGTCTCTATGACACAAATGAAAAATTTGTTGAGTGATGTTAAGAGAGAAGATTAATTAGGATTTTAGCTAATGAATTTTGTTAATTAATATTAGCTTTTGTTAATCTTTTTCTTTTGCTCAAGTTTCCCTTTTCTCTTTCTGTTATTCTTTCTACTATCATGTACTGCCATGAGTAAAGAGTTTTCATTATTAATACACTACAACCATGCCTCAGAGAAGTGTTGAGAGTATTTCTCCTCTTTTACATTTTGTCTCCTCAGCCCCCTACAAACTGTTTTATGGTATCAGAGCTACACAGCCATTAATGACATCTACGAATGGGGCCTCTTCATCGGCTATTTCTGAACAAACCCAGCCCGACTTAATACCTTCTCTTCCTGCCATTACTGCTACTGCTACTGCTGCTACTAGTAATGTTCACACGCCTCCTGCACAAGCTGCTGTTAACAAGCAAAAAGGGACTTTCCCTCAACTCAATACTCCAATCCAACAGAGACAACCACCTTCTTCTCTCAAAATCATCAGTACAATAATGGTGTTACTTCTTGAAATTTCTACCCAAATTTCCAACCTCCTCATACGCTTCAACAACCATCATTTCCACAGTACCCTTTCTACAACTTTTCTCAGCCTAATCCACAATCAAATACATATCCTCAGATCTATCAACCAAATACCTTCCAAACACAACCAACAAAGCTGGGTTCTTCTTCTCTCACTGTGAAACTAACATATACCAATTATCTCTTATGGAAGAATCAACTTATAAACGTTATCATCTTCAATGGACTTGAACAGTTCATCGATGGTTCTTTACCTGAACCTCCAACGTTTTTAGATCCCAATCACATTCAAGTAAATCTTGAACATTATTTCTAGCAAAAATCCAATTGGCTTGCCATGGGATGGCTGTATTCATCCTTGTCCGAAGACAAAATGAGTGAGATCGTTGGTTTCTCATCAGCCTTTGAAATATGGGAAACGTTAAGGAGAGTATATGAATATGTCTCCACGACAAGCATCATGAGCCTCAGATCTCAGCTCCAAAAATCAAAGAATGATGGTATATCTGTGACTCAATTTCTAGCTTAGATTAAGCAGATTGTAGATAAACTTGGTGCAATTGGAGAGCCTATTTCTTATAGGGATCATGTGGCCTATATTCTTGATGGCTTAGGGGTTGAGTTTAATCCGTTTGTTACTTCAATACAAAATCGTACTGATAACCTTCTCTGGAAGATATAAGGAGTTTACTTCTTAGCTATGAGGTCCGATTAGAGAGACAGACTTCTGTTGATTAACTCAATATGGTACAAGCTCATTTAGGTAATTTTCTTTGAACTCTCACAGACAACAATGACCTTACTCTCAATCAGCCTCTTCTAGCACATCCTCTCCTTCTTTTCAACCTAACAATTCGTATTTTCCTATCCAAATCCAAATCCAACAAATACTCCTCACCAATCTACTTATGATTTCACTAATAAAACTACTCCCTCATCAAATCCCAATCCTAGATGGCCTCCTAAAACATCTAACATACCTCAATGTCAAATTTGTACCAAAATAGGCCATATTGCTCTAATTTGTTACAATAGGGATAATAAAGAAAGGTATCCTCTTGTTCTTAATCGGCCTCAAGCTCATGTAGCTACTAGCTCACTACCTTCATCAAATTATCTTTCTCAAAACAATTTTACTCATGTTCTTCCTAATCAGTCCTCTTATCCCACCTCAGCTCTTTATTCATCACCATTTCCACCACATCTATTTCAACATTGTCCAACTTTTGCTGCTAATCCATCTTCTAACTCTCATCAGCATTACTCTCCCCCTTCTAATGCCTCTCATCCTGATCAGGATTGGCTGCTTGACTCATGTGCTACTCATCACATGACACCATCTTTGAATTCTCTCACAAATATTGCTCCATATTATGGTTATGAATAGGTTATGCTTGGGAATTGTGTGTTTACTCCCATCTCTCATATTGGTCATGCTATTTTATCATCTAATCCACCTCTTAAATGGAATTATGTACTTCACATTCCTTCATTTTCTCACAAGTCAATCAACATTGCTCGTTTATGCTATGATAATAAGGCTTTTATAGAATTTCACCCGACTTTCTTTCTTGTGAAGGACAATCAGACCAAAACAATCTTACTTCAGGGTCATCTTAAACATGGTCTTTACAGGACATCCTCTACTTCTTCAGCTTTATCAACCCCTACAGCTTCTTCCTTCACTTCTGCTCTTCAACTCCCCACTGTGTGGCATGACAGGCTTGGCCATCTTACTCCTTCAATTGTCAATAAAGTGTTGTCTCTTTGTAATCAGTGTACTTTTCAATAGTCTAATTTTGAGTTTTGAAACTGTTGTCAAAGGGCTAAAAGCCACATATTACCTTTTAGCAATTCTACTAGCATTAGCTCTACTCCTTTTGCTCTTGTACATTCAGACTTATGGGGTCCTTCTCCCATTTCTTCAATCAATGGAGCAAAGTATTTTCTCTTATTTGTTGATGATTATTCTGGCTATTCTTGGTTATATTTACTTAAAACAAAGGATGAAACACTTGGCTATTTTACTCACTTTTAAAAATTGTGGAAACTATATTTGACAGTAAAATCAAGTTTCTCCATTGATTGAAGAAATGGGGGGATGTTAAGAGAGAAGATTAATTAGTTTTAGGTAATGAGTTTTAGTTAATTAATATTAGTTGTTAATCTTTTCTTTTTGCTCCCTTTTCTCTTTTTGTTATTCTTTCTACTATCATGTACTGCCATGAGTAAAGAGTTTTCATTATTAATACACTTCAACCATGCCTTAGAGAATCAAGTGCTGAGGGCATTTCTCCTCTTTTTCATTTTGTCTCCTCTGCCCCCTACAAACTGTTTTAAGTGAGATTGAATATCAATATCAATTATTTATGTATGTTCAAGAGATGATTGAGGGCAAATTCATTTATCTGTGATCATCTAATCTAGTTTTAACGAAGGATGAAATAGGAAGTAAAACTTATATAATGTATTAAAAAATACTAAACTAACTAGTATTAAATATGTTAAATCATCACTAGATCCAAAAACATAAACTAATGTGTAATAGTAAATTTAATCATATATCTCAACACTCCTCCTCATATGTGGGCTTGAATATTTTCACAACACCCAACCATGTAAAATATTAATAACTTGGGAGGAAACATCATCATAGAGGTTCAAACTCAAGATTTCTTGCTATGATACCATATTAATAATCATAAGCTTCCATCTCAAAACCAATTAGTAATGAGATGGGTGACCCTTAGGTTTTATAAACATTGTTAGGTTCATTCGTCTTTCCAATATGAGATCATTAGCATGCTCTCTCAAGATGATGTGTAACAACCCAATTTTCCCAAAACATGGAAATAACAATTACGCAACTGGAAATAATCATAAACATCAATTCTAAAACAAATCTCTCTTATTGAAATCAAAATGAAACAGTTCTTCACTTTTGTTCAGAATAAAATTCTCAAAATAAACAAAACACTTCAACACAGTTTGAGTGGGCTCGATTTAAAAAGAAAAACTTATTGTATCAACTTGAACCAAATAAAAGAAAAATCCAAATGCAAGTAAAACATGAATAATAATAATAAAAAAAACTAAGGATCATTAAATTTCAAATATCCATCTACGATACGAAAGAAATATATGTTGCCGGCTTGTAAATCCAAGCCCAACCAGTCACTGCCCACGACCCATCATTTGCCAGGCTTCTTCTTTTTATTACCTGAAAAAAAAAGTGTAGCATCATGAGGCTACGCCCAATGAGTAGTTATGTTAAAAGATGAGCAATGCCATGAGAAATTTTCTAAATTCCTTAAGTTCATACTCGGCCTCACAACTTCCAAATAACTCTCAACTTCCAAGGCATAATCTCAACTCTAGAGAAAATCCCATTCTTTTATTTTTGTTACCCAATGCCTTAGCTCCACTTTATTCGCAATTAAAGTGAGCCGCACACTCAAAGCACTGAACCCGTGTTACCACGATTCGACTTTTGAGTTATTCTTCTTATGAGTTTGCAAGACTCATAAGCGAACCTACAAGTTTATTCTCTCCCATTGATCAAATGGAATGAACCTACCCCGCTAAGTGTAATTAAGTTGTGCATAACTCTAATTAACCCCTTAACGGTTTATTCTTCATTAAGTATGACCTTACTTAATGCGAACCTACAACCACATTATCTAAGACATCGAATAATGTGATTTTAAAGAAAGCATCACTACCAGAATGCTTGACAAAGCCTAGGTCCAGTTTCTAGCCAAGAAAAACCTGTTTCCTCCTAAAACTGACCTTAAATAGGCTAAAACTTAAAATTCCAAAATCTGGAAATTTATTATATTTTCAGCGTTAATATGGTCTAAAAACACCCAAAATTAGATCCATAACTCACGGGAAGGTCCCCCAAAGAAAACCCACTTGAAAAAGCCAAACTAGCCTAACTAGTGTGGTTTTACTTCTTTTTCGGCGCCTAATCGATAGGGAAATTTAATAAATTTTTCCAGCAGCTTTTTAGGCCTCTAAACAGCCCCTAAATCATCTAGACACACTAAAGAATCATCAAAAATTAATCCCCCACCTAAACTCCCAAGAAAAGGGGTTTGACTGGACTAATTTCCACATAAGGCTCTATCATTCCTACTTTTCAACATAAAAATCCAGCAGCTTTTCTAGACCTTAAAACATCTAAAATAGGGTATAAAATATCCTACAATCATCAAATAATCCAACAAAACATATAATTGAATTTATAGGTAACTGTTGTTACCTGAAAATGGATAGCTTCCACGTAGGCAACGAACTTAATTTATGGGATGAGTCGGAGATAGTGCGCTGCTTCGACGGCGTGCTACGTAGGTACCTGCACAGGAAAGGAAAAGTGCACCGGTGTGGTGCCGGCCTAACACCCTCTGATGCTAAAGTCAGAGCAAGCAGAGCTAGTGTGCCAGAGAGTCGTAGTAGAGATTTGTTACCTAATGAATGAATTTCTTCTCCTATTTATAGAAGATTAGGTTGATGACATCATCGCACCACGTGTCACTTCGGGATTGGGCCATGTGTTGTTTCTCAATTACGTGTCGCTTGTGGGTTGCGCCACGTGTCGTTTCCCAAGTGGATACTTGTATTCAATCTTAAGAATTAGGTCTATGTCGAAGACTACGTAGCCAGGTCTTTTCAGGTGCATGGACTTTATGCCTAGGTACCACAGTCAGACGAGGTGCTTTGGACCAGGTGCTTTAGACCAGGTGCTTTGGACCAGGTGCTTCAGACCAGGTGCTTTAGACCAGGTAGAGGTGCTTTGGACCAGGTGCCTAAGTACCACGGTAGACCAGGTGCCCTGGTACTGCGGTCAGACGAGTGCGTAGACAAATTTTGTCAAGTTGTAAAATTCCACGTGTAATCCAATTTTACCTCACAACAGAGGCCCCTTACTCCCGAGTTGAGTTGAGATGCAAGTTCAATGCTACTTGGGAGTATTCTTTCAAAGTAGAATTTTTCTTCGGTGATATTTCTGAAAATATTCTAAGTGTTGAATTTTGTAGCTTGAATTTTCTACCGTTGCACTCGTCAAAATTTTGATAGTTTGTAGCTTGTATTTCTCCTTCGTAATTGAATTTTCTGTCATAATAATTTTTTTTTTGAGAAAATACTAAGTGTTGAAGCTTGGCAGATTGAATTTTCTGTCTCTGGTCGTTTTGGAGTTGGGTTGTATGTCCAAGTCGTCACGTTTAATCATCACATACTTCGCCCCCTTTGATTTTAAGAGTAAAAATTCTCTTGAAATCAAATATATTAAAATTTTATATCTTTTATTGAAGAAAAGATTACAAAATTTGAAAGAAAATTGAATTAATCACAAGTGTAGAGAGAAAGAGTAGGAAAAAGGGAAAAAAAATAATGGGGAGGGTTTCACAGACCCGCGGGTCAGGCAATGACCCGCGCTCCACTTAATTAATTTTTTTTTTTTAAAAAAAGAACCTGCTGGTTCTTTTGCCCAAGGGTCAAAGTCTGACCCGCGGGTCAGGTTTTGACCCGCGCCCACTGACATTTTTTTTCTTTTTTTTTTTTCCAACAGCTTTTCATTTTTCATTCTTTTTTTTTCTTTCCTCCTTCTCTTTCTCCCTCTTCTTTATTTTTTCCAAGAGTAAAAACTCATAGATTTTATGCCGACCCTCATATTAACCCGCGAGTCATTTTTTGACTAACTCATATTGATGGTCAACTGGTTGACTTTTTTTTTTTTTTAACCAAATTGAATTTGGTTTTTAGGAGTTGATTTCTTGTTGAGCCTTGACACGAGCGTGATCCTTCTACAAGCCATGCACTCTCTAGTAGACTTAGAAAATTTTAGTTGTTTTAAATTCTTCTACTAGGTGCGGTTCGTGCGAGCCCTACACTCCCTGACAGACTTAGAATTTATTAGTCGTTTTAAATTCTTCTACCAGGTGCGGCTCGTGCGAGCCCTGCAGTCCCTAGTAGATTTAGAATTTTTTTATTTAGCTCTTCCACCGTGGCGGACTTAAAACTTTTTAGTCGTTTTAAATTCTTCTACCAGGTGCGGCTCGTGCGAGCCCTGCACTCCCTGGTAGACTTAGAATTTATTTATTTAGCTTTTCCACCGTGGCGGACTTAAAACTTTTTAGTCGTTTTAAATTCTTCTACCAGATGCTGCTCGTGCGAGCCCTGCACTCCCTGGTAGACTTGGAATTATTTATTTAGCTCTTCCACCGTGGCGGACTTAGAACTTTTTAGTCGTTTTAAATTCTTCTACCAGGTGCGGCTCGTGCGAGCCCTGCACTCCCTGGTAGACTTATAATTTATTTATTTAGCTCTTCCACCGTGGCGGACTTAGAACTTTTTAGTCGTTTTAAATTCTTCTACCAGGTGCGGCTCGTGCGAGCCCTGCACTCCCTGGTAGACTTAGAATTTATTAGTCGTTTTAAATTCTTCTACTAGGTGCGGCTCTTACGAGCCCT
This sequence comes from Gynostemma pentaphyllum, assembly GCA_028015215.1. NCBI lineage: Eukaryota > Viridiplantae > Streptophyta > Magnoliopsida > Cucurbitales > Cucurbitaceae > Gynostemma > Gynostemma pentaphyllum. Next base: position 40,008,395 of record CM051348.1, on the reverse strand, counting down.
GCACTCCCTAGTAGATTTAGAATTTTTTTATTTAGCTCTTCCACCGTGGCGGACTTAGAACTTTTTAGTTGTTTTAAATTCTTCTACCAGGTGCTGCTCGTGCGAGCCCTGCACTCCCTGGTAGACTTAGAATTTATTAGTCGTTTTAAATTCTTCTACCAGGTGCGGCTCGTGCGAGCTCTGCTCTCCCTGGTAGACTTAGAATTTTTTTATTTAGCTCTTCCACCGTGGCGGACTTGGAACTTTTTGTAGTAGGTTAACGTAGTTGGCCCCCACTCGAGTAGAGTTTTACGTCTTGGAATCTTCTCGAGTCTAAGAGTTATCTGAACAATTTAACTTTCATAAATGAAATAAGTAGAAAAATTACGGTCTCATTCATTTTATTTTCCAACTTCTTACAATAAAAGACTTTATTGGAAATGAAAACTGCAATAAATAAAATTGCTGAAATAAAATCTAAGTTGTTTGACATCTTGATAGGTATTGTAGAGCCTTTTAGATGAGTTTGATCAATGTGTTGATGCCTTGATCAATACCCCAGTGACCTAGCATGGTCCTTTTTAGAGCTTGGGCTCCTTTTCAATAGTCGAGCCCCCAAAGATGGTTCATAATTCTGCAATTGGAAAATTTTGATTATCACGGTCCTGATTTTCCTCATTGCTTTTACTTCTCACAAATTCCTTCAAGTACCCTTTTTGAATTAGGGTCTCAATTTCTTCCTTGAGATCGAATCAATCAAGAGGTGGTATGCCCGTGGTCTTTATGGAAGAGGCAATACTTGTCTTTGTTCCTCTTGTTTGACCCCGTTATCATCCTAGGCGGCCACCTTACCAAGTTCTTGTCTTTGATCTCTAAGAGTAGTTGTTCGATCGGAACTGTGGTGGGAGTGTATTTTTTAAACTTACTTGGAGGAAGACTTAGCTTATCAAGTTGGTCTCTCAACTTATGTCTCTTGTCATCCTCGTGACGGTCAGTCCTCCAAGTGAGGTCATTTGTTGATCCTTTTCTTTTATACTCAGAATTTCTACTACTACCTCCTCCATCTGGAGTTTCTCTTGCATTTAGTAACTCTTTAGCGCTCATGTATTTCTGCGCTCGGGCAAGTAGCTCTGTGTATGTAGCAGGCGTTTTCTTTCCTAGTGACCACAAGAACTTTTCATCTTTCAAGCTAGCCATCACGGTAGTCAGAGCAATGTCATCACTGTAACCTTCTACCTTCAGTGCCTCATTGTTAAATCTTATTACATAGTCGCAAAGACTCTCCTCTGACTTTTGACACACAGTCAGAAGGTGTGTGGCTAGTTTCTTATGATCTTTTCCTCCAAGGAACTGAGTTATAAAAGACCGAGTAAGATCTTTAAATGAAGATATAGACCTCGGCTTGAGCTGCCTGTACCACCCGTGAGCAGGGCCTCCTAATGTAAGGGGGAACGCCCTACACTTGATAGCATCTCGGACTCCCTGAAGCTCCATCCAGGTCCGAAACGTATCGACATGCTCGAGTGGATCCTTTGAACTGTCATACGTGGTCATAGTTGGCATTTTGAATTTGGTGGGAAGCTCCACCTCCGTTATATCATCGGTGAATGGCGGCTCAGTTTGCTCAAGTAGATCTTCTAGTGCAAGAGTAGTCTTTCCTCTATACTCTTTTTTCATATGACCAAGTTGATCTTGGAGTTTTTTCAACTCTGGCGCCCAAGGCTGGGCACTTTCGGCAATAGACTTCACAACATCTGAATATTCTTTTCTCTTTTGATTGAGAACTTCTCTGAGGTCTGACTTTCGTTTTTTACTAAGATGCTGGTTGCCAGGAGAGTTATGAGAGGAGGAGGAATTGTCCTGGATATTTAGATTTGACTTCCTCTTTGAAGCACTTTTCTCATGATTCAGCGATTCTCCTATGCGTTCTATAGGTTCTTTATCTTTCTTGGATTGGACTTCTTGATTGTCAGTAGGGGATTGATGGTCAGTTCTCTATGTAAGGATTTCGAGTACTTTAGCAAGATCTCGATTCACATCTCGGACTTGTTCTTCTAGAGCATCAACCCTTCCGTCAGGCATTGACACAACTCTTTCCACTTCTTGATTTTCATCAACTTGTTGTAGCTCCCTAGTGCTACGAGTCTGATTTTTCGTATTACGAGGGTTACGGTTTTCACCGTCTTCAGTATCATCACCGTGTTGCTGACCTCTACGACCCATCCTTGATGGTAAAGCACTTAGTTATATACTCTTCCCACAAACGGCGCCAAATGTTGTTACCTGAAAATGGATAGCTTCCACGTAGGCAACAAACTTAATTTATGGGATGAGTCGAAGATAGTGCGCTGCTTCGACGGCGTACTACGTAGGTACCTGCACAGGAAAGGAAAAGTGCACTGGTGTGGTGCCTGCCTAACACCCTCCGATGCTAAAGTCAGAGCAAGCAGAGGTAGTGTGCCAGAGAGTCGTAGTAGAGATTCGTTACCTAATGAATGAATTTCTTCTCCTATTTATAGGAGATTAGGTTGATGACATCATCGCGCCACGTGTCACTTCGGGATTGGGCCATGTGTTGCTTCTCAATTACGTGTCGTTTGTGGGTTGCGCCACGTGTCGTTTCCCAAGTGGATACTTGTATTCAATCTTAAGAATTAGGTCTATGTCGAAGACTACGTAGCCAGGTCTTTTCAGGTGCATGGACTTTATGCCTAGGTACCACAGTCAGACGAGGTGCTTTAGACCAGGTGCTTTAGACCAGGTGCTTTGGACCAGGTGCTTCGGACCAGGTGCTTCAGACCAGGTGCTTTGGACGAGGTGCTTTAGACCAGGTAGAGGTGCTTTGGACCAGGTGCTTTAGACCAGGTGCCTAAGTACCACGGTAGACCAGGTGCCCTGGTACTGCGGTCAGACGAGTGCGTAGACAAATTTTGTCAAGTTGTAAATTTCCACGTGTAATCCAATTTTACCCCACAACAGTAACAACAAATCCAAAGGCATGCATGCAAATCACTTTAGTACTCTCATTAAACTCCAATTTGATGTAAATATTGGTTCAGCCCAAATCATGTAAAAATCATCTTAAAAAGTCTCCAAATTCTCACAAAATCAGATTTAAGAGTTCTTATAAAGAAAAAGAAAATAGCGCATGATTTCGATCAAAGTTTAACAAAACTACTCACCTTAGATTCTTGAATTTTTTTCAAAAATTAAAAATCTTCTTTCCAAGAAAACTTACAACCTCTCTTGTAAGTTGAATAAACCTTTCTCAAATCTCATCCTCACTGCAAGGAAAAGTCTTTCTACATCTATACGAAAAATTTACAAAATAAATTGATCAAAATCGGATAAAAACCTAATGGATCCGAACTGGTTTTGGCTCATAATATTTTCTATATAAGTCTGATTACTACGAAACTAAGCTCAATGGAAAGATAACGAAAAATCAATCGAAATAGACAGCTTACTTGCGTAAATCGGAGTCCAGATGAGGAAGTTATAGCCAAAATACTCTGGAGAATTTTATTTGATCGAAAATTGGAGAAAAGAAGATTAATGGAGGCTGATTTCGGCTGAATGAAGGAAGAAGATGAATTTTTAGGGTTTAATCCCGAGTTATGATAATTACGAAAATGTCACTACACTAAAACGATCATAACTCATTCACCGGGACTCCGAATGATGATCCATGAGTTGCGTTGGAATCATAATAACGATACGATCAAAATCATGTAAAAATATTAAAGTAAACTTGTGGTTTTAATTTTGAGGTTTGAGAAATTGCCAAAATACCCTTACTTGGTAACGGGTCGTTACATGATGTGACTCTTTTAGGCTCATATCATTATTGGATCAGATCCCATTTTTTGGACCGGATGCTCGTTTGAGCCTATTACTCTGATACTATATTAAATATGTTAAATCACCACTAGACCCCAAAAACACTAATGAATAAGGGTAATTTTAATTATATATCTCAACATAATAGTTACTAAATCACCAACAAACTCAAAAACTTAAATTATTGAACTAAGGTAGATTTTTTTTATATCTCAACGCTCCACTGACGTGTGGGTTCAAATATTTGTACGAAACTCAATCACATAAAACATTAATAAATGGGGAGAAAAATAACACCGCAGAGGTTTGATTTATGAATCTCATATTCTTATACCATATTAAGTCACCAATAAACCCAAAAGAATTTATTCATATCTCAACAATAACGAAATAATTTTACTAAAATCATGTGTGTACTTTGAAATGGGGTGTGAAAGTATAGTTTTTCAAAACATTAAAGTATTTTTTTTATTTCAGAAATTATATAATGTGATCGACTAATCTATAAATAATTATTAAAAGTACACGTCATACACATCAATAACATACATAATTTAATGATTATCTCACGTAATATTGATCATATTAAATAATTTCTATCAATATAAACTTTAGGGGTGATCATTGGATTGGTTTGGTTTGGTTTGGGTTTTACTAAAATTTCATATCCGATTAGAATTTTTTTTAGATTATACGAATCGAACCGAACCGTTCAATATAAAGAAACCAAACCAAACCATCTTACTTTTTTTGTTTTTTTCTCAATTATTCATTTGCATCATGATAAGTGTTACACAATCTCAAAAGAAAAATAACTTCAAAAAATTGTTGGACTAATTTCAATCCATCTAAAAGCTCAATAAAACACTAATTATAAATACAAAAACATAACCACTTTATAAAATCTTGTCATAATTATACAACCATAACAAATAATATTAAAGATTCTTCCTATTTTTTTTTCATTTTATTGATATTTTAAAATTCAAATATATCATATATCTCGTATTGGTTTGGATCGTTGCAAAAAATTATCAAACCAAACCAAACCATTATTAATTGGTTTGGGTAAATGAAGGTTTAAAAACCAAACCAGTTTGATTGGTATGGTTTGGTTTGGACAATTGGTTTGGTTTGGATTTGTTCACCCCTAATAAACCTAGCTCAATAATAAAATATAAATATTTTTATGGGGGCTCTTGCAAAAATAGTAAAATTAGGTCTAATATTTATAAAAATAGCACTAAAAAAACTTATTTGTCAAAATAGCAAAAAAAATCAAATTCGCGTCTAAAATATTAAAAAATAGTCACTAGTTTTGCATGAATAGTCAGTTTCCTCACAAATAATCACTGATTTTACTGATATCTTGATATTTTGTGTATGAATTTAAAAAACTGCTATATTTATAAATACTTTTTAAAAAGGAGAATACCTGTGAATCTCCTCCTCATCTCTATTCCTATTGGTTAAAAATTATTAAAAGATAATTAATATATATATTTATTAATTATATGAGGCTCACCATTTTACTTTCAACCAATAGAAACTGAATATAGGAGGAGATCTTCCTGATTTATCAGGAGAAAAGTATTTTCCTTTTAAAAATATTATATTTATAAATATTACAGAAAATTCTGCTACCCCGATAAAATTTCTCTATTTTTATTCTATACCATAAATTTAAAAGTTCAAGACCCTCTCCAACTAAATATAGTAACCAAGACAAATCTTAGGTGAGAAAAGTTATGCCAAATCAGAGCGAGGAACCGTGTTGGAGGAGGCTGTCATTCACTGTCACCTAGCCTAGTAGCCTAATTCAATTAAAAAAGGCCAACAACATGGGTAAAAGTTTTGTGTGACCGACCAATTATGAAAAGACCTGTCGGCATAGAAATTGGCCATGCAAGCCTCTCCTTCATCACCCGCGGTATAAAATAACAAAACCAAAAAACCCTTCTGTCAGACAATACTTGGGTTGGGGCTGTGTAAATTTTATTCTTTTTTTCATAATTATTTTCAAGATTTGCGGCTGTCGACGAGATCAGAATGAGAATATTTGAGAAAGTCATGAAGTTTCTAAAAAAGGCCTTTGAAATTCAAATGGAATTTTTTGTTATTTTTGTAGACTTTTTATGTCTTCTCTCTCTATGTTTTGCATGTCTTTTTTAATTATTAGTTACGAACGTAATTTAGTTGTCCTTTCCTTTATATTATGATTTTTTTAATGAAATAAAAAAAAAATCAACTATCCATGAAGTAAATTTAGTATTATTTATATAGCGGTTTAAATAATTTGTGTAGTGTTAATTGTGTTGTAGAAAAAATCAATAACATTATAAATTAAATATATTTATTCTAAGTATACTAAATAATCTTATCTAAATTTTAATTTAGCAAGTTTGAGAGATATATAGATTGTGAGAGAATTAAAGATTTTTCATAAAATTAATTTAAAAATTGGTATCCCTCAACTCTAAAATTTGATTGCTAGATAAAATAATTTTTTTTTTTTAATTTATAAAAAAAAATCAGATCAATTACTGAAATAACATAAATTTATATAATAATTACTGAGATTTCAAAAAAAATTAGTAATTCAATAATTATTCAGCTAAAAAATATTTAAAAAAAATCCAATAAAATCATTGGAAACAAAAAAAGAAATAGTAAAATATTAAATTCATTATTAAACGATAGCATAATGATTATTATACTGTTTTCTGTCATTAATATAATTTTTAAGAGGTTATAATATTTTTAATAATTAAAATTTAATACTGTATAAATATGTTACGTAAGATAATTTATAAATTGCTTTTTCAACGAACATTGAAAACAGTAACAGATAAGCGATTGTGTTGTCGGATGATTGAAATGTTACCATCTTTCATCATTACCTTTTGGTGTTTTTTTTCTATGATTGTTTTGTCGGTCCAATTTGTTTATTGATATTAAATAAAGTACTTACTTACGTCTAGAATCTACAATTATAATATTATTCGTCACATTTAAAAAAAAAAAGAAAAAGAAAAAAACTGGATATTTACAAATTTAGGATTTTTCTTAGTAATATTTATAAAATAATAGCTCTAAAAAACATTTGTAAATATAGTAAATTTTAATAGTATGAATCAGTGATAAATATTAAATTACATATTTTTATACTAGATTTATCATTGATTCACACATTTTTCATTGTTAATTACTATTTAAACATAGTAAAAATTGCTATATTTATAAATACTTTTTTGAATTGATATTTTTATAAATATTGCATCAAAATCAACTACCCAATAAAATTTCCGTATCAAATGCAGAGTTTATCGATGCTATGAAATAGTTTTGTCGATATTCGTCTTATTAATTATTTTGTGTTATATTATTGATTATGTCGACATTTCGTTTTTATTATTCTTTGCAGTACGGTCAGAGTTTACATATCTTTTATTTTTTAATAACTAAAACAGCTATCTGGTTTCTATTTATAGACAAACCTAAGAAGTTGACCTGATTTTATAAGCAAAATTGAATTAATTAAATATTGTCTAAACTAACTCATATATAATATGTTTGAAAATGCGAAAGCCACACATCTTGTTATAAGGTAGAAAAAGAATATTTATGCGTTTATAAGAGAACAAATATTTGTTGATATAAACAAAGTCTTCTGATAAATATAAAATATGAATTTCATACGTGTTGAAACTTGAAGGGGAATAATAATTATTTCAATGTAGAGGTTTTAGAAAACATGTTGTCCAAATATATAGTAGGTATGACTTAGAATGCTAATTGACTCGTTATTTCATCGAAGATTGTTAAGAATATATAAATAATTAAATTTATCGTAGTCCAATAACTTAAATTTTTTGGTATATTAATGATTTAATATGATATCAGAGCATGAGATTTTGAGTTTGATGTTGCATGTGATAATCTTTCCTTCTCATTTATAAGTATTTTAAGTGATTGAAACTTGTGCAAATATTCAAGCTCACATGTAAGAGAACATATTGAGGATATATAAATGATTTGATTTACTTTTAGTCCAACGGTTTAAACTTTAAGGTGTCTCTATTTGTGATTTTAACAAAAGATGGTAATATTTGAACTTTTTTTAACCAAATTTTGTTAAGTTGATTGATAATATATTAGTTTCGTCGATGTTATGATAACACAGTTTTAAACAACTATAACAACAAGTTTTGAAGTTTGTATCGGATACATCAATGCTTAACTTATAAGGCGTCACTGTTGTTCCGTGACATTGGAAGTTTGAGTATTCTCTCCTTTAATTTGATGGAGTATCAATAGAAAAACAAAAATGAATGTATTTTTCTATAATGTGATAGTAAAACATGTAAATTTGAGACAAAAACACATTAAAATAACTTTAAAAATGACAAAAACATAGAATATGTCAACCAATGATATGCTATGATTCTGGAACATTTATTTTTTAATTTATTAAATTCTAAATTACTTTCATAAACACACACATCCTTAAAATATTTATCTTTTTTTCTTCGAAAGTCTTAATCTCAACATAAACATCAATATATTGATGATTTCTACATTCAAGATTTCCCCCACAAATCTAACAAGAAAAGAGAGAGAGAAACGTAAGCAAATTTAAAAATTAGTCTTATGATATGTTTCAATCATCCCCAGTATTATTTACTTGTCATTCAATTTTTTTGTCTCTCTCTTGAAGGTGACATTTCCCTCGCTGGCTTCCACAAGACGTACCAATAAAATTGTGCCGACGCGACTCTTGGGTCCCACAATCCTTTAAACCAAACGTCCAATATTTTTGCCGTCAGATTTCTACGGTCACCATCTGGGTGATGATAATGATATTAAGATATTGACCTTTTTCGACGGAGTTGAGGGCTGGCTGGCAAGAAGGTCAACAGTTTGACTGGAAAATAAGGAACGTGGCAGTAAATAATTGGGCTGTGCTTTGGTCTAACGGTGAGGAAGCAGCGTAGGGACCCCACTGGATTTGCGGCGTTTTCTGATGTCGGGATTGTTGTGTTGGTTTTTGTATTGTCGAATAAGCACGTTTACTGCACGTGTTTAGTTTCGTAATATGACGTCATCTTTTTAATGAGAGAGATTTCAGACAGCGCCTCCGAGGTTAGGAAAGTAATTGACTTTGTTTATTTGTTGATTTTTTTTAAATGTTTATTTTTTAGAATATTTTCTAAAAAAAAAATATCATATATATATTTGCCCCAACAGATTCATATAGGAATTTACCCTTCGTAGTCTATATTTGTCAAAATTAACATTTAGAAGATATTAGGTTTATGTTTTTAGTTAGATTGATTAAATTTGAGTTCGTGTTAAATTGATTATATGAAAGAATCAATTTGTTAAGAATGAGAGTGTATAATGCGAATTTGCATAGTATAAATCAATGGCTTTTTAAAAAAAATGATTGATCAATTATGGGTATAAGAAAATCCAATATTCACATAAAAATTGATAAATGAAGTATTGACTAAATATGAACTTTATTGATATTATTGAGTGTTTACTATTCTCTAATAGGGAACATTCATCAGACACACATTTAGATTTTATGGTTGATGAACATATTTCTTAGACGAAAGAGACATACTCATGAAGAAAACAATCAGTTTTTTGTGTCATGATGTTTGAACACTATTTCAACTTTGAAAATTTTAGCCAAAAGAAATATTTGTCTTCGAGAAGTTGTTATGAAAATATTAAAATCTTCAGTGTTCAGTTTTCTGTGATGAGTCTTTGATTATTTGGGCTTCATTTGATTTGGGGCTCAATTGCTACATGATACATTCTTTAAAACATAACATTTTTTTAAAAAATTCATAACCACTCATTTAGATATAAATATTAATTGACAATAATTTTAGTAATTATTGGTTAATTCATTTTTATAAATTTTCATATTTATAATTATTTTTTACTTTTTTTTTTTAAAAAAAATATCTAATTTTCGTAGTATTTTTTTACTTGATTGTTTTGTATTATTAAAGTGTAAATAGAAGGATTTTTGAAATCCACACTTCATTAAGGGGTATTTATGATAAAATTTCTAAAAAAAAAACATACGTTATTGGACTCTTTTGGATCATGTAGCCCATTGGGCAACAACAATAAGCCAATTGTCATTTTAGGCCCATTTAATTTTTGTACTGTTGATATGGGCTCGTTGATTCAAAAAGTGGCGGAACTCAAAGTCCCTTCAAATTATTAACTTTAAAATTAAACATGTTTTTCAATTGATTTTAAGTAGGGGTGAACAAATCCAAACCAAACCAAATCGGTTTGGTTCAGTTTTTAAACTTTATTTATCAAAACTAATTAATAACGGTTTGGTTCGGTTTGATAGAATTTATAGTGTCCAAACCAAACCAATACATAATATAAGATATAATGATATATTTCAATTTTTAAATATCAATAAAACTTAATAAAATGAAAAAAAAAATAGGAAGAATTTTTAATATTATATATGTTATGGTCGTATAATTATAACAAGATTTTATAAGTTTGTTATGTTTGTATTTGTAATTGGTCTTTTATTGAACTTTAGATAAAATGAAATTAGTTCTACAACTTTTGGAAGTTATTTTTTAAGATTTTGTTACACTTATCATGCTGCAAATTAAGTAATTATGAATAATTGATATAAAAAAACGAAAAAAAAATGTAAGAACCAAACCAATCCGAACCAAACCATTTTAGCTTGGTTTGGTTTGGTTTATTCATATTGAACGGTTTGATTCGGTTCATATAATCTACAACGAAAATCCAATCGAATTTGAAATTTTTGCAAAATTCAAACCAAACAAATCCAATGTTCACCCCTAATTTTAAGGGTAAAATATCATTTTGGTCCATGAACTTTCACTCTGATTTCATTTTTATCTCTAAACTTTTAAAAGTGATATTTTTCTGTCCTAGAACTTTACAATTCATTTAGTTTTAATTCTTCTGTCTGTTTTTTCATTTAGGACACTAACGAAAGAAGACTTATATGACATATAATTGATGAGGTAATATTATATAATTTGGTTGTAAGATTAAATGACGTGGAAAAACGAATATACAGCGATGTTAATCTCATCTTTAATCACATTTAATAGATCTTTTTAACTTCACTATATATTCATTTTTCCACGTTATTTAACCTTACTTCCAAATTATATAATGTCATAACATCAATTTCATCCACTTAAGCTTTCTATTAGTGTCTCAGACGAAAAAAACAAATGGAAAGACTATAACAGAAGGAATCATAAATTTCAAGGACGAAAAGAAATTTTATAATTTTTATTAAACCCTATACTAATATACTTTTTAAGAAGAGAAGTAGCTCGTTCAAAATTTGGCAAATCTATTAATCAACTCAAATACACGATTAGTGTTCTCCAAGAAACAGGATTACTTGGTGCCAAACCTGCATCCCATAAAACAATAGTTGAAGCTTACTCTTAGTGGGAAAATTGATTTATTTTACCATCACGAGGTCGGAGATCTCTTTTGCATTTGATACTCTGTCATTTTATTCAAGAACCAAGAAAAACCACACATTTACATAGTTCATCAACTGCTTTGATATCTAAAGAGTATGATGGGACTAGGGGAGCCAGAAATATTTTTTGGCGGATAAAAATTACATAGAAATAATTTTAAGAAACAGGGGAGATCAAATAGATAAATTATACTAAAATTTCAATATTTCACCTAAAAATGTTCAACTTTAACATATACTTTTTCATTTTTTTAAAAATTGAGGGAGACAAAATAGATAAATAATACTAAAATTTCATTTTCTTACCTAATTTTTTTTTTTAATTTTTACATATATGCTTTTATTTTTTAATTTTTTAAAATGTCCTCGCGAATGGGATTAGGTTTATTTTCACCTTCAAATGAAGAGTTTGTTTGGGTTTGAAGATAAATTAATTAGAGTAAAAAAGCCCAAAATCATATTAATCCATTAAGCCCAATTGATGTCATGGCCCATTTGCAAACTGAGCCTTTGTCTTATTTAAACACATTTAACCGTGAGAGATTAGTGCAAATAAAATGGAAGTTTTTAAAAGTGTTTTTGAATAAAGGAAATATTTTTTATTACCATTGAAATACACTTTTTAAAGTTATCCCAAATGAACCCGTAATCTCAAAGGATATTGGAGGCAGTGGTTTTTTGCTCCTTCCAGCAAAAATGTAAGCTTTGTGTGAGATCGTTGTGAGTGAGAGACATGAGTGGTGGGTAGTAGAATTGTTCAATAACCAAATTTGGGGTTTAATTTCGACTTGTTATATTGAGCTTCTGTTTGGTTCATTGTAATCTAAGATCCTTTTATGAGGGACATTTAATTCCATTGTTTGTTTGGGGTTATTTAAAATAGCTTAGTAATCTAAGATTCCCGGAATCTATATTTTCCCAAATATAAGGGTATTAATTACTATCGAATTCGGGTGCTTTCTATAATTCCAACAAGATGATAATCTTCTTTTTTACAATTTTAACTTTATTTAATACGTGAACTTGTATTAATTTTGATGTTATTTTTCTACCTTTTTTATTTTATTCTTTGTGTCGTATATTTATCGTTTTTTTATTATGGAGTTTAAGATTTGCAATCGACTACTATATTTTTATTTTTATTTTTGGAAAAACTCTTATTTCATGGAAAAGTAAAAGGCATACCAATGTATAGGGATGGCAACGGGGCAGGGTCGAGGATACATTTCACATCCCCTAATCCGCGAGGATTTTTAATCCTCATACCCTACCCTATCCCCTAATAAAAAAAATCAGGGGAGGGTTCGAGGATCGGGTTACCCGCGGGGAAAGTTCACCGTTTTTTATTTTAATTATTATTTAAAAAAGAATATAAAAATGAAATATATATTTAAAATATACATTTTTAAGACAAAAGGAAACACAATACTAAACATTTTATAATTTATTAGTTAATATAACTATATTATATATTTTTTTTCAATAAATAAAAATAAAAGTAAACAAAATAATAAGATGTTATTAAAATATTGGGTTCGGGTCGGGGGCGGGTCAGGGGAATGTATTCCCATCCTTATACCCTATAAGAAATCGGGGAAAATATCCCCCTAACCATAATAAAACGGGGATTCCTCGCCCCTATAGGGTCGGAGCCCCGCGGGGCCCCTAACCCACGGGGAATTTTGTCATCCCTACCAAAGTATCTATATGGAAAAACTCTCATATTTATCGTTCTTGGATTCAAGACTTCAAAGGCATGCGATATAACATCGTTAAGACACTTGCTAGAAGACTTATAAATTATTCATAATCAACTTGTAACCTTATGTTGTTTGTGATAACCAGTTATTTATCCACTATGCTATATATCTGATTTTTTATGAACGAATGAAGCACATTAAAGTGAAAATCAAATTGCAAATATATTCATTAAAAAATTTAGGACATTTTTTCATACACTTTGTTTGCAAGTTGAGCGTTGTTTGGCATTTGAAACTTCAACTTGGGGAACACTAAAGGAAAATTTATTATTGCATGACCTTTGTCCCTAATTATCTCATTTGATCTCTCCCCCTAATTTGTAATCTCCATCTCTCTCTCATTATTAGTTGGCTTTCCGTTTATTTGTGATCTTTGTAATCAATTATGTATGTTGTATCTATTGGGACTATTTTACTAAATTAGCATAATTTTATTTAGTAAACTAATTAAAAATTATAAGGATGTATCAATATCATGCAATTGTGATTAAACTTTCGATTGGAACTTTAAGGCTTTTCGAAAAACAATAACTTTTACTTACATTAAGTAAATTATATAGAATTGGTTGGAGGTTTCTGTACAACATCAATTCTTAACACTAGATCTTCTACAATATATCCTTTTGACTTGTGATTTAGCTAAGAGATTTTGGTTTACTTCTCCCTTTTCTCTGGACACTAATCACTTTAATGATTGTAAGTTTTGTGAAAGTTGGAATATTTTATGCTCTTAGCTTATTAATAAGTCTGGTGATTTTTCCAACCTGGATTTTTTTGCTTTTGGAGCTTGGAGATTATGGAAAATGAGGAATAATATTAGATTCAAAGGTTGTACTATTAATTTTCTTCATGGTATCTCTAAATCAATTGAGGATTACACTAAAAAAAATCTGAGTAAAGGTGGAGAAATTCAAATCGCCGTCATTGATGGAGAAATCCCTGCAAAAATCACAATTTCGCAGTCATTATTGGCTGAGACAGGAAAGACCGGCGAAAGGAAATGCCAGCGAAATTTAATTTCGCTGGCATTGATGTTAAAGAGAATTTTTTTTTTTTTTTAATTTCTTTAAATAACAAAGCCAGCGAAATTCGCTGACTTTGCTGCCCATGGGCTATGCCAGCAATTTTTGCTGGCATAGCCTAAACACAATTTTTTTTAATCAAAACCTGCAAATTTCGCTGGCTTTGAGACTTAAGAGGAACTACCCTCTTAATTCATTGGACTATGCTAGATTTTGCTGCCATAGCCCAATACGATTTTTTAAAGCAAAGCCAGCGAAATTCGCTGGCTTTGCGAATTAAAAGGCTGATGGGTCATGGGCTATGCCAGCAAATTAAATTGGCTGGCATAGCCCAACACAATTTTTTTTAATCAAAGTCAGCGAATGCTACTTAATATGAACTACCCTCTTAAGCCAGTGGGCTATGCCAGTGAAGTATAGCCCAATACAGATTTTTAAAAGCAAAGCTAGCGAAATTCGTTGGCTTTGTGACTTAAAAGAGATGCGTCCCTCTTAAGTCTTTCCATGGGCTTTGCTAGCGAAATGCTGGCAAAGCCCCTGGCCATCAAAACAGCCACCTGAGGGTGGCTGCCTTCATTTCTCTCCTTTCTCTTATTTTTTCTTCTTTTCTCCCTTCCTCTTCCTCCGATGGCAGCCATTGATTTCGGCCAAAAAGGTAAGTTTTTTACCTAGTTTTCTTTCATTTCTTAGTTATAAATCTATATTTCTTAGTTTTACTTGTTTTTTTTTTAAGATTAATGCCCAAAATCCATATTAGGGTTTTTTAAAGATTGGGGATTTGTGATAGTTCTTTAATAAATTGATGTTTTTAGCTATAAATGAAGTATTTGTCTTTGTTATTAAAGTTTTATTTGTTAATTGATGTATTTATTTGTTGATTGAGGGAATTAATTAGAGTTAGGGCTTGAAACAAATTTTAGGGGTTGTCATAATTATTAATTCTTATGAATTACATTTTAATGTTCTTAGGTGTTTCATAATTATCAATTGTAATTGTTAGGAGAATAGAGAATGGGAATTTGAAAAAATCCCAACATTGACAATTATGAGAATGATTTAATGATTTCCAAATTCTCATTCTCAAATGATAATGATTTCTAAATTCTTTTCTAATTGGATTGATTTCTAAATTCTCATTCTCAATTCATTTACATAAGTGTTTAAATCAATTTCATTGTATGTTTTCTAAATTATCATGAATGACTTCTAAATTATTTTCTAATTGGATTTGATTTAGTTTACCATAGTCATAGTCACTTAGTCAATTCAATTTTCATATTAATTTGTTGAATTTATTTCATATGTTGAATTGGTAGGGATCGTTATTTGAAGTCGTACATTACTTGGGTGTAGCTATCCTGCAACATGGAAAACACGAATAGGTAATTATTATACTATTCATTTCATTTTTAATTAATTCATGCATTCTTTGTGTCTGGCTAACCTGCAGCAAAGTTAGCCACACAATATAAATTGTCATCTCATATTTTACCAATCCATGCATTCTTTGGGTGTGGAAACCTGCAGCAAAGTTAGCCACAAATATAAACTACATAGTCATCGGTTAGAATGAGTTCAACAAACAATCTGAAGTAGCATACCTACTTTATATTACTTTTTGGATAATTTATAGGAGCTGGATAGCACTCAGGGACAGATTTTGCCCAGAATATGTCAAGGGGGTTAAGTCGTTTTTAGAGGTAGTGAGAACTGTTGTCAATGAGAATGGCAGGGCACGTTGTCCTTGTATGAAATGTATGAACACGGTATTTGGGGAGATTGATACTATAGAGAGACACTTGCATATTAATGGAATGTCTCCGACTTATGCTTGGTGAATTTTGCATGGTGAGCAAGCAGATCTTAGTAGGTTTACGAGCTATGTTTCAAATACATCATGTGTTGAAGGGAATTTAAATGCAAATACGAATGAGAAGGGGGGAAATGTATGAGGTTATTCATGAGTTGCGAGGACCGTTAAATGATAGTGTTAGTGGTCAAAATGTTGAGAATGAGGTAGCTTCAAATAATGACTTCTCCAAATTATTGGATGAAACTAGGAGAGAATTATACCCCGGATGTACACGGTTTTCTACTCTCAATTTTGAACAACTGTGACGAAGTTGTACCATTTATCCGGTAATTTTTCTTCTACAGCATTTACTTACATAAATTGCATTCCTGTTAAATGAATTACCAAATAAAAATCCCCACATACACCATAGGAAACATTTTGCTACTCTTCAGATGGAAATTTCAAACGTTAATATATACACATGGCTGGAGATGCAATTTTCTACATGGTTCAAATCACATGTAAGTATGACATTTAAAAAAAACATATTGTTTCATAATGTTAAACATTTTATAAATTGTGGGAAAGATATTTTTCATATCACAGGCTCGAGAGCTACATATTGGGGGAAAATAAGTAGGGACTTATATGCACTATCATATGCCCAGATCTCCGAGCTCGATCGTACAGTGGATGTTGCGTAAACGGCATGCATTTTCACAACTTAGATCGTTCAAATTCTCATACTACTCAAAGTTGTGGTGTATCAGTTCCAGGAGAACACGACACTGGTTCAATTAGCTTTTACGGACTGTTATCCGAGGTTTTAGAATGTACCTACATAGGGAGAAATCGGGTTGTCTTATTCAATTGTGAATGGATAGACACATCCCCTAATAGAGTCCATAATGACTTAGGTTACCTTTCTATTAATCTATCACGGAAGTGGTATGTCAATGAACCTTTCATTTTTGCCAACCAGGTCGAACAAGTCTTATATTTGGAAGATATAAAGTATGGTGATGAATGGCGAGTTGTACAAACTTTAAAACCAAAGAAAGTATGAGACGTGTCAGAGATTGAGAGTAAAGGAGAGAACGAAGAATATGATATCAATAGTGTACCGCTTGGGACAGAATTTTGTGATACATGAGACGATATTACAATTATGAGAACTGACGTAGCACCTGAATTCATAAATGTTGAAATTATGAATCAAGCTTTGGGCAATACCGGTCGATTAGATGATTTCATTGAAGATAATGATAACAAAGAGAATGAGGATTCAGGCGAGGAAGAACTCAGTGAAACATTACCATCTAAATGTGATTTAAGTGACTAAGCAATGGTTAAGTGTTGTCTTTTATATGCTATTAGTGTAATCATACTTATTAGAATTTAAAATGTACTTATTGTGACATATTTATTCTTTACTTACGCAGACCTCCATTTGGTCCAGGTAGGCCATCTATTGCTTCGGTATTTCCAAGTACTACACTGGGTCCAGAGACGGGGGGTAGTAATATTGCTTTGTGTACGTCTTGAAAAAATTATAGATGATGTTAATAACACGTACATATTTACATACTTAAGCATTTTATAATATATATTGATCTATATTCAGGTTCACAAGCAATTAATCGCAGAGGGCAATCCAAAAGTCTAACACTTGCGCAGGTGGTTCGAGACAATAAGGGTCCACTACCAGTAGACATTCTTGACAATTTATGTGTTCCAATTGGACAGTATACGACTTTGTTCATCAATGAAGTTGGGGTTCTTTGTCGAGCATATATTCCAACCAGACATATTGTAAAGTGGAAGCTTGTTACACCGGATGACAAGAATAATGTGATCCATAGGCTATTGGTAAGTGCAAACCTTATTAATTTCTTGATAATTGTGAATTATTCTAATGCTTACTAGTTTTTTTTTTCTTTGTACATTTACATATAGGATAACTTCATTATTGACTCTAGTCGAGAGGTGGTCCAAGTTTACCTTAATAATAGAATGGCCGATGCTTTGAATGAATTTCGTGTGAAGTTGCACGGACATTATAAAGATATCAGAGATAAAGACGGTATTCAAGTAGCCCGTGCATCAAAACACGTACAAGTGGAGGACATCAACGATTAGGTGTTCTTGTGTGATATGTGGGAGACACCGAAGTTCAAGGTAAACACATAATTCATATTTTAGTATTATGTTGAAGTTCAAGGTTAACATTTGTAGTGTAATGTAGGCCATCACAGAGACTAATGTTGAAAATCGGGGGAAAATGAAGTATAATCACAATACAGGCTCAAGGTCACATGTGCGAGTCATGACTGATCATGTAAGTATGTTGTGAATAAAAATACATCTCTTAGTATTAGATTCTTTATAATAAATTCTATTTGTTTTCTTCTTCTAGCAAGTGTTAGACGAGGATCATGAAGTTGACTTCAACGAAATTGATCTATTTCGAGTCACACACACTAATGATAAAGGCGATTGGGTGAATGATGCGGCTAAGGAAGATTATTTAAGTATTTTATAAACTTCACATATGTGTTAATAATGTTATGGTTTTATGCATTGTTTAAAATATGTTGTTATTATAATACATGCAGCGACTTATGTGTGATATGTTGGTCTCCCTCGATATGGAAGTTGATGGAGTTGTTTAAGCGCGCCTAACTAAAGCTGAGATCATTGAAAAAGTACGTGGTTATCGATCCGGATATATCAAAGGACTAAGGGCGGGACTGGCACACGTTCGGAAGGGTCCCCATGTTCCAACTCGCTCACACGCAACACAACATCAGGTTTTGACTCAGCTACTGGAAGAGAACAAAGAACTAAGGAGTAATTACCAAAAGATGAAGGGAAAGTATGAAGAGCTTACCGGCGATCTCCTCAATGTGAGGAATATGTTGATGTCTTTTACGCAAACTCCTCCTCAACGGGATGTAACATTTGGAACCAAACTTTAATGTATTTGCCTTTTTTTCATATCATATATTGAATACTTTAGTTATATAATCTTCAATTTTGATTTAGATATTTTGTATGTGGTCATTGTTGGATTGAACAGGAAAAACAGGAATATAAAAGTTTGTAAATGAATAGCTTTAAAATGAGAAATTTGTAATAAAAATTTCAGTGGCTATGCCGGCGAATTTGGCTGGCATAGCAAGGAAAAGACGGCGAATTTCGCTGCCATAGCAAGGAAAAGGCGTCGAAATTTGCTGGCCTAGCCTGCCTGTGATGAAAATATTAAATAGGATAAGCCAGCGAATTTTGCCGCCTTACCCTATGCCAGCGAAAACCAATTTTCGCTGGCATATCCTTTTTCGACGATCCTTTAACCGCGAAATAACCGTGCGAAAAAATATCGCTGAGAATGGCTATGTCGGCGAAAATTGAGGCAAAGGATAAGCCAGCGAATTTCGCCGCCTTTTCCTAAATTTCTTGTTTCTATGTTGACAAATGCTGAGATTGTTGTTTTGAAAGATTTGGATGCTAGGTTTAATTGCTTGTCTATTTATTGTGATGATTCCTAGAATTTGAACTCTTTCATGTCAGGGTTTGGTTGGTTATTTAAATATGAAGGCTCACTGGTATCTTCTTCAAGTTGTATGGGTCCTCTTTGCCATTTTACTTTTCATGCCGAAACTCTTTGTATTCTTGCTGGTTTGGATCAGGCTTTGGTTCATGGTTTCAAGAAGATCAAAGTCTTTTTTTAACGCAAAGCTTGTTATTGACATCTTTTCGGGTAATGTTATATGTCCTTATCTTTTCAGGCAATGTTACATGTCCTTTAAATTTTAGTTGTATTTATGATGATTTTTTCCATCATAGTTCTAGTTTTCACTCTATTGCTATTTCTTTTGTTAGAAGAAAGTTGAACACTGATGCTCATGCCCTTGGTAAAAGGGCTTTAGACACTAATAGTAATTTGCTTGAATCTTCTATTGAAGTTTATCTGTTGACAAAAAAAATTACCAATATCACATTATTATGCCAACAATATATTAATAGTTAATGTTTAAATTGTTATTAAAAAAAGTTGATGTTTAAATTAGATTTCTTTTCTTTTTTCAATCTTTCTAACATATACAATACTCAATGTATCTAGATAATTACTTTTGGAATACGTTTTTATTGTCAATTAATAATTGAATGTTTGAATTCTATTTAAATTATATTTTGGTTTTATCATCTTAAAAAAAGTTCACAATAAAAAATCATAACATGATTATGTAACTTTAATTATAAATGTCGACCAGGGTTTAGCCTAGTGATCAATAACATGTATTTTCATTTTCAAGAGAGTGGTTCAATCTCTCACTCCAATATTATATTAAAAAAAACTTGAATTACAATTATTTTTTTTGTTAAAACAATTCTTAATTGTAAGTAGGAAATAGAATGCATAGGTGCCAAAACCAACCAACTAATTTAGGGGAGGAAAAATACCCTAACCAACCTTTACATATATCTTCTTGATATTTGGATTCATTTCATAGGCTTCTACATTACCTGAGTTACTCCAAGGGTTTAATGCACCGATGACCCCTGCACTATCAAGTTTTTTTAATTTACACCCATGCACTATCAATTTAGTTTTTTTCACCCATTCAATTGTCCAATTTCTGTCTAATAAACATGTTAAAACTAACAGCCCTCATTTTTTTTTTGTATGTTCAAGGATATGTGAAAAGACTTTTTTGACCATAATCTAACTATAGTCAACTAACATTAGTCAATATTAATCATTCCCCCAAGTTAATCCTTCTACCTCTCTCGTCTCGTTCTTGCTACTCCAATCAAAGGGAAAAAAAGCTAATGGTATTGTTACTTCAATATGTACCCATAACATTAAACTCTATTATTGACTCAATCTAACTCTTATTTCATCCAAAAATTGCTCAATTCGAACGATAAATTCTCTTTAGTTGAAGAAGAAGAACAAGAAGATTGAGAAGGTGAAGAAGAAGATAATGGTTTCTTCTTCCATCATAAATTAAAAGAACGTTTCTTTATCTTTCTTTACCTGTTCTTTCTGATGTTGATTTCACCTTATTAAGTGTACCAACACTTGAATAAGAAGAAGATGAGGGATTTGTTAAGTTTGAATCCAAACTCTTTTCATTGAAAAAATTTAATGTTTTTTTGGAAGGAGAACGGGGGAAATTCAAATCTTGAAATCTTCTTTTGGGATATTGTTATTATTCATCATTTGATGTTTGGATTATGAATTCAATGGTGAATCTGGAGTTTGATTCCTTTGAGCCCCGTTTGGTTCGTTGCAATCTAAGATACCTCAAGTAATCTAATCACTGGTAATCTGATGCCAGGGTATTTGATTACTAGGGATCTTAGAGTACTATGTTTGTTTAACTTAAATAATAATAAGAGGATGTCAGGTAATTTGACCTGACACAACTTTAAACAATGATTCATTTATATAATATTTTACAAAATTTATCCACAATCTATAAATAGAGATAAATTAAATCCTTAATAAAATGTAAAAAAAAAGAAATTTTAACAATAATATGGTTTAGCTCAAGTGAAATTTGGGGTTTATCAAATGTAGGAAGAAAAAATCAAAATATCATAAACACAGATTATTATTTTTTATCAAATGTAGTAAAATGATAAAAAAAAAACTAAGTAATTATGGAGAAATGATCTTTATCAAACTCATTGTATAAAAATAGATGATAATTAATAATACAAATATGAGCCTAGAAAAACCATATAATTATAAAGAATAAGTGGAAACGTGAATATAGATTTTTTTTTGGCAACTTTATAAATTAAATAGAGTTAATATTGTAAAAAAGAAGATTATCTTCTCATGGGAATCATAGAAAGCACCTGATTTCAAAGGTAATCAAATACCCTCATATTTGGGAATATATAGATTCCAGGAATCTTAGATTACCATGATATGTTTAAATAAAACCCAAACAAACAGTGTAATTAGATGCCCTTGGGAATTTAAGATTACCTCGAACCAAACGGGGGCTGAATGTAAACTTTCTATGACTGAAAAGCAAAAAGAGAGGAAAATTAAATTATTAAAAAAAACCCATAAAAGATTTGAATAGATGGATGATAATGAATGTCATTAAAGGAAATACAGTCTGTCTTGAATCGCATTGAAGAATTTTATAATTGAAACCCACAATATAAAATTGGTTTTTTGTTTTTGTTTTACTTTCAATTCAATCAGAAAATTAGCTCAATTTTAATCTATACAATAACCGATTTTCCTTATCTTGTATGGACATTCTCAAAATTTTCAACGTATAAAAGAAATGAAGCAAATTCCATGGGTTAAATTAAATTTTCTCAGGAAACAAACATAGGCGAGAGAATATTATCTTCTTCCTTCCATTGGAGGTGAAAGGATTGACATGGGAATGGTTAATGATAAATATTGACTAATGTTAGTTGACTATGGTTAGGTTAGGGTCAAAAAAATATTTTCACATATCCTTAATAGTAAAAAATGAAAATAAAAATAAGGAATGCTAATTTTAACAAATTTATTGTATAGAAGTTGGAAAATTGAAAATGTAGAGGTGAAAAAAACTAAATTGATAGTGCAGGATATATCATATTAATTTTTAAAATTGATTTAATTTTTTTTAACTCATAAGTTTTATTAAAGTACAATAATTTTCCAATTTCTCTTTATAAAAGGTTTTCAACACTAATTATATAATCCCAGATATCTCAAAGTCGCAAACAAAATGCGTATAAATCAAAATTCATACACCAATCAATTATTATTATCATTATTATTTTGGCCAAAAAACCTATTGATATGCCTGAATTAGAGAGCTAAGAGCAGTGGCGTGGCCACTAAGAGGGCGTTTGATTGCTAGGTTTGAGTAGTGAATTGAGGGTTTGTTTCCCAGTTTTAAAACCCAATATGATGAGTTTGTTAACCACCTCTTAACAAACCTATCCATTTTCACAATTTCAACACATTTTATACTTAACAAACTCATAGTTTTATACAATCCTTTCTTGATATAGATTTTTGCCCCCACCCCGGGAAAAAAATGTTCTAGCCTCGCCACTAGTTAAGAGGAACTTTTATGGTAATATTTGAAGGAAATTTGGAAGGGTAATGATATTGAATATTGTTGGAAATTTGAAATGGTAATGATATTGAATATTAATTGTATTTGAAGTGGATTGATGAGGACAAGAAGTTCTCCTTTCTTTTTCATTATTATCTTTAAACATACTTAAATAAATTTATATTGAACAAGTAAAATATACGAGTTGACTAGGAGGAGGTCAAATTTAGTAATTCTTATCAGTACAATTTGAAATATGAGGTGAGGTACAAATAAAAATCCTCATCATATTTTTATTCATTTTTTATTTATGTTTTAATTATAACTATAATTTATTTAAGTTTGGCATTAAATGTGTGAATAATAAGTTTTTTTTCCCTCCATTTGCATTAAAGGTCATAAATTCATACCGATATTAAAAAGAGGTTTAAATCTTTTTATCTCAATAACTTTAATAATTATATCAATTTTAGTCTTCATCGGAATTTTCGCATTGCATTAAATAAAAATCTTAAGACACTATTTCTAAAAGGATATTACAAGATTATATGCAAGGTTTTGGTGAGGCTCTAATTCTTCAAAACAGAAAATTCATTGGGCAAAATGGGATCTATTATGCAGACCAAAAGATCAGGGAGGTTTGGGTTTCAAAGATATTGAAGGCTTCAATCAGGCTTTATTAGCTAAACAAGCTTGGAGGCTTCTTCAGAATCCTAACTCTTTTGCAGCTACTCTTCTAAAGAGTAAATATTTCAAAGATTCTTCCTTTCTGGAAGCGTCAATTGGAAATAATCCTTCCTATTCTTGGAGAAGTATTATCTGGGGCAGAGATCTCTTAGTTAAAGGTCTGAGATGGCGGGTGGGCAATGGCTCTTCAATCCAGATTCAAGATCAATAGATACCGAGAGCAACTTCTTTTCGTCTGATATCACATTCAGCTATTAATAATTCTGCCTTGGTCTCCTCCCTCATCACTGATGGTGGTTCTTGGAATGAGGACCTTATTACATCTCTGTTTAATAATGAGGATGTTGAAGAAATCAGAAGAATTCCCCTCGATACTCAATTCCAAGATGATACCATTATTTGGCACTATGAAAAGAAGGGCTTTTTTTCTGTTCGCAGTGGCTACAAATTGTTTTTAGCTGGAAAATTCTCTTCAGCTTCTTCAAATATGGATCAAGTTTCTTCTTGGTGGAGAAAATTTTGGGGCCTTTTAATTCCAAGCAAGATTAAGATAACTATTTGGCAAGCTTTTTATAATTTCTTGCCTACAAATGCCAACCTGAATAGAAGGGGTATTGATGTTCAGCCTTTGTGTCCCCGTTGTGGTTCTTGTGTTGAGTCTGTTGATCACGCGTCAGTAAGTTGTCAGAAAGCTTGGCTGGTTTGGAGTTTTTTACAGATGGATGATTGGGCAACAGATGACTATAACAATGGTTTTCAAGATAGGCTTCTTCATCTTGTTTCCTCCGGATCTACGGACCAGTTGGCGCTTTTCTGTATTACAGCCTAGAGCATTTGGCAGGATAGAAACTCCATAATCCACAAGACTCCTGTGCTTGAAGGGCATTTCAAAGGGGAATGGATTCTCAAGTATTGGCAAGATTATAAGATGGCTAATAAGCTTTCTTTGACTGATATTGAGATAGATCCTACCTCTTATGTTGTCGTTTCTTCTTGGTGCCCTCCTCCTCTGAATTTCTGTAAAATCAATACGGATGGAGCTGTGGGAAGGAAAAATCTGGTGGGAATTGGTAGTGGGGTGGTTGTGAGGGACCATCTTGGATCATTGGTAGCTGCTTCTTCTTCTTATTGTTCGATCTCCTTATCAGTAGTAGCTGCTGAACTCATGGCTATTAAAAAAGGGCTTATTCTGGCTTCAGAAATTTCTCAAGACTTCCTCATTATAGAGTCTGATTCCAAAATGGCTTTGAATCTGATTGCTTCCTCGACACCAGATCTTTCAGAGATGGGCGTTCTTGTTGCTGAAATTTGCCGATTGGCTGCCTCTTTCCAAAGATGTAGCTTTGTTTTCACTCCAAGAAATGCTAACAAAGTCGCAGATCGTCTTGCTCACTTGGCTATGGAAAATTCCTCCTCGAGCAGCTGGTTTTCTCAATTCCCCTCTTGGCTGTTGAGCCTAGTCTCTAGGGATTTTATTTCATTTGCTGTTTAATTTTGTTTTGTGCCCGCTTAGGGCTTTGCCAATTCAAAAAAAAAAAATTGATACATGTAATTTAAAACACGAATTCATTTACATTACATGACTTTTTTTTTTTTTTTTTGAGATTACATCAAAGTAGCGGAGTGGGGACTCGAACCTTCGACCTCAAGGGAAGGGAGTATACGTAAAACCAGTTGAACTATGCTCATGTTGACATTTACATTACATGACTTAAAAGTGTATAAATGAAATGTACATTTGTCATTTATTAAACCATGTTCATTGGATGTTTTTCTTCTTCTTTATTTCATTATTTTTTATATTTTGATGAAAGCATACCAATGAAATGATAACGTGGCACATTATGCTAATGGATTAGTTAATAGATCACTAATTAGTAAATTGAATGATATTTTTTCAATACAAAATAAAGACTAACAGAATAAGAAATGTTTTCAAATATAGCCATTTTTTAAATTATAAATTTCAAAAAGTAAAAGATTTTAAAATTTTCAAAAATAGCACTTTTTGAACACTTATTGAATAATGAATTTTTTTTATTATATACTAAATTTATAAAAATAGTAAAGATTGACCAAATATTTAAAAAAAAATGAATTTTAATTTAAAACATCCTAATAAAAAACGTTATTTTACAATTAATAAAAAAAAAGTAATGGAAGTCTAAAGTGCTATCTTTTAAATTTGTAGTAAGAAAAAAAAGTATATATGACTTTATTTTAGTTTTTAAATTTTGATAAAGATTTCAAAAAAATGGGTTACAAACAAAGTTAATAAACAAATTTAATTTTAAATATTTATTCTTAATAGGTGGCATCTCCCTCTTTTCTACTCTTCATTATTATTATTTTTTATGGACTCATTTTTCTAATAGTTAAGATTGGATTGTGTTGCCAATATAATCCAGAGCTTTTCAGATAATACTTTGCCAAATCAATATAAAATTTAGAAAAATTACGTCAACCACCCTATAGATATAGTAACACTAATATCTTTTAGGGCTGCAAGCAAAATCGGTAGAACCAGGACGAGCCGAACCAGGCCGAGCCGGTTAATCGGTTCCGGTTCGGTTCCTAATTTTGGAACCGATAAGTAAACGGCTGGTTCCTGGTTTCTTAATAAGGAACCGGTATGGGAATCAGAACCGAACCGATAAGGGTTTAATTTATTTAATTTATTTATATAGCATGCCCAATTAGGAGTTTAGATTGATTTATTTGATATATTATTATGGATTTGATGATCATATCCATATATTTATGAATTTTAGAATGAATTTTTTGAATTTCTATTGATTTGATTTGTGATCATTTGATTTTAAATGAAATTAGGATTTTATTGTCAAATAATTTCAAAGCAATATGTGCTACCCGAACTAAACCGAACCGGAACCGAACCGGTATTACCGGTTCGGTTCTATAGGGAACCAGTTCCGGTTCCCACTTTTCCCATTTCTTCTTACCGGTTCGGTTCCGGTTCTTGCCAAGAACCGGTAAGAACCGAACCGGTAACACCCCTAATATCTTTAACTTTTTAATTTGAGTGATAAACATTAAAATTTATAAAATATTAAAATTATAATTTGATAAATTACCCTTTTAAATTATTAAATTTGACCATTACAAGTGAGCCTAGAGACGAGTAATACATCCTTAATTTCAATAGTATTAGGAGAAATGAGATTGAAGAAGATTTTTTTTTTCCATCACCACATGAGTTTTGAAGTTTGGGGGTCAAAGGCGAGAGTGAGTGTTGGATATGGGCTCTCAAAGATCTACTCTAATAGAGATTTCATAAAAGTAATTAGTAAAATAATAATAATTTAAACGAGGTGATACGTCAAATTAAATTATTATCAATCTAATTATAACATTTTATAAAATTTAGAAGATCAATTACTCAAATTGAAAATTGAAAAATAGAAATATTAAAACTCTTATAATTCAGAGGTGATTTATGCTAATTTTTTCTTAAATTGAAAATAACAAACAACAGTAACATCAATTTAAAAAAATGAAAATAAAACCAAAATGATTTTTAATTTTTTAATTTTTTTAAAAAAAAACACAAAGTAAGATGTAAGAAAAGGTCTCAAAATATTGGAACTAATCAAAAGTGTCTGCTACCAACTTTCTTCTTCTCTTCCTATACCATTTCTTCATTCACATCTCTCTCCCTCAAAATTCTCTCTTTTCCTTTTCCTTTTCCTTCTTCCTCCCTTTTCTATTACCTGGTTATTTAATTCATTTAGATTTTCCTTCAAACCCAAGCAAGAATTTTCACAGAAAACTCTCTTTTTTTTATCTTAACAGAAGCTTAACTGAAATCGACCCACTATTGTTTCCATTGATTAATTACCCTTTTCTTCATCTGGGTTTTCAGCAATGTCAAAATTACTCCGAGACCGATCAAGAGTAAGCTCCAAGAGATACGGTTCGCACCCAGTTCAAATTGATTCAACAACAACTACTTCTTCTTCTACTGCTGCTGCTGTAACTGTACCGGTTTGCATGATCGATGAAATTCCCTCACCATTTCATGAATTGGGTCTTCAGCTTTCTGATTCGGAGATCCGAATAACCGCTTACGAGATCTTAATCGGATCTTACAGGAGCACCGGAGGGAAGCCCTTGACTTATACTTCTCAATCGGGAAAATCAATTGACCGGTCGCCGTCGATAACTTCGACAGCATCGATAGCGGCGAGTAAGGTTAAGAAAGCATTGGGTTTGAAATCGTCAGTGAAGAAGAGGGGAAATGGAGGTGTTGACTCGGTCAGTTTAGGGAGAGTGAAATCGGGATTGACGGTTGGTGAATTGGTAAGAGTTCAATTGAGGATTTCGGAGTTGATTGATTCGAGGATTAGACGAGCTCTCTTGAGAATCTCTGCTGGACAGGTTTGTAATTTTAATGAACAATTTCTCGTTAATCAGTGATTACTATGACTGACACGTAAATTAATAGCCATCTTGCGAAGTGATTGACTTGTTTTAAATAATGTTATATTTGTAAATACTTTTTAAAAGTTCGACCCTCGAAATCGAATTTCGTGTCTCGTATATTAAATTGTTATTGTTGCTTATCTTAGCACCTTTTTGTGATTAAATTTGATTTAAATTACAATGCTTTGTGAAATTCTTGATTCTTTAGCTATTGCATTGTGGGGATGATGAGTTTCAAATGATTTTTATGCTGCATTTCTCCCCTTTTATTACAGTGCGATAAATCATTGGTTCCTTGTTCTTGTTCAGCTTGGAAGACGAGTAGAATCGATGGTTCTGCCCCTTGAGTTGTTTCAACAGCTCAAGGCTTTGGATTTCCAAAATAATGAAGAACACATGGCTTGGCAAAGGCGGTATTTGAAAGTTCTTGAAGTAGGACTTCTACTGCATCCTCACATGCCGCTAGAAAACATAGATGATGATGCTTCTAAACGTTTCCGAAAGATTGCTCGTGGTGCCTTGGAGAAGCCCATTGATGCAGGAAGGAACTTTGAAACAATGCAAGACCTCCGAAGTATTGTGATGTCCCTCGCCTCTAGATCATCCGGCAAATCTGTTTCTAGTACATGCCATTGGGCAGATGGGTTTCCGTTGAACCTCAGGCTCTATCAAACTCTGTTAGAAGCTTGTTTCGATGCTAATGAAACTAGTCTAGTTATTGAAGAGATCGATGAGGTCTTGGAACATGTTAAAAAAACTTGGGTGGTGCTTGGCATTAACCAGATGCTGCATAATCTTTGTTTCTCGTGGGTTTTATTCAATCGTTATGTTTCCACTGGGCAAATGGAAAGTGACCTGCTTTTTGCATCTAAAAGCCTCTTGGCTGAAGTTGAAAATGATGCTGAGAATTTTGAGGATCCTGTTTACTCAAGAATCTTAAAATCCACTCTTAGTTCTATTCTGGTTTGGATAGAGAAAAAGCTTCTCGCATACCGTGATGATTTTCACAGTGATAATATTGAGTGTTTGCAAAACATTGCCTCTATTGCAGTGGTATCGACCAAGTTCCAAAATGATCTCTCTCACAACCACGATTGGAAGAGGAAAGCAGTTGATTTGGCTTACAACCGGGTTGATAACTATATAAGATCATCACTCCGTACTGCTTTTTCTAAGGTAAGTGTAATCGGTTTGAAGATTGCCTCTCTTTTTGATGTGATCTTTAGTGGGAAGTACAATTATAGATTAGGAATCATCTCACCTCATCTATTTTTTATTAAAAGAAAAGGAACCTATTTTATTTGCCTTGTCAGAGTATGAGGGACAGTAACCATGTAGTTTCGAGTAATTAACATTCTTCCAGTCTGAGGCTATAATGTACTGTGTTAAATGTTGGAGATGCTGTATGAAATTTAACATTACTCCATTTTTTATTTTGATTTTCTTCATTTTTAAAAATTACTTTTATCATGCTTTTGCAAACAAGCCTCCCATTGCCGTGCCCCATGCTTTGTCACTGAAGATTCTTCTTGCCCCCCTTCTTCTTACAGAAAATGGAGAAAGTGAAATCCAGCAAGTACTCGAGAAACCAGAAAACTCCCCTTCCTCCTCTTTGTGTCCTTGCACTAGACGTGAGTGAACTGGCTTTTGATGAGAAGGCAATGTTTAGTCCGATATGGAAGGAATGGCATCCTCATGCAGCAGGTGTAGCTGTGTCAACCCTTCATGCTTGTTATGGGAAGGAGCTGAAAAAATTTGTTTCGGGTATTGGTGAACTGACACCTGATGCAATTGAAGTGCTAAAAGCAGCTGATAAATTGGAAAAAGATTTGGTGCAGATTGCTGTAGAAGATTCAGTAGACAGTGAAGATGGTGGAAAGTCTATAATTCAAGAGATGCCTCCTTACGAGGCTGATGCGGTTATTGCCAACCTGGTTAAGTCATGGATCAGTACAAGAGTGGACAGGTTAAAGGAATGGGTTGGTAGATTCCTGCAGAAAGAGGTATGTGGTTGTGACAAGCATTTTGTATGATTATATGTTTGAGATATGAATTCGAATTTGTGATATTTTGGGCCAATTGAGATTTCTTCCTTGTCTGTACTCATTTCCTTTATTTGACTTAATTATACGCGAAGTAAAATGTTACAAACACTTTTGTAGGTATGGGATCCACGGGCGAATAAAGAGCATATTGCTCCTTCTGTTGTTGAAGTTCTACGAATTGTAGATGAAAGTTTTGAAGCATTCTTTCTGTTACCGATACCACTACATGCGTTGTTGCTTCCTGATCTAATGACTGGTCTTGACAAATGTTTGCAGCAGTACATACTGAAGGCAAAATCTGGCTGTGGTAAGCATTTTATTATCTGCAAAAGAACTTTTGAACTTTGAAGGAAATTATTGTTCTTTGTGTAACCATCTATATCTTTTCAGGATCCAGAAGCACTTATATTCCTGCACTTCCTGCTTTAACTAGATGTTCGAAAGCATCAAAATTTGGCGTATTCAAAAGAAAGGATAAGACGCAAATAGTTCAGGGGAGAAATAATCAATTTGGGAACACAAATGTGGATAATTCCTTGTCGACACCCCAGCTGTGTGTTTGTATTAATTCTTTGTACCATATTCGAAGCGAGCTGGAAGTTCAAGAAAAGAGAGCAATCAACCGTCTTAGAAATCTGGAGTCCAATTACACAGGTGACGTTAAGAATCAGATGGAGAAATGGTTTGACCTCTCGGCATCTTCTTGTGTGGAAGGGATAAGGCAAGTTTGTGAAGCAACGGCATACAAAGTCATATTCCAAGAACTCAGTCCATTTTTATGGGATGGATTATATGTAGGGGAAGTTGCATCTTCAAGGATTGAGCCATTCCTTCAGGAGCTTGAGCGATATCTAGAAACTATTTCATCAACAGTGCATGACAAAATCAGGACACGGGTTATTACTGATGTGATGAAAGTCTCATTCGATGGTTTCCTTTTAATTCTACTTGCCGGGGGCCCTTCCCGTGCTTTCTTGAAGCAAGATTCAGAATTATTAGAGGAGGACTTTAAGTTTCTTACAGATCTATTTTGGTCTAACGGCGATGGATTGCCTGCTGATTTAATTATTAAACATTCTAGCAGGGTTAAGGGAGTCCTCGACTTATTTCATTCGGACTCTGAAACTCTAATTGAGCAGTTCAAATGTGTTATGGTCGAGTCGCATGGCACTTCAGTTAAATCAAGGCTTCCTTTGCCTCCAACTTCTGGTCAATGGAATCCAACTGAGCCAAACACTCTTTTGCGAGTGCTGTGTTACCGCAACGATGACATTGCTGCAAAGTTCCTCAAGAAGACTTACAATTTGCCCAAAAAACTATAACCCACTTGCATTTTGAACTTCCATTGATTAACAACAAAATGATGCACCATGATATATTGTATATCTCTAACAGAAAACACTCCAAGTATATACTTCAGGAGGCAGCCTAATACCAACCACCCGTTGCCGTGATGACACGACGTAATACCCACGTGTAGCAATTTCAGGCTCTCGGGGTGGAATAATTGATGGAGATACCTCTGATTCCCACAGTTTGGATTTATACTGCCTCATTTACATAGAGAAAACATGACAAAAGTACATCACACAGAGAAATGGAGACATACACTGAGTATGGATCCTTAGCTTGTTTGTGAGAGTCTCCTTTTAATATACATACCACACTGTCAGAATTAACAAACTACAGCATTACAATGAAAGTTATAATCTTCTTTTGGCGGTAGCCAATTGTATTTTCTGCCAAAATTGTATTTTTTTTCTTTTCCTTTTTAGATATTACGTCAAATTAGGAGAGGAAAGACTTGAATTTTCGACTTTGTAGGAGGTAGTATCGTTGTTTTAGAGTTGAGCTATGCTCAATAATCATTTGTTCGGTAATTAAGCCTTAGATGATTGATGGGATTACATTTTTGTTAGTTTTGACTTCTTTATATACATATAGCCTATAGGCATGTAGTTTTTCAAAAGAATCATAATAAAAAATAAAGAATATATGAGTATATTTTTTTTTTGGAAAATACTTGCCCCTGATAAGTATGGAGGTGTTCCTCTTGATCTGTGTTTTTATTGGTTAAAAGTAAATCAGTGGGTCCATATAATTAATAAAAAAAAAATATTAATTATCTCTTATTATTTTTTAACCAATAGAAATATGACAGATAAGGAGATCAGGAGGCAAGTATTCTCTTTTTTTTATGTGGTTATAGGAATTGTGTACTAAATCATATGATATTGAAAAAAAAAATGGTTTGTCGATATTGTTCCCTATTTTTTAAATTTGTGTAGATTCTTTATATATTGTTAAATAAATGAAAACTAAAATATAAAAAGTGTTATAATGAACAAATTTAATGTTTAAATTTTTTTTTTTCTTAACTAAAGATAAAATAAAAAGTTATTGGTAAAATGTTTTTTTTTAATAGGATATGAAAGTTATGTTAATTTTAATGTGTTTTTCTCCCACTTTTATAACTTGGATAAAAGTAAGTGAATAAATAAGAAATTGTATAAAAATAAAATAAATATGACTTTATAAATACTGAAAAATCCAATCAATAAAAGTATCGATTCGTTGATGGATACTAACTATTTAACATAGAATCATTAAAAAATACAACTGTTATTTTAGGAAAAGTTTAACTTATATCTTGAATGAAGGTGTGTCAATCATGTTAAAAACACTCTATCCTTATCATATATATATATATATATATATATATATATATATAGGGAAGACTCGAACTTTTAATCTCATAGAACGGAAAGCAGATACTTAACCAATTAAACAATGCTCATATTCGCTCCTTATCCTATGTTATATTCAAACAATAAAAAACAACCTTCAAACCTTATAACATCATATTCATAGTCTAAATATAGTCATAAAAATAGTTTACCTATAAAAGTTGAGTTAAGTTACGCCTCAATTTATCGTTAGCCTATCCCCAAAAAAAATAATAAATAAATAAACCTCTTAAGTCTAGGTGTACAAATTATACTTTTTCTCTATTTTTAAATTAAAAAAATTAGGAAAAAGAAACCCAATATGATAACGATTATTGAGCCGAGACTCTTCCCCTCGAACCCTAAACCCAAAATTTCAAATCTCTCTTTCGATTTAAGTTAATCACTGCGAAGCTCTATAGATCTCTATTTGAAAGCTTTCTCTCAGCTATTTCTCTCGAAGTTTCAGCATCGATTGATTCTCTCTCTCGCGATTTCTAAGGTAATTTTACCGTTCATATATGCTTCGATTTTTAGGGTTTATGCTTCTGTCTCTATCTTTTAATTGCATATCTTTGAATTTAGTTGTACTTTTTTTTTTTGTGAAATCTTAGTTTCTCTGATGTTTTTCGTTATTGGATGAAATTTATTACTCCTGGAAGTTTTCTGCAATAGAAATCATGGGTTATTGGTATTTAGATTCAGTTGTTTGTTAATTTTCTTACTTTCATTTAATAATATTTTTTGTATTGATGGTTTTTTTTTTCCTTCTTAAAGGGGTTATCTTTCTCTCAATCATGGCAACTCTGAAAGAACTTCTTCCTGCTGCAAAATCAACTACTGTATCACACTATGATCATTCCAGTGATCCATGGTTCAAACAGCGGTTTAGCGCATCGGAAGCGGAGCAAACGTCTGTTATGAAGCCCAATCCCGTGCCACCTTACTTGAAGCGAAATGGATTTGTCCCGAGGAAGGTAGAGGATTTTGGAGATGGTGGTGCGTTTCCTGAGATTCACATTGCTCAATACCCGCTTGACATGGGTAGAGACAGATCATCAAAGCCTGGATCGAAGATTCTTCCTGTTACCGTGGATGCGCACGGGAATGTTGCGTATGATGCTATTGTTAAGCAAAATGAAAATTCTAGAAAG
This sequence comes from Gynostemma pentaphyllum, assembly GCA_028015215.1. NCBI lineage: Eukaryota > Viridiplantae > Streptophyta > Magnoliopsida > Cucurbitales > Cucurbitaceae > Gynostemma > Gynostemma pentaphyllum. The sequence continues at coordinate 39,974,328 of CM051348.1, read as the reverse complement.
ATTGTTTACTCGCAACATAAAGATCTCATTCCAAAGGTTTTGAAAAATGAGGAAGAGAGTGATGAAGATGAGGAGTTGCAGAAGGAGATTGAAGAAACCACGGAGGAAACTAAATCTGCACTTGAAAAGATAGTGAATGTAAGATTGAGTGCAGCTCAGCCTAAAAATGTACCCAAACAGTCATCAGACTCAAAGTTCATCAAGTATAAGCCATCACAACAATCGTCTGCATTTAATTCAGGTGCTAAGGAAAGGATTATTAGAATGGTAGAGATGCCTGTAGACCCGCTTGAGCCTCCAAAGTTCAAGCATAAGCGAGTTCCGAAAGCTTCTGGGTCTCCACCCGTACCTGTTATGCATTCTCCACCACGTCCAGTCACGGTGAGGGATCAGCAGGACTGGAAGATTCCACCCTGTATTTCAAATTGGAAGAATCCAAAAGGTTATACAATCCCGCTTGACAAGCGTCTTGCAGCTGATGGGAGAGGCCTTCAAGAAGTTCAAATTAATGATAATTTTGCAAAGCTTTCTGAATCACTGTACGTTGCTGAACAGAAAGCAAGAGAGGCAGTTGCAATGAGATCAAAGGTTCAGAAAGAAATGCTTATGAAGCAGAAGGAGAAAAAGGAGCTGGAGCTCCGTGCTTTAGCTCAGAAAGCTCGGTCTGAGAGAACTGGAACTGGAGCTGCACCTCCAGCTGCAGTTTCTTATCAATCTGAGAGGGGCCCAGTAGACACTTCTGATATGAAAGGGGAGTTTGAGCGTGGAAGAGAAAAGGAGAAGGATTTACCGAAGGAGTCCCGGGAAGAAAGGGAAGAGCGGTTGCAGCGGGAAAAGATTCGTGAGGAGCGACGTCGAGAGAGAGAAAGGGAAAGAAGGCTGGAGGCAAAAGATGCGGCAATGGGAAAGAAGAGTAAGATTACAAGAGACAGAGATCGTGATATTAGTGAGAAGGTTGCTCTTGGTATGGCTTCCGCTGGGGCAGGTAGAGATGGAGAGGTTATGTATGATCAGAGGTTATTTAACCAGGATAAAGGAATGGACTCTGGTTTTGTTACTGATGATCAGTACAATATTTATGACAAGGGCTTATTTACTGCTCAACCCACCCTTTCGACTCTCTACAAACATAAAAAGGATGCTGATTCTGATGTGTATGGAGGTGCTGACGAGCAGTTAGACAAGATTATGAAGACTGATCGCTTCAAACCTGACAAGTCCTTTTCGGGCACTGGTGAAAGGCCTGGTCCTAGAGAAAGGCCAGTTGAGTTTGAAAGAGAGGTAGAAGAAGCTGATCCATTTGGACTGGATCAGTTCTTGACTGAAGTGAAGAAAGGTAAGAAAGCTATGGATAATGTTGGTACTGGTGGCACAATGAGAGCAAGTGGTGGTTCATCTCGAGATGGCTATGATGGTGGCTCTGGTAGATCTCGCATTGGATTTGAACGAGGCCGTTAGGTACATTACAATAAGTTGAATCATGTATTTGAGTTGTATTGGATGCTCTTCATATATGAAGAGGTTCAGTAATTTTCCCAAGTGTTCCCACACTAACTGCTTCTGGGAATAGCTGTTACCCCTTAAGAGTGTGATATGTGTTTGCACCTATAAGTTCATGCATATTTTTCAGATTTCATTTGAATTGAAATTCCTTGGACAGGTGAAGAAGTTTGCAACCCAAGTAAAATGGGGACTTACCAGGAGATTTTTGGTAGAAAATGATGCCAAATTTTTCTCATAAACCTTGGATGCAATGAGGTGGCATTTTCACCGTAGCTTATTAGCCTTGACGAGATCGAATGATATGATTATTATTTAAGTTTTTGTTAGGGTTGTATTAATAATTAACCGGTATGTTCGTTTTTAGATATTACATCAAAGTGAGGGAAAGAAGACTTGTACCTGTTACCTTGAATACTAATAGAGTATTAATACCTAATCAGTTGAGGTCAAGTTGGCAACGAGTAAGTTGCTTGTTATTAAGTATGGGTTAAGGGGATGTAGGTAAAAATGGGCATTTCAAGTGGTTAGAGTTTTGAGGAAAGAGGTTTTTCGAATATCGTTCATTGTAGATTTTTTGGACATTAAAATATTTATTTCTACTTGGTAATTTCTGTTACGTAACGTAGTGCAGTATTTGTGTTGTCAAATGTCCACTTATTCAAGGTTAGAATATATATTTTTTATCGTAATACGCTTAATGTAATAATTTAAGGAAAATATTTGCCTCCTTCTGATAGAGTCAGGAGGTGCTCCCCCTCCTAACCTTCTTATGTGTTTATTTTCTGTTGGTTAAAATCAATCTGTGGGTTCCATATAATTGATAAAAATATATATTTATTTTTTCTTATTATTTTTAACCAATAGAAAGAGAACATATAGGGAGGTTAGGAGAATCATATAATTAATATTTCTACTTTTATAAATGTAGTGAAAATTCCATTATAGTAAGATCATATAATCAATTTAATATTTCTACTTTTATAAATGTAGTGAAAATTCCATTATAGTAAGATCATATAATTAATTTAATATTTCTACTTTTATAAATGTAGTGAAAATTCCATTATAGTAAGATCATATAATTAATTTAATATTTTTACTTTTATAAATGTAGTGAAAATTCCATTACAGTACAATCATATAATTAAGTATAGGAGTGAATTGCAATTATATTTGATTTGTAAGAGGATCGCATCAATTTTTTTAAGAACAGAAATTAACATACAGGAAGGTAGAAATGAATTAATGGAATACCCGTTTAGCTAGATTACAGTTTGAGAGCATGCTAATGTTGCATTCTATTCTCCAATTCCAAGATGGGTATTTCTTTCAAATTATTCCAGCTTCCAGTATCGCTTGATTTACAATATTTAATATCAAAGTCTTGATTTTTATATTTTTTAAATAGTTGAAATTGGACATGTTCAATGCAGAGACGAAATTTTTTTTATAGTGTGAGTGTCTGAGTCAGCTTATGTGCACCTCGACTAATCTCATAAGACAACCATATGATCCTAGAACACTTGATGTCGATAAACTCATAAAATAATATGTTTAAGTATGTTTGAACCCATAACTTTAGAGGAGGAATTGGAGTATCTTAAAAAACAATAGATTGTTTTAAATGGGACAGCCAACTTTCTTTCTCTGGTTTGGATTTGAGTTTATTTTAAATGAGATAATTATCTCAATAGCAAAATTTTCCTCCCTCTTTACATAAATAGCCATACTTTTTATTTTGTAAAATATTAGCCATATAAAAATGTAAAAATATCAAAAAATCCTTCATGTCACATCATTCCTTCTTTCATCTCTCCTCTCTCCTCCCCTTCCCTCACCCACCTTCCCTTTCTTTGTCTTTTTTTTTTTTTTTTTAATATTCATCTCTCTAATTTTTTTTAAAAAATTTCCCTCTCATTTTTCCCTCCCATGTTTTTCTATATATTTCATTCTCTCCCTCCCACCCTCATTTTTTTCATTTTTTCCCTCATTTCTTATTCCATCTCTCCCTCATTTTCTTTATCAATCTCATATCATGTTCTTTCAAACTTTCATTTCATTTCTTCTTCCTTCTCTCCCTCATTTTCTTTATCCATTTCATATCAATTTCTTCCCTCTCTCCCTCCTTCTTTCGTTTTTTTTTTCAAAAATCCATTATTTTAATCTTTTACAAATGTTTATCTCACAAATTTCCTACGCTTTTTAATTTACTATCTCTCTACTTAATTTCTTCTCATTCTCGTTTTTTCATATATTATTTGTAATACACGTGATATACATCAACTATGTGTTTTTCTCATACGTAATATACATTTTTTGTGGTATGTAATATACGTATTATACACTTTTTCGTGGTCTGTTTAATATTCAGTCTGTAATATACGTAATATCGTTCTACTTCTATCTTGCTTAATATACAGTGTGTAATATACGCAATATATATTTTTCCATGGTTGTTTAATATTCAGTCTATAATATACGTAATATACGTTATACTTCTATTTTGCTTAATATACAGTTTGTAATATACGTAATATACCTTTTCTGTGGTCTGTTTAAATATATATCTTGTAATATACGTGCTATACATAACCGTCTGTTTTTATATTCATCATCTCTCTAATGTCTTTTGTCTTGTTTTCCATAATCCATGGTTGCTATTATTTAAAAAAAAAACCACAATTTTCATATTCTAGAAACTCCCCCATCACATTTTTCCCCATATTTTACGAATCTACTCTATCTTTTTCCATTTCTTCTTTTTCTCTTTTTTTTTTTTTTAATAAATCACGTTTTACGTTTTTGTTCTTTTTTTTATTCATATTTTTCCTTCAAAATATAAGATCTTATGGATCTTGAAGATTTTGGCAAAAGATAATTTTTTTTTCGTTTTTTCGAATTTTTTTGTTATGTTGTAATATACGTAAAGTACTATCCGTTATATACGTTGTGCCTGTTTGTCTAAATATATGTTATGTAATATACGTAATATACATAAGTGACGAAATTATCAACGAACACCTTTTGTCATCATAACTGTTTTTCTAAATGTATAGTTTTGTAATATACGTAATATACATAACTGTTTGGTTATCTACAATATCTTTAATATACGTAATATACATAAATGTATAGTTTTTTTAATGTATAGTTCTGTAATATACATAATATACATGTTGGTTATTAAAATATAAATTCTTAAATATACACAAAATACGAAAAAATGATGAGTGGTTGATGTACACACCCACTTCTTTTATGTTTTGTTTTTTTTCTTAGTCGTACATTATGTAATATACGTACTATGCGTAATATACATCCCCTTTTTTATGCTCTGTTTTTTTTGTTAATCGTACATTATGTAATATACGTACTATATATAACATACGGTTTTTTTCATCTGTTTGTAAATTAAGTATTTTTTTTGTATATTAAACATTGTGTAATTAATGCTCTTCCATTTTCCATTTTGCAGATTAAATGATATGTAAATTACGTACATCCTTCATTTTTTCTCAAATGCACATACGAATTGGAAGACAACATACACAATATACCAAATGTACATAACACTTTATGTGAGAAGAAAAAGTATAAATAATATACTAAAATGAATCTACAAAAATGATTTAAAATCGAAATATGATGTATAAAATCAAAAATAATAAAAAAAATACTGAATATACTAAAGAACTAAAAACAATATACTAAATATACCATAAATTGGAAAGAAATAATGCATCAGGAAAGAAAAATTGCATTTGAAAAGAAAAATGTCAGAAGTGTCAGACCATACGTAACATACAGGCGTGTCAGAGTGTCAGACTATACCTGACATACGGAAAAGGCAGTTTTGGTATATTAAAAAATTGAATAGTAAAAAGTGGCTACCTTCTCAAATTCTCCCCCTCTTGGCTATTTTGTTAAAAGTGATGATAAATGTGGCTATTTTGATTTTTGCCCCATTTCAAGGAATACATTGATGTGAAGAAAAGGAACAATCACCAAAATCACCTATGTAAGGGGGCGAAAATAAAGTGTGGTAAAGGAGCACGTGTACGCGTTATGCGAGAAGTTACGAACATAAGAAAATACAATTTTCGTTAATACTGCACTCTAGTGGATCCACAAAATTTGCGTATAGAGCTACTAATTATTCTAAGAGGAAAGCAACAAAAAGAAGAAACATTGTTATAAAAATAAAAAAAAAGGAATGGTTGCTACTGACACTTAAAGGTCTCGAACCACCCTTCCATATAACATTTGATCAATAGTTTACCTGCGAAATAAACCAACAAGAAAGAAGTGATTAATAATACAGACAATTAAAGCCATATCCAGTTCACTCATCTCATTCACCAGTAAAAGACTGGATGGTGGAGAAATGTTACTTGTATATCATGGTTCTGTCAATAAGCCGCCCCAATCAAAAGTTTCCAAAGACCTCCGAATCAATTTGTTGTATGTTTGGGAAAATTTGTCTAAGGTTAGCAATATAGTCGGGAGACTTTGCCTGTAACGACATGAAATTACATTTAGAAGTCACGAAAGAGAGTCAAATATGTTTGGCAACTCGGACAACATTAATGAAAATGTCCACCTACATGTGGCTGATGAATTATATAATTTTATTTTATTTTGGGAGATATTACATCAAATTTGGGGAGGGGAGACACGAACCTTCAACCTCATGGGAAGGGAGTAGGTGCTTAACCACTTGAGCTATGCTCGTGTTGGCATGAGATATATAAAATGAAAAGTTTAAAATAATGATATTGAAAACTTGAAAACTTAAGGTTTAAATCTTATTTTGATCGTCAACCTTTAAATCCTATTTTAAATTTGTAATCCTCAAAGAAAATCCCGGTATTAGATGAAGGATAGCTCTGTAATATCTTAGATTTGTACACCAGGCCAAATTTACAGACAATAGTAGGCTAGGCTGAGTAGCAAATGGTTCCTCAATATTACGAATTCTAAGATAATTACTCATTGCTCAGTTTATTGAAGTAAGAATAAGCATTAGGCTGAACAATCAGAAATTCAAACCCGAGGAGCAAAGAGATCATCACATAAGTGAATTTTCATATTGGCCTACCCAAGTTGAAAGAATGCTTTGACGACCATAAAAAACTCATGGTTTGCAGAGAAGAAAATAAACTTACACATGGATTATTCTCAAGGTATATGGTTGTCAGCTTCTCTCTTGAACCAGCAACATCCTCAGCAATGCCCTCAAGTGATTCTATTTGGTTGTCATTAAGCCATAAATCTTCTAAACTGCAAAACATAGATCCGATAAGGGGACATATCATCACTAAAGAAGAGATGAGCAATGAAGCTAGAGAGATTATAATACCATGTCAGATTTTGAATGTCACTCACACACGTTAGCTTATTTGATGACACGTCCAATATTCGAAGATTAACCAAGGTTGAAACGCCTTCAATTTTAGAAATTCCATTATGGCTCAAATATAGTTCTTCCAAAGCAACACAATCCTGGTGAAGGAGCAAAGAATGATGGGAAGAGTTATTGTCAATGCTACAACAGCAAGGAAAGTTTGTCTTACAGCAACAAGTTTTTTTCCATGTTTGGATATCATACCTCAAATCCTGTCATTGAAGTCAGACGATTGCTTTGCAAACTAATCTTCTTAATACATTTTAACCCGCAGAGGTTAACTGCCTTGATTCTGTTACGCCCGAGCCAAAGCTCTTGTAAATTGGTCAAGGTTTGCAAATTCTCCATTACCTGTAAACAAAAATTTTTGTTTCACCATGTGCATTCACCCTAAAAAACACACATAAAATACCATATGAAACGAAACCTTAGGGACCTAGGATGATCATATGTTCACTTTAACATATACTCTCTTCTCGCTTATTCCTTATAAAATCTCTCTTCTCGCTTCTCTTTCTTTCTAAACCGTTTTATAATTATGATGTTCTTTTGATTAACGCCAATTGGAAAAGTTTTTTGTAATCCTTTTGGCGCGGGTGACTCCTCCTCACCCATCTTTGTAAATACTTTTTATTAATGCAATGCTTCTCTTTTTCCTATCAAAAAAAAAACTTTACCAGATACTTGATCCCTTGGAGTTGCAAAGGCATGTTTTAGACTATTAATACAACAAACATTTAGTTTAAAAAGATATCGAGAGCAAACCCGCAATCGGTTGGAACCAAGCTCGAGAATTCGCAACTGATGGAAGTGGTCTAGCTCTTCAATTTTAGCAACTTCATTTTTAGATACATAAAGTTCCTTCAGTAAATTGGAGACCTTGGACAGGCCATGTAACGAAGTGATTTCATTAAAAGAAACATCAAATACCAAAAGCCTCTTAAATATGCTTGCATCTGGTATTTTTGTCATTTGATTATCTCTCAGAACAAGCTCCTGCAAAACCGCGAAAATTCAAAGATAGAACAATCTTGAATTATTCATGAAACATTGCAATTCACACTCTACACAGTTAACAGCGAATATTTCCAATTTCGATTTCAACGATGAACAATGAATTAGATCTCTGAATTGCAAAGAAAACTACGAATTCATAAATTACAGAAACAAAATTCCAAAAATGAACACGATGAATGAGGAAATTGAATATACCTCGAGACCTGAGAGAGCGTTCCAGCGAGAAAGAGATTCAACAGCAGAATCATTGATAAGATTTTGACGAAAAGAGAGTTTCTTGAGGTTCGAAAGCTCTCCAATCCGAGAATCCAAATTCGAAAGCCGATTCGCGGTTAGGTCTAATTCCGTTAAATTCAAAGGAAGCTCAATAGTGTCAAGATCGTGAAGCTGAAAACTCGTAAGATCGAGAACTGTAGAATTAAGATCATCCTGAACCGGCGATGATTGAGCTCCGGCGTCCATGCAAAAACCTAGAGATGAAGATGCAATGAAAATGGAGATTTTTCAGGATTGAAATCGATTTTACAGTTCTGAAAATGGAAGATTTCTCTTTCGGTTTTCACGAAGGGAAATGGAAAATTCAGTCTTGGGCTCGAACTCGATTCTGATTCGATTGGATCGTAAACTTAGCTACATGTCGTCTTTGTATTGTTCGAGAGTAATCACATTCACATGCCTGGGAAATAGAACTACATGTCGTTTTATTCCCTATTAATTAAGAGATAGGGTTAATATCAGTAATAACTATTTAATAAATGGAAATTTCAAGAAAACCGTATCTTTTATATATATATCAAAAGTACCCAAAAACCGCCGCCGGCTAAATTAAATTACATGTGAAAAGACAAAACATACCCCCGATTTAATTTCTCCTTAATTTGTGCAAAATTTAAGGAAATTTTTAAAATCCTTTAAATTTTACAAAATTAATGGAAAAATCAAATCTAAACAGAAATAAAACTAAAAGAAAAAATAAATCTAAAAAAACTAAAAATACAAAAAAAAAAACAAAAATCTTCAAGCTTCAGTCCACCTACAATATTTTTACCAAAATCATCATTTTTTTACATTAATGTTTGATATTCAGTATAACAAAAAACACTTTGAACCAAAATCCATTGGAAAAAAAACCTGCTTTAAGTTGCAGAAGCCTTCATACACAGCAAGAACAGAATCAAGCGCTTTAACAAGAGACAAAAGCGAAGATTTCCCATCTTGATTTACAATTTCTACAATAAACCCATTTCATAACAATGGTCAATTTCACATAATTCGCAAACAAAATAGGAAAATTCAATTCAAAAATGGAAAGGAAGAAAAATCAGTAAAACCGCCATGGAAAATGTATATATTTAATAAACAGTTTATTATTGATAAACGATTTATATTAAATAAATGGTGAATTATAGATAAACAAACCTGTAATAGAAGCCAAAAAAATCAAGAATCAACGTTGCTTTTCTTCTCCGGAAAACCAGCAGGAACCTCGTCGACATAAAAATCATCGGGATTGCTATAAAACACTTAAATCAAAAACAGGCTGAGATTGGATGAGGGGATTGGGATGGTTGCTAATAGAGTCAACTTGTACAAGAATAGAAACTGGTTTTTTAATATCAACCATAATAGACACTGTTCACACAAAGAAATTTCTAAGTAAAGAAATTAAATGCGGAATAAATATGTTTGTATTGATTTGAATTGAATGTTACAATCTCTAATCTAAATGATCCTCTGATTCTTTCTCACAAGTATAAACTTTGAAGCGAGGGCCGTCGGCGTATTTCTCGGATCAAAGTGTTGATGTTTGTTGAAACTTTAGTCTTCAAAGCGATCTTCGAGGAGTCTTCGTGTAACGTCCCGTTATTTTGGAGTGATTTTTTTTTTTAATTTAATTTTATTTAATTTTATTAATTTTATTTAATATTATTTATTTATTTATTTCAATTCAAGTATTTAGTTTAATTATTATTTTGTAATTTCGATTTTAGTACTTAATTTTGCCCGAAATTCGTTTTAATCGTTTTAATGTTTATTTTTTTTCGCTTCGGTGACATTAATAATTATTAATAGGCCAATTAATAATTATTAATCACCTTTAGATTTATTTAAGAGCATCGGGTTTCGTTTTATAAGTCAAAAGTCATAAAAGGACCCAACCGTCATTTCCGATTTCTTAAAAATATCAAAACACTATTCAATTGTCTTTAAATATCCACCAATTGACCAAAGTTGACCAAAATGCTCATCCTTTCTTCCTCCATGGCCGTGGGCTTCAAAGAAGAAATGGGGATTTTGGGTTTTCGTTCGTTTTTCGGCGGATCAACTCGAGCTAGGATAAATCGGAAAGCCCTCGGGTCAAGGATCATTTCTCATCTATCCATCGTGCGTTTCTCTCGAGATCCAAGGAGTTCTCGGTAAGTGAAGTTTCAAACCCTAACTCCAAATAGTGTTTTAATGGAGTTTTCATTGTTTTCTTTCGATTTCTTGCCGTGAAACTCGGTGTTTGTAAATACGGGAGTAGTTTTAAGAGTTTTTGGAAACTTTCCCATAACCCTAAAACCGAGTTTCAGTCGAAACCCTTTCCGTTTGAAAATTACCCTTTTGGGTTTGATTATGGGTTAGAATTTAATGAAATAACGTTTATTTAAATTCAATTCGGGAAAGGGTATAATATTCAAAAACCCTAATTATCGATACCCATTGAAATCGGGATTATCGAATTTGCTTAAAAACAACTCAAAACGTATTTAAATTGCCAAAAAGTCGAAAAACCAAACCCGAGACCCATTTCATGGGAGGGCCGAGAGCCTCCATGTGGGGGGGGGGGGGTTTGATGGATTTTCGTCATTTTGTTTGATTCATGGTTGTTTAATCGTTAATTGGTAATTTATTAAATTTTGAGTTATAATTTCAATTGTAGGTGTTTTTGAACTTTGCTTGATCGCTCTATCGGAGGTTGAGAGCGAGATCTTCTCTTACAAAGGTGAGAATAGTTAGAATTTAAAGTATCTATAGAAAGCAAATAAGTGTGAAGGTTTGTAGAGTTTGAAACTAAGATTAGAATCCGAACATAAGATTAGAGGGAGTGAGATAGTGCCATAGGATTTTAAGTTAATCCTTTAAGTGAGAACTTAGGAGTTCTCAAGGAAAGCCTCGAATCTTAGAAGATTCTAAGTTAGATTAGTTTCGGAGTTTAGAATGAATCATTGGAAGTTAAAGGATCCAAGACTTTGATAAAGAACGGTTGATAGAACCTCGGATTATTGGAAGTTTAAAATCCTTGAAGGTTTAGGTTAATCGTTATGTTTTGATCCTTTACTTTGTTAGTGGAGTTCGATCGTATATCGTTCGTCCGGGATCTTTGTCTATTTTACTTTATGTTCTTTACTTTATGTTGTTTCGATTACTTTAATTCCGCACTTTACTTATTTACTTTTACAAAGATGTGCAAGCATATGCATATCATATTGCACCATAACATTTCGCAACATGCATTGAAAAAGAAAAGAAGGGGAGAATGTTGGAGCCTACGGGTAGTATCCGCATCACCTTCAGAAAAAGAAAAGAAAGTAAAAGAAAAGAAAGAAGGAGTTGAATGGTAAGTTGCGAACGTACACGTTGCTTCTCACATAGGAGGAGTTGAACTATTAGTTACGGACGTACACATTACTTCTCATGCATAGGGAGTTGAATGGTAAGTTACGAGTGGTACACATTGCTTCCTCATGCATAAGGGCAATGCGAAATCCTACGGGATGTCCTCATACATTCATACTTATGATCGATGTATTTGAGAATCGAGATATTATATTTTATGCAAAGTTTATTTACTTTTATTACTTATGTCATAACAATGTTAATGGATGAGTATTGACTACGATTATTAGCAATATCATCCTTAGAAAGTATAAAATGAAATCACCTAGAGTTTGGATGACTTTAGGAGTAATTGTGTCAGATTACTTGGACACAAATCGAAATGCGAGTTTGTGGTCTATCTTTACTTTTTATGCTTATTATTCTCACTGGGATTAAGTTGTTAGCTCATGATATTACAAACATTTCAGGTAATGTTTGGGATCGTGGAAGAGGAGCTGGTGCGTGCTTGATCGAGAGGATGATGATTTTCGAGATGGACTATGTGTTATGTAAAAATCCATGTACATGGTTGTTTTGTGAAATTTATGTCATTTTGATGATTTGTACTTTGTAATTAGCTCATAAGAGCTTATTGTCGTTCTTTTATGATTATAATCATTTTGAACTCCTGGATAGGAACTTAATGTTCCTTGTGTATTTTAGAATTTTGAAATTAAGATGTAAACAGGTTTTGGCCAGCAAATTTTCAAACATAATCGTGCCAAATTTTCTTAAAATAAAAGACTTCCGCTGTGTATTCTAATTTAAAGTATTTAAAAATGTCGGGTCGTCACACTTCGAAAAGTCTAGTCTTCGAAATTTTTTAATCTTCAAAGCGATCTTCAAGGAGTTCTTCGAGGAGTCTTCGAAAAGTCTTTAGTCTTCAAAATTTTTTAATCTTCAAGGAGTTTTTCGAGGAGTCTTCGAAAAGTTTTCGATCTTCAAAGTCTTTTGGCTTCTGAATATTTTTCAACCTCTCTTAATGAATGAATGATCTCTCTATTTATAGAGTTTTTGGTGGGCTTCTAGTGGATATGAGCTTCATTTGACTTTGAACCCAATTGTCATGTGACATAATTTTATTGGACAAATTTTGTGTCATCCAATGGTCATAAAGAAGACACATGGCATTATTTGATTTGCCAATTTTATGTCTTTTAATTTTATTTAAAAACACGTGTCGAATTTGGATTTATCTATATTTTAATGACATGTAATTTTGTCATTGGTTTAAATAATTCCTTGGCAATTTATAATTTGACAAATTTTCTCCTTCTACAGACACAACAGAGGAAAAGTATCAAAAAGAAAAGTTTCCAGGAATGCAACATCATTGTCGGATTTGACGTCTAAATAAACCCTAACTTTGGATTTAGTAATAACTTCCATCAACAAGCAATGAGATTCCGGATTGAAAGAAATTTTCGCCGAACCTTCTCGACAGGATAAATAAATGTAGTGTTTTGGAATTTTTCGTTCGGGGTTGCTACAGAACGTGAAAAAAAAAAGAGAAAACAGATAAGATGAGAAAGAAGGCGAAGAGAAACGGCTGAGGAGGGAAAAAGAGAAGAATAAATCTAGGTTTTACTTGAACAAAGATTGATCAAATCAATTAAGATTGATTTGAATTAAATAAATAAATAAAAAAGGAAAAAATGCATTTAAGATTTGATATGATCACATATAGCTAAGAGAGTCTACGAGGGCAAAAACGTAACTTTGGATTTCGCCAGCAACCGTTAAAGCCTCTAATTATGGTGGTTATTGGGTAATTTTGAAATAAAAACAAAACAACCATGAAAAGTGGATTTGAGTGAATTAATGTGGTTATGGGTGCAATTATTTCTAAGAGATATTTTTAAGGGAAAAACTAAACTACATATCTATATTTGTTTTTGGTTAGTAAAAAAGTATTTCACATTCCTACTTTCAAGTTTAACTCTTAAAATGTAGCCAACACGAGCATAACTCAACTAGTTAGGCATATACTCCCTTCCCTTGAGGTCGAAGGTTCGAGTCCCCCCTCCCCCACTTTGATGTAATCCAAAAAAAAAAAAAAAACCCTTAAAATGTTCAATTACTTTAATCATATATTTATACGTATTAATTAATAATTATTTAACTATCAAAACCTTTAAAAATGATGTAAATAGCAATTCAATAATTTATTGAACTAAAAAAATTAATTTATTCAATAAAAAAACCAATAAAATATCAATTTAATGAACTAAAAAAATATAAAAAAACTAATAAATTAAAATAACAAAATATTTTAATAATTTATTGAACTTTAGTTCAATAATTATTGTACCTGTGTAGTTTTTAAAATATTCTAACATTTTAGTAATTAATGGGTAGAAATCAGCTATTTGAGATAATTTCTAAATTTTTTTCTTATTTTATCCATTATTATATATGAATTTTATACTTTATTGTATATTCAGATGTTCTCTTTTTTTTTTTTTAATCAAAAGTTTATTTTAAAGGCTTATGAAGACTTAAAAAAATAACTATCTCTATTATAATAGAAGAAAACTCCTAAATAAGGAGAATCAAGATTTAACGGAAGTTAGTTCTATTGTAGTAGAAATTGAGTTATTGTTCTTAGTCGAAAGATTTCAAAATTCCAACATGCTAAGTGTAGTTGTAACTGTTTAGCTCATTTTTACAACATTTTAAAAAATTATCTCAAACAGATACTAAATGAATCAGTATTTATTACAATATCTCAATCTACGCTTTTATCTATTACTCTTTTTTTAATTTACCACGTATTTGTGGTATGCTCTAATATCTTACTTCTTAGAATTGAAATCAATAGATGTTTTTTTAAGCTCACACAGTCTGAATTAATAATTTTTTGAAATCAAATCTTTGAATTTTTTAAGTATAATTGATTCTTCCCAAATTTAGATAGGTTGCTTTTTTTTTTTTTTTTAATTTGGATTTCTGGACCACGACATTTCAAATCCATTTCTTATTGGGCTTAATATATGGGCCGGCTCAAGATCTGCAAAACCCAATTCATCAAGTGGGCCAAGCCAGTACACAAGATGGCTTGTAAATAGAGAAGATAGGGATAAATATGTATTTAGTAGTTTTTACACAATTTTCAAAACTAGTCATTAAATTCATCATATTACAAATGTGGTCATTTTTCCTCGTTCTCACTTTCTCGGTTGATTAATATATTATTTATTATCAGTTATGATCGAATAAAATCTATCCATTAACACTTCCTGTATATCTATAAGTCAATTGTTAAATGAATTTTTATAATTTATACTTATTTGACTCTATGTATCCAGGCTTAATGGCCATTTTTGTGATTTTGATGCTTCCGAGGTTATATTTTAAATTTAACTTTCATGTGGTCATATATGAAAACAACCCAAGAAAAAATTAAATTAGATGGGTCCAATCATTGTGGCATATTTGATCCGTTAGAACGGTATTGTATTTATTAAGGAAGCTTGGAATGATAATACATTGGGTCATCTTTATTTCACTATTTTAGGAAAAAATGTCTTTTTAAAAAAAATTGAGATAACTAGTTAAAAAAAAGATTATCAAATGCAACCATATTCGTGTTAACTCGATTTAAATTTCTAAGACACACAACTTAAATTTCGTGGAAAAAACACCTATTCAATGTGACTTAGTTACGTCACTTAATTGAGGTCAAATGACAAGTGAAAAAGACATGACATATATCTAGGATGAATTATATTTAATATAAACTACGTTGATTGTGATAATTTTATATTGGAATAGTATACGTGGACCATTAATCTAAAGAGAAGCAATCAAATTAATTTGATGTCAATTGATTGAAGAGATCGAAATGAATACGTTATATATTCATACCTCAAATATAATATGGTCTTTATACGAAAAGTTTAATAGAAGATAGTCGAGAAAACGAAAAATCATTTGGAGAAAATTACAGGTTATATAGTTATCAGTTATTGAAATCGGATCATTTGATTTAATTCTTATGTTTGAAAGTAAAAAGAATAAAAAAGCTTTCCATATGTGGTCACATAAGATATCAATGGTAAACAAGCAAAAGAGATATAATAGATATCATATAATAGTGGCAAACTCATTCAAAACATAATCACTTGCAGTTTAGTGTAAGAAATTATTGTGACCCAAATGATAATTAATAGAGGTTTAATAATTAATTAATGATTATATCCATTTAGCTATTGGTATAAGGACACGTCTCTGTAAAGTGTCTATTGACATCAAAATGAAAAGTAATGACTATTTGAATGGTTATGTCTTTTGATGGAAAAGACATAACCATTCATTGTGGATATTGTCTATTTGTGAATAGACATACCTCTTGGCTTCTATAAATACAAGTCTTGGTCCTCTCTCAACCCAACTAAGAACAATCATAACTGACATTTTTTAAGTACACTTTGGCTCCATCGATGTTGTGCAATTAAAGTAGGTAATGAGAGAGAAACTCGGACTCATCTACACCAAATTCATCTATTACGTTTATCGAGTTTTCCTGAAGAACGGTATGTTCTATTATTGTTATAGTGAAAATCATGACTTCCAAACATCATGAGAATTAACGTTTCATGTTATTAAAATTAAAGTCTTACATTTACCACATGACATTCATAAAGGCTCAAGAGTTTAAGGCAAAATTATCCTTGATATTGAGAAAAAGGAAAGTATCACTTTTAATTACTTTCATGTGGTTTATTTTGGTAGAAGGAAAAACATTCAACTAAATACATATTGTTACGTAATTATTTTGATCATTAACAAAATTAAATGTCATTAAAATAGAGATCAATTCAAATTTGACATGTGTCTCTAATTAAATTAAGGCGGTAATTTGATAAAAATAATAATGTCACATATCTTTTTCATGGTCATCTGATTACATAGATTGCGTCATGTGGTAATTGGACCCAAATTGAATAAGCCCAAACCTACTAAAGGTCCATAGACTACTATATAAATAGATAGATCATTCACGAGTTCAGAAGAATTTGATATTTGAAACTTTTGAAAAAAAAAAAAAAATTGAAGACTGTTCAGAAGAATTTGATATTAAAAAAAAAACGGACACTTTGATTCAAGAAAGTTTCCCAAAGTTTTTAAATCAGTTTATCCTCGTGTTTTATCTCTAGTTTGACTACTTGTGTGATAAAATACTTATGTGATCAATAAAAAAAACGGGCACTTTGATTCAAGAAAGTTTCCCAAACTAGAGATAAAATACTTATGTGATCAATATATCTCTAGTTTGACTACAGATAAAGTTTATTGGAGAATCAGTGGAAACACGAGGATAAAGCAGTAATTATAAGGGTAAAACGGTAAATTTATCTCATCGGTAATTATGAGTTTTCCACGTGAAGGATATATCCCAGATATAATAAAAGATAAACTAAATGGACATAACTCATCTATAGTGAGGGGGGGTTCAACTATGAATCTATAGTGGAATCATTCATAGTTAGATAATAAGTAATTGACTGATTATGAGTTAATCACTCAATTGACTAATTGTTAAGCCCCTGATCTATAGGTCCATTGAGTTCCTGGACAATCCCAAATAACGTTGTAACAAAACAAGTCATTTGTTTGACTATTGAAGAAATAAAGAATCTAAGTAAATTAAGTTACTTAAATGGGCAATATTAATTGTTTAAATATTGAATATATTTAAATGATAATTAATAGAAACATTGTTAATTGTTTAAATAATGATTTTATTTAAACATAAAATTAATAATGAAATATTATTAATAAAAAATATTATCAATTAGAATTATTAATTAATTAAATAATGAGTTTATTTAATGGAAATTAATAATTAAAATATTTATTATTAATTGTTTAAATAATGAAAATTATTTAAATGGAAATTAATAATCAAATATTATTTGATGATATTAGTTGGAAGAAAATATTAATATTATTAATTGTTTTTTTTTCTAATATTATTAATTGTTTAAATAAAGTGTTTTATTTAAATGGTAATTAATAAATAAATTTATACTAAAATTTATAATTAATTAAGTTGGACTTATTTAATTTAAGAGAGACTGTCTAGGTCAATTGGATTAATGAACTCAATTGAAAATGACCATAATAAATAATTAAATAAATTGGATTATTAATTAATTAATGACATAATTTCCGGTCATATATGTAATTTTTAGGAAGATAATTGTTTGAATTATATCCTAAAAATATTTACATAGATTTATTTACCCAAGATAAAGCAAATAAAAGAAAATAAAATATTTTCCTATTAATCTATGGTATTTTCGACTATACCAAGATAAAAGAGAAAGAAAATCTTTTTCTTTTTATATTTATATTTATCTCCATGAAAAATTTCTAATGTGATTAGATTTTCATTTAGTCTATAAATAAGAGGTTTGGGTCATTCGTAAATCACACAATTCAATTTCTTAGAAATTGAAGTTCTTTTTTTTCTTCCTACCTAAGGCCTTGCCGATTTTGCCTATTGTTTCAGGATTTTTTTTCTTCCTAAATTTTCTTCTATTCCACAATCAAGTTTTGTTAACGAGATATAGTCTAGAAGATCCGATGTTGAAAGGTTTGATGCCGTAAAGAAACTTTCAACAAATTCTCCATAATTTACTCAATGTAAGTAAGAGTTATTGTTTTTCCAAAAGCCTTAAAGTTTCAGTTGAAGGTTTCCTCATAATTGCATGATATTAATAGATCCTTAATTAAATGTTAATTAGTTTACTAAATAAAATTCCACTAATTTAGTAAAGTAGTCCCAACATGATATATGCTCTGAGACGTTACTAAAACTCTGTCAAAATTTCTAAGAGCGTCAAAGTGCAAGTGGCCGGCACGACACTGATGTCATTTTTTTTTATAGATTTGTCATTTTTGGCAATACGTCCTCCGTTCTACACCCCGTTGAAGCACACGTGGAGCTGACTTGTTAATCTAGTCAGTTTGACGAACATACGCAACAACTGCATGCATTGCATTAAAGCATATTAGTCATTCACATTCATACTATTAATTTTTTTTAAGCACCTTTGGGGAAAATATATCAAGAATGATGAAAAAATTGCATAATATAATTTAAAATTACAACGACAAATATTACATTTATGGAACGTGTATGCCTATAATGATAATTTTTTCTCGTTTTTAATTTTTTTTTCCAATGAAAATGTAATTATAATATGTAATGCTCAAGATCAATATAATTCCTTTTCGGAAAAAAAAAAAAAAAAAAAAAAAAAAAAAAAACCTCTTTGAAAGTAGAAAGGATTCAATTTCATTATATTAATAAAGGGAATTATTAAAAATAGGCTGATGGCACGAGAAAAAATTAATAATTACTTTTATAACACTAACTTTAAAATTTAACAAAATAACATTTTTTTTTCTTCAATAAATTATTAAATATTTACTTTTAATTTTTGTTATTTGAACTATTTTTACTGGATAATTGTCTTCTAAATTAGTTTTAGGAACTAAAACTCTCATTCTATTACAAATTAATTAGTAATTTAATTTTGATAATTTATTATTTTTATTTCAATAAATATGTTATATAAACATAAAAAAATAACATAAATAGTGATACATATCTACCATCGTTTGAAATAATTATGTAATAATCCTTATCCTTAATATATAAAAGTGGTGATGTTTAAGGAACTTTTTTGGACTACTATACCCCCTTAAAATCTTAAAATTACTAACATGTCATTATATATACTCTATTAAAACCTTCAAATTACTAAAAATACTATTATTCACTGCAAAACATAAGGGCACTACCGGCGCACATGTGCGCCGGGGATGCCCTAAGACTACGCCGGCAATACCTTTACCGGCCAAAAATCTATGACGGTATTTATGCCGGCAATTCCTTGTCGGGGTTGCCCTTTTTTAGCATCCCCGGCATGATATTTGTATACGTCGGTGATGCTTTACGCATCCCCGATGTATCATATGCCGGCGTGAAAGTCAATGTCGGTGTTAGATGAGTGCATTACCGGCGCCATAGCGCCGGTAAAGAGTTAAAAAATGTGTAAAAAAGAGGGGTATTGCTGGCGCCATAGCGCCAAGCAAAGGGTTAAAAAATATGTAAAAAGAGAGGGTATTAAGCGCGCCATAGCGCCGGCAAAGGGTTAAAAAAATATGTAAAAAAGAGGGGTATTGCCAGCGTTATAGCGCCGGCAAAGGGTTCAAAAAAATTGTAAAAAGAGGGGTATTGCCGGCGTCATAGTGCCGGCAAAGGGTTCAAAAAAATTGTAAAAAGAGGGGTATTGTCGGCGTCATAGCGCCGACAATAAGCCTATTTTTTTAAAAAAAAATTGCTTGTTTTAGATGCCCCCAAATGCCACCTGTTTCTCTATTAAATTTAATTTCAGATTTCTTAATCACCAATAAAAAATAGGAAAGTAAGAGTAATAATAATAAAAGAAATGAAAAAGGAATGTAAAATGTGATTGAAGTTGAAATGAAAAATAAAGGAAACCTATTTGCATCTTGAAGACGGGAAATAACAGAACCAGTTTCGACATCGGTGAAGATAATGGAACGGTCAAGAGAGGTAATTAAAATAGCTGAAATAGGGAGGATTGTGAGGAAAAGAAAGAAAGAGGAGAGTAAGAGTAATAATAATAAAATATGGAAATTAAGAATACCGCGTCCATCATTGACGAAACATACCATTGTACCCAAGATAAAAGTAATTTGGAATGCATTCTGCATATACAAAAGTAAACAACAACTTAATAATCATAACATTATATCATTTTTTTTATCTACCTCGACAAATTATCCATACCTAGAATTGGGCATTGAAAGGTCACTTCAAGTCTCTAAAAGAAAATATAAGTGACCATATCCAAGAATGCGAAAATCGAAACTGATCACAATGGGCTCATATTCGCACGATTACATTCAGACATTGACACAAACAGTTGGCGTACGAAAGAAATAAAGCCTAAGGCTGCATGGATTGAACTAAAAGAAACAGGGAAAAGTAAGAAAGAAAGGGAAAGAGTGTATTTTGATCATGATCTGTTAAATCAAGCAATTCAAGTGAAAATGTGAAAACCGAAGCATGAAACAAATCATAATTGCAAAAAATGAAAAAATTATAAGAAATACAAAAAAAAAGTGTAACCTATAGAACTTAAGAAGAAAAAGAAAGCAGCTTATCTTTGTAGCAATTAGCAAGTTTCCATTGAACTTGGAGAGGGAGGGTAATATTAGTGCCGCTACCTGCCTTGCCTTGCCTCGCCTCCACCAAAAACATCAAATTGAAAAAATCCAAGTTTCTAAAAAAGTAAAAAAAATCATCTCAAATATAAATGAATCCTATATTTTTCAACTAATTAACCAAATAACAACATATTATTAACAAACCAACACTAAAACCAATCAAATCACAAGTTTTTTTTTTCAAGTTTAAAGCATTACATATTTACAATAGAACAATACCAACACAAAATATTTTCAAGTTTAAAGCATTACATATTTATAATCAAATTGAAATAGAGTTTCCAATCTTGCATAGAAAAGTTGAGTCGTACATAAGAACGTAATAATGTCGACAATTCAAGAACATTATTGTATTACACAATAACTAGTCGTAACCTCACGTGCTTTAAAACAAAACGACAAGCATGTGTATTAATATTACTGTACAAAAATCAAGTCTTTTTCATTTGGGGACTGTTTTGTTCATATTCTCAAATTGGAAAAAACTCACATAGGTAAAATTAAAATAAATAAAAAATCAACTCAAATTGCTTAGTACTCATCAATCATTCACAAAATTTACTAAATAACAATAAAAACAACAACAATAGAACACTAAAACATCAAAAACCCAATTTTAAAAAAAAACATAAGCCCTAAATCTTCAAAATCTATGAAATCTCAAGTATTTTTGTTAAAAAAACCGTAGAAACATACCTAAAAGTGTCGAATAGAAAAACCCCAGCTTCGAAAACGTACATTTCAGAGTATGAATTTTGTAACAATTAACTTTATAACAACCAACTCTTAACAATTAAACAATAAAACTATAACAAAAATCCAAATTAAAAAAAAAACCTAAGAAACTCAAAATCCATATTGATAAAAAAGAAAAAAATCACCTCAATTCTCAAATCAATCGCGTATTATATACCTAATCTACTTCATAACAACTATATATTAACAATTAAACACTTAAAGTACCAAAAAAACTCAATTTTCTAAAAAAAAACCTAAAGGAAAAACTATGAAATCAAACAAAATAAAAGCTACTTTAGTAAAATAGACTATAGAAATGTACCTAAAACGATGGATTATGAATATTTCGTCTTTTGAACGGAGTAAAACGATCAAGATTTGATGAAGAAAATGAAAAAAAAAAAGGGAGGAAGAACTCGACTTGGTGTGGCGGCAGGTAGGGAGGAAAAAAAAAGGGGTTTGGGGAAGATGGGGTCGGCGGGGGGGGGGGAAGAGAATTTTTTTAAATTTAAGTTGCATCGCCGGCGCAGCTTGTCTGCGGCTGATCTGAGATCAACCCCTGCTGCCAAGAATGGTCCTGGCCCATTGCTGCTGCGGGGGTAGCCCAGTTGTCACAATCGTAGAATTCTTGGTTTATACAGACACGATTGTGTGGCGCTTGCCCCGCTCACGGACAAGCCAGTTGAAACACTAGGGCCTACCCAGATTTATACAACGACCTCCACACACGTTTATCGAGAAAATGTTTTATAAAACGTGTTTGGAGAAATACATTTGAGAAAGCTTTGATTCATTCGAAAACAATAGAAATATTGTAGGCAACAACAACAGAATAAAGAAAGCTTGCTAGCATACAACGAGATAGGAAGGTATTGAGTTGAGACTGCTCACACCCCCCCATAGTACATTCCAAGCATTTTTGCTCCAGCAGGGCTCGTACATGAAAAGTGGCGAGGAGTCACTCGCTTACAAAAGTGATTAAAAACATAATTAAAAGCTTAATCTAAATACAAAGCATAATTGAGAGAAGGGGACAATGTCGTGGGCATACGGCCATAGGCAAACAAGACCCTGGACAAGCATGATCATGACACCCAGCGCCGGCCTTGAGCCTCGCTGGGCTCCAATACCGGCGCAGATTAAGTCTGCGCCGGTATTGGCCTACCATTGTCAGCGCATATGTTGTGCGCCGACGATGGTAGTGTTTTAACACTCATTACCGGCGCATTTTGTGTGCGTCGGCAATGGTAGCGCCGGTAGAGCTCTTTATTCTTGTAGTGATTATTTATACTCCATTATCTATTAAATGACTATTTATATTTTTAATAAAATATTTCTCTTCATTGAATAAGAAATTGTCAATTTTATTAAATAAATTCCTTGGTTTTTTTATTGTTTTCACAACATCAAACTATAAAATAATTGAAAAAACAAGTACAACATATGAAAATGAATGTGATATTAAAATGAATTTATTGTTTAGATTTATCATCAATTTATGAAAAATAAATTATATTTAAGTATTCAAATATTAAATGATTTAATAAAGGTGACGGTGCTTTAATTTTAAAAAATATTAAAAAATAAACTTAAATTGTTTAAAAAAACAGTTTAGATTAAAAAAAACAACTACAACAAAATGTAATTTATTGAATTAGTAATGGTATAATATTTTATAATATTTAAATAAATTAAATTTTTTTTAATTAAAAATAATTAAAAGTTTAAAAATCAAAGAGAAAAAAATATATAATTTCTTAAATTTTAATTAAAATTAGAAATAAATAATCTATAAATGCAAAAATTAACTAACATATGTATATAGAACAAACAATTTATTTTTTATTTGGTAGTATAAATTTTAAAAATAAAGATGTTAAAAAAATTGTCTTATATAAAAATGCATATAATTATGTAAATTAATAAACTATACAATAATTTAAATATTAAATAGAACATAATAATATGTTAATAAATTTCTATGTTAGAAAAAATATCACGTGCGACACACGTGGTAAAAGACTAGTTAATAATAAATATAGTTCACTTAAATTAGTTTTATTGATTCAATCAAGAATACTTCAAATTTTGCATTCATAAACTTAATTTGAAAATAAATTTCTAAAAGGGCATGATATTAAAAGGTATATAAATAAATAAAGGGTAAAATATAAATAAGACACCTTTGGTTTTTTTCCAAATGTACAAACACTTCTCTCTAGTTTGACAATGACAAATCATATACTTATGGTTCTAAATTTTTTCAATGAGACTCTCCACTCCAACGTCACAAATTTTCTTTTAGCCACAACTTCTTCGTTTGAACTTCAATTTGGATGATTCAAAATGTTTTGGAATATTCTTTTCAAGTTCTACGTTATGGTCACTTCAAAACTTAAAAATCGTTAATAAATAAAAGAGTTTATTATCATCAAAAAATTAGATATGATTTACACCATTAACACTTTTGGTTACTGATGTTTTAGAAGTTTTTCACTACCATAACGTAGAGCACGAAACGAGGATTCTGAAACATCTTGAATCATCCAAATCAGAGTTCAAACGAAGAAATTATGACGAAAAGAAAATTCATGGTTTTGAAGGAGAGAATCCTCATTGGAATAATTTGGAACCTTAAAGGTATGATTTGCCATTTTCACACTATAAGAAGTATTCATGCATTTGACAAAAATTATAGGGTATTATTCACATTTTACCCATAAATAAATGGATCGCATTCTTTGCTATGTTTTTGTCTTGCTGGTTTTTCAATGATTGTGAGGCTAGGCTTGTTTCCATGAAATTTCAATGTGAGAGATAGAGTTGGTGGGTCAGAATTAAACCAGATTACTAAGATTAGGGAATTACAGCTATTTTTTTTTATTTAATAGATATAGCCTTATATTATACATGCTTGAATAGGATAAAATAATAAACTATGGAGTATTGTTTTTCAAATAAAAAAAATTGCATTTCACAAGGTATTATTTAAATGAAATTTAATTTGGCTTAATGAATTCTAAATAACAAGATTAAATAGGGATAATTATAAATTATACCCCTCTGGTTTGCCTATATTACAAATCGCACCCCTGTGGTTTAAAAATACTTGTAAATACCCATGTGGTTTTCCTAAATTGTAAAACGCACCCCGATCCTCTATCGGTTAGTTTATTAAAATTTCGGACACATAGTTATTTTACATATGTCACAATGTTCCAATTTCATTCAAATAATAAAAAAAAATTAGTATATGTGTGCAAATTTTAGACTTTTACACTTTGTTGATAATGATATTTTCTACAAATTGAACTCATTTATTGAAAAATTTCTAATTATTTGAATAAAATTGGAACACATGACATCCGTAAAATAAGTATGTATTTGAAATTTTGATAAACAAACCAAAAGAGGGGTGTGATTTGCAATTTAAGCAAACCACATAGGTGTAATTTACCATTATCCCATATAAATATATACCAAGGAATTTGAAATTTTTAAGTATGGGCATAGTTTTTAAAAATGACAAATTGATATTTTCAAATATAACAAAAGTTTTATAAATTTTTAAAAAAATAATATTTTTCAAATTGAAATCCAGCAATCTTTGATAGAATCCGAGTAGAACTGTCATTTTTGAAATACTTTAAAATATTTACTATTTATGGATTCACTCATAAAAAAATTCATCTCTATTGAAATTTCCCTAACTTTTATATTTATGAATTGAAAAGCTATTGCCTTTTCAAATCTATATACTTATAATTTTCATATCATCCTCATAAATTAGGAAATAAAAAGGATTATTTTTCGAAAAAATCCATTGGGGCATTCCTCTAAAAATTGTTTTTTTCTTCCCTTTTTTCTTAAATTCAAACAATATGACTATACATTGGAGATATATTCCTCTACTACTTAAAATATCAAATATTAAGTAATCACATAGGGCAATCACTGAAATAGCATATTTTCGCATACTAATTATTGAAATGTTTGAACTTTTCAAAAATTATTCAAATAGCAAAATTATAGTTCAATAATTTAGTGAACTAAAAAAATTAAAAATTTTAATAAATTTATTGAAAATAATAATAATAAATGATCAAATAGTTCAATAAATTATTGACCTTGAACTTAACAAACCAAAAATCAAATGAATTCGTTAAAAATACCTATGAAAAATAGTTCAATAATTAATTGAATTATAGTTCAATAATTTATTGAACTATAATTATGCTATTTGAGTAAATTTTAAAAAGTTCTGACATTTGAGTAATTAGTATGCGATTTATGCTATTTGAGACAAATTCTTAATCACATATTGTATTATATATATTTTTCCTAGTGGGCCGAATAATAGTTATTTATTTATATAATAAGATTGAATAATTAAATTCTATATTGTTAATAAAATGAAATAATTGGTCATTGGATTGAATTTTGAATTAATGTTTTCTCACATTCCCCTGAAATAATATCTATTAAATTCAGTTGGACCAATTATTATAAAAAGTTAGATTCAATAAAATATCAAAACATTCACTATTTGAGGGAGTTCTCAACTAGAATAATTCAACTAACAAAGATTAATTATTTGACATATTCATCATGGATTCAAATCTCCTCATCTTCTTCAATTACATTGTCAAGGGAATATTTGAAATAGAACTGTATTTCACCTTTGAGCAAATGAGGTGGAGTTTCGCCGAACATGACATTGGGCCAATATATATTTCCTTTAGATTAAAGTATATTAATTAATATAAAAAAATTAAAGTGAGACCGATTATAAAGGATATAACAATTATACCTTTATAATCAAATTATAAGGGTTGTGTTTAAATAAGGGAAATTTGCATCAACCAACTCTTATTTATAAAGGTTGGGTAAACACGAGCATATCTCAAATAGTTAGGCACATGTGCCCTTCTCATAAGGTCGAAGGTTCGAGTCCCCTCCTTCAATTTGATGTAATATCTCAAAAAAATAAAATTATAAGGGTCGTAATAATTATACCATCAAATTTTCAATTTAAATAATTGGCCTCTAAATTTAGTAAAGTGTTGAAATTGTACCCAAAAGATTTTAATTTGAGAAATTATCTCCTTAAAATTATTTACTTACAAATTATTATTATAAAAATTTTAACGGATCGTATTTTGAGGGTTCTTGTTCCGCCTTAACCCCGTCCTTGACCACGACCTAAAACCCTCAAGTGGTCAGGACTATGAGTTCTTCTTCAATCTCATCTCTCTCCTTGTCATGTTGATATTAAGGATGTAGTCTTCATCCCTTAAAATAATTTCCTTACAAATTTTTATTATTATAAAATCTCTAAGGGATCGTATTTCGAGGGCTCTTTGTTCCGCCTTAACCCTGTCCTTCACCCCAACCCAAATCCCTCAAGGGGTCAGGACTAGGAGTTCTTTCGATCCTATCTCTCCTTGTCCTGTTGATATTAAGGAAGTATTTCTCGTCTCTTCAATGATTTTTGAGTTTTTTTAAAAGTTTAGGGTTTTTTTTTAACTTGTCAAAATAATTTTTCTTGTGTATGTTTTTAACGCTTTTCAAAGTTTAGGAGTGAAATACTCAAATTAAAAGTTTAAAACTATAATTATTACAACTCTTATAGTATAGTGCTGGTTTGTGTAATTTTCTTTTTAAATAATATATTATAGTTCATAATTCTAGCAAAATCTATTTTTTTATGACTCCAAAAGTGAAAGATAAAAAATAAAGAGGTCTCCCACAAAATGATATAATATGAGAGAAAATCCATTTAACTAGTGAAAAGTCAGGAATCTATAGCTAATGGAGATTGCTTTATAATTAGTTTCCAACAAAAATTTGACTTTGGTTTTTTTCTTTGGAAGCATGCTTAGCAAAGTAATGATTGTGTCCCAAATAAGTAACACTTTAGTATTGAAATTAGAGCCAAGTTGTTATCCAAAGTAAAAAAAAGAAAAAGAAGAGTTGTTATCCAAAGCTTGATTACTCAATAATTATATCATAATGTATAAAGTAAAAAAAAGAAAAAGAAGAGTTGTTATCCAAAGTTTGATTACTCAATAATTATATCATAATGTATATAGTAAAAAGAAAGTGTAGTTCATGATGATTTTTGCTTTTTGGTGATTTTTTTATGATTGGTTTGGAAGGTGGAAACCAATCCACTAGATATGTGTATGGAACCACCATAATATTGGGAGATGAAAGAGAGAAAATTAAAGAGAGAAAAATGTAATTGTTTGTTTATTTGATTTTTTTTTTCAGATTCTTAAAAATATAAAATATACCCATACACTTGTAAAATATACTTCTACTTTAAGTTAATAGTAAAATGTACTCCTACACTTAAAACTTTCCAATTTTATCTACCCCTATATTAATTAAGGGTTAAAAATAACCTTAGGTTAGAAAGAAAAAAAAAACACCTTCCCATTATATCGTTTGTTCATTACAAATAGAACTACTCTATTTTGTTGTTTTGATGGGAATGATGAATATACTTCCAACAAAAAATAGAGGGACGTGATTTAATTATGTACGGAAAATACAATTATAATTAAACAAACCCAATCATAAGCAATCCAAAATGAAAGATTACTTATGCCACTTTCAAAGAAGGTGTAGTGGCAACAGATTAGATATTGGATCCGTAGGCGAACTAAAGCACTATATATTTTTTTCAAACTATAAATTTCTATTTTTAATCTACCAATACAGCTTTACTTTTCAATTTAAACCCGTTAACATCTGATTTGTCATTCCCATTGAAACTGCAAAATAAAGTAGTCAATGTTGATGATGAAGGAACAATTAATAATGGGAAGAAGGTGTTTTTTTTTCCAAACCTAAAGTTAGTTTTAACCTTTAGTTAACATAGGTGTATATAAAATTGAAAAATATAAAATATAGGGATACATTTTACCATTAATTGAGTGTAGAGCTATATTCTGCAACAACTTGAAAATACAGGGGTATATTTTACATTTACCGTTTTTAAAATAATGAGTGAAACGTCTGAAAACAGCAATCTATTTTTTTCTTTCTATATTTTTATTTGTTTATAGAACTAATAAAAATCATTCTACAAAATAATTAGCTTTTTAATTGTAAGGAATTATTTTTCAATAAAAATCGAATATAGATTTTATTTCTAAATATACGAAGTTAGCTTCTTTTTTTTTAGTCAAAGAAGTTGATATTTTATAAACAATTATTTTGAGTTTAAAATTTAGGGGGTCATTAGTTACATTATGTCTGTCTAATGTCATTTACTTAGCGGTCTCATATATGTGAGGTAGGAAAAAAAAGTCTTAAAGTTTATTTTTTAAATTACTATTTAAGTAATTTTTAAATTATTTCTATTTTTAATAAATAATAGGTAGAAATATGTTATTTGATATAATTTCTTTTTAATAATTAATTTTGGCTTTATGTTCCCTATTTTCCATTTCTTCTTTCATATATATTGTCTTTTTGTCCTTTTTGGGAAGAGAAACAGGTACCCTTTTGATCATTACTCTTTTACACTCTCTTTGTGTTTTTTTCTAGAAGTTTGAAATGAAAAATGAAAGTTCCAAATCTTGTGGGAGATTTAATTTTTTGATCCTATGTAAATGCTAATTATGGGGTCAAAAAGGGGAAGAAAAAAAACAGGAAATTCAATAAATAATTTAAAATTAGATTAATAAATAGGAATTAAGAAAACAAGTTTTCTCCATTTCCAAAAAAATCATATACAAATTTAAAAAATATGTATAAAAAAAAACAATAAATAGGAAACTTCACCAATCACCTACTTTTAAAAAAATGAAAACTTGAGATTAAAAAATAAATATGACGAAAAATGGATCCTAAATATTGACTCTTTTGGATATGTTACAAAAAATTGGTTTAAAAAAAACGAAAATGAAACCCACTTGAAAGGGGCAGCACAACGGAATTTAGGGACGAATATTCATTCATAAGAAATAGCTTTAAATATTGGAATTTATGGACCCAGCCAGACAGTCCCTGCAGTTATTCCTTGCTTTTTGTTTTTTTTTTTTTTTAAATATGATAATTGTTTGTCCCGGTTGAGAATCTCACATCAGAAAAATGAAGGGAACTCACAATATTTATAAAATACGCGGGTTCTACATTCTCAACATACTTATGATGTAGCACCAGGCGGACTGTTAGCTAGTGAAATGAAATGATTGAATAATTGAAAAAAAAGAACTCATAATGTTTATAAGATAGTTACTTCTCTCATTACCAATCCGGTTTTAAGATGAAATTACATGATATCAAGAGTCCCGACCTGTTTGCATCTCAACTCAACTGATTTTATATAACTAATACATAATCAATATTTAACGTCAAAAAACCTATCAGCATGACCTAAATGATATAAGCGTTTGGATCATTATATCGATTCATAGTTGGTTTTTATTTTCTTTCACTTTTTTTTTTTTTAAATAACTAATTTTTGTTACATATATTATATGCTGAGTGGGAATGAAAGAAAATGATGGATCCTCATTTATCTTTTTCCACAACTTCGATAATTCAAAGCCAGCTTTCACTGCCATTGTTTTCAGTTCCTCCCTATCAAACTTGACACTCAAATTGACTATTCCATCCTATCATTTATTGTTGTTATTTATTTATTTATGATACCGATAATACTTAATAATAAGTAAATAAAAACTCTATTATTTTGTAACTATCAAATGATTTATATTGATATAATATGAGGAGAGAGGGGGAGTTTGTTTCTTTTAATTAATTGATTTGGAATATTTTTATTGACTTTATTATATATATATATAAGCTTTGATGTTTTAAAACTGTTTGCATATACAATTTTGATAATTGTCGTGATAATACGTTTAAAATGGGATTTAGTCATAATCAGCATGAGAAAAATATAAAATCTCTCTCTCAATCAATTATTCAGTAATTTCTTAAGACAAAAAGGAAGATCTTAGGATCTGAATTAAGACCATTAACCAAATTTTGTGTTTTTTTTTCATACAAATGTTTATGTATTGCAGTTAAAAAAATCTCACTGTCGGAGATTAGGGCTCAAAGACATTCTCTTAAAAACCTAGAAATGACACAGACAAGACAACAAGCCACGAGAAAAAGAAACAAAACAAGACATGGCTACATGCCCCAAATGTGTAAAAAAAAAACTAAAACACCAAAAAAGAGGGAAACCCTCAACAGACCTAAACAGGAAACAAGGATCATTCCACGATCCAAACACCACCATAAACAAGGATTATGCTCAATTCAAAAGGTTAGTTTCTCTTATTTGAAACCCGGCATCATCAATGTAATTTTACCATTTATATCAATTTTATCCACATATTTTTAAACTTTTCACTTAAAAAGCATCAGTTCATGTAATTGGAAGATATTAATTCAACTATCATTTGAATATGTTCAATTTAATTACTTATAAAAATTGAATATGTTCACTTTAACTACTTATAAAAAATGAAGTTAACATCTTAACTTCTGTGAAAGTTGAATGAGAATTTAATTAGAAAGTACGAAGATTAAATTGATATGAATATGAAAGTAAGAAGAAAAAAGCAATTTAATTTTTTTACTAAGAAAACAATTTAACTTCAATTCAATTATTCCTCAACAAGCAACGCCATCCTCATAAAATCGACCACCTCTATAATAAAAACATTCAAAGAAGAAGAACAAAAAAATTGGTTCTCATTTATTAATAAATTATTTCCAATCCATCAAAAACTTGATAGTTTTATTTAATAATGAGTAACTCCTATCGATCACCAAATAAGGAAACGACTTTAATAATAAATAAATAAACAAAAACGTAATTATTTTTATTAATAAATTAATATGTACGAAAAACAAATGTACAAAATAAAGAAATAAAACTCATAGTAATAAATAATAAAATAATAAAATAAATAGGATATAATGATACAACTACAAGTCGGCTTTCGTACGGATGTGTCGTGTCCTTAATCATATGGTTTCATTCACAAATCCACAACTAATAATTTTCAACGTGTCGTCCACTAGATGAATTATGTTTTTCTCAAATTCATTCCCAAATCAAGTTGTTTGTGTGTTATTTTATTCTATAATTTTTTTAAAATATTCAGTTTTTCAGATATTATATCAAAGTGGGGGAGATATTATATCAAAGTGAGGGAGTATCGAGTATGTATCTAACTAGTTAAGTTAAGCTCATGTTGGTTTTAAATATTCATTTAAGTCCTCCTACTTTATCATTTATGTTAATTTGATTTTAATACTTTTAAAATTTCATTTTTGGTTTTATATATTTGTGTCAATTAGAACTATTTATTTTTAATAATTTTATTTTTAATCCATATATATTGGTTAAATACTAGTCAGAAGTATTAATTTCAATGATGTTAGTAAGAACTTAGTAAATTAGAGATAATTTATTAATGACAGAAATAAACATATCTTAAAAAAGTTATTGAATCCATGTTAGCATTCTAATAAAATTTATTATGATTGAGACATTGATAAGAGAATAGATATTAAAATTTAAAAATAGAAGAACCAAATTGATATAGGTAATAAATATGGATTAACTATGTAATTTAACATTATATATATATATATAACCATATCAATTTTTTTTTAATTTTTTTTCATGAGGATGATTTAATATCATTAGATACATAGTTGACGTCTTCACTCTTCACATTACTATCATTGGATCAATCGGTGACATCAAATAAATAAGGATAAATGAAGAAATGAGTTTTTTTTTTTTTTTTTTTAATTTAAAAAAAATCAAGAAATTATATATATGGGGTCATTTACATAATTAAAACAATATGGGCTGCATTCTACTATTCAACTAAAAAATAGATTCATTTTCAACAAATGACATTTTTTATAAGTAAATTCAAAATAATAAATGTTATGAAATATTTCAAAAATAACAATTCTCATACTGAGATTCTACCAATCTCAGTATGATTTTATACCAATCTCAACCTGAGATTGGTGGATCTCGTTCAGATAAATGTCATTTTGGAAGTTTTTTTAAATGCCATATTTAAAAACCCTCATTAAAAAATAAATAAAAGATAAATGAGGATTAAATAAAATGTTATATAAAATCTAGAGATTAAAATATAATTTTTGAAAGTTTAATGATCTAAGTTTTAAACTTTAAAAATTTATGCATCAATTTTTAAAACTTAAAAATCTAAGACAAATTGAATATTAAATAGTAAAAAAAAAGAGATTATTAGAATTTTCCACTTATTTACAAGCATCACAAATTGAAGCCCACCTATAATAAAAGGTGTACACTTCACATAAATACATGGAAATTTAATTATACTAGGCAATAAGTCACAAAAACAAATATATTATTTCATGTGATGAAATTATTTAAAACAATTAAAAAATTTGATAGTCCCATTGAGTTTGAAATATTTCCATAATTACCATATTATAATAATTGAGCCACGTGTCAGTTAGTTAGGTGCTGTTATTCATACGGCTGGCTGCTGGAGGAAATTCTCTTGGCTCTTCTCTTGCATTTATTTATTAATTTAATTTTATCAAAAGTGTTTTTCATATTCAATTTAAGAATTTATTTTTTTCTTCTATTTATGGCTGTATTGATTTTTCCAACGTATTATTTAAAATTGTTTTGAAATTTATGGTACAATGAGATAATTTAATTGTTGATTTATTTTTTTAAATGAATTGTAATTTTTTTTTTAATTTTAAAGACAAGAAAAAATATTATTCTTTTCCTCTAATATGGATTTTTTATGATTTTTGGAGAAAAAAAAGCATTATGTTATTTTCACTTTATTTGTATTAAAATTAAAACGACACTCGTGACTCATAGAATACTAATAGAATTAACATGTGTTATATTTATATATTAAATCTACATTAATAAAATTAAATGTACTTAAGTGAAATTTTTTACTAAAATTTTCAAGTGTATATATATATATATATATATATATATATATATATATATATATATATATATATTTCTAACACTTTGGATTATAAAACAAGCTTGGTTAGTAAATATATTTTATATTCCTTCTTTTTTTTAGATATTAAATTAAATTGAGGGAGAAAAGACTCGAACCTTCGACCTCATATGAAGGAAGTAAATACCTAATCACTTAAACTATGCTCGTGTTGGCTCATTTTTTTCCTTAAAAGTATAACAAAATAAATAAATAAATGTACGAAAACAACACTCTAGTTTTTTTTTTCTTAACTATCGAATTCATAATCTTTTTTTTTTTTTTTTAGTTTTGGTTAATATGGTCATTCCAAAGTTTTACACAATTTCACTTTTTGATATATTTTCTCAAAACATGATGTACACAATGTTTGTTATCTTTATTTATACGTCATACATATCCAAGTAATCATATTTATCATTCTTGATGACACATCACATTTTCATCAATCAAGAAATGTAAGAAATAAACTTGGAAATTGAGTTAAGAAATTACTAAATCAGTAAATCGCATTATACTATAAATTGCATCATAAACATAAATTATGCCATAAATTTAAATTACAACAATAAAAAAAAAATGGCATAGTAATAAGTTGAGAACTGAACTAGAATCGAAGTAAGAGAATTTTTACATATTAAAAAAAATTATCATATCAAACAACTCAAACACACTTTTAAATTTTAGAATATTTTTAAATGAAAAATAAATAAATATTTTTTCAATTTAATTAAATCAGTTCAGTGGCTATTTTAGAGACACAATAATTGTTAATTATGAATCTAAAATTTACGTCTATACTAATTCTCGTCACAATGTTTAACTTGATATTTAGGCAAGGATTTATAACGCTTTATCTTTTTAAAAAACAAAATATATAACGCTTTATCTAATCATTTTCATTGGTACATCAAGCAACTTGATTAATGATTTATTGATTAATTAGGAAGGAATCTTTATTGTAATTTTCCCAAAAAAAAAAAAAAATCAGATTATATTTTTCGCTTTTCTTGTTAAAACGAAAAATAAACATCGCGCTCATCATAGCGCGTGTAGAAACACCCGTATCTTATTGTTCCAATTTTCACAGTTAAACACACGCGCTATAGTCGAGACTAGGATAAACATATCTCTTCTATTCATCTTTTTATTTTGTTTAAATTGAATTTTTTCCCCTTCTTATCTAGAAATAAACAATAAAAATGAAATCGAACCAATCAATTTAATGAAGCTAAATTGAATCAATTGGATAGATTTAGATCGGTTCGATTCAGTTCAGAAATTCTTAATATATTTTTTTCTCAATTATTCTTAAAATACTTAATTTACATTCTATTAATATATTTTTTTTAACAAAGATAACTTGTATTAAGAAGAGAGCAAAAAACAATAAGAGTCAAGGGCCTTTTTAGCAAGGCAATGAACATGATAGTTAAGTTCTCTACGAAAAAAGGAAAGAACAACTAAATCAAAAGAAAGACGAAGAAAATTAAAGTTATCTAAAATACATAAAAAATCACAAGGGCAAATAGAAACACCTGTGAAAATATCTAAAGCCTGCATCCGACAAGATTTTGATCTTTTTGAAGCCGCAAAATAAGACATGCTCCATGGAAGCAATAACACAATTACCTTCAGCATGAAGAGAACTCAAACAATTAGAACCTACCAAATTAAAAGATAGAAGGAGGGTTGAATTCATCAAACTAAAGGTCCAACCATAATCTGAATTAAAAGAATTGATATTCCAAGTCGCATCACAATGGATTATAAGACCATCAAATACTTCATCCATAGGTTTTCTTTTGTAGTTTCAAAATTGTGTAATTTGACCCCTCTCCGTTACATCGTTAATTTTCTTTTGGCCCATAACTTTTCTATTTGAACTCCGATTTAAATGATTTAAGATGTTATGAAATTCTTGTTTTGAGCTCTACATTATGATCACTTAAAAACTTAGAAGTCATCAGTATATAAAAGAGTTATCATCATCAAAATATTAGATCAGGTTGAAGTCATAAACACTTTTATATACTGATGATTTAGAAATTTTGATGAATATAACGTAGAGTTCAAAACAAATATTCTAGAACATTTTGAATAATTCAAATCAGAGTTCAAATGAAAAATTTATGACTAAAAAAAAATAACGGCATAGCAGGGAGGGGCCAATTTGCATAATTTTAAAACTATAATTGTATAAATATTCAATTTTAAACTATAAGGAGTGTGTTTGCATTTGACTAAAACTACATGGCGTTATTTACATGTTGCCTTTTTTTATAACTATACAAATATAATAAGTATTGTAAAAAATATGAAGAATTTTTTTTTTAATGCAAAAAGATTCTTCATATTTTTTACACTTAAATTTTTTTTGAATTAGTATTTAAAAATTCAATCATATAATATATAATATATTGGTTTTATTTTGTTGAGATAACTAAAAAAAATTATTGATTTAAATTGGTATGGACAAATCCTGTTTAAAAACTATATGATTTTTTGATTTGGTTCGGTTCGGTTCGGTTCAATTTTGAGTGAATTTGGCTCCTCTATATATATTCCCTCTCCCACTCTTCATGTATCCTAAATTAACCTCCTTTATCTCTCTTTCTCTCTCTACTGTAACTCTTTCTCTCTCATCAATCAAAGAAGAAGAAGAAGGAAATGGAAATAGAGCCATATCCGCCAGTGGTGATGAAGAAATTACGGAACGTAATGAGAGTGATTTTCTTCATGTTAAGGAAAGGAATTTGCAAGAGCAAGATAATTCTCGATCTACATTTGATCATGATGAAACGAAGCAAGATCGCCGGAAAAGCAATCGGAAACCTAATCGAGTTTCATCACAGCTCCGCTCTCAGTTGCCAAACGATCGATATCGCGAATTCATATATCTCAACTCGCGATTACGAATTCAGTTGCAGTAACAGTCCGGCGCCGGCGGCCGCTTTTAATCCTTTCAACAAGCTTCGGAAAAATCACGGCCATAACTCTTTCCCTAAATCTTTCCGTTACGATGATTTCTCGACGGTTACGGCGGCGGTTCAGAGAGTTCTAGAAGCTTCGCCGTTGTTGCCGGAATTCGGAAAGAGTCCGATTGTTAGGCAATTAAGAGTAACGGATTCGCCGTTTTCGTTGAGAGATGAAGGAGATGGCGATAGTCAGTTCGTTGATAAAGCGGCGGAGGAATTTATTGAGAAGTTTTATAGAGATCTTCGGATGGAAAAGAAGAATTTTGCGAGTTTCGAATCGCCCTATCGGAATACTTTGTGCCGGTGAAAATACTGATTTTCCGGTTCGGGAAAATGTTTGGAAGCGTTTAAAAGTGTTTTTTTTATAACCTTTAAAAACACTTTTAAAAACTATCATAAACTGTCCGGATGTCTTAATAGTTTTCTTTTATGTGGTTTTGATCATTAGTGGCTTCGTCTTCCTCTTCTTTTTATTTTTCTTTTTCAGTTTTTTCTTTAGTAGTTTTAATGAAAACTTAACCGATTTGTAGTTTAAATATTTGTAACTTTGTTTTAACAAACTTAATTAAATTTGAGGAGGGAGTTTGCTTTTAATTTGTTTCAACGGTTTTTTTTTGGAATTATATGTTTAATTTGAATACGAATACAAATATTTGATAAATAATTGAAATTGATGTCTAGCTGTCGAAAATAGAAAAGACAAATTTGAAGGGATCTTAAAGCCAAAGCTAGCAACTTTAATTAAGATCTTAAATGATTGAGGTGATGTGATATTATGTGAAACTTATAAGAATGAGGTTACATTTTGAATATGCTAAGCTCATACATCATTTTGTTTAGTTTAAATTAAACATTAATAAGTTATTGATAATTCAAATACATAAGAAGGGTCCTTG
Source organism: Gynostemma pentaphyllum (assembly GCA_028015215.1). Taxonomy (NCBI): domain Eukaryota; kingdom Viridiplantae; phylum Streptophyta; class Magnoliopsida; order Cucurbitales; family Cucurbitaceae; genus Gynostemma; species Gynostemma pentaphyllum. The sequence continues at coordinate 39,936,860 of CM051348.1, read as the reverse complement.
TAGGAGATGTATGTGTTTGATTTGTCAAAATATTTACAGTATAGAACGATATTCTAAACTCACATGGATCCAATAAACCTTCATCTATACGTTTTTGAAACTCTTCCAAATCTATGAGATTGATGAGGGAGAAAGTTAAGAAGAAAAAAGTGAATAAATTGATTTATAATATGACATTATTAAAAATTGAGATTATTTATGTAAAATCAAACTCATACATCTTATGCTCGGACATCTCATCTAGTCATCTTATGTATTTTATTTTCATCCATCTTATTCACATTCAAACTTGGTATTTGGTATAGAGGGATGAGAAATGAATGTGGATGAATTATAATGAAATTGGCATAAAAAGTAATATTTTATTAGTTTCTTGAAATTTTATTTTATTTTTTATTTTAAAATTAGGCATAATTAGTTAAATGAAATTAAATTTGATATGATTAAATTATTTTTTAAAATATAATTGATTTTTTTTTATAATAATTAAATAAAAATCAAATCAAATAATATAAATTCATTCCAACATATCAAATCAATACATAGTCATGGTTTTCCTGCATCTAATTCCAACATCGACATATCAAATGTCCCTTCATTATTAATACATTAAATTAAATTAAATTTGACATGATTAAATTATTTTTTTAAATATAATTGATTATTTTTATAATAATTAAATAAAAATCAAATCATATAAATTCATTCAAACATATCAAATCAAACATAGTCATTGTTTTCATGCATCTAATTCCAATATCGACATATCAAATGTCCCTTAGTCCCCGTTTATTTATTGTAATCTAAATTACCTTCAATAATCTAATACATGAAAATATAATACCAAAGTATTTGATTATTGAGAATCATAGATTACCGTATTTGTGAAACTTAATAATAATATGAAAATGTCTGATAATTTATAGATTATTGTGTTTGTTTGATGAGAATTGTATCAGGAAATGTGATGTATTTATGCTTTTTCTCCAAAATATCGTTATTAAAAATTTATTCAGTAATTTAACAAAATAATTAAAATATATTCAGATTAAATTTTATACGTTTCTCAACTTGACAAATACTCACTCTTTAACATTCTTGTTTCCAAACCTATGGTATAAAAAAACAGAGAATTAATTAATAATACAAAAAAAAAGATGTAGAAACCATAGAATTATGAAGAAGAAGAAGAAGAAGAAGAGGAAGAAAACCCACCAAAGAATCGAGCTGGAAAGTGGACGACACAGAAAAAAGAGAGTATGAAACTGGAAAAGGATAGTTGTGGAAACCTGAATATAGGTTCTTTTCCTTTTTTTGGAAATTTTTCCAGATTACCTTCTCGGGGGAATCTTAAAAAAGCACCTGAATTTAAAAATAATTAAATACCCTCATTTCTAGGAAAATATAGATTTCAGGAATTTTAGATTACTAAGATATTTTTAAATTACCTCCAAACAAACATTGCAATTAGATGTGTTTTTTAGTTAATTAAAAAAAGTCACATATGTAACAAACATTTAATCATTTAACATGTTTGATTAGCTCTCAACTATTCTAATTAACTAAAAATTTATGATAACGATCGTTCTAAACTTTTTTTTACACCTGACGATTAAATTGTAACTCATTTAAATTTAGAGATTTAAAAACAGGCTCGCCTAACCATATTACGGATCTATATTAATTTGATCACTCATTTGAATTCAGAGTTTAATAGGATGAAATTTAAATTCAAACAAATTTTTTTTTTCCAGAAATTAAATACAAAAAAATGTATTGCATAAATTATTTTTATAATATACCGAAGGTCCAAAATTGTGTATTTTCAATCATAGCAACAAAAACTTTCATTGACTCCAAAAAAAAAAAAAAAGAAAAGAAAAAAAAACTTCCATCAAAAGTAGAAATAGAAGGTATTCCTTTCTTGACCAAAAGGGTAGCCATAGGCCACATATTAATCTGTAAATGTCTCTCTCAAATTCCAGGTGGGGGAGATTTTGAAATGTTGCCTTTTCATGGTTGTTGAGAGGTTGGCTATGGATTTATTATAGTAAATTCTTTTTTCATCAATGCTTTTATTTTCTTTATATATAATTAGTGGTTCTAGTTCCTTTGCGTGGTTACAAAGGTTATCATTTGGGAAAAGTGACAAACTAGCTATTACTATTAATTAGATCAATCTTTGGTATAAAGTTTCTATTTTTAAGGTTTTTTTTTCTTTCTTTCTAGATATGATGATAAGAAAGGAAATAGATTGATTATATTGAAGAATTTCAATATGCATGATATACTTTTGGACTAGTTTGTTTTTTCTTTTCTAGTTAGCCATTTGATTTTTTTCTTTATTTAACATATGAAATAATTATAGAGTAAAATATGCATCGATATGTAGGTACTATCTGTTGGAAAACTTCTCATTGATAATTCTTTTCTTATTATTTTTTTTTTGACATTTAATTTTATAAAAACTTAACTAATATTTTTACAATTTATAATTGAATTAATTACACCAATAACCAATTTAATTCACCTAATTTCAGTTTTAATGGTTGTTTCATATTAATATCAGATTTACCCATAAAACATCATTTATGGTTGCTATTCTGGTGGATTCTGATTTCATTGTTTACCTTATTACCATTTTATCTCTCCTAATAACTACATCTCATTAATTACATATAATTTAATTAAGGAAAATTTATCGGGTATGTTTCGTCTTTTAACAATGTAATTTAATTTTTCTGGTGGTGGTTTTGGGTAGTTTTGATATATATATATATATATATAAAAGATTGTGTTTTTTTTAAAATAAACAACATTAATTTGTCTAATACTGAAATTAACCCTTTATAATTGATATTATGGATATATTGTTTTGAATAAACATTCCTTCAATGTAAATTTTTCTTCATTCAATCTCCCTTGATATGATATTGCATTTGATTTTGCTTTGACGATTGTTTGACTCTTGTTTGAATATTGTTCATTCAAATTTCCTTTCTTATTTTTTTTAATGGTTTTTAACGTGTTTTTTTTTAGTTAAGATATATGTTTGTTGGATATTTTCTCCATAAGTTTGTTTTTTTTGTGTGTGTGTGTTAGAATTGATGATTAATTTTCAAAGTTTTTTTTCATGGGAGTTTTTTTGAGAATAAATTGATTTTTTTTAATTGTTAATGCTGACTATGTACGAGAATCGGTCTCATCAGTAATTAAACTTTTTTATCACTTAAATGTGTGAGTTTGATTATTACAAAATATGTTTTAAAAACATAATCAAATAGGTTTTTTTTTACAATATTCAAATACTTCCAATCGTTTATATATATTTAGAATCACTATTCACAAATTAGTGATCTTATAATATAAAACAAACTTCGATTATTAAAAAAATAGGTCGTGTGTAAACTAAATTAAAATAAAGATGAAGTAGAATCACTTCTTCATCGTGTTCTAAGATCATTCAAAAACATCTAAATTAGTCATATCTACTAATATAATTGAGCATGTAAATAGTTAAATAAAATATTATCTATACTGTATTAAAATGAGAAACTTTTTATCCCTCATTGAATCAACTAAAATTACTGTTTGAATTTTCTTTTTCAAACAATCCCTAATGTAATGAAAGTATTGAATTAAAAAAGAGAGAAGGAGAAATTTACAAAATGAATTATATCTTCATTCATAATTAGGAGAAATCATTTATACAAAGTACTAATGGCATAAGAGTAAATTAGTTTACTAACTAACTATGTAACTAACTTTCTTAACTCTAATACTCCCCCTCATGATGGAAGATATATATTTGTAATTCCCATCTTGCTAAGTAGAGAAAAAAGGAGAGGAGAAGGAAATTGCTTGGTGAAAAGATCTGCCAATTGAAGTGCACTCCGAATAGGAAATAGCTTGATGACACCCTCATGTAGCTTATCCCTCACAAAATTGCAATCTATTTCGATGTGCTTGGTTCTTTCATGAAATGTTGGATTGGAGGCAATGTGTATAGCAGCCATGTTATCACAAAAAATAGCAGCTGGAGCTTGAAAAGGAACCTGAAAATCCTTCAAAAGATAAGTAATCCAAACAAGTTCACTAGTTGCAAGAGCTAAAACTCTATATTATGCCTCTGCCGAAGACCTAGAAACTGTTGTCTGCTTTTTAGATTTTCATGATACAAGAGAGTCACCAATGAATACACAAAACCCTGTGGCTGGTCTCCTTGTATCAGAACATCCAACCCAATCAGCATCTACAAAGGCACGGAGCTGTAGAATAGGAGAAGAAGAAATGGAGAACTTGATCCCTTGTCCTGGTGCAAATTTTAAGTACCTGAGAAAATGATGTGCTGCAGCAAGGTGTTCAGTAGTTGGGCTGAAAGATACTGATTGAGTTTGTGGACAGTGAAGGTGATGTCAAGTCTTGAAATAGTTAGGTAGAGTAATCTACCAATGAGTCTTCGATAAGAACTAGAATCCTCAACTGATAACAATGTGCCAGCAGTAGCATCCAGTTTGGATTTTGCATTCATAGGATAAGAGGAAGGTTTGCAACCCAAAAAACGAGAATCTTCCAATAATTGCAAGCAATATTTTCATTGAGACAAAAATATACCAGAACTAGACTTAGAGATTTCAAGACCAAGAAAGTACTTGAGAGCTCCTAAGTCTTTTATAAAAAATTGGCCATGTAAAAAATTCTTTACAGAATTAATAGCTTGAATTGAAGGACCAGTAAGAAGAATATCATCCACATATACTAATAATGCCACAAAAGTAACTCCAGAACCTTTGGTAAATAGAGAACTATCAGATTTGAACTATTTGAAACCAAAATGTAATAGAGAATTAGAGAACTTTTCAAACCACTGTCTAGAGGCCTGTTTTAGGCCATAAAGTGACTTGTTAAGTTTGCACACAAGAGTCTGCCTTTGAGAAGAAGCTGTTGGAGATGTCTTATAGCCAAGAGGAAGTTGCATATAAACATCTTCAAATAAGTCCCCATTTAAGAAGGCATTGTTGACATCTATTTGAGTAATGGACCAAGAAAATTGGACTGCAAGGGAGAGAAAAAGCTTGACTGTCACAATCTTGGCCACTGGTGAGAAAGTTTCTAAATAGTCAAGACCATCCTGCTGATTATACCCTTTAGCAACTAGTCTTGTCCTTTCTAGTGCTTCAATTTCAAATTGCATAGCTTGTCTCCAATGAGAAAAAGGTACAACCTGATGATAGAACTGAGGTTCATACTCTAAGGAGACATTGAGAATGAAAGATTGATGGGTGGCAGATAAAAAAAGGCAACCAAACACTCTGAGAAAGGAATAGTCTATAGTAGAAGAATACAGCAATTCAAAAGGAGTTTGATTTTGTAAAGATGTTGAAGGGGTCCTATTAATCAGATATGTTGCAGTCAATATACATTCTCCCCAAAATCTAATGGGAACCTTGGACTGAAAATAGAGAGATCTAGCTACATTCAACAAGTGTTGATGCTTCCTTTCTACCACAGAGTTTTGTTGTGGTGTTTCCACACATGAAAACTGATGGAGAACACCTAATCTGTGAAACAATTCTGTAAACTTTAACTCAAGGGCATTGTCAAATCTAAACCCCTTTATAGTTTTATGGAATTGAGTGTGTATCAACTTAAAGAATCTTGGAATAATGACAGAAGCATCAGATTTATTTCTCATAAGATAAGTCCAAGTGAACCTTGTGCAATCATCCACTAATGTGAGAAAATAAACAAAACCATTATGAGTGGAAGTGTGATAAGGACCCCATGTGTCACAATGTATCAAATCAAATGCACTAGTAGATTTATTGTTTCTTGAAGGAAAAGATAATCTCCTTTGTTTTGCCAAAGGACAAACATAGCATATATCAGAATGAGAATGCTGAGAAGGTAAAACCAAATCCAACTTATTATGCAAAGAATATAAATCTTTGAAAGATAAATGGCCTAATTTGGTATGCCAAGTTTGAGGTGACAATTTCTGAGAGACAGCAGCACAATGAACAACAGTAGGAGCAGCACAATGATCAACAATAATGGCTTGTAGAATGTAAAGGCCCTTAAGAAGTTCAACCTTGCCAATCATCTTCAAACTGGACATTTACTGGATATCACAGAGAGTAGCAGTGAAATGTAGATGAAAGAAAGAATCCCTTGTCATTGCACTTACTGAAATCAAGTTATACTGAAAACTAGGAATATAAAATACCTAGTTAAGAAAATAACGTCATTGATTAAGATATTCCCAGTTCCAGAAACTGATACTTTTTGGTTGTTTGGTAAAGAAACATACATATTTGTGACTGGATGAAGATTCTGAAAAAGTGACTTGACATAGCATATATGATGTGTAGCACCCGAGTCCACAATCCATATATCTTGATTGATATTATTAACATCATGTATGAAGAGACACTTACCCACAATATTAGCAGCAGGAATTATGGGTGAGAAAGTCATATCTTGTTTGGTGGAGGTATGAGTAGCCAGCAAAGAGAGTAATTGTTGAACCTGGGTTGTATTCAACGAACTGACAGAATCAGAAGAAGCCATATTTGCCACTGATGAGGTTGAAGGTGCAAAAGTAGGAGGCTTGTTAGTGAATTTGAATCCTGGTGGAAAACCATGAAGGCGATAGCACTTGTCAATGGAATGGCCAGAAATTCCACAATGTGCACAGATTGGGCGATTCTTCTTACAAGACTGAAAAGAATTAGATTGAGATTTGGAATGCAAAGCTGTAAAAACCAGAGATTCAGAGGCTGTCGTAAAATGCTCAATCTGTTTGATGCTTCTTTTTCGTTCTTTTTGAACAACCAGGGCAAAAGCTTTATTTATTGGTGGCAAAGGGTCCATCAACAAGATTTGTGAGATAGTTCGAGCATACGAATCATTCAGGCCCATGAGAAAACTGAGAATATAATCACTTTGAAAATAAGCATTCAATTCCTTTCAATCCTCCACAAGTACAAGGCAATTTGGGACGATTTTCCATCATTTCTTGCCAAATTATTTTGAGCTTCGTATAATAACAGCTAACAGATAGATCACCTTGAGTTATATTCATCAAATCACGGCTCAATTGGAAGATTCTAGGGCCATTATCCTGTTGAAACTTATCTTTGAGATCCAACCAGATTTCCTGTGCAGAATCCGTGTAAAGAAGACTCGCAGAAATTTCTTTCACTATGGAAGTCAAGATCCATGAGACCACGACATCGTTGATGGGTAGCCATAACTGTACTGAAGATCCTTGAGCAGGACAAGGTAGAGATCCGTTTATGAATCCGAGCTTGTTTTTCACAGACAAAGCCAATCGCATGGAGTGACTTCATGAATGATAATTGTCTCCATCCAATAGTGGTGAGACAAGAACGGTGGATGAACTATCCGAATGATGAAGAAAGTACGGACTGGTTTGATTATTATCAGCCATTGTTGTGGTTGAAGAAGCTTCAGCAGTAGCCATTAATGGCGATGAGAAGTGAAATCAAGAATGTTCTTGATGAAAAAGAATGAAATAATCTTGAAATAAAAAAAGAAATCAAAAAATCAGAGATGAAATTGAAAGATAATCAGAATCGATGAAATTGAAAGAGAATCAGAGGAAATGAAGGGAATGACACGAGGATGAGATAGGGTTTTGGTGGTGAGTGGAGGGAAAGAAACGTGTAATGTCATCTGATACCATATTGAATTAAAGAAGAGAGAGACGGAGAAATTTACAAAATGAATTATATCTTCATTCATAATTAGGAGAAGTCATTTATACAAAGTACTAATGGCATAAAAGTAAATTAGTTTACTAACTAACTTCCTTAACTCTAATAGAAAGTTGTTTTAATTTTACTTTTTAGAACAACTTCCCCTCACAAGCACTTCACTCACAAATTCATTTTACATTTCTATTTAACTCAATCCCTTCCCATAAGTTTATGGGTTTGAGTCTCTCTCCAATTTGATGTAATATCTAAAATAAAAAAATAATAATGTATGTATCATGCCTGACTCTTGGCCTTATATTGGAAATGAAGATGAACATGGAAATTGGAAACGAACTCGGTCTGTTGTGTCTTCAAAGTATGGAGGTGGCTAACCTATCTTTTGACCTATCAATAACGATGTTATCAATGAAATGGCGGTCAAACCACATCACATGGTTGAGACGTCTTATTAAGTATTGAACTTCTATCTCAAAACTAATTGATAACGAGAGAAGTGACCCTTAATAAGATGAAATAGATTCAATATTTTGAGTCTCTACAAGGCTTGAATACCATCTTACTTATGAATTTTGAATGGGTAAATATACATATATTTTTTTGGTTTTGAGTGGAGGCAAATGATCATATTAATTACAATTTTGTAAACTATTTAATCAGATTTTGTTAAATAACTTTGAATTAATTACAAATATAACCACTTTAATTCACTCAATTTCAAAACTAGCGGTGAATTACAATCAATTTCAGAAATACCTAAAAAATACCATTTATGGTTGTTATCTGGTGGTTTCCGATTTATAAGTATACGGTGATACCTTTCAGCTCTTCTCTGACCAATTTTGTTAGCTTATTTATTATTTTTTTTAATTTAAATTCATTTATTTCTGTTAGCTTCATTATAATGATATTAACCCATCAATTTAGATTCTATCCAAAATTGATAAAATTCAAAAGTTTTTGGAAAGTTTTTTCTTTTTAAAAATCTGCAAGCTTTCTTACGATGAAAAAAAATCAACCAAAATTAAAAAAAATCTTAAAGATTTGGTCAACTTGATGGTGCAACTGAGAAGCTTCTTCCAGTTAGATATGGTTGCGAAGGTTGTCACCACTCCATTAAAATGTGACGACGACGGAAATTAACGTAATCCTTCGTGTTGTTAGTCTTCTTCTTCCTTCTTCTTTTTCTTTTTGACGTCTTCTTCATTACCCATAAATTGCCCAAATTCGATTTTCACCGTTTTTCTGTCTCCGTTCGTCAGTGCCAGTAAAACTGCACGCCATTGAAAATTTATTTTCACCGATTGCGAATTCGACGCCCGACCACTGCCGTTTTGCTATTCTTCTTGAAACGGGTCGTCATTTTCGCTGGAAAATTGGGTTTCGGGAATGTACATATTTCGGGATTTTGGGATTTCAATATCAGGATGAACCTGTTTCAAAACCTTGAATATGTAGATCTTGTAAGTTTCTACAAGTTACTTTTGATCAAATGTTTATTTTTATTCAATATTTATTTTAAATTTCTATTTACGTATCTTTCAAAACTGTTACCTCTTTTCATCTTCAATTTTGTGCCCTGTATCAATTTTAACTACACATCAATCAATGTTTACTAAAAGTAAATGGTTTATACAAATTTTTACTTTTCAATTCTTCGGCTAACTAGCTTTCTCTGTATTTTTTAAAACAAGTTTCTTTTAATCAAATGTTTATTTTTATTCAATACTTATTTTAAATTTCTATTTACATATCTTTCTATTTGCCCAATTTTTTCTCTGTATTTTGTAGGATGACGAAGAAAAAAGACATTTGAATTTTCCTGGAAGAAGAATATTCAGAAGTTTGAAGATTTTTATTTTATTTTTTATAGTTTTATTTTTGTTTAGATTTAAAATTTCTATTAATTTTACAAAATTTAAGGGATTTTATAACTTTCCTTAAATCTTGCACAAATTAAGGAGAAATTAAATCGGGGGTATGTTTGTCCTTTCACAATGTAATTTAATTTGGTCGGTGGCGGTTTTGGGTAGTTTGGATATATATATATATATATATATATATATATATATATATATATATATATATATATATAAGATTGTGTTTTTCTGAAATAAGTAATTTTAATTTGTCCATTATTGAAATTAACCCAATAACTTTTACTTCACTTAATTTTAGATAAATTTATTTTATCTTAATAATACTATATTTTTCTTCTCTTTCATGGAAAAAGCATAAATTGAAAAAAGAATTATATTTTTTCTTAATAAAAATCAATTATTTGTATAATTATGAATATGCATTTACTTTTTATTTTTGTATATGATTTAAATAATATTTATAATTAACTATTAATAACGATTTTCAAACTCTATAAAACACATGCAACACACGTAATTTAGGAGTATTTGCTTAATGGATTAGTTCTTTATATTTGTCACAACTTGCATAGTTCAAGGGTATTTACTTAAAAAATAATTTAGGGGCCGTTCATTTCCCTTTATCTTAAATGCCATGTAATCTAAGATTACTGGATATCTAGAATACATGGCATCTGGATTGCAAGGAATATAAGATTACAACGTTCTTTTTGCAGTAATTAAAAATGAGAATCTCATAGGTATAAAAGATTACATTGTTTGTTAGGTTGTATTTAAGGGAGGAAATTTAATGAATTAATAATTCTTCCAATAATACCCTTGTTTTATGTTTCTCGTTAATAATTTTTTTTTATGAATTTAATTAATATTTTTTTGATAGATTAATATACCTATACTATTTTTATAATTTAATTAATTTATAACATATTTATTTAAATATATAATTAACATAAAAAATTAAATTTAATTTTATATACTTATTTGATACTAATGAATTTATTAAAGTATCAATAATTAGTGTAACGAAAAAATTATTTATGTTTCTAAATTTAGTCATTGATGAAAAAATAAATTATCTTATGTATTTATATGTAAAAAGAAAAATAAATTTTTATAATATTGAAGGACAAAAAAGTAAAAAACAGAATACATTCGTAATGTAATCTTAAAAACCCACCGGTGGAGAGTGTATTCTAAAATGGCCAGATATCATGTATTCTTTGATAACATGTAATCTAAGATATCCTTATATCTTTAAATAAAGTAAAATGAACAATGTTATCTGAATATACCCCCCTCCGTAATCTTAGATAACATTAAAATGAACGGCCCCTTAGAGGTATTTATCACAACATGCATAGTTTTATAAGTGGTTTTTGCTTTTTTCCTTAAAATTCAATATTATATAATATTTAATTTTAAAAAAAATAAACGGCCCGGATCAAGCCCAACCTGAATTTTATCCAACGGGATAAGCCCATGGACGGACGGGCCAGGAAGGCCCGGGCCCGATCCCCGTCCGGCCCGCAAAAACCAGTAGCTTCATTTTCGTCAGAGCACATGATTATTCCCGCGGGTGTTTCCTTCATTTCTACTCCTTAACTAACGACTGCCTTCGCCGGAAATTCTCCATTTCTCGTAATCATCCGTCGCTGAAGAATCATCAATTTCGTCCCTAAATTCACTGACATTGCTGTATTGATTTAGAGATTATAGTCTAATTCCACGAATCAAGATCACCGTTCGAGCTATCGAAACCTCGCCGGACTGAAACAAGATCTCCAATTAACTCGTATTTTGCCTTTCCGGACCTCTAATTACGACTTGTTAGAGCTCAACGTCGTTAACGATCCGAATTCCGGCTTTCTAATGGCTTCCTGGCTCAAAGCCGCGGAAGGTTAGATTTATTCTTTGCTTTCTATTCACAATGTTCATCATGATCCGTAGCGTTTTCGTCACCGATTTCGGATTAGTATTGAAATATGTCTTTACTTTTTTTGCAAAGATTATGAAATTTCACGAATCTGAGGTTGACCTGTTACTGTGTAAGAATTCATGAGCCTGAGAAAAATTTTCCGAATTATTATATAATTGATATTTCGATTTTGTGATTGAGAAATTGGAGAGAGTAGAGAACGAAAATTCTTAAGTATAGTGCTTTTTCATTGAAAAATTCACGCAACCTTGTATGCAGCATCGTCTATTTATCAATTTAATGATGATCACTAGAAGAATGAATATCCCTTAGATTTCTCTTTAAATCATCTATTTCATGGTTTGTTTATTTATTTTTGTGTCAGGATTGTTTGAAGTTGTAGATCGACGAGCGAAACTGGTTGTGAGTGAGTTGTCGGATGAGCAATCTGATAGTCAAATTCCAGGTATACATTTCGGTTCCTTTTTTTTATGTATAGAATGAAAAACAAGAAATTTGATGTCAAGATATACTTTCATTTTTTTTTTATATGAAACAATACTTATATATTAATAAGAAAGAGGAGTTACAAAAAAGAGGTGATTAGAAAATCACCAAAGGCCAAAGGATTACAAAAAACTACTCCAATTGGCATTAATCATGAAACTATCATAATTACAAAAAAATTTATCGAGGGAGCTCCATTGAGAAACTTTAAATTTAATGACCTCCCAAACCTCCAAGACTGGCCTAAATTTGTTGTTGAAAATTTGATGTCAAGATATACTTTCATGAGAAAAATAAATCCTTGTTGAATTCCAGGTATGCATTTCGGTTTTTTATGTATACGCTCTAGAGTGGAAATATGATTATTAATGTAAAGCTTTACTTTCATAAGAAAATATATCTGTGAAAAGTCCGTTATTTATCAAAAAAGAAAAAGAAAAAATATAGCCTTGTTTCATTAACATTGAACACCAAAAGGTATCTTTAGCTTGTGATATCCTTCTCTAACAAATATTTAGTCTGAGATTCAAATTAGTTTTCTATTTTTATAAAGGTTAATATATAGTTACATTACAAGTTACAACAATAAAAAAATGTTAAATACTTAATATATAGTTTTGGTCCTTACATAGTCTTTGACTCTTTACTATGAAAACACGAGTTAAGATTTAACATAAAAATGACATGACCCATTTTATTGCTGATTGACATCTGAATCTGATGTTATTTCTGTTTTCCTCTTCTGTTTTATAAAGCTTCTAATGGCCAAGGATCTCAAGCCAAGAAGACAAAGTCAAAGAAAAAGGTGGTCGATGCTTATTGTTTACAGATAGTAACATTATACATTATTTTCACATTTTAGAACCTTTTGTTTTTTAATATTTTTAGGCACAGAAGCGGCTGTCCATTAATGAATCTTCTAAAGTGGATGATGCTGCAGAAGAGCAAACTAGCACATTATCATCACTGGTGGATGTTGCGGTGGAACCTGAAAAAGATGGAATTGTTTCTTCCAATGAAATTGAAGATGACCGATCACCTTTGAGTCAGTCCATCACCCAGATGAACTTCGAGAAGAAAGATGATGACAAAAGCAATGTCCCCTTGTTGGACATTCCATCAACAGATGCTGCAGTAGTTGAAGTAGTAAAACAGATTCCTGATGGTGTGGATGCTTCAGCAACTGTTACTGATGCTGAAGTTATTACACCGACTTCTAATAATGAGCTAAATAATGTGACTGCTTCAGATGATCACGAGGAAGATTTCTCATCGTTACGTGATAAAGAAGTTGAGATTAATAAAGATCATCAAGATGTTGGGCAAAGTAGCAAATTAGGAGATGAAGAGATAGATCCAGAGACTTCTCAGACTGCAACTACTGATTTCCAAGATGATGGAAAACATCAAATGAAAGATGAACTTAATAATAATGAGCCATCAGTCAATCAAAAGCCACAAGAGAATAAAGCTGAAAATTCTCCAATGAAAATGCAGGACCAACTTGATGAGGTATAATAGTTATTTTATATGGAGTAGTGTTATATAATTTACTTTATTCATCTTTGACCATTTCTGTTTCTACTACTAGTTTTGTTAAACAGTTTATTTAGTTGGCGTGCAGGCACAAGGGCTACTTAAAACTTCCATTTCCTCTGGTCAGTCAAAAGAGGCGAGGCTGGCTCGGGTATGCTCTTGCAACATGCTCCGTTCTTGAATGTTTTTCATGGAGACTGATATGAATATGACAGTTGTAGAATTTGGGATTGGCTCCTTTTTAGAATAAATTACTTTGAGTTACAATCATGATTAATGATGTTAAAGAAATGTGTAGTTTATGGAGTTTAGCAGTTACAAAAGTAGGGGGCTCATATTACTGATCACAATATTTTTGCACTAGGGTCCAATCTCTTTAACATGTTACCGAGGAGTATCTTATGTTTGATATTAAGATGGTGTGATGTTTCTTGTTGACATTGGAGATTGAGTGCTTTGGGCCCTTTGTTCCTAAGATCAAAAGAAAATGTAAATGTACTACATACTTTATAAATACGAGCAACTATTTTTGGTATTTTATTTAGCTATCTTCTCCCCCTAGCAAACCCACTGGTATGAGGATCTTGTTACTATCATTAGAAAAATAAGTAATGATTATTGTTATTTTAATGCCTACATGCTATGTTTAGAGTTTAGTGATGATCTTGTACTATTTCGTATCCCTTACACCATGTTTCTCTATATTGATATCACAAAGGCATAATTTAACTAAGTGTATGTTTCTCTGCAAGTGCAAATGGTAAACTGCATACCTCTTGATGATGTCAGTTTGTGAGAGTACCATTTTCTCTAAGAATGGTTATATTGGAAGAGTTCCTTTCTAAAATAGTCAAACTTCTTCTATTTGGGTGGATGATTTATCTTTTTCTTATTGAGTTGTAGGTCTGTGCTGGACTCTCATCACGTCTTCAAGAATACAAGTCTGAGAATGCACAGTTGGAGGAACTTCTTATTGCAGAGGTGAGAGTTTATACATCTGGATTAGGCATCAGATGAGATCTTAGGCACCCTCTTATTGTACTGAATTTTTGCGTTGATACTGATGCTCCTCTTTAATACCTAAGTAGGTATTAAATGAAATGTTTCTTAGGAAAAAGTTAAATGTGTGTGTGTATGCTGCTCCTTTTAATCCCCTTTTGACATTCAGTAGTTGATATATTCCATTATCTTGTTTGAGTCTCAGAGAAAGTCCTCATGTATAGCAATAACTGGTAAAAATATTTTTTGGTTGCATGTGTTTTATACATATTTGTATGTTACCTTTTAATTTTATCACTCTTAAATTCAAAAGACAAGTATCATAGTTCTTATTAAAAAAGAAAAGACAAGTATCATATTCATCTAAAAAAAGTATAGTAGTCCAAAACGTGTGAACTTGAATTAGTGTTGAATATGGTTCTTGATAGCTCCAGCTTTATCATTTTCCTCTACTTTGACAGAGAGAATTGAGTAGATCATATGATGCTCGCTTAAAGAAGCTGCAGCAAGATCTATCTGAATCCAAAAGTGAAGTATCAAGAGCAGAGTCAAGTATGGCTGAAGCTTTGGCAGCAAAAAACTCTGAAATTGAGGCTCTTGTTGGTTCCATGGATGCATTTAAGAAACAAGCTTCCTTATCTGAAGGAAATCTTGCCTCGATCCAGGTTTATTATGCATACAGTGTTCTTGTTGTAATTTATTATGATTAATTTCTTTTTTTTGATAGTAAGATAAAGTTCCAATTTATTATGATCAATGGCTGTGTTTTGTCAGAGAATAGTAATTGTACGTGCCAAAATACTCCCCACCTTATCTATATATTCTCTTGCAATTGACCAAAAAAAAGTATTTAGTTAAACCATGAAAATCATTTGGTGTTTCTGACTTCCTGTTATTTTTCGGATCTATCTCATAGATACTTTCTTTCAAATTGCAAAACTGGCAGAAGGCCACATACAACCTGGTGTATTTCTTTTATATTTCATGGCTATTGAAGCAAGCATTGGGATGAAACAACTAATGCATGAATCCAGAACTTTGTATAACGTCTTATTTGTCTCACTCATAATCCTATTAATCATTCAATCCACACATTTTTGTTGCCATTGGTTCTCTCTCTCAAACATACACTCCCATTGATAGCCATTCTTCTCATAGTAAAAGCTGCTGTTTGTTTTTCATTATGAAGTTGGATATAAAATCATCAAGCATGACTTCAGAACAAATCATTTTACTTTTCTTTCTTGCTAGTATTATGCAATTCGTTCCTTGTTATACTGTATTATGATTTGTGCCTTTATATTTCATTATGCATGCAAAATCTTGCTTGCATTAGATTCAGAATAAAATTTCTCTGAGATAATGCTGTCCTTTTGTTCTAACCCATGCCTTTTGATCAGGCAAATATGGAATCGATGTTGAGAAATAGGGAACTAACAGAGACAAGGATGATGCAAGTGAGTCAGTTCTTTCTTGAATTTTTCTTACCAAAATAAAAAACTTTCTATCATGAATTTTTTTACTTGTTGGTCTTGATGAAGTGTACTTTTTTAGGCTCTAAGAGAGGAAGTAGCTTCTGCAGAGCGTAGAGCAGAAGAAGAACGTGTTGCTCATAATGCTACAAAAATGGTATACTTGTCCTATTATGATCCTTTTTCTGTTTGTGCTTGTGTGCTTGTGTTTGTTTTTTCCAGTTGTTTTCTAATGGATGACCATTGTTGTCGACAGGCTTTCATGGAAAGAGAAATGGAATTGGAACATAGAGCTATGGAAGCATCATCAGCTCTTGCAAGAATTCAGGTAAAGTAAGAAGCCATCGAATTGGACTTGTAGCTTATAGTTGCATGTGTTTTGATTTTGGTCAAAATAATGACTTTAATTCTACATTGTGTGCAAAATTTTCTAGAATTGTACATAGTTCAACCGAGAATCTCACCTTTGTGTCTCCTTAATTTGTACCATTTTTCTCATTCCCTGTGATTATCTGTTACTGTATTCAGCGGGTAGCTGATGAGAGGACATCAAAAGCAACAGAGCTTGAGCAGAAGGTAGCACTGCTTGAGGTAAAGGCAAAGATAGATTTCATTTTTGTATGATTATAATTAATATAATTTTCGAGTACACATTTCTTCTCCTGATGAACAGATTTAATCTTATATAATTAGAAGTCTTCCTTTAGGTTGAATGTTCATCTTTGAATCAAGAATTGCAAGATTTGGAAACTCGAACTCGCCGTGGACAAAAGAAGTCACCTGAAGATGCAAATCAATTGATTCAGGTACATATTGCTCGACTTGGAGGCTAATTATTGGGACTGGTGTTTTACTTTTACTTAATTTTCAAACTTGGTTGCTGATTTGTTATGTATCTATTTGAAGTAATATCTACAAAATTCTTGCTCCATTAGTTGTCATTCTTAATCTTCTTGTGGAATTGATATCTCTGCCTCATGGAACATCTTCCAAGACCCGGGGTTATAGCAGCTAGCTAACACTTGAGATGGCAATATCAATGATGCTCTTATTTTCTTGCAAAAGCTGTGGCATGGGATTCTCTCTCTAACTTGTTACTGTCTGATATACGTCATCTTTTTCCCCCTCCATTTTGAACATGAAGATGCAGGCGTGGCAAGAAGAAGTGGAACGAGCACGACAAGGCCAAAGAGATGCTGAAAGCAAACTTTCTTCCATGGAGGCAAGTGTTTTCAGCTTTGTGTTTGGGAAACGTTGGCAATTTAGTTAACTGAATTAAGTGAAATGCCATTGGCTTTTCCTTCTTGTCTTCTTGGTTTCAGGCTGAAGTACAGAAAATGAGAGTTGAAATGGCTGCAATGAAGAGAGATGCTGAGCATTATTCACGTCAGGTTAATAACTTAATCTATAAGTTGCACATTTTTATTATTTTCCTGTTATTCAAGAGTCTCTCAAATACTTGTGTATGTTGGGTGTATGATCCACCGTCCATGATTTAGAATATTATAATTAGCAGCTATTTGTTTTTTATTTGTATATGTAAGCCTTACAAAATCACAGTGTTCTGTATCCACATATGGTGACTCTTAACTTTTCTTACGCTTCTCTTTTTCTTTTTCTTTTTTAGTTTATGGGCATTGACTATTATCTTTTCTATTTTCGCCATTGGTTTTTTCATGCTCTTATTCCCTTTGGTTAGCGGAGTAGGTTTTGTTTTGGCCTTCTCGTATTGATTATGCTTATAAATTATGTTTTTTGGGAAGAAAATTATTATTATTATTATTATTATTATTACTTTGCTTCAGGATTTGTATTGCATGTTTTCTATCAGAATCAACTCTAATGAAATTGAAGCCTTAACTGAATTAGTCTTGCACCGTTCTTTTAGCTTATATATAGGTTTGTTTTCTTTTGTGCACTTTTGACTAACCAAGTCATCAACTCACTGATTATAGTTTCAAATGACCAGGAGCATATGGAGCTTGAGAAGCGCTATCGTGAACTAACTGATTTGTTGGTAATTGAGTTTAACTGCCCATGCAGACTACTTTAGCTATGAAAGAATGTCAAAGAATTTTTTTAAGTCTTATATATGAAATCATTTTTTGTGATAGTACTACAAGCAAACGCAGTTGGAAGCCATGATTAGTGAAAAAGCTGCAGCCGAGTTTCAACTGGAGAAGGAAATAAATCGTGTTCAAGAGGCGCAGGTCTGCCTTTTGTTGCTCTATGCTTTTTGACTAATAATTTTCCTGTTTTCTTGTTCATCATTCATGTAGTTTATTGAACAGAGTTATATATATTTTTTATTATAACACGGCTGCTTTATTTAAAAGGTGGAGGTGGAAAGAAGTAGGGCATCTCGTCGAGCATCCGCCTCTTGGGAAGAAGATGCCGAAATGAAATCTCTCGAGTTTGTTTCTTTTCTTAAATATTATAGTTATTAGTAGATACTTCTATATGCTTTTTGGAATTTATTTGGAAATATGTTTTCTTCTACTAGAGGAATTTTGTAGCACATCTCCATATTTGGTCATCTAGTTATTTTAATCTAGTTATCAAAACTGAAGCTTTTGCTCGAGCATTTAACCATTTAACTCTATTTATCTACAATGAAATTTAGTTTGTGGCAATGGGGAAGAAGTCTAGAATAATTGAATATTTGAGTTTCCTGATTGATATTCAATTAAAATATGTCGTTGACGATTCAAAACGATCACTCTCTCACATGAATCTATCCTGTATCTTAAAGGGATGAGGTGTTGGTCTTGTAACTTCCACAACAGTCCAAATCTAACGGTCTTTGATTCTTTAACGCGTGAAACTACTTTGTTGTTATATACTGGGGAAAAAAAAAGAGTTTTTGACATTTTGAGTATAGAATTAGGCGATTTTCCACTGGTTCCATTTTCTTTATATTGTAATATATATATTCGTAATACTCAAAATTTCTTTTCTCGGTAATTATTACAGGCCCCTCCCCTTGCATCATCGATATATGGCTGGGACAAGCGGACAGGTTAGTCTCTTGTCCATTACAATGCTCATCTTCCCTCCACTTTAGTTAATCATTATGTTTGACTTGCATTGTGTAGTTACAAAAAGCGGCGAAACTACTTGATTCAGGGGCTGTCAGGGCAACTAGATTTCTATGGCGGTATCCCACTGCAAGACTCATACTACTTTTTTATTTGGTAAGAGTTTCGTTTGCTTTATTTCAATTTTGTCTGGAATATGATATGACCTTGGGATATTTTGAACCATGACCAGAAAATCTATTTTCCAGGTATTTGTACACCTCTTTTTGATGTTTCTATTGCACCGCTTGCAGGTATGTCATCTTCACTAATCTACATTTCACCCAACCCGTTTATCTTTTGTCTGAATTTGCTCATTTTATATGTTAAATTTCGACGGGTATATTTAACGTTAAAACGTGCAAGTTGTATAGGCACAAGCGGACAGTTTTGCAGACCGAGAAGTTGCAGAGTCCATGGGGCTTGCAAACCCCAAGTTACCATGAAAGACTACTAGAATTACAGGCCCGCTGAGTTCCTAACAGAAGTACATCTCCAACTATTATTATACAAGCAGCATTGACGTAAAAAGAATATTGAAAACTCAAATGAAAAGTGAAAATTTTGGGTTCTGTTTTATCTATTCATATAAATGCATTATCAATTTGTGTTTTCCTTTTATCAAATTTCTTTTTGGTTGTTTTGAGAGAAAAAGAAAAGTGATGGTTTTAGAAATAGGATGGTTGATTTAGATGGAAGTAGCCTTGGCATATGACATTTCATAGTGATTAGCAATATTTTGTTCATTTTTTTTGTTTTTTGTTTTAACGTTTATTTTATATTTTACGTCTGCAATATATATAATATTTTGGTATTCATCAATTGTATGTCTGTAATGGGACCAGTGGCTATTTGCGAAACATGAACTTACTATGTTCACTATCTCTTGTACAAATATTGGATTTAATAAACCGAAAATTACCCCTTTAATGCTAGAAATCGAGGGGGATAATATTCCATGTTTAAATCGCACAAAATTAGTTATCCAACTTGTTCAATTTATACATAATTTCAATACGATATCTAATGTACGGTTTCTATACATAATTTCAATACGATATCTACTACAGAATGTACGGTTTCTGTATTAATATATAGACTTGATGTCTAACCAGTACTCACTCAAAGAGACTATGAAAATAACCCTAGTATTACTAATAATGTTCATTTCTTTTTCTTTTTTTTCTAAAAAATTTAACATCAAACATGAAAAGGTTTGAATGTCTAATGAATCGAATTATGTACAAATTAGTCAGATGAGCTGTTATAGTAATGAGTGATTTATCATTCGTATGATAGATTATTGATTAATCGAAATTTTTTACAAAGTGATTCCAACTCTTGAGGCATTTTATTGCTATTTACATGAGTATGCCGACCAAGGAAGCAAACTCCCAATGCCCTATGAAAAGCCTACTCTTGATCCTTCTTGTATATGTTTAGATTAGCATGAGTGTCCTTGTAACGCTGGCTCAAATATGTCTTGCATAAGATTGGAGGAAATCTAGCAATAGAATTGAAAAAAAGAGAAGAAAAAAAGAAGAAGCAAAGTTAGAAATATTGATTTAAATGTGGATATTTACATGCATATGGTAAAAAACACAAAAAAGGCACATTTTAATCATTCTCTACTTACTTGGGAGGGTTCTTCTCTGACTTGCAGGTTGGCAAACATTCAACAATACAATCATGACTAGGTTCCACAAAATATGCAATCTGCTCATATCAACAAAAGCTATAAGTAACGCGGTTGAAATTCCCTGTTTAAAGAGGTCGGGGACAGGGCGGGGATTCCCCTCTAGAGAATTCACAGGGAACGAATTACCAGAGGGGAATTTCCCCCCCGTTTGCACATCCTAAAATCCGGTGAATACCCACGGGGATTTCCCACCATTAATTTCATAATAACTTATGCTCAGAAATCAAAACTAAAGCATCATGAGGCTTAACTATCTTGACTCAAGGTAATGCATATATAAAGATCAAGGTAAGGAATTAGGATAAGGGGTTGGCAAGGCTTACAGAGTATCTATCTTGACCATTTACCAAAACTCTATGTAATGTAGACCTGAGAAGAAAAATATATAACAATAAATGTTGGAGTTATATTATAATCACATACAACTATTAAAAAGCATGCATCGATTAGTATGTCAATAGTCGTATTTTCAACGTTGATCATATAACGACAAACCATATAAAGTCTCTTTTAAGATTCTTGAAGGCGAATGGAAAGGTAGCACCAATTCTTATTAGAGAACCTATATTTACTGTGGACCAAGTGAGATTATTATATAAAGCAAGACCAAAAAACGCACGATAACGTATATTACTTGAATATGCAGTTGCTCCAGCGATCCAGCATGTCTCCGAGATTCACCACAAACGCTCTGATAAAAACCGTAGAGAATGGAAATCAAAATGCTAGAAATGTATGTTTTTTGTTTACTTCTCGTAATGGCTTCCTCCTCTGTTAGTTTCATTTTTTTTAAATCTCGAGTGAATTTTAGAACAAGTAATGCGATGCAACCCGAAGAATTCTGTGAAAACATCTTTTCAAACTCTGATACACGCAAGGATATACTCATTTCTCATCATTACACAGACTCACCCTTTGAGTGGTGCTACATATTCCCATATCTGAGGTTTAGCATCTTTATCCTTGCAAATCTGTACTAAACACGAACACCGTCAACAAGCGAAAAAATCGTGTGGCGTACTGATATAATGTAAAAAAAAATGCATTTGAATTTCTTACTTGGAGACCAGGGTTCTCGTCTGTTGCCAAGAGTGTAATTAAACCAAAATCTGAATGAGCTCCAGCTCCAAATAACCCTTTCGAGGGTTCGGAAATTCGGGCTGTTGCACAAAAGAGGACTGTATTATGATTTCTAGCCAAACACACAACATGGCCAAAAGTGAAGTAATAAAATTTTATATTCAACCTTCATAGTGTAGTAAGCGCAAGACCGCGATAGGCTCAGCAAGCATTTCTGGCTTATCAAAAAAATCAATCTCGAGACCGAGCGCAAGAGCAATGATTCTTGTAATTGCTCTAGCCACTTCTCTGATTCCACAAAACAAATTAAAAATGAAAAAGACCTTTCACATTCACAATTAAAAGTCAATTAAGAGTTTTTTTTTTTAAGTTCACAAGATTATAATTAAGAATTAGTAAACATGCTCACTGAATAGTAAAAACGATTTTAGAAAATTGATTGCTACATTTGTCAGTCATCTGGTGATAGTTAGTTTTGCCGATGCTAATTCAACTGTCCAAATAATAATCATCCCGAAAATTTTGTTTCAACTCGGATTTGAACATTCTGCAGACTAGAAAACGATTTTGTCTCAATTTTCCAAAACAAGCTAACAAAATTTGTTTTTCTAACCAACAATTACATCTTATGGACATAATTTGATACATACATCAACATAAATATGAAAAATCATCAAAACTTACATTGCTTCTTGATGAAATTTCTTCATGATCTCCCTCCAATCAGGTAGCAAATCTAAAATGGCCAAACATTTTATTAGTTTGATAGCCCTTTTATTTAATTAAACAAGCGACACTGAAAACCCGTTTGAGATAGTTTTTAAGAGTGCTTTTTAATTGTTATAAAAAACATTTTCTTTATTAAAAAACACTTTTAAACACTTCCAAAATCTATCCCAAACGGACACTAAATTATTAAATGTTTTACCTTCTGCAGGCCAAATATTTGGGCCATAAAAAGGCCTTTCTTCATCTATTTCACTTTCAGGAATCTCAATTCCAATATAATACCCCTCCTTGTAATCTCCTACTAAATTGATTAACAGTAAATTATTTATAAGGGAGATTATTAAATACAAAGCATATGATTAAGAATAATAGTAATAATCACTATCCCTTTGAAATTGCACAAATGTACCGTGCACTTGAAGTACAGGATCAAGCAGCTCGTCGAGCATTGGGGTGTAGCCACGATGCTGCTCATTTCTCAAAAGCTTCATCTTATCACATTGTGGCAGGCTGAAAAACTTCTTGCTTTGAGCAAAAACTTCATCCATAAATTCCATGGATATTCCATGATTCACAACATAAAAGAATCCCGTATCCAAACAAGCCTGAGCAAATCGAGTGTTAAAAACTTGAAAGTAAATTTAATCTTTTCAATATATATACGCTCGAGATGTAACTAGTAGTGTGGCAAAATGTCACTCTCTAGTCTCTATGTAACACTGGAGTCGAGTTTCAAACCCAACCTCCTTTAAATCCCTCCCCTGGGATGTTTGGTAAAACAAGTGGTATAGAGATTTGATGAGGAACGATGCCGTGGAAACGAGGGTTCGTGGCCTCAGAAACAGTTCGGCAGATTTGCCGAACTGTTTCCGAGGCCACGAACTCTCGTTTCCACGGCATCGTTCCTCATCAAATCTCTATAAGTGGGGTGCGTTTGACTTATACCCATGTTTCTTAGATCGGTTTTAACTTCCTCGTGTATGGTTCTCTTTAAACCCATGAGTTTTAAACGGTAAAAAGTAAGATTTTGTAAACCTATCTACCAACTACAAACTACATAAACCTAGATTTCTGAAAACTCATCACATCCCGACCTGGATGTCCCAATCCCAGGCTACACAAATTCGAGCTTATATATTATTCTCAACACTCCCTTAATATATAAATCTACATATTTGAGACCCAGTCATAATGACAATTAATAAATTTAAAGGAAAAAACAATATAGGAATTGAAAAAACTCCTATTAAACCATTCGATAAATTTAATCTTTTAATATATTCTGTCGACCTCAAAAATTACTTTAAAAAAATTAGAAAACCCAAATTGTCAATTCAAGCTCTGAGCACTACAGACCGACAAAAAAGAAAAATCAAACATCATATAAAGAGTTCTTTTTTTTTTCCTTTTTTTTGGTGAATTAAATTAAAGATAAACCTGTTTGAGTAAAGAAACATTGTGATGAATATCTGAGCTAGAAAGATCGATGCAATTGAGAGCTAAGAATTTCAAAGAATCTGATCCATTTTCATTCTGACTTTCCATTTCTTGTGATTAACTTGCTCAACTCTCCATCAAAATCAGAAGATTTAAGAGAGAGACAGACAGAGAGAGAGAGAGAGAGAGAGAGAGAGAGAGAGAGAGAAATGTAAAAATCCTTTAATGGAAATGATGGGATCAGATTTAGATGCAGTTTCCATGTTCCTCTGCCTCATCCTAATCATTCATTAATAAAATATTATAGAAATAAAAAAAAAAAAAAAATTCAGAAAATTGACACGTTTTTTTGCTGTTGAAAGTTTGATAAATTTAATGAACAGATTGTTTTTTGTGGTACTGCTGTAGATTCCTTCCCGTTCCATGTGGCTCTATTCATGCATTTTATTTTATTTATTGATTAAAAATATTATTCTCTTTTTTAAAATTAAAATTATTTTTTATGTAGAAAATTTATGGGGCATTACTTCAAACAGTTCAAAATTTTATATATAAATAGTCATGTAGTACAATTACTGAAATTCACAATAATAACATATTGATTCTAGTTCACTCAATTATTGAACTGGTTCAACAAATTTAAGAACGGTTTATTTTTAATATTTAATATTTATTATTCTATTTTATTTTGAGTTGAATAATTGTGATTTAAATGAGTTTTTAAAAACTAAAACTCTCATTTACTGGATTGGTTATACATTATGCAATCCATATAACATATTTATTCTATTTCACTAAATTATCGATTTAGTTCAATAAAATAATGAAGTGTCGATTTAAGTAAATGATTAAAAATAGCGACATAAATAAATATACATATCTAAAATATACAATTTGAGATAATTTCTGAAAATTTATCTTAAAGGGGAAAATCTGGAAAACTTTGAATTCACTAGAAAAACGAATTAATTACACTTTACAATTGAAAACTTAAATCAAAAGTTAAGGATAAAGAAAACCTTATTTTCTTCTTTTTTGTTGATGTTTCTTCAAGTGTATCTTGTTTTGATGGATTTCTTCACACACTTCCCTGGTGACTAGGGGTGAACAAACACCCCGTTACCCCGCGAACCCGCCCCGCCCCACCCCGTTTAAGTGTTTAATCGGGGTCGGGGTGGGATAAAGTGCCCCGTTTATTAAACAGGGTGGGGTCGGGGTGATGGGATTGGACCCCATCGGGGCCCCGACCACGATTAGTTTTTTTTTTTTTTTTTTTTTTTTTTTTTTTTAATTTTCCCTTTATCCTTTTCCCAATTTCCCACCCCACCCCATGCATGCTGACCCCCATCCCACCCCACCTCCCTCCCTTGACTTTTTCTTTTTCTTTCTTTCTTTTCTTTTTCTCACGCACAGCAAGCCTCTCCTTGTTCATTTTTTTTTTCTCAAACCTCTTACCTCTCTTCCTTTTCTTTTCTCACCTATACGCACGACTACACCACACCATTCACCACCACGGTTCACTACCATTGAACACCGTTACCTTTGCCATCAAAAGCCGCCGCCACCGGTTCATATTTCGATTTTTTTTAATTAATCGGGGTACCCCGTTTATACCCCGACCCCGATAGTTAAATGGGGTGGGGTCGGGGTCGGGGTAAATCTTAAACGGGGCGGGGTCGGGGTAATGTTTTTTTGCTTAAACGGGGTCGGGGTATAATCGGGGTACCCCGACCCCGCCCCACCCCGCCCCATGTTCACCCCTACTGGTGACGATTTAAATCAAGTACCTCTCATTCTTGTTATGACCAGACCTCAAGCTTCCCTTCTGGTCAAAGAACTCTCCAAGTAATAATATAAAGGGAAAAAAAAGCAAAAACCACCCTTAAACTATACACCGGTTTTGACAAATACCCTACTGAACTATATAATTTGTGATAAATACCCCCCTGAATTATTCATTTAAGTAAATACCCCTCCTGAACTATGTGGGTTGTGACAAGTACCCCCTTAACAATTATTTTTGAGCAAATACCCCTGAAACTTTAACAAGTGTTTAAAATATACCTTTTTGTTCAAACATGTTAAATTTGATGATATAATATATAAAAATTTCAGTTTAACATTAAAAATTTATCTCTATAAGATGAGTAGTGGTAAAAAAAAAATTAAAAGAGTAAAACATTTATTAGAGATTAAGGTAGAGAAAATAAAATGATATTTAAATGAAATATACGGATTAAAAGTTTTTTTTAAAAAAAAAATTATTTGTCTTCCAAGACTGTTTTCTTATCAGTTATCATGGTGCCTTAAAAGTTCATTTACTAATGAATATGACCCTTATAAAGATAAGGATGGATTGATTATTGAGGAATTATTCCCATTAAATAGATTTAAGAAGTTGAATTATTATTCACAACTTGCATACGTTATATTTGATTTTGACTCCAAAATTGTCACGCATTGTGATGTAGATTTCCTTCCCGTTGCACGTGGTTCTATTCATGTTCTTTATTTATTCTATTTTTTTACCAAGTGGAGTGGATGTTAAGTTTTAGAAACTTTTGAATGCTTAAAAATCTTATTCTCTTTTTTAAAATGAAAATGATTTTTTATGTACAAAATTTATGGGGGAATTACTCAAAGACTTGAAAATATTATATCTAAATAGTCATGTAGTATAATTACTGAAATCTACTCTAATAACATATTGATTCTAGTTCACTAAATTATTCAACTTGTGAACTGTTTATTTTTAATATTTAATATTCTATTTTATTTTGGGTTGAATAATTATGATCTAAATGAGTTTATAGAAACTAAAACTCTCATTTAATAAATTGGCTATACATCATGTCATCAAAATAACATATTTATTCTATATATCACTAAATTTTCGATTTAGTTCAATAAGTTAATGAACTACCGATTTAAGTAAATAATTAAAAGTAGCGACATAAATAAATATACATATATAAAATCTACTATTTGAGATAATATCTAAAAAATTATCTTAGAGTAAAGGTAAAAGAAACTTTGAATTCACTATAAAAACGAATTAGTTACGATTCACAATTGAAAACTTAAATCAAAAGTTAAGGATAAAGAAAACTTTATTTTCTTTCTTCTTGTTGATGTTTTTTCTATCTCGTTTTGATGGATTTCTTTACAAACTCCTCCTGTGACGATTTGATTCAAGAACCTCCCGTTTTTGTTATGATCGGCACAAGCTTCCCTTCTAGATTTAACTCAAATAACTCCCTTTCCTAATGTCTCTGAGCAAGATGACTTCGTATCCCTAATAATCTAACCAACTCTCCAAGTAATAATATAAAGGGAAACAAAACCACCCCTAAACCATACAGGTTGTGATAAATACCCCGGACTATTTTTTAAGCAAACTCCACTGAACTATGCATTTTGTGACAAATACCCCAATGAACTATTCACTTAAGTAAATATCCCTGAAATATGTGGGTTGTGACAAGTGCCCCCTCGAACTATTATTTTTGAGCAAATGCCCCCCCAAAACTTTAATTTGTTTATACTTGTTAAATTTGATGACATAATAGATAAAAAATTTGGTTTAACATTAAAAATTTATCTCTATAAGGTAGTCACACGAGTGGTAAAAGAAACAAAAAAATTAAACGAGTAAAACACTTATTAAAGTTTCGGGGGTATTTGATTAAAAATAATTGTTCAACGGAGCATTTGTCACAACCCACATAGTTCAGGGGGTATGTACTTAAGTGAATAGTTAGGAGGTATTTATCACCAATTGCATAGTTTAGAGGGGTATTTACTTACAAAAATAGTTTAAGGGGATATTTGTCACAACCGATATAGTTCAGGGGTTATTTTTGCTTCTTGGAACAGTAGTTCTCACAAAATAAACTCTCACAAATTGAGGACAAGCTCAAAGATGCTCAATAAAGTGAGAGAAAATAATCAAAACCTTAGTTAATCAAGTTAATGGAAAAGCCTTCATATTATAGGTAAAATGATGAGACTCCAAAAATGGAAAATCTGTCAATTAAGCAATCTGTGCTAGGAAAATGATCGTTATAACAGATCTTCCCTAAATTAAATAGTGACAAAATTATTTCCATGTAGAAGAGCATGACTTTTGGAATCAAGGATTTTCTATTTCGAATTCCTTTGAGTTAAGGACTGTTACTAGTGAAAAGTGCTGGAAATATCAACTTTATTAGGTCATCCACCTTTCACTCAATTTACTCACAAAACAAATCAATTAAGACATTATAAGTTGTCAACTTTTCGTTATAAAGAAAATGCTTCCAATCAATCAGGAGAGAAAGAGAATCAGATTGAAAAACATACCTTGAATGAATTTCAACCAATTTAAATCAAGGGTAACTTAATTATAAAATAATCTGGTCAAAAATATTATCTTCATAATATAATTATAAAATTCAAAAAATCAAGGGAAAAAATTAAATAAAACTCTTACCTTTGAGGGTAGTATCAATTTAAACTCTGACCTTTCAAT
The DNA here is from genome assembly GCA_028015215.1 of Gynostemma pentaphyllum. NCBI lineage: Eukaryota > Viridiplantae > Streptophyta > Magnoliopsida > Cucurbitales > Cucurbitaceae > Gynostemma > Gynostemma pentaphyllum. The sequence goes on along the minus strand of CM051348.1, from coordinate 39,908,280 downwards.
TATATCAAAATAAACCTTAAACTTCATAAATTGTTGCAACAGCCTACCACTATAGAAATTATTGGAAGGGGCAACCTTAATATGGTCACCCCTCCAATGAGTGACATATGTTACTGTATCAATGAAAGTTCTTTGTGAATACGGAGTAAACGAAAGGGATTTACTCTATTTTTTACGCATTGAGAAGTATGAGAAATATATATGTTCTCATCACTTTTGATGCCAACTTCTATATGAAAATATAATATTAATGCTTTTATTTCTACCACGATATTACTCATATGACGTATTACAATAATTATTAGCATATAAAAATAGAATAGAATATTTTATATTTAACTAATAATGATCGTTGTAATTTTTTAAACTAATAATTGTAAATATAATAATTTTGGAATTTTTTTATAAATATAGTATTTTTAAATATAACATTTTTTTCCAATACTATAGGGGGACGTAGGCGGTAGGTTTTTGAAGAAAATTGCAAGTGAAAATTAACTAATATATTTCTACACTTCGTAATGCGTAAAAAATAACAAACTAACTCTCAGTCTAACTCTGTTTCGTTTACTTCATCACATGTCTTTCGTTGAAAGGATTACTTTCAATAATTTATCCTAACCGTCAATTTTTGTATCAATCTCATATTTTTGTTTTTTTGGGTAGCATCAAGTTAGGGTTCTATTGCTCACATGAATAGTATAACAGAGTTAAACGAAAATTAAAGGTGGTACGTTGTTGCAATAATTTAAGAAGTTTAAGGTTTATATTTTGTACAATTGAAATATTAGGGTTTAAATTGATACTACCCCAAAAGGTTAGGGTTTTATTTGATTTTTTTCCAAAAATCAATTAAGTTTTTTATCAAATTAAATATGTCAAAAACAAAACTAAATAAAATACTCCATGACATTTTTTTCAACATGAACGATTTGAATCATTTGTGCCAACCTAAGTATAGTTGAATTAATATGACATTGATATTCTCTTCTACCGAGTTTCCCCTTCCAAATTAAATAAAGATTAAAAAAAATGTAACCATTCATAGGAGAGAAGTGAGCGTGAGAGAGGAAGGAAAACAAGAGACAATGGGGTGGTGGAGGGAGACTGAAAAAATTATTATTTAATAAATAAATAAATAATATTTTATTAGTTAAAATTTATCATGTAATAAAAATAGTTATATAAAATTAACAAAAATCATCACGTGAGTTTTCCGTTAGTTTTTAATGGAAAGACGATTCTAAAAATGAAATAAAACGACTTAAATTGTTAATTCTTGAAATAAATGGATCAAAGTGAAAACTTAAACCAAATTTCACTCATAAAAGGGTTTTTTTCTTTCTCTTAATTGTTTTTAGATGCTATATAAAGAAAAAGATATTAATATAAAATTCACTAAACTTGTCGCATCGTTTAAAATATATTATATATAAAAACACAATAAATATAAAATCAAAATTTAAATGTCATAACAGATTTTATTAGTATTAAACTCAGGTATAGTCTATTGGTATATATAATTGCACTATCAAGAGACTGGTTCAACGACATTTTGTATTAAAGAGGTAAAAAAAAAGGTAGAGAAACTAAAATGACATTTAAATCAACTAGATTTAAACACGTGCAATGCACGTGAAAGTTTTAACTTAATTTTATAGTATAGATTAATTATATGAAATTTCTATAAGTAAAATTAATACTATATTTTTTTAAATATAGCATTTTGACACGTGTATTGCACGTTAGTTATTCCTCCGTAATATAAATTGTTTGAAGTTCATGTTAACCAAAACATGAGAAATAATAATAATAATATACATTTCGGTGTCATTATTTAAAGCCACACAACACACATATTATATGTATATAAGAATTGAGAGAGTGATGTGTCCGCCTATATTAGAAAACAAGAATGGCCATCAAAATTATGATTTCATTAACCATCAATGAACCAAAGACTTCTCCTTTTATACAATAGGAAGAAGTTAAAAAGAATAACAAATTATGGTTATCAAAACTATTACACTTAACAGATTTTGTAACCAATAGTAACAATGATGTTAACTAACTAAGAGAAGGAAAGCAAGTGATGATGAGTCAGCTCAATGAGCTACCTTAACACTCCCCCTCAAACCAATGTCTGATGAAGCTAGAACACCAAGTTTTCTTCTCCATTTATGAAAAAATGCAGCAGACAGAGGTTTGGTTAGCACATCAACAATCTGAGCATGGGCAGGCAAATGTTGAACAAATAGCTTCTTTTGCAAAACCAAATCCCGAACAAAGTAAATATCAAGTTCCATATGCTTTGTTCTATGATGCAAGACAGGATTAACACTTAAATGAACTGTGCTTAAATTGTCACACCAAATGATTGGAGATCTAACAAATGATAAGTGCAATTCCTGAAATAAAGATTGAAGCCAGAGAATTTCAGCTGAAGTATGAGCAATGCTTCGATATTCAGCTTCAGTACTAGATCTAGAAATGATCTTTTGCTTCCTTGAACTCCATGATATCGATTACCACCAAGAAAGATACAAAAACCAAGTGGATTTTTCGTCATCAGGATCTGATGCCCAGTCTGCATAAGCATAGGCTTGAACATCCAGATTCGTTGGTTTGGAAAAGAGCAAACCATGATCAAGTGTAGCCTTCAAATATCTCATTATACGTTTGACAAATTTCCAATGTACATCAGTAGGACAGTGCATAAATTGATAAAGTTTGTTCACTGAGTAAGATAACTCAGGTCTTGTCAAAGTAACATATTGTAAACCACCAACAATACTTCTATACTCCTTGACATTCTCAATAGAAGACCCCTGCTTGGCTGATAAGAGAGGACTGCTCACCATAGGAGTACTAATACCAGTTGCATTCAGCATATCAGTCTTTTGTAAGAGATCTGTGATATATTTAGTCTGTGATAAAAAACATACCTCCAGCAGCTGGATAAGAGACCTTAATACCTAAAAAATAGCTCAACTTCCCAAGATCCTTGAGTGTAAAGCAATAGTTGAGTTTATTAACCAAATTGGACACCTCTGAGGAAGAACTACCAGTAATTATGATATCATCCACATAGACAAGAATATACAAAGAAGAGGTAGCAGTGAATCTGATGAAGAGAGACTGATCTGCTTTTGAACAGCTGAAACCTTGATTCTTCAAGAATATACTCAGCCTGTCAAACCAGGCACGAGGAGCTTGCTTTAATCCATATAAAGCCTTGTGCAACTTACAAACCAAGGGTTGTGAAGAAGCAGAATCTGTAACAAAACCCTTTGGCTGCTCCATGTAGACAGTTTCACTCAAAAAACCATGCAAAAATGCATTATTTATATCCACTTGTCTTAGTTCCCAACCATTCTTCAGAGCAAGAGTAAAGAGAACTCTTATGGTAGTAGGTTTGATCACTGGACTAAAAGTCTCAGTGTAATCAATATCAGCAGCTTGATGAAAACCTTGAGCAACTAGTCTTGCTTTGTATCTTGCAATAGAGCCATCAGAATGTCTTTTTATTTTAAAAACCCATTTACAGCCCACTACTTTCTTATCATTAGAAGAAGGAACCAAACTCCATGTTTTATTCCTTATCAAAGCATCATATTCTTCTTGCATAGCTGCCTTCCAATTAGAGGACTTTAAAGCCTCAGAAACAGATTTGGGTTCATGATCAACCAAATCTAATGTTAAAACTTCTTTGTGTTTTGGCTTTCGAATACCTGTTTTTCCTCTAGTGACCATTGAATGATTATTGGAAATAGGCAATGGTAATGATGCAGATACAGAATTAGAAGTAGACTGAAACTGAGACTGAAGATCTAGAGATGGATTAGAAACAGATAATGGGTCAGGAAAAGAAGAAGCACTATTTATGACAGACTGGGAACTAGGAATAGACTGTTCAGATACAGGACAAGGTAAAGATTTTTCTGTGGGAATAAGTGAATAAGAAGACAAGTCAACTGCTAAATGTTCATGAGATGGATGTACAGACTGAGAAACAGCAAAAGGTACCTTAGACTGAGATGTAGACTCAGGAAAAGAAGAGACTAGAGGTTTAGAGATTATAGGTATTTGACCAACAAGAACCTGTTGAGATGATGAAATAGATGACAGGCTAGAATTCTGATAAGGAAAAGAAAATTCATGAAAAACAACATGTCTTGAGATGTAAAGTCTGCCATTCTTTGCTAGACACTTAAAACCTCTATGTTGATGACTATACCCCAAGAAAGTACATTCTTCAGACCTATAATCAAGTTTATGAGCATGAAAAAGTCTGGTGTATGGATAATAGGAACATCCAAAAGTTTTTAAAGAAGTATAATCAGGTTTAGTACCAAACAATTTCTCAAGAGGAGACATGTCATTTAGAACCTTAGTTGGCAGTTTATTAATGAGATAAACTGCAGTGACAAAAGCATCATCCCAAAAAACAAAAGGTAAAGAGGCATGAGATAGAAGAGATAAACCAATTTCAATAATGTGTCTGTGCTTTCTCTCTACAATTCCATTTTGCTCAGATGTATGGGGACAGGTTAATCTATGATCAATGCCTTGACTTTTGAGAAAAGAAGAAATGGATCGAAACTCCCCTCCCCAGTCAGTTTGAACAGCTTTGATTTTATGATTTAAAAGATTTTCAACTTGGGCTTTGAATAAAAGAAAAGCTTTATAAGCATCTGACTTATTTTTAAGAAGATAGATCCATGTGTACCTTGTATAGACATCAATAAAGCTGATATAGTATTTAAAATCATTTCGAGATGTGATATGAGAAGGATCCCATAAATCTGATTCAATTAGTTGCAAGGGAGCTGTGTATTGTGTAGTAGAAACAGAAAAGGGCAATTTATGACTCTTAGCAACTTGACATGAGTGACAGAAAAAAAAATCTTTATTGATTGAACAAGACAGATTACAAGAATGTAAAATTTGTCTAAGAATGTTTACATTTGGATGGCCTAAGCGTTTATGCCAAAGTGCTAAAAAACTATTGGTAGATGTAGACTTTGAGGGCTGATTGCAGGAAGAAGAACTTGCAACAGAAGGAGGAGACAAATCTGAATTTGTACATACAGCAGCTGACAAGGAAGAAGTGGGATGATGCTTTGTCAATTTGAACCGATAGAGGCCTTCATGAACATGTCCTTGTAAGAGAACTTGCTTAGTAACTTGGTCCTTCACAACACAAAAAGTGGGATGAAATTCAAAGAATACCTTGTTATCTAAAGCAAACTTACTAACACTAATTAGATTCTTAGTAATAACAGGAACATGTAAGAGATTTTTGAGATAAAAGGTAGAATTGGGGGAAGGACAAAGTATTTTGGTAAGACCAGAATGAGAAATTGACAAACCTACACCATTACCCATATGCATTTGACTATTTCCATGATATTCACTGCCCACATTCAGATTAGACAAGTCATTTGTGACATGATTTGTAGCTCCAGAATCAGGAAACCAGTTAGTATCCATAGTAGCATATCATTGGACATAAGCATAGCAGCCATCTGATTTGGAGATTGCATCTGATTGCCTGTTTGAGCCTGAAAAAATGGTTGTGAATTCCCATGAGCATTTCTTCCTTGAGAATTCTGACTGTTATTTGAATTTCTATTACCATTTGGACCATGATAATTGGGATCAAAACGAGAATAGCATTTGAGACCCGTATGCCCAAACTTGCTGCATAATTGGCATTGAGGACGAGAAGAATTCCAATTCCTGCCTTTTACTTGATTAGAGTTTGAAAAACCTTTCTTTGAAATTGTAGCATTAGTATTTCCACTAAATACTTCTTTCTTACTTTGATTTTGAGAGACAAAATTTGCAGATGGTAATGAACCATCTGAATTGATACTATTCCTCTCTAATCTAGTTTCATGGGACAACAAAAGAGAAGACACATTCTTGAGCGACTGTTTCTTTGTTTTCGAAGTAATGACTGAAACAATTGAATCATAATCTGCACCTAGACCTTGAAGAATGTACATGATATGATCTTCTTCTGAAATTTTGTGACCAACAAATGAAAGAGCATGAACTAAACCTTTCATTTTAGCAAGAAAATCTTTCATAGTTAAAGAATCCTTCTTCAAGTTCTGAATTCTTGACTTATGTTGCATAACCTTTGCCATATTTTGAGATGCAAACATAGATTCAATTGCTATCCACAAATCTTGACTAGTAGTACAATCAATTACCTGTGCTAAGATTTCTTCAGACATAGATCCTGATAGCCAGGACAAGAGTAATCGATCTTGTTTCTTCCAATGAACAAAATCAGGATTAATACTCTGTGTAGTCGCATTCTGAGTGTTCTTTATAAACTTCGAAGGAATAACCCTATCTTCATCAATATAAGCTTCTAATCCATGACCTTCAATGGCTGCCAATACTTGAAATTTCCACAGAAGGAAATTCTCATCATTCAATTTCACTGTTGATGTTTTGCTTCCCAAATTCACTGGTTTTGAATCTTCATCATCTTGATGATCAGTTGAATGAAGAGAATCTGATGGATTCTCAATCGAAGAAGTCGCCATTGAAGAACAGAGAGATGACGCTAGAAGAAAAGAATAAGAAGTAGAAAATTTCCCTTGGATCGGAAAAAAAAATTTGGCGATTAGCCTTGAGCTCTTGATACCATATTAGAAAACAAGAATGGCCATCAAAATTATGATTTCATTAACCATCAATGAACCAAAGACTTCTCCTTTTATACAATAGGAAAAAGTTAAAAAGAATAACAAATTATGGTTATCAAAACTATTACACTTAACAGATTTTGTAACCAATAGTAACAATGATGTTAACTAACTAAGAGGAGGAAAGCAAGTGATGATGAGTCAGCTCAATGAGCTACCTTAACAGTCTATGTTAAATATCATATCAAGAGAAATCGACCATGCTAATAGTAAACAAAACCACAATTTTCTCTAAACTCTAAACATAGAAAAAAAAAAGAGGAAGAAATGGAGATTAAATAATCAAAAGTTCACTAACACAATACATAAATTATTACAACAATTTTCATAAGAACAACTAAAGATTAATACATACCAATAATCCTATCAAATTGCCAAAGAAATCTATCAAGGGTAAATGGAAAATGAAAAAAAAAATCTCTAATAAAAAAAAAAAATTGAAAAGCCAAAAGGCAACACAATGCGTCAAAAGTATTTATAAAATTTTGCCTACAAAGTTACCCGATTCATGCATAAATTTTTTCTGTAGTGAATTTTTCAATAGACCACCCCAATTTATAGCAAATAGTAGATTTGTTTTTTTAAGTTAGGAAAGTTGAGAAGTTGAAGAGACAATTATTCTAAAATAAATAAATATCAATACACCCTTTTACTTCCCATTTCCATTTATTTCCAAAATTAATTATGTATAAATTCCATGAATCATGTTAAAATGGTTTTTGCAGTTTTAAATTGAATGACCATAGAAAAATAAGTATTAAAATTATTAATTAATTCAATTTATAATATATATCTTTTATTATAATTTTTTTTGAGCAAATTTTTAATATTACAAATCATATAAGCTAGTTTTTTTTGTGACGACCCGTCACTTTTAAATAAATTAAATTCAGAGAAAACTGCGGAAGTCTTTTAATTTACGAAAAATTGGTGTGGTTTTGTTTGAAAATTGGCATGCCGAAAACCTGTTTACATCCTAATCTTTCAAATCTAATAAAATCACATGGACTTTAAGTCCAAATCAGGAGTTCAAATATGTATATCATATAAACATCAACATTAGGCTCTTAGGAGCCAAATACAAAATACAATTCATTAAAGTTCTTAAAGTTCATCAAAATAAGACATAAACTTTACAATTCCATTAGTCCATCTCGAGGTCAGCATCCCTCGATCACGTAGCACCATCTCCCCTTCCACGGCCTCTAGCCAGGGCATTACCTGAAATTGGTTGTAATATCACGAGCTAACAACTTAAGCCCAGTGAGAATAATAAGCATAAAAAGTAAAGATAGACCTCAAACTCGCATTTCGATTTGTGTCCAAATAAACTGACACAAAACACTCCTAAAGTCCTCCAAACTCTAGGTAATTATATTCCATAAGTTCCAAAAGATGATACAATTAGCACACTTAGTCTAATTGTTCATCCAATAACTTATCATAACATGAAAAAGAAAAGTAAATAAATAAACTTTGCATGATATAACATCTCGATTCTCTTTCTCGTCTATCAAATGCATAAAAGTAATGAGTACCCCGTAGGATACGCATTCACCATTTATGCATGAAATGGAGGTAATGTGGATTTTTACATACTATCCACCATTATCCTTATATATGAAGTAGTGTGGGCAATTATGGCGTCCCACCAATACTTATGTATGAAGTAGTGTGGGCAATTATGGCGTCCCACCAAAACTTATGCATGGAAGTAGTGTGGGCAATTATAGCGTCCCACCAAAACTTATGCATGGAAGTAGTGTGGGCAATTATAGCGTCCCACCAAAACTTATGCATGGAGGAAATGTGGACTTTCTCGTATTCCACCATTAACCTTTCGTTTTTCTTTCTCACTTTCTTTTCTTTTCAATAATGTGAGATGTTATGCATATGGTTGCATATGCTTGCAAAAGTAATAAAGTAAATGTAAATGATAAAGCAACCGAAACAAGCATAAAGTAAAGGGGCATAAAGTAAAGAACATAAAGTAAAGGGCATAAAGTAAAATAGATAGAATCCCGGATGAACGATATATCGATCGAACTCCGCTAACAATAATAAAAGTAAAGGTCAAAACATAACGATTAACCTAAACTTTCAAGGATTCTAAACTTCCAAATGATCCAAAGTTCTAAACTCCGAAACTAATCTAACTTAGAATCTTCTAAGATTTGAGGTTTTCATCGAGAAATCCTAAGTTTCTCGCTTAAAGGATTAACTTCAAATCCTAAGGCACTATCTCACATCCTCTAACCTTAGATTGGATTCTAATCTTAGTTTCCGATTCTACAAACCATCACACTTATTCGATTTCTATAGTTACTTTAAATCCTAACTATTCTCACCTTAATTAAAAGATGACCTTGCTCCTAAGTCCGGTAGAGCAATCAAACAAGCGGTTCAAAAACACCTACAAAAGGATTAATATCCCGAAAATTAATAAATTACCAACTAACGATTAAACAACGATGAAACAAGCAAAAAGACAGGAAAATCCACCAAACCCCCATCAAAAAGGCTCTCGGCCCTCCCTATAAAAACGGTCCTGGGTTTGGTTTTTCGGCTTTTTGGCAATTTAAATACGTTTTGAGTTGGTTTTAAGCAAATTCGATAATCCCGATTTCAATGGGTATCGATAATTAGGGTTTTTGAACATTAATCCCTTTCCTGGAAATGAATTCAAATATGCAATTATACATGAATCTATAACCCAAATTCAAACCCCAAAGAGGAATTTTCAAACGGGAAGGGTTTCGACTGAAACTCCTGGTTTTAGGGTTATGGGATAGTTTCCAAAAACACGTAAAACTACTCCCGAGTTTACAAACACCGAGTTCTACAACACGAAATCGAAGAAAATCAAGTAAAACTCCATTAAAACACTATTTGGAGCTTAGGGTTTCAAGAAAAACTTACCGAGAACTCCGTATAATACGAGTGGCAAGTCTTAACGCTAGGTGGAAAATGATCGTAGGATCAATACCTTTCCACCTGGAACGAGAATCGATTCGATCCAGGTAAGAAACGAACGAAATCGAAAATTTTCTTTTTCTTCTTTGAGACCCACGGGTGGAGGAGGAAGAAATTGAGAGGATTTTGGTCAAATTTTGAGTCAAGATGAGTTTTTAAAGACAGATGAATAGTGTTTTTAGATATTTTGCAAATTGGGAAATTACGATTTTGCCCTTTTACGACTTTTGGCTTAAAAACGATTCCCGAACATCTCAAACTATCCCAATGGTGATTAATAATTATTAATTGGCCTGTTAATAATTATTAATACCATTAAAACGTATTTAAATAAATAAAGCCATTAAAATGAATTAAAATGAAATAAATTACTAAATTCTAATTTAATAATAAATAAATGAATTTTAATTACTCAAATTAAAATAAAATAAATAAAAGTTTTTTTTTTTATCACAAAATAACGGGACGTTACATTTTTATTCTTTTTGTTAATTTATCAAATAGAAACTTAAAAATAATTATTTTTATGTAAAATAAAAATCTAGAAAAGAAAAAACAGTTGTCCAATAAAATTTCATTTTTTAAGGTTCGTTGTTACCCTTTAATTGATCAAATAAAACTTAAAAATAATTATTTTTATGTAAAATAAAATCTATTAAAGAAAAAACGGTTGTCTAATAAATTTTCATTTCTTAAGGTTTGTTGTTACCCTTTAATTGATCAAATTACAAAAATAATTGTTATATTTGTTTTTTAAGAATGAGATTTTTTTTATAAAGTGTTGAATGTTGGTTAATTTTTCATCTTCTCACATGTTTAAAGTGTAGTTATGAGTAAAGCCCTCTCATCTTCTTAGATTACTATTAATGTTTAAGTTCATTGACATTTAAGTTAGATATGTTTCTAATGAATATTTATGGAGAAAAATAATGGAAAATGAAAAAGTAAAAAAGAAAATACGCGAGTTAAAGCCAAAAAAAAAAAAAAAAGAAATGGAATTAAGGGTATCTTATAATTGAAAAATAAAAATTATTTTAATGAATTTATGATAAATTTACAATAATTAGTGAAGGATTTAATAATTATTTGAAATGATATTCTTGTAAATTCTAAGAATTGATAGAGGGTAGAAGTGTATAAAAATATTTTTTCAACATCCACACTTTTAATATAGTAAGGATAAGGTTAAGATTAAAAGTTTTTTTTTTTAAAAAGAAAAAAGTAATTTGTCTTCAAAGACTGTTTTCCTATCATGGTGCCTTAAAAGTTAATTTACTAATGAATATGACCCTTATAAAGATAAGGATTGATTATTGCGGAATCCTTCCCGTTAAATAGATTTAAGAAGTTGAATTATTATCCACAACTTGCATACGTTACATTTGATTTTGACACCAAAATTATCACGCATTGTGATGTTGAAATATCTCCATCGTTAACAAATGAGGTTAAATGTAAATAAAATCAATTTGGTCAAACATAAACATACCCCGCAAAAAAAAATGCAAATTTATATAGTTATAATTCTCAATTATGCAATTTGACTCCTCCTATTGATGCAATCAATTTTCTTTTAATCACAAATTCTTCGTTTTAACTTTGATTTGGATGATTCAAGATATTTGAGAATTCTCGTTTCTAGCTTTACGTTATGAGCACCTAAAAAAATCAAAATTATCAGTAAATAAAAGAGTTATCATCATCAAAATATTAGCTGTGAAAGAAGTCATAAGCCTTTTTATTTACTGATGATGATTATCAAAGTTTTTAAAGAACTATAACATAGAGCTCAAAATAAGAATTTCAAAATATCTTGAATTATCCAAATCGAGTTCAAATGAAAAAAGTTCAACCAAAAGAAAGTTAATGATGTTAGTGGAAAGAGTAAAATTGCATAATTTAGAACCATAAATATATAAATTTTCATTTATAAACAATCCAGGTGTGTTTATATTTGACCATGTCCTCCTATCATGACAAATAAAATTCTCATTTATGAGAATACGAAGTTGATTTCAATTATCATGTATTTTTTTTCTAATATATAAATGTTAATTTTTTTAATTATTTCATTTTAAAATATTAAAGTTTAATCTCAATTTAAAAAAAAAAAATTATATTTTTGATCATATATTGTGAGGAAGTATAATAAGGTTAAGTTTGTTATTTTACTCTTAGTTTAGTTCTATAAAGAGATGAATAGTCATTGTATTTTATAATATTAAAATATTAAATAAAATTTGAATATTTTTAGAGATTTGGTGATTTTTACCGCATCATTTGGTATTAGAGTATCTGATCATAAGACGACACATCTCGACGGGGAAAAAGAAAAAGTAAAATAAGTGTCATAGAGCCAAAATGTACTAATATTCTTTTTTAACAAAATATAATTTAATTAGATGATGAATTCGAACCCTTAATAAAATATTTTAATCAACATGCAAAAAAACTTTCGAATACCTTTTTAAAAAAAATACTTTATAGAAAAATTGAGTGGGTATAATAATATGGGTTATAATAAAATTTGATTTCTAAAAATGATCAATTCGAAGAATTGTTTTAATCTCTTTTATTATTGAATTCTTTGCTAGATTTTTAAAAAAAATATATATTTTATTACTATTTACTAAATAGTATATATAATCAAACCGAACACATCATCTATAAATTGGTCTCGTTAAAAAAATCACTAATTAAAACTCATCTCTTAAACAACTTGCGGGTTAAAATCCGCCCCGTTATAATCTCTCAGTGCTTTAAAAAACTATACAGACAAACAAAATCAAATATTTTAAAATATTATAAAAAAAATTATGTGGACAATTTTATAGAAAGAGACACATTTCTTTCTTTTTAAAGGTCATCTCAATTACACGTCACTTTTGAACTTCTTGGCCTCTTTGAGTGTGACATTTTGCAAGTTTCTAATGCGTGATAGAAAAAGAGTTTATTTTCCATTTAGTGCCTCTTTTTTTAGATACCTTTAAAAAAATGTTTAAAAATATTTTTTAATACTTATCAAAAATATTTTATTTATTCAAAAATACTTTTAAAATATATCTCAAACAAACTCTTCAATAACTCCAAAAAATATTTTAAGAATTTTTTGTTTGAAAAATACTTTTAAAATATATCTCAAACAAACTCTTCAATAACTCCAAAAAATGTTTTAGGGATTTTTTTTTTCAAACAAAAACTTCTGATTGTGATTAAACTCTTTAATTTATTAAAAAAAATTATTTTATAGGGATGATTACTGAAATAGCTTTTAAAAAATAATTCATACTGAATTGAAAAAATTAAAAAAAAAAACTAATAAATTCATTGAAAATAATAATTAAAAATGATCAAATAATTTGATAAATTATTGAACTTGAATTTAAAAAGGGCAAAAAAAAAAAAATACATAAAAAAAATATCCATGAAAAATAATAATTTAATAATTTATTGATCTATAATTATGCTATTTGAGTAATTTTAAAAAGTTCTTTATTATACAGATTTATACTATTAACGACAAATTGTGTAATTTTATAACCATCGTCATCCCCTGATAACGATTGAAGCTTGTTTGCCCCTGCCCCCACGCTAAATACGTATCACAATTTATCTTATCCAAATGACAACTAGTATTAATTTATTAAAAAAAAAAAACCTTATACTAGGTTTTGACCACGATTTTTTTTAGATTAAATTTATTCACTAACGATTTCATGTTTTTTTTTAATTAATTACACTAATGACCACTTTAATTTACCTAATTTCAGTTTTAATGGTTGTTTTATATTAATATCAAATTTACCCATAAAACACCATTTATGGTGGTGATTTTGGTGGATTTCGATTTTAGTATTTACCTTATTACCCTTTATCTCTCTTAATAATTATATCTCATTAATTTTTTGCAAAAGTATATCTCATTAATTACATATCATTTAATTAAGAAAAATTTATCTGGGTATGTTTCGTCTTTTCCCAATGTAATTAATTTTTTTGGTGGTGATTTTAGGTAGTTTTGATATATATATATATATATATATATATAAAAGATTGTGTTTTTTTTTTAAATAAACAACATTAATTTGTCCATTACTGAAATTAACCTTTTTTTTCAAATTTTTAATCCATTTTATCATTTTTTTTAGTTAATGTAATTTTAAAAAATTTATTTTCAAAATGTTTGATGAAAAACAGAAAAATGTAAATTAGAAACCTAAGGGATGAAAATCACGGAATTCCAATTCAATCATATTTTCATTACAACAAAAGAAAAAATAAAGAAAGAAAGAAAGAAGTAGAACCAACTGACAAAAACTCAAATTGAATAACTCATCAAAATCCAAGATTTAAATAGATGAAATTAAAAGTTTAAAATTTAAATTAACATATCTTAATAAATTCAACAGTATAAAATTAGTTTTTTCAATTCTAATTAATGTAACTTTATATATATATACAAGCCAACTTGAACATATTTAGTTAGGTATTCTCTTTACATGAGGTTGAAGGTTCGATTCTCCAATTTAATGTAATATAAAATAAAATAAAAATTACATATACAAACTATTAACTAAAATCTTCTTATTAAAAATGTTAGGAAAAAACTAATTTAAATATAAAAAAATCCTAAATATAATTAGTATTAATCTAAACAACGCATTATCCACAAGTTGCAATAAAATATTAATAATGATTCTCATACATATTCATATTCAATTTAATGTAACATGTAGACAATATAAATTTAGTTCGAGTACCCATATGAGTATTACTTTATAGTATCCATATGAGTATTACTTTTTCTTAAAATGAGAAAGTTCGAGTTTTCACTTCCTTAATTTAATATAGCCTGAAAATGAGAAAGTTCGATAAAACAAAACACCCCACTTTTGGGGAAAAAAAAGCCTGAAAATCATTGAAATTCAAGTGGCAAAATAGTCTGAGTTTAGTCAATCAGGAAAACACATTCTCAATCTAATCAAATCCCAAAGCGGAAAAAGAGAGAGAAATAGAGATCTTGTTTTTTAGTTTCTATACAAAATTCCCGATTGCCCAAAATTAAACTAGAAGGGCAAAGGCGTAATATCCATTCGTTGGCCGGAGACAACGCACCGACAAAGAGGGCAGCAATCGGCGACGGCGAGCCAAGAAGAGATGCATGATTCATGATAAACATGACCGCAGGGGATCTGTTTTCCGACCTCATCTGACCGGAAATCCTCCATACAAACCGTACAAACGTCGGCGATAACGGTCGGTAAATCCGATACGAGAGAATCGGAAGCTGATTCTGTGATCTGAGTGAAAACGAAGTCGTCGGCGGCGGAGAGAACCATATCAAGGTCAAATAAGAGTTCAATTGGACATGATGATATTATATTTCTTGTCGTCTCCGGCAATACAACAGCAGCAGCAGCCATGAGAGAGACTAGAGAGAGAGAGAGGTTTTTTTTGAACTTATTGGAGATGGAAATTAGAAGGTTTGATTTGTGAGAGAGATTGAGTTCTTTGGATTTTTATATATAATTTTATTTGGTGAAGTGTCAATTTTGATTTTCATATTTTATTTTTTAAATATCGTTTTGTTGAATCTCAGTATGAGAAATACAATTTAAGTAAATAATTTATCCACTTTTTTTATTTCTTTCTTCCTTTTTTCTTCTTGTGAGATCCTTGAATAATTGTAGGGGCGGATGAAATTATATAAAGTCGGATTTCAAAAAAAATAGGGTAAAGTACTCATTTGGTTCTTGAGTTTTACAGGTCGTGTCTATTTGGTCCCTACGTTTTCAATTTGTTTCTAAGTGGTCCCTGAGTTTTTGATATTGTGTCTATTTGGTCCCTGCGTTTCAATTTGTGTTTATCTGATCCTTGAGTTTTAAATATTGTGTCTATTTGGTCCCTGAGTTTTCAAGTTTTGTCTAAATGGTCCCTGGATTATTAGAAACAAGTTTAATTTTTTTTTAATTTGTTAACTCATTAACATAATATCGACTTAACAGTGACATAAAATGTTTAATTGATCAAAATACTGACATGAGATTAATAATTATGTCAAATTTTGGGTCTAGATTGATGAAAGATTTAATCATATCTTCGTATTTTGACCAATTAAACATGTTATGTTAGCGTTAAATCAATAATCCGGTAAAAAGTTAACGAATACGTTAAATTAAAGACCAAGTAAACTTATTTCTAATAGTTCTTGAAAATCTAGGGATCAAATAGACACAGTATCCAAAACTCAGGGACCACTTAGACACAAATTGAAAATGCAGAGACCAAATAGACACAATATCTAAAACTTAGGGACCATTTAGACACAAATTGAAAACGCAGGGACCAAATAGATACGACCTCCAAAACTCAGGGACCAAAGGGGTACTTTACCCAAAAAAATATATGGGAAAAGAAATAAAATATACTAAAAAGATAAGTTTTTTACATTCAGTTTTAAAATTTAAAAAAAAAATATTTTATATAAAAAATAATAATTAGCCCCCACCCTTGTGCATCTGTCCTTGAGGAAAGAAGGAAAAAAAAAGTGGATCGAGACTTTAAATATAGGTCTCATTGACATAATTATGAAATTACGTGAGTGTGATTTGTTTTTTTTTTAACTGTAGGAGGTATTCTTACATTTGACTAAAACCCCAGTGATCTTATATATATTTCATCCTTATTTTAATTACCTTTATATTGATTATTTATAAAGTTATTACTTAATTTAATTTATAATAAATATTTTTTTATCAAAATTAATATCATTTTTATGGATGTGAGCAGTTAAAGTACTCAACTAAAGCACATCTACTAAAATAATGTTTTTAAAAAAATATAGATATCAAATTAATATAAAATAGGAAAAATACAATGATCAACAAATAATTTACGAGGGAGAGAGAGGGGGGATATGATGGGTGGGGGCAAGTGGCATTTGGCGATCTAGAATTTAATTTTCCCCAAAATAAATAGATAAAAGAAAGACAGTGTTTGACCAATAGGATCCTTTTTCACTATTTCAGCAACTACTTTCTTATCGTTAAACAAAAAACAAAAAAAAACGAAAAAAAAAACGAAAAAAAAACCACCTTACTTTGCTTGTATTATTGGCTACATTATTAGATTAATATAGGTAGGTCGGTTTTAATCAATTTTATGGACTAAATCGTGAGATTTTTTTTATATATAATAAATTGAGTTAAAATAGTTAATTTGAATCGTCAAATAAAGTAGTTTCTTTTAGATATTAAATCAAAATAAGGAATAAGAGACATGAAATTTCAACTAATAGGAAGAAAGTATATGTCTAACCACTTAAGTTATACTCGTATTGACACTAATTAAAGTAGTCTAGTTACTCATTAATTTAAAAGTTCATTCTTCAAAAACCCTCTATTTCAATACAGCAAAATAGTAAAAAAAAGAGTGTTAATATCATCCAAAATTGATTGGATTGACTTTTTTTTTTTTTTTGCTTAATATTCTAAACCACTACTAGCTAATTATAATGAATAGTTTAGTCTATTGTACTTATTTTTTTTTCCCAATTAATTGCAATGAAAATTCGCGTTTATTTACGAAAATTGATTTGTGTTTTTTCACATCTTAGATTAGAAATTAAAGTTTTTTTTTTTAAGTAAAATTTTCTTTTGAGTAAGTGTCTCAAAATATCTCAAACAAATATAAATACTTAAATACCAAGTTAAAATAAATAAATAAATGAACATATACTTTAAGGAGAATGTTCAATCAATGGCATTTTTAAACGAGTAATTTAAAAAATGGCACATGTTTTAAATATTTCAAAAATAAAAAATTTCCCGAATTGGTGAATCTCAGTATGAGAAATACTATTTTTGAAAATTTTTAAAATCTTTGTTTTTGTTGTTTTTTTTAATATCAATTTTTAAAATGCGATTTTTGAAACCCCTATTCTAAGTCATCCATCAAGACAGAAACTTTCAAATAAAAAAGAGTGCAAAGGTAAAAAGCCACGAAATTATCAAATCAAGTAAATATAAACTGGGGTTGTTTGGTTGTCAAGTTTGGGTAGTGAGTTGGGGGTTACACAACTCTAACCAGTGTTTGGTTCCCAGTTTTGAAACCCAATATGACGGGTTTGTTAAACTCCATCGTAACAAACTTATTCATTTTCACAATTTCAACGTATTTTACACTTAACAAACTCACTGTTTTATACAAATCAAACATATGTTTAACCATCCCCTGCTTAACAACTCTCTGTTTCACAACACTCTACTTAACAACCCAAACCTGACAACTAAACAACCCAAGCAAAGTTGTAGAAGAACAACCCGATTAGAGGAAAAATGTTCGATCAGCCATTGAGCAGTTGAGGGGATTTATCCACCTTATCTAAAAAAAATCATAGTATCAATTTGAACATAACTCAAATGATATAACTCGATGATTTAAAAACTCACTGTTCACACAAAAATTTCTACAAAAAGGAAATTAAATGCGGAATAATATATAATTTGTATTGATATAAACTTACCGTTACAATCTCTAATGAATTAATCATATGATTCTTTCTCTAAAATATAAACTTTGATTCGAGGGCCAGTTGACGTATTTCTCGGATCGATGGACTGAATCTTCAACTTTTGAGCTTGTGAAGAATCAACCATTTTTTTGCAGTCTTGAAGCTTGAACACTAAAGTTTTCGAAACTTGTGAGATTTTAGTCTTAAACAATTTATCTTCAAGGTGGTCTTCTTAGAGTCTTTAATCTTCAAAGTCGTCAACATTTAGGATCTTCGTTCTTCGTTAGTTTTTGGTGTTCGAAGAGTATTTGGTCTTCGAGAAATCTTCAAGGCCTCAATCTTCAAAGTCTTTAATCTCGGATCGATAGACTGAATCTTCAACTTTTGAGCTTGTGAAGAATCAACCATTTTTTTGCAGTCTTGAAGCTTGAACACTAAAGTTTTCGAAAC
This sequence comes from Gynostemma pentaphyllum, assembly GCA_028015215.1. NCBI lineage: Eukaryota > Viridiplantae > Streptophyta > Magnoliopsida > Cucurbitales > Cucurbitaceae > Gynostemma > Gynostemma pentaphyllum. The sequence goes on along the minus strand of CM051348.1, from coordinate 39,889,620 downwards.
TTGTGAGATTTTAGTCTTAAACAATTTATCTTCAAGGTGGTCTTCTTAGAGTCTTTAGAGTCTTTAAAGTCTTTAATCTTCAAAGTCGTCAACATTTAGGATCTTCGTTCTTCGTTAGTCTTTGGTGTTCGAAGAGTATTTGGTCTTCGAGAAATCTTCAAGGCCTCAATCTTCAAAGTCTTTAATCTCGATTTTGAGGTTTTCGATCTTCAAAGAGTATTTGGTCTTTGAGAAGTTTTCATTCTTCAAGGATTTGATCTTCAAAATCTTCAATCTCGATTTCGAGGTCTTCGATCTTCAAAGTCTTCTGTTGTTGACCTCTTTAATGAATGAATGATGTCTTTATTTATAAAGTTTCTTGATGGACCTTTGGTGGATATGAGCTTCATTTAATTTAGGCACAATCGACACGTGACATTTTTTCATTAGTTGGACTAATTTATGTCATCCAACAGTTATGAAAAAGACATGTGACATTATTTTATTTGCTAATTTAATGTCTTTTAATTTAATTTAAAGACATGGGATAATTTTTTATTAGTCTTCGTTTAATGCCATGTAATTTTGTGTCACTTTCTCTCTCATCTTTTTCTGCTCTCCCAACCGCTTTCTATCCCTCTTTCTTTGTCTTATGATATTCAATTTTCATGTTTAGATTCAATTTGGGTATATATATCGGTTAAAAAAATTATTAATTTCTTAATTATGATTTCTTTTGGAATTCTTCATAGGGTACTAGATAGTATAAATTTGGTATAAAGCTATTTTTAAATTTATCATTTAGCAAGATCTTTAAACAATTTTTTTTTTGGTTCAATTATGAATTAGAATGAATGTCAAGATTGGCCGATGACGTAAACGACTTGCAGGGTGTTGGAAGAGAGACAAAATTATTGGTTTGGGAATCAAATGAAAATGGAAGATTTTAACATTTAAGCTTTAATATTTCTTTCAATTACAGAATGAAAATGTGTGCATTTTTAAGACTTTGGGAATGTGCATACTGCACCTGAGGAATTAAGTATCTATCTCATGTAATTTATTTTCTCTTTTTTTTTTTATCCTACATATCCGATTAATTCGAGAGGTGTTTTATGAAAATAATTATAAAATTTTATGATAATAAATAATTGTTTGATGTTTATCACACAATTCATTGGTACCTAAAATTGAGTAATTTTCATCATCTTTTGTTTTTACTAAAACCACTAATAACTAGTTCACAATTAGAAAAATAATAATTTGAATCATTTTTATAATAGTTTCAATAAAATTAAAAACTATATTATTAAATGAAAATTTTAACTCATGAATATATAATTAATTTTTTAAATATTAAGAAAAAAAATTAAATGCAACCCTTAAATAATAAAAAATGATAATTATTTGAAATAAAATCATGAGTATAATTAATTTTAATAACTGAAAAATTTGAGAGAGAAACGAACATAAAAAGGTAGAATTAAAAAAATATATGTTTTACATTTCTAAAAAAAATTATGAGATTTTCTCTTTTTGGTTTAAAAAAAAACCAACATAATTTAAAAAATTCAAAAATTGATAAACCAATTGGTTTTTGAATAACTTTATTGTTTAAAAAAGGAAAAAAACTTAAATGGCTATCAAAAAAGATTTAATTATTAAAAAAATTTGCATGTAGTAATTACTAGTATCTCAAAATTCGGGGATAAAATAGATATAAATTCTTAAAAATCATAGATAAAATAGACACAAACTTTAAAACTTGGTAAAAAAAATATATTTTACCCTTTTTATTTTTAGGAATGATCTAGGAGAAAAAATTTATGGTATAACTCGAAAGAAGGCATAATGCTTGAGCTTTTGAAAAAACAAACATGGGCAATTTTCCTGCATCAAATGGCTTTATTCCATCGTTTTGATGAATTAGTTGAAAAGCAATGTCAATACAGAAATGATTCTGTGATCCTCATTAAAAATGGAAGAGTCAATAACAATGACACATGCATAGACCTAAAAAATTGGGACAATTACTAAAGTTACATAATTTTTTATACTAATTATTGAAATATACTCAAATAGTATAATTATAATTTAATAATTTATTTAACTTAAAAAAAACCAACAAATTCATTGAAAACAATAATGAAAAATAATCAAATAGTTCGATAAATTATTGAACTTAAATTTAAAAAAGTAAAAACCAAATAAATTTATTAAAAATACCCATAAAAAGTAACACGTTATACTTCAATAAATTATTGAATTGAACTATAATTATGCTATTTGAGTAAGTTTTAAAAAAATTAAATATTTTAAGAATTAATATAAATAAGTATATTTTTTTTTTTTTAGAAATTAATTAGGAAAAAATTACAAAAAAAATTATATTAGATATATATTTTTATTTATGTCTTTATTTATGATTTTTATTTAAATAGTAGATTTTATTGAATTCATAATAATAAATTATTGAAACTAAGAATATGTAGAGGATGATTTCCGCTACGGTCAATCATGTGCGAATAACGTGCGTTGAGTCTCCTTGGTGTGGTGCCTGCCAAACCGTCTCTGACGATCAAGTCAGCGATTTGGAAGCAATAGATGTGTTAATTCTAGAATAGAATGTTGAATAAACCTACCGTTTAGGGTTATTATGAGCTCTTTATATAGAGGACTTACAGATAGGATGATACGTCTATCTATGATCAGATTAAGATAACACTTATCAAAGATAAGCATTTATTCCCTTTATCTTTGGACGATGATAAGCTTATCTCCTTAGATATAATCATCTGGACTTTAGCTCATCTGAATACTTAGGCTGCATACATCCGAGCTGTTTTGCACGTCTTTAACCCTGCTCAAACTCTTTGGATTTAATATAAGGGAACGATTAGAACTACATGCACCACATTATCTCCCCATGGCCGAGCCTATCAAGATTTGGGCTTTTGATATTGGGTCTGGTCCATGGTGAATTTTACCTCTACAAAATGAATTACTAAAATTAAATAAACAATTTAACTTGTAAAATTAGAGCTTTAATTTCTAAAATCGTATTTACTCGACCCAAAATAAAAGTTATAATAATAAAATATTAAAAACCAACTGTACATTTATTTTTAACAATTTATTCAATCGGGAGCAATATAATATTTTAATAATTTTTTCAAAATTGTGGTAAAGCTAAAAAAAAATTAAGAATAAAACTTGTCTCCTCACTAGTTTTTTTTTTCCTGAGAAAAGTCTCCTCACTAATTAGGATGATTTTCTTCTTACTTCCATATATATAACTAATTCTATTATATCAAATATATATTAGTAGAACCCACGTATTTATTAGTGAGACCCACGTATTTACAAATTAAATATTAACTTGCCAATAAAATTAGTACATCTCTAATATATAAAAGTGGGGATGTTTTATAAACATTTTAGGACCATTATATCCCTTTTTAATTATAAAATTTACAAAATATGTTACACAATAATTAATTACCACTAACAATCAATTATCATATTCTTATATTACATTCTCTTATTTAATACAAAAAGTTTAAAACATTTTTTTAATTATATGTCACACAATAATTAATTACCACTAACAATTAATTATTATATTCTTATATTACATTCTCTTATTTAATACAAAAAGTTTAAAACATTTTTTTAATTATATGCCACACAATAATTAATTACCACTAACAATTAATTATTATATTCTTATATTACATTCTCTTATTTAATACAAAACATTTTAAATATTTTTCTAATAAAATAGTTTACTGTTTCTATCTAAGTTGACTATTATTTTGAACTATATACTAAATATTAATTTAAAAATAATGAAATGAATATTATTTTGAAAATATATTTAGTATATTGAATGCCATCTTCCCTCTTTTAACAACTAATATTATTATTTAAGTTATTACTGTTTACAAATGTTTATATATTTTCCCAATTTAATTTAGCTGTTTTAATTATTAATTTCATACTATGACATTTCTTTCTAAAATGTAATTTATAGCATATTATTTCATTACTCCTAAGGTATGTTTTGGGAATTCTAGATGTTTGTTTGTAATTAGAATTTAATGTATGAGTATTTATTTTAAAAAAAGTACGATATAATCAATATATAGTGTCAAAATCTATTTTTACTTTTTAAAATAATGTATCGATATCTATTTAAGTTCATACAAAACTTTACTTTGTAAATTTTTTTTAAAAATATTTTTTATTAAAAAAATTAAAAGATGATTTTAATATAAAATAAGATACTATGAAAACATATCACGTGCAAGGCACGTGTTAATATACTAGTATATATAAATAAGGAGTAACTCCTTCTAACTAGTAAAAAAAACATGTTTTATTTATAATTTAACTATGAAAAGCCAATTATAGGGAATTGTCTCCCTTCATCGTCACCAAAGGCCTTTATTCGTTCGTCTAAATCATGAAGTTGAAAATTAGTGTCGATGTGGTAAAAATTGTGTGATTCTCATTAAAAATTGAAAGAGTCAATATCAATACACGTGTTTGGAAAAAAAAAATATCAATACACGTGTATTGGATAAGAATTTTTTAAAAGGAAAAAAAAGGGCAAAATGTCTATTTCATTAGAAACTTCAAACTTACTGAAAAATTGGAATAAAATCACCTTGTATCAATAAATAATGCAAGTGTATTAGTAGAAAAACCATCTTGGTATACATACATAATAGTTTAATCGACGCCTGATTTAAATTTATTTTTCTACATTTAAAAAATTGAAAACAATTTTATTTTTCAAATTATTACAAACAAAAATTCAATTTCATAAGAAAACTAATAATAATTTTTTCTCTTCCTGGAAGGAAATTTTTTATAGGTAACATATTTAATTAGTATCTATAAAACAGAAGATTTTTTCTGTATGAATTAGTGATCAACATTAATCACTTTAAACAATTAGTGTTGATCACTATTTCACACAGAAAGAATCAGTTATATTTGCAAATCTCTTTTAAGCCATGTTATATTTATTAGGGTTGGGCTTGGTTTGGTTCGGACCGATTTTTGCTGGAACCGAGAACCAAACCGAGGTCCTCGATTTTGCAAAGAGTGGAACAGATCAGTTCTATTTTTTTTAGGAACTAATCGGTTTGGTTTTTTGGGTTTGGGACTAGATATTTGGCCGTGAAATTTTTTTCCAAAAAATTGCTAATACATATCCAAAATTAATAAAAAAAAAAAATTGAAAATCATTTTATTTGAGATTTTAAACCCATAATTCAATTAGATTCATTGAATTATTCACAAAATCACACCTAATAAATCAAATTTGAATGAGCAATCTAACATAAAATAAATAAAAAAACTAAGGACTAATATAAGAAGTAGGAAGTGTTAAGAGATTTTTACCAAAAAAATGATGGAGAATTAATGAAAGGAAAGAAAATGATGAAGAGAAAGAGGGAAAAGAGTACTTAAGGTTCGATTTATTCGGTTTAACCGAACCACCGAACTGAGCAAAACCGAAAATCTTTGGTTTTAGTATAATGGGTTTCACACAGAGATTTCGATATGAGGAAATAAATGCGGAATAAATGATTTGTATTGATGATTTTGAATGTTACAATCTCTAATAAATGTTCCTCTGATGCTTTCTCAAAAGTATAAACTTTGACTCGAGGGTCAATCGACGTGTTCTCGGATCAAAGGATTGATTGGATGAAAATCTTCTATCTTGAACACTATAATTCTCTGAGCTTGTGGGATCTTGATCTTCAAAGAATTTGTCTTCGAATAATTCTTCAAGTCGTGTTGGATCTTTATAGGCTTCAAGTTGTTCGATCTTCGGGATTTTCAATCTTTGAATTCTTCAGAGTCTTCGGTCTTTGAATTCTTCAGATTGTCTTGGATCCTCGTGTTCTTCAAATCGTCTTGGATGTTCAGAGTCTTCGAGATTATCTTGGATCGTCTGAGCCTTCAAGATCGTTTTCGGTCTTCTTCTTCTCCAAAGTTGTCCTTGAATTATGAATGACCTACTCTATTTATAGAGTTTTCAATGGGCCTTTTGGTGGGCTGGGTTTAATTTGATAATGGGCCTGAGTGCCACATGACATAATTTGGTTGGACCAACTTATATTATCAAATGACCATTGAAATAGACACGTGACATCATCTTGTTTGCCTATTTTGTGTCTTTTATTTTAAAATAGAGACACATGTCAAATTAAAAATTGGTCTCTATTTAATGACGTGTAAAATTATCATAATTTAGATAATTACGTGGCGAATTGTAGTTGGTTGAATTTTCTCCTTCTACAATGGGAATCGAGAAAACCGAATAAACCGGTAAAACCGAACTAGCCGGTTCGGTTCGGTTTTTCAGTTCGTCGGTTTTTTTTACCATCTCTAATATTTATAAATGCCTCATAAAAAAAAGACTTATATACCTTAATGTCACACATAATGCATAAAAAAAGAGTTCAAATACAAAATATACCAATGCACCTTAGATTATTACTAAATCATATTCTTATATTTTAAAAATGATTTAAAGCACCCTTACATTTTTTAAAATTGTACTCACACTTTTTTATCAATTAGTTATAACGAAACGAAGATACATACATATATTCTACGCATGCTACATATTTCAATACCGTTAAAAATAACAGAAATTTTGAACATATTTGTGTGATTTATAGATTTTATATCTTATTAACAACACGATTTATTCTACAAATTGTAATTATCCGTCAAAATCTTCTGTTATTTTTAACAAAATTGTAACTTGTGGCGTGTATAGAATAATCTCAATTTCATTAAAACTAATTAATAGAAAGGGTGTAATTTACAATTTTACAAAGTGCAAAGGTGCTTAAAATCATTTTAAAAATAATGGGGTAATGATTAAGAAATAATCTAAAGTATAGGGGTGTGTATTGTATTTAACTCTTAGAAAAATACTTGGAAGAAACTTTTGAAAATGATAATTTCAGTAGTCGTATTTAAAAAAAAAAAAAAAAAAAAAATTGACTTAGGATTGAACCACTCTCTTGAAACTACATGCTTAGGACCAATCACTATAGAAAATTAGGCTATTTCAAATTTTTTTTATCAAACGTTATTAACAACCTTTAAAAAAATATTATATTCATCAACAAATATTTAAATCCTTTAAAAAATCTAACAGTTTTTTCTTTTTTAATTTTCAAAAGCCTTCGTAAAAAAATATATTTGTCAACAAATTATTATTAAAAATAAAAAACCTTTGAAATATATATTAAATTTTATTGAAGGATATTTGAAAACCAAAAGAGTGGATCCGATGCTTTCTGTAATTATAGGCAAAATTACATGCTTGATATTATATTTACTGAATTATGATATCAAGGTTCATTAGTTTTTTCAATTTTGATAAATTTTCTATATAGTGATTTCCTTTGTCAATTAATGAATGTTAAAAAAGAAAAAAAAAATTACTAAAATAGTATATTTTTATTTATTAATTATTGAAATGTTAGAACTTTTGAAAAATTATTAAAATAGCATAATTGTAGTTCAATAATTTAATGAATTATAATTCAATAATTTATTGAACTAAAAAAAAAAATAATAAATAAACAAATTCATTGAAAAAAATAATGAAAAATAAACAATTAGCTCGATAAATTATTAAACTTACACTTAAAAAGGTAAAAAAAAAACATACAAATTCATTAAATACCCATGAAAAATAGTTCTTGAAACTATAGTTCAATAATTTTAATGAATTACAATTATGTTATTTGAGTAATTTTTAGTTCTGACATTTTAGTAATTAATATTCATAATTATGGTATTTGAGACAAATTCTAAAAAATAAAAAATACTATTTTTTTAAAAACTTATGAAAATATTATTAATTTTTAAAACAAGAATTAAAAAGGTTCAATTTAAAAAAAAAAAAAGATTTTTTAGACTGTAGTTATATTTAAAAGAATTGTGTCAACAAATGAATGATAATAAAATGATAACTTTAAAAAAATGGAGTTTCACATGTCTTACGAATGACAATGTCAATTCTCAATCCTTAATTAGATTTCATGTCTTAAATTTAGGATTTGGAATTTGGGGTAATGACAATGTGCATTGCATAGCAAGCACCGCCTTCAATTTTAAATTACTTGTGCATATACATAATCATTATGCTTTTAATTTAATTAACTTATTCAATACCATAATTATGGTTTGAAATAATCATTATGCTTTTAATTTAATTGACTTTTGCAATACCATAATTATATATTTGATTTTGTGTGGTGACTAAATATATTATAAATAAAACTTAGCTTTCACCTATTAAACAAGATCCTCTACTTACCGTGATTAATGATTAGCCTCGTTGCTATTGGCTGTTGCTAATTAAATGACACATGTACCTCTTAATTACTACAATTGTCAAGCTAAATGAAAATGGAATTTTAATTTTGGAACGTTCTTCTTCCTTTAATTTTTTTTTTCCATAGTGATTGATTTTTTTTTTCTTTTTAAGTAAAGGAAACCTCAACTTTCTATTATAAAATAAAACAGTCTTCTTTAAAATTTAAACTAATTGATATAAATTTTAAATATAATTAATAATTAAAATTTAAAGCCGTAAGTTTTTTTTAAAAAATTTACATAATATAAAATGAAATTCAAGCATTTATGGAATTTTTTTTTTTTTTTTTTAATTTTCATGGATAGTTATATATCTATATTTCGAAGATTATGGTATCAATTTGTACCAGAGAAAAAAAATAGTTATCAATTTTTTAAAATTAATATTTATTATATTAGTTTGATTCTCCAATTCCATATTGAAAATAATTAATTATCATTTTAATAAAGTTACAAGTTTTAGTTAGAGTTTTATTTTAAAATAAAATATACATATTAAAATTATCTCAAATATTCATCAAGTATGTGAGATAATTTGAATGGTCATAAATCATCAATTTGGTTTATTTCATGACACAATATAAATAATAATATTTTAAATATATACTTGTAAACTAATTATTAAAAAAAAATCAATTTATGCATTAATAAAAATCCATCGCCTTTTATTTACCCTTTCTTACGTGAAACAAATATTAAAAGGAAAAAGAGAGATTCCAGAATGAAGTTTCCATTTTCATTTAATTTTGTAATTACAATTAAGAGGATACAGGTGTCATCTAATTAGCAAGTAGTTTCATTATGCCCGATTGATTGAATAATTTCTCCTCAAGTAGTTAGAGTGTATGTCGAGTCTTGATAGTCAGTACGTATTAAAAGACTTAGGGGTGAAACCGGTTCGGTTCGGTTTTTTCGATTTTTCAATGAATTTTAAAAACCGGATCGATTGGGTTTCGAATGATTTTTGTTGAATTTTATACATTTATCTAAGTATAAAATTTGAGAATTAAAAGTAAGTTGAAAGGCCAAATAATGAGGTGAAAAGGAGAAGTTGAAGTTTTTGGGAAAGTGCAAAAGTCATTTGTCCCACATTGGAAAGAAGTCGACTTCTCCACCTCTATATATAATATTCTAAAGTGTTAGACCCTCTGGGATACCAAAGATATATTTTGCGAGAATCGAGCACATACCCAATCTTGGGTGGTCGCCGCTCGACCTGGGTAGGTCACAGGCTTCGGGCTCTTTGAGATTAAGTATATTCTTTTATTAAAAGAGTATTTAATTTCTTTTTGAATTTCGAAAACTGTAATAGACGGATCTTAATATCTTTAGCCGTTTCTGGTAACAACGAACAGTGGTTACATAACAAAATTAATTCTGGAATTTAATCCCATAATTGAATTTTGTTTTTGCAGTTACGAATTCATTTCTCTATAAATAGGAAACAAATTCTTCATTCTTCTTACACTAAAATTATCAGCTTTCTCTGTTTCTCTTCCGTCTTTCTTTTCATCTCAATTTATGTCAACTGGAGAGCTATTCTATGGGGGTTCTGTTGGGTTTGTGCGTATCTTATTGTTTTTCTCACGAAACACTTCATCTAATCCTGCCGCGTCGAACTACAAATAATCCGAGCAGGGCAATATCGACTTCAAGACAACGGCCTGACCGTGATTTGAAGTAGTAACATTCTCCTTCAAATTTTTGTTTATTCTGTATTTGTTATTACTAATCAGATCTTCTTTCTGTATCTCAGTATTTATCCAATATATTTTGGCTACTTTTTTGTTAAATTCCATTGTTATTTCCAACAGTTTTTACCGGTTCAATTTTTCGGTTTCTCGGGTTTTCTAGTAATGGACATTTGTATTTAGTTTAAAGATAAAATCCTCTTATATTGAAGAGTGAAACAAAACAAAACAAAATCAAACATAAACAAAAACTTAGTTAAAAAAAATTATATTAATAAATAAACAAAATATAAAATAAAATATAGTGATAAATATATATATATATATATATATATATATATATATATATATATATATATATATATATATATAAAAACCATTTTTGTAGGTGGGCTGGGTTTGGGTTGTCTGGGGCAAGGGGAAAGTTGGGGTGGGAAGTGGGCTGGGGTAAGGGGAATGGGGCTGGGCAGTACGTTGGGGCAAGGGGGAAATGAGGAAGGGGTTGGGATTTTTACATTTTTTTTAGAGGTCGGTTTGGTTCGGTTCTTTAAAAATAGAAATAGAACCGTTTGGTTTTTCCTAGTTCGGTTTTATTTTTTGGTTTTTCTTTCACCCCTAAAAGGACTTGATCATAGGAGGAATCGAAAATAATAACATCAAAAGATAATATTATAATATTTGTTGTAGCTATCCCTTTTTAAATATCATGTCTATTACTCTTAAAAATATCATATTTTTACCTTCTTGAACTAATAGTTCAATAATTTATTGAACTATAATTATGCTATTTGAGTAGTTTTTGAAAAGTTACAACATTTTAATAATTAGTACGTAAAAATATGGTATTTCAGTAACTGCCCCTTAAAATATCCATGCAAAAATCCCTTTGAATTTTTTTTATCACTCACCAAAATTTTCTAGATAAATATTTATGTAAGTCCTTGGAGTATAGTTTTTCTATAAAATAATATAATGTTGAGCCTACCATTTGTAATTTAATTAGTACTTATAGAATATGTAAGTGAGTATTAAGAATCTCACATCGGAAATATGAAATAACTTAATGTTGTATATAAAATCTAATGGTCACTTCTCTCATTATTAAATTGGTTTTAGATGAAAGCCCATAATTATTATTATGGTCTCATAAGATTTTGAATTTTCAGCCTTTATGATAACGTTTCATCCCCATTTATTTTTTAAAAGTTATTGACAACCTTTAAAAAAATATTATATTCATCAACAAATGTTTAAATCCTTTAAAAAAATCTTACCGTTTAAAAAAAAACAAAAGCCTTCGTAAAATATATTTATCAACAAAAAACCTTTGAAAAATATTAAACGATATTTGAAAATCTTTGAAAAAAAAAAAAAGAAGTGGATAGCGCCATGGCCGAGCCCATGCTTGGCTTACAAGGCCTGGTTAATAAGCGTGTCTGGCCTAAACCCGAACTTGACTTAAAATGATAAGTCCAATCTTAGTCCACGGGCTTGAATCCATAGAATAAAATGTAAAATGGGTCAGGGGGTCCATTTTTAGAGTCTTGGGCTTACCATTTTACCATATCATATGACGCTTCATGGAATTATAGACAAAATTACATGCTTGATAAAAAAATAGGTCGCTCGCTTCAAATAATCATATGATGTTCCTTTTTACCATCATATGTATACATCGACCTTTCAATTTTCTTTTCCCCTACGTCTTAAACCCTAAATCATCGAGTTTTTCATGATCAAGATGAGATATTATATTGGTGATTCAATTTCTTCTTCATTAAAATCATTATTCTTCGTCGAGTTCAATTCTAGATGCATATTCACAAATACTCCTCTGATTTTTCATGCATATTCACCTTCCATTAATGGGCTATGTCTTTTGATGATATCAAGTTTCGTTAGTTTTTTCAATTTTGATAAATTTTCTATGTAATGATTTCTTTTCGTTAATTAATGAATGTTAAAAGAATACTATTTTTAAAACCGATGAAAATATTATTTTTTAAAATTAGAATTAAAGTTCAATAAAAAAAAAACTTTTAAAATTTTATACTTTCGTAATTGTGTTTTTTTTTTTTTTTTTTTTTTACTGTAAAAGAATTGGGTCAACAGATGAATGATGATAAAATGATATCTAAAAAAAAGGCAAAAATGGAGTTCCACGTGTCTTACGAAAAGTCAATTCTCAATCCTTAATGAGATTTCAAGTCTTAATTTAGGGATTTGGGATTGGGGTAGTGTGCACTGCATAGCAAGCACCGACCTCAAATTTTAATTACTTGTGCTTATACATAATTATTATACTTTCAATTTAATTAACTTATTCAATACCCTAATTATGTGGTTTGAAATAATCATTATTCTTTTAGTTTAACTGTCTTAATCATTACGATAATTATGTTTGATTTTTTGTGGATGACTAAATATATTATAATTAAAACTTAGCTTTCACCTATTAAACAAGATCATCTACTTGCCGTGATAAATAATAAGCCTCATTGGTGTTTTTATTTTATTTTGTTTATTTCTTTATCTCTATTTTTTTTTTACTTACTAAAGTATTGACTAACATCCACAATAGTTAGAGTGTATATTAAGAGATCTTGATAGTAAAGACGTGTTAAGGGTGTCGTTTAGTTGACATGTTTAAGTTGTTAAATAGGGTTTGTTAAGTAAGAGGTGTTAACACTGTGTTTAGTTTGTACAAAACATTAAGAATGTTAAGTGTAAAATGTGTTGAAATTGTAAAAATGGATAGGTTTGTTAAAAATGAGGTTAACAAACCCATCATATTGGGTTTCAAAACTGAGAGACAAACACTGATTAGGGTTGCGTAACCTCCAACTAGCTACCTAAAACTGACATCCAAACGGCCCAAAAGACTTGATAGTTGGAGGAATCGAACATAAAATAATAAATAATTAAGACTAATAATATCAAAAGATAAATATTATAATATTTATGGTAGCTATCCTTTTTTTTGGAAAAATATTATTAAATGACTACATTATAATCAAAATTACACTCTTTTCAAAAGAGTAACATATATGATATTTAATAATAATAACAAGGGTTAAATGCATTAATGACCCCTGCACTTTCAAACTTTTTTAATTTATATCCCTAAACTATCAATTTAGTTTTTTCCCCACACTTTTAATTGTCCAACTTCTGTTAAAAATAACGGTCCTAATTTTTTTTTATGTTCGAGGATATGTGAAAAGACTCCCCCTAACCTAACCATAGACAACTAACATGAGTCAATATATACCATTAACCATTCCCCCAAGTTAATACTTCTACCTCTTATATTCAAGTTCAGATAATAACGATACTATCGATTACAATATCGATTCTCTGACTAGCAGCAACATAGTCATTGTGGAGAGAGGAAGCCATTTTCATAGACATACAAATATAACTAAAGCCGATGATGAACGGTTTACCACAAAATTAAATCAATTAGACATTATGAAAGCTCCCGTTATGATGATATATTTCTAAAAGATTATTTGAAAGATAGAAATTGGCTGCATAGAACAAATGATAAGTCTCATTTGGGTTCCGTCTTTGATAATGGATTTGAACCTTTGCCAGAGCCTTTTGGACAAAATGTGGTGGATTTGAACCTTTGCTAAGGCTATTGTTGTTGGTGATTATGATTACACCATTGCATTTTGAACGAGATAGACAGAAGAATTAATTGGGGAATGGATTAATGGTAAATATTGACTAATGTTAGTTGACTATTGTTAGGTTAGAGTCAGAAAAGTCTTTTCACATATCTTTGAACATAAAAAAAATATGATCCGTTAACAGATTTATTGAATAGAAATTAGACAATTGAAAATGTTGAGGTGAAAAAAAGCTAAATTGATAGTCCAGGAGTGTAAATTAAAAAAACTTGAAAGGACAAAGGTCTTCGATGAATTTAACCCTAATAATAATTAGTCAACCTAAGCATAGTTCAAATTGTTTGGTATCTACTTCATTTCTAGAGAATAAAGATTCGAGTGTCTCTTCTCCTATTTTGATGTAAATTATCTAATAAAAAGTATAATTTTTCTTTAAACAAGATGGTCCTTCTCATTAGGGGTGAGGAAAAAATTAAAAGAAATCAATAAATTGAAATAAAAGAATAGTTTGATTAGATTTTTTAAGGATCATCCTTTTATTCAATTTAAAATACAACGGGATCTTTTTCTTTTCGTTCGGTTTATTGATTATAAAATTGAAAAAATTAAACGGAAGCAAATGAATGATTAAAAATCTGTCAAACGTTGTTTAGTGACTTTAGTTGTTTAGTGACTTTAGTCTTCTATTTAGGTTAAATATATAATTTATCTCTAATATATACACCATTTTTTATTTGACAACTATAATTTTTTAAGTTTCAATAATATCTCTAAAATATTAATATTTTCAACAAAATCGCAAACCCATAAATCTCAAGCCAATAATATTTTTAAAATTTGGTAAACTACTCTATGATGTGATTATTTAAAAAATATTTTTTTTGATATGTAGATCTTTATCGGCAAAGATTTTTTTTGTTATTATTAATAGAGTTAATGAGTTGAGATAGGACTTTATGAATTTTTTCAGATAATGTTAACTCTATAAATTATGGAAGGGAGAAAAATCAAACTAGTCACTTTTGAGGGCATATTTAACAAAACAGCCACATTTTTAAAAAATTATTAGATTAACCAATTTTTACTATTCAAATTTTAAATATACCAAATCTACCCCATTCCTTATATCAAGTATAGTCTGACACGTCTGACAATTCCTTATATTACGTATATCTGACATTTCTAATATTTTTCCTTTCCCAATACTTTCTTTCCCAAGGCATTTTTTCTTCCCTAATTTTTCGTATATTCAGTATATCGTGCATATTTTTTTATTGCATTTGATATATTTTATACATTTTCAATATTTTTTAGTAAATACTTTATTTCGATTTTGTATTATTGCATTTTGTATGTTTTGTAATATTTTGATGTTAATTCATTTTTTTATATTGTTTTTAGTATATTGGGTAGATCATCTCTCATGTAAAATGTGCTTATCTTCTAGTATATTGAGTATATCGTCCTCCAATTTGTAAGTGCATTTGAAAAATAACACGGGTATGTAAATATACGTTTATACATGTCATTTAGCCTGTAGACCCCTAATTTTGTCCGGTATTATTTAAAAATTAAAGTTCTTTTTAATTGAAAACTTTGAGATAAAATTGACCATTTTCTTTTCTCATAATTAATTGAAATGAGTACATCTTTTATTATTATGTTAATCCAAAGGCATTAAAAGAAAAATGTTTTTTAATTATTATTTATTATTAATAGATATAAGTGGAAAAGAGTGAGAAAAAAAAAGTCTTAATAAAATAGGGATGAGAATTTGGATAAACTAAAAAAATGAAAGAGTGGAAAATAAGTCTTGCTAGAATAGGGAAATTTATGGATAAAAAATTGGTTAAGCTAAAAGATGATTTTAAAATTAAAATGAAAATGGGTATTAGAATTAAAAAAAGAAAAAGAAAAAAAAAAGGTAGTTTGTAAAATTTGATGAAAAGTGAATAATGAGAGAAATGGAAAAGAGTGTAAAAAAAGTGTTGCCAAAATAGAAAAAGTTATGGTTAAAAATTTAGTTAAGCTAAAAGAGGATTTAAAATTAAAATGAAGATGAGTATTAAATTTTTATACTATTTTGAGAAGAAAGAATGAGAAATTTTGAATTCATAGACAAAGGAGGTAGGAAAAAAGAGGGGGAAAAGGGATAGGACAATATTTTCAAAAAAAATGGCTAAAAATGGAAAAATGCAAAAAATAATAATAATAATAATAATAAAAAAGAAAATTAAAAGAAAGCCTAAACCCTAACTTACCTCTATAAATTCATCTTATTCTCACATTTTCAAGAGAAGGGAAGAAGCCCCCAATTTTCATAAATTTTTTACCATTCACCCAATCTCCCATCTCCAATTCCTCCATCTTTTCCCAACCACCATTCATTCATCTCTCCTTTTTCCTCTCTTCATACCTTGAAAAAAAAAACAAAACAAAAACCATCCCACCTTTCTTTTCACCATTCACAAAAGAACCTCCCAACTTTCCATCACTCACCAAATCTCTCATAACCATTATCTCCACTCCTCCACCATTCTCATATCATTTAATTTTATCCAATAACTTTATCCTCTCATTTTCACACACAAAGGGGATTCAAGAGGTAATAAAGATGTCATGCTAATTTTCATTTTTACATGGGTATGCTTATTTATTTATCTAGTTACATGATTGGTGTTGAGTTATTTCCATCTTCAAATAAAATAAGTTTCATCTTTCAAAAACTATTTTTTTTTAAGTTGAGTCTTTTATGTTCAAATACATTCTGAAAAAAGAATCAACTAATTCCGATATGTGGTTTGAAAGTTATGATTTTTTGAAATTTATTGTTCAAATGAATTTATATGCTACGGGAATTTCTGAGCATGTTCTACTTCATGATGTTTCTGTATTTATATGTTTAGTTTAATTATTTATGACTATTTTTATTTGAAACTAGACTCATAAAGGAAAATTTAGAAACAAGAATCACTTCATTTCGTTAAGTATAAAAAAAGATATGATTTTTCAAAATTGGTACAAAATTCTGCATACGTTTTTTTTTGGTTAAACAAAAAATGAAGCATTTTTCTTTCATAAAAATTTGATTTTTTTGTCTATAAAACATGAATGTTTTTTGAAGTGATGGTTTTATTTGATTGTCTTATTTTTATATGTCATATTTATGTTTATGATTTATTTCCTTAGCTAAAATTAATTGACATCTATTTTTGGTTAAGTTCATTGTTTTGTGTACTTAATGTTAAAAACCAATTTATTTTAAAAAGTAATTTTTTACTTCAAAACTCATATTAAAAGGATTTTTTTTTCCTCTTCAAAACCCATCTTTCCAAAAGTTTTCTTAAATTTTGAAATTTGGGAGTACGAGGATGCTTTGATCCCAAATTTCATAAGTTAAGAAGTTTATGGTTTGATCTTAAGAATTTTAAAATTACCTTTTTTCAAAAAGGAAAATATTCATTTTAAAAATTTCTTAGAATTTAAAATTTGGGAGTACAAGGATTCTTTGATCCCAAATTTCATGATTTAAGAACGTCATGATTTCATATTAAGAATCAACTAAATAATTTATTTTCTTAAAAACCCATTCTTCCAAAAATTCTAAAAAATATTGAAATTTGGGAGTACAAGGATGCTTTGATCCCAGATTTCATGCTTTAAGATTATTTATGGTTTGAAAAAAAACCACTTTATAAAAAGGAATTGTTAGGATGCTAACTTTCCTAATTTTAAATATTTGAAAACTCTTTAAGGGAATTTGAGGGGGTAAGGACGCTTTCTTCTCAAACATCTTAAGGTGAGAAGTCTTGTGGTAGGATGCTATAATGAGACTTCATTTTTTAATGGCTTTATGCCACTCATATTTAAATTACTCATATCATTATAATGATTAATGAAGTGATCAAATAAATATGAGACATTTTAAAATAAACACAAAAAACATTTTTTCTAATGGCTTCATGCCACACACAATTATTTAACAATATCATTAAAGTAATTAGTGATATTGATTAAACGTATGTGGGACATTTCAAAATAAATTAAAAAAATATATTTTGTTTAAGTAAAAGTTTTTAATGACATAAAAGAGAATAACCAAAACAGTAATCATTTTTAAAACGAATGTTTAGGGTGCTAATACCTTCCCTAAACATGAATAAACTCCCGAACTCATTTTTCAAATTTCGCAAACCATTTTATTTTTGTCTTTCTCGGGTGACCAATCACACCCATTTCAAAACCAATGATTGGTGGCGACTCCTGTTTTGTTTTTCTTGTTCTTTTCTTTTACCATATTGTCAGGTTAGAAAAGGACTTGTGTGCGTTTTTTTTAAGAGGGTCGGCCTCTCCGCGTCATTCGAGGGGGTAGCGACATAGCCTACAAATGAAAACAAAAGAGCATTAATACATCATACTTAATATGCAAAATAAACAATCAATATATATTACGTATATTACATAGTGTACGGATAGTAAAAAAATATAAAAGAAGAAGAAAAACAGAACAAATGATGGGAATACGTTGACCATGTTTTGTAAATATGGTATGTTGAGTATATCATCCTCTGCTTCGTAAATACATTTGAGAAAAAGTGAAAATGTAAGTATGTAATATACATGTCATTTAATCTGCAAAAGAAAAACGAAAGAGTGTTAATTACACAATACTTAATATTTAAAAAAAATACTAAATATGCCAACAGACAAGAGGACATGTTTTATTACGTATAGTACGTATATTACATAATGTACGGCTAACAAAAAAACAAAACATAAATAAAAAAGATGTTTACATCAACCATTCGTCATTTTCGTATATTGTGTATATAAAATAATGTACATTTAGTAAACAAACATAGTGGACTGAAAAAAATAGACCACTATGTATATTACGTATGTTACAGAATTGTGATGAAAGAAGGTGTTCGTTCATCCTTTTCGACATTTATGTACATTGCGTATATTATAGAATTTTCTTGCTTTAGATCTTCATAAAAAAACAGGATCTGAGATTTACGAAGAAAAAAATGGAGGAAAACGAATCAAATCTGAAAAAATGTATGAGATGAGAGAGTTTTTGTGAGTGTAAGCATGGTAAAAATGGAAGGTTTTGGAAAAAAAATGGGAGGGAAAAAATGAAAAGAAAATGAGACAGAAGGAAATGAGGGGGAAAATTGAAATGATAAATGAAGGAGAAGGAGAGAGAGGGTTGACAGAAAAGAGAGAAAGGAAAAAAAAGGAAAAAAAATCTGACGTGAAAAGATAGGAGGAAAAGGAGAGAAGTGAGAGAAATGATTTGACAAGGGGTTTTTTTGTATTTTTATAAATATATGTGGCTATTTTAATGAGAAAATAAAATTGTGACTATTTGAGTAATTAGATATTAAAAAGGTGCTATTTTTATATTTGTTCCATTATGAAATCTTATTCTTTTACCTTCATCAGATGAGGTTGATAACGAACCTTTAAAATTTACAAATTCATTAAAAAAATATTTTAATTACTATATCATAATTTTGTTACAAACCTCCAACATAATTTTACAGGATGCAATTAAAAAAATATCCATTTATTAAAATGAAAGTAAAAAAAAATTAAAATAATAAGAATCAAATTTTAAAAGGGGTATATAGTAAAATACCAAATGATTTCCACATGCAGCCGCAGCCTATTAGTCGAACTCTAGACCGGCCCATTCTCCATTCTCTATCTAGCTTCGATCATCACTGAAATAATCTACATTTTTTTCTTATTTAACAATTATTAGTTCGTTTGTATATATTAATAGAGCAATCAGCCCTTAATTGCCTCATTGAACAGCTACGTATTGATTGACATTGTACAGGTGTATCTCCTGATTTATAGCCTTGTATTACAGTCATGGACAACTTTTCTTACCTTGTATATTTCCTTAATTTTAGCTACTCATACCTGATGTACTCTATATATTCCTTCTGTCTATCAATGAGAAAGTATCACTTTTGATCACAATATCAGTATTCACTTACATGGTATCAGAGCTTTGATCCAACACCTTTAATATATTTTTTTTCTCTCTTGTCTGCTTTCTTCTCGTTTCTGTCATGGCTGCCAAACCAATTCTTCCTACTGCTACTGTCACTTCTCCTTCCAACCTTCAGGTTATTAACATTGCTCACCACAACATTGTTAAACTCACCTCCACCAACTACCTTGCCTGGAAACTCCAAATGGAAGCCATCCTAATCGACTATGATCTATATAAATTCATCGATGGTTCTCACGTGTGTCCACCGACAACCACTAAACAGAATAACGCTGATGCACCTGACCCATAATATCTACCTTGGGTAAGACAAGACAAACTATTATTTGGTGCTCTCATCGAATCTGTCTCAACGTGTCTCATTTCGCTAATTCAACGTGCCACTACATCGAGAGATGCGTGGATGATACTTGCCAACACCTATGCCCGACCAACTAGTGGTCATATAAAACAGCATAAAGATCAGCTCAAATGCCAGGTGAAAGGCTCTTTCACTATTTCTGAGTATATGCAGATTATTAAATCTCGTTCGGATGAACTCGCCACTCTTGGGAAACCAATGGATCATGAGGATCTTATAGAAAAGGTTCTCATGGACTTGATGATGATTACAAATCACTTGCTGATACTATTGAGGGTCGTGATACATCAATCTCATTTATTGAACTCCTCGAGAAACTCATAAATCGCGAACTTACCCTTCAACAGGCTCATTCCCCGCTTTTATCCACTCCCGCAACCGCGAACTATGCATCTGGTCGCACATTTGGTGGTTCCAGATCCACTCCAACCCCCATGGACACCAAATCAATATGCTGCAGACCCGTCTCGCAACACCACTTCTGGGTCCAACAATCGTCGCACACCCCGTCCATATCTTGGGAAATGTCAAGGTTGTTGCGCTCAAGGACACACAGTTCCTCACTGTCCTCTCTTCCAACTAATACCATCATCTCCTACGTCTCAGCAAGGTCCAAGGCCACATTCGTTTGCTTCAGGTCGTATATCTAATTGGCAACCACGGGCACATATTGCCACTGCACCGACCATAGACACTCCACAATGGTTACTCAATTTCGGGGATTCTCACCATGTAACTGCTGATTTGAACAACCTCGTTCTTCATGCACCGTGTCACGCCCCTGTCTATAAGACACACATGGCCTTAATTATACTCGTGACACACCGTATGATGGTCCCAAAGACATTGTTACTGGTGATGGTACCGGGTTGCCCATCACCCACACTGTTCAATCTCTCTCTCCACCCCTCCTCATTATTTTCAATTACAAAATGTCTTGTGTGTTCCTAATATGAAACGCAATTTAATTTCTATCTCTCAATTTTGTACGACTAATAACACCTCGATAGAATTCTTACCCATTTCGTTTCTTGTGAAGGATCTACAAACGGGGGCAACGCTGCTTCA
Source organism: Gynostemma pentaphyllum (assembly GCA_028015215.1). NCBI lineage: Eukaryota > Viridiplantae > Streptophyta > Magnoliopsida > Cucurbitales > Cucurbitaceae > Gynostemma > Gynostemma pentaphyllum. The sequence goes on along the minus strand of CM051348.1, from coordinate 39,868,437 downwards.
AGGAAAAACTAGAGATGGCGTATACGAATGGCCGACTCCCACATCCTCATCTACCACCAAACTCGCCCTCTCAAGTGTTAAGCCGTCACCTATCGATTGGCATAATCGCCTCGGCCATCCATCTGAATCCATCATTTGATATCTCGCCACTACGTTTTCTTTAGATTTTTCCTCTTCCATTCCAAGAAAATTTCACTATAATGAGTGTCAGTGCAATAAAAGTCATAAGTTACCTTTTGCTCAATCAAGTATTGTCTCTACTGCTCCGTTACAAGTCATTTTTAGTGATGTTTGGACCTCTCCAACCCACTCCATTGATTCACATAAATATTACGTTATATTTGTCGATCATTTCTCCCATTATATCTGGCTTTATCCTATCACTCGAAAATCTGAAGTTGCCACCATATTCCCTCGCTTCCAAATCTTGGTTGAGAATTATTTCAAAACCAAAATTATTACACTATACTCCGATAATGGGGGGGAATACATAGCCCTTAAAAATCATCTAAGGAACTCTGGCATCTCACATCTCACCATTCCACCTCATACACCCGAACACAACGGTTTTGCCGAACGTCGTCATCGTCACATTGTTGAAACTAGCCTTGCTCTATTGTCTAGTGCTTCCATACCCCTCACATTTTGGTCATATGCCTTTCTAGCAGCCACATATCTCATTAATCGCTTACCTACGCCCACCCTCGACATGCACTCTCCCTATAAAAAATTATTTCAAATAACCCCAAATTATACAAAATTGCGAGTGTTCGGTTGTCTATGTTATCCTTAGCTTCGTCCATACTCCCCACATAAACTTGCCCCTCGTTCTAAACCGTGTGTATTTTTAGGCTACTCCCTTAATCAAAGTGCTTACCAGTGTTATGATCCCGCCACCCACCGACTCTATATATCACGTCATGTTCACTTCCTTGAAACTGAATTTCCCATGTCCAAAATGCAACCATCTTTTCCTCACCCTACATCACCAACCAGCTCCACATGGCTTCTTCTTCTTCTTTTACAGTCACCATCGGATTCACCATCTCTAGGGACCTCCGGCAGCACGCCCACATCAAGTAATCTTCTTTCTTTACCTTCTGCTTTGCCATTATCATCCACACCCCTTGAACCTCCTATTACTGCCCCTTTATCTTCTACATCTACAAATCCACCAAACCATTCACTTCCCTCATCCATGCCCAATTCTACATCCTTAGCGCCCGAAACCTCTCAACCTCATCCACCACTACCCACATCCACTATTATTACCCATTCCCGGAACAACATTAGTAAACCCATTGTCAAACTCAATCTCTCGGCTGTCCTTTCACATGAGATAGAACCGACTTGTGTAACTCAGGCCATCAAAAATACAAAATGGCGTCAGGCTATGTCTAGTGAATTCGATGCCTTGGTTCAGAATGGTACTTGGGAGCTTGTCCCACCCCATGATGTCCCCAATATCGTTGGTTGTAAATGGATTTTTCGCATTAAACGTTTACCGGATGGTTCTGTTGACAGGTATAAAGCTCGTCTGGTTGCTAAGGGTTTTCATCAACGACCTGGCTTGGATTATCATGAGACTTTCAATCCCGTCGTCAAACCTGTTACTGTTCGCCTTGTACTATCAATTATCGTTAGTCATGGCTGGCCTCTTCGGCAACTGGATGTTAATAATGCCTTCTTGTAGGGAACTCTACTTAAAGATGTCTACATGACACAACCACAAGGCTTTGTGGATCTTGACCATCCAAACTATGTTTGTAAACTCTGCAAAGCTATTTATGGCCTCAAACAAGCACCCCGTGCTTGGTACACCGAGCTCCGAACCTTCCTTCTATCATCGCGATTCATTAATTCCGTGGGCTGATACTTCCTCATTTATACTCAACAAACAATATGTACGCCTCTACTTACTGCCTACGGTTATGATATTATCATAACAGGGAATAAAAAATTTGGTCATTCGAATATTATTGCTTGTTTGGATAAACAATTCTCCTTGAAGGATCTTGGGTTCTTATCTTATTTTCTTGGTGTTGAAGTCATAACTCATCCACATGGGCTTCTCTTATCCCAAAAGAAATACATTGCCGATCTTCTTACCCGCACCAAAATGACTGATGCCCGGTACGTTTGCCACACCACTCGCCACCACTCCCATCCTCACCTTATATTCTGGAACTCCACTTTCCGACCCATCACAATTTCGTACAGTTGTAGGAAGCCTACAATATCTCTCCTTGACACAACCCGACATCGCTTATGTGGTTAATAAATTATCTCAATTCCTGCATCGCCCAACCACTGACCATTGGACAGCTGTGAAACGTCTTCTACGATACTTACGTGGCACCATTGATCACAGTCTCCTTCTCTGTCATCAACCCTCTTATGCGCTTCATGCCTTCACGGATGCCGACTGGGCTGGAAATAAAGATGACTACACCTCTACAAGTGCCTATATTATTTATCTCAGTAGGAAGCCCATCTCTTGGAGTTCCAAGGAACAGCGCACGGTTGCACGATCGTCCACAAAGGTCGAATACCGGGCTGTTGCTGCCACCACTACCGAACTCACATGGGTTCTCTCTCTTTTGACTGAACTCGAAATTTCTTTGTCTACCAAGCCAGTTATTTATTGCAATACTGTCGGAGCAACGAATTTGTGTGAAAATCCCGTCTTTCACTCCCATATGCAGCATGTGGCTCTCGATTATCACTTCATCCGTGAAAAAGTTCAACTAGGAAAACTCCGTGTTACTCATGTATCCTCCATGGATCAGTTGGCTGATGCTCTAACCAAACCGCTACCTCGCTCTCGCTTCCAAACTTTACTGAACAAGATCGGTCTCCTTCCTCGGAGCACGAACTTGCGGGGGCATAATAGAGCAATCAGCTCTTAATTGCCTCATTGAACAGCTATGTATTGATTGACATTGTACAGGTGTATCTCCTGATTTATAGCCTTGTATTACAGCCATGGACAACTTTTCTTACCTTGTATATTTCCTTAATTTTAGCTACTAATACCTGATGTGCTCTATATATTCCTTCTGCCTATCAATGAGAAAGTATCACTTTTGATCACAATATCAGTATTCACTTACATGTATATGATAAATCGAAATATTGATCAATTCGACCTAAAATAGAACAAGCAAAATGAATTTTACACACCCTGTATACTTTCCATGTATATTAATTGAGAAGAGTGAATCTATGATTGTTACAATATAGCTTCTCCACTTATAATTATTGGATCTCTCTTTATTCTAAGAGATAGAGAATAACTTCTATTCTTACTGTAGAAGGAGAAAATTCAATTAATTACAATTCACCACGTAAATATCTAAATTATGATGATTTTACATGTCATTAAATAAAGACCAATCGTAATTTGATATGTGTCTCTATTTTAAAATAAAAGACACAAAATCGGCAAACAAGATGACGCCACGTGTCTATTTTAATAGTCATTTGATAATATAAACTTGACCAACCAAATTATGCCATGTGACACTCAAGCTCATTATCAAATCAAACCCAGCCCACCAAAAGACCCATTGAAAACTCTATAAATAGAGTATGCCATTAATAATTCAAGGAGAATTTTGGGAGAGGAAGAGAACAAAAGACAATCTTGAAGGCTTTGACAATCCAAGATAACCTTGAAGACTCTAAACATCCAAGACGATTCCAAGAACATGAAGATGAAAGACAATCTGAAGAATTCGAAGATTGAAAATCTCGAAGATCGAACAACTCGAAGACTATAAAGATCCAAGACAACTTGAAGGATTATTCGATGACAAATTCTTTGAAGATCAAGATCCCACAAGCCCGGAGAATTATAGTGTTCAAGATAGAAGATTTTCATTCAATCAATCCTTTGATCCGAGAACACGTAGATTGACCCTCTTGTCAAAGTTTATACTTTTGAGTAGGGGTGAAAAAATAAACCGGAAAACCGAACCGGTTCGGTTTTCCTTGATAAAGGAATCGAACCGGCTAAGCCGGTTCGGTGATCGGTTTCTCTTTTGCCAGTTCGGTTCAAAACCAAACCGGCTTATATATATATATATAAGTAATAATATTATTATTACTTACAATCAGACCCACCATCACTTGCTAGCCCAGGCCCAAGCCCAATTTTATTTTCATTACCCTTTCTCACTTATCAGACTTCAGCTTCCTTTCATTTGCATCTGCGTGCGACTGCCCTAATTTTTTTTCCATTTCCTAATTGAGTTGCTGCCATAAGAAGAGAAGAGAGGAACAGAACGGCCAGACGAGAAGAAGAGAAGAGAGAAACGGCCAGACGAAGAGAAGAGATAAATTGAAGAAGACGATTCCTTGCTCCAATTTCTGTATTTTTTGTGAATTTTGACAACATTATAAGGTATTTACTATTTACTCTCTGAATTAGTTATGAAAAAAAATGAATATTATGTTATGAAAGAAATCTTCATGTAAATCTCTGATTTTATTATGGAATTTTACCTACCTTCATATATGATTTGTTTTTATTTGACCAAATCCCTGTCAAATCTTTAGTTTTACATATTCAATTTTGGCCAAATCCTTGTCATTAGTATATGCATTACATCTTTGGTTTCAAAAAAAATTTCCCATAAATAGATATGTATTTACTGATTGAGCACAAAACCCACGTAGTCTTGTAATAAACTGATTATTCTGATTAACTATTTATTGCCCTCTTTGTAGGTGTGGTGATTTCTTCTTCTTGTAGAGATTTGATGGATAATCTCTTTCACATATTGTGGAGATTTTATGGACTTCAAGGTTTTTGTAATTTGAAGAACTTTGTGTTGTGATTTGAAGAACTTTGTACTCGAGGACTTTATAATTTGATTTTGAATTTTGTAATTTTAAAAACTTTGTGTTTAGGGACTTTATAATTTGATTTAGAACTTTGAATTTTATGATGGGATAAACTTTGTTCTTAGGGTCTTTTGACTCTTTATATTAGTTTTTGAGATTTATATTTGAGAATGATTGTATTTTAATTGATATTTGAGATATCCTTTGAATGGTTAGTCTGAATACAGAAAATAAAAAAAATAAAAAAAAAGATGAAAATGTCTATGATTTGGGTCAAATTAGGATTAAAATGTTTAAAAATGCTCAATAGAGACCCAATTCACTTCAAGACAGGTCCAATTCACTCCAAAACAGGCCCATATAACAAATGTCCAAAACCGGCATAAACCGGAAAACCGAACCGGTCCGGTTTTTTAATCCTAAGAAACCGAACCGGTCGGTTTTGTTAATTTTGTCAAAAAAACCGAACCGGTTTCACCCCTACTTTTGAGAAAGCATCAGGGGAACATTTATTAGAGATTGTAACTACCCAAAATCATCAATATATATATTTATTCCGTATTTAATATCATTTCGTTTGAATTTCTGTGTGAACACTCACTATGAAACATTTCTCATAAGAAAAATGAGTGGGATATAGAGACAAATATTATTTTGCAAAATCTTGGTAAAACCACTTTCTAAAGATCACTAAATTATCTTTTAATGAAAATTTTATTTTCAATCCTTAGACTTGGGTCATAAGTTTTCAATTCATCAAACTCAATTTTAAACTAATAAAATTAATATCCTTCATTAAATTAAAAGGGCTCTAACATGTAGCAGAATCAAGATTAGTAGTGGCAGTTCAAAAACTTACATATAAATATAGCATAAAACTTTAGCATATATAATATTGTAAAATTACCACTAGTTCACGTATGTTATTATAGATTTGGCAAGTAATCACTTATATACTTTATACGTAATCACTTATTTAACTGATTCACGGTATTATTTAATAAATCAATTGATTGGTGACCATTAACTTAAATCACTCATATTTTCTTATTATACGCGAATGATGGTTTTTTTTAATGTTATTTTTGTAAATATATTCTTGATTTAACATATTAGGTAAAATTGTACTACCAATTGAAAATTCTCTTAATTAAATTGTTTTTTTTAGGTTCATTTTGTTAAGTGTTAATCTTTTCATTATACCCAAGTGAAACTCTTTTATGGGTGCTGGTTTTAAACGTTTTTTTAGTTATATTTTGAGTATTTATTAGATGGATTTTAAGAGATTTATTGCTTAGCTTTTAAGTAGTTTTTACTTTTTAACTTGAATTTAAACGAGTGTTAATTTTATTTTATTTTAGAAGAATTCATAATCATTATATTAAAAAAAATGTACAAGAGCAAACGAGTGTTAATTTTATTATTTATTTAATTTTAAGATTCAATTTAGGGTTAATTTCAGTAATGGATAAATTAATGTTGTTTATTTCAAAAAAACACAAGCTTTTATATATATATCAAAACTACCCAAAACCACCACCGGAAAAATTAAATTACATTGTGAAAAGACAAAACACACCCTAATAATTTTTCCTTAATTAAATGACATGCAATTAATGAGATATAGTTATTAGGAGAGATAAAAGGGTAATAAGGTAAACAATAAAATCGGAATCCACCAGAATCGCCACCAAAAATGGTGTTTTATGGGTAAATTTGATATTATTATGAAACAACCATTAAAACTGAAATTAGGTGAATTAAAGTGGTTATTAGTGTAATTAATTCTTCAATTTAATGAAAATAAAAATTAATATCAATATTGGGTTCACTTAAATTTCTATTTATTAAGTCTATTTTTGTTCATTTAAATTAGCTTAAAATGGTAACTTATATACCATGATTATTTAAAACAAATAGAAACAATTCACATAATTTATTTTCCAAACTAATAAAATTTAGATAAATCCTATTTTAAAAAAAAACTCAAAAATTAAATTAAATGTAGTACTCGATTTATTCTATCATATTACATATAAATTAACTTGAAGTCGTTCATAAAGAATTTATAAAACGGTATTTTATTGTCGGCAGCGGCAGTAATCTGTCGTACCTTTACTCAAACTGCAACGATACGACTTGTCGTTCGGAGATATACAATCCTCGACGATTTTTTCATTTCGTTGACATTTATTTCCTTTATTTCCCCTTATTTTAAAACATTTATTATTGCTTTGACAAACAACAATATACTTCATTACGCAATATATAATTAATGATAGAGATAATTATAAATGATATACTTTGCCTCATTTATTAATCAGTTATGTGATTAAAAAATGATTTTAAATATTTTTGTAATTTGTAAAATTATAAACCACATTAATCTATTTGTTAATTATTATGAATTGAAAACACATTCGTATTTTATGCTTTCCATGTATTCTATTTTGTAAAAAATAATCATAAAAAATTAATAAACAATCATAACTTGTAAAATAAGTCATTATTAACAATGTATAAAACCTGCTATTCATATCGACATGTTAAATATTTTTATTAGAATTGAACAATAAAAATATATAATCTCAACTAAATCAAAAGTTTAACAAACCCCTAATCACCTGTTAGCAATATCTCAAGTAACTATTTATCAGAATCAACTAGATACAAATATATAATCTTGCAAACAGACATAGAATAAACACGTATCTCCTATTTATAAAAATTAAGAGTTATAAAGGTATGACTTATAATGTTATAAACTATAAAAATTTGATTTACACACCAAACAAACCAGTTGATTTCAACCAACACACCTTGTGGGGAGGGGAGGCAATAAATTGTTCCCTTGATCCACTTGCCTAGATTGAGACATATATGTTGGCTTTTTCAATAATTTTCATAATTTCTGGGAGCGAATCTTTCAAAAAAAAAAAAAAAACAATCAACAATGACAACTAAGGAGACTCTCTCAGCAAAGTAATTGTCTCCCTTTTTTTGGGTCAATTTATTGTAAGTTTCAAAAGCTTTTAAATTAGATTAATATAACATTTTACGAGTTCTAAAACTGATAGAGATTCAAAATTTTGATTTTATTATTTCAATGAGGTCTTCAATGCCATTAATCATAACTTTTTCGTTTGAACTCTGATTTAGATAATTCAAGATATTTTAGAATGTTCGTTTCGAGCTCCATGTTATGGTGACTTTTAAAACTTCAAATTGTTAATTAATAAAAGATTTTATTATCATTAAAATACCAGGTATGATTTACACCATTACCGCTTTTGCTTACTGATGATTTAGAAGTTTTGAACTACCCATAATTTAGAGCCTCAAATGAGGATTCCAAAACATCTTGAATAATTTAAATCAGAGTTCAAACGAATAAGTTATAGGTAAAAAAAAAACTAACAATTTTTAAGGGGATGTGTCTCATTGAAATAATTTGGAACTATATGGTATGATTTGTCATTTTTAAACTACAGGGATGTTCATACATTTAACAAAAAACACAAAGTGTTATTTACATTTTACTCTGAATTTTACTAATAAATAATATTGGATCATATTTGATGCTTGAACTAATTATATGATAAGATTTTATTCTAGTTTTTGTTTCCCTCGTTTAATCATTTTTCTTTTGAGTTATTTTTTTTTCATTTCGAATTTTTTATGTAATTTTTTTACGAAAATTTTGATTTTAAAAAAAAAAACTTATATTTATGCCTTTCTTTTTGAAGAGTATTCGAGATGCCATGCGTGCATGATATATGTTTTACTATTTCTAACCATGTGGGAGATTAGTCTCTCTATTGATTTTTAGTTACGTATCAAAGAGGCAAGAAGACGACATAAAAAAAAACATGAACCATTCTTCAAAACCATTTAAATCAATGCCTTTTCCATCGTTTGAACCTTTAAAATCTAATTTAGCCAAATGTGGGCACACAATGCTCATAAAATAATTATTTTTATCAAAAGAAAATCGATTCTAACTACATTTTTTGTATTATACTCCTAATATTATTAGTTTTAATTGTGATTTAATTTTTAATTCTTTTAAAAAGTTTTGTTTCCTTTTTATATATCAATAAAAAGTCTGTCCCTTTATTTTTTTTTAAAAAATCTTAATATATTAATTGAATATAAAATGTGAAACTAAAGAAGGTTAAGTCCGCATAAAAATTAAGGGGAAAAAAAAAACTTAACTATCTACACTAATATGTAGTTAATCTCTATTTGTTATCGTTCATTAGTAACTAGATGCGTTGGATTTATTCTCTATTTTTTTCCTCCATCCTTATAAAATGTATATGCCGAAGATAGGGATTAATAGCCTATAATTAATCTAGATTGTTTTCCTGAAATTTGATCATGCCCCATAGAATTAAATTCGTTTTCAATTTCAATGACTTGAAAACATGATAAATTATGATATTTTATATTACGATTTTCTTAATTCACCACTTAATAGTTAATTGGTAAAATTGGAATCAAAATTTAAATCCATTAATTTATTAATTGAGTTGTTTTTATTGGGATTTAATAGTGAATTTAAGTGACAACACCCAAATTCACATATTTTTATAAGAAATTAAAAACAAAAAAAGAAACTTAATAACAAATTAATGGTTTTTTTTTCCTTTTCAAAGATAGACTTTCATTAAAGAAAATCAGGGGCATCACCCACAAGTTCAAGCCACTCTTGGCTAATACATAAGCTTCAGGATTAAACTCGTAACGAATAAAATAGAAAGAGAGTGCAGAAAATTGAGTACAAACAGCCTTTAAGGCTTCCAATAGAAAAGTAAAATCAGCAGGCCACAGGAAACATGCTATTAACGGCCAAAAGAGAGACCCTCTATGAGAATTAACATCCCAAGCCGCATCACAAAAGAGAGACACTCTACCACTTCAAGGAAAAGCTTCCTCCGAACTGCCCCAAACCACACTAGGAGAAGAAGGAAGAGAATCATTAGAAAATTTCGTCCGGTCATTAACGGCACGCTGGACAACATGATCAACACCAATAACTTCATCTTTAAACACTCGGCTATTTCTAGACTTCCATAACCTCCATTCTCGGAACGCAAATTCTCCTTTGTCAATAAGCGCCGAACAAAATCCCAACTTGCTGATTTGAAATCCTGCCCTTCAAACTAACTTGAATTCAACTGAATAAGGATCCCAAAACAAAATCGTTTAGCAAGATCACACATAAATAAAATATGATTCACCGATTCATCTTGAGAGTTGTTAGGATCTAAAGGCAACCCTAGAGGGTGGGTGAATAGGGTTTTAAAAAAAATTATAAAACTTTTTCAATTAATTCAAAGTTTAAGATTAACAAAATAATTACACTTTTTAAATTCAATTAATATAAATGAATTTTATAGTTGGATTCTTTTTAGCAAAGTGTGCAAATATGATTTGATAATAGATAATAGTGCATCACAAATAAATTCTAACCAATCAATTATGCTTTGTAAATTATATGAATAAATATGTAAAGCAATAATTAAAAGAGTAAGGGTTAGAGAAAGTGACACCAAAATTTATAGTGGTTCGGCCAAAAATGCTGCCTAGTCCACTCCCCGAGCGCCTCTCGGGAATTTGTATTCACTTTTTGTGGGAGCAAGTGCAACTCAATCCTTTTAGCGGGATCAAGATCAAACCCGAACAATGACCTTTTCCACGGAGCAAGGACAACCGTTATCTATCACTCTTTTTACTAAGGTCTAAGAGTTGAGCTTTTACAATGGTAAATCCTCACAAAGGATGAATATTACAATAGGTTGGCTCACAATAAGAGATGAAACTCTTAACAAATTAGCCCTTAACAATGGCTAGTAAATCACAAGATTAGCTCACAAAAAGAAGAGCTTTAGGATTTAGCAATGAGAAGATAACTTCTGTTTTCGTTGGTATGTTTTCAATTTACCATTTCGAGCTCCTTTTATTGGTAAAAAAAATATTACCGTTCATCCACTTTCATAAATATTTTTGACTTCAATGGTGTGAATGGAAGAAGAAATAGGCTCCATTGTTGACAAAAAAAAGGAAGAAGAAATGAAGTAGCAACTGCCATTTTCGAGCTGTAAAATTTCCAGAAATGAGGTTGAGGAAGAAGGAGATAAAATGACATTTGTAGCCTTTAATTCCTTAAGGAAATTCAAATCAGTGAAGGGCAAAGTTGTAATCTCTCATATTTTGTAATAAATGCCTCAGACTAAGTCAATAAAGAGAGCCACGTGTCAAAGCGTCATTGGTTGTAGCATTTCTGAAATTGAAATTAATAATAATAATATTATTAATAAAATCTCCGAGCAGCAGGGGCAAATAGGGCAGATGACCATTGTGAGATAGATTCAAAAATCGGTCAGCCAATGCAAATAATAATGGTCAGGACATAGGAGGCATTAACCAAAAGCTGAGGGGCAAAAAGGACATTTCGCGTGCATCAAAAAAAGCAACCAGCTGGTGGAGGGGACAGGCTGGCCACGTGTCGAGCACCGACTGGAGGAAGCAGACAGCGTGGGACCCACGGCTGACGCAAAAGCAGGAAGAGAGAGACAGCTGGTTGGCACTACACACGCGCGACGTGGAGCAATCTGGACCGCTGAAGAGAGCGTGATCGAACGGACAGGAAGACACGCATACGTGGACGCTTCAGGATGGCACGATGGGCGAGATCGGACGGCTGGAAACGAATCAGCCTTTTCTTTTCTTTTTCATTTTTTATTTCCGAATATATATATATATAATTGACAAAAAAAAAATCCTGGAGCGTCGGATGAGCACTAGCGCGATCGAACGGCTGAGAACGATTCTTCAATTATTTTCCTTTTTCTTTTAATCCGAAAATTTGAATAGATCTGAGCCACTGAATTTGAATTCCATCTGATCTGATGGCTGTAATTTTGAGCGCATAATAAATATAATGAGCTTGCCGCATACGATTCGAATGAAATAATTATTTTAATTCCAATCTTCTAAAATTAATATCTTGCTCGTTTGACGTCCGATTGAGTCGATTCCAATTGCGTTGGACTCGTTATAATTTTCTCTACACATTGAACTATCAAAACACAGAAAATTGATTAATAACAAAAACACGTTTGTTATCATCAAAATAAGAAATAAGATTAATTGGCTTAGAAAGTCAACAAGAGTGACAGGAATCACAACAAGTGTCTGAATGTTTATCCCATGGCGTTTCAGATTTAATTGATCATGCATTTTTTTTAGATATTACATAAAATTGGGGGAAGGAACACTCAAATTTTCGACCTCAAAAAATGGAGGTGTCTAACTAGTTAAGCTATACTCAGTTTTGTGCATTTTATTAAAAGTTGTTTCTTAAAAAAAATTAAAATTACATTTTTGATCCTTGTCACTTATGTCAACATCTACTTTTTTTAAAAGCTTCATTCCTAATCCCATCAATCTACCACTTGTGTCAATCCATATCCTTAAAAAAAATCATTATAATTCTCATATTTTACTACTTATATCAACTTTTAAAATTCCATTTTTATCAATTCAATTATAAAAAATTATATTTTAATTAGTTAACTTCAATATGTATGAACAAAAATTAAGTGATAAAAAAAAAAACTCATGAAAGCAGAAATAAACAGCAATCATAATTTCACAATCATGGTGTTTCAATTTCCATATTTGGTAAAATTCAAAGTCTCCAAATCAAAATTCACAGATAAATTATATTTCCTAAACTAATTGTAAGCTCTTTGATGTGTCTGTTTTTTCGCCAGCGACACGGCACCGGCAAAGAGGGCAGCAATCTCCAACCGTGAGCCAGGAAGATATGCAATTTTCATGGTAAATATGGCCGCAAGGGATCCGTTTACCGATCTCATCGGACAGGAAATCCTCCATACAAACCGTACATATATCGACATCGACATCGACATCGACAACAACTGTTGGCAAGGCCGGCACCACAAGGGGACATGCTGGAGCAGAGGTATGATCAAAGTAGATGAAGTCATCGGCTCCGGAGAGAACGGTATCGAGATCGAACATCGATTCGATGTCGGTGAAGCTGGTTATTGTTGATCTTGTGATTGTTTCGGGTAATAGAGTAGCCATGGAAATTGAAAAATAAGCGAGAGAGAGAGATTGAATTGGAGCGTTACATATTTGGTATGTCCATGAGTTATTAATATATAGGAAGGTGCGATTATGATGGGATGTTGCAAGTTGCATGCTGCAACTAGATTACTCATTCAAATATTTATTTATTTATTTATTTTTATTTTATTTATAATTTAAGGAGAAAACTTGAATGAGTAGCAGCCTGCTGCTCCAAGTTTTGTTATTAATTTAAAGGGTAAAATGTAAATGAGACCCCTGTGGTTTCTTCCAAATGCATGAGCTGTCCTGTGGTTTGGAAATGACAAATCACACCCCTGTGATTTCAATTTTTTTCAATCAGACCCCCCTTTCAATGTCAATAATTTAATTTTAGCCATTTCTTTTGAACTCCGATTTATATGATTCAAGATGTTTTAGAATCATCATTTCAAGATCTACACTAGGACCACTTCAAAACTTCTAAATCATTAATGACCAATAGAGTTAGGAGTATCAATCATATCTAAAATTTAGGTATTAATAAACTATTTTATTTATTAATCATTTAAAAGTTTCGAAATGACTATTATGTAGAGCCTGAAATTATGATTCCAAAACATCTTGAATCATCTAAATCGGAGTTCAAACAAAGAAGTTATGGCTAAAATAAAATTATTGACATTGAAGGGAAGAGGTCTGATTGCAAAAAATTGAAACCACAGGGGTGTGATTTGTCATTTCTAAACCACAGGGGGTGTTCATGCATTTGGAAGAAACCACAAGCGTCTCATTTGCATTTTACCCTAATTTAATTAGATTTTATTGATAATTCTAAATTTTTTATTAAATCAAACCAATCCAAATTTGGAAAGTATTTATATAAATTTATTTTATATCATCAATAAATTTAAAAGTTTAAACCTTAAAAAACTTAAATTATTGGGCAAAATCAAATTTAATCATTTATATATCCTTAACAAATTATTTATTTAATTATTGTGATCCAATTTTTAATTCAATTAAAAAAAATCAATTTTATTTTTGTTGGGTCAGGGCCTAAAGTCAACCCAAGATTCTGTTTTGGTTATCTTCCCCTTCATTCACTCTATCACATATTACCTCTCCGACGCTCAACACTTTGTTCGACATATGAGGATTCTATCAAAAACCATTAACACAGTCTTTACATTGGTGAAATATTGTCCACTTTTAGTCTACACCTGAATAATTTTCTTTTGATTTTATCCAAAAGAGTTAATACCAATGAAGGTTTTGTTTTCTCCATATACATTCATGATCATTCTTTATTGTGATCGATGTGGAATTGGTCACACACTAACTGTCTTCTTCACAATTAATTTGATTAAAATTAGTTTAGTAATAATTCAATTTGAATTATAATTGATTTTTACTTGTTTTATTAAATATAATTTCCACGAAGTGTGATTAAAAAAAAGTGTTTTAGAATGAGTGAAAAAAAAAACAGATGACAATTTTTAATGATTTTGGTTTAGTGCCATTTTATTTGGTTTTGTAGAGTATAATAGTTCGCTTTGGTTTCAGTTCCCCTTTCTTCAAAAGAATATAGCTCTGGTCCATTTTTAATGATTTTGGTTTTAAAAAAAAAGCAAATAACATTTTAGTCCCTACACATTCACTCATGTTTCATTTTCGTCCCTGGACTTTTAAAATTGACGTTTTTCATCCCTCGACTTTCAAAAAGTTACCTTTTTAATCATTCTGTTATGTTTTTCGTGAGTTGACCATCAGTCAGCCACTGATGTGGAATTATTGATGTTATGGCCAGTTGATGTGGAAAATTTTAAGTGAGATGGCATTTAAAATTTGCCACATCATCATTAATGCCACATGACTGAAGTGACGTTTTTGGTCCCTCGACTTTTGAACACCTACCTAAAAAGCTAGTTTTCCCAATGTTACCATTTGGTCCCTAACCTTTCGTGTGAGTTTCATTTTCGTCCTTGAACTATAAAAAGTGGTGTTTTTTGTCCCCCGACTTTCAAAAACCTACATTTTTAGTCCTTCTGTAAGTCGCTTATGTGATAGGCTGGAATTTTAAGTGATGATGACGTGACAAGCTGACGTGGCAAATTTTAACTGCCACGTCATTGGTAATGTCACACCAACTGCTGACTGACGACGACTAACGGAAAACTTAACAAAATGAAAGATAACTTTTCGAAAGTTGAGGGACTAAAAATGTCAATTTTGAAAGTCTAGAGGCGAAAATAAAACTTGAATGAAAGTGTATGGACCAAAATGGTATTTCACCCCAAAAAAATCAAATCACACTGATGAACACTCATAATCAAAGGGCACAAATTATACATCACATTATTTTATTGACTAAGATTTGATACTTTAAATTATAAATTTGGAACCTGTTGTTGCGTAAAAATGGATAGCTTCCACGTAGGCAACGAACTTAATTTATGGGACGAGTCGGAGGTAGTGCGCTGCTTCGACGGTGTGCTACGTAGGTACCTGCACAGAAAGGAAAAGAGCACCTGGTGTGGTCTTGGCCTAACACCCTCCGATGCTAAAGTCAAAGCAAGCGGAGCTAGTGTGCCAGAGTAGTAGTAGAGATTAGTTACCTAATGAATGAATTCTTTCTCCTATTTATAGGAGATTAGGTTGATGACATCATCGTGCCACGTGTCGCGTCGGGATTGGGCCATGTGTTGCTTCTCAATTACGTGTTGCTTGTGGGTTGCGCCACGTGTCGTTTCCCAAGTGGATACCTGTATTCAATCTTAAGTATTAGGTCTATGTCGAAGACGCGGTCGAACAGTGCATGGACTTTATGCCTGGTACCACGGTCGGACGAGGTGCCTTAGACCAGGTGCTTCGGACCAGGTGCTTTAGACCAGGTGCTTTAGACCAGGTGCTTTGGACCAGGTGCATGGACTTTATGCCTAGGTACCACGGTCAGACGAGGTGCTTTGGACCAGGTGCTTCAGACTAGGTGTTTTAGACCAGGTGCTTCGGACCAGGTGCTTTGGACCAGGTGCTTTAGACCAGGTGCTTTAGACCAGGTACTTTGGTACCGCGGTCAGACGAGGTGCGTACACCAATTTTGTCAAGTTGTAAAATTCCACGTGTAATCCAATTTCACCCCACAACAGAACCTATTGTCGAGTTGTGATTTGTTGACTTGAAGTGTTTTGTATAGTATATTTCTTTTTAGTTTTAAAATCATTTTTATCTTATAATTAAAAATAATAATGATTTAAAAAAAGCTATCATAAATTGGTTGATTTTTTTTTATCCTCAACCATTGTCATGGAGCAATTTTTGAAAAAATGGTTTTTATATGCAAAAAAAAAAAAAAAAAAGGAAAAAATATAGGTATAAGATAGAATTTTAGTTTAGTTGATTTTGCCCCCAAAATTTATTAAAAATAGCCTTATATAGTTGTTGTCCCCTGGTTTACTCCAACAGAAAGAGGTTTTGTTGGCTTTCTTCACTCCCCTAAAATCTTCGATAATCAGGAAGTAATCTAGGGTTTTTTTTTTTTTTTAACAAAAAGGTAAAATTCGACCTATTTTAATTATATAATATAATATTAAAGGAAAATGTATTTTTCCAAATGGAAAACTGTCAATTGAAGTGAAAACACACTGATAATAAGGAACCAAATGAGCAACTTTTACCACTTGCAATTTTTCAAATAGACTTTTTTGGAACATTTTAGATTTCCAGGTCAACTCTAAAGTTGCCATCATTTTATTTTATTTTGGAAGATAAGACTTCCCCATCACATTGATTGCTTTATAACTGTCTGAATTATTAGCTTTGATTTCTATTTCTCCTATATTTTGGCACCATTAATGCTGTTGACCACTTGTAATTTGTTTGTATAAAAAAATTGAAATGACCATTAATTTCAATATGGAAGGCTTATATAATTGGCTTTGATTTTGTCATCAGATTTTATTTTTTTTCCAGAAAAAATGGTGGGACTTGAATGGGATAAAATTATTGACTAGTCAAGTTAATTAATTTGGATGGGATTTCATTTGTTAGTCATGGTTACTTGCATTGATTATTCAACATTTTTAATTCACTGAATAGTTTATTCAATGTTTAAAGATTTATTTATTATTATTATTATTTTTTTTTGAAAAAGATGTTTAAAGATGATTTAAAAAGTAATTAATTTGATTTTGTATTACACTATCGAAATAAAAATATCCATTATTTTGTCAACTAGTAAGCTTTTTTTGTAATCTATATAGAGAGAATGGCTAAATGATTATTTAAAATTTAGTCCATGATACTAAAAGATTATTGTGGCTGCTTTTCATTTTATTTACTATAGTTTAAAGAGTTTGAATAAATCTTTTTTATTTTAAGTTTTGAGAGCAATTTATTTTATTGAAACCAATGAGAATTTTTAGCCTAATTTATTTTTTTCGATTATGTCTCTAGACGTAGTCTTCGGCAACTTATTTTTTAATATTAAGAATAATACTTCTTTTATGAGGAGGAAGAACTTCTTATTTTATATATATCCTATTCTTATTGAATTGATCATATTCTTGGTTCCACGTATTTATTTTTTTGAAAAGAGATGTTCTTTTCGGTATGTGTAAGAAAGATACAAGGAAAGATGCTAAAATGAAAAAGGCAACTTCATTGTCATCACAAAAACTTTATCGATGAAAATATTAAATATAAATATTTAGTGAAAGGGACATTAAAAATGAATTATTAATAGAAGAAGTGCCAATTTAATATGTTTATCACTTGGAGAAAGTGTCAAGTTTGAATCGAATTGGTCCATAAACTTGATTGTAGTACTAATTGCAAGAATTGGCAAAAGGATTTGACCACAGTAATGTTTATAATTTGGGGGGGAATTTAGCAACCACAAATATATATATATATATATAATATTTACAAAATAGCATTTTTGTAGATAATTATAATTATAACAAAATTTTCGATAATATCTACAAATATGTCATTTTTTTATTTAGTACATCCACTAGTGATATTCAATCAATAATTATTACGTGAAGTGGCTACTGTATATCACATTCAATCAATTATTAATCAAAATCAATGAGTGATAGAATTAGTTTTTTTAAAAACGATATATTTATAAATATTTTTTAAATATGATAAATTTATGAATATTATATAAAATTTGGACAACTATAAAGAATTTCCTATTTAGGGGTCCTCAGTAATTAGGGCCTCAAGCTTTTGCTTGTTGACCACACTATCCAAGTCGGATCTTTATTGGGCTGGGCTGACGAAATTGATTTATTTGGGCCTATGAGAGCTATTGGGTTTATGTGTACTGTTTTACAGTTGAATAAACAACAACAAAAAGTTTTATGTTTTTAAGATCCTAGGTTTACTTTTTTTAAATGTTAGTCAAATTTTTTATAGCAATAACATATTTCGGTTCAGGTATTTGTTCATATAATCTTATTAAAGAATTAGTCATTTTCATTGTTATTGTACACGTTAAAATTAAGTTCGCGGGTCTAGGACTAGATATCTTCGTACCAGTCCATACCGATCAAAGTTGAATTGTGAACTTATTAATGAAACAAAGTTCCTCATTGATCCTTGCCAGATGTGGTAAGTGCTCTCCCATAATACATTCACTTGGGGACTTCCTTACTCCAGCTCTGAGTCTATGCTCGTTGAACCCTATCCAGTTGACTCCCTGTTTGGCTCATCCCCTTCATCGTCGGTTGTTTGATCGAGGTATTATTACTTAGTTTTCTAAAGTTTGAACAGATGGCAGAGCTTAATGTAATTACTCAAATGTTGTTAACATCTTGATTATAAAATAAGATACTTATTAAAAAAAATTAAAAAATATACATAAAAAAAAACTTAATTTGAAAAGAAAAATCAAAATTGTTGAACATCCAACCAATGGTCACTCAAAATTTAACTAACACAAGATATGAAATCTACTTCATTGTCATACTCACGTTGTTTTTAAATTATAAACTTATACCCATATTAGCTAACACCGTCACATTATAAACTTATAATACTTGATTTTGAACTATTGCACTGACCTAGGATCAGTGGCGGAGCCAGGATTTAACTCGAGGGGGGGCACGTAATTAAGCGGCAACTTAAAATTCTAAAACCGATTGAAATTGAATCGAAACTCACTAAAACCAATATAAATTTTATAATTTAAACTACTTACGTGCCACACTTTAAATTAGTTTAGTGTCGATTTTAATAAAACCGACATAAACAAAACTTCAAAAACACCCTTAACGTGCAATTATATAATTATTGATTATAATATTAATAACTATGAAAATAAAATCATGTATTCATTAGTGGTATTTAATTTTTTGAAAATGAAGTTGAGTAAATATTAATGAATTTCAATCTATTTTAAATTTTTTATGTTCAAAATCATTATATTTCAATCAATAATTATATTGATAGATGAAAAATAAATAATGAAAAAAACTATTAGAAATAATATTTATAATATAAAAAATATATTTAATTATATTATGATTTCAAAATCTTGAAATTAGAGATATTAAATATATTTAACTAGTTTATTTGTATAAAATTAAAGGGTTTTTTTTATTATCTAATTTATAAATTAAATGAATATATATATATATATATATATAAATAAAAGTGCAAAAAGCTGAACATGCCCCTCCTAGGATTCGAACTTGGGATGTCAAGTATACCGTCCCGCGCATTTGCCAACGCCCTACGTAATTGTCATGTTGAGGATGATAACTCGTTTTTCTATATATTTATTTATTAAGGGGCCCTAATTAATTTTAATTTAAACCATATATATATATATATATATTTATATTTTCTAAAAATCGAGGGGGGGCACGTGCCCCCCCGGTCCCTATGTAGCTCCGCCCCTGCCTAGGATATCCACAAACCAATGTTTTTGTGAAAAGAAATTAAACGGTTTTTGAAAGGTTGTATAACTTTATGATAAGGGTAAATGGACATAAATTCATAATTTTAAAACTTCTTGGGTATAAAAATGATTTTTGAACAATAGTGGTGCTTACAAACATTTTAAACCATATAAATATTATTTACATTTTATTCTTAAAATTTTCATTATTTTTAATAGAATCAGTTCACGTGACTTATTTTTACGTGTATCACGTGTATAAACTCGGTTAAAATTAACTTATAAAATAGTATGGTTTTATAAATTCACAAACTATAAAATACTCGGAATCGTTTATAAGAACCCATTGGTATAATTTACAAAATGATATTTAATCATCCCTTTAAAATTCTTGGTAGTACTTTGCGTTCAATGGCTGAAAACTAGAATTCTAGGTTTGGGTCAAACATTTGCTCGCCCCTAGTTTTAAAGGTATTCAAATGATTAATTTACCTTTCTAAATTTTAGGGCACAAAAATACATAGAATGCAACATTTAATGGATGACCATATCTCTTGTTTAATTGCATAGTATACTGGATTTCTTACCATCTTAAGAAAAAAGAATTGTTAAATATTTTTTTTACTGAATAATAACTTAAAAGAAATTGTGAACACGAGCATAATTCAAGTGGTTAGATACCTGCTCTTTTTTTATGAAGTCGAAGGTTCGAGTCTCCCTCCCTTAATTTGATGTAATATCTCAGAAAAAAAAATTATATTACTCATTCACATATCATGCATAATTAAAAAAAAAAAAAAAAGTGTTAATAACTGATTAAATGTTAGTATAGCTCAACTAATAAGACATCAATATTCTCTTCAAGGTTGAAGGTGCAAAAATTTGACAGCGATAAAATGCTTTTGCCAGTAAAGATTAGGTATTTTTCAGTGAAATGCAATTTTCGCTGGCAATACCCTAAGACAATGGAGTTCTCTTTGATTTTTCCGGTAAGATTTTTGATGTCAGAAATGGTCTTAACCAGGAAATTCTTGGGCTTGGTCAGTGAGTTAATATCTTATAGTGCTCCCTTTCTCAATGTGATGTAATATCTAAAGAAAAGTATAATTTATTATATCATATTAGATATAATTGTGTAGACTCAATTAGGGTGTCTAAAATTTTTTTCTCTTCCCATACATATATATTTTCCTTCTTTAGTTATATTTTCTTTATTTTGGTGAAAGAAAAAGAAGTCATTATTTTTTTTATATTACATAAAATCGGGGGTGAGGAGACTCGAAACCTTCAACCTTATAAAAGAGAGTATATTAATACTTAACCAATCGTATTAAACTACGTTCAGGTTGACGAAATACACTTTGTGTTAGTCATGCTTATTACCTTCATATATGTTCTCTTCCAAATTTCCCTCATACTATAATGCCTCATTACTTGGTACTTTTTCATTCTTTCAAGGTTTAGTTTGTTTTGATTTCTAAAAGTGCCCTTATAACATATAATTTTAAACCACTTAAATATTTAAGGTAACAACAAGAAAGTCTTTTAAACTTCAACAAAATAGTGGAAATATTTAACAGTGGAGTAAAAATTATTGAATCAAAGAAATCTACTAATATTAAACTTGCCATGGATTTCTGGATTCTCAAATTGACCAGAATTACTAGAATCTGAATTCATTTATTACAAGATCTGGAAAGATATCTTCATTTTTGGCTGGTCTAGCATAATTTTTTGAGATTACAGATTTAAAATTATATGAGACCACTTATCTAAAATATTATCTTATTTTCTAACGTCAAATATTATAGATTTATTGATTGTCCATAAAATTAATCGCTTGCGGTACGTACAAACTAATCCGGACACTCACAAATATTTAAAAAATTACACAACAACTGTTTGTTGTGTAAAATCTTATTAATATTTATCATACAATTGCATGTTTGCAACCTGTCATTCATGTGATGATTACTGGTCCTAAAAACTGCCACTTGATTTACAATAGCAGACGTTTTCTAATGATTCTGTAGCCATTTTTTGATATCCAGATCAATTAATGCAAACTTTATTACTCAAATTTTGTTTTTCCTTAGTTAATTTCTTTGTTATATAATCTCATCTTGAATTGCAATTTAACTTCAACAAATCTTCCTTTTCTCTCATGATTTTCTATTTCTAGCAGATGGAGAATACTTCCTTGCATCAACAGATTGCCACCATGAGACAATCCTTCTTTGATGAGGTTGAACCCCTTCTTTGATTTTATTTATTTTTAATATTTGTAAGTCTCCCGGACCAACTTAATACATCACGACTAATCTCACGGGACAATCACACGACCCTACTGACTTTCTTTTGTTATGCTATTATGTGTGCTACTGATAAGTCAAAGATGCATAGACATTATTTTACATAGGTATTGACATGACCATGTACATTGTCTTTAAATTTTAAACATCTCATCCTTAAACTTGTACATAGGTTGTCTTAATTTTTAAACATGTTTTACTTCTTCTCTGACTAAATTTCCCAGACCATGGACATGTCAAACATGTTTCAATGTGTACTATTTCCCTGTCCTGGAATTGAAAATAATGATTCTTATCATCTTTCCATGAGTAGCGGTGGAAGGAAGGAAAAAAAAAAGAGTAAAAACCGACCGAACCGACGTACATTCCGTAGTTAACCATATTTACTTGTTCGGATTGGTTATGGTGAAGTACAAAATTGATCTCGTCGGTTTGATGCATAGAAAACCGACAGAGAACCGAACCGATCACCCGTTTATTAATATATATATATATATATAGGGTTTGATTTGGTTTATTAGAGACCCAACACCAAAAATTCAAAAATATGAACTAAAATCAATCAAAACCGACAATTACCTAAGAAAAATCGATCTATTATGCGCCTTTGCATTTAGTATTGGGTAGACCTCATATAATAAATGTCCTAGCTCTACCGTATCTTTGGTTTCATTTTTTTTGGAAAAATCACAAACACTTTTTTTATTATGGATCTACTACTAGAAACGAATTGAGAGATCAAGAATTCTCACTATTTCTTAGATTCATACACCTACGTTTATATAAGTGAATGTATACGGATTTGTTCATCATTCAAAAAACCTATTCGAAAGAATTTTCCTTTATTCATTCTGTCTTCCTTTTTTGTGAACTCGATCTCTATATAAAATATGCTAAAAGATAAAATCCGATAAAGGCCCATCTTTTTCATTAGGTTTATTAGAGACTCAACCCTAAAAACTCCAAAATCTGAACTAAAATCAATCAAAACCGACCCTTACCTAAGAAAAATCGACCACATTTAAGAAACCAACCCAAAACCAACGAACATAAATAATTTTGGTTCGATCAGTTTAATTGGTTCTTCCCCTTGATCGGTTCAGTTCGAGAAAACTCCCAAACCAACCAACGGTTCGTTTTTTGGTTTGGTAAGAAAACCTAACCGAACTAAACCACCCCACCTATACATTTGAAGGCCAAATCTGCTTCTTATTATTAAATATATGTATTTTGAAATATGAATTGTGAAAGTTTTACTACAACTTATGAATAAATATATAATTAATTATTGTAGGAAATTCTGGATGAACACTTTGCTCGTGTTGAGCAATTGGATAATGATAGTCCACACTTCCTAGAGGAGGTTCTTACTTTGTATTTCAGGGAATCAACCAAAACTATAGCTTCTATAGAACAAGCATTGTAAGACATCATCAACAAGAAAAGTGTTGTATTAGGAAATGAAACTAATATATGTTTTTCTTTCTCATAGGGAGAAACCTTCCTATAATCTCATGAAGCTTGAAAGACCAATCCATAAGCTCAAAGGAAGCAGTGCCAGGTTTTCTTGCTTATCCTCCTTTTTTATGTACTTTGTAGTTTTTCAAGAGAATGTTTCTTATTCGAAAAAATAAAATCATTGGTGCGTATCTGTGTCGATAAAACTTACCTCCACACCAGTTCCTTGTTCTGTTGGTCTATTTACATTATATTTGATATCTATCTTTTATAATCGATCATCAGAAAGTAAGTATGAACTCCTACTGACTAGTGTGGAGGCAAGTTTTTTCTAGTTTATCAGTTTAAATATATTTCAATGCGATGACTTGCACCAAACCGATGTGAAAAGAGAATCCACATTGTGTCATTTCTTGTTTCCAGTTCGATCCCGATCATAATTTCAGATCGATGATGACTAACCATTGTTACTGATTTTTGTAGTATTGGCGCCATAAAGGTGTACAAAGAAGTGAATCATGCAATTAAATGTTGCAGAGAGGACAACTTGGAGGGGTGACCTTACGTTTTTATTTAACCTTTTTATTCATATGAATATGTTTACGCAATCTCCCGATGGCTTCTAAAATGACTTCATGTTTATTGACAGGGCTAAGGCTGCTTTGGAACGGATAAAACACGAACATACAATCTTACGCAACAAACTCGAGTCTTATTTTCAGGTCTCTCTTTCTCTCGTGTTTATATATAATGTTGAAGATCGCAATGGTAACTAATCGAACATTCTACTTAATCATATATTCAGATGCTGCGACAAGCCGGACCTTCTGAGACGGCGGATCGTCCCAAGTAAACGGTTAACTCAAGAGGTCTAGCTGCTATATCATTCAACGCATATCAATTTTCTATCAGATCCATTGAAAACAATGGTTTCTTATTTTTCCTGGTTTTTGCTCTCCATTGCTTCACAAGCTACAAGGTGATGAATATCATTTGTAGAAATAAAAGAAAGTTAAAACGCTCGTGTATCCAAGAAAATTATTATAAAAAATAAAAAATTAGAGTCATCCCATAACCAGATGTCTCAACTTCTCAGAGTATTTCATCGAACTTTATCCGATTCAATAACATAATTTAGAATCTTTGAAATCACTCTTCAAAAAGAAAACAATAAACTGTTTTCACTACATAATGATGGTGTGATAAACAAATTAGGATCGTTTTTTTGGTGATAATGACAAAGGATTAGTTATTCCACCACTAAGAAAATTGAAGACCTGCTTAAGATTTCCTCTGGAAGGTCTTGCATTTATTGCAAATTTACATATGTATACAAGTCGTTTCCTCATTTCCAATTTGGTAATGCATGTCTCGTTGAAAGATTGCCCACAATCAAAAGTTCCTGGAGTCATTTACAATGTGCAAGTTTAATAACAGAATTTCATTGAGAAAAAAAATGGATCATAATTTTCTACTAGCAGTTAAGCTATGTAATTGAAAAAATCGTCATCTATCTGTTCCATTTTTGGCTGTTTGTGGGCGAGGAATTAAAGCATACGACACTGAAGATCATAGCTACATGCTTGTCCATTATCTATTCTAATTATCAACGAATTTCTAGAATTTTGGGTGGGGATGAGATTGTAGTTCTTCCTGCTTCTCAGGTATAATGATACAATGAGAAGCTCGACTAAAGGGAATCGATGGAGAAATTAGAATGAACTTTCGATTGATTCAGGTACTTGAGACCCTATGGATGAAGGCATATCATTTGGAGTGAAATTTTGTCACGTTGCACCAAGCCATTAAAAAAAAAACTTCTAGATCAATTTGACAAGAATCCCAATGTAAAAATTCGGCAAGATGATACGACGGGAATGAGTATGTACACACCATCTTTTCCCTCTCCACTCCAAGTGAAAAGGGTGGATGGACTGATCAAAGAAGAAAATAATGTCTAAATTGGTAATGTTAAGGGCAATTTGCATGAAAAAAAATTCAGATGATGTACCTTGGTCATTGAATAAACAAGTCAATATTGCCAAGCAAACACATATGCTAATGTCTTCACCTGCAAGCAAAACAATATAGAGATCTCTTAGCAAACATTTGCAAGTGTTAAACCAACTTGAATTTGACCATCTCCATAACCATTTAACAAAAATGCCTCCAATAACAATTACAAATCTAAATATTTACCAGTAACTAACACAGCCAAATAAGTAGAACAATTGGCCCAAGTATCCAGAAAACAAAATAACTAACACTCTGCCCTAATTTGTCAACCCTTATTACTGGATTTCATACAAGTTTTACTGAAATATGTGAATTTATTATAGTTGAATAAAAGGCGTCCTCCTTACCATTGCTACAGCAAACTAGAAGTCTTTTCCCTTGGCTAAGATTCAACTTTGCAAAATCTACTGCTGAAGGAAGATTTCTTGACAAGGAAAAGCGATCTAGTTTTGACATCTGGCAAGCAGAAGTTGTTAAATAAATCAAATTGACATTTAATATTGCGGATTGAGAACAATTACTCTCTAATTTTCCGGGACTCACCATCATAGGGAGATGAAGATATGCTTCAGCATTTGGAAGACATACAGATATTGTCTCTTGATCACAGTTTAATAGGCAATCTATATTAGGCACAGTAACAGCTGCACACACAAAAAGAAAAAGTAAGCAGATAAGCTAAGTGCTAAGACAAATTTGCAATCCATGAACAATAGCAAGTACACTCCTACACTTGTTGCCATATCTCTTTGAGCTCATAACATTTTAACAGTAAATCCAGGACATGTGGTATAATTCACGAGTGGTAAAGATCATGAAATCATTGTACAGAAAATCTGGATATGTGAGACGCATTTTGAAGGTGAAAAATTGTAAGCATCCTCCCGTGTAAAACCATTGTTGATCACTTTTGTAAATCTTGAATAAAGACTGATTTCTTTATTTTAAAAAAAAAAAGTAGAGAAGCTGAGGATATTTTCTTCCTTCTAAACCTGCTTTTCAGAGATTGATGGTTGAAACTAACAAGCAATTTTTAGGATATTTAAATCATTTCCCATCCACTAAATATAATTTTAACCATCAATGCAAGCAACATCAGAGGGTAAATACCATGTTGAGATGAGCAAACTGCAATATTGGTTGAATCAAGCCAAGATAATGCACAACTTTTGTCAGAGGATTTTGTATCCAGATCAGCATCAGAGATATCCAAAGATAATAATTGCTCAATAGGCGGGGCTTGATTTGAGGATCCTCCCACCTTCTGAGATTTGACAATGATCTGAGGTGCATCATTTCCCCTTTGAGCTCGATATACTCTATCCTTTTCAATAATTTCAGCTACTTTTTTATTACACATATCAGGTCCAGAGCTCATAAGATCATGTGCATGTTTCCAGAATAGATTAGGTGATAAGCCTCTTGCCCAGCTTTCTTCATCATCTCCAGCTCCGGAGATGTAGTTCCAGCTAAACTCTGTGGTGGTCCTTTGTTGAACTAAACCAGTAGAAAAAGAAGCAGAAACGAGTATGATGGGTGTGAAATTCCAGGAATCATGATCTGGTACTTCGTTTAACCAGATAACAGATTTCTGTGAAATCCACAATGGGCGCAATGGCTTTTTCAGGCAGGCCGCAAGAGTGGCGATATCGGCTCCACTGTCATCCAACTGTTTAGTCCATTCTTCAAGGCGCTCCTCAATAGAAGCTTTCTCAGTCCCAGAAACCCAGAGAGGAAGATGCAAGGAAGAATCCCAGTTAGCAGCACGTTCCCTTAAATTCTCAGCATTCTCACCAGACGTCGAAGGTTCCTGTTTTAAGATACATGGCACACAGAACATGTGAGAACTTTCCCAGGCCTGGAAGAGGCAGAGGGGAGAGATTCGGTAGTAACCACTAACTGAGATTACATACACACACAAGAAAATGTGGGGGGCGGGGGAATGTCTTCATGACATGAGCTCTTGATCTAGAATAGTACAGAATGAAAGACTATCAAATGATACCAAGCAAAAAAAAAAAAGGGC
The DNA here is from genome assembly GCA_028015215.1 of Gynostemma pentaphyllum. Taxonomy (NCBI): domain Eukaryota; kingdom Viridiplantae; phylum Streptophyta; class Magnoliopsida; order Cucurbitales; family Cucurbitaceae; genus Gynostemma; species Gynostemma pentaphyllum. Next base: position 39,840,767 of record CM051348.1, on the reverse strand, counting down.
AAAAACTCACCATCTGCTCCAATGAAGTGTCATGGATTTTGTTTAAATGGTTGGTTATAGACCGATTCAAAACACAAGTCCAAATGGGTATTGTTTTGGACATGCTATCAGGAAACCGCTTCCCTCTTCGAGTGGAATCAACTATAATACATCCTCCCTTCTGTCCTACCCATTAACAAACAAGCAAAAAATGAAGTAACATAAACATTTCTCAGTTGAAAACAACTACGACACCACCTTCACTCCCCAGAAAAAAAAAATCACCCTCTTACACATAAGAATAAAAATGAAAACAAAAGAGTTATCAAACAACAAAGTTTCCTACACATTTCCCTTCCACCAAACGCGTTCAATTATCAATTGCAGTCCTCCTAACTATAAATATGGGAAATTTTAGTGAGTAGCTTTTTTTTAAAAAAAAAATTGTAGATTTTTTAAAGGATATCAATAATTGACTGTAGTCAATAACTGATATAAAACCACTGTAAATATTCAAAGTTGCAAAATTAAGTACCACAAGACTCGAAAATTTAATCTCTCTCCATCTTCCCCTTTCATTTCACAACTTCATTAGCTTATTTACTCAAGAGATGGGAATAAAATAGTTTTTTTTTTCATTTAAATGATAATATAATATAAATTAAAAATTAGTCATGTGACCAATTTTAATTGTTGGCAAGTAGTTATCTTATAACTAGGAAAAAATTATAATCCTCTCGTTATAGGTACTCTCTCAAATAATAACAACCATGTGGCAGTTGTAGGTTGTTGAAAGTGATAACATAAAATGTTTGGAACAACGAGAGTACTGGAAATTATCTCGTTCTTAGTGGCATGGCAAGCAACTAAATTTTCTATTCTGACTAGAAAATTATTACTAATTACTATGACGAGTACTAGAACTGAAAATTAAAATTTTCCAAGACTCAAACTTTACTCTCTCTATCTATCTCGTCCCTTTCTTTTCTCACAACCCCATTAGCTCAATTACTACAAAAAAAACAAGAAGAAAACAGAAAGAGGGGAAAAAAAACAAGAAATTACCAGCCAAAAGTGCGACGTGAAGATTGAGCCGAGAAGTATTGAAGGACCAGTTATTATTGTGGCCATCAGTCGACTTAAAGTAGCAATTGGAATGAAATTTAGGGGAATACCAAAGGCCACAACGAAGATTAGCGAGAAGAGGAAGATCCGGCCATAGCTGTGAAATCTCGCCGACGAAAATAGAGTCTTCGTAAATAGACCTAAGAGCGTTGTATAGGGAATTATCTTTCCGTTTTATGGTTCTTAAGGCTTTGTATATACTCAGCTTCGCATCGTTCTCCATTAATGATCAACAAAAGCAATGGCGAGCAATGGAGGAGGAAGGAAGAAGAAGAAGAGAGGGAATTGGAATTTGGTTAAGTTTGTATTGGCGGCCATGGAATGTTCCGAAATTGAGCTTAAATCTATGAATTGTTGGGATATTTGCATAATCAACCTTTTAATAACATAAGTTATAAAAAATACTCTCGTACCTGCCGATATGAGCATATCTCAATTGGTTTGGTATATACTCTCTTTCTTTTAAGGTCGAAGGTTTGAGTCCCCTAAACAAAAATACTCTCGTACTATATAACTTTATATCCACCTATCAAATAATAGAGGTGAACCTATTCAAATCAAATTAATTATCTAAATTGAATCAATGGTTTGATTCGGTTCCTAAATTTTTATTTTATCTAAACCAATCCATACTAATGAGTAATGAATTTGTTAAAGTTTTTGTGTGTTGATTGATTCGGTTTTATATAATTTGAGGTTATAAATGGGAATTAAGATGCAAGTATAATTTAATAAATTAGATTTTGTTTGCATGAGAAGTAGTTTAGTTATGAAAATCATGTTGGAAAAACATGATTGAATTAAATGACGTAGTTGAGAACATATTATCTTGTGGATCTTATATTCGTTAATGTAATAATGGGTTGTGATTTAATGCAGAGTCGTTCCTAGGAAAATAAGGCCGATGTGAAAAATATTTTTGGGCTCTAACACATAATTTTAATATAAAAAAATTACAGAAATTCAAAATTAAAAAAAAATGTAAATTTATGTTAATTCAGGGCTGATCCTAGATAACATGATCATAAACCAATGGTACTTAACATGAATGAAAGACAATAAAAAAAATTGCATCCAATTGTATACTAAATTAATTAAGCAGAAAATAAATAAATTATATATTAATTGCATAAAAAGAAAAATAAAATGTAAAAGTACTTGTCAATACCACCACAAAAAAATAATAATCAATCTACAACTTTACTTTGTCTCTACCACGCTGACGCTAGCTAGTAGTTGTTATTTTAGTTTGTTTAATAAAATCAATAGGCTACATCAATTTTTTTTAACTAATAACCCTAATAGGCTTTAAATTGGGCCATAGATCTAATCTAAACGCTTTTTTTTTAAATTGAACATTAGAACAGCATGAAAGAATTTGATTGTGTATCAAATTCCATCGCATCAATTGGGGTCGGTCTTAGGAGAATAAAACTCCAGTGTGAAAAATTAGTTTCGCCCCCTTTATCATACGATCTTTAATAAAAAGAAATAAAAAAAAAAAACTAACTTTTATTAAAACAAAACAACAACAAAATTATAAAGTATAAATATTTTAGATAATTAGATTTTAAAAATATATATTTTTAATCCACATAAATAAATAAATAAAAATAATAAAGTTTTTATTAATATATATGGTAAGTTTTAAATAGATAGAGTGAGAAGTAAATTATTTAATCACATTTAAAATTTTATTATTCTAAAATCTATAAATAACAATATATTTATCTATAATAACAACATATATAAAAGTGGGGAAGTGAGGAGAAACATTGACTTCCCATTTTACCCCTACTTATTTAAAATATTCCATTTGTATCATTTTGTTTCATTTTTATTTATTTTAAATTAAATTTACTTAATTATAAAAATACAATGGTCACTATGTATGTTTGTGTCTTTTCCATCAAAAGGCATAACTATATAAAATTTAGAATTAATTACACCAATAACCAGTTTAATTCACTAAATTTCAGTTTTAATGGTTGTTTCAAATTAATATCAGATTTACCCATAAAACACCATTTATGGTGGCGATTCTAGTGGATTCCGATTTGATTGTTTACCTTATTACCCTTTTATCTCTTCTAATAACTATATCTCATTAATTACATATCATTTAATTAAGGAAAATTTATCGGGGTATGTTTCGTCATTTCACAATGTAATTTAATTTTTCTGGTGGTGGTTTTGGGTAGTTTTGATATATATATAAAAGATTGTATTTTTTTGAAATAAACAACATTAATTTGTCCAATACTGAAATTAACCCTAAAATTTATTTTAAATTAAATCGACTTAATAATTACAAAAAGACAAAGGTCACAATGCATGTCTTTTCATCAAAAATCAACCATATAAAATTAATTTTAAATAAAATTGACTATTATAAAAAAAACAATAATCACTACTGATTATGTCTTTCCATCAAAAGACATAACCATACAAAGGGTCATAACTTTTCATTTGGAGTCAATAAACACATTTTTACAATGTGTCTCTCTACGAATAAAACTAACTAGATTTATTTAATTAATTAACTATTCAATCGATAATATATATTAATTGAGTCATATTATTTCTTACATTTTGAAAAAGACAATGTCGACCACCCTTTATGTTTATGTTTTTTATTTTTCATTTTGAGTCAATACACTTTTTAATTGATTAATTATTAAATAGCTAATAATATATCAATTGGGTCACAATAATTTATTACATTCTCCCACTTGATATTATATGGTTCAATAAATGATCTGTACACCATGTACAAATGAGTTACTCATTTTACCCTTATTTTTTATATTCCATCTGTATCATTTTATATAATTTTATTTCATCCATACAATTTTTTTTTCTTAATTATACATTGAATTTTTTTAAGGTAATTATGCATTGAATTAATGTGTAAAAAACGATGAATTTATGTCAAATCTAAGGAGTATTCGTATTTTTATGTATTCAGACAATCAATATGACATTTAAGTATTTAGTTTGAGATTTGTATGATAGTTTTCATTATTATTTGTCACAACTCACATAGTTCAGGGGGTATTTACTTAAGACAATAGTTCAAGGGGTATTTGCTTAAAAAAATAGTTTATGGGGTATTTGTCATAAGTTGCATAGTTCATGGGTGGCTTTTACTTTTTTTCCTAATTTTTTTTTATGTAAACATATGAATTTTGAATTCATGCACATATAGTTTTAATAACAATATATATATACTTGCTCTACAATTATATATATAAAAGATAATGTTTTGATTTCAAATTTTTTTTAAGAATATTTTCTAATTAAAATATTTGAAATCATATTATTCAATAAATTTTTCAATTGATAACTGGTATTTCATGTGCAAGGCACGTGTCACTGGTAACAAAAAAAAGGCATAAAAAATCTCAAAAAATATATAATATCACCTTCAGCAGACGTTGAACCAAGGATCTGAACGTGGAATTCGACAAGTTTTCATAGCCAACGTGCCATTAGGATTATATTTACACATGACTCAGTAAATTATATTTATATGTTAAAACATATTATAACACTATATAAACCCATCCCTGATTTTGGGCCCTCGTTATTTAGGGGACCCTATTCCGTCACATCTATGGAACTGGGCCAGAGACGGCCCTGATTTAATGTTTGAGACAATGCTCTTGAGTATGGACTATAATTTAGTTAAAATCGTATTTGAATTGATAGAAGTAAATTCCAAAGTACCCTTATTGATAATACATTTATGAAGTGTATGGTTGTCCAATATTAATAAAATGGTGTATTTTGAAAAAATAAATAAAATTAAAATTAAACTATAGATTTACAATCACTTTTTAAAAAATGCTATATTAAAAAAGGTTAAATATACTAATGACCCCTGCACTTTCAGATTTTTTCAATTGATACCCCTGGACTATTAATTTAGTTTTTTTCACCCCTACACTTGCTATTTTCTAATTTCTGTCAAAAAAGTGTTAAAACTAACAACTATTTTATTTTTAATTCTTTTTTAATATCTAAAATATGTGAAAAGACTTTTTAATTGTTCTTCTTCATCCTCTCATGTCTCATCTCTCCTTCACTTTCTCTCACATCCTTCAAGACCATAATAAATAACCTAGTTAAAATCAGTCCCACAACTTTATCTACTTTCCGTTACATTTGATTCCATTACCATTCCAATCATCTTCTCTTATTTCTCTTTCCCTGTGCCAACAAAATTTCTTTTACAGAAAAAAGCTTCAAAGACCTCAATTTTTCCCTCCGTATTTTCCATTTCTCCAAAATGTTCTTATTAATTCATAGACTACAAATTAAAAAGAAAAAAACCTATTGGGTATTAGTCTGTTCATCTAAAACTTTAGTACAAAATAACTCAAATTTATTGAACATTGACATTTCTAAACCCTTCAGCTTCATTCTTCTTCATTAATCCAGCCATATAGCTTCTCACTTTATTCCTATCCTAGTCATCTTCTGCATCATCTCCATTTATCCAAGCTAAACCCACCAAATCCATTTCGAACATTCCTCACGTACAACAGTTCCAACGAAGGCGAGAGATCGGTATTTGAATCAACCCAGCCATCGTTCAAACCCAGTCATTGAGAGAGTATTTTATTTTTCATTCTTCTTCATTTACCCGAGGTGAGATAAAGTGAAGGAGAGATATGGGAGGATGGAGAAGGAGGGTTCAAAAATCTTTTCACATACCTTGGATATTAAGAAAAAATAAAAATAAAATGGCGGTTAGTTTTAACCTTTTTTTTTTTTACATAAATTGGAAAATAGTAAGTGTAGGGTGAAAAAAACTAAATTGATAATCTAGGAGTGTAAATTGAAAAAGCCTAATTAATAGTAATTATCCTTTCTAGACCTATATATTTCAAAATTTAAAATCACCCCATAAAATATATTCAATATAAATTGTATTCAAATAGCCCTTAAAATTATAGTTACTACCAATACACTTCGGAGCAAAAATGTGTTTTTATCAATTTTGAGTGATTGTGTAATATCAATAAAGATTTTGTTTTTAAATGTTAATTATTAGGTTTGATCTCCATGATCTGCTCTTATTTATTTTGTATTATTTTTTCTTTATTAACGACTGGTCTTTTTAGTATTTTACCATATTAGTTTTTACCACCTGCGTTGGACGTATTTTTCTTCTCAAAATTTAAAATTTAATAACTCGATAGTGAATATAGGTTTTTTCGTTTCTTTATTTTAAGAAATATTTTTTAATTGGTTCAAATTCTATATAATTATTGATAATATGGAATACAAATTTTTAAAAAATACAACACATTAATTTATAATTTTAAATCTTATGAGATCAATTCTCTTTTCAATTATTAAAATTAAAATAAATGTCACTTTTAATTTTATGTTAATGATTGGTCAAATTTCTATTCATTCTTGTTTTATTATAATTTTTTTAATCTTTTGTTATCTAAATATGAATTGATAATGATTTGGTTTTTATTTTTTTATTTTTAAATATTTATTTTTACTATTTTTCATAAAAAAATATCTCAAAATTTACTTTTTTAAAAACATATTTATTTTTTAATTTAAAAATTAGATTAATATTTTAAAATGTAGATTAGGGAAGATTTTTATAACTATTTTTTTTTATATTTTTATAATCTAAATCTGGATTTTGATATTTTATTTTAAAGTTTTAAAAATTAGTTTTAGATAACAAAATTGACATTTATCTCATGAATTAAATTTAAATTAAAAATCTCTGTTTTTTTCTCTATTGAACTTCACGCCCGCCGAGAGATTTTACCATTTTTCTTTATCAACATTTTATTAAATTCAAATTCCAAAAAAAAAAAAAAAAAATCTTAGATAGCATATTTCACTAAAATATCATAATTTTTTAAAATTATCCAAATAACAATTTAGCAATTCAATAATTTTATTGAACTATTATTTGTGGGTTATTTTACCCTTTCTTTAATTCAATTAATTTATTTAAATGCTATTTTTACCCCAATAGTAGGTTCAATAACTTTATTAAACTTTCACTGGTTAGTTTTTTACCCTTTTGTTCAATAAATTTATTAAACTGCTATTTGAGTATTTTTTAAAATATTTATATCTGCGATTTACTTATTTTTTATTTTTATTAAGTGAAATGCATATTTATTCCATTGCATTTTTTCTGTCTCTTTTTTTTTCGAGGTAATGAATAAAGAATTTATATCGATATATAATTATTTGGTCTTTAGTTTTAAAATTTTAAAATTAAATTTTTTAATAATAAATTCAGTTCATTATCATAATTTTCTATTTTTAATAATTTTCATATTTCAAAAATTAGATTAAGATTATAGGCTTCTGTAAACCAATCCTTTTTTTCTTCTTTTTCTTCATCTAAATCTTAATTGATAATTATTTGGTTTTTATTTTAAATTTTATAAATGTAATTTATAAACTAATAAATTTGTTTTCATTTTTAATGATTTTTTATTGGGGAAATGACATTTTAAAAATTGATATTTTAAAAAATAGCAAACTTTTTGAAATTGTTTAAAAATGACATTGCTCATTTTGAGGGAAATAGTCAGAGAAATGTCGTTTTTAAAATATTTCAAAACATTTACTATTTTTGAAATAACTGTTATATGTTGCTCTTATTTATACTTTAAAATTATACTACATGATATTTTATGAACAACAAAAATTTGAAACTTAAAAAATGATATTTTTTTTAAGGTATATATGGATTGGATTTCATATTAATTTTGGTGAGGGAGGGAAAAAAATTATTCTTGAAATTTTTTAAATTTTTTGTTATTTCATAACAGTTCATAAAATGTCATTTAAAAAAATAATTTTGCCTTTCTTAAAAAAAAAAATTATGATTCCGTAGCTCAAAATGACCCAATATAACTTATGTTAATGATAGAGTTTTACTAAACAAAGAAAAGGAGAGTGGATTTGTTTTTAATTTTTCTTTTATAATAGTGTAAAAATTTAAACACATAAGAGGAATATAATGAATTATCAAAGTTACTTTACTCCAATTATATGTTATGTAAAGTAATTATTAGTGAAAGAAGAAATTCAATTTATAGTGAGGAACAATTTTTTTAATACGAACACAAAAACAAAGGTAAAGAAAGTTGAATATAAAAAACTCAATATAAAGTAACTATTGGTGAAAGAATAAATTCAATTTATAGTGAGGAACAATTTTTTAAAACGAACACAAAAATAAAGGCAAAACAAATGTAAAGAAAATTGAATATAAAAAACTCATCTAGTCTAGTGTCAATACTTGAATAATTAATATGATCTTAAGGTTTTTTTTTAAGAGAGAAATACTAAAGAGGAATATGTTGATGTGGGGTTATTTATAATAAAAATCTATTAAATTAGTAGAATTGAATTTTATTTACTAAATCTGAATTGATATTGATTTGATTTTTAATTTTTATAATAAAAATCTCTTAAATGAGAGAGGGGATATTTTAAAATGTTCATAATTCATACGTGAGACATAATCTAAGTATTTATTTAACATAAAATTAATTTTCATTTAATTATTTAATAATTTTTTATTTTATAATTTAAAAAATAAAAATGGTTTTTAAAAACTCATTCTTAAAATGCAGATTACAATAGAAAAGATTTGTTTAGCCAAGGGTGAGTGTAATTTGTTAATAATTTAAAGGGTATTTTTATCTAAAAATGTTCCCCAACTTCTTTGCTTTTTAATATAGTATAGATAATTATCTCTCCTCATTTTTATTTATAAAAATAATAATTTAACTAGCTAAAAAAAATTAGCCAACTTAAATCACCCTAGATTTTTCTCTTAAATTGTTATACTGGCCCATGGGCTCATATTTATGAGGCCCAACTATAACATAAAACGACCCATACCCGATTTCTGTTCATATCGGGTCTGGGAGTAAAGCAAAATTGAAGATACAGATTTTCTCGCCGGCGAATTCTTTTTGACACTGATCAATTCAATGGTCAGTACATATTCTTTCTGTCTAATTTGCAAACCAGATCCGTAATTGTTCAGGTAAAGCTCTAAGTTTTCAGTTTATTATCTTCCTTTGCTTCAAATTTGAATAAAAAATTGACAGGGGTGGCTGTGAAATCTTTGCTAAACTTCCAATTTCTGGAGCATTTTCTTGCTTACCAAACAAAATTTGCCTTTTTTTTCAATACCCAGATGGTTTTATACATTACAGTTCATTATTTGAGTGTTGTGCTTTTGTATTTATAGTGAATCTGATCAAGCAGTGAGGTCCTGAGGAGCTTCATAATGATGATAGTTGTAGTGGCATTGGTTCTTTGTGTTCTATTTGGAGCTCTATCTTTATTTCCAAGAGATCGTAAGTATTCGTTTCGGGTTAAATATACTTTTAGTCCGTATGCTTTGACTCTTGTATCATAGCATTTTGAACTATTTACTTCATATAGCCAACATGTGCATAAGGTATGCTCGTGTTTACTCCCTTTCGTAAGGTTGAAGGTTCGAGTCTTCCCTCCCCTAATTTGATGTAATATCTCGAAAATAATTTAGTTCTTACACGCTGATAAACATACCATGAATCATGATTAAGCCATGTGTTAAAATCTTATTATGATTTCATTTAAAAGTTGCTTTCTGATAAGATTTTTAATGTGCCTTCTGTTGTCGAGGATTTAACGTATAAATATAAGGTTCAAATTGTTATAAAAATATGAGGACCAAAAGGGTATAAGAATGAAAGTCTAGTGACTAAAAACATTTTTTTAGGTCTTTAGTCCTCTAATTAACCCAACGCTTGTGTGGATTTGAACAAACAATATTGTATTTTATGGATGCAGGGAATGCACAAAAGGTCCAATCCGATGCTATGAATAAGGTAAGTTTGATGACAAAGTCTTGCTACTTTTACTGGAAGTTTGAAGACTCAGAATCTCAGCTGTCTAGTGTCACAATCTTATAAATGACTAAAGTATCTATTTGGTTGCTGGAACGTGTATGTGGTTTTGGCTTCAATAGCATGATAAAATCATCATGATTTGGGCAAGTTTCTGTTTCCGGGCTCCAACTATGGATAAAGTATAATTATAGGATCCTTAAAAATAGGATTCAGGTCTCAAAAGCTCTTGTCCAAACCATTCAACCTTCAGTCTGGCAAGCAAATGATGCCGATTTCCTTAGTTTATCTTGTCTGTCAAATTGTCAATGATGGATACTTTGTCAATAGTCTTAAAAATATATATGTTTGTATTGGCTAAAAAAACATCATTTTTATTTATTTGTTATATCTTAAATGTTATTTATTGCTATGACCTTACTTGAACAGGTTCTTTTCTATAGGTTGTACAACTTTGTCCTTGAGTTCTAATCTAAATGTTATTTCTTTCTTGTAGCCATCAAAAATCTGCAGTAAAGCTGAGGTCTCGGTTCATAACAAAAGAACAGATTGTTGGATTATCATCAAGAATAAGGTATGATTTTTCTTATTCTGATTTGATGTCCTATCTCCTTGCAAAAGTCAGGAGTTTCTTATATACAATCATATTTATAGTTTGTTTTCCATTTTCTCTCGAGGAATAGGTGTATGATGTTACCTCCTACGTAGAAGAACATCCGGGAGGAGATGCCATTCTAGTGCATGCTGGGGATGATTCTACCGAAGGGTTCTATGGGTAGAACATGCTGACAACACCTTTCTCTCTTACATTTTTGTAGCATTGTTTTGTCTTAAATAGATTGTTTTAAGATGGTCAAAACCATTTAAAATATTTTTTTGGCCATCCTTTTCCCCCCCTAACTATAGTCAAATACTTTCTTTTTGTCACAAATCCCATGTACAAGTGTATTATAATTTGCATATGTTGGTTTTAATTCATATTCCATCATGGCAATGATCTTTCAAACATGCTAATATCAACCTCAATGCTTTTGTGCAGGCCGCAACATGCAACCCGAGTCTTTGACATGATTGAGGACTTCTACATTGGAGACCTGGAGCTGTAATCTCCCCAAGTGACAATCATTTTCAGAATGTATTTGAGATTCGAGATCACAAATCTGCCATCTCAGGGAATATTTTTAAAGATTTCAATGATTTAATTGGCATTCATGTGATTTTGTAACATCTATAAATTTTGTACACGCTCTTTCAAGTGACTATTGTGTACTATACAACTCTTATACTTTTTTCATCTAAGTTTGCATGAATTGATTCTGTGGTTGCGAAATTTGAGTTGCGGAGGAGTGCTGGTTGGGTGTCCATGTCAGCACTCCTGGTGTTCGGCAACTTCGGAGGAAAGGAGATAGGTCGGAAGGAATGAGGAATGGAAGAAAGCACTGCAAGACGGAGTGAGTTAGCCACTGATATATTAACACACTTTGATGCGTCTTGAGTTTGGTTGAGTTTCCAGAACTGTCTTAACCATTGTGTTTCTTCTGGATGTGGTGCATTGCTTTGCTAGTGGGGTTGTAATTATTTTCCTTTGTAAGCAGTCATGTTATTTATTTGGCTGGTGACAGACTTTGACTGTTGCGTTATTTTTCGGTTCACTACTTTATGATAGGCTCGGCTTGGGTAGTTCAAAATTTAGAGTTACTCCTCATGCAGTAGTAAAGAATTGGGATTAGTAAAACATTGTATGTGTTATGCAAAATTCCATAAGGTTCAAGAACTTTGCATTATCAGCCTGCCAATCTCTCACTGTTTAAAAGATTTCATGTGTGTTTGTGGGTGTGATTGGGAGAACTGGCCGGGGATCCTTAAATTTACCACTATTGAGAATTTTAGAGATTAAAAATAAACTTTTTTTGAGAACAGATACAAAGGGAAGATGTTGATCTCAGCTGTCCAAATTTGGAATCTCTTGTTCTGGTTAATTATCTTCGCGAATCGGCTACTATTTGTGCTCCTGAACTTGAGATTTTGGAATTGTATAAAGCAGATAAGAGAATAGTTTTCCTAGAGGTTGAGTTTATTTCTTCGTTACTTTCATTTTTAAAGTTCGTTTGACAACCATTTCGATGTCATTTTAAATCGTTGCATACCATGGTTCCATGTTTTTGTCATTTCAGATAGTAAACAAAGGGAATATCTTTGAATGTAAGTTTGTATTGATATTGCTTGAATGAAATACAAGGAGGATGAACACTACTTAAAAACTAGGAGAAACTAGAAAGAGTAAAGGAGGAGATAAACATAATTCTAAGAGAATGAGAGAAAATATAAAATACAAGCAAATGAAAATAGATAGTGAAAGCAACTATGCTTCCAGACGTGTATAGATTGTTTTTTCTTGAAGGGAATATTTTTCTATGTTTTGTAATATGAGATATATGCTCACGGTGTCACAATAGACCTCGCAAGTCACATTTCACTAATATTTTGGTGATTGATTGATCAGGTAAGTGCTCATTTGGGATAACTTTTGAAATTGTTTAAAAATATTTTTGAAAAAGAAATTGTTTTTATAACCATTAAAAAAAAATACAATTAAACACTTTTAAGAGCTGTCTCAAACGGACATTAATTGTTCTTTCTCATTTTTTTATGTGAGTTTTACATTACTGACCCCAAAATTTACAGGATTCATATGTTGCTGCCTGCTAGGTGTATGAAAGAAAGGACATAATTCTACTTTTTTTTTTCTTCTTCTTCTTGTTTACTAGATTTTAATTCATTTATTAGGAATTATGGAAGGCCATAAATAGGAACGTTGAGTTTTAATTTGCAATCACCTAGCATTTTCATGCATCTTGGAACCTGTATAAAATCTTCTAGTTAAATATTATACAGCAACTCTTTCGATTTGTGATTTTCGGTTTTTAAATTGTTTTAAAAATAGTCTCGAAAATAATTATAAATTGTCTATAACAAATTTTTATAAGATCAGCAGAGCACACTACCCCATCCACGTGAAAAAATGATGATTCATGAAATGGAGATCAATATTTCATAAAAGTGGTTTTATCTAGTTAAAAAAAACACCTACAATTAACAATAAATATTAAAAAATATTGAAGAAGGAAAAATGCAAATTAGACCCTTGCGCTTTTGCTCAAAATGCAAAAATAAAGTGTATTTTTCTTTTAGGTAAAATGCAAATGAGACCCTTGTAGTTTGTTTCAAATGCATGAACACCCCATGTGGTTTGAAAATGACAAATTACACTCATGTGTTTCCAAAAAATTTCAATCAGACCCCTCCCTTTCAATATTATTAATTTTCTTTTAATCATAACTTCTTCGTTTGAATCCCGATTTAGATGATTCAAAATGTTTTGGAATCTTCATTTCAGTATCTACGCTATGGTCACTTAAAAACTTCTAAATCATCAATAACCAAAAGAGTTAACGGTGTCAATCATACCTAGTACTTTGATGTTAATAAACTGTTTTATTTATTAACCATTTCAAAGTTTTAAAGTGACTATTATGTAGAGCTTGAAATGAGGATTCCAAAACATCTTGAATCATCCAAACTGGAGTTCAAACGAAAAAGTTATGGCTAAAAGAAAAATTATTGGCATTGAAGGGGAGAGGTCTAATTGAAATTTTTTGGAACCACAGGAGTGTGATTTGCCATTTTCAAACCACTGGGGGTGTTCCTGCATTTGAAATAAACCACAGAGCACTCATTTGCATTTTACCCTTTTCTTTTTTGCATCTTATTAAATGATGTCTTAAACTCCGATCAGAAATTTCAAACTAGAAACCCTCGAATCTCTCGAAAACAGACATCCAACTCAACATAAATAGATATTTTTCTTAGACAAATAGAAGTACTTGTACTAGAATTCAAATGTAAGAGTAAAAATAAACAAACAAATTCGAGTAAAGAAACACCACATCACAAATAACTGTAGAAGGGCATCCTTGGTGCCAGTCATTCAACAACAAAAATCCCATAAAAGTATAATGTAATCAGTGATCAGAGACAAAAAAAAAACACAAACAATTAAAAGCTATCTTTTATTCTCTCAGATAGCAGAAGATTGTATACAGTCACCTGATAAGGTCAACCTAACTAATCAAAGTGGTTTTGTAAGTGTGTTTATGGATTGAAAACTAGTTTTATGAATGAAACAATTTTGCAAGGAAAAAAAAAACACAATCCCCCATACAATTTTTACTTCAACATTGTCGTGTTCTGGTCTTCCGCTCTTAGACGCATAAGAGTGATGAGGCAAAGCAAAGGAAGGAAACAACGCTTGAGAGAATCTTTAGCATATTTGGTATGAGGTGGATTGTAAGTGTCTAGGGGAAAGATAGTAATTTTATAAAAAATAGGCCGCCATATATATCATAGTGAGAATATCTTGTAATCATCTTTTGACGTTGAATATTATATCTAAAAAAGAGGAGGGTTAGGGGTCTCTCGAATTACAACCTCGGCACTAATTCTAATTCTCGTGTTTTCTTTAACTATTGTTCTTACAGTATCATCATCATATAAAAATAAAACAAAAGCCTGGGTGCCACCAAAGTCAGCAACTTCAAAAAATAGTAATTCCCAATAAATTTTTGGTATTAGCCATCCTGTAAACCAGGGGAAAAAAAATTAACAGTGCTTGAATATATGCTTCAAAACATCTTAAAAATTCTGTTTTTTTTTTTGAGAATTTCATAATGTCTGGTTGTATGGGAAAAGGTATTTTGGTTAAAAATTGAAAATGCAGCTACGTGTTTTTAAAAGAAAACACTGGACAATTCTTTTCAATCTCACCCAGACTGTTCAGTGTTTTCTTTTGAGGGGTTTTTTTTTTTTTTTTTTTTTTTGAAAAAATAAGTACTTAAATCAAACATATTAATAATCAGTTTAATGTGATGTTTGAAACCAGGAGCGGGTGCACATATAGGGGAAGGGGGCTCTCAATTTTTTTTTAAAATGGTTTTTAAATACAGAAAAAGAAAAAGTATAAATATGATATGGCATTTTTTAGTGTATTTTATCTATTTTACCCCTAATTTATTGAAAATAGTCTTGTATAGTTTTGCCACCCCTAAATTTTTTTCTGGCACTACCCTTTTTGAAAAATATTTATAAAATCAATAAACTTATTTCATTAATTTTTCTTGTATGTTACAAAATGACGAATCTATTATTTTTTTTATAGTTACTAAGAGAATTTGAATTAGAAATCAGGGTTTCAAAATTTCTTCGTTTTACAATTTTGATAATTTCATTAATTTAATTATGGGTCAAATGCAAATAAGACCCATCTGGTTTTTGTCAGATGCATGAACACCTTCTATGGTTTGAAAATAGCAAATCACACTCCTGTATTTCCAAATTATTTTAATGAGATCCCCTCCAACGTCATTAACTTTATTTTGCCATAACTTATTTGTTTGAACTACAATTTAGATGATTCAAGATGTTTTGAAATCCTCATTTCGAGCTCTATACGATCACTTTGAAGCTTCAAAACAATCAATAAAAAGAGTTTATTATCATCAAAATACTAGGTAAGATTGAAGCCATTAAATCTTTTACTTATTAATGATTTAGAAGTTTTGACGTGGTCATAGCGTAGAGTCTGAAATCAGGATTACAAAACATCTTGAATCATCCAAATCAGTGTTCAAACGAAAAAATTATGACTAAAATAAAGTTAATGGCATTGGAAGTGAGGGGTCTCATTGAAATAATTTAGAACTATAGGGGTTTGATTTGCTATTTTCAAACTTCAAGGGTGTTCATACATTTGATAAAAACCACAAAGGTGTTATTTGTATTTTACCCTTTAATTATTTAGAATGTATTATTTTTTAAACTTACTTTTAAAAATGTAATCTTTGTAAATGTCCCATTTAAATGTTATTAAGGTCTCCTTTCATGTTCATTAAAAATGGCCTCTTTTTATAAATATTATATTTTATTTGGGTAGAATACCATTTTGGTCCCTGAACTTTCACTCGAGCTTCGTTTTCGTCCTTGAACTTTCAAAAATGGTGTTTTTGGTCCCTGAACTTTCCAAATCGTTTCGTTTTCGTCCTTCCGTTAATTTTCTATTAGTTGACTGTCAGTATTTGATGACATGGCAATTTTAATGATGTGGCTTGCTAACATGGCTTCTTTTAATACAATTTTAATTTATCATGAATTTTTAATCTCTCTCATCTCTCATTTTTCTCTTTCCTCCATTAATTCCCTCTTTTTCTCTATCCTCTTCATTTCTCTCTCTTCCCCTCCACCTTCTTCTCCGGTGAACTCTCCTCCATCAAGGTTTCAGATCAACACTGTTTCAGATCAACATTGGCCGGAAATCCTTTGAAATTTTCACCAAAATCGATCGAGGAATTTGGAATCGGGAGCCAAGAAAGCGAAGCCGCCACCATGAAAATAGACGATCACTGGCAGAGAAGCGGATGTTGATTCAGTAATAGGAGTATAGAGATGAAACTAGAGATTGCAAGAGGAATCAATGGTTAAATCGAAGCTTCTGAGACCGTTAATCGATTTTTGCAAAGCTGAAAGAGAGAGATCTGACATCTCTCTGATTCTGTCAATGGAAGATGAAGACCAGTTTTGTTTATGATTAAAATGAATACTATATTAAATCTTTTGAGAAAATAAATAAGATTGAGATTGAGAATTGAATGAAACATATATAATTCTATCTGCAAGAGCTGTTACACGGGGACCTTGAGCAGACTTAAAGAGGAAATAAGCAGACTTGGAGGAAATATTTGCAAAAAGGTTAAGGGAGAAAGTAAGCAGACTTAAAAGAAATATTTGCACAACAAATCTTTTCTCATTGTTTGTATCTTTTCCAGATTCGTAATTTTTTCTAGATTTTCTTTAAAGATTTGTAAATTTTACAACTTTTAACAAAATCACCTTATTATTTGTTACTTCCCAATCTTTCCACTTTCTTTTCCTAATCCCAGACCTAACCCTAAATCTTTTCCTAAAGATTAACAACCACAATGGATTCGCCTTGAAAAAGCTTCAGATTAGAGTTGATTTGGTCGTCGATTTGGTCTAGGTTACGTTAGGTCCAAGGGGAAGAATTGTCGTGCTTCAGAATAAATATGTGCCTCTTAAGATTGTTAATGTGACGACCCGTCAATTTTAAATAAATTAAAATCAGAGAAAACAGCGGAAGTCTTTTAATTTACGAAAAATTGGCGTGGTTTTGTTTGAAAATTGGCATGCCGAAAACCTGTTTACAACCTAATTTTCAATTCTAATCAAATCTCATGGACTTTAAGTCCAAATCAGGAGTTCAAACATATAATATCATAAAACATCAATATTAGACTCTTAGGAGTCAAATACAAAATACAAATCCTTAAGTTCATCAAAATAAGACATAAACTTTACGAAACCATTAGTCCATCTCGAGGTCGCATCCCCGATCACGCAAAGACCACCTCCTCCTCCTCGACCTCTAGCCAAGGCATTACCTGAAATTAGTTGTAATATCATGAGCTAACAAACTAAGCCCAATGAGAATAATAAGCATAAAAAGTAAAGATAGACCCCAAACTCGCATTTCGATTTGTATCCAAATAACCTGACACAACAACTCCTAAAGTTCTCCAAACTCTAGGTAATTCTATTCCATATTCTCCAAATGATGATACTAATTAGCACACTTAGTCTAATTGTTCATCCAATAACTTGTTATAACATAAGGTAATAAAAGTAAATGACTTTGCATAAAATATAACATCTCGACTCTCTTTCTCATCTATCATATGCATAAAAGTAATGAGTACATCCATAGGATACGCATTCGCCATTTATGCATGTAATGAAGGTAATGTGGATTTTCACAAACTATCCACCCTTATCCTTATGTATGAAGGTAATGTGGGTATCCACTCATCCACCATTCACCTTATGTATGAAGGTAATGTGGGTATCCACTCATCCACCATTCACCTTATGCATGAAGGTAACGTGGGTATCCACTCATCCACCGTTCCTTTCATTCTTTTCTTTTTCTCTTTTCAATGGTGCGAGATGTTATGGTATGATAAATAATGGTGCAAAATGTTATGCATATGCCTGCATATGCTTGTAAAAATAAATAAGTAAAGTGCGGAATTAAAGTAATCGAAATAACATAAAGTAAAGGACATAAAATAAAATAAACAGAGATTCTGGATAATCGATATACAATCGAACTCCATTAACAAAGTAAAGCATCAGAACATAACGATTATCCTAAACCTTCCAGGATTCTAAACTTCCAATAATCCGAGGTTCTAACACTCGTTCTTATCAAAGTCTTGGATCATTTAACATCCAATGATCCATTCTAAACTCCGAAACTATTCTAGCTTAGAATCTTCTAAGATTCGAGGCTTTCATAGAGAAATCCTAAGTTTCTCGCCTAAAGGATTAACTTCGAATCCTAAGGCACTAACTCACACCCTCTAATCTTAGGTTGGATTCTAATCTTAGTTTCCGATTTTACAAACCATCACACTTGTCTGCTTTCTATAGTTACTTTAAATACTAACTATTCTCACCTTAATTAATAAGATGACTTTGCTCCCAAGTCTGAAGGAGCGATCAACCACAAGGTTCAAAAACACCTACAAACGAATTACATCGTAACAATCAATAACGAAACCAACTATCAATCAAACAACTACTAAACATACAAAGCAACGAAAACCCAATAAAACCCACAAAGAGGCCCACGGCCCTATCATCAAAAACAAGTCTCGGGTTTGGTTTTTCGGCTTTTTGGCAATTCACATACGTTTTGAGTTGGTTTTAATCAAATTTGATAATCCCGATTTCAATGGGTATCGATGAATAGTGTTTTTGAACATTAATCCCTTTCCCGAATTGAATTTAAATAAACATTCATTCATTAATTTCTAACCCATTTTCAATCCCAAAAGGGTAAATTTCAAACCAGGAAAGGGTTTCGATTGAAACTCCGGTTTTAGGGTTATGGAATAGTTTCCAAAAACATTTAAAACTACTCCCGAATTGACAAACACCGAGTTTCACGGCAAAAAATCGAAAGAAAACAAGCAAAACTCCATTAAAACACTATTTGGAGCTTAGGGTTTGAAGAGATTCTTACCGAGAACTCCTCGGATCTCGAGAGAAACGGACAATGGGTAGATGGAAAATGATCCTTGACCCGAGGGCTTTCCGAAATATCCAAGATTGAGCCGATCCGATAAGAAACGAACAAAAGCCAAATTTGGGAAAAGGAGGGAGGAAGCCCACGGCAAAGGAGGAGAGAAAATGAGAGGATCTTGGTCAATTTTGAGTCAAAGTTGTATTTTTAAAGACAAATGAATAGTGTTTTTTAGATATTTTGCAAATTGGGTAATTACAACTTTGCCCTTTTTTATGACTTTTGGCTTAAAAACGAATCCCGAACATCTCAAACTACCCCAATGGTAATTAATAATTATTAATTGGCCCGTTAATAATTATTAACACCATTAAAACGTATTTAAATAAATAAAGCCATTAAAATGAATTAAAATGAAATAAATTGCAAATTTCTAATTTAAAAAAAAAATGAACTTAATTACTTGAATTAAAATAAAATAAATAAATAAATAAATAAAATTTTATCACAAAATAACGGGACGTTACAGTTAATGACGGTGAAATTGTTCTCAAAGAGGTATTTCATTTCCTCTTTGTTGTTTGTAGATGGCGACTCCTCCGATGACTTTTCCAGAGAAGAAGGTGGAGAGGAAGATAGAGAGATGAAGATGAAAGAGAAAGAGAGGAAATCAATTGAGGAGTGAGAAAAATGGAGAGAGGAGAGAGATTAACAAAATTATTAAATATATGATAAATTAAAATAATATTAAAAGAAGCCACGTCAGCAAGCCACATCATTAAAATTGTCATGTCATCAAATAGTGACGGTCAACTAACATAAAAATTAACGGAAGGACGAAAATGAAATGATTTGGAAAGTTCAGGGACTAAAAACACCATTTTTGAAAGTTCAGGGACGAAAACGAAGCTCGAGTGAAAGTTCAGGGACCAAAATGGTATTTTACCCATTTTATTTTTTAAATTAAGGATCCATCAATAATTTGTTACTCTATTTTCATTTGATTTATTTGTATTAAATTTTAACCAAATTTTAGAAAATAAGAACTTTTTATAAATAATTTTGTAATTACTACCCAAAAAAATAATAAAAAATAAAAATAAATAGAAATAAAAACTCGACCCGACTATAGATTACCTGACCCACTTCATCAACAAATAAATACCAAAATATCTCCTTTTTAGCAAATATCTTTCTCGAAAACCTACATTAGCATTAGTATCAACCAAAAAAAGGGGAAATTTGGGTAAGTTGACCTCCAAAATTCACAACTAAGGGTTATTCACCTCCATTTTCATATTAACTTTTTTTTAACACTTTGATGATGTCACTTTGCTTTGAAATATCAAAAATACCCTTCACTTCTCTTCTCCAACTCTCCACTCAACTTCTCTCTTCTCTATTGAAACTAAGTTCTCTCACCTCACTTCGCTTCCTTTAATCTCTAACGGCGGTGTTAACGATGGAATACAGCGATGACTATTTGAAATTTTATTTTCTCTCTCTAATTCTCCACTCTCATCAAACTCTCCATTATTTGTCATTTGGGTATGTATGACTTTGCGTTTTTGAGATTTTTCATTTGTATTTTTTATCTCTCCCAAAACCTCAACACTCTTTTCACATACCCAAGTAATCTTCAAGCTTTTGATTCTTAAAAAAAAACAAGGTTACCCCGGAATTTAAAAAATTTTCCCTGGAATTCGGACCGAAATTTAAATGTTGCCTCGGGATTTGAAACTTTGCACCAAAGTTTGCCCCGGAATTTAAAAATCTTCCTCGAAATTTGAATTTTGCATCGAAATTTCAAAAATATAATACCTAAAATTATAATGAAATAAAAATGCTCAAAAAATATAGAAAAGAAAAAGAAAGAAAGAAAGAAAAAGTTATTTTTATTTTAGATATTATAATTTTTAAATTTCAGTGTAAAATTCAAATTTCGGGGATTTTTTTTAATTCCTGGGCACATTTTGGGGAATTTTTTTTTCACTTTATAATTAGAATTAAAAGCTTGAAGATTACTTGACTATGTGAAGAGAGTGGAGAAGGTGTTGAGGTTTGGGAGAGATAAAAAATACAAATGAAAAATCTCAAAAACGTAAAGTCATATATACCCAAATCGAGAGAAGAGAGGTTTTTCAAATGTTTTCCACCACCAACTGCCACTCTCCGTTGCCGCCATGAGTGAGGAAGATAAAAGAGATAATATTTAGAAGATAAGAAAGTGGTTTCATGGAAGAAGAGAAGAAAAAAGTTTCATAGAAGGAGAGAACAAAAATGTTTCATGGAAGAAGAGAACAAAAGAGTTTTTTAGACATTTAATAACAAAATAACATCATGAGAACATAAAAAAGAGTTAAAATAAAAATAGAGGTCAATCACTTTTATTTGTCAATTTTGAAGAGAGAGAGGGAAAAAAAAAAAAAAAATAAAAATAAATAAATACCAAAATCTCTCCTTTTTAGCAAATCTCTTTCCCCAAAACCTACATTAGCATTAGTATCAGCCAAAAAAACGCGAAGCTCATAAAACCCTAGACTGATCGGAGAAAGATCATGGGAACGCCGGAAACTTCAAGAGAACCTTGCCCAGATCGAATCCTCGACGACATCGGCGGCGCTTTCGGCATGGGAGCTGTTGGAGGTTCAGCTTTTCACTTTCTCAAAGGTATTTATAGTTCCCCTAAAGGATCACGCCTCATCGGCGGCTCTCAAGCCGTTCGAATGAACGCGCCTCGTGTCGGTGGTAGTTTCGCCGTTTGGGGTGGTTTGTTCTCTGCTTTTGATTGTACTATGGTCTATGTTCGTCAAAAAGAGGATCCTTGGAATTCTATTATCGCCGGCGCCGCCACCGGTGGCTTTCTCCAGATGCGTCAGGGTCCCGCGGCGTCGGCTCGATCGGCTTTATTCGGTGGAGTTTTGTTGGCTTTGATTGAAGGAGCTGGGATTATGCTTAATAAGGTTCTTAGTCAGCAGCAAAATATGCCTGTTATGATTGAAGAGCCTGCTGGTTTGGGTGGTGTTCCGGGGTTTCCGACCAATCGAGGTTCGCCACAAGCGGATATGGCGGCCTCGGCTTCGGCTTCTTCGGATTCTGGTAAGGAGTCTTGGTATGGAAGTTGGTTTGGTGGAGGGAAGAAGAAGGAATCTGAGAGCAGTGGAAGTGAGACTAAGATTTTGGAGAGCTTTGATGCACCACCTGTGCCTAGTTTTGAATATAAGTGATTTTTTTTCAGGTTGTTTTGGTGTTTTAGGTTTGTGATGAGAAGAAATTTTGAGATATAAAGATCGTTAATTTGGTCGTAGAACGTATTGTTTGTCATAGGTGACTTAAATTTAATGATTATTATGCTATCTGCTTACATTATTTCAAAGCAATCAAATTTTCATTCAGAATTATGATGAATTTGTATAATAATAATAATAATTGTCTTCATTATTTGTTCTTTAGTTGATTCTGTTAACTGAGTAAGCTTTGAAATATCAAGCTTTTTATACCACATAAATCGAGCTATATGTGTACGCTGCCCTCGAGTCTGATTAAAGCAAAGATATCAAGTATTCTGCTACACTATTTGATTTCCCCATTTCCTTAGATATATTTGTTTAGTTAACAGGATATCTTTTTTTAGTGTATCTATTTCAGCTGAAATGTCTGTCTGGTTATTCTGTTTAATTTTTGGTAATATGGTTATTCTGTTTAATTAATCCCTTTTCTTTTACTTGAGCATTTCTTCATGATTATTCATTTCACTTGCATGGAGGGATACCTTTACTTGGACAAGAGGGGTGGAGTTGTGTTCTGACAATCTACCTGATTAGTGAAAATTTTGTTCCTTACATAAAAAAGATCATCGATCTGTTCAGTGTGCTGGAATGAGCGATACAAGTTCCGATATTTTTTACGTATTGTATCTGCTATCTCTTAATTTGTGTTATTTTGATAGATAGTACAATAATTTTCACTTTATATTATCACATGCCATGATTTGTATTGTTCCTACTTAATAGACCATGCTTTGCGAAATTCATATTATAGGTTGGCTCCCTCTTCAACGGTTGCTGTATGAGGATGCATAGGTTTGAAAGTTAAGCACTGAATTGTTCTTAGTTTCTGATTGTATGGGTTATGTTAACTAATATTTAATACTATCCAACGACATCGGTTTCATCCTCTGCATATGAGAGGATTTCGTTGAGCCTGATTTTGTGGGATTATAATTGACATTTTTGAGTCTCTGCATTTGTAGTTTGCATATTGCTGGTGCAGAATCCGAATTGAAGTGTATACATTTTATGGTTCTATTCTTTGCTTTGAGATTCTCATGGCTGATGTTTATGCTAGACGAATAAACCTGTAGAATCTATTGCATATTCATGTCTTCATCATGGTTTTCTGAGAAACCAAATACAAATAGATTTTGATTGATGCCATGGATTTAGAAGTTCTAGAGATTTCAGGTTAATCATCCTCCTTTTTGATGGAAAACAAAATAGTCAACAGTTCCTTGTTTCTCCTCAGAGTTTGTTTATCCAAGCTGAATTCTTACTGTACTGTATCTACTTCTCTTTCACTGATTTCATCATTGTCAGCACAATTTAGGGTGTGTTTGGGAGTACTTTTGGTCGTAAAAGTGTGTTTTTAAATCATCAAAAGCACTTCCTAGATACACCCACCCCCGAGTATATGCTTCAACAGGAATTAAGCAAGGGTAGATTGATTCAATAGAAACCTCTGGTAAAATGTCCACCCATATTTATGTTTGGCAACATACCGTATATACTTTTTGTAAAAGCCAAAAGCACTTCAAAGTGCTTTCTGAAGAAGTATCAAGTGTTTTTTTGAAATGCTTTTGATTTTTTAAACCTTATTTCTCTAACTTTTCTCTACATATTTTATATCTCTCTACACATTTTATTTTTCTAACTTCTCTCAACAAACTTTCTCTCTCTACAACATTTCTCTCTCTACACTTTTTCTCTCTCTAACTTCTATCTACACACTTTCTTTCTAACTTCTATCTACACACTTTCTTTCTAATTTCTTTTTCCACACCATCTCTAACTTCTTCTCATAGACTCTTTCTCTCTATATGTTATTTCTACATATTTTCTTTCTCTACACATTTTTTCTAAAAATAACTCTATATAAAATTAAAAACATTTTTTAAATATTAGAACCAAACACAAAACATTTTTTATCATAGTACTTGTAATACAAGTACTTCAACTAAAAACACTTATTTCTCAAACACTCCCAAAATTTGTACGCTTGTGAATTTTCATGTTTTGTTGTCGCAATTTTCGGTCCACTCAAGATTTTAGTTGAAAAATATTTTTGACCCCTCTTAAAAATTATTCCAAAAGGCCCTCATATTTTGGTGAAAGCGTTTCTCATTTCTGCTCTATATAATGATCAAGTGACACTCTGATTTTTTTCCCTTTCAAATTGAAGAGGAAAAAAATTTATATTTTTCCAAGGGGTCTGTATGAAAACAACTACACTGCACCACTGGAAATAAAAAAGATAAAAACTCCTATTAAATTAGAATATGGTGATCTATCAGTAAAAATCACTAGTTAAGTTCCGTTTACGTTTTGTTTTTTTTTTTGAGATATTATATCAAACTAAAAAAAGAAGAGAATCGAACTTTCAATCTTATAGGAAGAGAGCAAGTCTCTAATCATTTGAGCTATACTCGTGTTCAGAGGTCGATTCAATGTTAAGTAAGATAGTCTAGTGTAAAAACTCGTAAATCATCGATAAAACGGTCTGGTGACAAATATTTCTCTTTATTTTATACGAACTCCTAAAGGTTGCATAAAGTCAATTGCTTAGTTTACTAAAATTTGTCCCAAAAATTAAAAAAAAAAAAACAAAAAAAAAGTGAAAAATTCCAAAAAAGAAAAATGACATTTCAACTCTTCTTCTCCTCCCTCTACAGTCACTCCCACAAAGCCACCCTCATCCCCATCTCCACCCTATCCTCTATCTTCCTCCGCTCCATTTCCATGGCTTCTTCCAATCCAACTGAAATCATCATCAACCCATCAAAAACCCACATCGGCTGGATCGGCACCGGCGTTATGGGCTGTTCCATGGCCTCTCATCTCATCAAAGCCGGCTATAAACTTACCCTCTTCAATCGTACTCCTTCAAAATCCCAACCCCTCCTTGATTTAGGCGCCAATTTAGCTTCCTCCCCTTTCGACGTCGCTTCCCGATCCGATATCGTCTTCTCCATCGTCGGCTTCCCTTCCGACGTCCGTTCCGTTTTACTCGACCCAATTTCCGGCGCCCTCGCCGGCCTCCGTCCCGGCGGAATTCTCGTTGACATGACCACATCTGATCCCTCCCTCGCCTCCGAAATCGCCTCCGCTGCCTCCGCCAAAGGTTGTGGGGCAATTGACGCCCCGGTGTCCGGTGGCGATGTCGGTGCCAAAAACGCGAAATTATCGATCTTTGCCGGTGGCGATGAAACCCTAGTTCGACAAGTGAGTCCATTGTTTGCCCTAATGGGGAAGGTTAATTATATGGGGGATAGTGGTAAAGGGCAATTTGCAAAGCTTGCTAATCAGATTACTATAGCTTCAACAATGGTGGGATTGGTGGAAGGAATGGTTTATGCTAAAAAAGCCGGTCTTGATGTTAATTTATACCTGAATGCGATATCGACCGGAGCAGCGGGGTCGAAATCGCTGGAATTGTATGGGAATAGGATAATGAAGAGGGATTTCAAGGCTGGATTTTATGTAAATCATTTTGTTAAGGATTTGGGGATTTGTTTGAAGGAATGTGAGAAAATGGGGTTAGCTCTTCCTGGATTGGCATTGGCTCAGCAGCTTTATTTGTCTTTAAAAGCTCATGGAGAAGGGAATTTGGGAACTCAAGCTCTTATTTTGTCTCTGGAAAGGCTTAATAATGTTTCCCTTGAAGATCTTCCTCTTCCTGCTTCTGCTGATTCTGTTTAGGTATTAACATTTTGATCATTGTATATGAAATTTTTTTTTCTTTGTTAAAATATTGTAATGGTAGTTTTTGATGACTTGTTAAGAAAATAAGGTAGTTTTTCCAAAAATGTGCTTGTTTTGAAATTCATTAGAAAACATTTGTGGTTTGTTTTTGTTACGTATTCTATGTCGGAAAGATGAAAGTACCTAACAATGTTTGTCGAGTAAGATTCGTTAAAACAGAATTTTACACAAAAAAAAATCCTATGTTTATATGGGTGATTAACCTATTGACTATTGAGATGAGGCTATTGATCCTCGATTTAAATTGATATTGATAAGGAAGTAAAGAATTACAAAAGGCTACATTCAAGAAGTTTAGCACTCTCCTCGATAGTCTAGATAGATTGTACTCAATATCTAGATATCTCGAAGCTCTCCAGCTCACTCTATTTTTATAACTACTCCTCTAACCATCTCTCCCAATTATTTACTAATATGTCGTTACTACATTCCGATCATGAATTATGATCATGAACATGGTTATGCCGATTGATCGCGTGATCCATTGTGTTATCATTTGTGCTGTGTGTTCGGCTATTTTGTTGTTCTTAGAGACTTGATTAAGGGATGTGAATATGGGGAAGATGATTTGTGAACTATCCAAATAGAAAAGGTTGAGAGAAAAACTCTCTGGTGAAAAGTTTTATATTCAATTTTTTTCATATTAATACTTTATAGAATAAATTTTGGAACCAAAGTGTTTTTAAGTGATACATTTTTCTTATAGGTA
This sequence comes from Gynostemma pentaphyllum, assembly GCA_028015215.1. Taxonomy (NCBI): domain Eukaryota; kingdom Viridiplantae; phylum Streptophyta; class Magnoliopsida; order Cucurbitales; family Cucurbitaceae; genus Gynostemma; species Gynostemma pentaphyllum. Next base: position 39,813,857 of record CM051348.1, on the reverse strand, counting down.
TTTTTTTCTGGGATGTCTTTTTAATCCTGGATTATGGGATCCAGTGTCTAAAGTATTTGGACATAATCTTCAATTAGATGGATCCTGGTTTGATCTTTGGTATGAATCGATGCAAATTTCTTTTAGCATATAAATTAGGGTTGATTGTAAATCTAGTAAGTTTTTAAGTAATATTTGTAAAAATATCAACTCTTAAAAATACCTGTAAATATGGCAAATTTTGAGCAGGTTAATCAATGATCATTGTTGAATTACATATTAATCGATTTTAATAAACGTAATAAAAATTGTTATATTTACAAATAATTTTAAGCAATAATATTTCTATAATTATTGCATCAAAATTTACCAACCAATAAAATTTACCTACAAATTAACATTCTAAGACGAATTTTAATTATTTCTATCTTTCATGTAGTTTGACATCTTTAAAATTTCAATTTTATTAATAGGAAAACACACATTATAAAAAATTGAAAAATGGTATTAACTAATTAAAAATATTTAGAGAGTTTGAAAACCAGTTTCAAGCACTAATATTTTCTCTACATATACATACTATAATTAATAACAATGGATTAAATAACAAGGATTTTTTTTTTATCCATGTGTGTCTTGTTTAACTTACGAACATCTCAACTAATCTCACAAAACACCAACGTAACTTAAACCGACTCATGAAAGAATTTTGGTAACAGTAAAATGTTATTGCTAGCATCTCTGGCTCTGCTTTACAATGGTTATAATATGATGTAATCTAATGCTCAAAACATGGGTTCCCAAATTACGTAAAAGTACTTAAAAACCACAATGGTGATGCATATTGTATTTATTTGCAAATGAACCATGAAAAATAATCCTTGGAATAACAGTTTACAGCCCCCCTTTCCATCTCCCTCCCCCTCTTTATTGGGCCATTTTTAATGGCTATGCCGACCAAAATCTTCTCTGGATTTATATATGCTCTCAATTACCATAAATTAAGGATTGGAGGGACAACTCTTGAGCTTGGGTCTAAGACCTCCAAGTAATATGACAAGGAAAGCAGAAAATTCAACAAAAAATTTAAAAACTTCTGCCACCCCTTTCATAACTTACTACCCTGAATTTGATGTTTCTGCGTCAGGACTCGTCTACCCCGAGATATTGCGAGTGAGAGGCTGCCAGCAACGCAGCTCCAATGCCAGAGCCATCGTTTGAATGCTCGACGATGATGTTTCCAGCAACACCATCTCCTAGTAGCTCCTTAAGTGTAGTTTCCATTCTGGTTCTGAACTTGGTGTAGTGCTCATACAACCCTCCATCCAATGCTACCACCGTCCTTTGCTTCTCCCCATCTCGGATTGTATCTCTTCCCATTTTCTTCAGAATTCCTAAAATCCCAGCGGCTGATAAGCGTGCACCACGTGTTGCAACTATGTCACAAACATCGACTACTATTTTTCTTGTTTTCAGGGAGGTATTAGGTATCTGACAGTAGAGCACAAAAGGCAAAGAGTGAGTAATCTATATGAATCTGGCTTACTTGATGCTATAGCAATCTATGAAGAGAGAAAAAAGAGAACCACGCCACAATGCAGTCCCCGTTTGTTACATTGTGGAAGATCTCAAATTCAATAATATCTTGTTCTCTACGAAGCTAAATAACATGAGAAAAATCTCATTAAAAGCATAGAGATCTGTTACACCTCTAAGATATCTTTCAGTTTGCTTCCAACGACTTTCAGGTCAGAAGACGTGTCATGATGCATAGCAGACATGTGGGGAGTCCTGCATATTATTAAAGCAACTAGTTACATTCGTGCAAGAGAATTTTGAAATTGAACTAAACGGGCATCACAGGCAAATCTTTTAGGCAGTCCATGCAAATGGTGACGTTAACAGGTAGAAAAGGAACACATTTTTCAATTAAAAATAAAATAACCATAATGCAAGTAGAAGGTGTAGTTCCTAGAATTCTAGCTGGTATATATTATGCTTCAAAAGCCTATCGTGAAGGCTTGTAATACAATGTAAAGTTTAACTTTTAACCTTTTACGAGTACAAAATTTGAGCTTTAGATTTGAAGAATTAGGTTTACGTTCGCCGTCAATTAGAAACAGATGGGATGGAGATCAAAATGCATATCAGGCTATCAGCCAAGTATTTGATATGCATGCGATAGCTATCAAATCAAAGCCGTTCAATTTTTTTTTAAATACCGTAAGCGTCTGGGCAAGCTTACGCGCACCACGACTAATCTCACGGGACAACCACATGACCCTACAACACTTGGCATCGATAAACTCATAGGATAATATCCTAGGTAGGTGGCCAACATAATTTGAACCTATGACCTCAAGGTTGGAAAGAAACCCCTTGACCACTAAGCCAAGGTATGTTGGTTAAAACTGTTCAAAATTTGGAATATCATTAAGTATGCCAACTAAACAAAGTGCACAGCTTTTGCGAAAAAAACCCATTGTTGAGAGCAAAATGTATCTTTTCATAAACAACACATGTCGATAGTATACCTCAATATAAATGGAGTTCTCAGTTTGGGTGGAACAGTATCACCAAAGAGAGCTGCTTCTTCAGCCATTCTGCATAGAACTCTACGTACAATATCTCCCAAATACATACCAGAAATAATCTTTTCAAAAATCTGCAAATAGAAAAAAAGAGGCTAACAATGCATATGCATCAAACTAAGTGTCCATGGATGTGATAAAGAGCATGTAAAAAAGAAATGATTATACCTGTTCTCCAGGGTTTAAACTCTCAGCATCCAATGCTTGATCATATTCTGTGAGTGGCAGATGCGAGGATCGGAAGTTGCCCCATTCCATGTTAATTACCTGCATCGGTAAACAAACGTCCAGGCATTATTACATTATATCATAAAATTTATATGACCAAGGGAAAAAGAAAAGGGAGAGTGAAGTAAAAAATTTCAAGAACATTTGCTTGTTGGAGAAAAAATTATAGATCTCATAATCCACTAACCATTTCTCCTGATTTAGGAAGGAGGCCATGCCACTTTGGAATAGCATGTGCCCTCTCTACATAAGCTGCATTTGTACCCGTGCCCAAAATTACAGCACCAATTACATCGTTATCATAATATCTCCCTCCTGCCAATGTACCAATTGTGTCATTTACCTGCATCATCTTGGAAAGTCAGGACAGCACGAAACAAATACCCCACCACCCCAAAAAAAGCAGAGAAAAAGGGAAAAACTGAACAATTTTTTTCAAGGATTAGCATATGAAAATGAAAACACCACTTGATGAAGGATAATTGGAATTACCAAAGCTGCCACACGCATGTCAAGTTTAATTCTTTCCATGGCTTTGGTTAATTCGCCCACCACATCTTCCCCAACCTGAAATAGACAATGAAGAGAACGTGTTGAAGAATAGATTCAATACGTGAATAAGGAAAATTCCAAGGTGCATGTCAAAGTCTTTGTGCAAATATGCCATACATGTGGCTTCATATCTTTCCTACAAGGATCGTTTACTCATATCCATTAAATCTTCTATCAGTGAGTGATGAAGATCAAATGTGATTAATCTAAATGTCATTCAAATTTTCTGCATGGTATAGAGATTCCAAATCCCTGCACCAAATCACGATCCCTTGAAAAACTAGCTCATATAAAGTGACTGTGTTAGACAATGGTTATACATACTTCTCCTACTTGAAACAATAACTGCACCTTTAATGTGCAAGCAAGCATAACTATTATTAGAATGCAAAGAAACTTATGAACGGTTTGATTGTCTTAGCTTCAATATAAGAAATCCTATTTTAATTTGAACTGAAATACAGACATAAAAAGTTGAGCTTTGCATTTCCAATGCAGAAGTCAGGTATCTTTTGTACTAGACCTACCGCAAGAACATAATGCCTTCACTTCTTCTAATCTCATGGTAGTGGGAAGAAAATAATTCCATAAGACAGGACAAAAGAAACATGGTGCCTGCCTTATTATAAAACAAAAATTCAACAGAAACACCCTAGATTTTTTTTGGGGGGTAATAAACTGGAGAAACACCCTAGAAGCCAACTTTATCTGGGGAATGAAACAACAAAATAACATTGATTCGAAATTCCAAAAAATAGTCATGTCACATCTCAACATTAAACAATGATATACTGATAATAGAACTCAAGGAATTAGAATTAACCGTGTCTTCAATGTTGAAGCCTTTTGTCCATTTAATAAGTGTACCAGATGCTATTGATGTTTGTCTCACTGGGAAGGAGAAAGTAAAGCCCAGTTCCCTTTGCCTACCCGGTGCTGGGTGAAAGCCTTCACCTTCTTCAGCAACAAATTTTGCAAGTGCTTGAGCAATAAAATCAAATAATGCCTAAGAGAAACAGTACTTGACACTTCAGCATATGATCCAACCTCAAGAAAATCCAGACTTTTGAAATTTGAGAGAGAAATACTAACATCTGAAGACCCGATCATCAAATGTGGAGGTATTGAAACCTCCTCAAATTCTTGCTTGACAACTCGTTTGTCTCTACCACCCAACTGCACACGTAACACTCGGAAATTTGTGCCACCAAGATCCAATGCGTAGTACAGCCCTTCCTCATCTCTAAATGTATGAGGACAAGTGAGTGATTTAAAGCTAGGAAGAAATTTTTTAAAGTTTAAAAGACTTAGACCATGAACGACATCTTAAACAGGGATACTTCTAGACATTTGACCCTTAATCAAAAACTATTTCCTGCATAAGGCCAAAATGACATCTTAAACAGGGATATCTGTTTAACCTCTATATGCTTAACAACACAATTGTCAACATAGTGGAATAATTGATTTCCATCTCTTTATAATAATTGACTAAATAATTAATTATTTTCTGAAAAGAATTTGAAGATCAGAGAAAGAGAAACAGGTTTCCTACTGCAAAGAATATAGGAGATCACTAGCCTTTTTCATAAAATATGAGAACCAAAGTGAGAATCCTAGACTCAAATACAAACTCTGTTGCCAAAGAAACGGTCATATGACATCCATCGAAAAATGAAAGAAACCGTGGTAGATTAATTAAAAAAGAACGATACCAAGTTACCAACTGAAAACTGAAACAACAATGAAGGAAGAAACAAATGGTCAAAGAATAGTAAAGAAAACAAAAAACCGTAAAACCCGAATCAAATGTTTAAACTAAACAGAACATCAACACAGGTCATAATAATCAAATAGTTGAATCAATTCAATATTAACTCACTAGACAAACAACAGAAACAAAAAATCACGAAGAACATCACATTAAAACTCAAAAACAGACCTCTAAGTAAAGAACCACAAGATAGAACTTAGAAAAAACAGAAACTTTATACTCTCCAAATCATACAATGAACCAAAATTACAAAGAAACTAAAATAAAAATATCTGATCACAAAAAGAGCAGTCACTCCAGGTAATATAATTTTTGCATGAATCAAAAAACAACAAAAAATCACAAAAAAATGATAAACTATTGGGAGATTATTAATAAAGTAAAAAACTTAAAACAACAAATCAGATCCCATAAACTCAAGAAGGAAATCAAAAGGAAACTAAGAGTAATTTTTTTTTTTTATAGCATACCCAGTTGGGAGATTATCAACATAGCTAATGAGCATCTTGAGCTTACTACCACCCTCAGATGCAAGGCCAGCGTGCATCTCAACGGTCAAAGCATCAGCCACCTGTCTTAGTTTCTCAATAGGGGTTCCACACTTTTCCTCAAACTCTTTCAAAATTGCCATAGCTTTAGCCCATTTTCCAGAATTCTTCATTCGGTGGCGCACCACCAACGCCGCCGTCGCGCAAACCACCGCCGCCCCCACCACCACTGCGGCCGCCACTGCCTTGCCCATCTTCAAGTAATCAATCAAAACTCAGAAAGTTCTAAACTTTAAGTCTATTTCAGATGGGCAAAGGCTTGTTGATCAAAAGATTCCTGTCAGTTTAAAGTTTTGTAAGTTTCAATGATTTATCAATTATCAGATATCAAATCTGCCTTAAAAAAGTGAGTAAAAATGGAAAAAGGAAAAGGAGAAAGAGTATTTCAACAGTGAAATTAGGGATTTTTAAGGAAACCCAAAGAATTTGAGCGAGTTTCATGGGGAAATCAGCTGTTTTTTCGGTGATTTAACAACACCAAACAAAAACCCAGTTGAGAGATTTGTGAAAATCATTAATACCCTTTATTTTCTGGGAAAATTATTTTGTATACAGACATGAAAATTCTCGCCCTGGAGATGGAGAAAAGTCAATATCAGTAATGTTTTGATCACAAATTCATGAAATTTTTTGTAACATTACTTTACTTTATACCTTTAATTTTCTTACTTTTTCATCTGTTTTAAACTTTGATGTAAGTTCAGATTTGATTGTTTTATATATATTTTTTTCTCTTTTTATTTGAGATAAGGTTAAGATTCTACTCACAAAATTCCATGTCCTGATAAAAAGAAGGAGGTGGAAATTAATTAATAATAAATAAAATATTTGTGTGTCAATAGGAGAATTTTCCTCTTTTTTGGGTGTCAATAAAGACTCTTCATTTAAATTATAAAATTATCCACAAGTACGTTTTTAGTTGGAATGTTTTCAATATTAACCAGAGACTAAGAATTGTTTAAAAATAATATATATTTATGTAAATTAATTTTGATTTATATTAAAAGATAACTTTAAAAAAATATTATATCAAATTAAGGGTGTAAAAATTCAGTACCGACATTTAACCAATTGAGTTATGTTTATATCAGTCTTAAAAAATATGCACAAACTATAGTATTTTCTCTACAATTTATTGTTTGGCAACCACGTTTCTTCAATAATAGATGTAAAAGTAATGATATATTTTCAAGGATTGGAGAAAAAACCAACTAAATGTACAAATTAAAATAAAATCTAAAAAATGAAATGGATAATTAAAAAAAATATCCATTATCAGATTAACATATGAAAATAGATTGGTTTGAAATACTCATTCTAGATTTGAATTCCTTACTTATTTTTATATTAAAAAAAATCACAAAATTTATTAATAACATTGTTTCCCAATATATTTTTCAAATTACATTTTTCAGTTAAAATTTAGCTATCATAGAACAAGAAAATGATTGCATATTTTGTCATGGGAGTGTGAAATTTGCAAATTGGAATAAAGGGTAACTGTCCATTATTTATTAGGAGTTTTGGGAAGAGAGCTCAAACTTTTGACCTAAAAGAGAGGTAAGTGTTCATTATTTATTAGGAGTTAAAGTTTATCCAGATAAGATAATCATGCAAGAGTTGCCAAATTTGAATTAAGCATCCATAATTGAACTTTGAAAGTTTATTTATTTTTACCCCTTTATATGATCATTTTTATCTGGATTGGGATTATTCAGCCCATTGAATTGACTTCAATTTCAAGGTGGTCTAAATGTCAGACAAAATCAATTCATTGCAAAATTCATATAATTTTTTTTTAAATGCCCCTTTCCATCTATAATTTTGGGATTTATATAAATCGCTTTCAAACAATATATATTATAAATGAAATTCGGTAACATTTCGCATCGTTCTTTTTTATATCAAAATTAATTATAATCTCATTGTGACATCTGGTCGTTTTCTTTTCATCAAAACTAATTTTTATCTCAAAGTGATATCTAGCAATATCTCAAAGTGGATTCCTAAAATTTATCCTTTGATATTTCATGTGTAAAAAGTTTAGTCTATCGAATTTCAACAAGTTTCAAGTATATAATCCGACTGAATTTTTATTTAAAAATGAAATTCACAAAATAAACTGAATTTTTTTTAAGATGAATTCACAAAATAATCCGACTAAATTTTAAATTAAAATTTAATTAAAAAAAATAACATAACTAACTTTATTATAAACATTAATTTTGTGTTTTAATCAGCAACAATGTTAATCAAAAATAAAATATAGGGGTTTTTTTTTTCAAATATGACAATTATAAATTAAAATTTTCAAAATAGTAAAAGTTTGAAATTTTTCAAAAATAACATTTTATTCCTCCTTAACTCGAAACAAGTATAGAGCCTAACCCACAAATATTTTCAAAACATTTAGTACTTTTAAAGTATTTATTCAAAAAGTATCATTTAATGAAATTTCTCCAAAATATATCAAGTTATTTTTCATTAAAGTTAAGTCAAGTTTTAATAACAAACACTAGTTGGATTTATTAAAACTTTTAAGAATTAAGGGATTGAATTGAAATGAGATAACATTAAATACCAAGACTGTAAAAATCATTCATGATACATACAAGTTAACATTGCATGCAAACAAGAAACATAAAGAAACAAAACTACACATGAAGGTAGGGTGGAATCTTGTTGAAATGAGGCAAGAAAGTAGAAACTAACAGGAAGATTTTTTTTTTTTAATTAAACGACACTTTTACTTGAAGGAAAAAAATAAATTAATTAAACGACATCTCCTTCACAAAAAAGAATTAAGAACATATATTATATCAGTTACAGTTTTGAAATTAAAACACAATTTTGAAATACCTCTAATATCAATGTGGTGGGATAGTTGAGACAGATTCAGAACAACTCCTTGCCCCTACTCCGCGTGGGTTTTGGGGTCAGTGTCAAGAACAAGGTTACGACTGGACGAATTACCTTAGAGACCCGACCCAGGTACTCTAAAATTAAAAATTTAAGGGTCTAATTTTAACAATTTTTTTTTTTTTTTTTTTAAATTTAAGGTTTAATTAGTTTGAGAATGTATTTGACTTATATACGTGGTTAATGTAATCATCTCTATTTTTTTTAATTAGTAGGAACAGAACAATCATGATAACTGGAAATCTCTTCTTCTCTACATAACAAAACGAGATACAAGAAATCTCATGTAGTTGACGATATTCCAAACCATGATCTCTTATATGATCAAATGTACAAAACCTTCCTCTCCCCTCTTCGTTTTAAAACTAAAATCATACCATTTTATTATACAATTTTTGAAAGCAAAAATTTATAGAATATTTAATATCATAATCAAGTGGCCAAAATGGAGATTGATATCATGAGGAGGCCATAACTAACTCCCAAGTCCCACCATCCAAATTTGAACCCACCCTCCTAGTGTTAACTTGAAGCCCTTTTCAGCATCATACTAAAAAAATTATTGGAGGAGGCGGACACAATGTGGCTCTCCATTTATTAGCCATTAAATTTATATATATGACGTTTCTTTCATATAAATAATATTTTCTACTCTTAAATTCACAGATCCAAAAGCTACGAGAGGAGAGTCGCATTATTCCAGCCTCCTCGAATAATTTGTCCATTATACATAACCACTGAGGGTAAAATTTCTTTAAATCCTTAGGGGCCAGCTCATCAGGACCATCCATTAGGTACTTGACATTCCTACAGTCTTGGATACATAAAAAAATTTAAAAAAAAAACAAAAAAACATCAGATTCCTGAAACTACTTATTCCTAAAAAAATTGGTACTTCTTTAGGGAAGAATAGGATTTTAAATCTGACACGGCCACGTTTGTTTGCTTTGGGCATCAAAACTTTGTCTAATCTTATCTATCTTCAATGGTTCTCAATTGCAAAATATGCATAATTTGTTCAACTTTTTTCCTGTCAATACTACACATGGAGAAGGAAATGAGTAGGAGGAATATGCCTAATTTTAGTGATCAGAATTATGCATATCTATCAATTGATTTAACGTATGGGGAATTAGAAAATGGTTTACAAAATCTCAGGAATTGGCTTTCAACAAATAAAAAGTATGCATTTGAAGTTAAAAAACCTTGAAAAGTTTTTGAAGGGAGATCCAAATCCAATTCTAGACGTTTTAGACTCGAATTTCCAACCATAACTGTACATCTATCTTACAGAAAAGAATAATAATACCAGCTATCACAATCTGGAAGCATTAGAATCGGATACGAAACTTACTCAGCCAATTCGGTACGAGAAGGAATAACAGGCAAAAGAAAATTTCCAAATGGGGAATCAAGAATCTTAAAGTTACCAGTGCAACCATCTTGTTGGGCCTGTACTACAGCAAAATTCTTAGCTTGTTGGATCTTGAATTCAATTCCATTAGCAACAGAAACCTACTCAAATTCATAAATGTCATAAACAATCAGATATTTGACAAAAAAAAAAAAAACTGATTGACAGTTTATCATGAAAGCAAAGAAAAAACAATTCTCACAGTCGAGTTTTTCGTTGATGTCGAAACAGAGGCTTTCTCTATTGCAGCTAAAGATAAAGTTCTGCAATTGAGATGTATCACAAATGAACTTCATTCAAAATCAAAACATACATATGATGGAAAAACTCATACACCAATTGAAACCATATATCATCGCAACAAGTTCTCCAAAATCTCCATATTGATATGATATTGTCTAATTTAAACCTAAGCCCGGGTTCATTTTTACTTCTAAGTTCTACTCAAAAGACCTCGTATCAATGAAAATGTTATCTTCTCTTATAAACGCACGATCTTTCTCACTTATAATCGATATGGGATTTTAATCAAACCCTAACATATCAAAAACCCTTAATTGGGAATTCCATACAATCTCTGAAATTCTCAATCAATCAATCAGTCCGAAAACTAAACAATCTACAATAATTAGCAGCTATTTCGTAATTTCTATTTCCTCTAAATTTCTTAGCCTGAGATCCTAAAAACAGAGAGAAAAATTTTTAAAAAAAAATGAATGAAAGAAGAGAATATCCATTTCTCAGATAGTGTAAAAGGAGAATCGGAGAAGAAAGAATCACCGTGGCCGTGGCGACGGCGTATGATCGGTTTTCGGCCGTTTGGCTTGAGGCGGCGCCGCCATAATTCCCGGGAGTTTCGAGACTTGGAAACTGTCCGTTCCATTTGCAACGAAGCCCATTGGATCAGAGCTGTAACGAACAAATGATGAAGGGTAATTTTCATAACTACCCTTTTTATGATTTAAGTTATCAAAAGTACCCTAATATTTTTAAACTTTTCAAAACTACCCTAAAGTTGACAAGTGGCTACAATTGATTGGTGAGATACCATAACTAACTATGTAAAAACTACCAATTAAGGGTAGAAAAGAAACTAATTTTTTTATTAGGGTAGTTTTGAAAACCACACTTCATTAAAGGGTATTTATGATAAAATTTCTATGATGAAAGAACCTTAGTATGGGGTAAGGCCCATAGTTGAACCTGACTTAGTTTTGGCCCAAGTAAAACTTGAGGCCTTTTATTGGGCTCTCAATCCTTAGAAAAACAAAAAATGCTTAAAATTAGTAGGGTAATTTTCATTACTACACTTTAAAAAAAAGGGGAATTTTCATAACTACCCCATTAGAAAAACTAGTTTTCAAATTTACCCTATATATGTAAAAGTTATCAAAATTACCCTTAATTTTACATATGGAGGCTAGCCAATGAAAGTTAGTGGGATGACTATAACTAACCAAGGGGTAAAAATGAAAGTATCATAGGAGAGGGGGTATTTTTGATAACACACCTTAAATTTGGGGTAGATATGATAAAATTCCTAAAAAAAAATTTGTGTTATTAAAAAAATACTCTCATATTATTAGAAGTTTCATAAATACCTTAAAATAGTAATTGGTTGTCGATAATAGGTGAGACTTTATTTAATGCAAGTGTAGGAGGAAACTGTCAATTAAGGGTAAAAAAGAAATTAAAATTTTAATAAAGGTAATTTTAAAAACCATACTTAATTTGGGATTAAATATAATAATTTATCAAATTAATAACTAAATATTTTTTTTCCTCCAAAAAACTAGAATGCATCAATGTATTATGAATAATTGCTAAACAAAAATCTATATCTTTGATTGACACTTAAAAAAAATTCTTTGTTTGACACTAATAAAATTTTATTATATATATATTTTTTAAATTTATCAGACGGGCTAAAATATGATTGAGAAAGACAGGGTCGACTTATAAATTCACATAAGCAACAAAACCATAGAATTATCGTGAAGTCCGAACACTCATTATAATAGGTGTAAAATTATGAAAATTCTTTCAACTAATAACTTGTAGATATGAATGAAGAGATAAATATAAAGATTTTATTCGATCATAACTAATAATAAACAGTATTTGGTCAAATAGACAACAAGAAGAAGGAATAATGCAATACTAATTTTTATAGGTACGTTACACGTGTATTTATTTCAAATACTTCAATTTTTTTTTATTTCTACATTTTTTTAATCTAAAAAATATAAATTATTATTATTTGTTGATTTTGTCTCCCAAATTTAATAATAATAATTTCTATTTAAAATCTTTGGTTTAGCAATATAGTTGTTTTAATTTTATTGTAATACCCACAAAAGTGTATGAAATTATTATTTTCCTAATTCTCTACTTTTATATCATATCAATCAATGACCATCTATTTTTAAGTCAAATATCTATCTTGGTTTTATGTCAACGACTCATTAACTATCATTGTCTTCAAATAATCTTAATAACTAATTTAACGTGTTCACTTATTTTGTTTATTTTTAACTTTAGTATATCATTTATATACATTATTATTTTATTTTGATAAATAATAATCGATTATAATTATTGCACACTCTTCTAACCTCAAATAAAAAAATAATTTGAATTACTTGTATTTTTCAGTAAATAACTTTATAAAATATAATTGTTTTTTTTTTGTTATAAAAAATCATCATTCTGTACTATAATTTCTAAATAATCATTTAACATTTTCAATAAATAAGATTGAGAGAGTTCATCACCGATTTATTTAATAACTTTTTAAAATAATATAAATTTTTATTTATTAAGAACATCACTTTTCTAATAATTAAAAAATTAATCTGAAATAAACTTAACTATTTTTAATGATTAAGTGATCTAAATACGGGAATTTACTGTTTTTAATATTTACTGTTTTATGTTTTTGAAAAAAATTTAAAGAATTATCTTTCTTTTAGATTTACTTATTTGTGGCATGAAAAAGTTTTAAAATTTTGATAGGCTTACGAATAAATTATAGTACATCATCTTGAAATAGTAAAGTGAAATTTTGCATGAATGTTTCACTATCAATTAAATACATCATAATTAATGGACACTTTTTTCTTCTTCTTTTAGAATCAAATTTTATGACTTTTAATTTGCTAGTGCATTTTGAAATCCATACATTTCTCTTTGTTTATTTATTTTTATTTTTTTTATGTATTTTCCTTTCTCCCATTTTTTATTTTTTTTATTAGTAATGAATATTTTGTTCCAAATACATTTAATTTTTAATAAATAAACTAGGGCCCCTAAAAAATTAATAAATTAAGGATGGAAACTTTTGATTTTTATTACAATCTAGACCATGAAAGTTTGAAACTATTAATCTCATAATACATTTTCATGAATGGTTGAATTGAAAACATTTTAAATTTTGATGAAATGGACATAATAATACATTAAAAAAAGAGTAGAAAGTGAGTAAATATCTTGATGTATGCGTGTTACATTATCAACCGTTGATTGGATTGACAATTTCATCATGGAAATCAAGTAATTTTTTTTTTCCATTATTTTTAAACTTATCAATTCATTGATCACCCGGTATAACTTGAATTATCTGCCCTCGTTGAAATAGTCGGAGATCGTCATTGATTTTGTCTTCTATCAATAGATATTTCGATTAAATTGAAATATAAATTATGTAAATTAATCCATAAAACATTATATAATAAAATAAAACAATTTTAGAATAAAAATAATAAAAAGAGTATCAAATGTCAATAAGAAGAGAGTACTTATTAATACCTGAATATTTAATATGATATAAGGTTTTTCCCAGAGAGAAATATTGAAGATGTAAAGGGAATAGTATTATATTTATATTTTAAGATTGTAATTTAATTTTAGAATTGAAATTTATTTACTAAATCTGAATCGATAATAATTTAGTCTTTGATTTTTAATTTTTGAAAATGACATTTATTTACTAATAATTAATTAATTATACATCACTATTTTCAGGTGAATCTCATGTGTTAGAAGGGAATAAATTTGTTGAGATTAGATTAATCACAAGATTAGATATGTCACAATTTTTTTATGATCTCAGGGTATCGGCCGAAGGGAGTAATTTTGTTGGGATTAAATAGATTACAATTATTTTTTTTTTTTTATATATTTTTCTGGATGAAATCAATTTTAAAATCAATCTACTGATGATATCAATCTTCCGTAATTTAAAAATGTAGATTAATTCATGAAGGGAGTGTGGTAATATGAATACCATTTAAATATGTTAATTGAATGATTAATTATTTTTTTTAATATCAATATCAAAATCATCGTTTTGAAATTTCAAACCAATAATTTTTCGTGGTTTAAAAAATTAAATTTGCTAGATGTTATCAATTTTGTTGTGATATTTCGTTAACATTTATAATTTTTTTTTTTAATTTTAAAATTTTGTTTAAGATTTAAAATATATATTACAGTAGGCAAGATTTATATAGATATTCTATTTTATATATCTAAATGAGTGATTCACTTTTTTAGTATTTTATTTGAAAAATGTAAAATTTATTTACAGATTTCTTTCGACTATTAATTTTTTACAGTTTAAAAATTGAATTTGGTGGACGATATCAACTTTGATCTGATCTGATTTTTTTTGGGATTTAGTAAACATTTATAAAATTTACAAAACAAATAGTTTTTAAAACTGGTATCTTTTTTCTTCTTTTATTTTTTTAACATAAGTGAGAGAGGTGCTAACTTGACTCTACATCTGGACAAATAAATCACAAGTTTCATAGAGATACTTATAAAATTATTCAACTAAAATTTAAAATCTCACTTACATTTTGTGAGCTTTCTAATGAATTTAGTTACCGTTTGTTATAGTTTTTAAAAGTATTTTTTAATAGTTATTAAAAACAAACTTTTTTTTTTTATTAAAAACGCGTTTAAACACTTTAAAAAACTATTTTAAATGGGCATTTAGAAAGTTTTTTTACTCAATTATCACTTGATATGAAGTATTCATTTGTTATCTATAAATTTATGGCTTTGTTTATATAAGAATATTGAATAATTTATTTGCAATAAACTTTGTAACGGTTGGTATAAAATATTAAACTTGAAAAGAAAAAAAAAACTTATTTTCCCCCTAACTCCATAAGTTCAAAATCATGAGAATCCATCAGAAAATCCTAGAGATTTATGTTGCCAACCCCACTTGGGATTTGCCTCGATCGATACACAAACATTCTCAAAGCCATATACGATTATTGATTAAGATATATTAAATTAGTATCACCTTTTAGGATTTTAGCAATGATTATTGTTCAATAGGGAAATGAAATGAGTATTGAATTGTGAAAGAAAATTAATCACTACACCTTATTGTATAAACAAAATTAATTTATAAGTCAATACAAGTATAATTTAGGTGGCTAGTCATCTATTCCCTTTTTATAAGGTGGAAAATTCAAACTTCCCCTCCCAAATTAATTTATAAAATCAAGGATAAAATACCATTTTGGTCCCAGAACTTTCACTCGAGTTTCGTTTTCGTCCATGAACTTTCAAAAATGACATTTTTCGTCCCTGAACTTTCCAAATCGTTTCGTTTTCGTCCTTCCGTCAGTTTTTCGTCTGGGACATTAATAGAGCCTGACGTGGCACATTGATATGACTTCTTTTATCAATATTTTAATATCAATTTTAATTTATTATATTTTGAATGCTTTTGTGTCAATCTTTTGAATCTCTCTCTTCCATTCTCCCACTCCCCTCTTTCTCTCTCCTCCATCATCATCTTCTCTACCCTTTCTCCACCATCCATTCTTTTACATGAATATTTTTCCAGATTTCTGAAGTTTTATCAGAGCCATCTCTTAAACCCATAATTCAAAAGTATCATTGAAATACATAAAAAAAAAAAGTTCCATTACAAATGGCTAAGAGTTCTTAAAAAATCTTTTAAAAATCCTTATATTTTCTCCCTTAAATTTTCTAGATCTGGGATGGGATTATGATAGATTATTATTATTATTATTTTAAATAACAATAAAAATCGTAAATGGATTTACAGCTGACAAACATGACTGTAACGTCCCGTTATTTTGTGATAAGAAAAAAAAATTATTTATTTTATTTTAATTTAAGTAATTAAAGTTTATTTTAGAATCAGTAATTTAGAAATTAGTAGTTTATTTCAGTTTAAATCTTTTTAAATTACCTTTTTAGTTTAATTTTGTTTTAATGGTATTAATAATTATTAACGGGCCAATTAATAATTATTAATCACCATTGGGATAGTTTAAAAGCTTCGAGTTTCGATTTATAATTCAAAAGTCATAAAAGGACGCAACCGTCATTTCCAAAATTCCTAAAATATCTATTTACTATTCACTTCATCTCCTTAAATTGCCTTTGACAAAAAAAAAAACACAGAACTCTTTCATTTTCTCTCCAAACCCGAGTAACAAGGGGAAGAAAAGAGAAAAGGAAGAAAGTGTCGCCCCAAGTTCGTTTCTTGGCCGTTTTGCATGATCTCGGATGCGTTGGAAAGCTCTCGCCGAGACCTTTCTACCCATTCCACTCTTGGAACGTTTCCAACTCTCTAAGGTAAGCCCTAGATTTCGAATTCTCATTGTATTTCCTTGGAAATTGATTCAAGCTTTTGAGTTCTTGGCCAAAATTCTCATCCCCTTCCAATTTTGTTGTTGATTGTTGATGGAAAACTTATTGGGTAACTATTACTTGACTTTCCCTTAACCCTGAACCCGAGTTTCAGTCGAAACCCTTCCCGTTTGAAATTTACCTTTCGGGGTTTGAATATGGGTTATTTATTATTGAAATAATGTTTATTATAATTCAATTCGGGAAATTACATAATGTTTAAAAACCCGGTTTATCGTTACCCATTGAAAACCGAATTTCCAAAGTACTTGAAATCAATCCAAAACACCTCTAAATTGCCTAAAAGCCAGGAAAACCAAACTCGAGGCCTATTTTTCCTAGCATGGCCGAGAGCATCCTTTGGGATATTCGGGGTTTTTCGTCGTTTTATGCTTTTAGTTGTCAATCAATTGATGTATGTTTATTTATTAATTGTTAGATGTAATTATTTGTAGGTGTTTATTGATTTCCTTGCTTGATCGCTCTTCCTGGAGGTTTGGAGCGAAGTCACATCTTCTAAGGTGAGAATAAATAGGATTTAAAGTAACTTTAGAAACCAAATAAGTAGAACGGTTTGTAAAATTGGAGGTTAAGAATAGGATTCGAATCTAAGAGTAAAAGAAAGTGAGCTAGTGCCCTAAGGATTAGGAACTAGTTCTTTGAGTGAAAACTTTGAAGTTTCTCGAGGGAAACATTGAACTTTAGGAAGTTCTAAGTTAGAATAGTTTGGGAGATTAAAAATGGATCATTGGAAGTTAAAGAATCCAAACTTTTAGATAAAATGGTTAAAGGAACTCGAAAATAGAACTTTGGATTTTATTTGAAAGTTTAGAATCCTTGGAAGTGTAGATTACTTATTTAAGATAAGATCTACTTTATTTAAATTATCGGGAGTTCGGTTTACTTATTGTAAATCCGAAATTTCTGTTTATTTACTTTATGCATTTTACTTTATGTACTTTACTTTATGCATTTTACTTTATGTACTTTACTTTATGCAATGCACTTTATGAACGTTACTTTATGAACGTCACTTTATGGACTTTACTTTTATTTTACTTGAAATCACAAGATTTTCAAATTCATACTACATAGCCTGAGAGCTTTCATGTAGCCTGCGGGAGCTACCACATAGCCTACGGGAGCTATTGCACAGCCTGAGAGCTGACACATGGCCTGCGGGAGCCATCACAAGCCGCGAGAGCTTACACATAGCCTGCGGGAGCTATTATTATTGTCATTCATCACAAAACTATTTTTATTTAAATATGTTTATATCAAGAGAAGATGATATAAGTTTTTATGGTCAAAGGATTATAACCATATACCTCGATGAAGGTTTTTAAGGAGAAATTTGAATATGACCACTTTCTTCTAAACTTTGGAAGTTATTATTCTCCAGTTTTTGGAAGTTTAGTGAAGAATTTGTAAGAGTTACTTGGACACAAATCCGAATACGGGTTTGGGGTCTAACTTTACTTTTTATTCTCTCTATTCTCACTGGGCTTAAGTTGTTAGCTCATGATATTACAACCAATTTCAGGTAATGCTCGTGCTAGAGGTCGTGGGAGAGGAGCTAGTGCTGTATGATTGCAGGATGATGGCCTCGAGATGGACTAGGTTGATTTAAAGTCCATGGACTTCGTTTTTGTGAACTTTATATAATTTTTGGATTTGTATATTTGTAAATAGCTCTTAAGAGCTTTTGTCTTTACTTTTATGATTATAAACACCTTTTGAACTCCTGGTTAGGAACTTAAAGTTCCTTGTGTATTTAAATTGTGAATTTAAAATGCAACAGGTTTTTGGCTAGCCACTTTTCAAACATAACCACGCCAATTTTTCTTAAAATATAAAGACTTCCGCTGTATTTATTTTAATGATTTTAAAATAGCCGAGTCGTCACAATGACAGAGTGTTAAATTTTGAGTAATTGGATTTACAGTT
Source organism: Gynostemma pentaphyllum (assembly GCA_028015215.1). Taxonomy (NCBI): domain Eukaryota; kingdom Viridiplantae; phylum Streptophyta; class Magnoliopsida; order Cucurbitales; family Cucurbitaceae; genus Gynostemma; species Gynostemma pentaphyllum. Next base: position 39,795,221 of record CM051348.1, on the reverse strand, counting down.
GACAATTCCCTTTGAGTTGGAGTTTTAAATGAAATTTAATTCTCTGTTTCTTTGAATGTGATCGTATTTCACTACCTATAAATGGTTTCATGGCTTGATTTTATATTCTCTTTGGCCAATATTCACCGTTTCCCTGTCTAATTATTGCAGATAGTCTTCGAAGCAAGCTCTTGTCAACGCTGAACACAATCAGACCGATTATCAAAGAATGGTAGAGATGGCAAGATCGACTCGCGAACGATCTTGGACAGAAATGAACTAACAGATCTGTGATGACGCGGTGGTTAGCGAATGGCAAAGAAAACGACGGCGCTACTATGGTTGAGGTGGGGGGCGGCTATTCAGCTGTACAAGAGATGGAGATGATGAAAAAGATGAAGTTAGGGTTAGCTTAGAGAGTAGAAAGAGAGAGGGAAAGAGATGATAATTATAAAAATGAATAAAAAACGCCACATAATAAAAAAAAATTGATTTAAAGAACTAAACATGCCACCTCATTTAAAAAAAACCACACCAGCTTGCCACATCATTAAAAACACCACGTCAACCTACCACACAAACCTCTGTTAATGTCCCAGACGGAGAAAAAGACGGAAGGACGAAAACGAAACGATTTAGAAATTTCAGGGACGAAAAACGTCATTTTTAAAAGTTCAGAGACGAAAATGAAACTCGAGTGAAAGTTCAGGGACCAAAATGGTATTTTACCCTAAAATCAAATATGATTTACATTTTACTTTCCGATATAAGCATAGTTCAAGTCTCAAGTAATTTGACATCAATATTTTCTTCTTATGAAGATCAAAGTTCAACTCTACTTGGACTCACTTTTGATGGAGTATGAATGTCATTTGAAAACCTTGGGATATGCTCGGACTCACTTTTGATGGAGAATATGCACGTTTCTTGAAAATTTTGGGATATGTTCGGACTCACTTTTGATGGAGCATATGCCCGTTACTCAAAAACCTTGGGATATGATCGGACTCACTTTTGATGGAGCATATGCCCGTTACTTGAAAACCTTGGGATGTACTCGGACTCACTCTTGATGGAGTACTTGCCCGTTGCTTGAAACTTAGAATATAATCGGACTCACTTTTGATGGAGTATATGGATATTGTTGGTAGTAGTTTTTTCGGGATGATCTTGTATTTGTACTTGCCATGAATGTTGTTGATAGATATTCTACTAAGATGTCGAGTTATGTTTGCTATTACTTATTTGATAATGGTCGATGGCTTGTGGGATTGAGATTTCGGTTTGATCTTGTGTTTAGGGTGTTTTGGAGTATAGTATGGGCATTGGAAAGCATGTTAAGACTTTTGGACACAATTTCCGATGTGAAATTTGTCCATAGGATTACATGCTCCCATATTACTCTCACTAGCATTTTTATGCTAACGTTGCTACACTTTAATGTTTATCAGGTACGCCTCACGGTAGAGGTCGTGGTAGAGGGTGTGGTGTCGCGTGATTGTGAGATGATGATGGAAGGACAAGGACTAGACTTTTGGGCATCTTTAGAATGCCAAAACTTTAAATTTCGTTTTGATTCATGTTTATTGCATTTGGTACTTGTAATTAAGCTCATGAGAGCATTTACGTTTGCATTATGTGTTTTGGTCCATTTTGGGACCTAGAACTTAAGGAATGCGCATTCCATAAAATTTTACTGCTTTTTCTGCCTTGCGAACATTGTACACAGGTTTTGGCTAGTCCGAAATACAAACGGCACCATGTCGATTTTTTTGAAAATTCTAGACTTCCGCTGCTTTTAATTCTGATTTAAAATACATAAGATTTCGGTGTCTTTACAGTATTAAATAAATCAATAATATCATTAACAATTTGTGTTCACAAAAGAAATAAACAAATATATCATAAAAAAAATTTAGAATTAATTACAAATATAACCACTTTAATTCTCCCAATTTCAAAACTAAAGGTGATTTACAATCAATTTCAGAAATACCCAAAAAACACCATTTATGGTTGTTATCTGGTGGTTTCCGATTTACAAGTTTACGGTAATACCCTTCAGCTCGTCTCTTACCAATTTTGTTACCGTATTTATTTATTTTTTTTAAATTTAAATTCATTTATTTCTGTTAGCTTAATTATAGGGATATTAATCCATCAATTTAGATTTGATCTATAATCGATAAAATTCAAAACTTTTGGAAAGTTTTTTTAAAAAAAAGATTTTAAAATCTGCAAGCTTTCTTATGCTCATTTAAAAAAAAATCAACCAAAATTAAAACAAATCTTAAAGATTTGGTCAACTTATGGGTGCAACTGGGAAGCTTCCTCCGGTAAGATATGGTTGTGAAGGTTGTCACCACTCCATCAAAATGTGACGACGACGGACATTAACGTAATCATTTGTGTTGTTAGTCTTCTTCTTCCTTCTTATTTTTCTGTTTGGTGTCTTCTTCATTACCTAGACATTTCCCAAATTCGACTTTCACCGTTTTTCTATCTCCGTTCATTAGTGCTAATAAAACTGCACGCCATTGATTCAAATTTCGTTTCATTGATTGTGAATTCGACGCCCGACCGCCGCCGTTTTGCGATTCTTCTTGAAACATGTCGTCATTTTTGTTGGAGAATTGGGTTTCAGGAATGTACAGATTTCGAGATTTTGGGATTCCAATATCAGGATGAACCTATTTCAAAACATTGAATATGTAGATCTTGTAAGTTTCTACAAGTTACTTTTAATCAAATGTTTATTTTTATTTAGGGTAAAATGTAAATGAGACCCCTGTGGTTATTTCGAAATGCATGAACACCCCCTGTGGTTTGAAAATGGCAAATCACACCCCATGTGGTTCCAATTTTTTTCAATCAGACCCCTTCCCTTCAATGTTAATAATTTTCTTTTAGCCATAACTTCTTCGTTTGAACTCCTATTTGGATGATTCAATTTTGTGCCCTGTATCAATTTTAACTCACATCATGATTCATCTATTCCATTTACATTACTTTTTATGATACATTTGAAAATAAGTTTTTGAACCGGTTATTTTTATAAATATTAGGTTCGATCCTGCAATATGTAGAAAAGTTCGTATATTGAAAAAAAGATAAAAACATGACAAGACATCCATTAAAGGTAACAAAGTGAATCGTTACCTATATAATTTCACTATCATTAACATTGTTAGTGTGGTATACTAAAAGAAACATTGTGAGTGTGGTGTGTGGGACACAATTAAGCCTCAAGGTGGTCAATATATGGTGATTTTGATAATTTCCTCGTTGAAAATGAGGTAAACAAAGGTCCAAAAGTGTAACAAAGACCTCCAAATTCCCTTAAAATAATTTGACCTTTTTTTTTTCTACTTTCTCCAACCATGTCAAGAGATGCACACAAACTAGGGTTTCACTTTTGTCTTTTATTTCAAGAATTCCCCTTCTCCAAGCATTGTGGGTGTACGTAAGTTGACCCCTCAAAATCCATTTAAATCTATTTCTAATCATTCTAAATATTGACTTGTGGAAACTAATTGAAAAAACATACCATTTTGTCAACTTAAGATAAGGTATTATATTTTGTTGCGGTGATAATGGATGTTGCTTTAAAAAAAAAAATCACTTTCTTTAATTAGAGATATTCAAGGGGTGGTCGATTAAATTGAGAAGAATGAAGTTTTGGACGATATCCATAGGATTCATGCTATAAATTTATCTATGCAAATGACTACGGGTCAATCGGTTTGGTTTAACGTCGGTTTTAAGTCAAGTCCACACCAAAACAATTAAAATGAGTGGAAATTCATCGAAGTGAAACCGTTCGAATATTTTTTAAGATCCAAAATTAAGAAAATAACAGCAACTTCTATAAATCGAATTTTCAAAAAAAAAAAAAAAAATCTATTTTTTTAAATATAATATCAAATTTGGGGAAGAGGGACTCCAACCTTCGACCTCATGAGAATAGATTAGGGAAATTTCATTGGGTAGCAGAATTTTTAGCAATATTTATAAATATAGCATTTTTAAAAAGTATTTGCAAATATAGCAGATTTTTAAAAACTCTCATTCATGTGATCAGAGATATCAGTGATAACTTATAAAATAATCAGTGATTATCAGTGATTCCTTCATAAAATCTCAGGATATCAGTAAATCAGTGATTACTAATCACTGATTACTAGTGGCAATTTTGTAATATTTTAGCTGCGAATTTAATTTTTCTGTTATTTTTGCAAATATGTTTTTTTACTGCTATTTTTACAAATATTGAACATATTTTTACTATTTTTGCAAAAGCCCCAATAGATTAACTATTTGAGCTATATAAGGTTGATAAAAAAATTATTCTAGTTAACATCTAATAATTTTTTGATCGTCATCTATATAATTAATCTGGAATAAAAAAATTATTTACTTTAATATTTATAAAAAGTTACTCTTATCTTTATATACATTCTAGAAAAAGATTACTCATCACAAATCTCCTTAATTTAAAATCCAAAACTAATTCAATCCAAGTCATTAGGTTGAATTTTCCTACATCATCGAATTTCTCCCCTATCACCAATTTAACTTTTTTTAGTATTTGACATTAAAAAAAAAAAAAAAAAACTTCCACTTGATTTTGAATCAAACGTTAACATCATTAGCTGAAATAAAGATGGCCTTTTTAAATTGACTTTTAATTCGAATTAGCTTTAATGGGGCTATGTACAATAAACCAAAAATAATTATGGTCAACAATGGCTTTTGAAGTAATATGATCCAATTAGAATGTGGAGGTAAATGTGCAATCTTCTTCTTCTATTGGAAAATCTATTTCCATTATATGTATCTCTCTCACTCTCTTTCATGGACATTAATTTGTGAAAAATTGAATTAGATATGTAAAATATGATCATTAACTTTCAATAAATACTTAATGCATATCACTCAATCAAAGGTGAGTGTTTTTCTATGTGATTCACTTTATAGAATTGTTGCTTGTCCTCAATTGAATAAGAGTTATCATGGGGGCGGCACACAAAAGTAATTTAATCATCATGGTTTTATTTATTTTTTGAACATGATCATATTTTTTTTTTTACTATTAAATAAGAATAATTGTGAGAGGTATAAGTAATTGAGGGCACTTGATAACCATTTTATTTTTTTGAAAAGAAAAAAAAATTGTTTAATATGATTAATTGTACATTTTAGTTTAGAAACAATTTTAAATTTTAGTCAAATCTAAAAAATTAAAGCGTTTTTGAGATATTATGTTATGTTTTAGGTTGAAATATATATTTGGTTCCAAACATTTGTTCCATTTTTTAGCTTGGTTCTTAAGTTTGACTTTTTTTAATTTACTATCTTATGTATATGAAAGTTCTAATCTCCTTCACATTTTGATTAACTTCAATTTTAATTTTTACCCTTATATTTTTTAATAAAAAAAATGGTGTATGGGTTTTTTTAAACTACAAAATATAACTATTTTAATAAAATAAACTATAGAAATCTATAACATATCTAAATGTGGTGAAGTATGGAGAAACATTGGGTTCCAAATTTACCCTCATTTAATTGGATTATTCCAAGATTAGTGTTGACCTCTTTGACTTCATAGGTTTCCAAGGTTTTGAGAATTTGAATATCAATGAATACGTATCTTGGGAATAAGAGAGTCATTAAATGTAAAACTATTGATATTCTCAAGAAATAATCTCTTAGGCAAACCCAACGAAGGCTTTATATAAATCTTTCACAATCATGCAACTGAAGGGACCATCCATCACGAAGAAGAAAACAAAGGTCCAACTTGGATTTGAGTTGCCATTTCTATATCAAGGGAATGCTAGAGAGATGGAGAAAGATAATATTAAAAACGTGTTGTTTAACATTCATGAAATCTGAGATAGACTACAAGTGGACCAATTATGAAAGTCTAGGGAGGAATATTGCCGCTTAGATGCCTCCCAAACCATTTTGACGAGCCATGAGGGGAAGAGTTTATGGTTGCAATTAGCACCATATGTATGGAAGAGTTTTCTTTCTCAATATGTTTGTTTTTTTTCATTTGATTTCTCATATTATTGAAAGTAAATTATTTATATTCATGTTTGTTGGATTTTAGGTGAGGAGATCATCTATCGATATTCTTCATTTTTTAAATACATCTTGGATTTATGATTTAATTTTAATTACAAAATTTTGACTCCATTCTATCAATAGATGGTCTTGAGAGTGCCTATGATAATTGAATATCTAAAAAAAAGAATGAATAAATCATTCCAATTCAATAAATTTTTTTATATAATGATTTGTTATAGATAAATTTTGAGAGATTTCAACTGATGACACTTTTTATTGAGTAATTTAAAAATATCAATTATTTTTAAAATGAAATCTCTCATACTGAAATTTAACCAATCAAGATTATCATTACCGGTCTAAGTTTGGTGGATATCAACCATTTTGTTTTTAAAATTTTAAAACTATTACTATTTTTGAAAATATTGATTCATAAAATATTATTTTTAAAAAAAACATAATTATTTTTACAAATAAAATAAAAGAATAAATAATTTAATATTTACGACCCTGAATATTCCTTCTATCAATGGCAATGTTCCAAGAAGAGTAAAGCAAATGGAAAAAAAAATTATAATACGCTTCCTTATCAATGATTTTATTCTTACAAATTTTCATTAAATCTAATTCAAATATCTTTATAAAACTTTCATTTCAACCGGATTTATTCTCATTTTAATGTCGTAGATATATTTTAATTTTTACAAATTTCGAACTTACAACTTATCATTTTGAATTATCATTTTAAACATTAAAATACTTGAATTAATATATTATTGCATTTTTCAATACAATTACATAAAACATAAATTTTTTTAAACCTCATTTGCATATTAAAGTAAAGAATGCAATATTCAATACAATAGTTTATTAATACGATTTAATTTCCTTTAAAAAAGTATAAATTCAATCTAAAAATCTATATGTAACTTACTTTATCAAGATCAGATATAAGGTGCTCAATTTTATTCTTTTATTCTATTAACCATATTAAATTTCTTAAATCTAAATAATGTCAGTTAATTTCGTTAGAACACGTGCGGAGCACGTACATTTTGACTAGTATACCTAAAAGGATGGATTATGAAAATTTTAGCTTTAAACTTGACCAAGAAAATGAAAAAAAGAGAGTAGAAAAGTTGTTCGGCTGAGCTTTGTGGGGATGGGGGAAAAGGAAAAAAAATGGGGAAAGGGGAACGGGGGTAGTTGGTGCGCCAACGATACTTAAATGGCCATGTGTCGGTAATGGGCCGGTCCATTGCCCGTGCATGTCAAGCCTAGTGTCGGCCCATCCAATATCGGAGTAAAATGATTCCTGCGTCGGTATTGGGCCACCATTGCCGGCGCAAGTAGTGTGCGCCGGCGATGGTGTTGTCTAAGTTATATTTCCGGCGCGGAACCGGTGTGCCGACAATGCTGACGTCAGTAGAACTCTCTATTTTTGTAGTGTTTACTGAGTGACATGAATATTGAACATTGACATGCTAATTAGAATATGAAAAAAAAAGTGAAAGCTAGTTTTTATTAACAATTTGTTAACCTATATTTTATTAACAATTTTTTCTTCTGTAATCTACAATTTAAAAATATATTTTTTAAAATCCTAGTCAATTTTTAACAGTGGAAAAAATAAGGATTAACTCCATAAATAGCCACTTCTAAACTATCTCATTACAAAAACAGCAACAAACTTTTTTTTATTCAAAATTAGCCAATCTACTAGATTTATTAAAATTCTTTACCCATTTTATCCCTACATTATCTTATTTCATTATATTATTTTATCCTTTTAATTCTGATTTTTTTATATAATAAATCTTTTAGTTTTATCAAATCTTATTTTTTATCCTTTATATATTTTAAATCTTCACGTTTTGTTCTTTTAATTTTGTATATTTTTTTTTTATCTTTTTGATTTGGTTTTTTAAAATTTAACCTACCCCTGTAACATTTTTTATGAAGTTTATTTGTTTGTTTTGGTTTCTTCTTCTTAATTTCATATATTTGCTTTTGTTCGTGATTATGTCATTGAATTCCAGATCATGTAAGTTTTTTTAAAACGTTTTTTTTAAATACTCATCTACCTAAAACCAACAAAATCTTCATCCTACGTTTTTTTTTTCCAATTTCTTTCGTCTTTCTTTTTTTCCTGAATCTTCTTCATAGCCATTCAACATTGTTCTTGTATTTTTTTTTCCCTTTCAAACCTCAATTATTTTTGTTATGCTTTTTTCTTTCAAAACTCACTTTTCTTTTTCTTGATTACTATAAGTGTTTTTAATCTTGATTTTTTTTTTCTCAAAACAAAATCCCCTTTTTTGGCATATGGAGAATTTTCTTCTTCTTCTTCATAAATTCGATTTTTCCACCCATTGTATAATACATATTTAGATTTTACAATTTTAAGATTTTGTATAAGTGTTTTTATACCATTAGTTTATTGTTTTTTCACATGAACTGTATAGTGTTTGTATAAGTTACATAATTTTCAAAATCTGTATAGTATATATTATTAATACCATTGGTGTTCTGTATTTTTGTGTTTTCCATATTTAAACACAATATTTTCACTTCCATGGATTGTATAATGTATATATAAATTATACTGATTTCTAAATTTATATAAGATATATGTTTTCATACCATTAGTTTTCTGCATGTTTGTGTTTTTTCTTCATTCCAGATTTAAGAAAATTTAAGTTAAAATTAATGGTATATACATATTATACCGTTTATACATTATGTACTTGTTTTATAGAGTTTATACGTTATCAGTTATGTGAGAATTTTTTTTAATCTCACCGGTTTCTTTGGAGTACATAGCAGAGATTTGGTAAGAGAAAAGTATTGTTTTTTTTTGGTTTTTTTGGTTTTTTTTTTTTTTAATCTCATCGGTTTCTATTAGTCTTCTTGCTTGAGTTTCGGAAAACGGCAACAATGGTGATTTTCGTATGAAGGAGACTGGGTTTTTTCTTTAGCCGTTTTGGTTTTTTTTTTTTTTTTTTTGAATAATGAGGCGATTTGGTTTTCTTTCTAGTAGGAAGATATAACTGATTTTTTTTTAAATCAATTTTTTTGAGATTTTGAAAACCTTGATTTATTTTCTCTCTTTTTTTTTAATATATGTGTTTAGGGTAGTTTAGACTTTTGCTTCCGATTTTAAAGTATGGCCCACACCAATTTGACTATCTTTGTTAGGACTTTTGTTAGGTGTCTATTTTTGTTTAATTTACTTATTTTCTTGCTAGTTTTGTAGTTAGCCCAAAAAATAATTAGTTTTTGGTTTTAAAATTTGATCAAGATTTTAAAATGGTGAGAAAACAAGATAAATACAATAGCTTAATTTTTAAAAATAGAAGACTGAAAATAAAATCATTATCAATTTAAGGCAAAAAAAAATTAAAAATTAAAACGATATATTATTAAAATTTAGCAAAGATTTCTCAGGCTAGCTTTCTTAAGAAATAGAGAGAGAGAAAAAATTATGAAATTATTTATCTTGTTAACTTTATTTGAGAGGTAAATGTAACCCACAATGATTAGATTCATCATAAACACTTCTCACAAAGATAAGTTTATCTAGTAGAAAAAACATCATTATTCATTTTTTTTCCTCTTTTTTATTATTATTTTTTTCCACATAACACTACAAGAAGTGTTAGTATTACCGACGCTAGAATTGCCGACGCTACTCATATGCGTCGGTAATGGAAGGCCATCATCGACGCAACGTCGGTGATGTGTGTTAGTATAATAAACTAAAATCATTACCGACCTAGCGTCTGTAATGCTCCAGGTATTACCGACGCCACGTCGATAATACCTTTGCGTGAGAATGCATATTGTAACGTTATTACCGACGTAGCGTCGGTAATGCTCACACAGAGCATTACCGACGCTCATTAAATGTACTACTGACGCCCGATATGGCGTCGGTAATGCCTATCAAAATAAAACCCCCAAACGCCTCTGCACAATCAGTCCGAGACTTCTTTTTCTTTTCTTCCTCTTCTTCGCACGATAGAGCAGCGTCACTCGACACGAAAACCTCCATTTTCGGCCATTTTTTAACCGTTTTTCTCCGTTCAAAGCCGTGGGTTTTCGTTTGCGTGACATTTAGGTGCGTTTCCATGCTTTAATTTCTCAAAATACTTAAGATTTTGAGTGATTTGGGGGTTTAGGGTTTTTTTTTTAAAACAATTTCATTTTGCAATTTAGGTTAATATTGAAGTTTTTCTTTAGAATTTGTTGTGCTTTTGTAAAATATGTGATAGATTGAATAGTTTTTTCACAATTTTGAGAGAATTTCATGTGTTTGTTTTCAATTTTGGTAGTTTTTTTAACAATTTTTTTATATGCTAATTTGGTTATTTGCTTTATGTTTGGTTGTAATGAAAACTTTTAGCTAACCCAATTGTTGTTTTCGAATGCATATGTGATTTGAAACTTTTAGTTACCAACCCCAAAGTAAGGAATAAATCTTTTGATTCAATGAAACATAAACTTTAACTTATTTCTCAATCCTTATTTTCTGGAGTTTCTCTAGATTGTTGATATTAATTTTTCTTACATTTTCTGTTTTTAGAGAGTGGAGAAAGCAATCAAGGAGAAAACTTGCAATGCCCTTCTTCTCAAGGTTAACCAAATTGAATTTGTGACTGAGAGTATCGAGGCTGTAAAAATGTCGAAACGTGCTGGTTGGGGAGTTATGGCAAGCCATCACAGGTTTGAAAGTTTGACCTTTTGATTTGATAGACATATATTTCTTTCAAATTATGTTATATTTTACAATTTTGAAGTTCTAGTGATTAATTGAACATAGTCTATTTTGTTGCAGTGGAGAGACAGAGGATACCTTCATTGCAATCTTTAAATCTCTAGGACTAGTCTTTGTTTATGGTTAAGTCATCTATATTTTTTGCATTTCAATTCACTTTGGCATGTAATGGTTCATTAAATGCTCATGTTAGAAATAGACTCTGTTATGAAGTGTTGAATGGTCAATTTATATCCATACTAAACATATTTTTTTGAATTAATCTTAGCATCTTGGAATTAGTGGATGCTGCAATTCCAGTAGATCATTTGGACCCTATCAGGAAAACAATACTCCAAGTTGAGGAAGTTAAGGTAATTTCAAATCCTTGTTATTTCTCTAAATCTCAAGGATGATTAGAAAAGGGAATATTGACTAGTGGAGGAAAAAATTGGTAGTTAAGTTAAAAGTGTGGTATTGAGACTCAAGAGTGAAGTCATTCATATCCATACTCTTGTTTTTTTTGTTTATTTAGTAATTCGTTTTGAAAATAACTTTCTATAACCGTTTTGACATTAACTTTAAATAAATTGCATTTTAATTGTGTCTCTAGGTTGTAGATGAAGTGCAAGCAGTAAAGATGACCAATGCACGTGGAGAAGACCCAATTAAGGTTTGTTTGTAATTTTTTTGGTTTAATTTTACTAATGTGCTTTTGGAAACCCTGAAATATTGTTTGTTGTTTTGTAAGTTCCCCTCTAAGTTTTAAGATTTGGAATTGGCTGTATGAGATTTTCAGTGCAAATTAGAGTGTTGTCGTCAGGCAGTTTAATGATTATTTTTTGTTCCCATCAGGTTGGATCCTCTTTCAATTCTTCTTATTGTTACATTTTACATAGTGGCTCTACTATTTTCACTTGGTGTGGATGAATTGTTAAAAACAGGTCGCTTAAAAGGGATTTTAAAATACACAATTTTTTTTAAAAAAAATATAGCTTTACCGACGCCGCGTCGGTAATGTACAATAGTATTACCGACGTAGCGTCGGTAATGTACATTGGTATTACCGACGTTGCGTCGGTAATACCAATGCCGACATTGAGTCGGCGATGCCCAATTTTGGCATTGCCGACCCAGAATAGCCGACGTTCTTATCGATGCACGGACGACGTCGGCAATAGCTATTACCGACGACGGTGTTGGTATTACCGACGCCGACACGTGTCGGTAGTACTGACGCATCTTGTAGTGTAATAAGAGAGTGAGATGAACACTTGCCTACTCAAGAGAAATTGTCTTACAAAAGAGAAAAAAAAGGGTTAAGATTGTGATCTTTGGGGAGTTTTTTACTTAGCTTTTGCTTTATTTGTTTTTGCGTTTTTGTTATTGTTTATTACTGTTGAGAATCTCATATCGAAAAGATGATGAGATACGTCTCTCATTGTCAATTGGTTGTAAGAAGAAACTTCATTATATCGAGATAGCATCAGAGTCCAATAAATCTAAACGAACATTCAGTCTAAAAATGAAATCTGACCCAAAAATGGTAAGCCCAAAAGAGATATCATCTTAAAAGACATATTGAGAATCCCACATCGAAAAAATGAAGCTGGGAACTTACGTAAGTTGAAACAAAAGGATTGATAAGCTTTTGGGCAGTTGAATTGGTGAGATATATGGTGGGTGGGATGAAGAAGAGAATGTCTCAAAAAAAGAGCATGTGCACAGAATTTGCGCCCCACGTGAGATATGGCTTCCAATGCCTCTGCTGCATTCTGCCCCTGCCTCTTTACTAGTGGCTGGCTGCAGTCCTGAATCTGATTCTGTTTTATTTTTCTTCTGCCATTTTTTTCCTCTTACTTTGACAGTTTTGGTAAGAAACGCTCACAGACAAAATATTCCCCCACTAGAAAGTACTAGGATTTTTTTTAAAACTTTTATTTAGGAATGATGGTTTATCACACCTTTGTGATTTCTGTCGGGTTTGTAAATCGTATCTATATGGTTTAAAAATGATTTTAAACATCTTTAAAATTTATAAAATTATAAGACACACCCTTCTAGCATGTAATTTTATTGAATTTGGGACATATTATTCTACTTTGCTAGGTGTTTCAATTATATTAAAATAATCGTCTTAACGAATGTATACATTAAATTTTAGATTTTATCATCGGTTGTTATTTTTTTTAATAGAATTAGATTAAACATGTGTCCCAATTCTGTTAAAAATAAAACACAAGACTATGTAAATTTTGATTTTAAAACCATTGTTTTAAATTATTTATGTTTGTCCTATGATTAAGTTAAGGATCATATAACTCAAGCGCTTAGTCAAAGTATTTGAGAGGCTAAAATCAAGTATTCCATACACCATAAAGGTTTAATATGTCAATTTTAAAATTACATAAACATATGAGAATTAGTCCAAAACTACAAAGACCATAGATTAAACACAACTAATATGAGCATAACTCAACCTCTCCCATGAGATCAAATGTTCGAGTTTTCTCTCTCTCAATTTGATTTAATATCTAAAAAAATATTTTACACAACATAAGAATATGCAATTATTTATAATTCTCATTTATTAAAAGTCCATATGTTACGTTTCGTGATAATATTTGATTCCACACAGGAAACCTGCACAAATCATGCATTTGAATAAGAGAAAAGGAAAAAGAAAAAAAAAGATTCTCAAGAAGTGGAAATATATTAATATTAATGAAAGGATGTAAAAAGTTGAAGAAAACTAGAGGATTCTTTTTGTACCAGAGAAATAGATCAGAAATGGAAATAATTTTTCTTTCCACTTTTTGTTAGTTCCTTTCCTTGAGTTTTTGACTTATGGAATTTTGAAAAGATAAGCTGTGAAAATGAATTAAGAAAATAGCTGGCTTTTTGTAAGGATATATCATATCACGTGCATAGCTTATATGCTAGCTAATTTTTCAAAACACTGAAAGACAGCAATCTCTGATGCTGTCCTAGGATTTCTTTTTATATGCCATTATGTGAGCAACAACGAGTTTGGTTTAGTTTGATTCGGTTTTATGTAATTTTATAATCTGATGAATTTTTTATTCAATTAATGTCTTTTTTTTGGACACGTGATGTTTTCCCCTTAATTTGAAATATTAGTCGAGTTTGATTTTGTAGAGATTTAGTGTGGGAATCCAAGATTGTACTATATTTAATAAGAAAATATATGTCCTATTCATCAATAAATATGAACTTCAGCTAACATTTACACAGTGTCATATTTTATTAAATTAAATATATAATTATGTAATAAATTTATGAATTTCACTAATAAATATAAACGTTCTATTAGTTGAGTTACGATTCACTCACGGGTGAGTAGGTAAGTATTTTCCTTTCTATAAACATTCCTTTCTCTAATCAATTGGCAAAAGGGAAAAGCCATCTTGGCTGTGTGTAAAGGCAAATCTGATGGAAAAGAAAAATCTGGATGGTTTATGATAAAGCTTCTCCAATTGGCCATCCCTTTCCCCCTATCTGGGGTACTGACACGTGTTTCCATATTTTTCCCAAATAAAATTATTGTAAAAAATGGAATCTAAATTTTTCTGTTTAATTAAATAGGAGAATTAGTCGGTTGGATCCTCAAATCCTCTTTTCTTTTTATGAAATCAAAAGTACATATTTTAAATGTATATCATATTCTAATTTGTTGTTTTCTCTCTTTCTAAATAAAAAACCATACAATAATTTTTTTTATATAGATGTAGCCACGCTCAAGTTTAAGTATATAACTTCTCAATGATAACAATTAATTAGTTGAGCTTAATTTTTAAAGTTCAAACGTTTCATTTCTTTGTTTTTTCTCTCAAAATCGCACAACATGAAATCAATATATAGATTTATGTGAATTATTTTGTCAACAATTTTGTCCTAAAAAACTAACACATTTGATAATCCATATTTTATATTTAGTTTACTTTATTCAATAATAATTATATATATATTAAATTATTTTTGAAATTATAATCAAATTTTAAATAGTAGTTTTTAATGATAAATGATAGATTAATTGTTAGCTAAGAAGATAAAAGACAAAAAAGTATAAAAATATATTTATTTCATAGCTCATATATTATATTTGTCACATCACTACCTAACTAAAAAAATGAGATCGAGAATTATATTTAAAAAAAAAAAAGAATGAGAATTAAAATAACTACAACTAGATGAAAGTGAGATTAACCATTTAAATTCAAATTATTTTCAATCTACTTTTGTGGAGGGAATACTTTTTTAATAGATTATTGAATACATTAAAATAAATAGGCATGTTTTGATCTAAAGACTATATATGGTAATAAAGTAAAACAAGTTGATATTAAGCTTTAATTAGATTAATAGTCAGTATAAAGCAATATTAAAAGAATCATATATTAAAAAAAATTACATTTTGATTATTCAATTTTGATTTTGTTTACGATTTGATCCCTGTGTTTTCAAAACCGACATTTTTACCACCGAAATTTTTATTTTCCCCTAAGTTTACAGAACGATGTCGTGTGATTAATTTATTAATTTGTTTTATATATTATATATATGCTGACGTGTCGTTAATTTTAAAACAAAAATATAGAAACCAAGGCCCTAAATGAGTCATGAACAGCAAAGTTAGGGCAGATGATCATGTGCCTCCATGATCATATCAAAAGGTCATCAATCACCATTTTAAAAAAAAAAAAAACCCTAATATGCCCCACTTCATTGGGACCCACCCCACCATCTACCCAATTAAAATCAAGATATTCCCAATGTACTGTCTTCTTTCTTACACACCAAGTGCTTTTTTCCTTTTCTTTTTCTTATTTTTGGTAATTAAAATGCCTTTTTTTGTAGTTAAAAAACTTTAATTTGTTCTACTAATAGCTAATAAGTAGCTTTTTGGATAGTGTCTTTTAGTGCAAATATAGCAAAGGGGGAATTCCACTTGTCTTAACTTAATTAGTATGTTATTCTTTAAAGGTGATTCTTTATAATTATTTAAAAATAATTTGAAGCTATATAGAAATATGAACCAATTTTAAAATCGTGTACGATACGATACCAACCAAAATATAGTTAGGCATCTTCTCCGTTCCGTTCTTATGAGATCAAAACTTCGAAAGTGAGTCTCTCCTCCCTTACTATTTATTTACTTTTCAAAACCCTACTATCAATATCAACATAGTTGTCATTCTTATAATTAATCATTTAAATCTAATACACTAGTCATTTTTTACTCTATTGTAAGGTTGTTCAAATTATGTGCTAATATTGTTAGTCAAAATTTGAGTCCACAAATGAGAAATTTGACCGAATTACTTTTTTATTTCTGAAAAAACAACAACATTTATAATTTTTTTTATTAATTATAAATAGAATTTTTAATATGATATCAAATTTTGATTATCACAAACCCATTCTTTTTAATATAATATATTTTTAGTTGGAGATTTGTAAATGCCTATGCTATTTTAGGGGTATGAAAGTGGAAGATGATGGGAGAATATTACCCGATATACTTTGTACCAAAAGAATGGGGTCAAAAGGAAATCAGATGTCTCCATTTTTATTAAAATGAAAAAATTGCTTTATTTTCTAATTATTTATTTATATATTAATGGTCTGTTTAATGGAAGCTATCCCATTAATTTAGATCCTTAACAACTAATTATGCCTTCTCATGATTAATAATTATATATACATTATTGATCTCACATATTATCTTTGAAAATGAATATGGGATTTCATTGCTTTTCTCCCATATTTTAAATTATTAGCTTTTTTTTATTGAAATTTTATCATTATTTATAAAGGATTTTTTATGCTATACATTATGATTTATGATACCAAACTATTATTAATGATGTTGATGTGTTAAGAATTCATATGTCAAATCTCAAATTTTAATTTTCTATATTTTTAGTTTTTATGTGATCATTATCTTCTTTTTCTTTCTTTTCCCCCCAAAAAAATATCACTATCAATGCATAGGATTGGTATTAATGGAAAAATATGATTGGATATCAGGAAAAAAATATTTTGAAATAATATAAATATTAAAAAAAAAAAAACTCTTCAAAGATTAGTGAGGAATAGAGCTGGAGGAGACTGTTTAAAACATGTCACCAATATATGAGAAGAAAACTCATATTCCCTCTTCACACTCCATCAATATATTAACACGATGTCTGAAATAACACGTCTGATCCGACGAATTTTTAATTCTATGGGACCTTCATTACTAGCATTTTTTTCTAAACTACTATAACTCTCTATTTATCACCTTGTTGGTGAATTGATTGATTGTACAATAATTGTCACCATCACAATTTCAAAAAAAAAAAATCTATAAATAAAAACAATCACCATCATTTTTCTAAAAGATATATATACAAGAAACTGTTTATAATATTCAAGCAAACTTGGAAATTAAATAGAATAAACAGTATAAGAAATTGAAATTAATCAAATATGCAAATTTTCCAATATATGAAAGGAATATTTTGATTATAAAGGAAGGGTAGATGTCTAATTAAGAAAAAGTTGAATTTTTTTCCCCCACTTGTGAGGGAAACGCAAAACGACCTGAAATCCCATGGTGGAAAAACGGGGAACAAACAAAGTGCTATTGTTTATACAAACATGGAAGTGACGTCCCAAAGTGCCCAATTACAATTTATTTTTTTATTTTTGAAAATTTGTTGGTCTCTTGTTATTTGGTCTCTACTCTCCTTTTGCTAAAACATCATCAGAAATTTCTATCCGTGACAGATTTTTTATGCAATATTTGTAAAATTATCAACTCAAAAAATTATTTATAAATATAATAATTTTATCATGTTTATCAGTAATCAACAATGATTTATGTGTTTATCAGTGATAAACATAGTGTAAATATATGTAATTCAATGTTTATCACTGATAAACTCGATCAAAATTTGCTATATTTGCAAATATTTTTTTGAGCTTTTATTTTTACAAATATTACTAAAAAAATTTGTTAGATTTGCAAATGCCCCAAACATCATCCATGAAGAAAAAAACTCCTAATTATTTAAATGTTATTTTCAAATTTATTTTTAAAAAATTCTTCTATAGGGATAATTACATATTACATTTTTAGAGTTTGTTTGATTTGTAAGGGTTCGTTTGAGATAGCTGGTTATCAAAACACTTTATTTATTTAAAAATAATTTTAAACACTTTTAAAAATTATCTTAAAATTACACTAAATTAGTTTTGAAATAATTTACTTGGTTTGTAAATGGTAAAACTTAATGTGACTTGTTAGATTTAATAAAGTTGGGATATGTGCTTATTTTTCATGAGTTTCAATTCCACTAAAAATAATTGATTTTTTAATATAATTAAATGAGTGTGGATTGCAGATTTTATAAATTGTTAAGAAAGGGAAACACACAATGGATGTAGAATAATCACACATCCCAATTTCAATTAAAACTAACTTGTAGAGGGGTGTATTTTATAATTTTACACATAAGGGTGTTGAAAATCATTTTTAAACCACAGTAGTTTGATTTGCAGATCAAGTAAATTGTAACGATGTGATTTACAATTATTCATTTACTAAAATAAAAACTTAGTAAATATATATTTAGATAATTATTTTTAAGAAGATAGTTTTTCTAAACTATTATTTATGAATTTTTTTTCCTCTTTCACTTAAAGTAAGTGTAAAACCTAAACCAGACAAGTCTTTAAGAAAATGACATTTAAAAAAATCAAAACATTTTCTATATTTAAAAATAACAATTCAAAAAGTGTGATCGAATAAAATTTCTCTTTATTTAAAAAAAAAAAAAAAACTATAATGATCGTCTATTAGAAAAAGAGGGTAGATATCTAACTATTGAAAAAAAATTGTTCTTTAAAAAATCTCTTAAAACCAATCTTTTGTATAACTTGGTATCCGTTTGTGATAGATTTTGAAAGTGTTTAAAAGTGTTATTGAATAAAGAAAGTGTTTTTTATAATCAATAAAAAAAAACACTTTTAAATATTAATGAAACCCAACTTAATTGGGAGGCAGGGGAAGGTGAGAATGGAGCTTGTCTCACTCATTCCATCTGTTTGATGAAATGCGTAAGAGAGTGACGACTCTTCCAACTCTCCTTTTGAATTTAATTTCCTCCACCTTTCTGCGTCCATCACGCCATCTCTTTTTAAGTCACTTTGACCCTGTTTTCTTTGTGATTGTGACTAAAATTAGAGTGTAGAACCCCTCCTCTCCAATTCCTAAAATTAAGATTACTCTTCAATTTTTTTGACTGTCAAATATGAATGGGAAAGAAGGGAATTTGATTTTATCAATTTGGGTCTACGAGAAAAAATAAAAGTTTTATGACCATATGGACTACATCTTAGGAACTCTACTCCTCAAATCAGATCAAAAGAAAACTTGCTCTTTGGCCCATAGCCCATCCCCCTAACAAGGAAGAAAGATATATTTTAGGAAAATATCATTTGGGTTCAAACACGATTAAAGATAGAGAATCAACTGCGTTCTCACTTTCAAGTAAGTGGTTTAATCTCTCACCGGTCTCTCTATTTTATAAGAAGGTAATAATGAAGTGTTGCGTTCAATTTTTTTTTAATACGTGACTAAATTCATGTAGTATATACATTAGATTTTTGCTGTTATAATTTTCTTTAAAAACTACTACCCAATGCCTTTTTGTCCGAAATTTGTTTCCCTATGTAATTGTTTACTTAACCATTTCCACCAATTAATTAATGATAAAAGATCTAATATTGAAACAAAAAAACTAATAAAATTTTTAAGATTATGAGATACTATTCTATTTATTAATTGATTTTTAGATTAAATTTCATAAATATTAAGAATTAGTCATAATTTGAATATTATTATTTGTTTAAAATTAACAAGTATGTGATAAAAATCTTCAATTTTTAGTACAAGTCAAGAATCAAAGGTTGAATAACAAGTCCCACACATCAAGATCTATCATAAAATAAAATTATTGACTTGCAACAATTCATTATTAATCAATAAATACCAGGGCATTTTTTTTTTCACTAACACATTTTTTAGGATAAATAATTAAATAAACTCACATATTATTTTTAAAAAAAAAAAACAGGCAAGAAGGCTTTTTGTTCAACAAGAAAATAGTCAGAAAATCTCTATCTCCCTACATTTCTCTGCCTCTGCCACATACCCAAAAAATATGTCTGGTTTTTTTATTTATTGGGAATTGAACCATCTTTTATAACACATCTGACAAATCTAAAGGACTTTTTCTCCACCATAAACTACGTAGAAAAGAGAAGGGGAAAGAAAAAAAACTTAATATTTTTTACATGGAAAAAAAAAACTTAATATTTTTTACATGTTTTTTTTTTGTTGCTATAATTTAACAAATATTCAAGTGTGGTCTTTTTAATCCTTTATATTTATCATGCTGGTAAGTGAAGAGTAGGGATGATTACCCTTTGTTTGAGTTGAGAAGATAGCTAAGTTTTTATTTATTTATTTTACCATTACAAACAGAAAAACTAAGGTTGGAATCAAATATATGCATCTCACCTAAAACTAAAAGAGATGTTTTTTTTTTTTAAAAATAATGAAAATAAAGGATAATGGTAAATTACATTTATATAGTTTATAAAATTATAAATCGCACATTTCTATCAATTAAGTCTTAACGAATTTCGAATAGATATAGTTTAATAAATAAATATAATTTATAAAAGATGTCATTATTTACAAAATATAAAATTTCAAACTCGTAACACATTTATTTATTTTTAAAAAAATTTAACAAAATTGAAACACGTGAGAGACATAACATAATTAATCATGTGTTCCAAATCTGTTAAAGTGTTTATATTATAAAGATTTTAAATCACAAGGGTCTCAAGTGTTTATATGACTAATTTATAATCGAGAGATGTATGAATAATTATGATAAAACTCTAAATTAAAAGAGATGATTGTAAATCCAACATTTTTTTTTGTAATATTTATAAAAATATTTGTAAATATGGTAAGTTTTAAATTACATATTTTTACAATATAAGTAAATCACTTATTCACACATTAATCAAATCTAACTACACATTAAAAATTATTATATCTGTAGATAGTTTCAAACAATAACATATTAACAAATATTACATCAAAAATTTCTATTGATGAAGAATTTCACTTTTCAAAAGAGAAGGAAAAAAAATGAAAAAAAAAACATAGAGAGAGACCATTATATTTAAAATTTCCAATTCAAATGGAAAAGGAAATCCCCCTCTTCCCCTCCTCTCTCTCTCTCCCCTTCTATTAATACCTTATCCCATTACTCCCCCATTTCCATCAGAGAGAAAACCTCAGCAGCCATTTCTAGAGAGAGAAAACCAACAAAACAAAACAGTGCTCTCTCTCTCTCTTCTGAGAGAATATCTCTCTGCAAATTCACGTACACACAGAGAAAAGTACGACCCAGATTGAATTTGTTGAGACCCATTTCATTCTTCTTCATCATGTGTGTTTCTAACAATCCTTCCTCTGCAACTCAAAATCAAATCATTCAGTTTCTCGATCTCTTCCCTAAATTCCCCGACCCAGAAAATCCCAAACCTCGAAAACAAACGACCACGACCACGACAACAACTCTTTCTGATATTATAAACGAAGCTAAATCTCTCTTTTCCCTCGCTTTCCCAATTGCTCTTACGGCTCTCATTATCTACTCTCGTTCTATCATCTCCATGCTCTTTCTCGGCCATCTCGGCGATATCGAACTCGCCGCCGGTTCTCTCGCCATCGCCTTCGCTAATATCACTGGCTATTCCGTTCTCTCTGGTTTATCTTTAGGCATGGAACCTCTCTGTTCTCAAGCTTTTGGTGCTCAACGCCCTAAGCTTCTTTCTTTAACTCTTCATCGTACTGTCATTTTCCTCCTCCTTTCTTCAATACCCATTTCTTTTCTCTGGTTAAAAATGTCAAAGATCCTTCTTTTTCTTCATCAAGATCCCGTCATCACTGAAATGGCTCAAATTTACCTCCTTTTCTCTCTCCCTGAGCTTATCACTAATTCCTTCATTAACCCAATTCGTATTTACCTTCGTTCCCAAGGAATCACCTTTCCTTTAACTCTGTCATCTCTCGCCGGAACCCTTTTTCACGTTCCGATTAATTTCCTCTTTTTAACCCGTTTCAAAGCCGGCGTCGCGGGTGTCGCCGCAGCCTCTGCTGTCACGAACATCCTCGTACTCGTGTTTCTTGTCGTCTACGTTGTCGTGTCCGGTGTTCATGTTCCGACGTGGACGAAACCCACGAGGGAATGTCTTTCGGGGTGGAAACCTCTGATTCAGCTGGCGGCGCCGAGCTGCGTTTCGGTTTGTTTGGAGTGGTGGTGGTACGAGATTATGATCGTGTTGTGTGGGTTATTGGTTAACCCGAAATCGAGCGTGGCTTCCATGGGGGTTTTGATTCAGACCACGTCTCTGATTTATATTTTCCCATCTTCCCTCGGTTTTGCCGTTTCGACCCGTGTCGGGAACGAACTCGGGGCGGGTTTTCCGGGGAAGGCGAAATTATCGGCTGTGGTGGCGGTTTTTATGGCGGCGATGATGGGGTTGGCTGCCACGTCATTCGCGACAGGGATGAGGAATAAGTGGGCCAGGATGTTTACTGATGACGTGGAGATTCTCCGTCTGACTGCGGCGGCGCTGCCGATATTGGGGTTGTGTGAGCTTGGAAACTGCCCGCAGACGGTGGGGTGTGGGGTATTGAGAGGGAGTGCGAGGCCGTGTACGGCGGCGAATGTGAATCTCGGAGCGTTTTATGTCGTCGGAATGCCGGTGGCGGTTGGGCTTGGGTTTAGGTTAGGGGTTGGGTTTTGTGGGCTTTGGTTGGGCCTATTGTCGGCCCAAGTTTGTTGTGCTGGGCTCATGTTGTATGTGATTGGTACTACTGATTGGGATTTTCAAGCTGGTAGGTCCAATGTGCTGACGTGTACTACGGGTGAAAATTTACCTTTGGTTTATTCGACGCAGAATTCGTCTTGTTGAATTAATGAAAAAAAAAAAAAAGGAAAAAAAAATATATGTCCATATTTCTGAAATTTGTTAACCAATTTAATTTTGAAATTTAAACCTTTCATTTGGGTTTTTTTTTTTTTTTTGAAATGGTTTTCCTTCTCTCTTTTCTTTTGTGAGTTTTCAGGGTATGACTCTGTACTTTTTTTCGGTTCAGATTAATTCTATAAATAGATTATTTTTATTTGTTGTTTGTTGGGTGATAATTTATACAATTAACTTTTAATCAACTCATAAAAATACCACTTTTAGATATCGCACAATAGTTTCATTCAAGCTTATAACATCACAATTGAACAACGATCTAATTGAAAAGTATTGATCGATTAGGGATGAAGTTGAAACTTTTAAAATAATATAAATCTAATTATAAATTGGTTAATGCATTAAGAATCAAATGATATATTTGACCTAATTTTTTTCTATCCATAGTTCAAGAATATGTGGGTATATTTTTTTTTAGTATCAAGATTATAAAAATATAAAGTGACAAGTATCATAGTAGTAAATATCTATGACATGTTATTTAGTTAAAGTTAGGTTAGATTGTATGTTTGGTACACAAATTTTATCACTTGGATCAGTTTAGTCTATAGTTTTTAAAATTTCATTTTGATCTCTATATTTAATCATTATAGTTTAAAATAATTCATTTGACCTCTATATTTTTTTTAATTAATTATTACCAATAGTTCATGTTATTAGATAATAATGTTAATTTCACCCTAAAAAATGTACAATAATACAAGTGGTAAAAATAAAATTATTTGAAAAAAAATTATTCAGGTAAAATCAATCAATTTACTAAGCCCCGTTTGGTTCGCTATAATCTAAAATACCTCTAGTAATCAAATACTTGGGAATCTGATGCCAAGGTATTTGATTATTGTTAATCTTAGATTACGGCGTTTGTTTAACTAATAATAATATGTGGATTTCTAGTAATTTCTAGATTACTATGTTTGTTTAAGGGGAATTGTACAATGAAATATGATCTATTTCTGTCTTTTCTCCAAAATACCTTTATTTACAATTAATACATTTATTTAACAAAAGAATTAAAACGTATTAATATTAAATTCTATATTTTTCCAACCTGATAAATACTCACTCTTTAACATCTTATTTCCAATATGAGAAACAATGAAATATTTTGATTCCAAGTGATTTAAAAATGTGTAATAGTTAAACCATAAAAATGAACAACATTACACATATAACTATGAAATTTGAGATTGGGAGAGTCGAAAATAGACAGTTATTTTCCACAATTCATTACTTGTTTTTCACTACAACAATATGTGTAATATTTGACCCTAATTTTTTTAATCTTGACCATTTAATTAAAAAAATGTCAAGATATTAACATTTTTAGATATGAAATGTCAAAAGAAAACAGTGAAAGGAGCGAAGCTTCATCATTATTTTTTTTGGAAATTTTGGTACTACTTTTTCTTGATTTTTTTTTTTTGAAACATTTTTCTTGATTTTTTTTTTATGTATGAAGACAAATTTTCCTAAAATTTACCTTTTTTAATCATTTTTTAAGTCATAAATCAATATACTTTAAAAAAATCTTGTACACCCGGCCAAGGACATTTTTTATAATATCAACGCCTTACCACACTTTGCTGGCATTTTCTTGAGGGTTTAAATCCGTTCATAAATATTATTTTCTTTTCTTTTTCCAAACTTTTCCTAATTAAATAGGGTTAAAATTGTAAAAAGGAAGATTACCTTCTCATGGGAATCATAGAAAGTACCCGATTTCAAAGGTAATCAAATACTCTCATATCTGGGAAAATATAGATTTCAGGAATTTGAGATTACCGAAATATATTTAAATAACCCCAAACAAACAATGAAATTTGATGTCTCTCATAAGCAACCAAACTGGGGCTAAGAGATATTATTAAGGGAAATTTTATTGGTTAGCAGATTTTGATGCAATATTTATAAAAATAGCAACTCTTGAAAACTATTTGCTAATATAATAATTTTTACAATGTTAATCAGTGATTAATGTGTGTATGATGATCAACTTAGTGTAAAAATATGTAATTTAATGTTTATCACGGATTCACCAGTTAAAATTTACTCTACTTTACAAATATTTTTTAGAGTTGCTATTTTTTACGAATATTACTAAAAAAGGGCTAGATTTACAACTACCCCTTATTAACACATATTAAAAGTATAAGGATAAAATTGACACAAGTAAAGTAATAAAAACTTAAATGAAACTTTAAAAAATATATATAAAGAATAAATTGACATGAATAAATTATAAGACTAATATATAGTTTAACCTCAAAGTTAACATTTATAGTTATGGATATTGATTCGGCAGCTTCTTTTAATCAATTACTATTCTTCAATCCAATAACCTGAATTTTTTATATGATCCATGAAGAGTAGAGGAGATTTTTTTATTTAATAAAAAGAATATAAGTATCAATTACTAGATTTTCTCTCTAACTATCTATAATATATAAAGAGAGGAGGATATTCTCCAATTTGATAGAGAAAATGCAAGTAATTTATCAGTAAGTTAAACCCGGGTTTGACTCTTCTCTCTAATTATTTTGATCAACATTTTGGATATGTTTTTTAGCTACCACTTTCAATTTATTTTGATTTATAATCAAATTTTTATTTAATAGAGAGAATACAAGTATCTTATTATCAAATCAAAACTCTAGTATGACTCTTCTATCCAGTTATCTACCATACATGAAGAGAAGATTATCTAATTCAATATAAGGGAATACAAGTATCTTATTACTCGGTTAAACTTCGATTTGACACGTCTCTCTCATTATTTAAGATTTTGGACTTTTTTTTTTCAACTTCATCCTAGAAAATTTTCAAAAATTAAACTTATCAAACAACACCACCTCAACAAGGAGGGGGTGAATTTTGATTGGTAGAAAAGGGCATTAAATGGGAAAGGGGGAGAATTGGAGTTGAGGGAAATGTCTCCCAAATTCAGACATGTTTGGTCTGTTTCTTTCAAACCTTTTCTATTGTTAGACAAAAGACTAGTTGGATGTTCTAATCCAAACACATGCATAGTAGCACCTATCACCATCACAGACCAATGCTAGGTCAGTACGTGTACAAAAAAACATCACGGACCTGTCTTTTTAACACCACCCACACTGTTTTTCCCGTAATATGGTCCAATTACAAAATTGCATAAAAAAACTCATGGTGCACCTATTTTTTTCACCCCTTCTCTTTTCCTTTCCTTCAAATCATTGCCCCCATCTTTCTTAAATAAATGAAATTAAATGCAATACGTTTTTTTTTTTATGTATTTCTATTTGTGATTCCAATTTCAATTCATTCAGATTCATAATCAGATATTTATTATATGTTAGGATGTTAACCTCCGGATTAAGTTTGAGATATGGTTCTCATATCATTTGTTAGAATAATAAACGGAAATTACTTAGGTGCTTAAAATTAAGCAGCCAAAAATGTTTATGACTAATAAAAAACCGCCACATGGATAAAAATTGAAAAGAAAAAGAAAAGATTTATAAATTTTATCAATGTGGTTGTTTTTTACTGGTTCTAAGCAGCTTTAGATGCTTAATTTTAAGCAGCCAAGTATTGTTCATAATAAATCCTATATATATTTATATTAGAATGGTTTGTTCATTTTAATAAACCTAAATTCACATAGATTTAATTTTAAAAGTTCTATTAAAAACATCATATGTCAATCTGGATATTGTTCTTTACTCATAAATGTAGGATTTTGATCACAATTTTAGCATTATATTCAATCGATAAATATGATCAATCAAGATCGTTTTGAGTAGTTTAATATTTTCAAATTCAAATCTTCAAAAAATGATGGGTTCCATCTTAAAACCAATTGACTATGAGAGGAGTAGCTCGTATATTTTATAAAGATTGTGAGTTAAAATATTTTCAATGTTGGATTCTAAACACAGTATACTAAAAATATAAATTAGTTGGATAAAGTAAATTTAATCTTTTACTATTCTCAACAAACCCCCCTCATAGTGTGAGTTGGCACAAAGTCCAATCACATAAATATTAATAATCACGTAGGAAATGAGAATGCAAAAATTTAAATATAGGACTTTATAAAATGTTAAATCCTCATTAGACTCCAAAAAAATCAAACTGTTGAACAAAAGATAAATTTATTTATTTTTAAATATCTTTAAGAAATTGATTATGGGGTGTTCTTTTGAGTGTTGCAAAAATTTAGAATTAAACTAGGAATATATATATATATATATATATATATATATATATATATTTTGATATTGAATGGAGCTTCTCTTGCTTTCTCAATATTATGAATTCTAACCATATCATTTTGGATAGAATGGGAAATGATGAAGGAAGCTGCAAAAGAAAACAAGAGTTTTCAATGGGGAAAAAGAGAGGCCCTTCCCTTTGCAATAACTTCTCAATTTCAGAAGGTAACAAAGAAATGGAGAGAAAAAGACAGACAAATTACAAAAAGAGAGTAATTTGTCTGTTTAGAAGGTGCCATGATATGATATAGGGAGACCATTATATGGTTGGCATCAGTCTTTTACCATATTGTTTTGAGTGAAACTTTTGTTGTTTTCTTGTTCAATTATACAAACACACACATTCATACATTCTTTCCAATCAATTTATTACATCACCCACTCAAATCACAATCCTCTCTCCTTCCCCACATCCCTAATAATAATAATCATCATCATCATTTTTACCTTTTGAAAATTTTAAATCAATAAAAAGAAAATTATGACATAAAATTATCAGAGTTTGAGCTCGCTAACTGAAGGTACACTATGCTTACCTTATCAAAATTCTAATCAAATTGTAGATTCAAACTCTGTTAAATGAATATCAATCTGTATTCAATTATATTTTGTATTGTGAATTTACATGAACTTATAAGAGTAATACTAAGACAAATAAGGAAAGAGATGTCTAATTGACTCCCTAATTTATATATGATTGACAGTTAAAATATAGACGTTAAGATCCCCCTCAAACTCAAGATGGTTAGGGGTGCAAACAGGTCGGGGGCAGGGTCCCCAGTTTATCCCCCGCCTCGTTTAAGGAAAAATCCCCACCCCTGTCCCTGTTAACATTTCCCCCGCCCTTGTCCCTGCCCCGTTTATGGAACAGGGGCGGGGCGGGGCGGGCTAGAGGCAATATTTAAAAAAAATGCATGCCTTTGTTTTAAATTTTGTTATAAATTTTAATATTTTCAAATATAAATCTTATATAATATACACATTTTTATTTCTTTCCATTCCATATACAATGTATTTAACAATAAACTAAAAGTCTCAAACATAATATATATTTTCATTATAAAGTCTTAAGTAACAATTCAAAGACAATTTTCGTAAACATACAATACATAATCAATTTTCATTTTATTCTAATATTATCAAATCAATCCAAATTCAAATTTGGTATTTCAAACTCACAATAAACATAATTAATCCAAGTTCAAACATATTGTATGTAATTTTTTAAAAAAAAAAAAAAAACTTAGTGCTAAACGGGGCGGAGCCCCGCCGGGGCAATTCCATTACCCCGCCCCCCATTTATGAAGCGGGTTTGACGGGATCGGGTGGGGGAGGGGGGGTTTCTTTCACCCCTAAAGATGGTAGCATAGAAACCAACTAAAAATGAATGGAAATGAGAGCTTTAGTGAACATATATGTTGGCTGATATGTTGTTCAAATCAATTATAAGAGAAGAGTGTTGCCTCGAAGATGTTGACGGACAAAGTGACAATCATTTTCAATTTGTTTGGTGCGTTCATGAAAAACGTCATTATGGGCAATTTGAATGGCACTGCGATTATCACAATGAAAGATAGTTGCAGAGTGTTGAGGAACACCCATGTTAGCAAGTAGCCATCGAATCCATAATAACTTAGATGTAGCATCAGCAAGAGCACGATGCTCAGACTTAGTGCTAGAATGAGATGTGGTCTGTTTCTTACTTAGCCAGGATGAGAGAAGTACCCTAAGTAGAAGCAGTATCTTGTGGTGGAACGACGATCAGTGGGATCACCAACCCAATCGACATCAGAATATCCCAATAAGACCAAAGAGAGCTGTGAAGAAAACTGAAGTCTGTGGAGAAGGGTATCTTTGACATAGTGTAGAATACGAAGCACGACAGTTGAAATGAATAGTCTGAGGGGCAGCCATGAACTGATTGACAATGTGAACAATGTAGGCAATATCTGGGCGAGTTACCTGTCAGATACACAAGGCTGCCAACAAGTTGCCGATATAAAGTAGAATCCAAGAGAGGTGTGCCATCAAAAGGAGTCGGGCACCAAAAGAGTGGGTGCAGTAGGAGAATCAGTGAGACTAGAATGAGCCATAAGATCAGAGGCATATTTAACTTGAGATAAGTAGAAGCTATCAGAGCAGGAAGAAACCTCAAGGCCAAGAAAATAGCCGAGCGAGCCTAAATCTTTGATAATTTCTTGAGAATTATTGAAAAATCTTTTTTTGCTATTCCAATAAAAATTGAAATTTTGGTACGTAGTTTAATATAATTTTCTTTTATTATAATATAGCATATTACTGCATACTAATTATTAAAATATCAGATTTATAAAAAAATTACTTAAATAGAACGTTCAATAAATTATGGAACTTGAGTTATTTTGTTATCTTTCATTGTTACTTTCAATGATTTTTTTTTAATTTTTAATTTTTTGACCTTTTTTAGTTCAATAAATTATTATCAATAATGTATTGAAATATTTTGTTATTTTTCAATGAATTTATTCATTTTTTTTTTACCTTTTTTAGTGAAATAATAATTTATTAAACTGCTATTTGAGTAATTTTTAAAAAGTTCTGACATTTTAGTAATTAATATGTAATAATATGTTATTTTAGTAACTATCCCTTTAATAAGAAAAGCTTGAAAAAACCATATGTCAATCAAAGAAACATAACTAAGAGCTTTATTTGCAGATCCTCATTTTAGATAATCGGGGATTTTACTTGTTTGTTCAATATCTATGAATGGTATCCATGTATTTAAGTTTGAAGTATGACCCTATTATGACCCAATTTTTATGAAATCTTCATATTGATAGGATATTATCCAACTTCTATAGTCTAATTACACATGAATTAATTTCCTTTGGGGCTACTTACATGAATTATTATTAAATTCGTGATCTTCCACACTTCTAACTGGTGGGTATCTTTGGTTTGTATCCTCTATGATATATGTTACCCAAGACTCATGGATACAAATATAAGTTGAAGCATTGCACATTTAACATAACACTATATAACTAGTTATTTATATTTTTCAACACTTGTATATCAAAATGATCTCTGTTGGGAGTGTTGCACTATTCAACACTAAAACTAAAGTTAACTCAACTAAAAGAGCATTTTATTGTTATATATATATATATATATTTGTTTGTTTATTTATTATGTATGTATAGAATTAGACAATTGATCTACCTAATGTAAGCTCCCTACAAGAGCATGCATGAGCTTTGTCAATAGTTTTTAGGGCATATTTGAAACCTTATATATAAAAATAACAAACATAAATAAATATATCACTTCTTATTTGAGTATTTGTAATCATCGGAAATGTTGGATAGCTAGCTAGCTGTATATTTATAAGAAAGAGTCATATAAGAAGTATGGGTTGTCATTGCCCTCTGATATGAAATAAAAAGAAAAAACCAAAAGAAAATATATGGTTTAGTTTTATAATAATATTGTGTGTATATATATATATATAAATTAAAAGGAAAGGAAGACAATACCATTTTAGACCATTATGTATCTCACATGTTATCATGAGTGAACACTTTTCCTATTCCTTTTTCTCTCTATGTCCCCCTTGTCTAAAAACCCAATTAAACACCAGTAGTATTTCTAAATGTCTCGATCACCATATGCACACCTCGACTAATCTTAGAGACAACCACACAACTCTAACAATACTCTGGTATTAGAAAACTAGTGGAATAATGTTCTAAATAGTTGACTACACGTGATTAATCAAACAAACAGACACCATATCACATCATCTTCACTCTCTTTCTCCTTCCTTCAACAACCAATCCCATCATGTCATGATATCTAGAGAGAGAAAAAGAATAGGTTTTTTTCCCTCTCTAGAGGTAAACAAAGGTCCCTATGTCACCAAAACAGATGCACATAAGTTTGTTGTGAAAGATAGAGCATAGATGTGGGTTTTGTCCACCTAACAGGAAACATTTGCCAATTCAAGTGTTAGTTTTTTTGTTTTTTTTAAGTCCAATTCAAGTGTTAGTTTCTTGATTATTATTCCTCAAACTTTATAATTTTTCATAATTTTCATAAATTTCATAAAACTATTTTTTTTTGTTTTTTCTCTCTCATGATTATTAGATGCAAGTAGCAAATTATTATATAGTAATATATGTATTTTTTTTCTTCTCTCTCAAAAACAGGCATGGCATGTCTCCTTGAGTACAAACTGATGGCTCTAAAAACACATGGCCATTGTGTCTTCACCCATTTTTATGTGTAGTGTATTTTGCTCACCCCATTATTCTCTACCACCTCTCTTGTTGACATTTGGGACCTCTCCCTACCTATCTCTATTCTTATTTAAACTTCAACATTGATCCCGCTCTCCATGTTTCTTTATATTTATTATTATCATTTGAATATTGTTCTTTCGTAAAATAATAATTTAGTCTATCTGAATATAGTTTAGGTAGTTAGTTTTCTCTACTGACTTGATTTTTGATTCGCTAATGATATCCTCGACTTTATTTGTCGAATTTTTTTTTTCTTCGAGATATTAATAAATGGCATTTGTAAATAATCATGCATGTTAATATTAGCTCAAGAGAAAAGACAATTGTTGAGAGAGAGATAACAAAATATTGGACATATTGGGCTTTGATTTAAGGATGCCAACAATAAGGCTTTATTTGGCCTTTTACCTTTTATTGGGCTGAGTTATTGGTTTTCAAGATGCTAATCATTGGGCTAGCCAAGGGAGTTGGTCCAGAGCATTAAATGATGAATGAATTTGGGCCTTGTTGTTTTGGCCCAATATATTATTCTGAGAGTCCATGAGTCTTGCTCTGATTTGGCCCATTAAATACCAAATATTCTGACAAATTACGAATTAGGTATCACAAGCAACCACCCGTTTCCAATATTGGACTTCTCATTGGCCCCCTACCATACTTGGAAAACTACATATATTATGCAAAGTTTTTCAATTAATTATTAATATTAATACAATATTTTTCAAAGTGATTTATATAATCAAGAGAAAATACTTATGATAATTAGCTTTATAATCTTTTGCAAAAAAAAATAATAAATAAAAAAAAATCTTTATAGTGATAGATCTATCTATACAAGGAAATTATGTCATGGTGCACGAGATCTTAATATAATAAGGTATTACATTGAAAGAGAAAAGATTAAATACAAGAAAAAAAAATTAATCCATTAATTCATTCGTATTAGATAATATATATTTTTTAATTAAATATTAGGGTTAGGAATTGAACCACTCTCTTAAGAGTAAAAATTCATGCATTTGCCAATTAGTCTAAACCTAAATTGGCTAGACAACATAAAATTAGAATAAATTAAATTAGGAATATTTCATTGTGAACGATTTAACCAAAAAAATTAATTTTGTTAAATGGTATTATTTCAATAAGATGAGTAATTTAATAGTTTGTTAATGAGCACATTAAATTGCTAAATGATTTAGAGAGTCCATGTAAAATTCATTCAAAGCTCAATTGATTACAAATTTGGAAGAGAAAAAGTGCAGAATTCTCACAAGAGTCAAACCCTGAAAAAATATTTTGCCTTTGGGGAAAAACCAAAAACAAACAAATGCAATAAACTACAATAAAAATTGAATTAACACAATTTCAAGCTCTCTCCATATTATCATTACACAAGAAACTTTTCCCTGAAATGTTAGCCAACCATTTTTTCCTCAAAATCAAAATCAGAAAAAGAAAAAAAAATTTACAACCATCTAAAGATCATTAGTGAATATAATCAATTATTAGCCATCCAAAAACCTATTATTTATCTTAGAAAAAGGAGACAAAAAAGAACCCTTTGAAGGTTTTTTAGCTATTGAAGCCTTTGGAGAATGAGAAAATTTGTGAGCATCTAAATTTCCTCCATAGCTCTTACATGATTTCATCTTTTTCCTTTTATGAATATTATTATTCACTCTCTTTGCAAGATCTTCCAAGCTCTTTGCACTTGCTAGAGATGTAAAAGATTGTGATTTCCCTTGATAGAATTTGGATAATCCTCTCCTGAAATTCAATACCAAAAACTCAAATTGTTAATTAACTTTGAATTAATTATTTAAAATTAATTTTAACAAAAAAAAAAAACAATCAAATTCAATTCTTACTTGATAGGGAGATTAACCATGAGCTCTGATAGTTCATACAAAGGTCCATTAGACAATGTAGAAGAGAGTGAAGAAGAAGATGATGCATCTTCTGCCAATTCTGATGAAGAAGATTCAATCGAATTCATCGACGAGCTATCTCGTGACGATAATTCGACGGTCGACGTCGTCGATGATGCTTCACAATCTTCATTTTCACCACTTTCCATGATCACCCAATTATCATATTCAACAAAGTTGCCATTAATTTCCCTCAAATCCATAGCTTCAAAACCTTGCTTCTCTTTCCCATCCATATCCATATTCAGCAATCAGCACAAGACAAGAATAAAATGATGATGACAAAAATATCAAAAGAAAATCTTGTGAATAATGTGTTAAGCAAAATCTGATATTGAAGAATATGAATGAGGAATGAGTTTATAAATGAAGCAATGGATAAAGGGTATTGACCAAAATATATTTTTTTTTTGTGGGATTATTATTATAATAAATGTGGTGACTAGGATCATAGACATAAATACATATTTTATTTTTGAGGAAATAAAAAAAAGAGTTATTTGTGAATATCTATTTATGGTCTAAATTGATTTGCTTTTCCCCATATTACAAGGAAAAGGATAAGGTCTAAATTTGAAGACATCCAAATCTGAGTCATCATTTTCTTTATTAATCTTTAGGTTAAAAACTGATGTCAACATCTTGGTTGCTTTGCCTCTTAAAGCCTTGACAATTTTTTCAATTTTTCATATAAATCTGTGCAAGAATCCCAATATAGGGGCAGGGTTAAAAAAAAATATATTATATATTGATTAAATAAATTAAAAGATTAGTTCACAAGGAATGAATCTCTCTAATTTTTTTTCTTTAATTAAAAAAAGAAAAAGCTTGATTTATTCATGTTTATCAATGTTCAAAATTGATAATCATTCAAGAGTGTATAAAATAGTGAAAAAACATAACTTACATTTTATATGTGAGTTTTTTTTTTTTAATTGACAAGGGAATTTTTTTTTATGATGATGAGATCCTCATAGTTATTAGAATAGTTTTCAAGAGTCTTTTATGTCTCTCTTTTTTTTCTCTTAAAGGATTATTTAATGGGTGAAATGAAATAGATTGAAAATTTTAAAAATATAAATATATATTGTGCCATTGTGGTAATTTAGCACACTTTTCTTAAAATGCAATTTTAGGATTTTAGAAGGGAGAAAAAAATCAACTCTTGAAGTTGAATGAATTTAGAAAATTTGATTATATTTGTATAATATTGAGGTTAAAAGACCTCACTAAAAATGAGAATTAAGAATAAATACATGAGACCTGAGTTTACATTATAAAATAGTTAATTTTAAATTTTGTTTATTTCTCAATCTAAATTAAATAAAATTTGAGAAAGATTAAAAAATTAATTTATTTATCTTACGTATCCCTGAGGATAATCCATATATTTTATTTGGAATTCGCAGCTATAGTGGTTTCATATATATCATTTTTCCCTTATTTGGTTGGGTAATTATTGTCAATTTTTACCTAATTCGACTTGTTATGTATCTGTATCTCAAGGAAAAAAAAAGGGTTAATTTCAGTAATGGACAAATTCATGTTGTTTATTTTAAAAAAACACAATCTTTTATATATATATATCAAAACTACCCAAAATCACCACCGGAAAAATTAAATTCCATTGTGAAAAGACGAAATTAAATTATATGTAATTAATGAGACATTGTTAATTAGGAGAGATAAAAGGATAATAAGGTAAATATTGAAATCGGAATCCACCAAAATCGCCACCATGAAGGTGTTTTATGGGTAAATATGATATTAATATGAAACAACCATTAAAACTGAAATTAGGTGAATTAAAGTGGTTATTAGTGTAATTAATTAAAAAAAAAACTTCTTATGTATCTGTTCTTTTTTTCCTCAGTTAATATATCTATTTTTTTCAGTTATCATTATAATTATATCAAAGGATTATTAATGAAAATTTTAATTGGTTATTGTAATAGATTTAAGAGCCATTAAATATAATTAATTGGGTCTTTGTCGGCATCTCGTCACATTTAATGTTTATAAAAAAATGCTAACCATTATCTAATAATTTAGATTTTATCTTCTCAATTTCCTCTCAGCTCGAAAGTGATAGAGATGGATAAAATCCTTGCACTCTCTCAAAATATTGATTAATTAAATGCAATGAGTAAATATGATCTTCTCAATTGAAACATTATATATATATATATATATATTTGAAAAGAAAAATATTACATCAAATTGAAGTGGGCCTTGAATTTTCAATTTTATAGAGGAGAATAATTATGTCTAATCAATTAAATTATTGTATGCTCTTTAATTATTACATGTAGTTATGTTGATTGTATTAACATTTTAAAATTTTAGCCTCTTGTTAATTGTAACAGCATAATATAAGAAAAATAAATTAAAACCTTTCATCTTCAGACTACAAATTATTTAGATAGTAGTAATCTTATTCCTTAAAGTTTTTAAATGAAAAATAATAATCTTATTCCTAAAATATTTTTCATGGGAAAAACAATTATTTCCCACGGATGAAATTAAAAGACAACAGGAAATAATAATTTTTTCCGAACAAAATTTATAGTGCTAGAAAATTAGATTTCATTGACGACTAAAAATCATATTATAATCCGATAGAAAGAATGTGGTATATAATTAGAATATATTTGGTGGCATCTTACAATAAGGTGTAGCCAAGTATACAAAAAAAACCAGAATGCTGTTTTTTCCTTTTCTTTTCTTTTTTCTTTTTGCATTTCGCTGTACCTTATTAGTTTGGTGCAGTCAAATATTTTTTTACATAACTAGACGTTATTTAGATTTATATTATAGGGTCTTTTGATTATGTATTTCGTTTGATTATATTTTTATATATAGATTGCTTTCATATAAGACTTATAATCTGGATAAGGTTTGAACCCTTAAATCACAATTATAAGTAGCTTTTTGTAATTCCATTTCATACATTTTGTGTTTTGATCTTTTATAAATGAAGATGGATGTATTTCATAACAAAATGAGAATCAATTGGAATATGAGAAATGTAATAAAAATCAATCGAAATAGCATATGATAAAGTAGTTAATAGAATAATTTTAAAATTAAGGTCGTGTATGATAACAATTTTATTTTTAGCTTTCTATGTTAATATTTTTTTTTTAACTTTACTGAAATAATAATTAAATTTTAAGAGTTACTTTTTTTTAAAAAAAAATTTGACTAGAATTTAAAAAAGGAATATTTACTCATTAAATCAAATCGGAGCACGTATTTATAAAAATATTGGTGTTTCAATTTTAATTACGACAACATCCATTATAGGCCACTTTTGGTGGTTTTCCCTAATTGAAATCCCGATTATACCCTTTTTTTATTTTTTTCTCTCTCTTCATGTAACTGTATTATTTTGTATTATTTCCTCTTTTTTTATAATTTATTTTTTCCTTTCTAATCATAACCTCTTTTAGAATTTTGAATTATTATTTCAAATTTGAATTTTGTATTTCAAATTTTCCAAATCTACTCATGATTTTACGTTCTAATTGGCTATTTTTGTGTTCCTTCCTTTTTTTTTCCTTCTGGTGGATTAGGGTTATTTCTCATTAGGGTTTTGTCTTGAAGTTTTTTTCCTTCAGAGACTCTACATGGAACCACGAGGCCGTTTCTCTGCTTGAATCTGAATTCCTTATACGCTTTTTCCATAATCATCTTGAAGAGCGGATGAGATAAGAAACTCGTTGGAACGACGAACCGCTGCCGTTCTTCCCCGACGTATATCGCGAACGAACCAGTCGGCGTTGAAGCCGTCGACGACGGTGATTGCGATTCTTGATCTTCTTTATCAAATTGATCTCTCAACAAACTCTCGTTGTGAGATTCTTTGGTTTCGGTTCCGATTGCTCGGACTTTCACTTTCTTAGCGAGTTTCTTGAAGAAAAGGGAAGCCATTTTCTTTTTGAGCATTCTTCTTCTTTTTCTTCTACAAATAGTGTTTGGATGCTGAGAAAATGAGAAGAAAAATTTCAAAGTTATTGAAGGTTTGGTTTGTTTCCACGTTTTTTGTGTTTAACAAATATAAACATTATTTTTGGTTTAATATTGTTAAACGATGGATTTTTAATGGTATTTAAAAAATATAAACATGTGTAAACTAACAGTGGTTTTGTTTAGACTAAAATCATCACAATTTTAGTTTGTTTCTACGTTTTTTGTTCTCTGGTTTAACAAATATAAACATATTTTTTTAGTTTAATATTGTTAAACGATGGATTTTTAATGGTATTTAACAAATATAAACATGTGTAAACTAACAGTGGTTTTGTTTAGACTAAAATCATCAGAGCTTTACGTTTTTTGTTCTCTGGTTTAACAAATATAAATATATTTTACTTGGATTAATATTGTTAAACAATAGATTTTAATGGTATTTAACAAATATAAACATGTGTAAACTAACAGTGGTTTTGTATAGACTAAAATCATCAGAGCTTTGGTTTGTTTCTACGTTTTTTTTTTGTCTATGATTTAACAAATATAAACTTATTTTTATTGGTTTAATATAAACCACCATAACTTTGTTTTACTAACCATTTTTTTTTTGTTTTATAAATTTTGTAGTTTGAAGAAGCATAAATGGTGGTTTTATGCCACTTGTAGAAAGATTGAAGATGAAAGAAGTTTGAAGGAAGATTTATTGTAGTTATTAGATAGAATAGAATTATGTTTCCCTTTTATTTAGTTTTTAATTTATCTTAAATCATGCACAATTTAAGGGATTTAATAAATTCTTTAAATATTGTATGATTTAAGGAAAATTAAATCAAGGGTTTTTGTAGTCATTTCAACTTTTCCGACGGGTGGTTTTGTCTAGTTTTATAATTATTTTGGAACATCCAATATAATTGTAATTTATATGGTTTATTTGATTATTAATGTTAATAGCCCTTTAAAAAACGCCAAATAAACTAAAAATGAGGGGAAACAAATGTTATCAAAATAGCCACTAAATTAACCGCCTTCAATTGCTCAAATGAGGAAAGGGATAAGGAGGTTGACTTGTGGCAAATGTGATTGGCATTAAAATAGTCACCACACAATGCTAGGTTGACGATAGGCCTTACCCACCTTTTGCTTTGGTAATCTTATCCCATTGGAATCAATATTAATGAGGGTTACATATTTATTTTGGTCTTATTTTATACACATACCCATTGAAATTTGACATTAAGCAAAGATACACACGTGTTGTCTTATTTTGAAGAAAAAAAAACTCCCTTAATTTTGGTGAGGAGCATCTTCAAATAAAGTTTTTTTTTTTTTTTGTTAAATATTGATCAAATATAATAAGTTTTTCCCCTTAATTTATTATTTGAACTAAGTCAATGATTCAATTGTTAATTTAATTACTCTAATTGAATGATGATTTATATCTTATAGAGAATTTGATTCAGTTAGTTGTTTAAATTTGATAGAACTAAATCTTGAACATGCTCACAAATGGTCTAATAAACTTATTTTTTATGTTGATATTCATTTTCCTCATGCAATTTAAAGAGGGAAGAAAATCCTTCTAATCATTAGAGTGAAATAACTTTGTTGTTATTCATTTCCTCATATAATTTAAAGAGAAGAAATTCTTCCGTAAAATGCAAATGAGACCGGGTTGTTTTTGTCAAAGGTATGAACATCTCCTATGGTTTGAAAATGACTAATCACATCTTTATAGTTTCAAATTATTTTAATAAGATCCCCTCCAACGTCATTAATTTTATTTTAGCCACAATTTCTTCGTTTGAATTCCGAATTGGATGATTCAAAAAGTTTTGGAATCGTCATTTCGAGATATATGTTACGGTCGCTTCGAAACTTCAAAATTGTCAATAAGCAAAAGAGTGTATTATCATCAAATGTACTAGGTATGATTGAAACGATTTACCCTTTTGATTACTGATAATTTAGAAGTTTTGAAGTGACCATAACGTAGAGCCCGAAAACATCTTGAATCATCTAAATCGGAGTTCAAACCAATAACTTATGACTAAAATAATGTTAATGACATTGGTGGGGAGGGTCTCATTGAAATAATTCAGAACTACTAGGGTGTGATTTGTCATTTTTAAACCACATGGGGTGTTTATACATTTGGCAAAAACCATCGGAGTGTTATTTACCTCTTACCCTAAAATAAATTTACTTTTTTTCTCTGAAATGTAGTGATACTATTTTTTATGCGCAAAGTATATTATTAAAAAATTAACCAAGAATTTTTAATCAAGAGGTTAGGGCGATACCCTGCTTTTGCTATTCTCCCTCCCTTCTAAAAGAAAAATACTATTCATGTTAGTCACTTTTCTAACTTTTGGAAACTTTTCTTCCTCGAGAATTTTGTGGGTCAATTGAGCAATTTAGATAAATTATTTTAATAAAAAAGAATCACAAATCATAGATTTAAAGCTTTTAAAAACTAATGATATTTACAATGCTAATTTTTAAGAGATTCAAAATAATTTCTTTTTAGTTGATTAACGTAATGTTATTGATTTACATAAATAACTGAACAACACACCTAATTCATAGACGATTAATGTAAAAACGGGAATGGAAAAAGAATGAATGTGAAAAGAAATTGGAGATTCCAGGATGAGGAGAAAAGCATTTATGGCAGAAAGGTAGATCGGTGGCTTTTCCATTTTTATTTTTTTTCAATAATAATAATAAAGTGGCCTTTTTTGAAGCCAGGAGTCGGGATTTCGTGGCCGAATTGGATAGGATAAACATATATGAGAGATATAATCTAATTAGTTATAATTTTAAATATGGATATTTATAGACATTTTTTGAAATTACTATATTTATACATAAAATTAAGCTATGCATTGAAATTTCCATGAGATTTGTCTGTTTTAATAACATTTTCCATATTCTTTCCCTTTTAAAATTATAATCAATAAATAATAAATAATGAGGTCCCCATTTTCAATCATTTCCACATTGCTAATTATTATGATGAATATTTATAATAGAAGTAACAAAAAAAAATCAGATGTTTAAAGACACATTCGATGGTGAGTTCGAATCTTTTTAATCTCAACTTTTCTATATTAAAATAAATTAACACTTTTCTTTTTCATTATTACTTTTTCACAACCAAGTGAAATGACCTACTTAAAAATTTTCCATTTTTTAAATGCAATATACAGAAGAAAAAAAATCATATGGGATAACACTATGAAACTTGAACAATCAGAGAACCCACAATTTGGTGTGTTTAAAAATTCAATTCTTTCCACATTACTTTTTTTTAATAGGAAAACTTGATGAATAACAAATACGATCATTAAAGTTAATTTAAAGTGATAAACTTGAGTAATTAAAAACGATAAAGATGAACTAAACATAAATGTGTTTGATGCTAAAGTAAGCATTCAATCATGATGTTTTTAAATGTTTCAAAGATGTAACAAGGTTCATTTTATGCCCTCAACTTATTATATTTTAAATCCACTTTAAGTTGTTGGAATCCAGAAGCATATCTAGCTTTATATATATATATATATATATATATATATATTCATAAACATATATTTGAAATATAAATCAAATAGGATTCTAAATTTTTATTTTATTTAAAAAAAAAAAACAAACATCTATTTTTGTAATTGAATTTTTTTATACCCACTCAAGTATCAACATCCATGAAGAGATATGAAGGAAGATAAGAATCTAAGATAAGGGTTTTTTTTTTTTTTTTTGGTGGAATAAGAAATAGAAAGTTGAGATGTGTAAAAATATGAAACGTAATTA
Organism: Gynostemma pentaphyllum; assembly: GCA_028015215.1. Taxonomy (NCBI): domain Eukaryota; kingdom Viridiplantae; phylum Streptophyta; class Magnoliopsida; order Cucurbitales; family Cucurbitaceae; genus Gynostemma; species Gynostemma pentaphyllum. The sequence continues at coordinate 39,754,012 of CM051348.1, read as the reverse complement.
TTTTTGTAATTGAAAGTAATTAAATGGTGGATGAGCAAAAAAATAAACAGTATACTTTTTGGAAGTTTCTCTGTACAGTTTTGTAATAGTCTCTAGTTTCACACCTGCATATTTATAACAAATATTTCATGTGTTTTGTTTTGTGTTACATATTTAAACAGATGATCTTTTCAACATTTTGTTTGTATGTCGTAACAGAATTGAACACAATCACTACAAAGAAAAACATTCAATGTTTTACGAGGCAAAAAATCATGTTACACAAGGGAGAGGTTTGTAACTATTTAACATATTACAGTAAACGCAACATTTTAAGACACACTATTTATCTGGGAAAACTTACAGGGGGGTCCAAGCTGCCGACCAGACTCTCGAGATCGATGTCTTTGTCTTCAAATTTCTTGATGAAAGGATGATTCTAGAAACAGAAAGAAAATCCATGTCAGTTAAACATTCATAACTGGAAGGGATGAGGGAGGACATAGGCTACTAACCAGAAGGTCCAAAGACGATGATCTGTCACTCGGGTCCTTCTTGATACTGCAATTGAAATGAAAATTAAAATGAACCTGTTAGAGAAATTGTAATGCCAATATTCGAATGAAACCAGGGTTACATTTCAATGAACTTGGAGATATAAATCAAATGAGAAAGCAGAAAGAAAAGTAGTTACCAAGCAGAAACAAATGAACAGAACTCAGGGGAGAATTGATCGGGTGGAGCAGAAGGCGGAGGCTTTGCGACAATTGCCTCTAAAAGTTCATAAAAACTTGGCCAACTTTGCTGCTCTTCAGATTGCAAATAAGGAAACCTTCCAATAGCACACTCAAGTACTACCATGCCCAAACTCCATATATCACTGCTGTAGTCATATGTGCCCCCGCTTATTCTCTCAGGCTGAAATGAAAGTAAAAGCCAGTAGAGTCATGCTTCATATCTAATATATATTGTCCATAAGAAGATGTTTAAAAAAAATTATGCTGGCAAATAAACCAATCCGTTCGATGCTCTACAGCCATTGAGGGAATTTCACATACCGACATGTAATTGTATGTCCCAACAAATGTATCTCTTTGACCCATAGAACTCGCTAGCATTGCACTTACACCAAAATCAGTGATTTTGACCTCCCCTTTGTGGTTCACTAGTAGATTGGATGGCTTTATGTCCCTGTGGATAACATGTCTTTCATGATGCAAGTAAACAAGACCTTGTAAAACCTGTAACATAATGGAAGTGAGTTAGTATTGATAGAAACTAAGCAATACATATTCTTAATTCATTATTTAATTACTAATGAAAGAATCCAGCCACCTGTTTACAAACAACTGCAAGATATGGTTCAAGAATTGTTTTGACTTGTCTGATGACATCTGCTAAAGAACCACGATCCATGTATTCTAGCACCAAAGAAATGGCACCATTGTGATAGAAAGAGTCATAGCAAACCACAACATGTGGACATTGAGCTGCATGATTTATTTTCAGCTCCTGCACTATTTGTTTACGGATATCCTCTTGTATGTTCATCTGGATGACCTGTAGCATATGGAAGCAAAGCATTTACAGTAGCTTTGATTGACTTGGACTCGAGATCATTTTAGTACATGTAACGGTCAATGTACCAAGTAATTATAGCTTTCAATGAAGATGTCATGACAAAAATCATTAAACATAGTAAGACCTAAACAGATAGATCCTATGGAGTTTGGATAAATATACCTTATAGGTCTAAGATAACCAAAACCAAGAAGTTATTGTAGCTTTGGCATATATAAAACCTACAAACCGGGTAACAAATTGTTTGTGTTGTGCTGCTATTCTACTACAAACTCTCAACTACATCAAAATGGACTTGTAATCCATTTTCTGATGCGATTGAAACAGAAATCTTAATTTATTCTCCTGGTGAAAAGAATGTAATGGAAGATTATTAACTAAGTCAATATTTAAACCTTATTTTCATGTCATTAAGTTATACAAAGCATACATTAAGTGAAGGAACATAAACGAGAATAGCTAAACGCAGAGTTACAATTACAAAAACATTAATAAGAAATAGGAGAATTACTATGGATATCTAACAACCTTTAAGGCAAAAAGTTTTCCAACCCATTTGTGTTGAACAAGTTGCACAACACCACCACTTCCCTTCCCAATGACTTTCATAATCTCTAAGTCCTCCAACGAGAAATCGACATCAAGCTCCTTGCATTCTAAATTCTGTTCAAACAGATAATTAAAAGAAAGTGATGCATTTACAGAATGCAATATACACCAGACAATTAGCTATCTATAATAGACGAGTTTCCACAAAATTCAGGTGAAAACTAAACCGAATTTACCCGTTCCTCTTTCTCTTCGGATATAAGCCGTAAACCTTTCTGATTCAATAGCAGATTGCCATCGTGAAATGTTCCACTTGCAGTCCTGACATTATACAAAAAAAGAAAAAGAATAATAACTTAATAATCGAAACTCCATTATAAAAACAGTAGAATTCATGTTTCCACAGGATCAAACAAGGAGTAGCTCTAATAGAAAAAGAAAACGAAATGAAGATCGATTGAAAACAGAAAAAGCATTGAAAAGTAAGTCTGAAAATGAGAAGGGAAATGAAATTGAATTACAAGAAGGAATGAATTGTGGATTCTTGAGCAGGAACAGAGAGCTTGAGCTGCTTTAATGGCGTCTTGGTCTTCATCTTTTAGCTCAATGTATAATCAAAACTCTCTAGGGTTTGCAGATGAAGAGAAAGTGAGGAGGAAATTGAGCGATTGAGCTTTTGTTTTTTTGAAATGATGAAAGTGACGATCTGCTTCGTTGAAAGCAGAAAAATTTCAAACTTAGGGACCGCGCTAACATTGTAGACGTTTCGTTACTACAGAGTTTGCTATTGATTTTGAGCCCTAACTCCATTCGGACTAGTTGGCCCATTTCTATAAATTTAATTAATAATCAAATTCATGCCTCTTTAAAATATATGAGTTCAAATCATTTGTGTCAAATTTATCTAAGATATTGTCTTTCGAGTTTCTCGAAGACAACGATCATGTATTTGTTCCGTGATATTAGTTGAGATGCGTGTAAACTGATCTAAACACTCATAGATATTGAAAAAAAACTGTGGATCATGGTTGCTACTTATTTTTGTTCTCACACCGTCATAAGGGTAAGTTCATTGAAAGAATGATCTTTATAAAACCTAAAGTTAAAAGACCTAACCACTAAATAATAAAAGGGCAAAATGCAAAAAACACACATGTGATTATCGTCAAAGACAAACGCACCCCCTATAGTTTGAAAATGAATATTCATACACCTATAGTTTCAAAATTATTCAAATTGACCTATTCCCTTTACGTCGTTGATTTTCTTTTAGGCATAACTTTTTCGTTTCAAGCTCTACATTGTATTCATTTAAAAACTTATAAATCAATAGTATATAAAATAATAATCATCATCAAAATATTTGATCGAGTTGAAGTCGTAAACACTTTTATATACTGATGATTCAGAAATTTTTGGTGACTACAACGCAGAGTTCGAAACGAGGATTCCATAACATCTTGAATCATTCAAATCGAAGTTCATATGAAAAAGTTATGACTAAAAGAAAATCAACGACGTAGAGGGAATGAGTCAATTTGCACAATTTTGAAATTATAGGGTATAAATATTCATTTTCAAACTACAAAGGGTGTGTTTGTTTTTGACTAAAACCACAGGGGTACTTTTTGTATTTTACCCATAGTAAAAATAGCTTTAAAAAAAATCATCTGATTGGTATCAAAGAAATTGATTCTTGATTTACTATTAAAAACAAACATAAGCTTGCTTCTATTGTTTCTTATGATTTCTCATAAAGGGTAATTTATAAATATAGTAAAATTAAGAGAAAATATTAATTAGTTAAAAAAAACTGTTAAAAAATTACAAATGAAAAATTATTGTACATATCGACCAACGGATACTACAATTATTACCAACTAGCTTTTTGAAGGTTAATCCTAACGTTTTTTTTTTTTTTTTTTTTTTTTTTTTTTTTTGAGTAATAATCCTAACGTTTTTCACCTCTCTCTTACTAAACATAATCAATCTAATCAACACTATATTATTTCTAAAAAAAATAATAATAATGTTTTTCTTTTCAGGGGAGAGAGCGAAGAATTTGCAATTAACATTTTACCAATACACCAAATAGTAGTCAAACACATTGTTTGCTACATTAACTCATAGAATTCCGTTTTAGTCAGTGAAAGAACTGTGTACTCATTTACCATTTTATTGATTTGAAAAACTGTAGTCTTCTGCCAAATGGGAGGAAACAGTCCATCTACTATAATTTTAGTCTGGTTCCTCACTTCTAACTATTGTTTTGCGTTGATCATGCCCCTCATCATATATCTTAAAAAAGAACAAGGCATCTAGCTTTCGGTAAACTCGGCAAGAGCAATACTTGCAAAAGTTACAATCGTTCGAGTGAAAAACCGTAACTTACTAGCAACTACTTGACCATAACTTACTAGCGAATAAAAAGCAATAACCATGTATTCTATCCAGGGTCATGGTTGTCTCATTTTACCGAAGAAAAGTAAATAAATCTTAGACCGAGTAGAAAATCGGAACAGTCGAGATTGGCAATGGAGAACTGCAAAAATCACAGATATAAAAATAGAGAGTATATATGAATTTATGCTGATTGGTTCACCACATAGATTTGATGAAGTCACTGTAATTTCAACATGGACCTCTCATTTGAAAATCACCACAATTTTTCAAGGAACAAAAAAAAAGTGAAGAAGAAAACACTAATACGAGAACATAAGAATCACTCCTCAAGCATCAAACCCATTTCCACTCTAGAGTCCACAGACTTTTATAAGCAATACCGTTTTTCACTGCAATCGACAATACAAGGTATTGATCAGCGGGAAAGAATATTGCATGCAAAAATAAATAGATTAATAAACGGATCAAGATCAGAGATGGAAGGCCTACCAATAAATTAGATACCCTGGTCAACGAGATAATCCCCAAGCTTTTCAACAATCATATTGCACTGGCCAGGGGTCATCGGTTCATCATAAATGCCAATGACTAGAGACTGGCCAGTTTTCTTAATGGTAACACCACCAGCACCCTGAAGAGAATAGTGAAAACATTGGAGAGAATAAGTTAATCAATAAAAATACATCAAATACATTTCCCACGGGCAACGATAATATATCAACGGAACAGTGACTAAGAGTGCACTTTGCCCGTCTGACTAGACAAGGAGGGAGGTATGAATGAGTGACTTCCCGAGAGAAAAAAGATCATACAGCAGAATCCAGTACCCAGTGAATTATATACATTTAGCAACTGGAACTTCAGACGTTGACCGGCAGAAGAGCTGGTTTAGGATTAATCCGAAATACACGAATGCAATTAATAAAGTCACTTGATATTTGATAAATTGAATTGTTTCAGAAAATTTTGTATATTGTTGTTTGCATGCTCATTGATCAGAGTCACAACTCGCAGTATAAAGTTAAACTGTACTATAAAAAGTTAGTCACCTTCTTCCCTCGAATAACTGCTCCTGGCTCCCCTTGAATTACCATATATTTAGCACCACCGAGGAACAACCCAGTTGGAGCAAGCGTTCCGGGTTCATTAAAGTCATTCATGATGCCAGTTATTTCTACAGGCTTTAACTGCAAAAACAAGAACAGGAACATGCATTAATCATAGGAGTACAATTAAATCAAGAACAGTATGAAATTTAGCCTGAAAGAAAACTCGAAAACTAACATCATGCTATTATTTCTTTTTCTTTTTTTTTTTTAAAAAATCACAATTTTTCTACTCAAATATAAGGTCTAGACTTTCCCGATCATTTCTTAACTGATTATTGAGAGATCAAAATTGAAATACTTCAAATTACAATTCCAGATCTTCACCGCTTCATAATCATTACATCAAATCAATCAAAACACAAGAAATTAAACCAGATTCCAATACTAATCACATCCGATGAAACAAAACTTAATCGAAATCATAACGAATCCCGATTTAATCAAACAAAACAAATAAAAATCAATCAATCAAATCAAATCAACACGATTAAACACAAGATCTCAAATGAAAAACCGATACAGATCTAGAAATCGAATCAAGACATCGATTTAAATTTACAAAGAAAAGAAGCAAAACCTGAGGGAAATTTTCGCTTTGAGCCCAAACACTGCCGTCATGGCCGAGAATAGCAGCAGAAGCGAGGCAATTTCCCTCGATTTCGAACATCAGATGGTCATCAACATAAGTTTGCCACGACATCTTGACTCTGATTGATTCTTCTTCTTCTTGATTTTTCTTCTTCTTCTCGCTGATTGATTTTTCTTCTTCTTTTAGGGTTTGTTGGTTTCTCAATTTATCTTGAATGACGAAATGAGCTCCAATCGATCCCTTCTGCGCTTTCTTACAACGCTGTCTCTCGCGTCGCGCCCGAGATCGCGTTGATTTCACGCCGTTATTATTATTTTCCCAAAATAATAATTGTATTTCTCTCGTTTTGATTTTACTAAAATACCCCTCTTTCATCTTTTTTTTTTCTTTTTCTTTTTATTGCTCTGTGTGGGCCCTTTTTCTTTTTTTTATTAGTTTTTTTTTTTTTAAGATTACATCAAAATAGGGAGGGAGACTCGAACCTTCGAGTTCAAGAGGAAGGGAGTATATGTCTAACCAGTTGAGCTATTCTCATGTTAGCTTCTTTCTTTTATTCGTTAGGGATAGGATAGGAAATAATTTTTATTTTATTAAAAGTTTTCTTATATTACATCAAATAGGGGTAAGGGGAGGGTGGCTTGACCCTACGATCATTATATTGAGAGAGCATCCAATTAAGGCAATATTCATGTTGGTATTTTTTCTAATATTGGGATATTACTATTAGAAATAAGAAGATTTGAATTCAGATCTACCATGATGATAAAATATTGATGAATAAATAAATTTAATGTTGAATAAAAAGTAGTTTATTATTAATATTAGAATATAATTGAAAAGAAAGAAATTTATAAAATGGTGATTATGATATTACATTAAAAGTGTATGTATTCATTATTATATTACCGGTACCATGAGCAAATTATTAATAAATAGTCCTATTTGATATTAGAATATTAAGTAATCTAACTTCAATTTGATACAAAATTGATAATCACATGGATTGACCTATGATAATTATCAACTAGTTTAGAATTTTAAAATAAAAAAATAACGTAATAAACCAACTATTTTTTCCTTAAATATTATATCAAATTGAGAATGAGGGCTCGGACCTTCAATTTTGAAACCGAGCACCTTCATATATTTGAATATTAATTAAACACCTTTAATATGGACCCATCACTTTCTATGGGAGAAATTTTTTGGCCAGGATATTCTTTTTTAATATAGTACATAATGCTAATTTGCAAAATCTGTAGTTCAATCTTTTCAAGAGGGTACCACACTTTGTATAAGAAAAAAAAGAGAATAAAAGAGGAAGGAGAGAGAGAGTCATCCTCTTTAAGCAATAGACCATTCAAAAGAAGCCCTTTTCAAAAGCAAGGATTCTCTCTCTTATTGTGAAATTTCTTTTGATAAAAGAAGAGAAATGTGTGCACCAATTAAAAAACAATGGCTTTGGCTTTTGATTTTGATTTTGATTTTTTTTTTCTCTTTAAAATTTTAGAAGTACAATTTTAAAATTATCACCTTATTTGAATGAGTAAAGGTTAATTCAAACTTCCCTAAGTTGGGTCTAATTAGACTTTTCAACTTTTTTTTTAAATAAAAAATAATGAACCATCCAAATAAGACTCACAATCTTCCATTAATTTTTTATACTTTTCCAAGAGGAAAAATAAGAAACCTATGTTCTTTCTCTGATTGGGGATTTAATCTTATCCTCACTACCACCACAATAACCAATGGAAAGATAATCAACACAATCTTATCTAGAAATAGTCTATTTTATGCAGTAACCTACACTTTATAAATCATAGACTACCACCTCTCATTACCAACTAGTTTTTATGATGAAAACTCGTAAATATTAAGATGATATCAGAACCCAAACGAGCATTTAATCTAAAACTAAGATCTAAAAACACACCACTTTCAAGAAACATGTTAAAAATCTTCAACAGAAATACGAAAGACCTAACAATGATAACATATAAAAATAATCTAAAAGATCGATTCCATCAAATTAGGGATGGTGATCCTCACATAAAGATATGTAACAATAGATTATTGGTTTAAAAAAAACAAAGAATAAATGACAGAAAAATCAATAGAAATACTCAAATATTTTATGAAAAATCAAAAACTCAAACACCGAACCAAACCCAAACAATTGTTTATATCTTCAAAAAGGTTATTGTCTGCAATAAACTTCTCTAGATTGAAGCATATGCAAAACTTAGAACCAAAACATAAAAATTAGAACCCAATAAAAAAAAAATTTGTAGGGAAAAAATTTATCAATAGTGGGAAAATTGTGACAAGACACAAAAGCCTACAGACCCTGATCAACGAGGTAATCTCCCAACCTTTCAACAACCATGTTGCATTGTCCTGGAGTAACTGGTTCTTCATAAATCCCAAACACTAAAGCTTGTCCTGTCTTCTTTATAGTAATCCCTCCAGATCCCTGCCCCAAGATTTAACATGGTATCAGAGCAGATTAGTTTTACCTGATTGAGTCTCGGGTTATTATCCGAGTCAATATATATTGACATGAAGATTTAAAGGGATGTGTTTTGGTATCACCTTCTTTCCTCGGATGACCGCTCCGGGCTCTCCTTGGATTACCATATACTTTGTTCCTCCAAGGAATAACCCAGTAGGTGCAAGATGACCTGGTTCATCAAAATCCTTCATGATGCCAGTGATCTCCTCAGGATTGAACTGCAATCAGATTCAACGATAACAAAATGAATCGGAATCTTATCGGCATCAGTTTAAGATCAAGATTTTAGGATACTTATTTCTTGAGGATCATTGTTCCATCATATTAATGATTCATCGAAGACAAGTTTCTATAACCAATTAGCAAACTTATGAATGATCGCGATAAGAAGTACATATGTTGAGATATATACGATTAAATTTACTTTTACCCATGGGTTTTTGCTTTTGAGGAGGTCTTGACAGCAAATTTAATAATATATCTCAACAACAAATATGCATGTCAGAAATAAACGCTTATCGCACAAGCACAATCAAAATCAATTTGTAGCATTCTTATTTCCCGATTCCTGTTTCTCGTTTCTCGATTTTGTAAAATAGGTGCATTATGTTGAAAACAAATTGGTCAGATTCTTATTTCCCATTTTTGTTCTCAATTTTTCAATACGTTAGTAATTTTTCATTTATAAAATATATAATAAAAGATGAGAATCACGTACATTATATATAAATTAATTCAAGCAGACACACGTCTTGCTTAAGAAAACAAGAATGTTACCAAACAGGTATATTAAAATTATCGGTTTAAATGACGCGCATATCATAATTTATTACCTGAGGAAATGAAGAACTCTGAGCCCAAACACTGCCATCATGGCCAACAATGGCAGCGGCAGTGAGGTGTTGGCCTTGGCCATCAATGTCACACATCAAATGATCATCTACGTAAGTTTGCCAAGACATTTTCTTTCAATTTCTCTCTTTTATATCTCTCTTTTTTCCTCTCAAATCTTCAAAGTTTTTATCTATTTTTCTTCTTTCTTCTTCAATTAAGGAAAGAAAATCACAATTTGTTTTTTTTTTCTTCTTTTGCTTCTTGTTTTTTTAGGGGTAAATGGAAATAAATAGGGCAAAAGCTTTGATCTGAAAGTTGTTAAGAATTTTTTTTTTAATTATTTTGTTTTTATTGAATGGTTCAAACAATTCCATTAGACCAGGTTATTGCTCCTCAAACAAAGGAGAGTTGTTATAAGTATATGATTTTTTTTGAGTTATAGTTTAATAAGTTAATGATATAATTTGTTCCATTACCTAGGTAATAATGTACATTTAAGCTACCAAAAAAAAAAAAAAAAAAAAAAAAGCTACCAGGATCGTTTTGGGCCTAAGCCCTTGTAGCAAGGATGGATGATCTGCCAACCCATTTGGTCATTCTCTCCCATGTATTCTCAACATTCATAAAGAAAAAATGGAAATTTTCATACTTATCAAACAAATTTAAAACAAATATGTCAATTAGTAAATTGTGAATTGATTTGATATACAGTAATCATTTTACATAATTACTATTAATTTATTGAAATATATAATATATCATTGATTGACATCGTTTGCTCATTCAATAAAATCGAATATTTGTAAATATTTTATAAAAAATAGTTACATTTGTAATTTTTTTTAACTGCTAAATTTAAATATATTATAATTTTGTTTTGATAGTTTTACAATCACCTCAGAAAAAAAAATATCACTTTTCATTGTCTTAAAAAATCATCATAATTTTTTTAAAATGATTTAATTTCTCAATCTCAATAAAAAAAATTATTATATATATATATCTTGTATGGGATTGTTTTTTTTTCAAGTTTCAATACTCTACAAAAAGATATTATAATTCGAGTGGTTAGACATTTGCTCCATTCCTACTAAGTTCAACCGCAATTATTATTGCCATCTTTGTTTGTTGTTCCGATTCAAATAAAAATTAGTGTAATTTTCTATCTATGGTAAATGGTTGATTTACCTTGGAAAATTCTATACCGTTACTTATCCTTAGTTACGGGAAATTTCATTGGGTGGCAGATTTTTATGCAATATTTGTAAAAATATCAACTCAAAAAATATTTTTTTGAGCTTTCATTTTTACAAATATTGCTAAAAAATTTGCTAGATTTGCAAATGCCCCCTTAGTTACATCATTAATATATTAAAATACTATGAGATTCAAAGAATAAATTATTAAATTAATTTGTCATGTACTTGAATATAAATGATAATGTTTAGTCTTCTTGTAGTTGATTCTTAAATTTTCCTCGTGGAGACTTGCCCTTCAATTAGATTGGTTTATCCTTGTTTAAAGTAGTCATAATCAAAATTAATTAACAATAAATTTTCCATCATATTTAAATAACAAACGGGTCACATTTTTTCTATTAATTAACATATTATTATAAATTCAAAATTTTCTGTTCTCAATTAGATTTGTAGAGAAAGTACATGGTAGTGACCATTCAAATTTGTAGGGGTGAAATCAAATATCAATAAAACTAATTGAGTAATAATTCGATTTTTTTCTCTCTCTCAAAGATAGACTTTCATAAAAGGAATCAAGGGGGAATAATCGAAAAATTCAAGCCTCTTTTAGCTAATACATGGACTTCGGAATTAAATTCCCGACGAATTAAAATGAAAGAAATAGTAGAAAAATGACGACAAACAACTCGTTTAGCTTCCAACACGAATGCAAAAGCAGTTGGACAAATTACAAGCTCATTAACTGTTCTGTGTTTGTGAAGACAAATCAAAATAAAAGAAGTTAATATAAAGAAGCCCAAGTTGTTTTTTGAGCCCAAAAAGATTAAGTCTTGTTCATTTGCAATTTGACTTTGTTAATTCATATCTATTACATGGGCATAAGGCAGAAAAAACAAGCATGTCAATACATGGTGTCTGTGAATTTATTTTAATTGGGTCAAAAAGGGATTTTGTCTCTGCTTGCACGAAAAGACATGAAGGAGATAAACTAGGGCAACAGCTTGTCAATTGAAATTGGCGGTGAGTTATCTATTTAACTATTTTGTGAGGCGGTGGAAAGTTGAGAGCCAAAATCGAGAGAAGGAAAAGAAGCGGCGATCATTTTCTTCTTGTTTTCATTCGTGTTGAGCGACAGAAGGTGAAAGAGTTGTGAGAAATATTGTATAAGAAAGAGTTTACTTTCTTGAGGGCTTTTGAGCATAATACACAGTTAAGTGTATTGAATATTTTTCACTATAACTCTTGATTCATCATAGTAAAATCCGCAACGATAGCAACTGGACGTAGCCAATTTGGGTGAACCAGTACAAATTCTTGTGTCTATTTGATTGTGTTTGATTCTATAATTTCTTAATTATTTCTTTTTATTCCTAACGGTGAATGTGGGAAGGTGTTTTTCTCAAGAATTGATATCAAAGCTTTAGGTTATAATTGTCTGCTGATTAAAGCTAGGAGTGAGAAGCAAGTATGTTAATGTAACGTCCCGGTATTTTTCATCTAAATCATTTGTTTATTAAGAATTTAAAATTTAAAATATGATTTATTGTAATGGAGTAAGCAATTTGGTAAAGGGGTAATTAGATTGAAAATGTAAATTTATATGGGTTAATTTGGAAGGGAAGGTGATGGAAAAGTATGAATGACATTATTGTAAATGCTCTTACTAATTTTTCTCTCCCAAACTTTATCATTTAGACAAACTTAAAGTTCATCTTCTTCATTTTCCTCTCCCACCTCCATTCTTGACCAAACCTTCAAAAAATAGTGTTTTAGCCATAACTCTTTCGTTAGAACTCCGTTTTGAGTGAGCGAGCTATCAAAATTCATCATTTTTCCGAGAGCTTTCCATTAACGCTAGTTTCATGCCCATCCGAGCTATGTAGGGAGAGTTATCACGAAAATACCATTTCGACCCTATGGAATTTTTCTCTATATTTCTTGTTTCTTTGATCCCTTTTGCTTGGAGTTTGTGGATTTGTCTTGGGAAACTACTTTCAAGAAGTTTTGGAAGAAAAATCAACATTTAGGAAGTTTAAGAGGTAAGTTTTCAATTTAGATCTAGTTTAGGGTTTTCTAGATCTAGAAGAATAGAGTTTGTGACGACCCGTCACTTTTAAATAAATTTATTTTAGAAAACACAGCGGAAGTCTTTATTTTAAGAAAAATTGGCGTGGTTTTGTTTGAAAGTTGGCTAGCCAAAACCTGTTTACATCCTAATTTTTCAAATCTAATAAAATCACATGGAACTTTAAGTCCCAATCAGGAGTTCAAAGATTTAATACCATAAAACATAACCATAATCTCTTATGAGCTAAATACAACATACAAATCCTCAAAGTCTTAAAAATTCACAAAAATAATTACATAAACTTTACAACAAAAGAGTCCATCTCGAGGTCAACATCCCTTGATCTCGCAACACCACCTCCTCTCCCTCGACCTCTTGCCATGACATTACCTGAAATTTTTATAATATCATGAGCTAACAACTTAAGCCCAGTGAGAATAATAAGCATAAAAAGTAAAGATAGACCTCAAACTCGTATTCCGATTTGTGTCCAGTTAATCTGACACAATCAATCCTAAAGTTCTCCAAACTTTAGGTAATTCCATTTTAAACTTTTCAAATGATGATATTACTAACACTCGTAGTCAATATAATCCATCAACAATGTTATGACATAAGTAAGAAAAGTAAATATACTTTGCACATCATACAACTTCTCGATTCTTTCTTTCATCTATCGTAAACATGAATGCATGAGAGCATCCCGTAGGACTTCGCATTTGCCCTTTTGTGTGTGAATGAAGGGTAATAAGAACATCCCGTAGGATCCCATTCAGCCTTATGCATGAGGAAGTAATGCGTACATCCTGCAGGATACCATTCAACTCCCTATGTATGAAGAAGTAATGCGTCAATCCCGTATGATACCATTCACTCCTTTTGAATCTAGAAGTAATGAGAACATCCCGTAGGATACTCATTCAACTCCTTTTCTTTCACATTCTTTCTTTTCTCTGAAGGTGATGTGAACTCCACGTAGGGTTCATCATTCTTCCTTCTTTTCTCTTTCACTTTCTTTTCTTTTTCTCTTTCATTTCTTTTTCACTTTCGTTTCTTTTTCACTAAAGGTGATGTGAACTCCACGTAGGGTTCATCATTCTTCCTTCTTTTCTCTTTCACTTTCTTTTCTTTTTCACTTTCATTTCTTTTTCACTTTCATTTCTTTTTCACTTTCGTTTCTTTTTCATGAATGGTGTGAGAATGGTATGATGCAGTATGATATGCATATGCTTGCATATCCTTGTAAAAGTAAATAAATAAAGTGCGGAATTAAAGTAGTTGATGCAAGCATAAGGTAAAGGGGTATAAAGTAAAAGATATAAAGTAAAAGACATAAAGTAAAATAGATAAGCATCTCAGTGACGATATATCAATCGAACTCCGCTAACAATAATAAAAGTAAAACCATAACTTAAACGATTAACCTAAACCTTCAAGGATTCTAAACTTCCAATAATAATCCGAGGTTCTATTAATCGTTCTATATAAAAGTTTGGATCTTTTAACTTCCAATGATCCAACCTAAGCTTCGAAATGAATCTAACTTAAAATCTTCTAAGATTCAATGCTTTCCTCGAGAACTCCTATGTTCTCACTTAAAGGATTAACTCCTAATGCTAAGGCACTAACTCACCCCCCTCTAATCTTAGATTTGAATCTTAGTCTTAGCTTCTTATTCTACAAACCATCATACTTATTTGCTTTCTAAAATTACTTTAAATCCTAACTATTCTCACATTTGCAAAAGAAGATTTCGTTCCAAACCTTCGATAACGCGATCAATGAAAGGTTCAAAAACACCTACAATTAAAATTACACCTAACAATTAATAATTAACCAAATAACAGTCAAACAACATCTACGCGTACAATACGACGAAAAACCCAACAACCGCAACAATGAGGCTCTCGGCCCCCCTTCATAAAAGAGTTTTGGTTTTGGTTTTCCGGCTTTTAGGCAATTTAGATGTGTTTCGAGTTAGTTTCAAACAAATTCGATATTCCCGATTTCAATGGGTATCGATAATTAGGGTTTTTGAACAATATATAATTTCCCGAATTGAATTTAAATAAACAATAATTCATCAATAAATAACCTATAATCAAACCCAAAAAGGTAAATTTCAAACGGGAAGGGTTTCGACTGAAACTCGGTTTTAGGGTTAAGGGAAAGTCAAGTAATAGTTACCCAATAAGTTTTCCATCAACATTCAACAACAAAATTGGAAGGGGATGAGAGTTTTGGCCAAGAACTCAAAAGTTTGAATCAATTTCCATGGAAATACTAAGAGAATTCGAAACCTAGGGCTTACCTTAGAGAGTTGGAAACATTCCAAGAGTGGAATGGGTAGAAAGGTCTCGGCAAGAGCTTTCCAATGCATCTGAAATCACGCAAAACAGCCAAGAAACGAAGCCGGGACGACACTTTCTTCCTCTTGTTGCTCGGGTTTGGAGAGAAAAATGAAAGAGTTTTGGTCAATTTTGGTCAAATGACAATTTAAAGAGATGAAGTGAATAGTAAATAGATATTTAGGAATTTTGGAAATGACGAATACGTCCTTTTATGACTTTTGACTTATAAAACGAAACCCGATGATCTTAAACTATCCCAATGGTGATTAATAATTATTAATTGGCCCGTTAATAATTATTAATACCATTAAAACGAAATTAAATTAAAAAGGTAATTAACAGGACTTAAACCGAAATAAACTACTAAATTCTAATTTACCGATAAATAAATAAACTTTAATTACTTAAATTAAAATAAAATAAATAAATTTTTTTTTATCACAAAATAACGGGACGTTACAGAGTTAGAATTTGTTTATGTTCCTTTGGAAGAGTTTGATCCTCATTGAATTCCCCACATTTCCATTTAATTTTTGAGACCTCACTTTTTCCAGCGACATTTCCGGCTAGGGGTGAACAAACACCTCGTCACCCCGCGAACCCGCCCCGCCCCGTTTAAGTGTTTAGTCGGGGTCGGGGTCGGGGCGGGTCGGGGTCGGGGTGTGATAAATGGCCCCGTTTATTAAATGGAGCGGGGTCGGGGCAATGGGATTGGACCCCATTGGGGCCCCGACCCCTATTAACTTTTTTTTTTTTAATTTTTCCTTCCCCCAGCCCAGTAATCAACCAACCCTCCCTCCCTTTCTGTTTTCATTTTTCTTTTTTCTTTTTCTTTTCTTTTTTTCTTTTTCTTTTCTTTTTCTCACTGTTTCTCTATTGTACTGTTTCTCTTCTCTCTTAAGCCACTGCTTGCCGTCTGCACCCACAAACCCCAACCTTTGGCTTTTTTCTCACAAAACTTCACGAGCACAACACCACACTACCACATCTTTGCCTCTTGCCTTCGAACGCCTCTGCCTCTAACCGCCCTTGCCGTCGAACGCCATCGCCGCCCCAACCGGTTTGTTTTTTTTAAACGAGGTGTAGTCGGGTACCCCGACACTGATTATTAAATGGGGTGTGGCCGGGGTCGGGGTCGGGGTAAAGTTTAAATGGGGCGGGGTCGGGGTGCCATTTATTGGCTTAAACGGGGTACCCCGACCCCGCCCCACCCCGCTGTTAGGAATGGTGTCCTAGAACTTGTAATTATTTAATAATAATAATTTATTAAGAATAAATTAAATAAATAAACATAAGTTCTTTATATTATCTAGATTGATTCAATTAATGATATTAGGAATATATGGAAATATATAAATATCAAACATTCAAATAGTAAACCCTAAGTTACTCTTATGAAATCACGACTTAGTATGTGAGTCATACGAGAGGATTAAAGTCGAGATGAGTAACTTAAACGTGTCTACAGTAAACGGATAACGTTTGGGAACCTTATCCTGGTAACACTGTTGATAGCTTCGCATTTTGTTTATAGACAAATGATCGAATCCTCGATCATTCATGTGGGAGACATGAAATGGAAGTATCATATGCAATGTTGATTGTATAAGACAGGACCACGATGTTCGATCAAATTTCTCCTTAGTACCGGTTACGAGAAATGATCGAATATCAAACTAAGTTTATCAACCGTGATAGATCTCAATCCTGAGTGAAATGCGGACTCCTATTTATGGAGTTATGTTCTTTGATTCACATGGTTGAGAAAGCGTCTGTAAGAACGCTCAATACACTCCCGTTTTGGGAACATGACTAGATAAGTAGCTGGGAACTCATTTTCACGAGATGGAATTCATAACTTTCCTATAAATTAACGATATCAGTGCGATACCTAAACATTTTAGGAACTTTAGGAAACTCCCTTGATGTACTGATTCGAGACATGAACAAGTGGCGCCACGACTTCTATTGATCACAGAAGTATATTATCTCTAGTTCGACTAAAGATAATGTTCATTGGAGAATCAGCGGGAACACAAGGATAAAAGCGGTAATTACAGGGGCAAAACGGTAAATTTATCCGCCTGTAATTATGAGGGTTCCACGTGAAGGATTATATCACAGATATAAATAAAAGATAAACTAAATGGACATAACTCATCTATAGTGAGGGGAGTTCAGCTATGAATTTATAGTGGAATTATTCATAGTTAAATAATAAGTAATTAACGATTATGAGTTAATCACTTAATTGACTAATTATTAAGCCCATGATCTATAGGTCCATCGGGTCCCTATGCTAGCCCAAATATCGTTGTAGCAAAACTAAGTTATTAATTTAACTTTGGAAGAACAAATAATTTAAGTAATTGATTTTACTTAAAATTAGGCAATATTAATTATTTGAATAATGAGATTATTTAAATGAAAATTAATATTAATATTATTAATATTGATACAATATTAATTGTTTAAATAAAGAGTTTATTTAAATGGAAATTAATATAACATATCAATTATAATATTTGACGGCAAAATTAATTGTTTAAATAAATAAATTATTTAAACGGGAATTAATGTTAATATTATTAATTATTTAAATAATGAGTTTATTTAAATAGAAATTAATAATTAATATTATTAATTAAATAATGAGTTTATTTAATTTAATAATAAATATTAGAGAGAATTAAATATAATTTGTTTAAGAAACAAATTGGTTTTGGCCAAAATAATTAATTAATTGAATAAGATTCATTGGTAATTAATATATTAATTTTTGGCTAAATGTATATTATTAGAAATTATTATTTGAATTTTTCTAATTTAATAAATAAAATAAACAAATAAGTAAATATATTTCAAATTTTAAAGATAAACATGTAATTTTATCTTTTTTAAAATTTGAACCCAATTTGACGCCACATGTATTGTACATGATGTCTTGGATTTTATTTATTTTTTGTTTATTATTTTATAACTATTAAATAAAGAATAAATAAATTCAAAATATATATTATATAAGTTAATCTTCTCCTTGATGCGTGCATGGCTATCAACGCCAAGATGATAACTTTAAATATATTTTTTTATTTATATTATATTTTATTTAATAATTAGGAGATAAGCTTATCTAATTAGATTAGATATCATATTTTCCTATAAATATGACCATTGGGATTCATATTTTACATACTTCTCACTTCAATTAGAAAAGTGAAAATTCTCTCTCAAGTTTTTGCCCAATTGCCGATTTTCCTTAGGGAAAAATTTAGAAGAAATTTTTTTCTTTTTGTTCTTCCGGTTCGATTCCCACAAGTCGGTTTTGCTTTCGATCGGGATATAGCATAGAAGATCCGGTGTTGCTGAGGATTGATGTTGTAAAGAAACCTCCAACCGATTCTCCATTTATTACTCAATGTAAGTAAAAGGGTTTTAATTTTCGAAATTAAGCATGAATCTACATGTTTTTATCACAAATTGCATGATGTTAATAGATCCGTTATTAAATGTTAATAAGTTTACTAAATAAAATTCCGCTATTTTAGTAAATCATCCTTTCAATTGGTATCAAAGCTAATTTTAATTATCATGCAAATTTGTGTTTTTCGAAAATTTGGTGGGTTGCATAAAAATCGTTTTATGTATGTTTATATAAGTTGTGCTATATAAATTGTGGAGGTTTGCTAATTGACTGTTTAGGTATTCTTGAGGCACTTAGGATTTTAAATTTTAGTAGAAAATTTGTAAACCCTAATTTTAGGGTATAGGAAAAATTTGTAATTTTCCCATACCAAAGGAGGCAAAAAATCGGCACGCCCAAGGAGAGAGAAAAGGATGAGATAAGGTAAGATATGGTAAGATATTTTAACATAATTATCTTGTTATCTCAATTTAAAAATTTAAATATTTAAGATAAGGATAAAATCTTTTTAAAGATTATATCCCTATCTTGAATTATTAATTTAGAAATTGATATAAGATTACATGGAAAATATTTTTTTATTTTTTCCATTTAATTAAAAGATAATTATTTTAAAACAAGTATTTATGGAAATATTAAGGAGATAATATTTACCCCATAAATGCTCATGCCCACGCCTACACCATGTAGGAGAGAGAAAGTTAAAGCCTCAAAGTCTACAATGGAAGATTTAAATTAAGTTGTAATTTAATTTTTCGTTATAGAAATAGTGCCAAGAATACCGGTCAATTTAGCTATTTATTATTTAAATTTTTATATGTATGATATAATTGTTTTTAAAATAATATTCATGCATAAGAGTATGTCATGTAGAAAATCCCACCATAGGTTGTATGATTTTAATTAATTGTACATACATGCATCATGATATAATATGTGTTATTATATGCTAATGTATGTGAAGCATGCTATAATTTTATTTTATAAATGTTATTATCGAAAATTATATTCTAATTGTTTTAGAATTAAAAGCATGCTTATTTAGTTAAAATTCAAAAGTTAAATCTAGTTTAAAAGTTGAATAGAAACTAAATGAATTATTTGTAATATGGAATTATTGTTTAAACAATTGGGCCAAAATCCATATAAGATAAACAAATAGAAACTTTTAATTAAGGGTTAATTAAAAATTAATAATTGAGATTAATTAAATTGAACGGATCTCCTGAGAAAGCTCGCCTGCGATGAGGTTTCATAAAGTTCCCCTAACACGGGCGCCTCTAACCGGGGAGCGATCCTGGGAGAAAAGTTCAAATTAATAAATCAAAATTATTAAGACGGCTCATAATGTGATTAGTTTTAATTAGGAAAACTTGAACAATCACTTTATAAAATTAATCTAATCAATTTAAGAGTTAAAGTTGATTAGGTTAATTAAAACTTGGATTAATGAGTTAGCCTGAATTAGTCTAAGTTATGAAACCCTAACTCAAAATATTAAGTGGGAGAAGGAAACATGTCAATGTATCCTATGGTCTCCACTAATGGGCTCAAACGTGAGATTTATACATGGCCTCTGTAACACTCGCTGCAGTGTTCATTCCCATAGGAAGGTTTATTGTATAAATCAATATCAAGTTAGGTCTCCTGAAAAGGGATAAATAATTTTAAATGAGATTGATTGAAGACCGAATCTACACTTCGTAGACACTCTTCAATTTTATTTAAAAGACTAAATTAGTGGGTCACACTTAAAAAGAAATTTGATAAAGTTTGTTATCAAAATTCTTGACCAAATACACGTTAAACAATGACATAGGAATATGAGTTATTCTGGAGTTGTCAATTGTTCGAGTGGCATCTCGTTTTAATGATGGTAACTGACCTATCATTCGACGGCACTTCACCGGTATCATTAAAATATCGTGACATAGTAACATGTTTTAGGGCTTTTCTGTTCATTAATATGTTCGCATTCATGCATCATATTTAATTATATGTCGAAACTTTGAGTATTTGAATGTTGAATGCATTAAAGTTTATTTAAATTTCAGTAATATAGCATCTGCTTTAGTCACTATACTTGGAAATAAAAAACTGAACGATGAGAACTATGTTTCCTAGAAAAGGAAATGAATAATTTAAGTAAAATAGTTTACTTAAATAAATTGACAATATTAATCATTTAAATAATGAGTTTATTTAAATGGAAATTAATATCATTGTTATTAATTATTTAAATAATGTGTTTATTTAAATGGTAATTAATAATAAAAATATTATTGATAAATAATTATTAATTATTTAGATAATGTGTTTACCTAAATGGAAATTAATAATTAAACATTTATTATTAATTTTAAATAATAGCGATTATTTAAAAGGATAATAGTAAATAACATATTTATTATTGATTTAAATAATGTCGATTATTTAAATAGAAAATAATAAATATTTATTAATGATAAAGTATAAAATCGGAATATGATATTTGAATAATTGATTTATTGAAATAAATATCAAGAGTTAATAAATAAGATTTATTAATAAGGAAGAATCTAGAATTGAATTAATGAATTCAATGGATTTTGGTTCAAATTATTAAATACCAAAATCGACTCATATATAATATTTTAGGAAATAATTGTTGAATTATTTTGTCTAAAATAAATATATATAAAAGAATGTTCAACCAAAGACAAATTAAACAAAGAAAAATTAGTTTTTCTTATTGATTTTATACACATAAAATCGGCACGTAAGATAAATAAGGAATAAAATTCGATTTTATTCTTGGCATTTATCTTGTATTTATTTTAATAGTATTTCCTAATTCGATTGGAAAACTGTTTTGCGTATAAATACAAACGTCTTGGTTGTTCATTCAAAAGCTTCTAATTTTAATTTTCGAAATTGAAAACTGTTCTTCTTCCTATTCTCCTCGTAACCGATTTTACAATAGTCTAAAAGGGAAGAAAATATTTCTCTTCCCAAACCATAGTTTTGAGTTTAGTTTAGTTATCAATTTGTTTTATTTTGAATTATGTAATAACTATTGGTTCTCATTTCGTATGAACCAAATTTGGGAATATTTTAAATAAGAGTTATTTAGGTAGATATTCCTTTACAATTATATTACAAAGTTCCAAAGTGTGATTGAATGGTTATTCAAAATACTTAGTATAAAACAAATAAATTCCAAACCAAATTCTAAACTCCGAAATATCTAAATAAGTTATAAAGGTTTAAAAATGTTTAAATACTTAAGTCTAAAATTACTTAAATAAGTTAGAGGGATTAATCTCTTAAAGATGGTTCTCAAGGAATTTGAGATGATAACCATATTAATCCACGAACTTATGGGATAAGTAAAATCGAATATCTTTGATTTATCAAAGATAACTAGACTTAAACATCACTAAAGTTGGACATTTAGATGTTAGAACTTAAGTGATAAGTAAACATTAAATCGATTTCTTATATTCCAAACATTCAGTTATTTAAAAGGATGTTTTAAAGGTAATAACTGATATAGAATAAACAAAATAGAAATTGAAAAGTAATAATTAGTGGATAATTGAATTCACAAATTATTAAAGAAAAGTTCAGTAAATCAGTGATACTGAAGGCTTTAAACCTTACTTAAGATATAAAAGAATTGCAATGATTTTATTTCACAATAAAACAAGTAGGCATTTAAAAGTTTAAATGGTAAAACTACTCGTAGAACTTTATTTGAGTGGGAGCGTCATAATACGAACCAAAGGACTTTCGAAGTCCAAGTGAAACTCATTGACTTCAAAATCAATGAATAAAGTTCAAAATAAGTGAAATAAAAATGACATGAATTTTCAATAGTTGAGTTGAAAATGGTCACTTATACTTATACATTATTTTGGAAATAATAAGAAGTATAGAATTGTAATCATTGAACAAATGAAAGTAATGGAGAATTACTTTGTAGTGGGAGCTTAAGAATTTCGAGAATCCTAGAACCAATGTGACTAAAATAAAATTTACAAATAGTATGTTAGTGCACATAGATAAAATGGGAGATTTTATGAGTTGCACGGGCTCAAATTCGAACATGAATTTAATTCCATGTAAAAATTTGACAAAATACTTTTGCGAATTAAATATCAGATGAGTTAAGTATAAGTAAAATGAGTTTTTACTAACTAAACTCTAGATTCGCGTAATTACTAAGTCGTTAGTAAATGAAAAGTGGTTGAAGATGATAGTTTCAAATCAATAGTTAATAGAGTTTATTTTATGGCGATAAAATATGGAATCTATTAAACTTAATGAAACTAACATCAGACAAAAGAAACACATACTAAACAGATGAAAACGTTACTGATAAAGCATTAAAATGACTACCATGGCTAAATAGTTGAAAGTCATCCAGTTTGACTGGAATTACAAGTCAAAATCCCCAAATATCTAGGACAAGTGGGAGATTGTTAGGAATGGTGTCCTAGAACTTGTAATTATTTAATAATAATAATTTATTAAGAATAAATTAAATAAATAAACATAAGTTCTTTATATTATCTAGATTGATTCAATTAATGATATTAGGAATATATGGAAATATATAAATATCAAACATTCAAATAGTAAACCCTAAGTTACTCTTATGAAATCACGACTTAGTATGTGAGTCATACGAGAGGATTAAAGTCGAGATGAGTAACTTAAACGTGTCTATAAGAAACGGATAACGTTTGGGAACCTTATCCTGGTAACACCGTTGATAGCTTCGCATTTTGTTTATAGACAAATGATCGAATCCTCGATCATTCATGTGGGAGACATGAAATGGAAGTATCATATGCAATGTTGATTGTATAAGACAGGACCACGATGTTCGATCAAATTTCTCCTTAGTACCGGTTTACGAGAAATGATCGAATATCAAACTAAGTTTATCAACCGTGATAGATCTCAATCCTGAGTGAAATGCGGACTCCTATTTATGGAGTTATGTTCTTTGATTCACATGGTTGAGAACCGATCCGTAAGAACGCTCAATACACTCCCGTTTTGGGAACATGACTAGATAAGTAGCTGGGAACTCATTTTCACGAGATGGAATTCATAACTTTCCTATAAATTAACGATATCGGTCGATACCTAAACATTTTAGGAACTTTAGGAAACTCCTTGATGTCCTGATTCGAGACATGAACAAGTGGCGCCACGACTTCTATTGATCACAAGTATATTATCTCTAGTTCGACTAAAGATAATGTTCATTGGAGAATCAGCGGGAACACAAGGATAAAGCGGTAATTACAGGGGGCAAAACGGTAAATTTATCCGCTGTAATTATGAGGGTTCCACGTGAAGGATTATATCACAGATATAAATAAAAGATAAACTAAATGGACATAACTCATCTATAGTGAGGGGAGTTCACTATGAATTTATAGTGGAATTATTCATAGTTAAATAATAAGTAATTAACCGATTATGAGTTAATCACTTAATTGACTAATTATTAAGCCCATGATCTATAGGTCCATCGGTCCCTATGCTAGCCCAAATATCGTTGTAGCAAAACTAAGTTATTAATTTAACTTTGGAAGAACAAATAATTTAAGTAATTGATTTTACTTAAAATTAGGCAATATTAATTATTTGAATAATGAGATTATTTAAATGAAAATTAATATTAATATTATTAATATTGATACAATATTAATTGTTTAAATAAAGAGTTTATTTAAATGGAAATTAATATAACATATCAATTATAATATTTGACCAAAAATTAATTGTTTAAATAAATAAATTATTTAAACGGGAATTAATGTTAATATTATTAATTATTTAAATAATGAGTTTATTTAAATAGAAATTAATAATTAATATTATTAATTAAATAATGAGTTTATTTAATTTAATAATAAATATTAGAGAGAATTAAATATAATTTGTTTAAGAAACAAATTGGTTTTGGCCAAAATAATTAATTAATTGAATAAGATTCATTGGTAATTAATATATTAATTTTTGGCTAAATGTATATTATTAGAAATTATTATTTGAATTTTTCTAATTTAATAAATAAAATAAACAAATAAGTAAATATATTTCAAATTTTAAAGATAAACATGTAATTTTATCTTTTTTAAAATTTGAACCCAATTTGACGCCACATGTATTGTACATGATGTCTTGGATTTTATTTATTTTTTGTTTATTATTTTATAACTATTAAATAAAGAATAAATAAATTCAAAATATATATTATATAAGTTAATCTTCTCCTTGATGCGTGCATGGCTATCAACGCTGAAGATGATAACTTTAAATATATTTTTTTATTTATATTATATTTTATTTAATAATTAGGAGATAAGCTTATCTAATTAGATTAGATATCATATTTTCCTATAAATATGACCATTGGGATTCATATTTTACATACTCCTCACTTTAATTAGAAAAGTGAAAATTCTCTCTCAAGTTTTTGCCCAATTGCCGATTTTCCTTAGGGAAAAATTTAGAAGAAATTTTTTCTTCTTTTGTTCTTCCGGTTCGATTCCCACAAGTCGGTTTTGCTTTCGATCGGGATATAGCATAGAAGATCCGGTGTTGCTGAGGATTGATGTTGTAAAGAAACCTCCAACCGATTCTCCATTTATTACTCAATGTAAGTAAAAGGGTTTTAATTTTCGAAATTAAGCATGAATCTACATGTTTTTATCACAAATTGCATGATGTTAATAGATCCGTTATTAAATGTTAATAAGTTTACTAAATAAAATTCCGCTATTTTAGTAAATCATCCTTTCACCCGCCCCATGTTCACCCCTATTTCCGGCTACCGGAATCCGGCCACCACCCAAGAAGAAATCTATTCCATTTTACTTAGAATTAATCCCTTAGTATTGTACTATTGCCGAAAATCGAAACAAATGCCTCCCTAGAAATTTGGCCCAAAACATAACACCCACCTTTTTCACATTTGAAGATCTTGGCCTTAAAGACATTCTAGGAGGCCCGGATTTCGCTTCACTTCTTTTGTGTGTCTTGTGTAATCTAATTAGTATATTTAAATATATTTGGTTGGTAATTGTAGGTGGTGATTGCAATTGAACTATGTAGCTCGAATTTGGGAGTTGGTGGATTTTGGTGACTTTTGTGCATTAGAGGTGGGTAATGAACTAGAGTTGAAATGATTCTTTGGAGAAACCCAAAGGATCATTTGAATGGTTATAAATATAAAATATACTTGAGAATACCTACTCAATAATTGTGTTTCATGAAAGCATAATTTATGGTTGTGAATTGATTATGTTATGTGAATTGAATTGAGATGTGATCGATCATTTTTATTGTACATTCTTAATGCGTTGTATCATGGAAGTATGTAGCTTAGGGTTTCCATTGTGGGGAGAGCATATAGTTGATATTAGGAGATTATGTGAATTAAATGACTTAACTTATCATCAATGCCCTTGTTTGAATTGAGTGAATTGTTTGATGAGGTGTGATTGCAAAAGTACCATGTGAGACATATGAAATCGATGGGTCATTCCCAGAGATACTTGTGTGTGATCCAAGGAGAGCGTGCCTTGTGATATTATATGGGAGAGCGTGCCCATGGACAATTACAGGGAGAGCGTATCCCGGATTGATCCTTGAGAGAAGGTTGAGCATCACACCTTGATACGTGTTAGTTGTTTGATAGGGTGTTATGATATGAGTTATGTGATTATGAGAAATGATATGATATGTAAATATGGGAAATGACATGATATGTGAGATGTGAATGTTATGAGTTTATAGACTTGAGATGTAAAGTATGTGAATAGCCTCTTGATGTTCTCTACTAAGATGTTTGAAAGTTTAAAAGTTGTTATTTGAAAATAAGAAGGGTTGGGGATTCAAATGGTTTTTTGGGAAGTATTTAAAGAATCATTTTGATTCTAGTTTATTGGTTACTAGCCATGTGTTGCTAATGGTGCTACACCAAACATTTCAGGTGATTTCGTAGGTACTCGAGGACGTTAATCGATATGGCATCATGACTAAGGATCTAATTACTATGCATGGAGTCTAGACTTGATTTCGAGAACTTTGACTTGATATTTCATTTGAAATGTAAACTTTTATTTGCTTTGCCTTTTATAACTATTTGAACTTATTCTAGCATTGAGAGTTCCGGAACTCACCTCTTTCAAATATTTTACGGATTGATGATTTTATTATGCTTTTAAATTATCTTCCGCTGTATTACATGATTTTATATATATATAAAAAGGGTCGGGTCGTCACAGTTAAATTTTATGAGTCTAGTGAAGTTTGATGTGGAGAAATTTGATGGAATGATCAATTTTGGCTTGTGGCAAGTACAAGTCAAGGATGTACTGATACAATCAAGGCTACACAAGGCTTTGAAAGGAAGACTGAGCGGTGGTGCTCTCAAACAGTTAAGCGGTGATGATGACTCAGAGAATTCAGATGGCAGTGGTTCTAGTGGAGATGCTAAAAAGTCCAGTTCGAATGATGAAGATTGGGAGGAGATGGATTTGAGGGCGACGAGCGCTATAAGACCGTGTTTGGCTAAAAACGTTCTTGCAAATGCGCATGAAATTTTGACAGCTAAAGAACTTTGGGAGAAGCTTGGAGCCTTGTATCAAGATAAAAGTATCTCAAATCGATTGTACCTGAAGGAGCGGTTTCACACATTGCGAATGGAGGAAGGTATAACAATCTCAGATCACTTGAGTGTTCTCAATGGTATAATTTCAGAGCTGGAAGCAATCGAAGTAAATGTAGATGAGGAGGATAAGGCACTTAGGCTCATCTTGTCTCTTCCAACTTCTTATGAGCACATGAAGACGGTTCTAATGTATGGAAAAGATTCTTTGGATTTTGCTGAAACTATAAGTAAACTTTTATTGGAGGAGAGGAGGTTGAAGAATGATTCATATAACAACTCTGTGTTTGTAGTTAGCAATGGGAAGAAGAAGAATTTCATATAGAAGAAAGGCTGCTAGGAATGTGGATTATCTGGTCAGCTGAAAAGAGATTGTCCAAACAGAGCAGGTTCGACAAAGGGCTCTAGGTCGGAAGCTAACATTGTCTCTCTTGTCAAGGGAGATGACGACTTTGTTTGAAGAGAGAATAAATTCATTCTCATGGTACGACCGCTTTACCATGATAGATGATGTGTTGTTAGCGGATGCACACGAGCATTGACTTGGCAGTTATGCAAGGCGTGTGGTGGAATGATGTCGATGGCGGAAGAACTTTCGGGGAAGCCAAGTAGGTAGAAGTTGCACCATAATTTCAACAAGGTTTATCGACATATGCCGGAAAAAGGAAAATCTTGAAAGGTGATATTTCAAGTGGTCTACTTATATGGTGGAGTAGCTCTCTAATTTGAGAACTATGATTGTCGGTGAAGACAATGATTGTAGCAGAAGCTATGGATTATTCTATCTTGCCAAGGTGGAATTAGAGGAGTCGCTACCGCTGCAGTGAAGTCATGGTGTTTTGATATTGTCTTCAAGTGGAATTTGCTGTGTATTGGTGAAGACAAATCAAAATAAAAGAAAATAATATAAAGAAGCCCAAGTTGTTTTTTGAGCCCAAAAAGATTAAGCCTTGTTCATTTGCAATTTGACTTTGTTAATTAATATCCATTACGTGGGCATAAGTTAAAAAAAAAGTATGTCAATACATGGTGGCTGTGATTTGTTTTAATTGGGCCAAAAAGGGATTTTGCCTCTTCTTGCACCAAAAGGCGTGAAGGGGATAAACTAGGGCAACAGTTTGTCAATTGAAATTGGCGGTGAGTTATCTATTTAACTCTTTTGTGAGGCGGTGGAAAGTTGAGAGCCAAAACAGAGAGAAGAAAAAGAATTGGCGATCCTTTTCTTCTTATTTTCGTTCGTGTTGAGCAATAGAGGGTTTGTGAGAGAGTTGTGAAAAATATTGTATAAGAAAGGATTTACTTTCTTGAGGACTTTTGAACGTAATACACTCGTTAAATGTATTGAATATTTTTCACCTTGAACTCTTGATTCATCTTAGTAAAATCTGCGATGTAGCAAGACCGGACGTAGCTAATTTAGGTGAATCAAGTATAAATTTGTTAGCTTTTTGGGCTCCAATCATACCTAATGTTTTGATGATAACAAACCAAATATATACTGATGGTTTCAAAGTATTTAAGTGTCTATGTTGTAGAGCTCGAAACAAGGATTCCAACGCATTTTGAATCACTTAAATCGGAGTCCAAACGAAGAAGTTATGGACAAAACAAGTTTAGAGGCAAACACACAAATCTGGATGACATCATCACTGACGTGGACAAAAGAGCGAATCAGACAACGACACGTGGCAAATTTGATTACTTGGAAAAGTCAATGGTCAAATATTGATGACGTGGAAGATGACGTGGCACTTCAAACGGTCATATTTTGGATGACGTGGCAGTGCACGTGGACGATGACGTGGCAATGGAGAACGAACCACATGATGACACGTGGAGAAACGAGATGACATGGCGTTGACTAGCCTTATGAGAACTGATGCTGACGCACGCACAACGGACAAATAAGAAGGCGACATGTGGCGAAGACATTTGAATTTTAAAATTTAAAATTCGGACGAACAGGGAAACGACACGTGGCGAGCTGCTTTAAAATTAAAAAAAAAAAGGATAAAGCAGCTGTAGGGATTCGGTTCACGCGCCTCTGGATCGCGTGCAGTGCACATGAGCACATGGGCGCTTCCTGATTGGCTGAAACGCGAGTACGCGCCCTTTTCCTACTCTCGCGCTTGGGCATGAATAAAGCTGAAGCAAATTTTTCGAATTTTGTTTTTTTTCCAGCCGATTTTCTCCAAATTTTCTCAGCCATTGATGTGTTTTCAAGCCCATCAACAGTCTAGATCTGTTCTGAAGCTAAAACACGAATTTGGCTATGTTTTAACCCTATTTTCAGATCAAAACAGTACCTAATGCTCTCTAATCTGCTCTATCTTGCTGCCCAATAATTCCCAAGTGCTCCATCCTTCAATTCTCTCATTCCATCATATTTTGTTTATTATTTTTTGTGAGAGATTTATTAGTGTGAGGAATCTGTGAACTTTCGAACGTTACAAAATTTGTGTATCTCCCTTTTTAAGAGGATTTGTGAGGTCTTTTTATTTTAATTTTCATTGGGATTTGTATTAAGGTGTGGGAACACCTTGGGGTGTGAAAAAGAAATTGGTTAGATCCTGAACCAGTGAAAAGGATCGGGATTTTCTCTTTTTCCTGTTAAATTAAAGAGGGAGATTGTACCGGTTTGGTTCTCACCCGCAAGAGAATCGGTGATAGTGAAAAATCTCAAAGAGGAGCCTTGGGGAGTGGACGTAGGCTTGCCGAACCACTATAAAAATCTTCGGTGTCTTCTTTCCCTAAACTTTTTAATTTCCGCACGTTTTGTTTTAAATAATTTGTGTTCATTGTTCATGCTAATTCATTGCTTGCATTAATTCTTCAATTGCAACTTGATCGCGTTAATTGAAAATTTATTTGATTGATTCGAAAAACTTTATTGTTTTAAAAATTCGATTTATAAATTTATAATTTTTTTTAAAGCAACCCTATTCACCCCTCTCTAGTGTTGCCATTCGGTCCTACAAAATTCTTGTGTCTCTTTGATTGTGTTTGATCCTATAATTTCTCGATTATTTCTTTTTATTCTTAATAGTGAATGTAGGAAGATGTTTTTCCCAACATTAACAATATCAATAAGACGCTTTGCATCATAGAACACGTCCACCTCCTTAATCTCACGACCTACAACATCCTCCAAACCTCGCAACAAAACAACAACCTTCGTCATGAAGAGGATCAAGACACACCTCCCTCGATGCTCGCACTCCCCAAAATACGCTTCTGAGTATCTTTGAACAACCACCCAAAATCACCTAAGATTAGTTAATTTGAATTTTATATAATTTAAAAGTTAAAAATGCCAATCAAATCAATTTGATAAAGATCTGTCCGATTCAGTTTTTCAAATAATTATTTTTTAGCCTTTTTTTTTTAATTTTTCTTAAAATTTATAGGTGAATTTAATATCAAATTTAATAATAAATAACTCGAATCAACCCTAAATATGACTTTAATAATCAAAGGGGAAACACATGAAGAACACACTCCAAAGTTTCCTTCTCCAAGACTGGCATTGGCGTCAGCAGCGATTGGAGATTGGACAAAATTACAACTAATTGAGGTCTGTCTTGTCTGGATAACGTTAAAAAAAACATTGATTTTACTTCGTAGATTTAGATTCTTCTGTAACGACTCGATATTATTTTGATTGATACAAAATATATGAAAAATAACTCGTTTTTTCGATAAGGGTATTTTGATAATTTCACAAACTTTAAAATTAAAACTAAAGTTTAATGCAATATTTTTGGATGATGTTGATTATCTTGTAATTATGATTTCAACGCAATCGACCGATCATCGTTAAAGTCACGGTGAATGAGTTATGGCCATTTTAGTAGAGTGACATTTTTGTAATTAATGATAACCAATTTTGAGCCCTAAAATTATCTTTTACTTCTTCATTCAGCTGAAAATCATATCATTCTAATCAAAATTTCTCCAATTTTCACTCAAATAAAATTTCATGGAATGTTGTTACTATAACATCTTCATCCAAACTCTGATTTACGCAAGTAAAATGTCCATTTTCATTGTTTGTCCATTATCTTTCTATTGGCATTAATTTTATATCAATCCGATTTCTATACAAAAAAGTTATGAGCCAAAAACTTGTTATGGTTTCTTCGAATTTATTTCTCATTTCTATAAATTTGACCCACAAAAATATCTGATTCACACCTCATATATCAATTTGACAATTTTAGATAAGATTATGATATGGATAGCTATAAATAATTAATAAACCTAAAATGCAAAGTAAAAGAATTGAATTTTTGGCTAGGTTTTGAGGATGATTGAAGAGGATGAATTGGACCACCTGGCATCTAATGATGCCTAATTGAGTTGGACCACTAGGTCAAGATAGAAGACACGAATTAATGAGATGAAGTTTTAAGATATGCTTCAAATTAATGAGTACCTACAAAGAGAGGAACATTTGGTATCAATGTTTGTGTTTTTTGAATCTTATCTTAAAAAGTTGGATTTGAAATGTGAGTTTGATAAAATCTTTTTGAGAGATGAAGATATTGCTATACTATATGTATGAATTTTCTTGGAAGTTAGCTTTATTTTAGTAGAACACAAATATTCAATTATATTTAAAATGTGCATTTTCATGATTTTAGAGTCATTAAATATACTGATTATCAATACAATTTTATTTTTTTGTCATTCTGACATTTTGAAAAATTATATTAATAATTTCCATAAATTTTATTGTCTTCATAATTTGTGTGTTCATATCGACATTAGTAGGCATTGATTAATGTTATAATTAAATTAATGTTTGAAAATAAAAATATGAATAGACAAATATTTATCAGTAATTTATACCAGATAAGATTTTAAGAAATAGGATCGTTGATAGATCTAAATTTTTTTAAGAGGCATAAAATTGGTCTTATCATCAAAGTAAATCATGTAGACATTTGAGTTCCATATTTTCTCCATCAAATAAGTTTAGATTTAGTGTGAATTTAATTTAACAAGAGAAATTTGATCCTATAAAGTATAATATGTCGCACCACTTAACTATCCTAGCTTAATTTGTCACTATCAATCTCTTGCTAACTTAAGTTATTATATGTCAATATAGATATCTTTTAAGTGACCACTTGCATTTTCACTACATGTTTTAGACAGTGAAATTTTCATCACAACTTATCTTATACATACATACATACATTCAAGTAAGAAAAAAAATGTCAATTTGAATAATCACTATTTTGATATAAATTCATTTTAAAGAATTTATCTCAAATAGCATAAATCTGTATACTAATTACTAAAATGTCTGAACTTTTTAAAAATTACTCAAATAGCATAATTATAGTTCAATAAATTATTGAACAATAATTCAATTAATTATTGAACTATTTTTCATAGGTATTTTTAACGAATTTGTTTGTTTTTTGGTTTTTTAAATTCAAGTCAATAATTTATTAAGTATTTGATCATTTTTATTATTATTTTCAATGAATTTATTAAAAAATTTATTTTTTCTAGTTCAATAATTTATTGAACTAAAATTATGTTATTCGAGTAATTTTTGAAAAGTTCTGACATTTCAGTAATTAGTATGTAAAAATATGTTATTTCAGTAATTGTCCCTTCATTTTTTGACAATAAATAAAAATTCCAATCAGGGAACATGCCCAAGTTCCAGCTATGATTTTGAAGGGGTAGGCTCAATCAAAATTCAAAAGAGAGGTCCCCAAAAAAAAAAAACAGAGTGTAAATGAAGTTGTAAAGGGATGGGAGAAAAGAAAAGAAAAAGGGGTTAAAAAAAAAGGAAAAGCAAAGGCAAAGAATTTTTTTTTTTTTTTTGGAGATACCAAAAGGCAAAGAGTTGGTAACGTGGGGATGCAACAAACATTATTGTTTTGAATGAATTAATGAGAAATAATATAAACAGATAAGAGGAAGGTAAAACTACACTCTTGCTCCCCACGCCCTATATCCTTCCCTATTTGCTCAATAGTTAGGTCCCCCCTTGAAAAAAACCAAAAAATTTATGAAATTTATTGTAGGGGTCTAAATAATTTTTATAAGACTTAAACTTATAAAAATGACAGGCTCAACCACTAAATTTGAAAAATATTATTCAGCATGTTTGGTTTTGAAGTTTAATGGAACCATAATTCACTATCATATCATTTATGTTAAAGGCAGAAATTGTGCTTATGAAAAAGATGAAAAAGTTGCTAATTCATATATAAAACTTGAAAGACGACCAATTGAACCATGTCAATACTATTATTATATTTTTTAGGAAATTTTGTTAAAATATGAATGAAGTGTTTCTAAGAAAAAAAAACACAAATGTTTTGATCATCTCTAAAATTTTCTACAATAATTTCAGCCCATTTCCTTTTTTTTCCGTCTAAAAAATTAAATGAAATAATAAAATATAATCATTTTTTTACACATTACAAATTATATGTATTTTCAATATTTTGATTTTAAAATTAAAAAAAAAAACATCAAAATAGCACTATTAATTCAATCTTGCTCGTAGATAATTTTTTTTAAAACATATATGTATTTGTAAGTTTAAATTTTATATTTGTCACACTTTCAAGCATTATATTTTAGTGTTTGAATTTTGTACATTACATTATTTTAATTGCTTATGTTAATTTTTTTATAAATCATTTTAGGGTAAAGTATCATTTTCCTCTCTGAATTTTAAGACTTGTGTCTGTTTAGTACTTAAGTTTTTAATCTATATCTATTTTGTCCCTGACTTTTGAAAATATGTATTTGGTCTATGCTATTAATTTTTTTATTAGGGAAAATAAATTCGTTTATTGATGTTTAGAAAACTGATTTCAATTATAAAATAGGCTTTATTTCTCAAAACTCGGGATGAAATAAATACAAAATAAAAAAGGAAATTGTCTAGAATAGCATATTATTGGACCATATTTACTTTAATGTACTTACTTTTTGAATATTGCTAAAATAATTTTTTCCCCTTATTTTCTTGCATGAACATTTTTCTCAAATCCCCTAAATGCCCCAATTTTTTTTCCTTAAATTACTTTCTCAAAGAAATAAGCCAAGAACAAAATATGAGTAATTTCACTTATGTTATGATTTTAGGTTTGAGCCTATTATGCTAATATAGGTAATATATGAAAAGTGTTGATATTTAAATAATATTATAT
This sequence comes from Gynostemma pentaphyllum, assembly GCA_028015215.1. Taxonomy (NCBI): domain Eukaryota; kingdom Viridiplantae; phylum Streptophyta; class Magnoliopsida; order Cucurbitales; family Cucurbitaceae; genus Gynostemma; species Gynostemma pentaphyllum. The sequence continues at coordinate 39,719,553 of CM051348.1, read as the reverse complement.
ATTTAATATGTTATTTGAGAAATTAACCTAATTAAAAATTCAATGAAAAAATAAACTAATTTCACAAAATTTGAGAACGAAATACTAAATAGACATAAATATAAAATTCAGGGACTAAATATAAACTAGCCTCAAAATCGAGGGACAAAAAAGTACTTTGCTCATCATTTTATATAAACTCGAGGTGAATTTTTTTTTCCCATTTACTTAAGTAGATGTATCATCGTCGACAATATTGTTTGAAGATGTGTAGGATTAAATTGCATTGATTTTCAAACAAATTCATATTTCTATTAAATAATTTTATTGAAAATGAATGATAAATATTATTTTAATAAAAAAAAGTTTAAGAACCACACGCATAATTTTTTTATTTTTTTTTAATTGATAGATAATTCAAAACAAAAAAATATATAACATTTGTGGGACAACTGTATTTGAAGATGCTGGTTTTCTTAACTTTTTTTTATTAGGTCGGTGAAAATGGTTGGAATTATCTAGAAATTCTCAGTCTTTTTTTATTTTTGCCCTTTTATTTTATTTTATTTCCTTGTCAATTACACAATAAGATATTACAATAAATTTAAATCTTATCTTCCGATCTCTTAATTTAAATTTATTTATTTATGAAACTATTTTCCAATATATATTATACTATTTAAAAATTAAAATGTCAAAATCAAATAAACATAGAAATATAGAAATCAAATAAGATTTAAATCCATTTCTTTATAGAAAAAACAATTTCTTTTTTTTGGGTTAATTTCAGTAATGGACACATTAATTTCAAAAAAACACAAGCTTTTATATATAAATCAAAACTACCCAAAACCACCACTAAAAAAATTAAATTTCATTGTGAAAAGACGAAACATACCCCTGATCTATTAAATGATATGTAATTAATGAGACATAGTTATTAGGAGAAATAAAAGGGTAATAAGGTAACACTCAAATCGGAATCCACCAGAATCGCCACCATAAATGGTGTTTTATGGGTAAATATGATATTAATATGAAACAACCATTAAAACTGAAATTAGGTGAATTAAATTGGTTATTAGTGTAATTATTATTTTTTTTTTATAATCAATTAGAATATTAAAAAAGGAGAAATTTCAACATATAACACTTTTTTATTGGTAATTTAAAAAATAGCAAATAGTTTGAAATATTTTTAAAATAATATGAGATTAGACCAATCTCATATTAAGATTGGTGGATCTCGATCAGAAAAAAATTATTTTTTATGAAATTATAAAACTTTTATTTTATTTTTAAAATATCCATTTTTGAAAAATAATAATAATATAAAATTTAAAGATTAAGAATTTAGAATAACCCAAAATCCACCTAATAAAAAAAAACAGGAAAATAGCGCCGTCAAAGACAGCCGTCCAAATAGACGATCACAATCTAGAAAGCTCCACCTAATGCCACGTCATTAATTTAAATCAAACATGATTTTTTTTTTAAAAAATAAATTTTTTGGTTGATCCGAGATTGGAATAATTTGGTAAATTCTAACCCAATCAAATGCCACCTTGGCGTTATTTGACAACATGGTTTTACAGCTTTTATCCAGCTGTCTGTCCCCACTCGTGGGACCCTCCTTCTCGACTAATCCGAAATTCCTTTATTTTCTGATTTGGCTATGTTTTATTGGGACCATATTTGAGTTTTTGATTGTTCATTTTTACTCCTTTATTTTTCAGTTAAAGAAAATGATCTATATAGTTTTCTTTCTAGATATGTAAAAAACAATGATCTATTTATCAATGTCTTAATTGATTAGAATTTCATTGTCTTGTAAATCTAAAAATATAGTTACAAGGATGAAATAATGGATTGTTTTACTCAGCACTTCCTTACTATTTACTTATAAACTATTTTTTTTCCCCACAAGTGCAAGTAGATTGAATCAAGTTAATTTTTTTTGTGATGATCATATTAAACTAATCTATCGTTTTTAAGAAACTGATTTTTTATAGAGTAAAATGTAAATAACACTCTATAGTTTTGATCAAATGCAAACACACTAGTGTTTAAAATAAATATTTATACCTCTGTAGTTTTAAAACTTTGTAAATTATCCTCTCCCCGCTACGTTAATTTTCTTTTAGTCATAATTTTGATGTTTGATCTCTGATTTGAATGATTTAAAATGTTATGAAATCTTCGTTTAAAGATCTATGTTATATAGTCACCAAAAATTCTAAATCATCAACATATAAAAGTGTTTATGACTACAATGCGATCTAATATTTTGATGATGATAACTCTTTTATATACTGATGATTTATAAGTTTTTAATAACTATAATGCAGAGCTGAAAACAAGGATTCCAGAACAACTTAAATCATTCAAATCAGAGTTCAAATGAAAAAGTTGTGATCAAAAGAAACTATAAGGGTATAAATATTTATTTTTAAACAATATGGGGTGTGTTTGTATTTTACCAAAACCATAATTTATATTGAAAATCTGATATTAAATTAAACTGATTTTTTTTTTTTCAAAATTGTACAAAACTATATCGACCAATGTGAAACACTAAAATCAAATTGGCACAAAAAGAAGAAGAAAAAAAACATTCAAAGAAATATATTAATAATTTAGTTCAAATATAATGCATATAATTACCAATCAACTAATTTAGTTTAGAACAACTAACATTTCATTTAAAAAAAAAAAAAAAAAAGTCAAGGGGAGGTCATCTTCTATCTGTCACCAAAAAGAGAGAAAAAAAATAATAAAAGCTTCAAAAAACAGAGCCGACAACGAAACCTTAATACTCAAAAAACTCAAAGGTAGATGTTCACGAAGCTTTCCCTCTCTTCATTTCTCCGATGGATTCATGTCCCTTTGTCCGTCTCATAATCGAATCTCTTTCTCTCCATCTCCCTCAACCCACCCGACCCGCCGGATCAGGACCCGGAATCCACCCTTCCTCCACTCCCTGTTTCTGCAAAATCACCATCAAGAATTTCCCTTCCCAAACTGCCCTTCTCCCTCTCTCCCCCACCGTTTCCGGCGACTCCCCCCCGGAATCCACCGCCTCTTCATCTGACTTCCACCTCGACCCCACTTCTCTCCGCCGTCTCACCTCCGGGAAAAGCATTGTCATCTCCCTCTCGGTTTTCACCGGGCGTATGGGTCACACGTGCGGGGTTAATTCGGGCAAATTACTGGGTCGGGTTCGGATTCCTGTTTGTTTTGATGGGACAGAGAGTAAAAAAGCTAGAGTGTTTCAGAATGGGTGGATGAAGCTCGGGAAGGAAGATGATAAAACGTCGGCACGGTTGCATTTGACGGTTCGGGCTGAACCGGATCCTCGATTTGTTTTTCAGTTTGGTGGTGAACCGGAATGTAGCCCGGTGGTTTTTCAGATCCAGGAAAATATCCGACAGCCGGTTTTTAGCTGTAAATTTAGTGCGGACCGGAATTCGAGAACCCGGTTAGTTTTTCCGACTCATTTTTTTACCTTATGTTTTGGATAGGGATAAAGTTACCCGTGGGTGACCCTTTTTTTAACTTTTCTCATATTTCGAACGTGGAAAAATTAGAAAATGAGAGACTCGAATTTTTAAATATTGACTATTTTTCTTTTATTTCATGAAATTAGGCTGTCAATTTTGGACCTTATGAAACATCATTTAATTTATTTTTGTATATTTTTCAATTACGTTCCCTAATTAAGAATTTCATTAAGGCTTTCTTACCACTAAAAAAATTGGCCGATTAAGATTTTTCCTTCTACGTAAAAAAATAACATTAAATTTTCAAATGATTGACTGAACTAAAAAAATGAAGAATATTTATTTTTGGGTATAAAAACTAAAAAAGACAAGATAGAGCTTGAATGATTAAGGAAATGATAATAACCAACTCTAATAATGATTGTTCTTAAGGGGGAAAAACTTTAATAATTTATCTAGCCTAAAATAATTTTAGTTTGGTCAAATATTAAAAAAAAAAAAAAAAGGAGATATCAAATCTCCCCAACTGTTGAACTCAACCACCTTTGATTCCTCCCATGTGCATTAACCATCCTTTTATACCTCTCTATATTTATTAAGTGAAGTAATCATACTCTCTAAATTAGATTAGGAAATGTTACATGTCAGCATTTGACTGAAATTAAAAAAAAAAAAAGGGTAAAACTTTTAATTTTAGGCTCTAAAATTTATCTTAGTTTTTTGTTTTTTGTTTTTTGTTTCTGACTTTTAAAAGTTTTATTTTCATCCTCTAAATGATCCTAACATATTTGATCTATAGTTTTTATCGTTAAAACTTAAGTTAGAATTCTAATTTATATTTTCATGTTAAGAATATATATTTGATTTGAAATTTATCAAAATTTGAGGGATGAAAGTAAATCTCTGAAGAATAAAAAGACTAAATTTGACATCGGGACAAATTTTATGGTACTAAATTTTAATTTAATTTTCTTATTTATGTATTATAATTATTTTCAAATGATTTCTATAATTTTCACTACCTATTTTCTTATAATTGAGTTTTTTAAAAGGTAAAATTGAGTAATTGATATAACTAGATATTGATTACTTTTAAAAAAAAAGTGTAATTTTATATTTTTTGAGTACAAAAAATTATTCATATTTCAAAAAAAAAATATTACTCATGATAAACATAAATATGTTAATATTTGAATTGATTAAATTTTATTCACTTTCATTCATATTGTGCCCCTCCTAAACGCTAGTTCTAGATCCATCCCTGTTACAAATAATTTTAAGCATTGACATCTTTATAAATATCAAATGAAATTCAGCTACCTATTGAAATTTCCTCATTTAGATTAAATGAATCATAATTAAATTCATTATTTAACATAATCATTTATCAAAAAAATTATCGTGATATTTTTCTTTGATGGAGGCATTTCATTTTCAAAGTAGAACTCCATTAGAAATTAAACCAAATAACATTGAATTAAATCATTCATAACAAGAAATAATCAAATTATAGTAGACAAAAAAAAAAAATATATGAAAACGAATTTGTAACATCTCTTTAACCTTTTCTTCTTATTAGGTCTCTACCCTCAGATTTCAGCTTCAACAGCACAAGAGGGAAATGGATGAGAACCTTTTCAGGGGAAAGAGAGAAACCTGGTAGAGAAAGAAAAGGCTGGATGATCATGGTTTACGACCTCTCCGGCTCCCCCGTCGCCACCGCCTCTATGATCACTCCTTTCGTGCCTTCTCCCCGGAACAGACCGTGTCTCTCGCTCCAACCCCGGTGCCTGGCTCATCCTACGTCCCCATGGCTTCTCAGTCAGCAGCTGGAAGCCATGGGGCCGTCTCGAGGCTTGGCGCGAGCGCGGACCTATCGACGGCCTTGGATACAAGTTTGAGCTCGTCACCGACACCGGATTAGCCAGTGGCATTCCTATTGCTGAAGCTACAATGAGTGTCAAAAAGGGTGGCCAGTTTTGCATTGAACAGAAGACGGTTAGGGAATTCAATCCCATTTCGAGACCTGGCATTAAAGGTATAATTCAAATATGTCAATATTTTCACACATTATATATTTTTGTGTTTAAAATGTGATTTCAAATTTGGTATTTTTTTTCTTCATATTTTTAATCCCTCGACTATTAAAAACTTTGTTTTAGTTTCAAAAAAATTTCGATATCTCTTATTATTTTTTTATCTATTTTTTATTAATGAGTAAATCCGTGATAACATGATTTTATATTTATTTTGTAAAAAAATACTTTCAACTTTAAGATACTCTGTCTTATTGTTTTGAGAAATTTCATTGGGTATAAGATTTAATGTAATATTTATAAACATATCATCACTTAAAACTATTTGTAAATATAATATTTTTTATTATGTTAATCGGTGATTATTAATGTGTGAATAAGTGATAAACTTAGTATAAAAATATGTATTTCAATGTTTATCATGACCAGATCAAAATTTGCTATATTTACAAATCTTTTTAAAAGTTGATATATTTTTATAAATATTAATAAAGAATTTACTAGATTTGCAACTACCCCTTATTTTCTTATTTTCCTTTTTACCTATTTTAACTTTCATTTTGAATACGAGTCACATTATGCTTACATTCAATTACAAAACTAAAAATTTCAAGGTCGAATAGTAAACTAAACCATAACATGGTAGATCGAAATTCGAAACAGAATGTTATAATTCGAAACTTAAAGATTAAAACGTTACAAACTCAAGATCGGAAATAAGAAAAACAATCAAAGTTTGAGGACTAAAATAGATTTCAAACGTATATTTTCTTTTTCGAATAATAAGATGAAGTTTTTTTTATTCATGAAGGGAATTTTGTGATGGCATCAAGTGTAGAAGGAGAAGGAAAAATGAGCAAGCCAATGGTACAAGTAGGAGTTGAGCACGTGACATGCATGGCTGATGCTGCTTTATTCATAGCAGTAGCAGCCGCCATTGATTTAAGCATGGATGCTTGCAGATATTTCACACACAAATTGAGGAAAGAGCTTTGCCATGATGATCAAGATTCCAGCTTTCTCTAAAAGAAAACCATCGAATTCAAAATTCTATTTTCTCGGGAAAATTTTATTCTCTTTTTTTTTTCTCTGCAGTGAGAAACTAATTTTTTGGCCTTGTTATTTGGTTATATGGTTGGATTTGAGCAGAGGAGCCGTATATTTTTGTAATTTTTCTTTAATTGATTCTTTTATTTTTATTATTATAGATTTTTCTTTTTTTCAAATTCATTTATTTGATTTGCTGGATTTCATTTTGATTGTCACTTTTGTAAGATGAATTTACTAATTGAAAGTGTACAGACAGGAAGTGGGAATTTTGTGATTGATCTTTTGTAATTTCTAATTTGTTTGAATTGCATTTGATGGATATTTGTTTTTTTTCTCTCCATCTCTCTCTCTATAGAATATTGTAGTTAATAAATTGGGTAAAGTACTTATTTGGTCCCTGAATTCACTACTACAAATTTGATGTTAGTTGATATCCCATACGCGTCAACAATGAGAATACGCAACAATTTTTTGGCGTCATCTAATCGCGTGTCATCTTTCATAAACGCGTCAACTTTACATCTTTGTTGACATATATTATAAGTCAAAAATTATGATATTTTGATTAGAATTTGTATCAAGTTAACGAAAGGTTGACTTTGAATACGCGTCAATATACATTGGTAATATTGATATTTATATTCTATCAATATTTGTCTGTGTAGTTGACGACGTTTTTACATCAATTATATTGTACTTGACGGAAAATAATAGTCAAGTTATCAGTCCAGTTATACTACCAGTTTTCATACGTTGACACTTAAAAAGCATTATTATTGAAATGTATATTATTATAGCAAAATGGAAAGTTGTCATCCACTAAAACCTGTAAACATGTAAATATTTTTCAATCTAAAAACAGTTCTATAAACTTGCCACATCCAACCAAATTTCATTTATATATATATATAAATTTGACTATCCATAGTCACAAATATTCATCCACAAAAAATATTGCAATATATAACTTTGAACACTAGCCATAGTTACAAAACTAGTCCACTATAACCTACAAAATGAGTTCAAAGGACTACCAATCAACCATTCTTAAGAGATATGACTTTCTAAATATGTACTCACGAAACTAAAAATTCACTATATATCTAAAACAACTAATAGCATAGTCCAGAACTCTAAAAATATGCAATCGTCACACTATATGTATGTGCCCAAAATATCAGCTAACTCAATTCTAGAATCATCGATCTCCGATTGAGAAAAGTGTCCTTTCCTCGTTAACTACAAATAAATGAATAACAATATTACTATATAAATAAGAATAAACATTTGTATAAGATTAGAAAATTATGTATTTACCACATCGGTAATTATCACGCTCATTTAAGTAACAATATCTCTTAAGAACTTCATTACGTAATATCCACACTCAGTATTGCCCGATTGATGAGGACACTGCCAAAAAAAAAGACGACATAAAAGAACAAATGAAAAAAAAAAGAAAAAAAAGAAGTTGCATAAGAAATGAAAAAAATGAGAATATTTTTTTGGGATAATTTATGTTATGACGAGTAAAGGTGCATAAAAGAACAAATATTATTGTGAAGTCACCAAACCATAATAAATTCTACGGCAAATGGGGAGAAACTTTGACAGTGAATAAAAACACATATAACTATGGGAAAAAATAAGCTTCACTAGTGGCAAACTAAAACATTATCATATAATAGATTGAAGAATATTAGACACATTACCGAGATAATCTCCAATTATCCTCACAACTTTAAACTAGCAACCAATACATGAAGCATATTTTTAATATCTATATTCAATAAGAAACAACTACACAAGTGAACTTTACCCTAAGAATGCTACTATAATTTTGAAACAATCAAGAATACCTTGATGACACAACTAGATCATCCTATACAATAATCTTGAAAGGAGATGCATTAAAAAGTATGGATGACACAACTAGATCATCACTTTTAAACATGTAATTAAAACTGGTAGTTACCTAAGAATACATACCAAAGCGAAATCGATGGAGATAGATCTAAGGTACAAATAATATGTAATTTTATATAGAAGTTATACATCAGTCATCTATTTTTACAACTCATCCCTCATTATCATAAATATATTTTCTCACTCCACTTATATGTAAATGTACTAATTTTATTCAAAACGAGATTAACAGATATCTAAGAATACATACAACTCAAAACAAGATCAACCAACATAGATCTAAAGGACAAACAAACATGTAATGTAACAAATAAGCTATCTAATTAGTTGTATATTTTTAGGAAAATTAGATAGTTTTACATTGAAGTGCTTATAACGTTGTAGACTAATGGAGTATTTTGTTAAACTCTCTAAAAGAGTTCAAGAACATAAAACTCAAATCAAATCTCACCCAACAAAGTACATAAACTCAATTTTTTAAAACTCATTATTTACATATCAAAACACGAGCTATTCAAACACCACAAAATTAATTACCTCTTCCTCGAGCATTTGATTTCTTCAGATGCATCAAGTTTGACGGAGACATCAATTTCCATGCCACTATCACTGAAAAAAAAAGGTCTTTAAATCGTCATGCTCTATTTTCCATGCCATTCATAACAAGTAGACATTTTGTCACATAATTCACAGCTAAACTCAACATAACCATATTCCAAGCCCCTGCTTCTATCATTTCACATCACGCTTTTATAAAGCACGAGTTAGATAATAGTTTTTTCAAGTTAGTTTGATCTATGGCCTGCAGAATCCTAAACTTTCGTAATAATTATGACAATAAAGTTCAGTAATCAAACACTAGATCATACAAAAGTAGATTAAAGTACCTTAAACATGGCATTTAAGAAATTACTAGTCTGATTCTAAAAAGAAAAGAAAAATGAAGAATTTCTAAAAATTGACTCTTTCAAAATGACTTTCATTTCTTAACAAATCACTTCAACTATCGCATGTACATGTACCCTGAAGAAATCGTATCATAAAAATACCTGATCATTTTTAGCCAATTTGGACCAATCTTTTTTAGAGATAAGTTCCCTCGTCTTCTCATAAGACAAATTGATACGGTAATTTAAATCACCCAACCATATTATCCGCCTACAAAGAAACGAGACGTAATCGTCCAAAGGTTGGAGACACAATAAGCAGTTCTTGGACCTTAAAATATCATAAAAATATAAAAAGAAAAGAAAAAAGCCCCCTCGTGAGTAAGAAGCTGAACATAATGGCGAAAAAGGCGTTGGCCTGAGTGAATCACCTTGCCTTGCCTCAGCTCCATTGAAGGCAAACCAGGGTCGCCTCACCTCTTGCTATAGGTAAGCAATGAGCTCCTTGGTGCGTCTCAATAACATCGGGCCAACTTGAAAGTACGAATATCTAACATGCAGAAAAAAGATGGAATAGACCAGCCAACAATAAAAGTTCGAAGAACATATTAAGCTAAAGCTGACATTCCAGATGAGATTGCTATAAAATCAAACAAAGACAATGAAGAATAGAACCAATTTAGACTAGACACGTCTAAGTACCTTCTTTTCTAACCCAAAAAAAAAAAAAAGAAAAAATTGTGTGAAGGCCAATATTATTTGAAGAGAAAAACAAAAAATCAAATTGAGTGAGATCAAGAGATTGATTGGCAAGTTGTATATACTCACTCGTGATCATAGATAGTTTTGGGTATTTCAAGCACATCAGCATTCCTTTTCAGTTCATCTCCATATTTTTCACCTGAAGTCAGGTGAGTGGATATAAAGCAAAATAGGGTCTGATATATAAACAAAAGTAAAGATAATTTTTAAAATTTTCAAAATACCCTTAATTGATTCATCTTTTCTTTCTTTCTTTTCTTTACCACAATGCCTTGAGTTAGTCAATTCTTTACCTTAGAAAATAAAAATAAAATAATTTTTATAGACAATTATTTGGACTATTTATGTATAATGGACTATTTACATGTATTGAACGTTCAAACAAGGTTGCATTGTTTTGAGTTTGACAGAGATTTGAGCAACACATCCATCTACAACTTTGTCATCATAGGGGTATTTACCTATTAGCTGCATGCTAGCACCAAACAATCTATCAAAAAACTAAAAAAGAAGAACGACGGTCGAAACAATGTAAATCAAGTGAAATGAAGAGTATAAAATGGAGTCTAGTATTTTTACTATTTAAAAATAAAATCTCAAAATTAGAAGGGAAAACTCAATGGAAGTAAAATTGTAATTACCTGCTACTACCATAATTAAAAGGAAAGACTTGTTTATCAAGACAATCATCCATAATGAAGAAGAAATTCACTAAAGGAACAAAGTCTAAAAATAAGGTTTTCCAACTTAATATATTCTATACACCCAAGAATCTAATAGTAAAGATAATCCTCCACAATATATAATTAAAGCTCTTTGATCTCATTTTCAAAGAGGTCAAAGTATTCTTTGTTAAGTTTGTGTTTAGGGAGAAAATTCTATAACCCTACAATATGTATCACATAGAAGTTAGAGATAAATTAGGTACATGAAAAACGGTTCCTAATACGACCCAAGAACACTCCAACAACAAGAGAAAGAAGCTAGGAAAAACAAATGGATAAATAAAAAAAATCAGGAAATTTCCATTCATGACACAACAAAAAATAAAAATTCACAACAATGTATAGTTTGTAAACAAACTGGATAAGAAATCAAACTCACCTAATGAGTTGGTTCACTACGACATCGACATAAACAATTGGCAATGCAAATCAGTGGTTCTTGGCGAATGAATTAATCTATGAAAAAAATCAAATCAAGGATGAAAAGTTTTTGAAAGACGCAAGAAAGAGGAAATGGAAGATAAAAGAATTGAAAGAAAACGAAAATCTCACCATATAACGAAGCTTGGCACTAGAAATCTTGAAAATGAAACAATGGAGAAGATGAAAAACTGAAATTTGCGGCTGGAAGAAAGAGAAAAGAAAAGATAAATAGTTTTTAGGGTTCAATCCCGTAATTCTACTAATTACAAAAATGCCACTGGTCTAATAATAGTTGACACGCAAAGCGTATCAATATTCACAATTTTTTCGCTATGTAAAAACGATGTCGTTTTGATGTTTTGATTCATGGAAGTTGACACGTAAAAGCCATCATTAATCACCTTTTTTCGGGATTTGTTCAAAGTTGACGCTTTTGTTTTTTTCTCTTATTTGTTAGTTTTCTTTGTTGACTCTTAATTCTTATAAGTTAACACTTCATAGCAAAAATATCAACTTACGTGAAAATGATGGTGTCAACTAAGGCCAAATTTGTATTAGTGATTTTAGAGGTCGTGTCTATTGGTCCTTACGTTTTCAATTTGTGTCTAAGTAGTCCCCTGAGTTTTGGATATTGTGTCTATTTGGTCTTAAATATTGTGTTTATTTGGTCTCTGAGTTTTCAAGTTTTGTCTAAATGGTCTCTGAATTATTATAAACAAGTTTAATTCTTCCTTAATTTGTTAACTCATTAACATAATATCGACTTAACGGTGACATAAAATGTTTAATTGATCAAAATACTGACATGAGATTAATAATTATGTCAAATTTTAGGCCTAGATTGATGAAAGATTTAATCATATCTTCGTATTTTGACCGATTAAATATGTTATGTCAGCGTTAAGTCAATAATCTGGTAAGAAGTTAACGAATACGTTAAATTAAAGACTAATTAAACTTATTTCTAATAGTGCTTGAAAATCTAGGGACTAAATAGACACAATATCCAAAACTCAGGGATCACTTAGACACAAATTGAAAACGTAGAGACCAAATAGACACAACATCCAAAACTCAGGGACCACTTAGACACAAATTGAAAACACAAGGATCAAATAGACACGACCTCCAAAACTCAAGGACCAAAGTGGTACTTTACCCTAATAAATTTATGAATCTTGATGATACTTTTAAATGTTGAATCGAAGATATGATATTTTTAGAGTTTTAGATTGATAGAATGACACTTATAGTAATTAAATTGTAAAAATGATAAAATCATCATATAAAAAAATAAAATAAAAAAAATTCACTAGTTACCAGATTTTGATGAAATATTTACAAATATATCATCACTTAAAACTGTTTGTAAATATAAATTTTTTTACTATGTTAATCAATGATTAATGTGTATTAGTCATAAATTTAGAGTAAAAATATGTAATTCAATGTTTATCATTGAATCTCATATCAAAATGTGTTTTATTTACAAATATTTTTTTAGAGTTGCTATTTTAATAAATATTATTATTAAAAAAATTGATTTGCAAATGCCTCATAAAAAAATCTGGTTGACAAATGAATGAAAATATGTGAAAATTTTGAAATTATAAGATTAAGGATATTTGGGAAGAAAACATAAAAAGGTGGGTGAATGAGGAATCTAAAATTTCTCTCCTTGGTTTATACATACTTATATTACAATAAGATTTTGATAAAATAGGGTGCATTTGCAAATCTAACAATTTTTTTAGTAATATTTGTAAAAATAAAAGCTCAAAAAAATATTTGTAAATATATCAAATTTTGATCGGGTTTATCAGTGATAAACATTGAATTACATATTTTTACACTAAGTTTATCACTGTTAAACACATCAATCACTGTTAATCACTGATAAATATGATTAAAATTGCTATATTTATAAATACTTTTTTGAGTTGATATTTTTACAAATATTGCATAAAAATCTGCCACCCAATGAAATTTTCCATAAAATAGCATCCATATATTAAGATAAGATAAGATAAAATGACTAATTAGAAAAAATTACCCAACAAATCCAATTTAAAAAAAAAATCTAATTCTTTTTAAAAAGTATATTTATTATGAAATTCATATATTGTTCGGTCCAATTAAAGCATTTTGTTGAAGATCCAAAGGACAAAATATATTGATTGTCCTATACTCTAGTTATTTTTATGGTTTGTTACTTGGTGGTTGTGTGTCGATATCTCAAAAGAAAAAAAAAACAGTGAAGTACCGAAACTAAAATGAAAAAATTAAAGGGGAAAAATTAAAATTTAACCCTTGAATTTTTGGGTATTATCATCTTAAATGTATTTAATGTTATCAATTATTACACCACTCATTAAAAAATAAAATAAAAAAAATAGCCAAACAACCATCTTTAGCCAAGAACACCAAACAGTCAAGGGGGAACATCATCAATCCAAGCCATCAAAATCACAAGACTCACGAGCTTTCTTTGCCAAGACATGAGCCACACCATTATCATCTCTCGAAGAGAAGAGAAAACCAGTGAAATGAGAGTCCTGAACCATCTCCGAAATATTAGAGATAATGAGAGATAACTCAGAATCAATCTCCGCAACACCATTGAACATATTTATAATTGAGAAGGAATCTGACTCAACCCACGGATGATCAACTCCCACATCTTTCGCAAAAATGAGGCCTCCTCGAATGACAAGAGTTTCAGCAATGTCATACCCACAAACATTTTTAAGGACTTTGTTAAAAGCATCTGTATTCAATTTGAAACTGGAAGGGGAGGCCTTTTCCAACCTGAAGCCAATCTAGGAGCAATGGAGTTCTTATCAATTATAACCTTAAATTAATAAATGTGGCTGTAAGTTTACTTTCTATTAACTATTCGTTAAAACAATTCATTGAAGAAAGAGGTATGATTGAACTTTGTGATGTGATTTATTTTTTCCATGTCCATAATAATTGGGATTAGTAAGAGTGAGATTTTATCTCATTTAGTTCTTTTTATTCATTAGATAATTGTTTTTATTATTTATGTTCTAGTTTTTCTTAGATTTTATAAAACTAATGAAATTTAGTTTGAAAAATTATTAATAAAACAAATGTAATAAAGAAACATTAAATTTATAACTACTTATATAGTTGATTGAAGGTTAGAGTTGTTAAAAAGTTTTAAAGTTTAAATTGATAATACAAAAAATTTCAGAGTAAAAAATGATTTTTTTTTTTTCAATATTTGAATGTATAGAAACAAAATTGATATGATGATAAAATAGGAACCCATGTGATCTAATTTTCGTACCGACATTGACATGACAATGGACCCAAAGTAGGTGTGCTTTCAAAATCAAATAATTACATAATATTTGATTGTGATTCATATTTTGTTGAGCAGGGAACGCATCCTTACAGTTCACTGGATTCCCAGATACTTTTCTGATGGTTTAGGGTTTAGGGTTTAAATAAAATTGAAGAGTGTCTACGAAGTGTAGATTCAGTCTTCAATCAATCTCATTTAAAATTCTTTATCCCTTTCGGGAGACCCAACTTGATATTGATTTATACAATAAACCTTCCTATGGGAATGAACACCTGCAGCAGTGTTACAGAGGCCATGTATAAATCTCACGTTTCGAGCCCATTAGTGGAGACCATAGGATACATTGACATGTGTCATTCTCCCACTTAATATTTTAAGTTAGGGTTTTATAACTTAGACTAATTCAGGCTAATTCATTAATCCAAGTTTTAATAAACCTAATCAACTTTAACTCTTAAATTGGTTAGATTAATTTTATAAATGTGATTGTTCAAGTTTTCCTAATTAAAACCAATCACATTATGAGCCGTCTTAATAATTTCGATTTATTAATTTGAACTTTTCTCCCAGATCGCTCCCAGTTAGAGACGCTCCGTGTTAGGGGAACTTTATGAAACCTCATCGCTTGGGCAGAGCTTTCTCGCCAGAGATCCATTCAATTCAATTAATCTCAATTATTAATTTTTAATTAACCCTTAATTAAAAGTTTCTATTTGTTTATCTTATATGGATTTTGGCCCAATTGTTTAAACAATAATTCCATATTACAAATAATTCATTTAGTTTCTATTCAACTTTTAAACTAGATTTAACTTTTGAATTTGAACTAAATAAGCATGCTTTTAATTCTAAAACAATTAGAATATAATTTTCAATAATAACATTTATAAAATAAAATTATAGCATGCTTCACATACATTAGCATATAATAACACATATTATATCATGATGCATGTATGTACAATTAATTAAAATCATACAACCTATGGTGGGATTTTCTACATGACATACTCTTATGCATAAATATTATTTAAAAACAATTATATCATACATATAAAAATTTAAATAATAAATAGCTAAATTGACCTAGTATTCTTGGCACTATTTCTAAAACAGGAAAATTAAATTACAACTTAATTTAAATCTTCCATTGTAGAATTTTGAGGCTTAACTTTCTCTCTCCCTCCATGGTGTAGGCGTGGGCATGGGTATTTATGGGGTAAATATTATCTCCTTAATATTTCCATAAATACTTGTTTTAAAATAATTATCTTTTAATTAAATGGAAAAAATAAAGAAAAATATTTTCCATGTAATCTTATATCAATTTCTAAATTCATAATTTAAGATAGGGATATAATCTTTAAAAAGATTTTATCCTTATCTTAAATATTTAAATTTTTAAATTGAGATAACAAGATAATTATGATAAAATATTTTACCATATCTTGAAAAAATCTCCTCCTTGGGCGTGGACCACATGGATTGTTGGAGATGAATTTTCTTCTTCCTCCTCCCTGGTGTAGCCGATTTTGCTCCTCTTTGGTATGGGAAAATTACAAATTTTTTCCTATACCCTTAAAATTAGGGTTTACAAATTTTCTACTAAAATTTAAAAACCTAAGTGCCTAAAGAATACCTAAACAGTCAATTAGCAAACCTCCACAATTTATATAGCACAATTTATATAAACATACATAAAACGATTTTTATGCAACCCACCAAAATTTTCGAAAACTCACAATTTTGCATGATAATTAAAATTAGCTCGATACCAATTGAAGGGATGATTTACTAAACTAGCGAATTTGATTTAGTAAACTAATTAACATTTAATTATAGATCTATTAATATCATGCAATTTGTGAAAAAACATGTAGATTCATGCTTTAAATTTCAAAATTAAAATCAAAACTTACATTGAGTAATAAATGGAGAATCGGTTGGAGGTTTCTTTACAAGATCAAATCCTCGAGAACACCGGGATCTTCTACGCTATATCCCGATCGATCAAACGAAATCCGATTGTGGGATCGAACTTTAGAAGAAATTGGGAAGAAGAAAAATATTTTCTTCCCAATTTTGAATAGGAAAATCGGCCAAGGGGGAGAAGGGAAGAAGAGAGATTCAATTTCTAAGGAATTGAATTGTGTGATTTATGAATGACCCAACCCACCTATTTATAGAAAAATAGGAATCCTAATCACATTAGGATTAATCTATAGAGATAAATACAAAAAGAATAAAGATTATCTCTTTCCTTTATCTTGCAATTTCGAAAATGCCATAGATAAATAGGAGATTATTTTATTTTCTTTATTTTTATTTATCTTGGGTAAATAAATCTATGTAATTATTTTAGGATATAATTCAAGCAATTATCTCTTCAAAATAATCATGTATAGCCGATTTTAGCCTTAATAATTAATAAATAATTCTAATTTATTTAATTAATTATTTTGGGCTAATTTCAATTGGGTTCATTAATCCAATTGGGCTAGAAATTCTCTCTTAAATTAATAAGTCCAACTTAATTAATTTATTTATTAATTACCATTTAAATAAAATATTTTATTTAAACAATTAATATTTTCTCCCGACTAAATATTATCAAATTTATATTTAATTATTAATTTCCATTTAAATAATTTTCATTATTTAAATAATTAATAATAAATATTATAATTATTAATTTCCATTAAATAAACTCATTATTTAATTAATAATTTTATTGACAATATTTTATTATTAATTAATTAATTTTAATTATTAATTTCCGTTCAAATAAAATTAATTATTTAAACAATTAATAATTGTTAATTAATTTCAAATTATTAATTACCATTTAAATATACTCAATATTTAAATAATTAATAGTATCTAATTAATAATATTTCATTATTAATTTCCTGTTTAAATAAACTCATTATTTAAACAATTAATAATGTTTATATTAATTACCGTTTAAATATACTCAATATTTAAACAATTAATATTGCCTATTTTAAGTAATTCACTTTACTTAAAATTTCCATTTCTTCTACTTGATTTCGCAACTACGATATTTGGGCTAGCATAGGGACCCGATGGACCTATAGATCATGGGCTTAATAATTAGTCAATTAAGTGATTAACCCATAATCAGTTAATTACTTATTATCTAACTATGAATAATTCCACTATAGATTCATAGCTGAACTCCCCTCACTATAGATGAGTTATGTCCATTTAGTTTATCTTTATTTATATCTGTGATATAATCCTTCACGTGGAACCCTCATAATTACAGGCGGATAAATTTACCGTTTTGCCCCTGTAATTACCGATTTATCCTTGTGTTCCCGCTGATTCTCCAATGAACTTTATCTTTAGTCGAACTAGAGATAAGGTACTTCTGTGATCAATAGAAGTCGTGGCGCCACTTGTTCATGTCTCGAATCGAGACATCAAGGAGTTTCCTAAAGTTCCTAAAATGTTTAGGTATCGCACCGATACCTGGTTAATTTATAGGAAAGTTATGAATTCCATCTCGTGAAAATGAGTTCCCAGCTACTTATCTAGTCATGTTCCCAAAACAGGAGTGTATTGAGCGTTCTTACAGACGCTCTCAACTATGTGAATCAAAGAACATAACTCCACAAATAGAGTCCGCATTTCATTCAGGATTGAGATCTATCACGGTTGATAAACTTAGTTTGATATTCGATCATTTCTCGTAAAACTGGTACTAATGAGAAATTTGATCGAACATCGTGGTCCTGTCTTATACAATCAACATTGCATATGATACTTCCATTTCATGTCTCCCACATGAATGATCAGGATTAGATCATTTGTCTATAAACAAAATGCGAAGCTATCAATAGTGTTACCAGGATAAGGTTCCCAAACGTTATCCATTTACTGTAGACACTTTTAAGTTACTCATCTCGACTTTAATCCTCTCGTATGACTCACATACTAAGTCGTGATTTCATAAGAGTAACTTAGGGTTTACTATTTGAATGTTTGATATTTATATATTTCTATATATTCCTAATATCATTAATTGAATCAATCAAGATAATATAAAGAACTTATGTTTATTTATTTAATTTATTCTTAATAAATTATTATTATTAAATAATTACAAGTTCTAGGACACCATTCCTAACACAAGGGTATAGGTATTTTCTTACTTTAGTAGATGATTGTACCTGATTTACCTGGATTTATTTTATGAAAGAAAAGTCTGCTGCTGTGTCTATTGTGCCACGATTTTTTCAAACTTTATAGAAACTCGGTTTGGCAAATGTATTAAGACTTTTCGTTCGACAATGCCCCCGAACTCGCTTTTATAGAATTTTTTAAGTCTAAGGGTGTATTACATCAATTCGATTGTGTGGAGACCCCTCAACAAAATTTTGTAGCCAAGAGAAAACATCGAGATCTCCTAAATGTTGCTAGATCACCCTATTTTCAGTCCAAGGTCCCAATTTCCTTCTGGGGTGAATGCATTTTGACTGCAACCTTTCTCATTAATAGAACTCCTACCCCACTTTTATCAAATAAAACTCCTTTTGAATCACTCTATGCATATCCTGTTGATTATACATCATTTAGGATTTTTGGTTGTCTTGCCTTTGCTTCAACTCTAGCTGCTAATCGAAAGAAGTTTGAACCACGAGCTCGAAAATCCATTTTCATTGGCTACTCTCCTGGCATTAAGGGTTACAAATTATATGACCTTACTTCCAAACAATTCTTTTTCTCAAGAGATGTTCTTTTTTATGAGAATATTTTTCCCTTTCATCATTTTACTAAGGATGATAATCCAATTGATTTATTTTCTGACTTGGTCTTACCTATTCCATTGTCTAGTCATTTAGATATTGCCCATAATTCATCTATGGAGCCTGTTACCCCTCATGTTACCGATCCTTTGGAGCCTATTCCATCTCCTACTCCTCTTGTTTCACCTGATTCTCCCACTACAAATTCTCCACCCCCTTTGATACCTACTCCTATTAACAGAAAATCAACAAGGACCTTGAAACAACCTTCTTACCTTCAAGACTATCACTGCCATTTGCTTTCACAGGATAATTTTGTTGAGTCCATTCCCAAATATCCTCTCCAAAATTACCTATCATATGATAAGTTTTCTGCCACACATAAACATTACTTACTCAATGTTTCCTTGACTTTTGAACCAACTTATTACCATCAAGCAGTTAAATATAGTCATTGGTGTAAGGCTATGGAGGATGAATTAGCAGCAATGGAACGTACAAATACATGGTCTGTAGTTCCTCTCCCTCCTAAACACCATGCTATTGGCACAAAATGGGTGTACAAAGTCAAATATAAATCTGATGGTGGTGTTGATAAATACAAAGCCCGTTTGGTAGCTAAAGGCTATAATCAACAAGAGGGTTTGGACTTTTTCGAAACATTTTCCCCTGTGGCTAAATTGGTCACTGTTAAAGTACTTCTAGCTTTGGCTTCACATTATAAATGGCCTCTTGCTCAATTAGACATTAACAATGCATTTTTGAATGGTGACTTATTTGAGGAGGTATATATGCAATTGCCATTAGGGTATAAACCTCTTGTTCATATTAAGGGGGAGACTATAGTTTGCAAACTTAACAAGTCTATATACGGTTTAAAACAGGCTTCTCGCCAATGGTTTACAAAATTCTCCCACGCTGTTATCTCTTATGGATTTTCTCAGTCTAAGGCAGACAGTTCCTTGTTCATTATGTGTCATGGTGAGACTTTTATTGCATTACTTGTGTATGTTGATGATATTATCATCACTGGGCCTTCTTCAACTGCCATTACTGCCCTGAAATCTTACTTACATTCTCAGTTTTTGTTGAAAGATTTGGGGCATTTAAAAATTTTTCTGGGATTAGAAATTTCAAGATCACAAAGTGGTTAATCCTTATCCCAACGCAAATATTGTCTTCAATTGTTAGAAGACACTTGATTTCTTGCATCCAAACCTAATCAACTTCCTATGGACCCCAAATTACGTTTATCTACTGATGATGGAGACCCTTTATCTCATCGATGCTACTACATATCGCGAGTTAATTGGGAGACTTTTATATCCTGGCCAGTTACTCGTCCAGGACATCACTTATGACGTTCACAAGCTTAGTCAATTTGTTGCTAAGCCATCTACAAGACACTTAGTCATTGTTCACTATCTTCTTAGATACTTAAAACATGCTCAAGGTCAGGGTTTATTTTTTCCAAGTTCTTCCTCTTCTCCTTTGCAAATTCGAGCTTTTGTTGATGCTTGATTGGGCGCTGTCATCGACACTCGTCGCTTCAATTACTGGATTTTATGTATTTCTTGGGGATGCCATGATTTCATGGAAGTCTAAAAAGCAATCTACCGTTTCGCGTTCTTCCGCTGAGGCTGAGTATAGAGCTCTTGCAATGGTTGCTAGTGAAGTCACTTGGCTACAACATTTATTCACTGATTTGCAGGTTTCTTTCCTCAGTCCATCTTTGGTATTTTGTGACAACTTGGTTGCGATTTATCTGGCTACTAATCCGGTCTTTCACGAGCGAACAAAGCACATTGAATTAGATTGTCATTTTGTTCGGGACAAGATTAATTCTGGGGCTCTTAAACTCTTGCCAATACGAACTCATCTCCAACTAGCAGACCTTTTCACAAAGACTTTGCCCAGCAGCCTCTTATTTCCATTACTTGCCAAGATGGGTGTACAAAACTTGCACACTCCATCTTGAGGGGGAGTAATAGGATAGTTTAGTAAATTGTATATTTAATATTAGTTGGGTTGTTAGAAGTGGTTAGTCAGTTAAATAATTGACAGCTCATTCTTGTATAAAGCTAGACTTCCTCTTTGAATGATATTTTGCAACTCTGATTTCTTACAACTCAATAAGCACCATGTTAATTGGATTCTCTTCATTCTTCTGCCTTCGCTGTCATTCTTCACTATTGGTTTTGTTTATGGTGGGTCAAGTTCTCTGGCTATCTTACGACGGATCTGGAATCAATAAAGAATTCTTCGACAAAAGCAGAGATAATCACGACAATTTTGATGAACATGGACTGAGAGAAGAGAATGGAAATATAATTTAATGTAAAATGGATTCTCCATGAAATTTTTATTTTAAATATTAATATTATCATCATTTTAATATATATATATATTATCAAACCTAATTAAAAAAATAATAAAAATAGAATTGTGATTCTTTGATTCGACAATTTAGAGAACATGTCATAGAATCTCGAAGAGAAGGATAGAAATCTCGAGAGGGAGGAGAAATGTGTTCCGACTTAAAATGTTTAAAGGTATGAATTTCATTTTTAAACTTATTCAATTTATATTTATAGACTATCAATTTAGTTTTTTTTTTCCATTCCCATACTTTCTATTATCTAATTTCTGTATATATTAAAAAAATAAGTTATTGATTTTTACCCCAATTTAAAAATATTAGGGTATATAAAAATACATTTTTGTCCCAATTTCTTTCAGCATCCCCTTCTCCTCCTCCATGCTACTTTACACATTCTTAATAATACTCTAAAAGTAACAAATATGTCCCGATATCGAGGATAAGATAATTTGAGTTGGATCATCAATTTTAAAATCTAACCTAAGATCCAACCTAAAAAAATTCAGAGTTTAAAAAAAAAACCCTAATAGATCCGAAAACCCAATCCAACCTAATAATTTTCTATTTTGAGATATTACATCAAATTGGGAGAGAGGAGACTCGATCCTTCGAGCTGATGGGAAATGAGTGATGCCTAATGAGTAAAACTATGTTCTTGTTGGCTTAAACCAACCCAATCAAATGGGTTGAGTGATGCCTAATGAGTAGAACTATGTTCTTGTTGGCTTAAACCAACCCAATCAAATGGGTTGAGTTGGCCAAGTTGATTATGTTGATTGGCTTGTTTTTTTTTCTATTTTTCTTTGAACACCTCAAATTTGAACCCATTCTCTCAAAATGGTGGTGTGGGGTCCTGCTCCTAACCTTTATTTTTTAGTGATAAAGTTAGGATAAAAATATGTAATTCAATGTTTAACACTGATTCACTCGATCAAAATTTACTATATTTACAAATATTTTTTAGAACTGTTATTTTTATAAATATTACAAAAAAATTTGTTAGATTTGTAAATACCCCTTTAAAATGAGCTTTTTAGTCTTTTCATAGGGTAGTGATATCATCAAATGGTATAGAATAGGATGCGGAGGTCGAAAGTGTTTAACCCCTTATTTTGAGGATTAATTTTGTAAATTGCCCATAAAAAAGAGAGGGTGAATGAGGAATCTAAAAACTCTCTCCCTGACGAGAAGATAAAATGACATGCATATATGTGTAGGGGTGAAATAAAAACCCCAAACCGCCAAACTAAACTGAACCAAACCAAACCAAATTGGTTTTGTTCGGTTTCTCTCGTGATAAGCAACCAAACCAAACCAAACCAATAATATGTTGGTTTGGTTTGGTTGGAAATACTCTAGTCGGTTTTTAACCAATCCAAACCAATTAGGCAAAGTCTTTTATGGGAGTGAATGACATTAGAGAATTTTTCATTTAAACGTCATACTTTCGATGTTTATAACTTTAGATTAACTTTAAATTTATGCTTTGAAATTATTTAATTGTATGGATTTCCATGAAAATGTTGATTTTTTTATAACTCTCTTCATAAGAACAAAAGGCGTGAGAAACAAAACCGATTGAAACCGATCTATCCAAACCAATCCAAACCAATTGGTTTGGTTTGGTTTTACTTTATGTTTGGTTTGGTTCGGTTCTAAAAAATACATAACCAAACCAATCGGTTTTTTAGGTTTGGTTTAAAACCGAACCAAACCAAACCAACTTTCACCCCTATATATGTGGGTGGTTCAAATTAAACCAATTCTCTATTTTGCCTCATCTAAAGGGTGGAGTGGGGCCTAAGGTTTTAACCCTTATTTTTCACGTGTTTGGTTGTGTCAGAGGTGGTAATAATTGCTTGTTTGCTCATAAAAATCCACCCTTTCACAAGATGAAGCTCCTCCCACATGGCCATGGCTTCCCGGAATTCCATCCTATTCGGTTTTTTCCTAGGTTTATTCATACGTGGATTGTCAAGGAGATTTTTACTTTGGTTATTTTTTTGATCTATATTAAGTACTTTATTATTAAAAATAATCTATTTTTCAATTAAAAAAACATATTAAATCATGCATTTTTCACATTTTTCCCAACCCCCCTCCATTTAATAAATGGGATGGGGTCCCCACCTCATTTACATCCTGCCCCGCCCCGTTTACACCCCTAATTATACATATTGTATTATACATATTGTATTATACATATAGTACATATATACAAATAAAAAAATGTATAAATGGACAAAACAAATATATATTATATAGTCTATATAATGTCACTAACATGATGAGTATGTTATCACTACAAAAGGAAGAGGCAAGCTCTTTCTTGCGTCAGCAAAGGGCTTCACAGACGTGAACATTGCGTCGATAAGTTTGTCGATGATGCCCACAAGTTTTTAATTCACCACTGGGGAATTCACACGAAAGGGTCAAATATAGGAGTGGTCACGGGGCGGGGCGGGGACCGTCCCCACTCTCCGCTAAATTCTCCGTTCAAATAGGTCGGGGATGGTGATGGGGACTCCCCACCTGGAAATCATGGGGAACGAATATTTGGAGTGAATTGATGATTCATTCTTTGATTCTATATGCGCTTAGACTTGACTTTATCCCTTTTTTTCGTGGTCCAATATTTGTTCTTGAAAGTCTTTCATTTACATCAAGGCAAGAAAGTTTGACATTTTTTAAAGTCTTAGTTAGATCAAGACAGATTTTTATGCAATATTTGTAAAAATATCAACTCAAAAAAGTATTTGTAAATTTAGCAATCTTTATCATGTTTATCAGTGATTTATGTGTTTATCAGTGATAAATTAATGTAAATATATGTAATTCAATGTTTATCACTGATAAACCCGATCAAAATTTGCTATATTTGCAAATAGTTTTTTGAGCTTTTATTTTTAAAAATATTACTAAAAAATTTACTAGATTTACAAATGTCCAAGAATGCCAGATATTTTCATTCCCTAGTTTCTCAAGCAATTGAATGAGGTAATTTTCTCTTTCAAGAAATTGGGGCTTTAGTTGATTCATTTTCTAATTTTTTTTTTTAATTCTTTAATATTTTGGCCGAGTTGATTAATGCTATTGAGAAAACTATTTGTTGATTCTGATCAAGACAGGAAAGTTTTGCTTTTTTCTTTCAGAAATTAATGAAGCTCTGCTCATTTCACTGTTTTCTTGACATTTCTATACATTTTTTTATCATCAAATGGCAAAAAAGCGTATAGAATATATAGGACGTGGAGGTCTAAAGTCTTTAACCACTTAATCTAATTTTGTAAATTTCCCATTAAAAAAAAAAAAGGTGAATGAGGTATCTAAAAATCCTCTCCTTGACGAAAAGATAATATGACTTGGGGCCTAGGGTTGGTTATATGTGTGGTTCAAATTGAACCAATTCTCTATTTTGCCTCATCTAAAGGGTGGAGTGGGGCCCTAGGGTTTTAAACCCTTGTTTTTCACGTGTTTGGTAATAATTGTTGGTTTTATAAAAAGTGCTCTTACGAAAATAGTAAAAATAGGTCTAATATTTATAAAAATAACAGTAAAAAAATATATTTACAAAAATAGCAGAAAAATTAAATTCGCGCCTAAAATATTATAAAATTGCCACTAGTAATCAGTGATATCTTCACAGTAATCACTGATTTACTGATATTTTGTGCAGGAATCATTGATTATCTGATAATAATCACTAATTATTTTATAAGTTATCATTGATTTCTCTGATCACATGAATGAGTATTTTTAAAAATCTGTTATATTTACAAATAATTTTTAAAAATGATATATTTATAAATATAGGTATAAATTCTGCTACCCAATAAAATTTCCCTTTATAAAAATCCCGTCTTTCACAACATGAAGATCCTCACATTCCCAAGGCCATGGCTTCCCATAATTCTTCCCTCTTCGTTCTTTTCCTCCTTTCCCTCGTTTCCCTCACTGTCTCTGAAACAACAATCAAAATGTTTCCTAGGAAACATCTCGTCCGACCAGACAGTCATCCAGAGTGTGAGAGCTGGAAATTCGCCGTCGAAGTTAACGCCGCCGGATCTTGGTATAACGTCCCCCATTCTTGTGTTGGGTTCGTTGAAGACTATTTTAACAGCGGTCGTTATCTTGAGGATTCAATTGCCGTCTCTAAATACGCCTTGGGTTTCAGTGACACGGTTAAATTGACTGGGAATGGGAAAGATGCATGGGTTTTTGATATTGATGAGACTTTGCTTTCTAATTTGCCTTACTATAAACTTCATGGATTCGGGTGAGTTTCGAAAATGGTATTTTAAGAATTGGTATTTTTTAGACGGCCGAGATAGGCATAAAGCTTAGTATGAGAAATGTTATTTTAAAAATGTTTTCACGACTTTTGTTATTTTTTGAATTACTTATAAAAAATGTTATTATTTGAAATTTTCCATTCAACAAGTCAAAAGAAGAAAGAGGGGTTTTTTTTTTTTTTTTTTTTTTTGCTCTCTTATCTTTTGAAACCTTTTGAAGTACAAGTTGTCTTGAAATTAAGATTTATTTTGTTTTTTTAATATATATATTTTATTTATTTGAAGCACATATTATTGCGGGTTTTTCTTTGTTTAATATGTTTACATAATGATAAGCAGGGCCGTAGTTGGCACTCTTCATCTGTTGCAACGGAACAGGGCCCCAAATCAAGGATAATACTATTAAATATAAAACAAATGAAAATCTATAACATAAATGATAATTTGCGTGTTGGCCGAGTAAGACATTAGTATTTGCACGCCCTCTTTTGCCTGACTTCGAATCCCAGCCAGAACATAACGTTCATTACGAATATTTGTAACCTTAATTTATATTATACAACAAGTTTATTATTAAGAGTTATATGATAGAGGTCTCAAAACTAAATATGGCATTGGGCCCTTCGTTTCTTAGGACCGGCACTGATGATAAGACAGACCCATAAACACTATATGTTAACTTTCTGGTAATGATAAAGATGTTATATGAATTTTTTCCCAAACAATAAAAAATAAATTAAAGATTTTGAAATTATACAGACTAAATTTGTAATAAACAAAAAAAAATTGTATATTATCTATCTTTTAACTTTTTTGAGATTTTTTTTTTATTTAAATAAAATTAGAAATCACCCTCTAGGTTGTACAAATTATACCCATTTTTTTTAATCTTTTATATTCTCATAATTTCGAGAAATTGTCACTTCGAATATATGTTATATATTGTTGTGTCATCAGAACAATTCTTGTTGAGATATTATATTTTTGAGCTATATTTATGTTGGCGTATCATCAAAATTATTTATAAAAAACGCTTATGTGACAATTGTTTTTACAAAATCCTAAGTAGAGCAGGTAAAATAACTAAACAAAACGAGCCAACCTGTTAAGACAAATTACATAAACCACCCTATTTATATCTTTATACAAAAAATTTGTTTCAATTTTTTCCTTTTTGAAGAATACATTATATATTAAGGACATAAATAAAAATTAAATTTTATTAAATTAAAATATACTTGTTTACAGGTCGGAGTCTTTCAATGAAACAGCTTTCAATGCATGGGTGGATCTTGGTCTAGCTCCAGCATTACCTGCAAGTTTGAGTTTATACATTGAGCTGAAAACTCTAGGGTTCTCCATTTTTCTCTTGACTGGCCGTCCTGAATCTCAAAGGATTGTCACAACTAAAAATCTCTATGAAGCAGGCTATTATGGTTGGGAGAAGCTTATCTTGAGGTATGTTTATCAATATTCTTCTTTTCTTTTCTATCAAATTTTAACTTAGGATATGTTCGACAACGAGAGCATAGCTCACGAGGTTGAAAGCTTGAGTCTCTATTTCCCAATTTGATATGATATTTATTTTAAAAAAAATAATAATTGTGTTTGGGTTTGGGAAAGTAAAGTCCTGTTTGGTAACCTTCCCAATTTCTGTTTCTTGTTTCTTTTTCTCATTTTTAAGAAATGAAGTTGTTTGGTAACTCTTATTTGTTTCCAAAAATTATAGTGATATACTATATTTAAATACATCATTTAAAATTGTAATATTTTCAAAATATTTTTACTTTTTTTAAATGAGAAACAGAAACAAGAAATAGCTGTCAAACACATTTCTGTTTCTTTTTTCTTCCTGAAACAAAAAATAAGAAACAGTTACCAAACATGTTTCTGTTTCTCTTTTTAAAAAAACAAGAACACGAAACAATAAATAGAAATAAGAAACGAGAAATGGAAACGAGAAAAGTTACCAAACGGACCCTAAGTTTTGAGTGGTTTTGAAAAGGAAAATTTCATTGGGTGGCAGAATTTTTAGCAATATTTATAAATATAGCAGTTTTAAAAAGTATTTGCAAATATAGCAGATTTTTAAAAACCCTCATTCATGTTATCAAAGATATCAGTGATAACTTATAAAATAATCAGTGGTAATCAGTGATTACTGCACAAAATATCAGGATATCAATAATCAGTGATTAGTAATCACTGATTACTAGTGGCAATTTTGTAATTTTTTAGATGTGAATTAAATTTTTCTGCTATTTTTGTAAATATGTTTTTTTCCTGCTATTTTTACAAATATTGAACCTATTTTTGCTATTTTCGCAAGAGCCCCTTTTGTAAATGATAAGATTATTGATCACTTAAAGCCATTGTTTGCTAATTTATGATTTTTAAAAGAACAAACAATATTTTAACATATTTTCGTTAAGTTATTACTATTGAAAATCCGTTTTTTATCGACCCTAAACATTTAATCGGTCGAGTCTTTTTTTATAGGTTATTCGAGTTAATTCAAAAGATTTTGATTTTAAATTCCCATTATAGTAACAAAAATTATAATAAATTAATTGGAAAATGATGGAAAAAAAAAATAGGGGTCCATCTGATGAAGGAGTAAAAGCAACGGCGTACAAAT
Source organism: Gynostemma pentaphyllum (assembly GCA_028015215.1). NCBI lineage: Eukaryota > Viridiplantae > Streptophyta > Magnoliopsida > Cucurbitales > Cucurbitaceae > Gynostemma > Gynostemma pentaphyllum. The sequence goes on along the minus strand of CM051348.1, from coordinate 39,690,852 downwards.
CAGGGAAGAGATCAGAGTTGGTGAAACAAGGTTATATAATTCATGGAAGCTCTGGAGATCAATGGAGTGATTTGTTTGGGTCTCCAAATGCCAAAAGATCCTTCAAACTCCCTAATCCAATGTATTACATTGGTTGAAATTCTGTAACCCCTTTTAACTTGCTTCTTATGCTTCAATGTTTGAACTCCTAAACTTAATCTATGATCAATAATTCTCAAAATTTACATTTTGAGATTAATCTTCTAGTAATATATGGTCTTGATGAATGCAAATTTCTTACAAATTATAAATAATCCACCATTTATTCTCGATTTTTCACTCGTAACGATCTTCATTAAAACGATGGTAAGATGAAGATGAATATGATGAACTGATTTTTTTTATTTTTAGTTAAGATTTTTATTGGGATGGTTACAACAAATCAAGTAAATTTTTAGGTAATATTTGTAAAAATATCACTTGTTAAAAATATTTGTAAATATATCAATTTTGAGCGAGTTAATCAGTGATCAACATTGCATTACATATTTTTACAATAAGTTAATCACTGATGCACATATTAATCAATGTTAATGACTCATAAACGTAGTAAAAAATGTTATATTTGTAAATAGTTTTAAGCAATGATATATTTAAAAATATTATAGTAAAATCTACTACCTAATGATATTTCTCATTTTAGGATTTTTATTTGGTTTAAATACTATTTTTATCCCTTGACTGGTTTTTATAGTTTAAAAGTTTAGTTATTTAAAAATTTAGTTATAAATTACTATATTATATTTAGTTATAAACTTGCGTAACATTATATAGGCTTGTAATTTATCGACATTGACCAAAGCGAATCTTCATGAAAATTTGGAAACTAATATACCATAATATTTGAAAGTAGAAGAACTAAAATAGAATAAATGTAAAAAATTCCACAAAACAAAATTAAGATTTAATCATTTTTAACAATTACCAATTTTATATATTGCCTTCAAGGATTGATTTTCCATGCATGTATAAGTTAAGGATGGTGATTTCTTCTCTTTGCAAACCATTAAGTATTTAAATTATGAAGTTCAATTAAAAAAGTTTTTTTTTCTTTTCTTTTTCATGAACATCAATATTCTACGTACCCAGATTCCCTGACAAGTTTTTTGAGAAAAAATAAAATATCGTCTAAAAATAGGTATAAATTTTCGGGGAATTTTTAAAATTTTAATCCCCAAAACACACTAAAAAAACATATCAATTCCACTACACTTTTTGAAAAGTTATTTTGAAAAATAGCAAATAATTTTAAAAATAACATTTTTTTATAGGTTTGGTGGTGTATGTGTTGAGTTTCATATACTTGCTTTAGGTGAGGGAGAAAAGAGAGAGAGAAAATGTTATTTTTAAAACAATTGCTATATTAATAATATCAAGTCATCAGATATTATTTTTTAAACCCCCCCATAAAAACAATAGACATGTTCCTCTCACTTAAAGTTAATGGTATCAAAATTAGTATAATAAAGGGTATAAAACCAATTTTTGTTCCCAATTTTTAGTATATTTTTCATTGATCCCAAAAAAAAAATAAAAAATGTTTTAGTCCCTCAAATCTTACCTCTAACATAAAATGTAACGAATTAGTTTATAATAGAATATTTGGCAACATTTATAGACTGAAGTAGAATTTTAAAAATTTGAATATCAAAATTAAAAAAATATTTAATAAAGATTTGGAGACGAAAATAAATTTTGAAAATTAAATTAAATTTAGCAGTACAACTTTTACCTGCACTGCAGAAAATGGGCCTTAATATCGTACACTTCACTGTAGAACACCATGCGTATAAAGCTACTTCCTAAATAATATTTTTTGGATAAAACTTAGATACATCCCTTGATGTATCCAACCATGCTACCCAATGATGTGGAAAAACCATTTTTAGACATGTGTCCAATCTTTTCCCTTCATTTTTTTATGGACTTATCATCAAAATCTCTTTTACCTAATGTTTGACTTTTCATCAAAATTTATTTTTTCTTTTCTTTTTTTTTTTTGAAAAAAAACTGAATTTTCTAAATATAAAAATAAAAATAAAAAAAACTAAAATGACGTTATTTTTTTCATTACAGACCATAAATCAAATATATCTTCATAATATTTATACCAAAATCTAATTGATCACAATTCTCTTTAGAGTATAACTTCATGGCTTTTCAAATTATATCAAGTGTCTGTTCATGTGGTGAATAAAATTTTCACCGTAGTTTAATTATTAATTTCTTATAAATTATCTAGCTTTAATTGTCGGTTAATTTGGCAATTTTAATATAATATAATTTTATAAATTAATTTTAATTATAAATTATTAATTAATTGAATAAACTTGAATATTACAAAATGATTATGTAAAATTATGTAATTAATATAATTTATTTATAAAGTATTCAAAAAAATTATTAAATGATCTATATTTAAAAAAACAACACAAAAGAATGAGAAATGATAATTTTCATCCTCCTAGACACGTTCAGTAATCAATACATTAACTAAGGAACTAAAAAAGTATGTCATCATGTTTGTAATTCCATGGCATGACAAAATACAAAAATTGAACCAAACGATATTTCCCTCCAAAAAATCTCCTTAAAGATATCTAAAAATAAATTAATTGTTCAAATCAAACCCCTCTAAACCTTTACTCTTCTCATTGTATCTTGTTTGAGTTTCGCTTCCATGTGTCAAGGATTCCTAAAAAAAACACATTGTTAAAGATTAATAATAATTCTAAAGAAAAGTATTATGTCAAATATATTTTGAAGATAAAATTTACCTGGAGTAATTGTGTGAACGATATATTATTTTCCCAATGACTTGCAACACCAAAACATTCATTTATGGGTGTTATTCCATGTTGGGTTGAAATTGTCTGTGAGAATTTTTCCAAATGGAAAGAAGGTTCCTATTACATAAAAAAATGTTAGACTATAAAAATTCACAATAAAATTCAAATTGTGTAGTTGTTTATTCCCACCTGAAAGGCTATGTCAAGATTTTGATTTTCTGCTACAATGTTGCATCCTTGTACAGCTCTATCAAAATTAGTGTGATCATACCCCTATTTTAAAGGAAAAAAACATAAGCAACAATTCATAAAATTATGCATATAATTTAGCTTTGTACCCTGTGCAGAATTTTTTTGCTTTGACAAAGAATGCTTGTTAACTCTTGCATTCTTTTTGCATTTTCTCTTTTCAAGTGGATCTTTTAGTCGATTTCGAGGACGCCCGACGGTAGATTTTCTTTTAATTCCTTGAGGTTTTTTTGGCATATCAAAATTATTTGGAGTCGTTCTTTCTAAGCTTAAGCTACACCCAATAGGACTTGAATCTTGTACATTGTCAATATCATTACTTTCTACAGCAATATTTTTCTTCATCTCTTCTAAATCATTGAGCAATCGGATAAAACTTTGAGACGTGTACTCAGATAACTTTTCATGTTCTAAGGCAAGCGATGTAATTTGACAAAAGTTGCGACTTAAGTGTCTATATCGTTTTCCAATTGGATCTTTGAAATTTTCATCAATCGCTTGTGTTTGATTGTCAAAAACACTTGAAACTCTTGCATCCTTTGTCCAACGTTTCAATATATATTGAGAAGGAATTCTTTTCACATTCTTTTTATCGAGCACCTTAAGAGCATGACTACACAAGATGCCAGTAAAAGAGAACTTCATGCAACAACATGTAACTTCTTGTGTTAAAGCTTCATATTTAACCTGCAAAGATTTTTTTGCACCAAATGATACTCTGTACTTTGATGTAGTATCAAACTTACCAACTTTATAGATACTGCAATTAAGAATTCCCATGTACTCAATCTGAAATAATTTAAAAATTTCTGGAGTATATATTGCCACTCCATGTTGTAACATCTCTGTATTAATTGATAGCACAGATATTGTTTGATTCATCTTGAAATCTGCCATCAATTCTTCATATCTTCGATCTGCTAAAACTCTTTCATAATGCTCTAAAAAGCGCAAGATATCATGACTAGGCTTTAAATATCCCTTCAACACATTGTTCATGCTTTCACTACGTTGTGTGCTCTTCATGTCAGCAGTAAAAGCATGTCGTCCATACACCATTGCCCACTTTTCTTTCAACTCAAATAAATCTTTCAACCATTTATTGTCTTTAAGATTGTACTTTTCAAGCATTTGGTCCCATACAAGTAACCAATCATCTTCATCTTCATAATCATACACACAACTACTAAAGTCATAAAGAAATTGGTTTGATCTAGGGGTGAAATAAAAACCGACAAACCGCCAAACCGAACCAATCCAAACCAACCCAAACCGGTTTGGTTCGGTTTCTCTCTTGATAAGCAACCAAACCAAACCAAACCAATAATAGGTTGGTTTGGTTCGGTTGAAAATACTCTAGTCGGTTTTTAACCGATCCAAACCAATTAGATAAAATCTTTTATAGGAGTAAATAGACATTAGAGAATTTTAAATTTTAAATTCATACTTTCGATATTTAGAACTTTACATTAACTTTAAACTTTAATTTATGCCTTGAAATTATTTAATTGTGTGGATTTCCATGAAAATGTTGATTTTTTTATAACTAAACTCTCCTTATAAGAACAAAATGTGTGAGAAACAAAACCGATTGAAACCGATCTATCCAAACCAATCCAAACCAATTGGTTTGGTTTGGTTTTACTTTATGTTTGGTTTGGTTCGGTTCTAAATTTTTTAGAACCAAACCAATCGGTTTTTTAGGTTTGGTTTAAAACCAAACCAAACCAAACCAACTTTCACCCCTAGTTGATCTATGAAACACGTGACTTAACATCTTAGTAGCATTATGAAAAATATGCCAAACACATAATCGATGTTGGGTTTCAGGAAATATATCACATATTGCTTTTGCCATTGCAGCAGATTGATCTGTAAGTATTGTTTTTGGCTTCTTTTTGGACATTGCATCAAGAAAAGTTTCGAATAACCACTTAAAAGATTCTGCAGTTTCATCATACAATAAAGCAGCACCAAATACTACAGTTTGCTTGTGATGATTCACCCCGATAAATGGTGCAAATGGACGATCCAATTTATTTGTACGATAAGTAGTATCAAAACAAATAACATCTCCAAAAAGTTCATAATCATGAATAGAGCGAGCATCCGTCCAAAAAATATTCGTAATCATATTGTCATCATCAAGTTGCAAGGCATAAAAGAAAGAAGAATTTCCCATTTGCTTTTTTTGAAAATATTGCAATAACGCTACACCATCTCCCTTTTCAATTCTTGCCTTTCGCTCTCTATGAATGTAATTTTTGTAATCTTTATCTAAGAATCCAAGATTCTCCCTACCACCAACCTCTCTACTCATCAATTCAACAGTTGCTTTAATTGAAATTCCCGATCTATCTGCCTCATAAGCCAAAGACTTTTGGGCAAGAGAAATCTTTCTGTTGACTTTTAATATATGTTTCATTGGTGTTCTAACCAAGTCATGGTTGTGGTTGCTATTAAAAGACACGACCTTGTATCGACCATGATTTCCAAGCAAGCACATTATATGAGCTTTACATCCTACCCTCGAAATTGGTTTAGAATATGAAACATTTTCCCTTTCTTTGTTCTTTTGGCGAAACCCTTCTTTTGAACAACAAAACCCAATTCTTGAAACATCTCCATTTTTGTTCTTCTTTTGATAGTTTTTTCTTACATCAAAACCAATTCTTCCACCATATTTAACATAGAACTTATATGCATCCACCCATGAACTAAACTCCATTCCTAGTCTTGGATCTTGAATTTCATGTTGAGAGGTAGTATGAGAGTTCAAATTATCATATGGAGGATCTTCACAATCATCAAGTAGTTGGTCATGTAAATCTTCATTTTCAATGGACTCCATTACTTTTAGTGATGATAAATTAGAATCCAGCCACATAGAAATATAATTAGAAAACTATAGAAAAAAACTAGAAAAAAAAATGTAAAAAAAAAAATAAAGCATGTACTACCTGAAATAAATAACAATTAAAAATAGTAAGAAATAAATGAAATAGTAAATGTAAATTATATTTATAAGAAAATTCATACCTTATACAACTACAAACTGACAATTCTTTCTTTCCTAACCTGTATTGAATTTTTATTCAAATGTTAATAAAATAAAATTTCATCATGTTTGCCTCAATAAAAAAAACTTATTATTATTGTCAGGAACTTTAATTGAGTGATAAAGAAAGGATAATCAATTGATTTTTTTATAGTCCTCACAAGTTGAATTTTTTTTTTCTCCCCTATTTATCTTTGTAAATTATTAGTTTCAAACCATCTAATTCGTATGATTGAAATAAAACTAAATGCTCTTGCTATGTAAAATTTATTCAAGGATTTTAGTTTAGTGAATTTTATATAAGAATTAATGTTATATAAAAAAATTATGGTATAGAAAAATCACATTACAAACCAGAAATCCATCAAAAACCAAAACTTTATATGTGAAAATAAAGAAAATCCATACCTTTTGTTAAAGAGGATGAAGCCCACCTCATTAATTGGAAGAAAGATGGGAATGAAAGAAAAAAAAGGAGCAGACTGGAACTTTCTTCTAAACTCAGCTTCGTGGGGACGCCAATTTGGAGGTGGAAGTGCTTTTTGTTTTTGTTTTTTTTTTTAATCAAATAGTTGTCAACAGTGTAGTAGGTAAAATGAGAAAAAGAAGTGAAAATGGAGGGAAAAGATTGGACACATGTCTAAAAATGATTTTTCCACATCATTGGGTAGTATGGTTAGATACATCAAAGGATGTATCTAAGTTTTATCCATATTTTTTTGTTTTTGTTTTGTTTTGGGTTTTTTTGTGGTTGTATAAGAAAACAACATTTTTTTTTTCCGTGGAATAACATCACATGGCCACATCTTTAAAAATAGGGTAGTTATAAAAATAGCCACTTAAGTAAAAGGTTTAACACTTTCTAGCCATATCTCAAAAAGTAAAACTAAATAGCCACATGTAGTAGAGAGAAGAAGACAATTTTCCTAAAAACCCCTCCCATTACACCAGACGTCTTTTTCAGAGAGTCTCCATCTCTCTCTCTCTCTCTCTCTCTCTCTCTCTTCTCTCCCACAATATGTAGTATATACGTATATAAGGTATATATAAATTAAAAAACGTATAAATGGACAAAACAAATATGTATTATACGTACTGTAAAATGTCAGTAACACGTGAGTAGGTTATATTGAGTAAATATAAATAAAAAAATGTATAAATGTACAAAACGTACCCAAAAAAGGAAACCGGAAAAGGAAAATGAGAGAGATTTTTTTTTTTTAAAAAAGGAGCCTCAATATCTAAAATGTAAAATAAAATCTTCATGAATTTAATACACAATGAACAAAACAAATGTATTCAAAAAGTAAAAAGCAGCCATATAACTAATGTACATGTCAGGCAGTGTTGCTTTAATACATGATGTAAGCCCCACATATGCTTTTAGAGGTATTTTTGGTATAAAAAATGCTTTAAAATCTAAAATATGACTAGCAATTGAAAAAAAATGGAGGTGGCTATTTAATGATTTGGACTCTCCAAAGTAGTTATTTTTTAAATTATCTCTTAAAACTAAGACTCAATAGACACCAAGAGACAATAATGTTACCAAAACACCCTCTCACACTTTCCCTTATTCAAAAAAGTGACAGATTGAAAATGTGACAGTTTTCAAACTGTCACATGTTCCCAAAATTCATGAAAATAAATTTAAATCCGGTGAGGTTTCTTTGATTTGAAATCCAATGACTTGTTGGGATTTTGTTGCTTGAGTAGAGAAAGGAAGAAAGAGATGTGGAAGTGGAACGGTTTCAGAGAAAGGAGAAGAGGGAGAGAAAAAATGGAGGAGAGAGAACAAAATATTAATATAAAAATAATAAACTTGCCACATCATTCTCACATCATTTAAAATATGTCATATCAAAAACAAAATTAATTTTTTAATTCCACGTCAGTATTCCGTTAAGTATTTGATAGATTTTTAACGCCAAGGACTAAATGGTAAACAAAATGAAAACTCAAGGGTAAAAATGTCGGCTTTGAAAACTCAGGGACCAAATTGTCAATAAACTCAAAACTCAATGACCAAAAGTGTCTTTTTCCCTTTAAAGAATACGTGGGTTTCATTGTTTGGAAGTGAGATCAGCAATTCGAGAGATCAAGCGGCATCTTCGCTTCAGATGTTTGAGCGGCAGTGAGGGGTTTAAGAGTGTGAGAAATACTGTAAAAAAAAGAGTTTACTTTCTCTTTCTTTAGGGCTTTTGAGCGTAATACACGGTTAAGTGTATTGAATATTTTTCATTGTAACTCTTGATTCATCATAGTGAATCCGTAGTGGTAGCAACTGTACATAGCCAATTTGGGTGAACTATTATAAATTCTTGTGTCTCTTTGATTGTGTTTATTTCTATAATTTCTCGTTTGTTTCTCTTTATTCCTAACGGTGAATGTGGGAAGATGTTTTTTTTCCCATCAGTAACTACTTTACATGCCAGGCTGTATTGCTACAGTGTTGCTCTAATACATGATGTACGCCCCACATAGGCTTTTAAGGGTATTTTTTAGTATAAAAAAATGCTTTGAAATCTGAAATATGACTAACAATTGAAAAAAAAAAGATGTGACTATTTGATGATTTGGACTCTCTAAAAGTGGTTATTCTTTAAATTATCTCTTAAAACTAAGGCTCAATAGCCACCAAGAGACAATAATGTTACCAAAACACCCTCTCACACTTTCTCTTATTAAAAAAGGTGACAGATTTCAAACTGTCACTTGTTCCCAAAATTCTTGTACTCTTTTCCTTGTTTCTTTCTTTATTATGAAATTTGCTTAAGCCCAATAATTTAAATTTTTTAGCCTATTGGTTATTTAACCTCTCTCCTTTCCCGTTTCTATTAGATCCATATAAATGTTATTTTTTCTATTAAAACTATTCATCCTATGATTGCAATTTAGAGAGTCATATTGTGAAAGCCACCCTAAATAATCTCTCCCCTCCTTGACTCTCTCTACTCTCTTCTTCTTAGAACTTTATTTCTTTCTTTCATTTGGTTTTTGAATATGAAAAATAGAGGTGCTACTTTTCCCTTCGGGGATCCGTCCCAACGAGGGGTGGAGAATCCTCAATTTACGTGGGGATGGGGAAAAAATTCCCCATTATACTAATGGGAATAGGATGGGGAATGTTATCCCCACTCCCTGAATATATTAATTATATATATAAATACTATATATAATATTTTTTATATCATATTATTTTTGGATGATATAATAGATTTGGATGGTTTGGTTCTTTTGGTTATCTTAAATTATGTTTTTTGGACTTTGACAAATTATATTGTTTTTGAATTTAGAATTTCTTTTTATAATTTATGCAGTTGTGTTGGATTTAGATTTGAATTTCCTATTTCAAATTTTCTATTACTTTAATGATTGTATTTGAATTTTCTATTTATCTAATTATGTCGTACTATAAGATGAGGTTTTCTTTAAAAAAGAAATTATATTCTTATCGGAGATTTCCAAAGGGAATTTAACCCCAATAAATAAATAATTTGAAAATTAAGGGAAAAAAAAATCATTAGTAGTGGACGATTTGATAAAGTAAGATTGAGAGTTGATATCACGTGGGTCTTCTTATCTCATCTAATCATGCACGTGCTATAGAATTCAAATATAACCGTTGGGATCAGATTAGAGAAAGCTATTTCCAATATCTCGGGTTATGGCTTCCATCAAATCCTTTCTCTCTGTCATTCTCTCTCTCGTCATCGCTTCCGATGCCGTTTCTCAATCAACGATCAAAATGTTTCCGACAATTATCAGTGTTTCACCGACACCCGATTACCGGATCTGCGAAAGCTGGAAGCTCTCTTTCGAAGCTGGTAATACCGGAAACGGAAGCGTACCTGAGCGATGCGTGGAATTCGTGAAGCAATATTTTGATCGGAAAAGGTATTTGGATGACTGTTATTTGGTCGGAGAATACTCCAATGATTATGCTAAGACGGTGAAGATTCCGGCCGCCGGCGACGGGAAGGATGCTTGGATTTTCGACATTGATGAAACTCTACTTTCAAATTTGCCATATTACGAGGAGCGTGGATACGGGTGAGTCAAGTTTTTTTTTTTTTTATTTTTTAATAAAAAAATATATTCAAATTTCCATTATTACTTTTTTAAACTGCAATTTATTTATTTATAACTTTCAAGAGATAAGATTGAGATTTATTTATTTTAATTTGACATTTGATTCGTTTAGATTTATTCAGAAAACACATAATCTAGGAGTTTGATTTCAATTTTACCAAATTATGAGGAAAAAATTGAAAATTTTAAAATGTTAGGAGTAAAATTGAATCCACATTTTATAAATGTTCTAATATTTTAATTTCCGTAAAATATAACAAAACTTATTAAGAAAGGGTTTTTTTTAAACAAATTAAAAGATTTAGGGTAAAATTGTAATTTAAAAAGGGCTATTATCACATATATCCAATATCGAGTCTCAGTTTTCAAAAAAACCACAAACAATGAAAAATATCAAAAATACCCAACACATAATTAACCCATCATTTTTTTTATGAAAATTTGATTATAATTGATATATTATTTTTGTAAATTTATATTATTGATATAAATTTAATATTAGAATTTACATTACTGATAAATTATTGTTGTAAAATTACATCAATGATATATCATTAAATTAATAGAATATATAAAAATGGATAAATCTGATATAAACATGAAAGTGTGGCATATGTGAAAACAAAACTCAAAAGTTGGCTACCACGCATAATTTTCCTTTAAAAAATATTAGATGTAAAATTGAAATCAACGATATTGAGTGTATTTTATATAATTTAACCTTAAATTTTTATTCTGTCTTTTTTATTTTTTAAATGTTATTGTTTCTTTTCTAAAATAATCGTTTCTCGTTTCTTCTCCAAAATTTTATGTTTATTTTTTTGTCGCTTATTTTTTTAAATATTATGTATGATCTCTGATTTTATTAAAAAAAATTCCAAAATTTTAATATTTTTTAATTAAATATCCATTACATTTTTTATATATTACTCACTGAAAATGAGCAAGTGTTCTAACCAGTTGAACTATACTCGTATCGGTAAATTCATTATTACTAAAATTTATATATAATTAGTTTAAAATTTATTATTATTGAATAAAATTAAATAAATCAGGAAAGAGTCCTCGTGGTGAGGAAAGAGTGAGATAAGAAATGTAAATTAAGAGAGAGAGAGCCAAAATAATCAAGAAAAAAAATTGATATAGATCACATGGAATAAAAAAAGACGATGAGATTGATTAGCTTTTAGTAGGAAATGCGACCCTCTTATTTTTGTGGGAGTAATTTCCGATTTTGATGTGGGTTAGATCCCACCAGTTGATTCTCATCCCATTATTTTAATAAACAACATTAAAATGAATGAAAAAATGGATTCTCTTTTTTCTATTCTCATTCCCGATAAATAACCGTGACTGTAATTTCTAATTCAATAGTATCTAATTAAATATTTGTATGGTAATAAAGGTCAGAGACTTTTGATGAAAACTCTTTCAACGAATGGGTGGAAAAGGCTGAGGCTCGTGCTTTGCCATCCAGTTGGAGGCTTTACAAACGGCTTCAAAAGCTGGGCTTCAAGATTATATTATTGACTGGAAGAGATGAAATTTCAAGGAATTCCACAGAACAAAACCTTCTTAATGCTGGCTATTCCAATTGGGAGACGCTTATCTTGAGGTACCTACGATGTCTTTTAATTTTAGGGAAAAATACACTTTTTATCCGTGAGTTGCCACTTTACGTTCTATTTGGTCCATATGTTTTAAGACTCGACATTTTCAATCTTGAGTTTTCATTTAGTATAAAAGGTACTAATTTAAAAGGTTTAAGTTATAGATAAAGTACTAATTTAACATGATTATTGTGTAATTTTGATTTATTTTTAAAAAACATTTTTTTTTGGTGTGAAAAACAGGGGATCTTCTGATCAAGGTAAGAAAGCAATTGATTTTAAATCAGAGAAGAGGGCTGAATTAATCGAACAAGGTTATAAATTACATGGAAACTCTGGAGATCAATGGAGTGATTTGATTGGCCATGCATTCGCCACACGTTCTTTCAAACTTCCTAATCCCCTGTATTACATTCTTTGAGGTTTTATTTTTATTTTTAATATTTTACTTTTTGTGGTATGGCCAATATTTGGCCCTAGACTATTGCATAATTTCATTTTTTTTTCTAAATTTGAGGCTATTGAATTTTTTTTTATCAAGTCAATTAATTACGAAAAATGCAACGGGGATAAGGATTAATTGATGCAAAAACCTATTAAGATTTCAAATTTAGATTGTTTTCTATAATCAGATTTGTCGTCATCTCATGATTTTATTTAAGAGAAATTATAAAGAAATAATTGCTCCCATGACCACAATAATTCACCTAAATCCAATTTTGATGGATGTTTCCATTTTATTTCACTTTTACCCAATAACCACCCGTTTTGTAGGATTTTCCGATTGATTCCTCATATTTCATTACCTTTTTGCCCCTGCCGTCTTTATTAGCTCATCAAATCTTTATTGATTTTTTCCTTTTGTATTTTGTAATGAATGACTCCTTTAATTAAGGATTATGTAACAGTAATTGATTTTTATAGATTTTTCAGTTATTTCTCCATTTGTTTATCATCTTCCCTGTTTCTTGTTGGTTTTTGTTTATCAATTATTCTGTGTTATTAGATCTCAATTGCACTTCTTCATCTCTTCCATTTTTTCTCCTTTTTTCTATTCTCACAAAATGCTCTCTACATCTATTGATATCCTTTATGAGGGTTGTTGGACCGTTCATGTTTACGAATATTACGAACTCAAATCTATGATGTATTTCCAACACATCACATTTATAGATCTTATAAAAAAAGGTTCGTCGTAAAGTCCCTTTCAATCCTGACTCTCATTGCTTGTTGATGGAAGTTATTAAGAAATCCAAAGTTAGGGTTTATTTAGATCTCAAATCTGACAACGATGTTGCATTTCTTGAAACTTTTCTTTTTGAGAATTATTCCACTTGTGTTGCTCTTATGGTTGATAAGAAGAAAGCAGTTGCTAATCCAGTACCTATTAACCCTGACAGCAACCCTTCTTGTTCTTTGATCCAATCACAACCTGCTTTTGATTTAGGTGTTTATAGTAACCCTGAAGATTTTTATGTTGATGATGTATTTCCAACACACCACGTTTATAGATCTTATAGCAAAGGTTCGTCCTAAAGTTCCTTTCAATCCTGACCCTTCTAATTCTCAGATCCACTCTCAGCCTGTATTTGATTTCGGTGTTTATATTCAAACATGGGATTTTTGTTATCTATTTGAATATATCTTTATTAAAAATAAAGAGTTTCTAATTGATTACCAAAAAATTTGAACAATGGTGTCTCGTTTTTATTTAATATACGTTTATCATTATGAAATTGTTTTTTTTAATAAACATGAATTCTGTATACATTACTGAAGTATAAAATTTTTCTAAAATTTAACTCATCCATGCAGTAATTACATCGCTCGTTATGTTTTATCTTATACACAATTTGTTTTCATTACAAAAAACAAACATATTCCATTATACAAGCACCAAAGTTGTGCATTAGACATTAGTTCCCATTACAAAAAAAGACAAGATCATATCAGTAGTTATGTCCTTTCCCAGTTTTTTTGATGTATCTATTTGCTCATCTGGTTGTTTTGAATTGGCATCCCCTTAATGTCTGCTGGTTGTCCTCCCTGTTTATGTTAGCGAGGATAAACATTTTTATTTTATAAATATTGACTTTTAAGTATACAAAAAAAAAAAAATCATTAATTGTTACCCTATATACGACTATTGCCTCATTATCTTCTTCCAGCTCGTTTTCTTCATCATTTGGTTCATCATACTCCACCTCTGTATCCTTTCCTACCAATGGCGTTTCCTGTACACATTTTAATAAGCTTTACAACCATCCATAATAAATAAAAAAAACCATTTTTCTTATTATAATCTAAACCAACTTACTATTTCTTCTTCTATTTCACGTTCCTCCTGCACAATTTTTGTCAATGTTCATCATGCATGTTAATATCATCCTTTTCCAGTTAAAAAGATAAAAAAAATGTAATTTTTTTTAAAAATATACCTCATCTACGGATCTTTCTTCCACTATTGGTTCCAATATTTCTGTTGATTCTTCAGATTTCTTCCTCTCTTATCCTCGCATCTGTAAAAAAAAGTAATTTTTAAATTTCGTGAAAAAGAAACTCATCACTATAATGCTTTGTAGTTAAGAAAACCATTAATCTAACTTACCCCTCTCCCTCCTCTGTTACTTGCTCTTTCATTTAGATTTCCTCGTGTCCTCGCCATGGATTAGTTTCGATTTCGAAACGCTTTCCTTTGTCTTTCATCGGATAGTATTTCGTTCTAGGTTTTCAAAAAAAAAAATGCCCCCTTCTTTTCAAATAGGAATCACACGTTTTTATTTTCTTTAAAATAAATCTTTTATTTCGAAATCTTTGAAATCCTTTTTGACAAATCTCACGATTTCCTTTTTTCAGATACTGACGGTTATAATAATTTAATGCCGTATTTTAAGGGATTTCAGAATTATCTTGTCAGGGGCAGCAACTGTCATTTACTTTTGCATGTAACCGGCGAGTGGAACGAAATTGGGTATTTCTGCTTTTTATATAAAAACATGCATTTATATGTATTAAACCCTTTTTTTTTGGGTACCTATGAAATTACACACTTATAAATAACACTCTTATGATTTCTCTTATTTACAAATCACACTATTATGATTTTAGATTTCTATGTCGTTAATAATATTGAAAATCCGATCCCTCAATTGATTAATTTGAACGAAGTTTAGATACGTGTATATTATATGGTAAATTTTACACTTTATAAATGATTATTTACACTACAATGATAATAAAATCCTCTTGTTTCATCGCCCGGTACGCTTCCAATAATTTCATTCCCAACTCTTTCCGTCTCTACCTTCTCAAACCCAGTGGCTAGGCCACATGTAAGGCTCCACCCGAAATTATTATAAATGTAGTTTAATATTTGTAATTTTATTTTAAGTTTCGAGTTTGCCCTAAACGAAATTAATGAAAACTTCGAAAATAGCAACATTTTCTCCTACCACTTCAATATTTAGTGAGTCATCAAATTTATACCTAAAACTAGCCATTTTACTTAAATTTCTGAGTTTTTATGCCTCAATTATTCCTCAATCATTTTCTCTCTCTTACTTAGTACCCAGTTGAGATAGTTTTTGGAAGTGTTAAAAATGTTTTTTTTAATAAACAAAGGGTTTTTTATAACTATTAAAAAATACTTTTAAAAACTATAACAAATGGACCCTTAACATATCAGGATATCTTATCTATTTGTGGAAAACCCCCCTTAGATTTACCAATTTTATCATCATTTATCATTAGTTATTTTTTTAGAAATGCGCAAAATCATCCTCAAAGAAATATCATTAATGGAGAAAGCACTTAAAAGTCACTACATTAGTGACAATTCCTAGTATCTTTGCCAACCACCCAGTTGATTGTAGGCATTATCATGACATCTTTCTTTGTCCATCCTTGTGTCTATGGTTTAGACGATTCAGACGTCGCTGTAAAATGAATTATTATACTATGGATAAAGAAAAAACGAAATGAAATTTGAAAAGCTAAGTTATGAAATTTTTACCACTGTTATTAGAAGTAGATGAGGGCATCAATGTATCTGCTTTATGTGATGTCGATGTCGATATATTCCCCGAGAATGGCATCGATGAGGGAGGACTCATATGGGAATCCAATAATGGCTCCCTAATCACTACTCCGGAACTACACGCGGAAGTCTTCCTTTTGCCAGGTGTGATGGGTCATGTCATGTACGTTGGTGTCTTCCCTTTATCATTCGACCCCTTTCCATTCCTGTTGAAAATACAAGACACAAATATTATAAAAAAAAAAAAATATTAAGAAAGCAAATAAAATATTAAATAAAAAGAAAAAAGAAAACCACAAGAACTTGACTTAAAAACTATAGTATCCTGACTCATCACTTTCGTCACTTTTATTTTTTTGATTTATCACTCTCGTCATTTATCAACTTTTCATCATTCAACTCCTCATTTTCTCTCAGTAATCTGGAAGTATTTTGTACTTGTTTGATAACCGCTGCATCGACAACATTTTTAGGAATGTCATATCTATCGAGCCTCTAAATATCTAGGTTATCACTCACATGCGTATCAAGGGGTGAAATGACGTGTAAAATCTTGTCATTTTTGTCAAGTTCCTCCACCTCAGGGATATCCCACACATTTTTTTGTCTTAATATTTGCACCACCCTCCAGTCTCTCCCATATTTAAGACACTACAAGAAAAGGTGCATTTGGAGTCCCGAGTGTAGTGACAAAATGCGCATCTAATTGAAAATAGTGACGAAAAAGTTGATCGCCTAAAAGGGCGTTGATTGAGCAAAATAGCGATATATTTCGTTGTTAATAGCGACATAAAAACAATGGGACGCTAGTAAAATGTTGACTACTTAGCGACGAACTCAGTCGCTGAAAACAGAGACCAAATGGCTTATTACGCCTTTATGTTAGAGACTCATTATGTCGCTAAATTTAGCGACGAAATGTGTCTCTATAATTAGAGGCGAATTGCATCCCTAAAATAGAGACACATTAGTTCTCTAATAAAGTCAACTGATTGACTTTAGCGACGAATTGCATCTCTAAAATAAGTATTAAAAAAAAATTAATAAAATATATAGCGACACATTTCGTCGCTATTTATTCATATTTTTAAAAAAAACAAATTTAATAATTAATTTTAAATAAAATCAATAAATAACATAAAAATTAATTATTTTAATTAACTAACACTCAATTTAAAAAATTAACATACTAATGAATTAAAAATGAATAAATAATATACAAATTACTTAATTAATTAACATTGAACTAACCAACACAATCTTTTAACAATTAACATAATAATAAATTAAAAATTAATAAATAATTAAAATTACTTAATTAATTAAACATTAATTTAATTAAATCTAAATTTGAAAAATAAACATACTAATTCATTTAACTTACTAATGAAATTAAAAAATTAACATGTTATTTAATTATAATTTTACCAATTAACATTAAACTAACTAAACTAATTTTACCCATTAAATTAAACTAACTAACAATAACAATAACATTAACTAATTAAATTTTACCAATTAATATTAAACTAATTAATAATAAATTTCAACAATTAACATACTAGTTAATAAAAACAAATACATAACATAAAATTTTACATACTTTAACCCTAAATTTTAAAAATTAACAATTAACATATATACAATTTAACTAACATTAACAATTAACATACAATTTAACTAAAATTAACAATTGACATAAAATTAACATACAATTTAACTACAATTAACAATTAACATACAATTAACAAACTAAAATTAACAATTAACATAAAATTAACATAAAATTAACATACAATTTAACTAAAATTAACAATTAACATACTAAAATTAACAATTAACATACAATTTCATTCTAATTAACATGCTAATTAATTGAATTTATACTAATTTGTTGAAGAGAACTAACCGTATTTCGAAGCTTTGACGGGGGGCAATGGCGAGGGATTGGCGGCGGAGTGAATGGGAGGGAGGGAGGGAGGGAGGCAGTGGGGAAGGAGAGCGTTTGGGGGAGGGAGGCAATAAGGGGAGAACGGCGGAGATGGCGGAGAGGGCGGCGTGGATGGTAGTGTGGTGGCGGCGGCGTGGTGGAGCGTGTTTAGGGAGGGAGAGAGGGAGGGAGAGAGGGAGGGAGGGAGGGATACAGGGGACATAGGAGAAAAGAAAAATGGAGAAGGAGAAGGGTTTGTTGACCCTTTATTAATTAAATTTAGCGACGAAATACATCGCTGAGGGAAATGAAAAGTTGCCAACTGGGACACGGATTTTCAAAGCATGCGCCATTAATTTTCCATTAGAGTCGAAATAAGTTGCTAAAAAAGTTGAATATTTTCACCAACGGCCATAATTTCAGCCTTAGCGATTAGGCGCGTATTTTAAAATTTTCACAAATTTTAGCGACGAAATTTGTCTCTATATTTTGAATATTCTAGAATTTTAAAATCCCATTAGCAATGAAATGTGTCTCTATATGATGAACCTTCTGGAATTTTTATTTCCCATTAGTGACGAAATGTGTCTCTAAAATTAAAATAATTATAAATATTTATTATATTTATAAATATAATATAAATATAAGAAATATTTATAAATATTCCCACTAAATTTAGCGACGAAATGTGTCTCTAATGAAAGAATAATTATAAATATTTCTTATATTTATAAGAGATTAATATCACTAGTATCCTGAATAATTCACCCAATTTTAATATTACCAGTTGTTAAGATTATATTTCACTTTTACCCAAATAACACCTATTCAGGAGGCGCAACCGTTGACATTAATGATACCGTTTACATTTTTGCCCTTCGTTATTCTGTTATTCATTTTATTTTATTTTTTACTTTTTTAAAAATCCTGTAATCATTTATGTCTTTCCATAATTATTGGGATTTTATTTATTTACATTATTTGTTGCCTTTTTTATCCATTTAATTTGCATTTGATTTGGCAGTAACCAAATCTTAATTATACAGTTTCTTTTTTTGAATCTTTTTTTTTCATACGTCTCATTCTTCTCAATTTCATTTATGTTTTTTTCGATTTCATTTCTTGCTGCCTCAATTTCATTTCTTGTTGTTTTTGTGTGTTTATTTTCTATTACCTTCTTTTTCGTTATGAGTTCCAGATCTATTGATCTGTTATACACCGATTCTATTACACGTATCATTATCGTCACCGGTTTTCTTTACAGGGTTGCTTTTCCGGTCATGATTCCAATTCATTGATAGATCGCGGAGTTTAAGAACAATTCAGATCTTCGTTTTTCCTTCTTCGATTTTCTCATTTTTGAAACGAAATTGGCCTTCTCTGTATCTGAGAAATTGACGAAGGTGGTTGTTGTTGTGGCTCGTGTTGCTGTTCAATCGAGAAAGAAAACAGCAACAAAGGTACTTTTAAGTAAATGTTTATTTTTGTTCAACATTTATTTTTATTTTCTATTTACATATATATCTATAGAAACTTTGATCTCTTTTTCATCTCCAATTTTGTGTCTTCGCTCTATCTCAGAATGAATTGTTTTTGTCTTTCGTTTTTACTTTTTATCTCTGTATTTTGTAAGAGGACGAATAGGAAGGACATTCGAATTTTTCTAAATAAATGTTTACTAAAAGTAAACTGTTTATAAAAAAATTTACCTTTCTATTCTCGGTGAACTCGCTTTCTATGTATTTTGTAGATAAGTTACTTTTAGTAAAATGTTTATTTTTATTCAATGTTTATTTTAAAAGCCTATTTACATATGCTTTCAAAACTGTTTCATAAACTGTTTACTTTTTATCTCTGTATTTTTTAGGATGACGAACAAGAAAGACATTCAATTTTTCTTTCAAGAAGAAGTCAGAAGGTTAAAGAACAAGTTAGAAGTTAACGATTTTTTATTTTATTTTTGTTATAGTTTTTATTTTTGTTTAGATTTGATTTTTCCATTAATTTTGTAAAATTTAAGGGATTTTATAAATTTCCTTAAATTCTACACAAATTAAGGAGAAATTAAATCAAGGGTATGTTTGTCATTTCACAATGTAATTTAATTTGACCGGTGGCGGTTTTGGGTACTATTGATATTTAATAAAAACATTCAGTATATTTGATATCTCCATAATTTTTTTGAATATTAGTGAAATTAACCTTATTTATAAATATAATATAACGATGGAATTTCCTTAAGATGCTAATTAGCGACGAAATGTGTCTCTAACATCATGTAAAAATAGAGTCACATTTCGTCGCTAATACAGGGACAAAATGAGTCGTTATTCTGGCAGGAAGTTTCGCGCCATATCTTGAGACAAAACATTAACGATGGAATTTCTTTAAGACACTAATTAGATAAAAAATGTGTCTCTAAAATTATAATAAAAAATCATGTAAAAATACAGACACATTGTGTCGCTAATATAGGGACAAAATGAGTCGCTATTCTGGCGAGAAGTTTCGCGCCATATCTTGAGACAAAACATTAACGATGGACCTTTCTTAAGACGCTAATTAGGGACGAAATGTGTCTCTAAAATTAAAAATCATATAAAAATAGAAGCATATTGTGTCGCTAATATAGGGACAAAATGAGTTGCTATTATGGCAGGAAGCTTCGTGCCATATCTTGAGACAAAACATTGACGATGGACTTTCCTTAAGACGTTAAATAGAGATGGAGTTCGTCGCTAAAAGTCAAACTTGCCATTAGCGATACATTTCGTTGCTAAATTGCATCCCATGCATTGTGTCGCTAAAATTAGGTCACTATTTCCAGTTTTTCTTGTAGTGAGATCATTCAGATATAAAACTTGTTGGGCTTGACTTTCTAAGATGAAGGGTTTTTCCTCAAACCAATAACGAGAGATATTAATCGATGTAATACCCGACTCAACCTTCACTTTAGATATAGATGTATCAAACCATTGTCGACGTTGGCAATTGGCCTATCTTTTCTCATTGGCGATAGAGGCCTGTGTTCCTGCCCACCTCACATCACTGACGTTGTGTCAGTGATGGAGAAACCATTATCGATGCCCGTGTTTAGCGTCGACAATGGTGAGCATTAACCACGCAATTATGCGAAGTCTCGTCTTGAAATAAAACTCTCAGATGTTTCATTCATAGTGAATAAAGCAAGTGCATCAAGGATTCATTCGTTGGTGCTACTTATTTTTATTTGGGGATAATAGAAACTTGTATGCTTCAAGTTCCCTCTTAATAATATTTTTGCTTGATTTTAGAAAAATCCATATCCGGAATTTGAGTTTGTTGGGATTGATTTTAGGTGAATTGTAGATATGTAAATAATAGAGGAAGAAGACATTTATAATATGTTTAATAAGTTTTGTGTATGATAAATTTTATGAAATTTCTAGTATTTATATCAAAATTCTGGATTTTGAGATGATTTATGGTGATGGATTTGCCGGAAATGGAGCTTCGTGGCAACATTAATGAAGCTTTGGGATTTGTGGGTTTTAACCGAATGAATGGACTTTTAATCCATTGTTGAGGCTCATACAAGGTGGAAGACTAAAGGAGAGAGAAGATAAATGAAACAATAATGTATTTATTGAACTTTCCATGTATAAAAAGATATCAATATAAAACTCATTAATCATGCACCTCAATTTAAATATGTCATATCATAATAAAATAAATATAAAAAGAATATATTAATGCCAGGTTATTTTTTTTAACAGAACTTTAACAATAAGGACAAAATGGTAAATAAAATGAAAATCGGGATTTTAAATATCAATTTTTAAAACAAAATGACCAAATGGTAAATGAAATGAAAAGTCAGAACCAAAAGTGTTTTTTTCTTTAAAAAAAAGATGAGGGAGAGAGTGAGAATATAAAAAGGTGACGTAAAACATTTGCACGTGAAAAGAGAGAATGGGAGAAGAGATATTTTTTTTTTAAATCTGATTTGATGTGGGAGATTTGTCATTAAAGACGTTTTAGTATTTTACTTTTTTCATGTGGCTATCTAACCCTACCTTTTCTTTTTTGTATGGCCATTTGTTAAAAAAAAGAGAGGTATAAGTGGCTATACATATATTAGCCTAGTAGTTGGAGAATCTGAGATTACTAACTGAGTAGTTACTTTACTAAATGTGAGATGATCTTTCAAGTGTTTTGCATTCACTAAGGGTCCGTTTGGTAAAACTTCCCCTAAAAGTGTTTTGAGTAAAACTTTTTAAAATAAATATTAGTTAAGTGCTCCATCTAAAAACACTTGAGTATACTAAAAGATGTTTTTGAAGAAAATACTTGATTTGTGATTCTTCCAAAAATGTTTATAAACAAGTATTTCACTTAAAATACTTCACTCTAAACATTTTTAGGAGAATTTATACCATACGAACCATAATTACACTTAATAATTAATTTTTGCAGATATTTCGCTACATGATAAAAATGTTTTTGAAATTTCTAAAAACAACACTTCAAGTGTTTTTAGAGAAACATTTATTTAGTGTTTTTTTAAAAAGGTGTTAGTAAAAAAAATGTTTTGCTAAAAACATTTTCCTCAAAATGTGTCAAAAACTCATCAGAAATATGTTATTTCAACAAAAATTTTTTTTACCAGTACTTAAGCCTCATCATATGGATATAGCTCGTGGGCCGGCCCAAGCCCAACCCAAGCCTGGCCCGGCCCGGCCCGGCCCGTAAGTCAACGATTGACGGGCCAGGCCTGGTCCTGCTTATAAATCTTTAAGTGGATATGGATCATGCATTTGAGCCAATCCCTACCACGGCTTTATCCATAGGGCCCCATCAAGTAGGACCCAAAGCCGTTGGCTTAAGCCGTTAAAAAATTATTTAAAATATATATATATATATATATAAATTTAATATCTATAATTATAAGATATAATGTTAATATTTTATTTATTTTTTATATTTAAATATAATCTTATATGTAATTATCTTTTCATTACTTTACTTCATTATTATTTTTATCCATTTTAGTTTGTATTTTTTTAAGTTAATTCTTTTCAAAATTTAATATAGTCAAATTAAGCTAAAAAAATGATATATAAAGTTAATTTAAAAATTTAATAAAGCATATATAACACAAAGTATAAATAAAAAAATATATAGGATAGCAAAATAATAAATTAACTTCATCACTTAGATTTAAGTTTAAGTTTAATAAACATATAAGAATGAAGTATAAATAAATAATGAATAAGATTATAAAAATTTGAATTATTTTTTTTCATCACTTTAGAGTTAAGTTTTAGTTTAAAAAGTTACAAATAATTTTTTTAAAATGTAATTAAAAATTTAATGGAAAATTTAATTAAATAAATAAAAGTTTGAACGGACTAGGCCAAACCCTCAAGAACGGGCCAAGCTCGGCCCGACCTGTATTTTATCTCATGTGTCTAAGCCCGTCGACTGGGCGTGGGCTTATCATTTTAAGTCAGGCCCGGCCAGGCCCGACCCGTATTGATGAGGCTTACCAAGACTGTTAAGAAAAATATTAATATTTTGAAAATTAAAAATAAGACAGCTGTAGATGGGTCCAGGATTGCATTATTGATTCTTTTTTCTGACAGAGTGAATTATTGATGTTCGAAGGGAATATTTTAAACGTGTGAATTCTAAATATGGGAAAGAAATTAAAAAAATCCCCCCACTACAACCACTTTTTGTAAAAAATTAGGAAAATGAATTAACATATTTCAAAATTTTTAAGTCATGAAATTGTTTTTTTCTTAATTAAAAAAGATTGTGCAATTTTCACGTGATTACATACTTGCATATAAATAACTAAATTTTACTTTCCATTTTTTTTATACTATTGCATCAAAAATCAAACTTCCACTTCCATTCTAATACATTGTCTAATGGTCAATTCTAAAATAAATGGTATATTTTAACTAGGGGTGAACAAACACCCCCGTTACCCAGCAAACCCGCCCCGCCCCGTTTAAGTGTTTAGTCAGGGTCGGGGTGGGATAAATGGCCTCGTTTATTAAACGGGGCAGGGTCGGGGCAATGAGATTGGACCCCATCGGGGCCCCGACCACGATTAACTTTTTTTTTTTTTTTAAATTTTCCCTTCCCCCAGTAATCAACCAACCCTCCCTCCCTCCCTCCCTCCCTTTCTTTTTTCATTTTTCTTTTTCATTTCTTTTTCTCACTATTTCAGCTCTATTGTACTGTTTCTCTTATCTCTTAAGCCCCTGCTTGCCGTCTCCACCCACAAACCCCAACCTTTGGCTTTTTCTCACAAAACTTCACGAGCACAACACCACACATACCACATCTTTGCCCCTTGCCTTCGAACACCTTTGCCTCTAACCGCCCTTGCCGTCGAACGCCATCGCCGCCCCAACTGGATTGTTTTTTCGGGATACCCCAACCCCGATTATTAAATGAGGTGGGGTTGGGGTCGGGGTGCCATTTATTGGCTTAAACGGGGTCGGGTATAAAACGGGTACCCGCCCCACCTCCCCATGTTCACCCCTAATTTTATAACAAGTAATTTAAAAAATAGTAAATGTTTTGAAATATTTTAAAAATAGCATATTCCACTAATTTGAGTATGGGATTAGAGCAATTTCCATTTGAGATTGGTGAATCTCAGTCTTAAAAATGTCATTTTTCAAAAACCCCATTGATGATTCAAGTTCTCTGATTATGTATTTACCTTTTTTTTCCTATACAAAATTACAAAGTTAAACTCAGTAATTTTATTTAAATTGTCGGTGCAAATGGGTACAAATAAGGGAAATAAAAAAAGAATTTTGGAACCAAACGAGAATCTAAAAAAGTAATAAAAATCCAACTATAAATAGGATATGAATAACCCTTTCTCTCATATCAAAAACTTTCTATTTCCAACCATGGCTTCCTTGAAATTCTTTCTCTCTGCCGTTCTCTTTCTCGCCATCGCTTCCAACGTTGGCTCGCAATCAACGATTAGAATGTTTCCGACAAAATACGGAGTTCCACCAGCGCCTGATAATCGGATCTGCGAGAGCTGGAAATTCTCTTTCGAAGCTGGTAATGGCGGAAGTGGAACTGTCCCCGAGCGTTGTGTAGAATTTGTAAAACAATATTTTGATCGGAAAAGGTATCTAGATGACTGTTATGTGGTGGGAGAATACTCATATGACTTTGCTAAGACGGTGAAGCTTACGACCTCCGGTGACGGTAAGGATGCTTGGATTTTCGGCGTCGATGAAGCTCTACTTTCCAATTTGCCCTACTACGAAGAGCATGGCTATGGGTGAGTGAGTTTAAATTTAGAAAGAACTTATCGAAAAATATTTGATGGCATTGTGCAGCCAAATGTTTTATATTTAAAAAAAAAATATATTTTTGGTCCCTGAGTTTTCATCTTGCTTTCTATTTGATCCATAAATTTTAATATTTTACCTTCTAACTCGTTGAGTTTTTATTTAATAGTCAGTCTGTTATATAGTTAACAGAAATCTCACGAGGCGTAAAAATATTTATTTTATAGCTTATGCGTCACAACTTAATTGATATAGTATGATTAATAATTTTAAATTAATATATTTATTTATGTGGCATTTATCTCTCTCCCATTCCCTCATTCTCTCTTATCAGTCTCTCTTCTCTTTTCTTCTCCTTCCACATCTTTTTTTTTTTTTTTTTCAGTTGACTGCACCTAATGGGCTTTGCAGCCACTGCACAAAATGTGCAGCCTAACTATCATATCAATTTAGATCTTAAATATTATTAATTTTAGTCTTAAACTACCTTATTTTAGTATATTCATAATTATTTATATTAAACTTCATTAAATTTTAATAAACTTTTAACCTTAAACTAACCTTTAACTTATAACTATTTAGATAGTTTAAGGTTAAAATCGATAACATATAAGGTTTAAGATTTGAGTTTATAATACCTTCAAAATTAAAAAGGTAAAAGATATTTTTTTTCCCTAATTTTTAAAAGAGTCTATTCTTAAATAAATGTAAGACAAATATTGTCAGGTCTCAGTTTTTATTAAACAAAGGTGGAGTCACCCATTTATATATATTATATATATATAAGTTTATAATTTTTTTTGTTAATTTGTTCCCAAGAACTTTTTTAACGGAGGCTGAAAATATATAAAACTATTTTCAAGAATTACGGGAACAAAATAGATAAAATATATTAAAAGCAAACTTTTTTTACTTCAAATATATATTAACAAAAATAATTTGAGTGGTGTGTGTTTTTTCTCACAAAAAGTTGAAAATGATATATTGTATAAAGTTAAGAGACTAAAACAGAATGTTCGAAAGTTTTACGAAATTAATATGAAAGTTTAGAAATTAAGTAGAAATAATAAATGTGTATTGAATATTGATTTTCTCTAAAATGTAATGATTTGTAATTAAATAACATCTAATTAAATATTCTATGGTAATGTAATATATATAGGTCAGAGCCATTCTATGAAAATTCTTTCAACGAATGGGTGGAGAAGGCTACGGCTCGTGCTTTGCCATCCAGTTTGAGGCTTTACAAACGGCTTCTAAAGTTGGGCTTCAAGATTATATTATTGAGTGGAAGAGACGAAATTTCAAGGAATTCCACAGAACAAAACCTTCTTAATGCTGGCTATTCCAATTGGGAGACGCTTATCTTGAGGTACCTATAATGTCTTTTCATTTGAGTTAAATGAGCAAATAGGTTAAAAACAGATTAAGTATATTAGGGAAAAACACACTTTTGGTCCATGAGTTGTCACTTTACGTTTTATTTGGTCCCTATGTTTTAAGACTCGATATTTTCATTCTCCGAGTTTTCATTTAGTAGTCATTGTAGTACTTGCCGTCTGATGTGGCATTAAAATATTAATTTTATATTGGTTAGGTTGCTTATATGGTATTTTTTAAAGGCTGTGGCACATTATTAAAAAAATTATACTGATATTCTTTTTATTATATGTCATTTTCATTATTTTTTAACAGAAGTTCAATGAAAAGTTATGGGTTAAAATATCGAGTTTTAAAACATAGGGACCAAATAGACAGTTAAGTCAAAATTCATGGACTAAAAGTGTACTTTTCCTTCTATTTTACTATAGTGTTAGGTGTAGTGATGATTTAATACGATATCAAAATATGACTTCTTAAGTTAAAGTTAACTATTATTCACGTATTGAGGCTTGTGAATTAAATTGATATCTAAACATATATGTTAGGAGAGTGTTAAAAAACAAATTAAACTTATTACAATTATCTAATTATAATTTAAGTAAAATTCATATGTTGGGATTCATAAGTCTAATTTATATCAAAACTCATTAGTTATGGAGAGTGTTAAAAATAGATTAAAAAGTAAATTTAATCTAGTTTAATAGCTTATGAATATTGTGCTATTTTTTATTTTATTTCAAATGAAAAACAGAGGATCTTCTGATCAAGGTAAGAAAGCAAGTATCTATAAATCAGAGAAGAGAATTGAATTGATAGAACAAGGCTATAAATTGCATGGAAATTCTGGAGATCAATGGAGTGATTTTAAAGGCGATGCATTGGCCACACGTTCTTTCAAACTTCCTAATCCTTTGTATTACATTGCCTAAGTTTAATGGTTAATTTTATGTTGTATGATCAATATGTGGCCTTAATTAAGCTGTGTTGTGTAACTCTATCAATAAATTATCTCAAAACTTTAAAATTTGAGATTATTAAACAGCCTTTTATTTTTTTATTATTTAATTTACGGTAAAAGTTTATTTTCTAGTGACAATTCAATTGGTAAAAGATTCATTAATGTAAAAACTTATTTTCAATGATACCCTCAAACTCTCGATGTGATTATTATTAAAAGAATCTAAGAGTACGTTTAAAATTATGTTATTTCAATAATTGCCCGTCATGACACGACTCATTTTTTCTAATTAAAAAATATTTGAATAAATAGCGGAAGCTTTAGAATCTGATAAGTAGTTTGTATAAACAGAGATTTAATATAATACGGGGTAGCACAACCCTTCTTTACAAAAATCCAAAACTTAAAAGAAAACATTATCCAACCTTGATAAAATAACCATGTAAATCCTTAAGAATAAAAGACAAAAGTTCCAAAAATCAAAAGATATAGACAATTTGATAAATTTCGGAAATAAACCATCTACATCTTAAATACGTAGTCCATATAACCAAGCTCTAAGAATCATCACATGCCAGCTTCTCTACCATCGGTACTTGAAAAAATATTGGTGTAGTACTATGAGTATAAAACTCAATGAAAAATAAATCTAAGGGCTCATTATATCCATAAATTGGTACATGATCTTTTGTATCACAACATCAAACAATCACATCACAATCGACAGAAAATAAAGACACACGTCCCAACTAAGTAAACCTCATCGATTTCATTAGAGTTCCCAAGAATGCGTAAAAACCAACAAGTAAAAGATGTTAAGACTATATTATTTGTAAGCCTTGATAAGGAGTGGGCTCTAAGTAATAGAGTAGAGTGGGCTCCAAGTATCTTAGATGAGTGGGCTCCAAATAGTGTAATGGGCTGGGCTATATATATTGTAGGCTTTTGTATTTCAAATCTAATATAAGAATTCATTTCATAAAAGACAGTTCATGTATATTATAGGAAAATTATGCGTGGTAGCCAACTTTTGAGTTTTGTTTTCATATATGCCACACTTTTATGCTTATATCAGATTTACCCATTTCTAGATATTCTATTAATTTAATGATATATCAGTAATGTAAATTTACAACAATAATCTATCAGTAATGTAAATTTACACTAATAATATTAAATTTACATCAACGATGTGTAAATTACAGTATTAAATCTATATCAGTAATGTAAATTTATAACAATAATATATCCATTATAATCAAATTTTCATTAAAAAATTGTGGGCAAATTATGAAAGGAGGATATTATGGTAATAACTCATGTCTCCATATGCGCACATCCTCATGTGCTGGGTAATTTTGATATTTTTCAATTTTTGTGGTTTTTTTGAAAACTGAGTCTCAATATTGGTTATATGTGATAGCCCAATATTATAATACCTAACTATAACTACTAATATCATACTTTACATCAAAAACCTCAAATGAAGTAAATTTTAAATTAGCTTACTTTAAATCCAATAATTTAACAAATCAAAGTATCTATAATCATTTTAGTCAACCTATAGTCACAAATTTACAATAAACCAAAATTCTTCATAAATCTTGCTAAGTCCGAAATCCACCAATCACTTGCAAATTCTAAATCCACCCTCACTTCCTAGAAATAAAATTCACCCAAAAGCATAGTTTACTACAAGAATAGGGAGTTCTACAAACGTCGGCATTGCTGGCGCACGTACCCCACGCCAACAATGCCACTTAACAGACCACCATCACCGGCACAAGACTCTTTTTGCGCCGGTATTGGATGGGTAGAAGCCGAACGTCGGCAATGGGCTTGCCCAATGCCGGTGCATGTCTATTAAAGTATCGTTGGTGCATTGTCCCCCCCCCCCCGGCCGAACCCCTTCTTCCCCAAATCAATTTTTTTTCTCCCCTATTCCCCTCAGCAGCTCCAGCCGACAGAGAATTCCCTTTGCCCATTTTTTTTCATTTATTGGTCAATTCTTGACCGTTTTCCTTCGTTCAAGCCAAAATTTTCATAAACCATCATTTTAGGTACGTTTCTATACTATATTTTCTAAAATAGTTGATTTTTTTTTTAAATTTCATAGTTTTAAGTTTTAGATTTTTATTTTTAAAAAAATTGGGTTTTTTTTTTAATTGTTAATAATTGGTAATTATGAAGTAGATTATTGAAGATTTGAGATGAATTTGATCTTTTTGTATACATATGGATTTTTATCCAATTGACTATTTTGGGTGTTGTAGTTTTTTTCCCCAGAAAAAAAATGTGTTTTTTTTAGTTTTAGTGTTTAATTGTTAATAATTAGTTGTTATGAAATAGATTAGGTACACAATATATGATTTATTGGAGATTTGATATTAATTTGATCTTTTTGTCAATATGGATTTTTTTTTTTCAAATTGACTATTTTGTGTGTTGTAGGTTTTGTTAATATGTTTTTATTCCATATTTTTTTTCAATTATTCAAACAGTGAATTGAAAATATGAATGAACAATTTATTTAATTTTAAATTTATTGTTTTTTGTATTTAATTATGTGATTAATTTTAAACTTTGCATATTAAAATATCCAATTTTTGCAATTGTAAATCAAAACAGATTATATTTTCTGATATTTCATGAGCGCAACAATGACAGGATCCAGGTTAATTTCCTTAACCTATTGTTTTAATGTTTTTATTGTGGAAGATAGTTATCTTGCAGCAAAGTTAGTCGTTTCAAAGCACGTTTTTATTGTTTTTGCATGAATTTGTTATATTTCTTAATGTTATGGAGAGACGACTATCCTGCTAGTAAAGTTAGTTGTCTCAAAGCATGTTTTATCATTTTTTTATTAAATGGCATCGTTTTTTTATAGTTTGCATGCTTTAGGGGTTTTTGCATTGATGGGTAGAACTTGATTACCTAATTTACTTAGGATGTTTTGTTTTAAACAGATCGAATGCCGATAGGAATGGATGGATCTAAATGATAGGTTTTGTAAAGAATATATTGATGGGGTGAGGTCATTTTTAGGAGAAATTATTCCAGGCGCCCCTGAATGATCAACACGTGGCAATCAATTTCTTTGCACATCTAACTAGAAGCCAACGGTAACGGGAGCTTGTTTTTTTTTCCTTATTCTTTTCTTTTCCTTTGAACCGGTAATAAAGTAAATAATAAATATAATCATAGCAAGTGTATTTAGTTTTCCAATCGTAGCCCGTGTTTTATTTTTTTATTGAAAATTTTAGAAGTCTTAATTATTTATAAATTAAATAGTATATATATAAAACTAATCAATGATTCAATAAATTGATATAACCTATTAAAAATTGAGCAATTGCATCTAATAGTTATTTTCCACCTTAATTTCAAATATTAAAAAAATAATTTATTTTTAAAAATAACAGTTTTCACTTTCATTAAATCAATAAATTAATTTTCAATAACTAATAAAAAAATTATAAATTCATTATTAGTTGAAATTCAATAATTTTTCCTTCTTTAATTTTTATTAAAAATTGAAAAATGATTGAAAAGTATAGTATCGAATAACTTACTACTAAAAAACGTTTAGTTTTCTAAAATATATTTAAAAAATTTAACACGTTGATCATTTCATTTATATTATAAATAATTTTACTTCACATAATAATAAAAAAATATAATATGGTAAATAAATAAAAATTTCATTGGATAGCAAATTTTGATGTAATATTTATATAAATAGCAATTTAAAAAAAGTATTTTTAAATATAGCAATTTAAAAAAAAAAAAATATAATAATTTTTATCATGTTAATCAATGATTAAGTTTGATTAATGTATGTAACAGTAAAAAACTTAGTGAATAAATATGTAATTTAATGTTTATTACTGATTCATCCGAGCAAAATTCGCTACATCTACGAATATTTTTTGAGCTTCTATTTTCATAAATATTATTAAAAAAAATTGCTAGATTTGCAAATGTTTCTATGATAAAGTCTAACTATTTATTTTTCATTATTTTTAAAATTTTGTATTTAAAAAATCTTTTATTTTTCTCTATACTAAAATTTTTGTAGCAGGTAACAAATGTATCAATTACATGAATTAAAAAAAAAATTACGCTTCAAGTCTCAAGTTTTCAACTACTATGCTGGTCTAGGAGAATAAAATACCTTAAAAAAATAAAAGACTACCTCCGTTAGTTTCCTACGTTTCTGTCTGCTTCTATGTCAAACAAATTGATGTGCAAAGAAATTGATTGCCACGTGTTGATCATTCAGGAGGCCGCCTTTCCTGGAATAATTTCTCCATTTTTAGAGGTTGCAGGGATGGTTTTGAATGATAGTGGAAAGACTCGATGCCCTTGTATAAAGTGTGCGAACGTTAGATTTGTCACACTTCAAGAAATTAGTGAGCATTTGCACATTTATGGAATAACACGAGGATATACCCGTTGGATATACCATGGTGAGAATTTTAAAATGGGTTCCACGAATAGTACTGTTCTCCTGTTAATGACTCATTAATGGAAGTGTAGTCGATAAAACAGTTATGGAACGAGTTCTACACGAATCAAACTCTAAAAAAAGAAGGTAATGAGTTGAGTGATGATGACATAGAGGAATTCATAAACAATAATGAAGCAGAGTTGGAAAATGAGAGTGATGTTTAAGAAAATGATGAGTCGGAATAGTATGTCAGGTTTACGTAGTTTTCTCAATTTCTGTAAATAATATTTTGGAATAGCATACTTTATCAACCTTAAATCATTTGTTTTTGCATGTTGTCAACAGGAAAGATAAGAGGAAGACTCCGATAGATGAGTCATGACCCATCGCACCAGGCAACCGGAAGACTCCTCATCCTCGTCCACATGAAATAAAGATTAGAGAGCCATCATATGATACATCGATGCCTATGCACTCACCGTCGCCTTCACTGGGTCATGTATAGATCCTTTGACAGATGCATCGTCCATTCCGTCAACTTTC
This sequence comes from Gynostemma pentaphyllum, assembly GCA_028015215.1. Classification (NCBI taxonomy): domain Eukaryota; kingdom Viridiplantae; phylum Streptophyta; class Magnoliopsida; order Cucurbitales; family Cucurbitaceae; genus Gynostemma; species Gynostemma pentaphyllum. The sequence continues at coordinate 39,658,402 of CM051348.1, read as the reverse complement.
GATAATGGTAAGAATCCATATTTTAGTTGTAAATGTCATTTATGTTTTTTTTTTGTACTATAGTCCCATCTCAAACTTCGGTTCCTAGATGTGGAATTGCAAAGAACCTGAAATTGCACAAAGGGAAAGGTAAGAAAGATGTGACTATTCCATACAATTTACAACGGGTGATTGGAGATAGAATTTATCACTGAGACGGGTATATTGGTCTGTGCCCTCATACCACCAAGTCACAAAAGATATGATTTGGTGCCACTAGAGATTCTTAATGACATTAGACAACGACTTGTAATGAGTACATGTATTTAGATGCGTGATTTTGAATTACTATATACATTTATGATAATATGCACTAACATGGATTTCTAATGTGTTAAGGAAAAATTTCACCTTCAATTGCTCAATGGCATAGTTTGGAAAACCATTGATGCATAAATGATGTCGTGCGCAAATGAGTATCGATACTAGCTTGAAAAATACTACTGTTAAAACGTAGCAGAGTTTGGTGAAGAGCAAGCGGATTGCATGAGGCATCCAAGAGTGCATTGTGACAATGAATGGGCGAAATTACTCTTTAAGTTGAAATCATCAGAATTTAAGGTAAAAACATATAATGTAATGCTTAGTATTTAGTTCTGAATGGATAGAAAATTATGATATTCTTTTTATGAAGAAACTATCGATGCAAAATAGTTAGTCTCGAGCGGCGATACCATATTTGCATAAGGGTGGCTCCAAATCCAATGCTAATTTGCATTATGAGATGACAATATTATTTCACACACTTACTAATTATTAATCATTTTCATTTCTTTGAACATGTATAAACATTTTATATATATGAAAATTTCAGAGAAAAGAGAAGCCTAAAACTACATGGGTCGATGTATGGGAGAAACAACACTCTTATGATCTAGAAACTTGGGTTAACTAACAGGCCAAACAACACCATGTAAGTTTTTTTTTTATATAAAGTGTTATGTTTTTTATAATACAATATTGTTTTCATCACATCATTTTTTTATTGGTATAGAAAGAAATGAAGGATTACATGAAACCTCCACAAGTCACTAATGAGGTTGGGTCAAACATAATTGATTCAATAAGCTCACCTCATATTGACATTAATCCCATGGAGAAAACGTTGGGTCATAAGTCAGGTTATAGGAGAGGTATGGGTAGTCGCCCTAAACTCCCCCAAAGTCAGGTAATTCATCGAGATCGAGTGTATCTTCACAAGTGGATATTTTCCAAACTCAACTAGCAGAGGCCCTCAATACTATCGAAGAACTTCGAGCTCATGATTTGGCATGTGATGCAGAAGCTAATAAACTTTGAGCGAACTGAGAGGAGTTCTTGAGAAAGTTTCAAGGTGGAGTTGGGAGTGGGGGTAACAATGCTTAGGATGTTTGTATTTTGCTTTATGTATTAACACTTTGAATATTTCTTGGTTTGTGTTAAACTCTAGTTATCGTAGAAATTTGGTTTTCTTTGTTATGTCTTCTTCAAATATTTGGTAATTTATCAATTTTTTTTTTGTTTTTCTGGATATTGGTGATTTAGAATTATGAATTGAAATCTAATAGTTAAACATGCGGCATTTGGGGCGCTTAAAACAAACAAAACTTAAAAAACAAAAAAACAGTAGTATTTCCGACGCCATGGCGTCGACAAAGGGGCTTTACCAAAACGTTTTCTAGGCCCTTTACAGACGCAATGACATCAACCTTCACTTTAGATATATATATGTATCAAACCATTGTCGACGTTTGGCAATTGGCCTCTCTTTTCACGTTGGTGATACAGGCCCGTGTTCCTGCCAACCTCACATCACTGACACAATCACTGACGTTGTGTCAGTGATGGAGAAACCATTATCGACGTCCGTGTTTAGCGTCGACAATGGTGAGTATTAACCACACAATTATGCAAAGTCTCGTCTTGAAATAAAAATCTCAGATGTTTCATTTCATGGTGAATAAAGCAAGTGCATCAAGGATTCATTCGGTTGTGCTACTTATTTTTATTTGCGGATAATAGAAACTTGTATGCTTCAAGTTCCCCCTTAATAAGAGTTTTGCTTGATTTTAGAAAAATCCATGTCTAGAATTTGAGTTTGTTCGGATTGATTTTGGGTGAAATGTAGATATGTAAATAATAGAGGAAGAAGAAATTTATAATATGTTTAATAAGTTTTGTGTATGATAAGTTTTATGAAATTTCTAGTATTTATATCAAAATTCTGGATTTTGAGATGATTTATGGTGATGGATTTGCCGGAAATGGAGCTTTGTGGCAACATTAATGAAGCTTTGGGATTTGTGGGTTTTAATCAAATGAATTGGCTTTTAAACCATTGTTGGGGCTCGTAGAGGGTGGAAGACTAAAGAAGAGAGAAGATAAATGAAACAATAATATATTTATTTAACTTTCCATGTATAAAAAGATATCAATATAAAACTCATTAATCATGCACCTCAATTTAAATATGTCATATCATAATAAAATAAATATGAAAAGAATATATTAATGCCAGGTTACTTTTTTTAATAGAACTTTAACAATAAGGACAAAATGGTAAATAAAATGAATATCCGGATTTTAAATATCAATTTTTAAAACAAAATGACCAAATGGTAAATGAAATGAAAACTCAGAACCAAAAGTGTTTTCTTCTTTAAAAAAAAAGATGAGGGAGAGAGTGAGAATATAAAAAAGGTGAGGGAAAACATTTGCACGTGAAAAGAGAGAATGGGAGAAGAGATATTTTTTTTTAAATCTGATTTGATGTGGGAGATTTGTCATTAAAAACATTTTAGTATTTTACTTTTTTCATGTGGCTATGTAACCCTACCTTTTCTTTTTTGTATGGCTATTTGTTAAAAAAAGAGAGGTATAAGTGGCTATACATATATTAGCCTAGTAGTTGGAGAATTTGAGATTACTAACTGAGTAGTTTCTTTACTAAAGGTGGGTTTTGAGATGATCTTTCAAGTGTTTTTCATTCACTAAGGGTCCGTTTGGTACAATTTCCCCTAAAAGTGTTTTGAGTAAAACTTTTTAAAATAAATATTAGTTAAGTGTTCCATCTAAAAACATTTGAGTATACTAAAAGATGTTTTTGAAGAAAATACTTGATTTGTGATTCTTCCAAAAATGTTTATAAACAAGTATTTCACTTAAAATACTTCACTCAAGTGTTTTTAGATGAAACATTTGATTAATATTTCTTTAAAAATGTTTAACTCAAAACATTTTTAGGAGAATTTATACCAAACGGATCATAATTACACTTAATAATTAATTTTTGCAGATGTTTCAGTACATGATAAAAATGTTTTTGAAATTTCTAAAAACAACACTTCAAGTGTTTCTAGAGAAAACATTTATTTAGTGTTTTTTAAAAAGGTGTTTATTAAAAAAATGTTTCGCTAAAAACATTTTCCTCAAAATGTGTCAAACACTTACCGGAAATATGTTATTTCAACAATTTTTTTTTTACCAATATTGTTAAGAAAAATATTAATATTTTGAAAATTAAAAATAAGACAGTTGTAGATGGGCCAAGGATTGCATTATTGATTTTTTTTTTGGGTGAAAAATCAAAATAGCCACTTTTTGAGGTAAAAGTTAGCAAATAGCCACCTTTTGAGATATGTAATGGGGTAGCCACTTTTTATTATTCAATTTTTTAAAATACCAAAACTGCCCTTTTCGTATAGCAGGTATAGTCTGACACCTCCTGACATTTTGACACGTCCGTATAGTACCAATCGATATTTCGACATTTTTTCTTTTTCAATGCGATTTTCTTTCCGATGCATTCTTTCTTCTCCTAGTTTATGGTATATTTAGTATATTGTTCATAGTTCTTTGGTGGATTTAGTATATTTTGTAATTTTTTTTTATGTTTTGATTTTATACTACATACTTCAATTTTAATTCAATTTTTTAGATTCATTTTATTATATTGTTCATAGTTTCCCTTCTCATGTAAAATATTTTGTCCATTTGGTATATTGGGTATATAGTCGTATATTGTCTATATCGTCCTCTGGTTCGTAAGTGCATTTGAGAAAAAGTAAAGGATGTACGTAATATACATGTCATTTAATTTGCAAATGGAAAACGAAAAGAGTGTTAATTACACAATGCTTAATATACAAATAGACGAAAAAAACTGTATTTTATGTATAGTACGTATATTACATAATGTATGACTAACAAAAAAAAGAACATAAAAGAGGGGGGAATGTATATCACGAATAGTACGTATATTACCAAATGTACGACTAAGAAAAAAACAGAACATAAAGGAAGGGCTGTGTACACCAACCCTCGCCATTTTGCGTATATTGTGTATATTTAAGAATGTACATTTTAATAACCAACATAGTGGACTGAAAAAAACAGATAGTTATGTATATTACGTATATTACAGAACTATACATTAAAAAGACATTAGAGAGATGATGAATATAAAATAGACAGTTATGTATAGCACGTATATTACAATATATATATTTAAACAAACCACAGAAAAAGTATATTACGTATATTACAAACTATATAGTAAGCAACATAGAAGTAGAATGTAAATTACGTATATTATAGACTGAATATTAAATATACCACGAAAAAATGTATATTGCGCATATTACACACTGTATATTAAGCATAGAAGTAGAACGTATATTACGTATGTTTTAGATTGAATATTAAACACACCACGAAAAATTGTATAATACGTATATTACAGACCACGAAAAATGTATATTACGTATGAGAAAAAACACATAGTTTATGTATATCATGCATATTACAAATACTATATTTAAACAAACAAACAAAAAGTGTATATTACGTGTGTTACAGATTGTATATTAAGAAAAACATAAATAGAACGAGAACCAACAACAGTTATGTATATTACGTATATCACAAAAAAGATAAATTTTAAAAAAACATCACCTTAAAAAGATAAATAAAAAACGTATATTGCATATACTACACGCATCACAGAAACACTATTACGAAATTATGTATATTACATGAAACAACAAATGACATACATGAGAAAAAGATATAAAAAAACTAAAAAAATAATAATACATTTCGTCAATTTTTTGTTATTTTGGTTTACATATACGAGATTCGGAAGAAAAACGGTGAAAAATATTTATGAAAAAACGAGAATGAGAAGAAATTAAGGAGAGAGATACTAAATTAAAAAGTGTAGCAAATTTGTGAGATAAACATTTGTAAAAGATTAAAATGGTGGATTTTTGAAAAAAAAATGAAAGAAGGAAGGAGAGGGAAGGAATTGATATGAAATGGAAAAAGAAAATTAGGAGAGAAGGAATAAGAAATGAAATGAAAGTTTGAAAGAAAATGATATGAAATGGATAAAAATGGGGGAGGGAAGGAGGAAGAAATGAGAGAAAAAATGAAGAAAATGAGGGTGGAAGGGAGAGAATGGAATATATAGAAAAACATGGGAGGGAAAAATGGGAGGAAATTTTTTTAAAAAAAATTAGAGAGAGATGAATATTAAAAAAAAAAAAAGACAAAAGAAAGTGACGGTGGATAAGGGAAGGGCGGGAGAGAGGAGAAAAGGAATGATGACGGAAAAGATGAGAGATAAAATGAGAGAGGTGAGAGAAATGATTTAATAAGGGGTTTTTTTGTATTTTTATAAATACATGTAGCTATTTTAATGAAAAAATAAAATTGTGGCTATTTAAGTAATTAAGTGTTAAAGAGATGCTATTTTTATATTTGTTCCTTTTTTTTCTTAAAGAGTGAATTATTGATGTTCAAAGGAAATATTTTAAACGTGTGAATTCTAAATATGGGAAAGAAATATAAAAATCCCCCCACTACAACCACTTTTTGTAAAAAATTAGGAAAATGAATTAACATATTTCAAAACTTTGAAGTCATGAAATTGTTTTTTTCTTAATTAAAAAAGATTGTGCAATTTTCACGTGATTTCATATACTTGCATATAAATAACCAAATTTTACTTTCCATTTTTTTATAGTATTGCATCAACAATCAAACTTCCAGATCCATTCTAATACATTCTCTAATGATCAATTCTTAAATTAGACTACTCTATAATTTACGAATAAAATGATCTCAAATCCTTAAAATTTGATATTTTGTGGTAGCTTGCTTTTTTTTTTTTTTATCAATTTATTTAAAGTTGAAAAAAAAAACTACTTGAATTAAGTTCTTAAATAAAACACAATTGATAAAATGAAATTTTAATAAATGGCACTTTTTTAAGAAGTAATTTAAAAAAATAGCAAATGTTTTGAAATATTTCAAAAATAGCATATTCTACTAATTTGAGTATGAGATTAGAGCAAATTCGGTTTGAGATTGGTGAATCACATTCTTAAAAATGTCATTTTTCAAAAACCCCATTAATAAAAGACGTAAAAAAAATCAGACATTTAGGGGTGTAAATGGTGCGGGGCGGGGTGTAAACGGGGTTGCCCCGTATAAAGTTTTTTTTCCCACCCCACACCACCCCAATTAACTTTATCCCCCGCCTCGTTTATTAAACCCGGGGGGCTAAACGGGATAGAGAAAATTGTTAAAATAAACCTAGTAAATTTAAATTACAAAAATTAAATAAAATTAAAGTAGCTAAACGGGGCGGGTGGGGTGTAAATGGGGGGGGGGGAATTCCCACGCCCCTGCCCCGTACCCCGCCTTGTTTATTAGATGGGTTTGGCAGGGGCGGGGCGGGCAAACTGGGTCGGGGTTTTAGCTTTCACCCCTAGACATGATTCAAGTTTCTCATTATGTATTTACCTTTTTTTTTCCTATACAAAATTACAAAGTTTACTCAGTAATTTTATTTCAATAGTCGGTGAAAATGGGTACACATTTCCATTCTTATGAAATTTAGTTATGTAAATAGCTTAATATAACAAAAAAAAAAAAACCGAAAATCTAAACGATATCTAAAAAAGTAATAAAAAAATCCAGGAGTGGTTGAAGGAACCTGATAGAGTAGGAGTGTGCTTTCACAAGGGTGTTTCCAACTATAAATATAGAATATGAATAACCCTTTCTCTCATATCAAAAACTTTCTATTTCCAACCATGGCTTCCTTAAAATTCTTTCTCTCTGCCGTTCTCTCTCTCGCCATCGCTTCCAACGTTGGCTCGCAATCAACGATCAGAATGTTTCCGACAAAATACGGAGTTCCACCAACGCCTGATAATCGGATATGCGAGAGCTGGAAATTCTCTTTCGAAGCTGGTAATGGCGGAAGTGGAACTATCCCCGAGCGTTGTGTAGAATTTGTAAAGCAATATTTTGATAGGAAAAGGTATCTAGATGACTGTTATGTGGTGGGAGAATACTCATATGACTTTGCTAAGACGGTGAAGATTACGACTTCCGACGACGGGAAGGATGCTTGGATTTTCGACGTCGATGAAGCTCTACTTTCCAATTTGCCCTACTACGAAGAGCATGGCTATGGGTGAGTGACTTTAAATTTAGAGGCAAAAAAACTTCAAGGGGTTCTTAAATTTTAAAATTTTAATTTTAATCTTCAACTACCTTATGTTAATATATCTAAAATTATTTATATTAAACTTCATTAAATTTTATTAAACATTTATCTTTAATTTACAATTATTTATATAGTTTAAGGTTAAAATCGATGATTTAAGATTTGAGTTTATAATACATTCAAAATTAAAAAGGTAAATTTTTTTTTTCCCTTAATTTTTAAAAGAGTCTATTCTTAAATAAATGTAGGACAAATATTGTCAGGTCTCAGTTTTTATTAAATAAGGTATGGTCACCTTTTTATATATAGATATTTAATTTACCTGTTCATAATTGTTTTTTCTTAATTTAATCCCAAGAATTGTTTTTAACGGAGGCATAAATATATAAGTCTATTTTCAAGAACTACGGGTACAAAATAGATAAAACATATTAAGAGTCTAACTTTTTTTTCTTTCAAATATATGTAAACATAAATAATTAAAGTGATGTGTTTTTTAAGGGGGAAAGAAAAAACCGAAAAAAATTAAATTAAACTGGACAGTAAAAAACTGAATTGTTCCTGATTTTTATTTTTTAAAACTGAACCGAATTGATTAAAACCGATAGGGCCGGCCCTAGCCATGCGCAGTTAGGGCCCCCAAAATTTTGGGGACCAAATTCTTAAAAAAAATATTATTGGTTTTTTTTTTTTAATTTTCTTTAATATTTTAATTTATTTCAAAATCTTTATTTTATTTCTTTGTATCCTCTTAATTATTAAATATTGTTAATATATTTAGTTCCTACTTTATTTTTTTAATTTCTTTAGAACTTAATTTTATCATTATAAAATTAAACTTTTCGTGTTGTAATGATCTGTAATAAATTTAAATCTATAACAACTATTCTTTTACACATGTATATAAAAAAGAGTTTTTTTTTTCAATTTAAGAATTCATATTATTAAAAATAATATATAAAAAGGAGTATTAAAACGTGAAGTTGTTGAAATCTTTATTTACGGTCTAACATGTCACAAAAGAGTCTCAGTAGAACGGCTTGATATCAATTGAGAGTAAAAATTTAGATGGCATTGATATAAAAAATTTAATAGATAATTTTGCATCTTAATATTAAGAAGAATGTCACTTTTCTAAGTGAAATTTTGAGTTATATTATATCTTTTAGGTTAGATTATACAAAATGTCTATAACCTATAAGTTTTGTTTCAATTTTACCCCAAACATCTTAAAAGTTTCAATTTTACTCTCAATCTTTCAATTTGTTTAAAAAAAAAATACCCTTTGTTAGCCATTTTCTTTAAATTTTACGAAAATCTTAAAAGTTAAAGGCGAAATATATTAAATGTAAGTAGATTTCAATTTTGCACTTGAATATTTTAAAAGTTTCAATTTTTCCCGTAACATTTAAATTTCTGTATAAACTTAATGAAAGTTGCTAGCAAATGGTATTTTTGAAATCAGTTAAAAGATTGAGTGTAAAATTGAAACTGTTAAACGGTAGGGGTAAAATTGAAACACACTCCATATATTCGGGACATTTTGTATAATTTAACCCATTTTTTATATTCGTTATTCGATTGAAGTTAATAATTTTATATTTTTTATGTATTTAAAATTATACAATAGGTGTCCAAAATTTCTTTTTTGCACGTGACCTCTATTATCTTAGGACCGGCCCTGAAAACCGGAAGCGAACCGACTTTTAAAAAACAAGTAAAATTCTCATATCTCTTCTTTATTTCTCCGTAGTTTTGTTTTGTTTTGTTTTTTTTAAAAGATGAAATGGATATATTATATAAAGGTAAGAGACTAAAACAGAATGTTTGAAAGTTTTACAGAGTAGAAAGTAATTAATATGAAAATTTAGAAATTAGTAGAAATGATAAATGCTTATTCGATAATGATTTTCTCTTAATGTAATGATTTATTTGTAGTTAAATAACATCTAATTAAATATTGTATGATCATGTAATATATAGGTCAGAGCCATTCGATGAAAATTCTTTCAACGAATGGGTGGAAAAGGCTACGGCTCGTGCTTTGCCATCCAGTTTGAGGCTCTACAAACGGCTTCTAAAGCTTGGGTTCAAGATTATATTATTGACTGGAAGAGACGAAATTTCAAGAAATTCTACAGAAAAAAACCTTCTTAATGTTGGCTATTCCAATTGGGAGAAACTTATCTTGAGGTACCTATACAAAGTATTAATTCGAATTAAATGAACAAATAGGTTGAAAACGGGTTAAATATTTCAAGAAAAAATACACTTTTGATCCATGAGTTATCACTTTGCGTTTTAGACTCGACAATTTCAATCATTGAATTTTCATTTAATAGTCATTGTAGTCATTGCCGTCATATTTCTGTTAAATACTTAATAGAAATCTGATGTGGTATTAAAATATTAGTTTTATTGATTAGGTTGTTTATATGGTAACTTTTAAATGATGTGGCATTGTTAAAAAATTATATTGATATTCTTTTTACAATATCATATTTTCATTATTTTTTTGATAGAAGTTTGACGGTAAGAACTCAATAGACATTTTAATGAAAACTCATGGGTTAAACTATCGAGTTTTAAAATTTAAGGACCAAATAGACAGTTAAGTCAAAACTCATGAACTAAAAAGTGTATTTTTCCCAATATTTTACTATAGTGTTAGATGTAGTGATGATTTAATACGACATCAAAATATGACATCTGAAGTCCGGGTCTTAAATAAAAACTGCAGTATTGTTTATTTCCCTCTTGATATATTAATAATTCATATGTTGGGATTCATGTCTAATTTATATCAAAACTCAGTAGTTATGGAGAGTGTTAAAAATAGAATAAAAAGTAAATTTAATCTTTACGAATATTGTGTTTTTATTAATTTTTTTAAAATGAAAAACAGAGGATCTTCTGATCAAGGAAAGAAAGCAAGTATCTATAAATCAGAGAAAAGAATTGAATTGATAGAACAAGGCTATAAATTGCAAGGAAACTCTGGAGATCAATGGAGTGATTTGATAGGGGATGCATTGGCCACACGTTCTTTCAAACTTCCTAATCCATTGTATTACATTTCTTAAGTTTAATGGTTAATTTTATGTTTGTATGGTCAATATGTGGCCCTAATTAAGCTGTGTTTGTGTAACTCTATCAATAAATTATCTCAAAACTTTAAAATTTGAGATTATTGAAATGTCTTTTTATCATTTCATTTAATTTACGTAACGTTTACTTTTTTTTAAATTTTTTTTTGAGATTACATCAAATTGGGGAAGGGGACTCGAACCTTCGACCTCAAAGGAAGGGAGTAGGTGACTAACCAGGTTGAGCTATAATCATGTTGGCACAACGCTCTATTTTCTAGTGACAATTCAATTGGAAAAAGATTCATTAACTTTTTTTCAATAGAGACTAAGATCCTCATCAAACTCTTTATGTGGTTATTATTAAAAGAATTGAGAGTATGCTAAATAAACAACAAAAATAAAAGGTTAAAACCAAACAAAAGTATTGCTGCTACGTAATAAGGGGAAAGGAAGGAGTTAAAAATCACTACCAAAACATTGGTTTTTAAATGAGAATGATTGGTTACTCAAAAATATATTAACTAAAAATAATTTTAGTACTCGAATGGTTGTAGGCTTCACTACTGGACTGAAAGTCTCACTATAATCTATATCAGCTTTGTTATGCAAACTTCTTTAGAATACTTTAAAAATAATTATAATTCTTTGGGAAATTTCATTGGGTGGTAGATTTTTATGCAATATTTGTAAAAATATCAACACAAAAAAGTATTTGTAAATATAGCAATTTTTATCATGTTTATCAATGATAAACACTGATTTATGTGTTTATCAGTGATAAACATAGTGTAAAAATATGTAATTCAATGTTTATCATTGATAAACCTAATAAAAATTTGCTATATTTGCAAATATTTTTTTGAGCTTTTATTTTTACAAATATTACTACAAAAATTGCTAGATTTGCAAATGCCCCTAATTCTTTTGAAAAATGGCATAGAAGACTAGGCCATACTCATTTAGTTAGCCTTATATGCTATCTTTACATGGTCTTTCATCTTATCCCAGTTATAAGAAACAATATCCATAAATACTAAAATAGATATTATTTGAGTATTTTCACTATCTTTATATTTTTATTAAATTCTTTCTCTCGGCCGTTCTCTTTATCGCCATGGCTTCCAACGTTGGCTCGCAATCAACAATCAAAATGTTTCCGACAAAATACGGAGTTCCACCGGTGCCTGATATTTGGATCTGCGAGAGCTGGAAATTCTCTTTTGAAGCTGGTAATGACGGAAATGGAATTGTCCCCGAGCGTTGTGTAGAATTTGTAAAGCAATATTTTGATCGAAAAAGGTGTCTAAATGATTGTTATGTGGTGGGGGAATACTCTTATGACTTTGCTAAGACGGTGAAGATTATGACCTCCGGCGACGGTAAAGATGCTTGGATTTTCGACGTTGATGAGGCTCTACATTCCAATTTGCCCTACTACGAAGAGCATGGCCTATGGGTGAGTGACTTTAAATTTAGAAGGAAAAAACTTTAGGATTCTTATATTTTAAATATTATTAATTTTAATCTTAAACTACCTTATATTAATATATCTGAAATTATTTATATGAAACTAGTTAATCTAAAACATAGAACTGACGGCGTGCCTTTTCAAGGAGCCTGAAGTTGAGTTTATAAAGATGTTTAGAGCTGAAAGCTTACAAGGAAAATACAAGAAACAAGTAATCACAGCTCAGCCATAGACAACTAATTACTAATTACATGGAGTGATATAAGGGTAATTGAATAATACAGCTTTGCAATGAATATATACAACCTTTATTTCCATATCTATCATCCCCCCTCAAGTTGTTCATGTTTGGAAATAACGGTCAACTTGCGCCTGAAGTGAGAGAAACTTAAGCGTGGAAGAGGTTTTGTCAGAATATCTGCTATTTGATTCTCATAAGGTATAAGGCGCACTTCAAGTTCTTTTTTAGCTACCCGTTCTCTAATAAAGTGAACATCTATCTCAATGTGTTTGCTCTTTGAATGAAAAACTAGGTTTGTAGCCAAGGAACAAGCGCTGAGATTATCACACCAAGCAATCGGTGTATGATTGGCTAGTTGATGAATCTCACGAAGGAGAGACTGACGCCAAGCTAATTCGGCACCAATTGTAGCCAAGGCCCGATATTCGGCCTCTGTACTAGAGCGAGAGATGGCCTTTTGCTTTCTTGATGACCATAAAATTTAATTTCCATAGAGAAAAACACAATACCCAGTAGTGGATTTCCTATCAATTTTATCTGAAGCTCAATCCGCATCCACATGACACTCGATGCAAGACTTGGGATATTGATTGGAAAAGAAAGTGCCACAGTCAATTGTACCTTTTATATATCGAAGGAGCTTTTTGCAAGCAGACCAATGATCAATAGTAGGCTTAGCCATAAATTGGCTTAATTTATTTACAGCAAACGAGATTTCTGGCCGTGTAATTGTTAGATATTTAAGACCACCAAGAAGACTACGATAAAGAGTTATATCAGAGAAAGGTTTTGTAGTCGAATCATGAAGGATGGTACCCGGGGTCATAGGAGTGATGCACGGGTTGCAGTCCAACAAATTAACTCGAGATAAAAGGTCATGAGCGTATTTTTTCTGTGATAAATGTAATCCAGTAGGTGTGAGAATAACTTCAATGCCGAGAAAGTATTTCACATGCCCAAGATCTTTGAGAGCAAACATATTTTAGAGTTTCTTGATGATGGATGAAATTTGTGAAGAAGAAGAACCTGTGAAAAGGATATCATCTACATAAACCAAAATATATATAATGGTTGCACCATCATGTCTAAAAAAGAGAGATGAATCTGACACCGAATTTTGAAATCCAAACCAACAAGAGCTTAACGTAGCTTATGAAACCAAGATCGAGGGGCTTGCTTTAACCCGTATAGTGACAAATATGATTCGGGAAGGTTGAATCATCGAAACCAGATTGCTGCCTCATAAAAACAGTTTCACAAAGATCTCCATGTAAGAACACGTTATTCACATCAACATGACGAAAAGACCAACCACTTGTGACAGCTAAAGAGAAAATTACCCAAACGGTAGAAGACTTAATCACAGGGCTGTAGGTGTTGAAGAAATCGACCCCAGGTAATTGAGTATACCCTTGAGCAACAAGGCGAGCTTTCAAATGTTCAATGGTTCCATCCGGATTTTCTTTCACCTTAAATATCAATTTACACCCAATTACACGTTGGTCAGATATAGGAGGAACAAGGTTCCATGTGTGATTTGTTTTGTAGAGCATTGAATTCTTCTTGCATTGCTGCTCTCCACAAAGGATCTTTGATGGATTCAGTGGCGTTTTTAGGAATGGAGATGATGGGTTGAATTGAGAGGGACAAGGCTTTTGGCTTAAAAACACCAACCTTGGCACGGGTCACCATTGGATGGCAAGGTAGTGGATTAAAAGGTGCTGGTGGTGCATGAGGTGGAGAATTTAGTAATGGGATGGATTGGTGTGGATTAAGAATTGGTTGGGCTGATATAATGGGTGAAGTTGGTAGAGGTGATAAAGGAGGTGGCAAGGGGTCAACTTGAGGACTATCAGGATGAGGTAATGGAGCCAAAAAACCTTGAGAAGAATCTGTACCTCTAAAGGATGTCTGTCGTGTGGTTTCTTCTGAAGTTGCATGAACTGTGGAGGGCATGGTAGCTGATAAATGAGGAGCACCCAAGGAAAGTGTAGAGAAATGGTGACAGTCAGTGGAAGAAGATGGGAGTAGGGAAGGGGGTCGCCAAAGAGGATCAATAAAAGGAAAATCGTCCTCATAGAATTTGACATGCCTAGCAATAAAAAAATTTTCGGAAGGAGCTAAGCACTTATAACCTTTATAAGAAGGACTGTAACCGATGAAAGCACATTTGAGAGAATGAAAATTAAATTTCCTAGAGTTGTAAGGTCTAGTGAAAGGGTAACAGGAAGAACCAAACACCTTAAGAAAAGAGTAATCGGGTTGGGTGGTGAAAAGTTTTTCATGAGGAGAAATGTTGTTAAGAATCGGGGTTGGTAATTTATTTATCAAAAATACAGCCGTGTGAAAAGCTTCCCACCAAAAGGACAAGGGTATGTGAGCTTGGGCAAGAAGGGTTAGGCCAGTTTCAATGATGTGACGATGCTTCCTTTCGACAACACTATTTTGATGGTGAGTATGAGGACATGGGTGGCGAAATAAAATGCCATTTTTCTCTAAAAAGGGAGCAAAAGAGCGGAATTCACCCCCTAATCAGATTGTAGCATTTTAATTGAGAAACCAAGAAATTTTTCAATATGATTCTTGAAAGAGATGAAGATTGACAGAGCTTGTGATTTTTTAGTCAAAGGAAATATCCAAGAGAACCTAGAATAATCATCCACAAAGTTGATATAATACTTATGTCCAGCGGAAGAAGGTAGAGGTGCGGGACCCCAAAGGTCTGTGTGTATTAATTCAAGAGGTTTTGTGGATCGAGTTATGGAAGGGCGAAAGTGTAAATGATTAGTTTTGCCCAATTGACAAGCTGAACAAAATTGTGGAACGGAAAAACGATTTTCATTAAAATTAAGTAAACCGGTACAAGATTTTGAAATGGCACGAAAAGCCTTTACATGAGGATGTCCTAATCTTCTATGTAAAAGATTTGATGTACTGATATCTCTAGGCAGCAACCTTCAAGCAGTTGAGTGAAGGTTGGCATTATTGAAAGCAGAATAAAAGACAGAAGAGGAGAAAGGTCTAAGTTGCGGTCGAGAAGCTCCTCCTGGTTCATGCAACTTGTAGAGGCCACGTTCAGTTTGTCCTTGTCGAAGTAGAGGCTTATCCGGTGTCTTGCCCTTAAAAAAACAATAAAGATTGTTAAACTCAATAGTGACAAGGTTATCTTGGGTTAGCTTGGCTACACTAATCAGGTTCTTTTTTATGTCAGGAACATGAAGAGCATCTTATCCCTAGGCATCTCAATTCTATGCAAACCCAGAAACAAACGCCCCCTAAGGGCAAACTAGGGGAACCAATTCTAGCTTTCTAAAGGCCTACCGAACGTAATTCATTAGATGCCAATTTTTTAGCCTTAGCTTTTATATATATATATATATATATATATATATATTTAGTCATATATAAATAACACTTTCCTATTCTTTTGTCTCATTTTCCACCCAAATTGAGAGGTTGCCATGAGTTATAAAAATATATGTCTCATTGAAAAAGTCGATAAAAGTGATAAATTTGTGTTATGAGGTTATTGAAAAAAAAATTGTGGAAAAAGAAAAGTGCAAAAAGAAAAAGTTTGTTATTGAAAAACCGAAAAAGAAAAAGTAGAAAGTTGAGAAATAAAACATGAGAAGAAGTTGCACGTTTAATTGTGAGAGGTTGTGCTTCAAATGTAAATTTTGAGTTGAGTTTGAATTTATTGAATATACTCATAATAATCTTTCAATTCTCTTAGCCTAAATGTCTTCCATCTAGCTTTTCCTAAGCCCCATTACAAACTTCAAAGACCCTTGGATCCATGTTTTTGAAATTCTTACATTTACGGTTTTAATTTGATATTTTATCAAGCCTACAATAAATTTCTTCTATGTTTTGACTTGAGTGATATTCTTTGACTCTCTTTAAACACTTTGAGCGATGTGAGTGAATATCTCGTGAGGGTTTCTATTCCTGTATGCTTTGATTTCGAGAAGTTTGTTTAGGTTTCTATTCTTGATATGACTTATGGAATTGAGTTAGCATTTGTGCTTCATGATTTTATAAAAAATTTGTAATTTGAGCAAGATTGATCATAGACACTTAGGGTTTTGTATGAAAATTTGATTGCTTAAGTACTAACTGTTTACAAGCTTGATGGTTGCATAACTTTAAAGATTTTCATGATTGATTCTTAATTGTGCTTAGTGCTAGAATTGTTAAGGGACTGGCAATTGTCTAAGTTTGGGGGTATTTGATAACTCATAATTAACGCATATTTATAAGTGGTTTTATCTCCAATATAATTAAAATATGATTGTTAATTGATTTAAATGTCCATAATATTGTTAATAATTGAATTTCATGAACGTACGCGAAAATGGCGCTCAAATCAGACTCATAACGAAGAAGTTATGTCCATTTTAGTGTTAAAACCTGTCGCTACGACGACAGGATCCTGTGGACGCGTCCTGCGAAAATTGAATTCCGGGCCAAAAACTTGAGAGTGTTCGCAGCGACGAGAAAAATTAATGATTAAACCTGCGCTGACGTCATCCAAAGAAGGAGGAAAGTGGACGCTGACGTCATCGCATCACATGACTGGCAGATAACATAGAGCGTTGTGTCGCTCAATAATAAGTGACACGTTGCTTTTTCATGACCAAGGAAAGCGCTGATGTGATAAGCTCGCTTAATCTGAACGGCTTCCGGGATAGAGAGGACGCGCATGGCTGGTTTGGCGGCGGCTGCACGGCTGGAGTAGATTAGGATAGCAGATTTTCTTTATATTTTATCCGATTATATCTCTTTTTGGCCTATTTAAAGCCCCATTTACTCTAAATTCAGAATCTCTTCTTCCCATATTTTTCTTAGGATATTTAGATAGTTTTTTTATATGTTTTCTAGCTAAATTATTTATTCCAACTAGAGGATTATCGAGGTTTGGTTCATAAATTTATGAAGCATGTCCTTAATTTTATTCCTATTTTCTCTTTGCATATTTTATTGTTGATTAATTGTTGTGCATAGTTTCCATATGTTCAATTGTTAATTGATCATATTGCTAGTTAGAACGTTAAATCCGTAATTGTTTAATTGTTCTAATACAAGTAACATAATAACGTAAATTGATTGGGGATATTTCTTTAATCATGTTATAGGAATTTATGATCTAACTTAAATGAATCGATCGTATTGTGTTTGTTAGTTAGTATTGGGTTTTTCTCTTCTTAATGCTGTTAATGGGTTAAATTTTATTATCGTATTCAAGGTTATACTCGTTAATTAGGGAAATAATCAATGATCATATCTTGGCTATCGAAAAGTTAAGGAATAACACTTATAAGTTGTTGATTGGTTTTGATGATTTCCAACCAATTTTGAGAAGAATTTAGGAATGCATGTTTAGTAATTGATGATAAAATTAATGAACCGTAACTCGAGATTAAACCTTTAGATGGAAGCATTTCTCTATTGATTTCTTATTCTTTTAAATTTTGTTTTCTTTATATATTTTCAAAACTCTAAACCCCCATTTTTGTTAACTTTAATTTAATTTCATTTTCCTTGTGGAGATCGACCTTACTCATCACTACTACAGATTTATAAATTCCAAGAATAAGTTTATTATTTTTGGTGGTTTCGACACCCATTACATGCAATATATTCCTCTTGGAAACATATGTCGGATCCTCAATGAACTCATAACGTCTTGCAATCCGTATGGTTCATTAAGTTCCTTTCCCTCTCATTATCCACTCTTAAACATAAGCAAAAAATTCTATAACAATAAATGTATATAAACCCAGAAAATTTCCATAATGACAATTAAGTCATGAATGATGACATTTATTTGGATGAAATACTCATCCCACTAATTGGGAGCTCTCTACCTAGACGGCATTCATGAACAATATGTAAGATGACAATATGCTAGAAGATCTATAATGCAAATCCATGCTTAAAATATAAAATAAAACTTGCAATTAATTGACATTTTCTAAATAAATTATGATGAAACTCCATGATTAAAGCATATTATATAGTTAAGCAATCAATTGACCTTGAAGGCCAATTTCCAAATATCCAACCATTTTCCATCTCTTAACTCACCTCTTTAAAATTCAATCTCACATTACTAAAACAAAAATGAATTGTTTTCCGAATTAATGATCAACACCACCTACATAAACGTCAAACCAAACACATTTATACTATACTCGAAACATTGATCAAAACTCCTTAAATATAATAGTCAAAAGGAATTTGGTGGGGACAACTATTTAGCCGAGAGCAAGAAAGTTATGAATTAAATGGCCAAGCCTTGGGGTGGAGAAAAAAAAAGAATAGCATTAATAGAGGCAGTGGACAACTTGACAGGGGATGGTTATCAAAACCAAATTGAAGACTTAAGTTTAACTATAAACAATTAATTTTAATATCACCATTTATTCATTAACTCAAATACACACAATTTAACTCAAATATAGGAAAAATGTGGAATGTCATTTTAGATCTAGAGAATTAAAGCCACAAGGGATGGAACTTGAGATCTTTAAACAAGAGGCAAGATCTAGCCATCATCCATGAAGTTTGAGAGATTTACTCAAGAAAACAAAGAAAAAAAATCAAATATCTCGCTAATAAATTAAGCAAACTCGCTCTGATACCACTTGTTAGGACCAAAACTCTTTTATTTTAATAAGTTTAATTCAATCATATTTAAGTCTAATTAATCCAGAAGTTTAAGATAAAGATTTCTATGTTACAACATCGAATGCTTGACAGAGACGAAGATGACATAATGTAAATTATGCAGATTCTCAATTATACATAATTTAAGCCACTGATTCACTGTTTCAATGATGATTGCATTAGCAAGCAAAGCAGATTTGAAAATTAGCAAATATGCAAAAATGTAAATGTAAAGTAAAGTA
This sequence comes from Gynostemma pentaphyllum, assembly GCA_028015215.1. NCBI lineage: Eukaryota > Viridiplantae > Streptophyta > Magnoliopsida > Cucurbitales > Cucurbitaceae > Gynostemma > Gynostemma pentaphyllum. The sequence goes on along the minus strand of CM051348.1, from coordinate 39,639,156 downwards.
AAGAGGAAACAAGGAAGTGATTAACGTGAGAAACCTCCAACCAGTAAAAACTCACGGGGCCTCACCCAAAAATAATCCACTAAATCCGTTAGAAGTTCAATACAAGCATTTAAACAAAAAGCACAAAAAAGAAAAACTCCCTTTTTCTTTCTTTGTGTTCGATTGCTCCTTGCAACAACGTCGTATTCGGTGGATTCGATCACAAGTTGCCCTTGTAAAAAGAACGTTCAAAACAAGCTCCCCTTGTAAATAACTTTTACTAGAAACTCCCTTCCTCGATTTGTAGTTGTTAGTCTTCTTTTCTTAAGAATCTTTCAACTAGAAGATTTGTTAATGTAGATGGGTTGAGCACCAAATAGACTGTAACAACCCGATTTTTAGCTTAAGGGCATTTTAACCTTTTCACCAATTTCTATCCGATCAATGTGATTAATAGGTCTTTTGAACCGTCGCGTCATTATGAGTACAATGCAATCGACCGTTCGTTAATCCGAGCCTCGAGTAAAAATTTATGGCCTAAATACTGGATATACCCTTATTCCTTATATTTGTTACTAAGGGTATTTAAGTCTTTTTCCTCCTAATCATCTATATTTAAAAGCTCAAAACCCTAGGTAAAACTTTTATCTCTCAGCTCGCCGTTGTGGAGGAATACTCGCGGGAAAGCAGTCCATTCTTTCACCATATTCATTGATTTTCGCAAGGTAGTTCATCCATTCATATTTCCCTATGAATTTCTTTTAATTTCAAGCTAATTGGTCGTGTTTTTCACTGGTTATCATCGGGTTTAGACCTTTGTCGGAGTAAGGGTTTGTCTCGCCGGAAAAGCCAAGAAAACATCATTCAAACCATTGATTCTTTAGGTATTTTTCGTGGGTTTCGTTTTATTTTTAGTTTCATTATTGTTCTGAGTTATTTTAAGCGAAATGGACGTTAAAATCTCTTACTTTTCGAGTAAATTATATTTCTCAAATGAGCCGTGCATTACTTGTTTATCCGGTTATTTTGGATTGGGTCGTTACATAGACACTCATAAACACAATTCTTACCACAAAATATAACTAAAAACAGAGGCAAATATCATATCTCAAAAGCTTCGTTTAAGACAAGAATTAGACAGCTCAGATTTACATCCATTTTTGAACACCTCTTATGGAGGAGCTGTTAGAAGGGCCAACTAAGAAAGAGCTTAATAAGCTCAATCAATCCCTAAAATATAGCAATCAAATAGTTTGTACTAATTCCTAAATAAGAGCAATCAATAGCTAGTAATTGACACAATTCTTACGTGGGTTTAATTGAGAGAGAGCCATCAACTTAGCAAATAAAAAGAAAGTTTAAGAGTTAGGGAGGAGAAGAAGGATTTTTGAAATCTGCCATTTAATTAAGAAGAAAAAGAATTAAAATATTTTTCTTTTTATTTATGACAAAATAAAATTCCAAAACTAAAAATTAAAAAAAATACTTTCAAGATAATTTTTCAACATAGTCTAATAAAAATAAAATATATATGAAAATAAGTACGAGTGAGTAACTAAAAAAAATTGTCCACTACTCGGGAGTCCACTAAGCTCAACACATTGCGGAAAGAACCTCTTTAATATATTCCTCAAGAAACAAAAGTTTGACAAAAAATATTCGTCATTTTTTGTTTGATCAGTATTTGGCTAAGTATTTTCTACGTGTAAGAATACTGTTGGTCTGGTCTTACATCTTCATCTTATCCAGTTTGAAGAAACAATATCCATAAATACTAAAATGGATAAAATCTTCCTCCTCAAAAGTTTGGAGGCTGGTCTTAAATCTTCATCTTATAAAACTTTAACCACTATCTCTATTCTATGGTTGTAATTTACTTACTTTGTGATTATTTTTTTCAATTTTTCAATTTTTAATTTAAAAAAAAAATATATTTATGTTTGTGAGTGAAGAAGTATGAATACCTACTTTATAAGGAGTAACTATCTTTTCCCATGAAAATACGTGGAGGAAGAAAAATCTTAACCCAAGTGAAAATGACTAAGGTAAATATAAATTGAGTATGGTTAATGGGGTAAATATGTCTTTTTTATACCTTTAATTTAAAAAATATTAAAAAATTAAGGTATGTTAAATTTGGATCACGGTGAAAAAAGCTAAAGAGTTATCTATGGAAATAGGCATGTAAGGATAACTTATCACACTTTTTAACTACTCCATTCTAAATTAGTGTAAATGGCCACAGGAGGCAACAAAAATACTAAAATACCTCCACGCAAATTCCTATACTATCTCACCATCTATTTTCCTCTGTTCTCTCTCTCATTTTTTCTAACCCCCCCCCCCTCGCTCCCCATTTTTTCATCTTTCTAAAATTAAAACATTTCTCTCTCTAAAAAAACCTATCTTTCTCTTCTTTCAAACCCATTTTCTATGGAGAGTTTCTCTTTTCTCTCTATTTATTGTTTAAATTTTTTCTATCTTTTCACCACCACCAAAAGCACATCCTCTCTCTTTCTCATTTTCAGAAAAATGGGTCTTCCAAAACCATTATTTTATCTTTTTTTTTTGAAGATTTAAAGAAAAAATTTCTTAAATTGGTGAAAGAATGTATAGTGTGTATAGTATATATATTCGAATCTTAGAAAAAGATAAAATGGGAGGAAAAATTAAAAAAACCGTATAACATACTAATTATATCATACGTTTAGTCACACACCCCAAAAAAATTGTCTTAAATTGTAATAATAACAGCATAAATATATTATTATAATTTAATTAGGAAGATTTTTATGGAAAAATTCATTTATTAACGATAAAACATTTTAAAATTTTCAAAATATGTGTATGCCATTTTTTATACAACTTATTTATTGATATTTAATAAAATTTATTAAAACAAATTATACTATTAAATCAAATAGAAAAGTTCACATGTGCGTTGCACGTGGTTAGAAACTAATTTATTGAAGTGGAGGTTGAAATAGCACGTTTTACACCATCCACCATGTATAATTTCACGAAAAATAATTGGATAAGTACGAGCTCACATTACTTTCATATGTATCTTATTTTATATGAGAAATTTTTCTGGGTAACAAACTATGATACAATATTTATAAATATATGACTACTTAAAACTATTTGAAAACATAGTAATTTTTATTGCATTTATCAGTGATTAACATTGATTAATACGATCACTGAAAAAAAATTGTAATTCAATGTTGATCATTGATTAACCCGCTCAAAATTTACTATATTTACAAATATTTTTAAGAGTCGATATTTTTACAAATAGTACCTAGATGTTTGTTAGATTAGATTTATAATCCTCCCAATTTATATTGGATCAAATATAGAAGTATATAATAAATATAAGGATCCCTACTAATATATTTAATTTGAAAATAAGTATGAGCTCATACTCAGTAGTCCCCGCTCAAAAAAACTTCTTGTCTTTGTACTCGGTATTCACTAAGCTCAACTCAACACATTTGCGGCATGTGAAAATCAGCGGAAATAAATTTATAACATATTCCTCAAGAAACAAAAGTTGGCGAAAAATATCGTCGAATAGTAAGCATTGAGCTAAGTGTAGTCTGATCTTATCCTATCTTATCCTATCTTATCAAATTTGAAGATACCATAGCCATAAACACAAATTATAAAATACTCTCCAATCTCCCCCCTCCTATTCCTCAATTTCTCATATTTCCATTTCCAACTATGGCTCCCCTTAAATCCATGATCTCCATCGTCGTCGTCTTTCTCGTCTCTGCTTCGCTTACCGTCTCCGAATCAAACATAAGAATGTTTCCAACAAGAAACAGTATTGTTACACATACATCTAATGAGCAGTATTGTGAGAGCTGGAAATTCTCTTTTGAAGCTGGAAATGCTGGACATGGATTTTATCCACCAAAGTGTGAAGAATTCGTTTGGGAATACTTGGGGAAACGATATTTGGAGGACTCTAAGGTGGTTGGAAAATACTCTTATGAATTTGCTAAGACGGTGAATATTAGTAATATCTCAGCTCATGAGGGAAAGGATGCATGGATTTTTGACATTGATGAGACTTTACTTTCCAATTTTCATTCTATCAATGTGAATGGTTATGGGTGAGTGAGTTTCTAAATATTTATGACTTTTTCAATTATCATCTTCTTTTTTAAAAAAATATAAATGTTTTTATTAATAACTATAATATCAATTCTTTCTTAATTATTTTTATTTTAAAACAACTTTGTTGAAATCATGGTTAAATTTCAAATTTCCAAATATAAATTTATAAATATTTTCTTTTTCTTTCTAATTTTCAATTTTCAACTTTTAAATATTTTGTTTTGTTATTTGAACTTTTATTATTATTATATTTTCGTTCTTTTAACTTTTAAATGTTGAGTTTAAATCATTTAACTTTGATGAACTCGACACTAATGACTAACCCGTTTGTATATGACTTCAAACACTTGACATGTAGAAGTGTACTACATATTAAGTATAAATAGACAATAAGTTAGGTTCCTGTTAAATAATTTATAGAAAATTAATGAAAAATACTCAAATTATTTATTGTGTGAAGTAATTTGTATGTTTGAATGAAAGTTCATAAAAAATTTAGGGATAACCGCAAATGTAGTAAATATTTCTGTAACGTTTATAAAAATATCATAGTTTAAAAATATTTGTAATTAATAGTAAATTTTTAGTTGGACAATCATTGATTAACATTGAATTACATATTTTTACAATAAATAAATCACTGATTCATACATTAATCAAGGTTAATCACTGATTATTGTGGTAAAAATGTCTACATTTACAAATAGTTTTAAAGGATGATATATTCATAAATATTCCATCAAAATTTCATACTCCAATGAAATTTCCCAAAAATTTAACCTAATCTATTTTTTTCTTCCATAAATGATTTTGATATTAAATTTCTTTAAATAATATTTGAAATTCAATGATAAATCTAAGTCTTAGCTAAATTTTAAAAACTAAAAACAATAATAGTGTTAAAAAATCTAATTTCTAATACATTAAAAAAAAAAACTATTTTTAAAAATTGGAAACAAATAAAAGACAACATTGTGAACAGAAAAAACATTTTTTTTGGAACAAAATGGTTATCAAATATTATTTTCTAAAAAAAAGAAAATAACATTAAGTAGGTTGTGACCAAAAGTTAGATAATCATATAAGAAAAAAAATGACATGAAATTTTATATGAAATAATGTATAGGTCAGAGAATTTCAAGGATTGGATGCAAATAAAGAGTCCACAAGGAGATTTGCCAGCATTGGAAGCAAGTTTAAAGCTTTACAAACAGCTTCTAAAATTAGGGTTCAATATTATTTTATTGACTGGAAGAGAGGAATCTTGTAGGAATTCCACAGAACAAAACCTTCTCAAAGTAGGCTATTCCGACTGGGTGCAGCTTATCATGAGGTATTACAATTTCTTTTTATTTTTTATTGTTAAAAATAGATTAAAAATTTGTTAGATTTACCCCAATTTAAGGGGAAAAAATATATTTAGTGCTTTGTTATAGTTTTTGAGTTTTCAATTTCTATCTATTACATCCTCGAGTTTTGAGAAGATTTATTTGATATATGAGTTTTTAATTTGTGTTTATTTCATTCATGAGTTTTAATAAATAAATCAATTTTGGTTCTTGTTGTAAGTTTTTTATCTGTTAGTATGTTTACTCTAATTGATGTAAAATTTACGACAATAACTAAATTGACCTAATATCTCAAAATTGAGAATCAATAAATTGAAAATTTAAGGATAAATAGATACAAATCTTAAAGCTAGAATTTTTTTTATAAAAAAATCCTGATTTAATAACTTAATATTTTAGGTCTAATATTTATTTATTTATTTTTAATAAATAATAGTAAACACATGCTAGGTTTTTAGACTTAAGTTGGGGGATTTAAACTTGATATTTAAAGTAGGAGAGGTTATCAAGTTTAAATTAAAAGTTTGCAAATTATTTCTTTCGTTTTCCCCTCCATATTAATAATCCATGTGTTTGAGATTTGTAAACAAAAATGATATGAAAATTCACAATATGTGTCATGGAGAGTGTTAAAAATAGATTAAAAGATTAAAGTTGTTCTTGTTTAATTGTTTAAACTTTTAATGCAACCCTAAATATATGAATATTATATCATTTTGATTTTTCTTTATTTTTTTTTTCATATAATATGCGAAAAACAGAGGACCTTCTGAAATCTATAAGAAAGCAATGGATTACAAATCAAATTATTTATTTCTTTCTCCACTCTCTATGTTCATAATACATGTGTTTGAGATTTGTAACCAAAATGAAATGAAAACTCACAAATATGTCATGGATAGTGTTAAAAATAGATTCAAAGATTAAAGTTTTTCTTGTTTAATAGTTTAAACTTTTGGATGGAACTTTAAATATATGAATATTATGTCATTTTGATTTATTTTTTTCATATATATAATATGCGAAAAACAGAGGACCTTTTGATAAAGATAAGACAGCCATGGATTACAAATCAAATAAGAGAGCTCAATTGGTGTATGAAGGCTATATATTACATGGAAACTCTGGAGATCAATGGAGTGATTTGCTTGGCTATGCATTGGCCACACGTTCTTTCAAACTTCCTAATCCAGTCTATAATATTCCTTGAGTTGAATGGTTAAATTCTATGATGTGGACTTGTTGAATAATAATGGATAAATTATCTCAAATCTCTAAGATTTGAGAATAATTACTGATGTGTCTAAGTTGAATGGTTAAATTCTATGATGTAGACTTGTTGAATAATAATGAATAAATTATCTCAAATCTTTAAGATTTGAGAATAATTATTGACGTGTCTTTTTTATCATGTCTATTTAATGATCAATGTAAAGTTTATTTATTTCTTTTTCTCACAAAAGGGATAATATATTGCAATAAAAATAGACTCACTGTCGGAGACCAGGAAGCCAAAGACATCCTCTTAACAAAGCTAGAAAAGAACACCAGACAAGACAACAAGCAATAAACAAAAGAAAAACTAAAAAAAATAGGGCAACAAGCCCCAAACTAGACCAAAAGGCAACAAGCCACAAATCAAGCGAAGAAAACTAAAACAACCAAAAGAACCTATACTGAGCCACCAAGAATAGCAACCCAAGCACAAGACCTCAAATTAAGAAGTTTCAGATTCTACAACGCTTGAGCCAAGCGAACGGAGCAGAAAGAAAAACCTTGAATTGATTTAATATACCGTTAATGTAAAAGAAAAAAAATTACTTATTCACAATTCAAATTTAGTATATAACTCTAACGTAAGTATTTCTATAAAAGGATTTCGCAAAGTTACCCTAAGATTTTTGTCTAAGTATATTAGGATATTTATTATGATTATTTGCAGTTTCGTTATTTACATTTTTATTATTTTCTTTTTTAGTCTTTTTTTTTTATTTGTCTAGGTTAGTTTTTTTATAAATAAATCAGTATAATTGTCGTCCCGTTATTTTACACGGAAATTTTTTATTTTATTTTATTTATTTATTTATTTTATTTTATTATTATTATTTGATGTAAAGCACTTAATTTAGTTTTAGAATTTATTAATTTAAATTTTAGATTTAATTTATAATTTATAACTTAGAATTTACGAGTCTATTTCGTTAGTAAATTCTATTAATCGCTTTGTTAGCTTAAATTAGTTTTGGTCGTATTAATAATTATTAACGGGCCAATTAATAATTATTAATCACCATTTGGCTAGTTTAAGAACTTCGGTTTCGTTTTATAAGTTAAATATCATTAAAGGGACGAACCGTAATTTCGATTTCTTAAAAATATCAATTCACTATTCATCTCCTATTTAAATTGGCAAAGTTGACCAAGGTTTGACCCAAATGCATTTTTCTCTTCTCCTTCCATTCTTCCTTGCCGTGAGCATCCATGGATGAGAAGAAAAATTCTTGCTTTTCTTCGTTTCCCGACCATTCTCAATGATGTCGGTTCGTTGGATTGCTAAGGACAAGGGCTATCTGTCCCACCTAACCTTGTGTCGCTTTCGCTCCCTAAGGAAAGCCCTAAAAAAAACCGTTTTTTTAAAGTTTCATTAGATTCCCAAATTAACCACTCACTTACCAACAATATTGCATAAACTCATAAATACCAACAAAGGCTAAAATTGATCAAATCATTCTAACCTAACTATAATTTTCTCCAAGACATTAATTAATATCTCAAATTCCATATGATCCACTTAACTCATTATAATCACTAAAATCTTACACCAACACTACCCAAAACATTCTCCAAACACAAAAATCCATATAAAGATTCACCTCTTTGAGCTTCTAAGATGAGGATTTTCTCCTCCAAACTTTTGGAAAACGTTATATTTTATCAAATATAGAAGTATAGAATAAATATGGGAATTTTTCTTATACTACCGCTGCACCAAGTGCTCCATACCTCTTCAAATTAGCGATTCCCCTTATATGCATATGTTGACAATTCCAATATAAAAACTAAAACAAAAAACAGGGTTTTAAAAAACTAAACAAATAATTAAAATAATGAAATTAATATTTTAAAAATTTTAAATATATGTCTCCTTTCTCTTTAAAAACATAGTAGAAATACAATTAGTAATTTTTTATTCTGTTTTTTTTAATATTTAATTAAAAAATAAGTATTTATATTCAATATTTTTATTATATCATTGATATTTTATATTTATTTTATAAATGAAAAAATGAAAAAAATAAATAAATCTTGCAGCCCAAAGTCTCATCATTTAAATGCTTCATGCAATAGAACTGTAATTTTAAAAAATTAATCAACAAATTTTCGCATGTAATGAGTAAATAAGAGAGAGAAATATTTGTAAAAAAAATAAAATAAAATAAGAGAGAGAAATAAATGGTGAGTAAAAGCGTTATTACTAACGTGAGCCCTATTGTCTCCACATGGCAATCGCTAATTTGAAGAGGCATGGAGCACTCGGTGCAGCGGTAGTATAGGAAAAATTCCCAATAAATATAATGGTCCTACCATAATATATTTGATCTCGTAAAAATAATACATGTATAAATGTAAGTATGAGCTGGTATTGGTCCAAAATTTATTGTCCCGTACTCGAAGTCCACTAAACTCAACACATTGTGAAACGAAAAAATCAACGTAAAGAACACATATTCTTCAAGAAACAAAAGTTGGTAAAAATATCGATGATCATCATTTTCCCACGGTAAGCATTGAGCTAAGTTTTTCCTACATGGAAAAATACCAGTGGTCTGAGGATACCATAGCCATAAACACAAATTATAAAATACTCTCCAATGTCCCCCTCACATTCCCCAATTTCTCATATTTCCATTTCCAACCATGACTCCCTTTAAATCCATTATCTCCATCGTCGTCCTTCTCATCTCCGCTTCGCTTACCATCTTCTATTCGAACATAAGAATGTTTCCAACAAGAAATAGTATTGCTCCACATACATCTAATGAACAGTTTTGTGAGAGCTGGAAATTCTCCTTTGAAGCTGGAAATCTTGGTGTTAGCGAAATACTACATTAGATTGAATCGATGTAAATATTGAGAGTATTACAATGGTTTATATAGAAATGACAGGCCTAAACAAATAAGGTAAGCGAGATAATTAAGAAATCGGAGAAATCACGAATGTAAATAAGGAAATTACAAATCATCATAATTGCTAGCCTAATATATTCTAACACCTTCTCAAACTCAAGTTGGTCAACTTGAGTTTGCTAAATCGACGAAGAATCTGAATAGAGGCATCGAACAGAACTTGAAGTTGCAAACAGAGATATTGGATGGAACCATTATCGGAACAGAGATGTCGGACGAAACCGGCTAAAACAGAACAGAGTACATTTAAATGGCAACTACGAATGAGCACAGACAATTTTGAACAGATTAGCGGAATTGACGGATGAGGCCAGAATAAATGACGATCGACAGACAGATCTTGAGCTTCTCATGGTGGTTTTTGATATGTTGGAAACCAGGTCTAGTGGTCGGAATCGTGAAAATCACGGCCTCGCTTGGCTGGGATTCGAACGGGGGTGAAGCTGACGCAGTGGTGTGATTTGGGAACGGGATCAGAGACCATGGCTGAGAAGAACAATTTCGGCGAGGTTGGTTTCGGGTTTCACGGGTTGGAGTTTGGGTCAGCCATGGTAGACAAATGGTGGCGGTGGATTTGATGACGAACTGAGAACAGGGTTTGGGTGTGGATCTGGTTTGCATGAAGGCTGAGATGAATGAAGCTAAGTAATGGTGATGGAAGAAGAAACGTGGCTTGGGCAATGACTGAGACGAATGAAGCTGAGTAATGATGATGTAAGAAGGATGGTGGCCTGGGTTTGGGTCAGAACAATTTCTGGGAAAATGAGAAGCCAATGAGGCGATTATATGGGTAAACAAGGAGCAGATAAGGTCGAATCTGGGCGGTGAAAACGTAGAGGTGGCTACTGGTTCTTGGTCAAGTATTGGGGAGAATGGAAAAGAGAAGCGGATTTGCGATGGTGGTGGCGGTTTTGGAAGGTCAGAGGTGAGATCGAAGGGCGGCAGGGTTAGGTTTAGGGGAGAGCCAAGAGGCATATAAGAAAGCAGACGAAAAAAGAAAATTACCAGACTTTGTACGATGTTAGCTGAAAAACTACATTGGATTGAATAGATGTAAATTTTGAGAGTATTACATTGGTTTATATAAACGAGGACTTAAACAAATAAGCGAAACGAGCTTAATTAGGGAAATCGTAGACAATCACTTAATGTAAATAAGGAAATTACAAATCATCATAATTGCTTAGCTTTAATATATTCTAACAGTTGGAAATGGAACTATTCCATCAAAGTGTTATGCATTCGTTGTGAAATATTTGTATAGGAAACGATATTCAGAGGACTCTTATGTGGTTGGAAATTACTCTTATGAATTTGCTAAGACAGTGAATATTAGCATTATCTCAGCTCATGAGGGAAAGGATGCTTGGATTTTTACATTGATGAGACTTTACTTTCCAATTTGCCTTTTTACAAGGAGCATGGATATGGGTGAGTCAGTTTCAAAAGATTTATGACTTTTCAAACTATCATCTCTTTTTTTCAATTTTTTTAAAATTATGTTTTTATTAAGGGAAATTTTAATCAGATTTTTTTATGCAAATATTTATAAAAATATCAACTCTAAAAAATATTTGCAAATGTAACAATTTTTATTATGTTAATCAGTGATTAACAAAAAAAAATGTATATTAGTGATAAATTTAGTGTAAGAATATGTAATTCAACGTTTATCATCTGATTCACACTATCAAAATTTGGTATATTTACAAATATTTTTAGAACTACTATTTTTACAAATATTACTAAGAAAATTGTTAGATTTGCAAATGCCACTTTTATTAATAACTAATATCAATTCTTTCTTAATTATTTTTATTTTAAAATAGCTTTGTTGGAAATCATGGTTAAATTTCAAATTTCCAAATATAAATTTATTAATAAATTTTTTTTTTTTTTAATTTTCAACTTTTAAATATTTTGTTTTGTTTTTTTGAACTTTTATGTTTATTATATTTTCGTTCTTTAATTTTTAAATGTTGAGTTTAAGCCGTTTAACTTTGATGAACTCGACACTAACCTGTTTGTATATGACTTCAAACACTTGTCATGTAGACGTCTAATACATATTAAGTATTATTTATAGACAATGTTGCTACGTAAAAATGGAGAGCTTCCACCTAGGCAACGAACTTAATTTATGGGGCGGGTTCGGAGGTAGTCACTTCTTTTGACGGCGCTAGTAGGTACTGCGCAGGAAAGGAAAAGAGCACCGCTGTGGTGTCACCTAACACCCTCGATGCTAAAGTCGGAGCAAGCAGAGCTAGTGTGCGTAGAGAATAGTAGTAAAAATTAGTTACCTAATGAATGAATTTCTTCTCCTATTTATATGAGAGGAGGTTGATGACATCATCATGCCACGTGTCGCATTGGATTGGGCAACGTATTGCTTCCCAACGACGCGTCGCTTGTTGGTCATGTCACGTGTCATCTTTTTATTGGATATCAAGATAATATAGTTTCTTGGTCTTAGATACGTAGCCTTATTAGATGATGTAGACGTAGCCTCCCAGGTGACGTAACTTTATCTTTCGGGGGCGTGAGACATGTCGGTTGTCCATTCTTTGAACCAGTTGAGAAATTCCACGTGTTATCAAATTTCACCCCACAACAGACAATAAGTTAGGTTTCTGTTAAATAATTTATTGAAAATTAATGAAAAAGACTAAAATTATTTATTGTGAAAAGTACTTTATGTTTGAATGAAAGTTCAGGAAAAAAATTAGGCCGACACCCGTCCAAAGCTAGGAAATCTTTCTCGTAGGGGATTTATAAAAATATTATGGGTTTAAAAATATTTGTAAATATAATAAATTTTTAGTTGACAATAAATGATTAGCATTAAATTACATATTTTACAATGTTGAATCATTAATTCTTACTAATTAATGTTAATTACCCATTATTGTGGTAAAAATTGTTACATTTACAAATAGTTTTAAACAATGATATATCATCTCAATGAAATTTCCCAAAATTTAATCTGATTTTTTTCTTCCATAAATGATTTTGATATTAAATTTCTTTAAATAACATTTGAAGTTCAATGATAAATGTCTTAGTTTAATTTTAAAAACTAAAACAATAAAAGTGTAAAAACTATTTTTAAAAATTGGAAAAACAAATAAAAGACAACATTGTGGAATAGAAAAAACATTTTT